>JAOEGL010000003.1:151447820-152765320 GCA_034509955.1 Urosaurus nigricauda
GTTAGGGTAGTGTTAGGGTTTCATTGAAATTAGGGTTAGTGTTAGGGTTTGGAATGGCCTTAAGGTTTGGGTTAGGGTTTGGGATAGCGTTAAGGTTAGGGTTAGGGTCACGGTCAGGTTCAGGATTAGGGTTAGCGGTTAGGGTTAGGGTTACGGATAGGTTAGTTTAAGTTTGGGGATAGGATAGGTTAGCATTAGGATTAAGGTTAAAGGTAGGTTAGATTTAAGTTTAGGGTTAGGGTTAGGGTTACGGTAGTGTTAGGGTTTCATTTAAATTAGGGTTAGCGTTAGGGTTTGGGATGGCATTAATGTTCGGGTTCAGGTTTTAGATAGCGTTAAGGTTAGGGTTAGGGTCAGGGTCAGGATCAGGGTTAGGGTTAGGGGTTAGGGTTAGGGTTAGGGTTTAGGGTTAGGGTTTTGGTTAGGGTAAGGCTAGGGTTAAGGTTTAGGGTTAGGGTTAGGGTAGGGTGTGGGTTGTGTTAGGGTTTCATTTAAATTAGTGTTAGCGTTACTGTTTGAGATGGCGCTAAGGTAAGGGTCAGGGTTAGGCTTAGGGTTTAAGGGTTAGGGTTAGGGTTAGGGTTTCAATTAAATTAGGGTTGGCTTTAGGGTTTGGGATGGCGTTAAGGTTAGGGTCAGGGTTGGGATTAATGTTTAGGGTTAGGGTTAGGGTTAGGGCTAGGGCTAGGTTTACGGTTTAGTATTAGGGTTAGGGTTAGGGTCAGGGTAGTGTTAGGGTTTCATTTAAATTAGTGTTAGCATTAGGGTTTGGAATGGCATTAAGATTAGGGTTAGGGTTAGGGTTTAGGGTTAGGATTAGGGTTAGGGTTAAGCTTAGGCTTAGGGTGTGGGTTAGGGTTTCAGGTTAGGGATAGTGTTAGAGTTAGGGCTAGGGTTAGGGTTAAGGTTTGGGAATAGGGTTAGGTTTAGGTTTAGGGTTAGGGTTAGGGTTAGCGTTATAGTTTAGGTTTAGGTTTCGGGTTAGGGTTAGGGCTAGGGTTAAGGATTACGGTTAGGGTTTGGGTTCGGATTCGGGTAGTGTTAGGGTTTCATTTAAATTAGGGTTAGCGTTAGGGTTTGGGATGCCGTTAAGGTTAGGGTTAGGGTTAGGGTAGTGTTAGGGTTTCATTTAAATTAGGGTTAGCGTTAGGGTTTGGAATGGCTTTAAGGTTAGGGTTAGGGTTAGTTTTAGGGTTAGGGTAAGGATTAGGGATAGGGTTAGGATTTAGGTTTAGTATTAGGGTTAGGGTTTAGGGTTAGCGTTAGCGTTAGGTTTTCGGGTTAGGGATTAGGGTTAGGGTTTAGGGTTAGGGTTACGGTTAGGGTTCGGGTATTGTTAGGGTTTCATTTAAATTAGGGTTAGCGTTAGGGTTTGGGATGGCGTTAAGGTTACGGTCAGGATTAGGATTAGGGTTTAGGGTTAGGGTTTCATTTAAAATAGGGTTAGCGTTAGGGTTTGGGATGGCGTTAAGTTTAGGTTAAGTGTTAGGCTTAGGTTTTAGGGTTAGGGTTAGGGTTTAGGGTTCGGGTTACTGTTAGAGTTAGGGCTAGGGTTAGGGTTAAGGTTTAGGAATAGGGTTAGGTTTAGGTTTAGGTTTAGGGTTAGGGTTAGAGTTTAGGTTCAGGTTTAGGGTTAGGGATAGGGTTTAGTCTTAGGGTTAGGGTTTGGGTTCGGGTTAGGGTAGTGTTAGGGTTTCATTTAAATTAGGGTTAGCGTTAGGGTTTGGGATGCCGTTAAGGTAAGGGTTAGGGTTAGGGTTATGGTAGTGTTAGGGTTTCATTTAAATTAGGGTTAGCCTTCGGGTTTGGAATGGCTTTAAGGTTAGGGTTAGGTTTAGTTTTAGGGTTAGCGTAAGGATTAGGGATATAGTTAGGATTTAGGGTTAGTATTAGGGTTAGGGTTTAGGGTTAGCGTTAGCATTAGTTTTTCGGGTTAGGGATTAGGGTTAGGGTTAAGGTTAGGTTTTAGGGTTAGGGTTACGGTTAGGGTCAGGGTATTGTTAGGGTTTCATTTAAATTAGGGTTAGCGTTAGGGTTTGGGATGGCGTTAAGGTTAGGGTCAGTATTAGGATTAGGGTTTAGGGTTAGGGTTAGGGTTTCATTTAAATTAGAGTTAGCGTTAGGGTTTGGGATGGCGTTAAGTTTAGGGTAAGTGTTAGGCTTAGGTTTTAGGGTTAGGGTTAGGGTTAGCGTTTAGGTTTCGGGTTAGGGCTAGGGCTAGGGTTAAGGTTTAGGACTAGATTTAGGGTTAGGGTTAGGGTAGTGTTAGGGTTTCATTTAAATTAGGGTTAGCGTTCGGGTTTGGGATGGCGTTAAGGTTAGGATTAGGGTTAGGGTTAGGGTTTAGAGTTAGGGTTAGGGTTAGGGTTAAGGTTAGGGTTAGGGTTTGGGTTAGGGTTAGGGTTTAGTGTTAGGGTTAGTGTTAGGGGTAGGGGTAGGGTTACGGTTAGGGTTTGGGTTAGGGTTAGGGTTTAGTGTTAGTGTTAGGGTTAGGGTTAGTTTTTAGGTTTAGTTTTAGGGTTAGGATTAGGGCTAGTGTTAAGGATTAGGGTTAGGGTTAGGGTTAGGGTAGTGTTAGGGTTTCATTTAAATTAGTGTTAGTGTTAGGGTTTGGGATGGTGTTAAGGTTAGGGTTAGGATTTACGGTTAGGGTTAGGATTAGGGTTATGGTTAGGCTTAGGGTTTGGGTTGGGGTTAGGGTTTAGGGTTAGGTTTAGATTTAGAGTTAGGGCTAGGGTTAGGGTTAAGGTTTGGGATTAGGGTTAGTGTCAGTGTTAGGGTTAGGGTTAAGGATTAGGGTTATGGTTAGGGTTCGGGTTAGGGTAGTGTTAGGGTTTCATTTTAATTAGGATTAGCGTTAGGGTTTGGGATGGCATTAAGGTTAGGGTTCAGATAAGTTTTAGGGTTAGTTTTAGGATTAGGATTAGGGTTTAGGGTTATGGTTAGACTTAGGGTTAAGGTTTCGGGTTAGGGTTTGGGTTAGGTTTTAGGGTTAGGGTTAGGGTTAGGGCTAAATTTAAGGTTTAGGATTAGGGTTAGCGTTAGGGTTTGGGATAGCGTTAAGGTTAGGGTTAGGCTTAGGCTTAGGCTTAGGCTTAGGGTTCGGGTTAATTGTTAGTGTTTAGGGTTACGTTTAGGGTTAGGGCTAGGGTTAGGGTAAGGGTTAAGGTTTAGGGTCAGGGTCAGGGTTAGGGTTAGGTTTAGGGTTAGGGTTAGGGCTAGGGTTAAGGATTAGGTTTAGGGTTAGGTTTCGGGTGAGGGTAGTGTTATGGTTTCATTTCAATTATGGTTAGCTTTGGGGTTTGGGATGGTGTTAAGGTTAGGGTTAGTTTTAGGGTTAGGGTTAGGATTTAGGATTAGGGTTAGGGTAGTGTTAGGGTTTCATTTAAATGAGGGTTAGCGTTACTGTTTGGGATGGCGTTAAGTTAAGGGTTAGGGTTAGAGTTTAGGGTTAGGGTTAGGTTTGGGCTAGGGTTAAGGTTAGGGTTAGGTTAGGGATACTGTTTCTGAAACTGTTTCAATGCAATGTCAAATTTAAATCCATGAAAGAAGGGGTATTCACAACAGAAGGTTCTTAGGAGGAAAATGCACCATAGGGATACATGTTATCTCCTGAACTGGCAGAAAGAACTAGGATTCTGTATGTGCAAATGGAAGCGGTTTAATAAACTGAATCAAAGCAATATCAAATTTGTCTCCATCAATGTAGGTGTGATAACAACACAAGGTTCTTAGAAAAATAATGAACCATAGTGATACATGTTAACTCCTGAATTAGCAGTAAGAACCAGGATTCTGAATGTCCAAATGGAAGCAGTTACTGAAACTGATTCATTGCAACATCAAATATGTCTTCATCACAGAAGGTGTGTTCACAACAGAAAGTTCTTAGGAGAACAATGCACCATAGTGATACATCTTAACTGCCAAACTAGCAGTAAGAACCAGAATTGTGTATGTGCAAAAGAAGGTGTTTGTGAAACTGAATGAATGCAATATCAAATATGTCTCCATCACTGAAGTTGTCTTCACAACAGAAGGTTCTTAGGAGAACAATGCACCATAGTGACACATGTTAACTCCTGAACTAATAGTAAGATCCAGGATCCTCTTTGTGCAAAAGAAGGTGTTTCTGAAACTGAATCAATGCAACATCAAATATGTCTCCATCACTGAAGTAGTCGTCACAACAGAAGCTTCTTAGGGGAACAATGCACCATAGTCACACATGTGAACTTCTGAACTAATAGTAAGATCCAGGATTCTGTATGTGTAAAAGAAGGTGTTTGTGAAACTAAATCAATGCAATATCAAATATATATCCATCACTGAAGGTGCGTTCACAACAGTAGGTTCTTAGGGGAACAATGCACCATAGAGGTAAGAACCAGGATTCTGTATGTGCAAATGGAAGCAATTACTGAAACTGAATCAATGCAATATCAAATATGTCTCCATCACTGAAGGTGTCTTCACAACAGACGATTCTCAGGAGAACAATGCACCATAGTGATACATGTTTACTCCTGAAAAAGCAATAAGGACCAGGATTCTGTATGTGCAAATGGAAGCAGTTACTGAAACTGAATGAATGCAACATCAAATATGTCTCCATCACTGACGGTGTCTTCACAACAGATGGTTCTTAGGAGAAGAATGCACCATAGTGATACATGTTTACTCCTCAACTAGCAGTAAGCAGCCGGATTCTGTATGTGCAAATAGAAGCAGTTACTCAAACTGAATCAATGCAATATCAAATATGTCTTCATCACTGAAGGTGTCTTCACAACAGACGGTTCTTAGGAGAACAATGCACAATAGTGATACATGTTAACTCCTGAACTAGAAGTAAGAACCAGGATTCTGTAAGTGCAAATGGAAGCAGTTACTGAAACTGAATCAATGCAATATAAAATATGTCTCCATCACTGAAGGTGTCTTCACAACAGAAGGTTCTTAGGAGAACAATGCACCATAGTGATACATCTTAACTGCCAAACTAGCATTAAGAACCAGGATTCTGTATGTGCAAATGAAGGTGTTTTTTAAACTGAATCAATGCAATATCAAATATGTTTCCATCATTGAAGGTGTCTTAACAACAGAAGGTTCTTAGGAGAAGAATGCTCCATAGTGATACAGGTTAACTCCTGAACTAGAGGTAAGAACCAGGATTCTGTATGTGCATATGGAAGCAGTTACTGAAACTGAATCAATGCAATATCAAATATGATCACTGACGATGTCTTCACAACAGACGGTTCTCAGGAGACCAATGCACCATAGTGATACATGTTTACTCCTGAACTAGCAGTAAGAACCAGGATTCTGTATGTGCAAATGGAAGCAGTTACTGAAACTGAATAAACGCAATATCAAATATGTCTCCATCACTTAAGGTGTCTTCACAACAGAAGGTTCTTAGGAGGAATGCACCATAGTGATACATGTTAACTCCTAAACTAGTATTAAGAACCTGGATTCTGTATGTGCAAAAGAAGGTGTTTCTGAAACTGAATCAATGCAATATCAAATATGTCTCCATCACTGAAGGTGTCTTACTATGATTTCGGGAGTTAACATGTATCACTATGGTGCATTGTTCTCCTACGAACCTTCTGTTGTGAAGACACCTTAAGTGATGGAGACATATTTGATATTGCATTGATTCAGTTTCAGAAACACCTTCTTTTGCTCACAGAGAATCCTGGATCTTACTATTAGTTCAAGAATTAACATATATCCTGGGTCTTACTTCTATTTCAGGAGTTAACATGTATCACTATGGTGCATTCTTCTCCTAAGAACCTTCTGTTGTGAAGACACCTTCAGTGGTGGAGAGATATTTGATGTTGCATTGATTCAGTTTCAGAAACACCATCTTTTGTACACAGAGAATCCTGGATCTTACTATTAGTTCGGGAGTTAACATGTATCACTATGGTGCATTGTTCTCCTAAGAAACTTCTGTTGTGAAGACACCTTCAGTGATGCAGACATATTTTATATTGCATTGATTCAGTTTCAATAACTGCTTCCATTTGCACAACAAGACTCCTGGTTCTGACTGCTAGTTTAGGAGTTAACATGTATCACTATGGTGCATTGTTCTCCCACGAACGTTCTGTTGTGAAGACACCTTCAGTGATGGAGACATATTTGATGTTGCAATGATTCAGTTTCAGAAACACCTTCTTTTGCACATACAGAATCCTCGTTCTTACTGCTAGTTCAGGAGTAAACATGTATTACTATGGTGCATTATTCTCCTAATAACCGTCTGTTGTGAAGACACCTACAGTGATGGAGACATATTTGATATTGCATTGATTCTGTTTCAGTAACTGCTTCCATTTGCACATAGAGAATCTGGCTTCTTAATGCTAACTGTAGGAGTAAACATGTATCACTATGGGGCATTGTTCTCCTGAGAACCATCTCTTGTGAAGACACCGTCAGTGACGGAGACATATTTGATATTGCATTCATTCATTTTTAATAACTGCTTCCATTTGCACATAAAGAATCCTGGTTCTTACTTCTAGTTCAGGAGTTAACATGTACACTATGGTGCATTCTGCTCCTAAGAACCTTCTGTTGTGAAGACACCTTCAGTGATGGAGAGATATTTGATGTTGCATTGATTCAGATTTAGAAACACCTCCTTTTACACATACAGAATCCTGGATCTTACTATTAGGTCAGTAGTTCACATGTGTGGCTATGGTGCACTGTTCTCCTAAGAACCTTCTGTTGTTAAGACACTTTCAGTGATGGAAATATATTTGATATTACATTGATTCAGTTTCACAAACACCTTCTTTTACACATACAGAATACTGGATCTTATTATTAGTTCAGGAGTTAGCATGTATCACTATGGTGCATTCTTCTCCTAAAAACCGTCTGTTGTGAAGAAACCTTCAGTGATGGAGAGATAATTGATGTTGCATTCATTCAGTTTCAGAAACACCTTCTTTTGCACAAAGAGAATCCTGGATCTTACTATTAGTTCAGGAGTTAACATGTGTTACTATGGCGCATTGTTCTCCTAAGAACCTTCTGTTGTGAAGACACCTTCAGTGATGTAGACATATTTGATATTGCATTGATTCAGTTTCAGAAACTGCTTCCATTTGCACATACAGAATCCGGCTTCTTACTCCTAGTTTATGAGTTAACATGTATCACTATGGTGCATTGTACTCCTAAGAACTTTCTGTTGTGAAGACACCTTCAGTGATGGAGACATATTTGAACTTGCATTGATTCTGTTTCAGTAACTGCGTCCATTTGCACATAGAGAATCCTGGATCTTACTACTAATTCAGGAGTTAACATGTATCACTATGGTGCATTGTACTCCTAAGAACCTTGTGTTGTGAAGACACCTTCAGTGATGGAGACATATTTGATGTTGCATTGATTCAGTTTCAGAAACACCTTCTTTACTCACAGAGAATATTCAATATTTCATTGATTCTGTTTCAGTAACTTCTTCCATTTGCACATACAGAATGCTGGTTCTTACTTCTAGTTCAGGAGTTAACATGTATCACTATGGTGCATTCTTCTCCAAAGAACCTTCTGTTGTGAAGACACCTTCAGTGATGGAGACATATTTGATGTTGCATTGATTCAGTTTCCGAAACAGCTTCTTTTTCACATACAAAATCCTGGTTCTTACTGCTAGTTCAGGAGTAAACATGTTTCACTATGGTGCATTATTCTCTTAAGAACCGTCCGTTGTGAAGACACATTCAGTGATGGAGACATATTTGATATTGAATTGATTCAGTTTCAGAAATACCTTCTTTTGCACAACAAGACTCCTGGTTCTGACTGCTAGTTTAGGAGTTAACATATATCACTATGGTGCATTCTTCTCCTAAGAACATTCTGTTGTGAAGACACCTTCAGTGATGGAGACATATTTTATATTGCATTGATTCAGTTTCAGTTACTGCTACCATTTGCACATACAGAATCCGGCTTCTTAAAGCTAGTTTAGGAGTTAACATGTATCACTATGGTGCTTTCTTCGCCTAAGAACCTTCTGTTGAGAAGACACCTTCAGTAATGGAGACATATTTGATATTGCATTCATTCAGTTTCAGTAACTGCTTCCATTTGCACATACAGAATCCTGGTTCTTACTTCTAGTTTAGGAGTAAACATGTATCACTATGATACTTCTAGTTCAGGAGTAAACATGTATCACCATAGTGCATTGTTCTCCTGAAAACCGTCTGTTGTGAAAACACCATCAGTGATGGAGACATATTTGATATTGCATTCATTCAGTTTCAATAACTGCTTCCATTTGCACATACAGAATGCTGGTTCTTACTTCTAGTTCAGGAGTTAACATGTATCACTATGGTGCATTCTTCTCCAAAGAACCTTCTGTTGTGAAGACACCTTCAGTGATGGAGACATATTTGATGTTGCATTGATTCAGTTTCAGAAACAGCTTCTTTTTCACATACAAAATCCTGGTTCTTACTGCTAGTTCAGGAGTAAACATGTTTCACTATGGTGCATTATTCTCTTAAGAACCGTCCGTTGTGAAGACACATTCAGTGATGGAGACATATTTGAAATTGCTTTGATTCAGTTTCAGAAATACCTTCTTTTGCACAACAAGACTCCTGGTTCTGACTGCTAGTTTAGGAGTTAACATGTATCACTATGGTGCATTCTTCTCCTAAGAACATTCTGTTGTGAAGACACCTTCAGTGATGGAGACATATTTGATATTGCATTGATTCAGTTTCAGTAACTGCTTCCATTTGCACATACAGAATCCTGGTTCTTACTCCTAGTTTAGGAGTTAACATTTATCACTATGGTGCATTCTTCTCTTAAGAACCTTCTGTTGTGAAGACACCTTCAGTGATGGAGACATATTTGATGTTGCATTTATTCAGTTTCAAAAACACCTTCTTTTGCTGACAGAGAATCCTGGATCTTACTATTAGTTCAAGAGTTAACATATATCAATATGGTGCATTCTTCTCTTAAGAACCTTCTGTTGTGAAGACACCTTCAATGAGACATATTTGATGTTGCATTGCTTCAGTTTCAAAAACACCTTCTTTTGCTCACAGAGAATCCTGGATCTTACTATTAGTTGAAGAGTTAACATATATCAATAGGGTGCATTCTTCTCTTAAGAACCTTCTGTTGTGAAGACACCTTTAGTGATGGAGACATATTTGATATTGCATTCATTCAGTTTCAATAACTGCTTCCATTTGCACAACAAGACTCCTGGTTCTGACTGCTAGTTTAGGAGTTAACATGTATCACTATGGTGCATTCTTCTCCCAAGAACCGTCTGTTGTGAAGACACCTTAAGTGATGGAGACATATTTGATATTGGATTTATTCAGTTTCAGTAACTGCTTCCATTTGCACATACAGAATCCTGGTTCTTACTTCTATTTCAGGAATTAACATGTATCAAAATGGTGCATTCTTCTCCTAAGAACCTTTTGTTGCGAAGACACCTTCAGTGATGGAGAGATATTTGATGTTGCAATTATTCAGTTTCAGAAACATCTTCTTTTGTACACAGAGAATCCTGGATTTTACTATTAGGTTGGGAGTTAACATGTATCACTATGGTGCATTGTTCTCCTAAGAACGTTGTGTTGTGAAGACACCTTCAGTGCTGGATTCATATTTGATATTGTATTGATTCAGTTCCAAAAACACCTTCATTTACACATAACCGCTCCTGGTTCCATCTGTTAATTTAGGAGTTTACATGTATCACTATGGTGCATTGTTCCCCTAACAACCTTCTGTTGTGAACAAACCTTCAGTGATGGAGAAATATTTGATATTGCATTGATTCAGTTTCACATACACCTTCTTTTACACATACTGAATCCTGGATCTTACTATTATTTCAGGAGTTAACATGTGTCACTATAGTGCATTGTTCTCCTAAGAACCTTCTGTTGTGAAGACACCTTCAGTGGTGGAGAGATATTTGATGTTGCATTGATTCAGTTTCAGAAACACCATCTTTTTTACACAGAGAATCCTGGATCTTACTATTAGTTCGGGAGTTAACATGTATCACTATGGTGCATTGTTCTCCTAAGAAACTTCTGTTGTGAAGACACCTTCAGTGATGCAGACATATTTTATATTGCATTGATTCAGTTTCAATAACTGCTTCCATTTGCACAACAAGACTC
Organism: Urosaurus nigricauda; assembly: GCA_034509955.1. Taxonomy (NCBI): domain Eukaryota; kingdom Metazoa; phylum Chordata; class Lepidosauria; order Squamata; family Phrynosomatidae; genus Urosaurus; species Urosaurus nigricauda. The sequence goes on from JAOEGL010000003.1 coordinate 151,458,035, forward strand.
CTGGTTCTGACTGCTAGTTTAGGAGTTAACATGTGTCACTATGGTGCATTCTTCTCCTAAGAACCTTCTGTTGTGAAGAAAAATTCAGTAATGGAGACATATGTTATGTTGCATTGATTCAGTTTCAGAAACACCTTCTTTTGTACACAGAGAATCCTGGATCTTACTATTAGTTCGGGAGTTAACATGTATCACTATGGTGCATTGTTCTCCCACGAACGTTCTGTTGTGAAGACACCTTCAGTGATGGAGACATATTTGATGTTGCAATGATTCAGTTTCAGAAACACCTTCTTTTGCACATACAGAATCCTCGTTCTTACTGCTAGTTCAGGAGTAAACATGTATTACTATGGTGCATTATTCTCCTAATAACCGTCTGTTGTGAAGACACCTACAGTGATGGAGACATATTTGATATTGCATTGATTCTGTTTCAGTAACTGCTTCCATTTGCACATAGAGAATCTGGCTTCTTAATGCTAACTGTAGGAGTAAACATGTATCACTATGGGGCATTGTTCTCCTTAGAACCATCTCTTGTGAAGACACCGTCAGTGACGGAGACATATTTGATATTGCATTCATTCATTTTTAATAACTGCTTCCATTTGCACATACAGAATCCTGGTTCTTACTTCTAGTTCAGGAGTTAACATGTACACTATGGTGCATTCTGCTCCTAAGAACCTTCTGTTGTGAAGACACCTTCAGTGATGGAGAGATATTTGATGTTGCATTGATTCAGATTTAGAAACACCTCCTTTTACACATACAGAATCCTGGATCTTACTATTAGGTCAGTAGTTCACATGTGTGGCTATGGTGCACTGTTCTCCTAAGAACCTTCTGTTGTTAAGACACTTTCAGTGATGGAAATATATTTGATATTACATTGATTCAGTTTCACAAACACCTTCTTTTACACATACAGAATACTGGATCTTATTATTAGTTCAGGAGTTAGCATGTATCACTATGGTGCATTCTTCTCCTAAAAACCGTCTGTTGTGAAGAAACCTTCAGTGATGGAGAGATAATTGATGTTGCATTCATTCAGTTTCAGAAACACCTTCTTTTGCACAAAGAGAATCCTGGATCTTACTATTAGTTCAGGAGTTAACATGTGTTACTATGGCGCATTGTTCTCCTGAGAACCTTCTGTTTGAAGACACCTTCAGTGATGTAGACATATTTGATATTGCATTGATTCAGTTTCAGAAACTGCTTCCATTTGCACATACAGAATCCGGCTTCTTACTCCTAGCTTATGAGTTGACATGTATCACTATGGTGCATTGTACTCCTAAGAACTTTCTGTTGTGAAGACACCTTCAGTGATGGAGACATATTTGAAGTTGCATTGATTCTGTTTCAGTAACTGCGTCCATTTGCACATAGAGAATCCTGGATCTTACTACTAATTCAGGAGTTAACATGTATCACTATGGTGCATTGTACTCCTAAGAACCTTGTGTTGTGAAGACACCTTCAGTGATGGAGACATATTTGATGTTGCATTGATTCAGTTTCAGAAACACCTTCTTTTACTCACAGAGAATATTCAATATTTCATTGATTCTGTTTCAGTAACTTCTTCCATTTGCACATACAGAATCTGGCTTCTTAATGCTAGTTTAGGAGTAAACATGTATCACTATGGTGCATTCTTCTCCAAAGAACCTTCTGTTGTGAAGACACCTTCAGTGATGGAGACATATATGATGTTGCATTGATTCAGTTTCAATAACTGCTTCCATTTGCACATACAGAATGCTGGTTCTTACTTCTAGTTCAGGAGTTAACATGTATCACTATGGTGCATTCTTCTCCAAAGAACCTTCTGTTGTGAAGACACCTTCAGTGATGGAGACATATTTGATGTTGCATTGATTCAGTTTCCGAAACAGCTTCTTTTTCACATACAAAATCCTGGTTCTTACTGCTAGTTCAGGAGTAAACATGTTTCACTATGGTGCATTATTATCTTAAGAACCGTCCGTTGTGAAGACACATTCAGTGATGGAGACATATTTGATATTGCATTGATTCAGTTTCAGAAATACCTTCTTTTGCACAACAAGACTCCTGGTTCTGACTGCTAGTTTAGGAGTTAACATATATCACTATGGTGCATTCTTCTCCTAAGAACATTCTGTTGTGAAGACACCTTCAGTGATGGAGACATATTTGATATTGCATTGATTCAGTTTCAGTTACTGCTACCATTTGCACATAGAGAATCCGGCTTCTTAAAGCTAGTTTAGGAGTTAACATGTATCACTATGGTGCTTTCTTCTCCTAAGAACCTTCTGTTGAGAAGACACCTTCAGTAATGGAGACATATTTGATATTGCATTCATTCAGTTTCAGTAACTGCTTCCATTTGCACATACAGAATCCTGGTTCTTACTTCTAGTTCAGGAGTAAACATGTATCACTATGATACTTCTAGTTCAGGAGTAAACATGTATCACCATAGTGCATTGTTCTCCTGAAAACCGTCTGTTGTGAAAACACCGTCAGTGATGGAGACATATTTGATATTGCATTCATTCAGTTTCAATAACTGCTTCCATTTGCACATACAGAATGCTGGTTCTTACTTCTAGTTCAGGAGTTAACATGTATCACTATGGTGCATTCTTCTCCAAAGAACCTTCTGTTGTGAAGACACCTTCAGTGATGGAGACATATTTGATGTTGCATTGATTCAGTTTCAGAAACAGCTTCTTTTTCACATACAAAATCCTGGTTCTTACTGCTAGTTCAGGAGTAAACATGTTTCACTATGGTGCATTATTCTCTTAAGAACCGTCCGTTGTGAAGACACATTCAGTGATGGAGACATATTTGAAATTGCTTTGATTCAGTTTCAGAAATACCTTCTTTTGCACAACAAGACTCCTGGTTCTGACTGCTAGTTTAGGAGTTAACATGTATCACTATGGTGCATTCTTCTCCTAAGAACATTCTGTTGTGAAGACACCTTCAGTGATGGAGACATATTTGATATTGCATTGATTCAGTTTCAGTAACTGCTTCCATTTGCACATACAGAATCCTGGTTCTTACTCCTAGTTTAGGAGTTAACATGTATCACTATGGTGCATTCTTCTCTTAAGAACCTTCTGTTGTGAAGACACCTTCAGTGATGGAGACATATTTGATGTTGCATTTATTCAGTTTCAAAAACACCTTCTTTTGCTCACAGAGAATCCTGGATCTTACTATTAGTTCAAGAGTTAACATATATCAATATGGTGCATTCTTCTCTTAAGAACCTTCTGTTGTGAAGACACCTTCAATGATGGAGACATATTTGATGTTGCATTGCTTCAGTTTCAAAAACACCTTCTTTTGCTCACAGAGAATCCTGGATATTACTATTAGTTCAAGAGTTAACATATATCAATAGGGTGCATTCTTCTCTTAAGAACCTTCTGTTGTGAAGACACCTTTAGTGATGGAGACATATTTGATATTGCATTCATTCAGTTTCAATAACTGCTTCCATTTGCACAACAAGACTCCTGGTTCTGACTGCTAGTTTAGGAGTTAACATGTATCACTATGGTGCATTCTTCTCCCAAGAACCGTCTGTTGTGAAGACACCTTAAGTGATGGAGACATATTTGATATTGGATTTATTCAGTTTCAGTAACTGCTTCCATTTGCACATACAGAATCCTGCTTCTTACTTCTATTTCAGGAATTAACATGTATCAAAATGGTGCATTCTTCTCCTAAGAACCTTCTGTTGCGAAGACACCTTCAGTGATGGAGAGATATTTGATGTTGCAATTCTTCAGTTTCAGAAACATCTTCTTTTGTACACAGAGAATCCTGGATTTTACTATTAGGTTGGGAGTTAACATGTATCACTATGGTGCATTGTTCTCCTAAGAACGTTGTGTTGTGAAGACACCTTCAGTGCTGGATTCATATTTGATATTGTATTGATTCAGTTCCAAAAACACCTTCATTTACACATAACCGCTCCTGGTTCCATCTGTTAATTTAGGAGTTTACATGTATCACTATGGTGCATTGTTCCCCTAAGAACCTTCTGTTGTGAACAAACCTTCAGTGATGGAGAAATATTTGATATTGCATTGATTCAGTTTCACATACACCTTCTTTTACACATACTGAATCCTGGATCTTACTATTATTTCAGGAGTTAACATGTGTCACTATAGTGCATTGTTCTCCTAAGAACCTTCTGTTGTGAAGACACCTTCAGTGGTGGAGAGATATTTGATGTTGCATTGATTCAGTTTCAGAAACACCATCTTTTTTACACAGAGAATCCTGGATCTTACTATTAGTTCGGGAGTTAACATGTATCACTATGGTGCATTGTTCTCCTAAGAAACTTCTGTTGTGAAGAAACCTTCAGTGATGCAGACATATTTTATATTGCATTGATTCAGTTTCAATAACTGCTTCCATTTGCACAACAAGACTCCTGGTTCTGACTGCTAGTTTAGGAGTTAACATGTATCACTATGGTGCATTCTTCTCCTAAGAACCTTCTGTTGTGAAGAAAAATTCAGTAATGGAGAGATATGTTATGTTGCATTGATTCAGTTTCAGAAACACCTTCTTTTGTACACAGAGAATCCTGGATCTTACTATTAGTTCGGGAGTTAACATGTATCACTATGGTGCATTGTTCTCCCACGAACGTTCTGTTGTGAAGACACCTTCAGTGATGGAGACATATTTGATGTTGCAATGATTCAGTTTCAGAAACACCTTCTTTTGCACATACAGAATCCTCGTTCTTACTGCTAGTTCAGGAGTAAACATGTATTACTATGGTGCATTATTCTCCTAATAACCGTCTGTTGTGAAGACACCTACAGTGATGGAGACATATTTGATATTGCATTGATTCTGTTTCAGTAACTGCTTCCATTTGCACATAGAGAATCTGGCTTCTTAATGCTAACTGTAGGAGTAAACATGTATCACTATGGGGCATTGTTCTCCTGAGAACCATCTCTTGTGAAGACACCGTCAGTGACGGAGACATATTTGATATTGCATTCATTCATTTTTAATAACTGCTTCCATTTGCACATACAGAATCCTGGTTCTTACTTCTAGTTCAGGAGTTAACATGTACACTATGGTGCATTCTGCTCCTAAGAACCTTCTGTTGTGAAGACACCTTCAGTGATGGAGAGATATTTGATGTTGCATTGATTCAGATTTAGAAACACCTCCTTTTACACATACAGAATCCTGGATCTTACTATTAGGTCAGTAGTTCACATGTGTGGCTATGGTGCACTGTTCTCCTAAGAACCTTCTGTTGTTAAGACACTTTCAGTGATGGAAATATATTTGATATTACATTGATTCAGTTTCACAAACACCTTCTTTTACACATACAGAATACTGGATCTTATTATTAGTTCAGGAGTTAGCATGTATCACTATGGTGCATTCTTCTCCTAAAAACCGTCTGTTGTGAAGAAACCTTCAGTGATGGAGAGATAATTGATGTTGCATTCATTCAGTTTCAGAAACACCTTCTTTTGCACAAAGAGAATCCTGGATCTTACTATTAGTTCAGGAGTTAACATGTGTTACTATGGCGCATTGTTCTCCTAAGAACCTTCTGTTGTGAAGACACCTTCAGTGATGTAGACATATTTGATATTGCATTGATTCAGTTTCAGAAACTGCTTCCATTTGCACATACAGAATCCGGCTTCTTACTCCTAGTTTATGAGTTAACATGTATCACTATGGTGCATTGTACTCCTAAGAACTTTCTGTTGTGAAGACACCTTCAGTGATGGAGACATATTTGAAGTTGCATTGATTCTGTTTCAGTAACTGCGTCCATTTGCACATAGAGAATCCTGGATCTTACTACTAATTCAGGAGTTAACATGTATCACTATGGTGCATTGTACTCCTAAGAACCTTGTGTTGTGAAGACACCTTCAGTGATGGAGACATATTTGATGTTGCATTGATTCAGTTTCAGAAACACCTTCTTTTACTCACAGAGAATATTCAATATTTCATTGATTCTGTTTCAGTAACTTCTTCCATTTGCACATACAGAATCTGGCTTCTTAATGCTAGTTTAGGAGTAAACATGTATCACTATGGTGCATTCTTCTCCAAAGAACCTTCTGTTGTGAAGACACCTTCAGTGATGGAGACATATTTGATGTTGCATTGATTCAGTTTCAATAACTGCTTCCATTTGCACAACAAGACTCCTGGTTCTGACTGCTAGTTTAGGAGTTAACATATATCACTATGGTGCATTCTTCTCCTAAGAACATTCTGTTGTGAAGACACCTTCAGTGATGGAGACATATTTGATATTGCATTGAATCAGTTTTAGTTACTGCTACCATTTGCACATACAGAATCCGGCTTCTTAAAGCTAGTTTAGGAGTTAACATGTATCACTATGGTGCTTTCTTCTCCTAAGAACCTTCTGTTGAGAAGACACCTTCAGTAATGGAGACATATTTGATATTGCATTCATTCAGTTTCAGTAACTGCTTCCATTTGCACATACAGAATCCTGGTTCTTACTTCTAGTTCAGGAGTAAACATGCATCACTTTGATACTTCTAGTTCAGGAGTAAACATGTATCACCATAGTGCATTGTTCTCCTGAAAACCGTCTGTTGTGAAAACACCGTCAGTGATGGAGACATATTTGATATTGCATTCATTCAGTTTCAATAACTGCTTCCATTTGCACATACAGAATGCTGGTTCTTACTTCTAGTTCAGGAGTTAACATGTATCACTATGGTGCATTCTTCTCCAAAGAACCTTCTGTTGTGAAGACACCTTCAGTGATGGAGACATATTTGATGTTGCATTGATTCAGTTTCAGAAACAGCTTCTTTTTCACATACAAAATCCTGGTTCTTACTGCTAGTTCAGGAGTAAACATGTTTCACTATGGTGCATTATTCTCTTAAGAACCGTCCGTTGTGAAGACACATTCAGTGATGGAGACATATTTGAAATTGCTTTGATTCAGTTTCAGAAATACCTTCTTTTGCACAACAAGACTCCTGGTTCTGACTGCTAGTTTAGGAGTTAACATGTATCACTATGGTGCATTCTTCTCCTAAGAACATTCTGTTGTGAAGACACCTTCAGTGATGGAGACATATTTGATATTGCATTGATTCAGTTTCAGTAACTGCTTCCATTTGCACATACAGAATCCTGGTTCTTACTCCTAGTTTAGGAGTTAACATGTATCACTATGGTGCATTCTTCTCTTAAGAACCTTCTGTTGTGAAGACACCTTCAGTGATGGAGACATATTTGATGTTGCATTTATTCAGTTTCAAAAACACCTTCTTTTGCTCACAGAGAATCCTGGATCTTACTATTAGTTCAAGAGTTAACATATATCAATATGGTGCATTCTTCTCTTAAGAACCTTCTGTTGTGAAGACACCTTCAATGATGGAGACATATTTGATGTTGCATTGCTTCAGTTTCAAAAACACCTTCTTTTGCTCACAGAGAATCCTGGATCTTACTATTAGTTCAAGAGTTAACATATATCAATAGGGTGCATTCTTCTCTTAAGAACCTTCTGTTGTGAAGACACCTTTAGTGATGGAGACATATTTGATATTGCATTCATTCAGTTTCAATAACTGCTTCCATTTGCACAACAAGACTCCTGGTTCTGACTGCTAGTTTAGGAGTTAACATGTATCACTATGGTGCATTCTTCTCCCAAGAACCGTCTGTTGTGAAGACACCTTAAGTGATGGAGACATATTTGATATTGGATTTATTCAGTTTCAGTAACTGCTTCCATTTGCACATACAGAATCCTGGTTCTTACTTCTATTTCAGGAATTAACATGTATCAAAATGGTGCATTCTTCTCCTAAGAACCTTCTGTTGCGAAGACACCTTCAGTGATGGAGAGATATTTGATGTTGCAATTATTCAGTTTCAGAAACATCTTCTTTTGTACACAGAGAATCCTGGATTTTACTATTAGGTTGGGAGTTAACATGTATCACTATGGTGCATTGTTCTCCTAAGAACGTTGTGTTGTGAAGACACCTTCAGTGCTGGATTCATATTTGATATTGTATTGATTCAGTTCCAAAAACACCTTCATTTACACATAACCGCTCCTGGTTCCATCTGTTAATTTAGGAGTTTACATGTATCACTATGGTGCATTGTTCCCCTAAGAACCTTCTGTTGTGAACAAACCTTCAGTGATGGAGAAATATTTGATATTGCATTGATTCAGTTTCACATACACCTTCTTTTACACATACTGAATCCTGGATCTTACTATTATTTCAGGAGTTAACATGTGTCACTATAGTGCACTCTTCTCCTAAGAACCTTCTGTTGTGAAGACACCTTCAGTGATGGAGACATATTTGATATTGCATTGATTCAGTTTCACAAACACCTTCTTTTGCACATACAGAATCCAGGTTCTTACTGCTAGTTTAGGAGTTAACATGTATCACTATGGTGCATTCTTCTCCTAAGAACCTTGTGTTGTGAAGACACCTTCAGTGATGGAGACATATTTGATATTGCATTTATTCAGTTTGAGAAACTGCTTCCATTTGCACATAGAGAATCCTGGTTCTTACTTCTATTTCAGGAGTTAACATGTATCACTTTGGTGCATTGTTCTAAGAACGTTCTGTTGTGAAGACACCTTCAGTGATGGAGACATACTTGATTTTGTATTGATTCAGTTTCAGAAACACCTTCTTTTGCACATACAGAATCCTGGTTCTTACTGCTAGTTCAGGAGTAAACATGTATCACTATGGTGCATTGTTCTCTTGAGAACCGTCTGTTGTGAAGACACCTTCAGTGATGCAGACATATTTGATATTGCATTGATTCAGTTTCACGAATTGCTTCCATTTGCACATACAGAATCCGGGTTCTTACTCCTAGTTTAGGAGGTAACATGTATCACTATGGTGCATTCTTCTCCTAAGAACCTTCTGTTGTGAAGACACCTTCAGTGATGGAGACATATTTGATATTGCATTCATTCAGTTTCAGTAACTGCTTCCATTTGCACATACAGAATCCTTATTCTTACTGCTAGTTCAGGAGTAAACATGTATCACTATGGTGCATTGTTCTCCTGAGAACCGTCTATTGTGAAGACACCTTCAGTGATGGAGACATATTTGATATTGCATTTATTCAGTTTCAGTAACTGCTTACATTTGCACAACAAGACTCCTGGTTCTGAATGCTAGTTTCGGAGTTAACATGTATCACTATGGTGCATTGTACTCCTAAGAACCTTCTGTTGTGAAGACACCTTCAGTGATGGAGACATATTTGATATTGCATTGATTCAGTTTCACAAACACCTTCTTTTGCACATACAGAATCCATGTTCTTACTGCTAGTTTAGGAGTTAACATGTATCACTATGGTGCATTCTTCTCCTAAGAACCTTGTATTGTGAACACACCTTCAGTGATGGAGAGATATTTGATGTTGCATTGATTCAGTTTCAGAAACACCTTCTTTTTCACATACAGAATCCTGGTTCTTACTGCTAGTTCAGGAGTAAACATGTATCACTATGCTGCATTATTCTCCTAAGAACCGTCTGTTGTGAAGACATCTTCAGTGATGGAGACATATTTGATATTGCATTCATTCAGTTTAAGTGACTGCTTCCATTTGCACATACAGAATTCTGGTTCTAACTGCTAATTCAGGAGTAAACATGTATCACTATGGTGCATTGTTCTCCTGAGAACCGTCTGTTGTGAAGACACCATCAGTGATAGAAGCATATTTGATATTGCATTGATTCAGTTTCACAAACACCTTCTTTTGCACATACAGAATCCATGTTCTTACTGCTAGTTTAGGAGTTAACATGTATCACTATGGTGCATTCTTCTCCTAAGAACCTTGTATTGTGAAGACACCTTCAGTGATGGAGAGATATTTGATGTTGCATTGATTCAGTTTCAGAAACACCTTCTTTTTCACATACAGAATCCTGGTTCTTACTGCTAGTTCAGGAGTAAACATGTATCACTATGCTGCATTATTCTCCTAAGAACCGTCTGTTGTGAAGACACCTTCAGTGATGGAGACATATTTGATATTGCATTCATTCAGTTTCAGTAACTGCTTCCATTTGCACATACAGAATTCTGGTTCTAACTGCTAGTTCAGGAGTAAACATGTATCACTATGGTGCATTGTTCTCCTGAGAACCGTCTGTTGTGAAGACACCATCAGTGATAGAAGCATATTTGATATTGCATTTATTCAGTTTCAAAAACACCTTTATTTGCACATAACCGATCCTGGTTCCTTCTGTTAGTTTAGGAGTTAACATGTATCACTATGGTGCATTGTTCCCCTATGAACCTTCTGTTGTGAACAAACCGTCAGTGATGGAGTCATATTTGATATTGCATTGATTCAGTTTCAGAAACACCTTCTTTTGCACATACAGAATCCTGGATCTTACCATTAATTCAGGAGTTAACATGTGTCACTATGGTGCATTCTTCTCCTTAGAACCTTCTGTTGTGAAGACACCTTCAGTGATGGAGACATATTTGATATTGCATTGATTCAGTTTCAGAAACACCTTCTTATGCACAACAAGACTCTTACTTCTGACTGCTAGTTTAGGAGTTAACCTGTATCACTATGGTGCATTGTTCTCCTAAGAACCGTCTATTTTGAAGACATATTTAGTGATGGAGACATATTTGATATTGCATTGAATCAGTTTCACAAACACCTTCTTTTGCACATACAGAATCCTGGTTCTTATTATTAGTACAGGAGTTAACATGTTTCACTTTTGTGCATTGTTCTCCAAAGAACCTTCTGTTGTGAAGGCACCTTCAATGATGGAGACATATTTGATATTGCATTGAATCAGTTTCACAAACACCTTCTTTTGCACATACAGAATCCTGGTTCTTACTGCTAGTTTAGGAGTTAACATATATCACTATGGTGCATTCTTCTCGTCAGAACCTTCTGTTGTGAAGACACCTTCAGTGATGGAGACATATTTGATATTGCATTGAATCAGTTTCACAAACACCTTATTTTGCACATACAGAATCCAGGTTCTTACTGCTAGTTTGGGAGTTAACATGTATCTCTAAGGTGCATTCTTCTCCTAAGAACCTTCTGTTGTGAAGACACCTTCAGTGATGGAGACATATTTGATTTTGCATTGATTCTGTTTCAGAAACACCTTCTTTTGCACATACAGAATCCTGGTTCTTACTGCTAGTTCAGGAGTAAACATGTATCACTATGGTGCATTGTTCTCCTAAGAACCTTCTGTTGTGAACATACCTTCAGTGATGAAGACATATTTGATGTTGCAATGAATCAGTTTCAATAACTGCTTCCATTTGCACATACAGAATCCTGGTTGTTACTGCTAATTCATGAGTCAAGATGTATCACTATGGTTCAATATTTTCCTAAAAACCTTGTGTTGTTATCACACCTACATTGATGGAGAGAAATTTGATATTGCTTTGATTCCGTTTAAGAAACAGCTTCTATTTGCACATACAAAATCCTAGTTCTTTCTGCCAGTTCAGGAGATAACATGTATCACTATGGTGCATTGTCCTCCTAAGAACCTTCTGTTGTGAATATCCCTTCTTTCATGGATTTAAATTTGACATTGCATTGAAACAGTTTCAGAAACAGTTTCCCTAACCTAACCCTAACCTTCACCCTAGCCCTAACCGTAACCCTAACCCTAAACCCTAACCCTAACCCTAAACATAACACCATCCCAAACCCTAACAATAACCCTCATTTAAATGAAACCCTAACACTACCCTAACCCAATTCCTAAACCCTAACCCTAACCCTAAACCCTAAACCCTAAACCTAATCCTAACCCTAACCCTAAAACTAACCCTAACCCTAACCTTAACACCATCCCAAACCCAAAAGCTAACCATAATTGAAATGAAACCATAACACTACCCTCACCCGAAAACTAACCCTAAACCTAATCCTTAACCCTAGCCCTAACCCTAACCCTAAACCCAAACCTAAATCCTAACCCTAAACCTAAATCTAAACCTAACTCTAAATCTAACCCTAATCCTAAACCTTAACCCTAGCCCCTACCCTAACCTTAACCCTAACCCTAGCCCTAACCCTAACCTTAATGCCATCCCAAACCCTAACGCTAACCCAATATTAAATGAAACCCTAATACTACCCAAACCCTAACCCATTCCTGACCCTAACCCTATCCCTAACCCGAAAACCTAACCCTAACGCTAACCCAAACACTAAACCTAACCATAACCCGAAACCATAACCATAACCCTAATCCTGACTCGAAAGCTAAAACTAACCCTAACCCGAACCTTAACGCCGTCCCAAACCCTAACGCTAACCCTAATTTAAATGAAACCCTAACACTACACTAACCCTAACCCTAACCTTATCCTTAACCCTAACCCTAACCCTAAACCTAAACCCTAACCTAACCCTAACCCGAATCCAAACCTAATCCTAACCCTGTTCCAAACCTAACCCTAACCCTAAACTACATTTAAACTTAACCTACCTTTCACCTTAACCCTAATTCTAACCTATCCTATCCCTAAACTTAAACTAACCTAACCCTAACCCTAACCCTAACCTAACCCTAACCCTAAACTACATTTAAACTTAACCTACCTTTCACCTTAACCCTAATGCTAACCTATCCTATCCCTAAACTTAAACTAACCTAAACCTAACCTTAACCCTAACCTAACCCTAACCCTAACCAAACCCTAACCCCAACCCTAAACTAAACCTAAACCTAACCGAACGCTTACCCTAACCCTAACCCAATCCAAACCCTAACCCTAACCCTAATTTAAACCTAACCTAAACCTACCCGAACCCTAACCTTCAGTTTCAGAAACACCTTATTTTGCTCACAGAGAATCCTGGATCTTACTATTAGTTCAAGAGTTAAAATATATCAATATGGTGCATTCTTCTCTTAAGAACCTTCTGTTGTGAAGACACCTTCAGTGATGGAGACATATTTGATATTGCATTGATTCAGTTTCAGTAACTGCTTCCATTTGCACATACAGAATGCTGGTTCTTAATGCTAGTTTAGGAGTAAACATGTATCACTATGGTGCATTCTTCTCCTAAGAACCTTCTGTTGTGAAGACACCTTCAGTGATGGAGACATATTTGATATTGCATTCATTCAGTTTCAGTAACTGCTTCCATTTGCACATACAGAATCCTGGTTCTTACTCCTAGTTCAGGAGGAAACATGTATCACTATGGTGCATTGTTCTCCTGAGAACCGTCTGCTGTGAAGACACCTTCAGTGATGGAGACATATTTGATATTGCATTTATTCAGTTTCAGAAACACCTTCTTTTGCACATACAGAATCCAGGTTCTTAATACTAGTTTAGGAGTTAACAATATCACTATGGTGCATTCTTCTCCTAAGAACCTTCTGTTGTGAAGACACCTTCAGTGATGGAGACATATTTGATATTGCATTTATTCAGTTTCAGTAACTGCTTCCATTTGCACATAGAGAATCCTGGTTCTTACTATTATTTCGGGAGTTAACATGTATCACTATGGTGCATTGTTCTCCTACGAACCTTCTGTTGTGAAGACACCTTCAGTGATGGAGACATGTTTGATATTGCATTGATTCAGTTTCAGTAACTGCTTCCATTTGCACATACAGAATCCTGGTTCTTACCTCTAGTTCAGGAGTTAGCATGTATCGCTATGGTGCATTGTACTGCTAAGAACCGTCGGTTGTGAAGAAACCGTAAGGGATGGATACATATTTGATATTTCATTGATTCAGTTTCAGAAACACCTTCTTTTGCACAACAAGACTCCTGGTTCGGACTGCTTGTTTAGGAGTTAACATGTATCACTATGGTGCATTGTTCTCCTAAGAACCGTCTATTGTGAAGACACCTTCAGTGATGGAGACGTATTTCATGTTGCATTGATTCAGTTTAACGGACCCCTTCTTTTGCAGATACAGAATCCTGGTTCTTATTATTAGTACAGGAGTTTACATGTGTCACTTTTGTGCATTGTTCTCCAAAGAACCTTCTGTTGTGAAGACACCTTCAATGATGGAGACATATTTGATATTGCATTGATTCAGTTTCAGTAACTGCTTCCATTTGCATCTACAGAATCCTGGTTCTGACTGCTAGTTCAGGAGTTAACAGGTATCACTATGGTGCATTGTTCTCCTAAGAACCTTCTGTTGTGAAGAAACCTTCAGTGATAGAGACATATTTGATGTTGCATTGATTCAGTTTCAGAAAGACCTTCTTCTGCAAATAGAGAATCCTGGATCTTACTATTAGTTCAGGAGTTAACATCTGTCACTATGGTGCATTGTTCTCCTAAGAACCTTCTGTTGTGAAGACACCTTCAGTCATGGAGACATGTTTGATATTGCATTGATTCAGTTTCATAAACACCTTCTTTTACACATAGAGAATCCTGGATCTTACTTCTAGTTTAGGAGTTAACATCTATCACTATGGTGCATTCTTCTCCTAAGAACCTTCTGTTGTGAAGACACCTTCAGTGATGGAGACATATTTGATATTGCATTGATTCAGTTTCAGTAACTTCATCCATTTGCACAAACAGAATCCTGGTTCTTACTTCTAGTTCAGGAGTTAACATGTATCACTATGGTGCATTCCTCTCCTAAGAATCTTCTGTTGTGAAGACACCTTCAATGATGGAGACATATTTGATACTGCATTGATTCAGTTTCAGAAACAGCTTCATTTGCACATAACCGATCCTAGTTCCTTCTGTTAGTTTAGGAGTTAACATGTATCATTATGGTGCATTGTTCCCCTAAGAACCTTCTGTTGTGAACACACCTTCAGTGATGGAGACATATTTGATATTGCATTGATTCAGTTTCAGAAAGACCTTCTTTTACACATAGAGAATCCTGGATCTTACTATTAGTTCAGGATTTAACATATGTCACTATGGTGCATTCTTCTCCTAAGAACCTTCTGTTGTGAAGACACCTTCAGTGATGGAAACATATTTGATATTGCATTGATTCAGTTTCAGAAACAGCTTCATTTGCACATAACCGATCATGGTTCCTTCTGTTAGTTTAGGAGTTAACATGTATCATTATGGTGCATTGTTCCCCGAAGAACCTTCTGTTGTGAACACACCTTCAGTGATGAAGACATATTTGATATTGCATTGATTCAGTTTCAGAAACACCTTCTTTTGCACATACAGAATCTTGGTTCTTACTGCTAGTTTAGGAGTTAAGATGTATCACTATGGTGAATTGTTCTCCTAAGAACGGTGTGTTTTGAAGACACCCTCAGTGATGGAGACATATTTGATATTGCATTGATTCAGGTTCAGTAACTGCTTCCATTTGCACATAAAGAATCCGAGTTCTTACTGCTAGTTTAAGAGTTAACATGTATCACTATGGTGCATTCTTCTCCTAAGAACCTTCTGTTCTGAAGACACCTTCAGTGATGGACACATATTTGATATTGCATTGAATCAGTTTCACAAACACCTTCTTTTGCACATACACAATCCTTGTTCTTACTGCTAGTTTAGGAGTGAAGATGTATCACTATGGTGCATTGTTCTCCTAAGAACCGTCTGTTGCGAAGACACCTTCAGTGATGGAGACATATTTGATATTGCATTGATTCAGTTTCAGTAACTGCTTCCATTTGCACATAGAGAATCCTGGTTCTTACTACTAGTTCAGGAGTTAACATGTATCACTATGGTGCATTGTACTGCTAAGAAAGTTCTGTTGTGAAGACACCTTCAGTGATGGAGACATATTTGATATTGCATTCATTCAGTTTCACAAACACCTTCTTTTGCACATACAGAATCCAGGTTCTTACTGCTACTTTAGGAGTTAACATGTATCACGATGGTGCATTCTTCTCCTAAAAACCTTTTGTTGTGAAGAAACCATCAGTGATGGAGAGATATTTGAAGTTGCATTGATTCAGTTTCAGAAACACCATCTTTTGTACACAGAGAATCCTGGATCTTACTATTAGTTCAGGAGTTAACATGTATCACTTTGGTGCATTGTTCTCCTAAGAACGTTCTGTTGTGAAGACACCTTCAGTGATGGAAGCATATTTGATATTGCATTGATTCAGTTTCAAAAACACCTTCATTTGCACATAACCGATCCTGGTTCCTTCTGTTAGTTTAGGAGTTAACATGTATCACTATGGTGCATTGTTCCCCTATGAACCTTCTCTTGTGAACAAACCTTCAGTGATGGAGACATATTTGATATTGCATTGATTCAGTTTCACAATCACCTTCTTGTGCACATACAGAATCCTGGATCTTACTATTAGTTCAGACGTTCACGTGTGTCACTATGGTGCATTGTTCTCCTAAGAACATTCTGTTGTTAAGACAACTTAAGTGATGGAATCATATTTGATATTGCTTTGATTCAGTTTCAGAAACACCTTCTTTTACACATACAGAATCCTGTATCTTACCATTAATTCAGGAGTTAACATGTGTCACTATGGTGCATTCTTCTCCTTAGAACCTTCTGTTGTGAAGACACCTTCAGTGATGGAGACATATTTGATATTGCATTGATTCAGTTTCAAAAACACCTTCTTATGCACCATAAGACTTTTAGTTCTGACTGATAGTTTAGGAGTTAACATGTATCACTATGGTGCATTGTTCCCATATGAACCTTCTGTTGTGAACAAACCGTCTGTGATGGAGTCGTATTTGATATTGCATTGATTCCGTTTCAGAAACACCTTCTTTTACACATACAGAATCCTGGATCTTACCATTAATTCAGGAGTTAACATGTGTCACTATGGTGCATTCTTCTCCTTAGAACCTTCTGTTGTGAAGACACCTTCAGTGATGGAGACATATTTGATATTGCATTGATTCAGTTTCAGAAACACCTTCTTATGCACAACAAGACTCTTAGTGCTGACTGCTAGTTTAGGAGTTAACCTGTATCACTATGGTGCATTGTTCTCCGAAGAACCGTCTATTGTGAAGACACCTTTAGTGATGGAGACATATTTGATCTTGGATAGATTCAGTTTAACGAATACCTTCTTTTGCACATACAGAATCCTGGTTCTTATTATTATGTACATGAGTTAACATGTGTCACTTTTGTGCATTGTTCTCCAAAGAACCTTCTGTTGTGAAGACACCTTCAGTGATTGAGACATATTTGATATTGCATTGAATCAGTTTCACAAACACCTTCTTTTTCACATACAGAATCCAGGTTCTTACTGCTAGTTTAGGAGTTAACATGTATCACTATGGTGCATTCTTCTCCGAAGAACCTTCTGTTGTGAAGACACCTTCAGTGATGGAGACATATTTGATATTGCATTTATTCAGTTTCAGTAACTGCTTCCATTTGTACATAGAGAATCGTGGTTCTTACTTCTATTTCAGGAGTTAACATGTATATCTATGGTGCATTCTTCTCCTAAGAACCTTCTGTTGTGAAGACACTTTCAGTGATGGAGACATATTTGATTTTGCATTGATTCAGTTTCAGAAACACCTTCTTTTGCACATACAGAATCCTGGTTCTTACTGCTAGTTCAGGAGTAAACATGTATCACTATGGTGCATTGTTCTCCTAAGAACCTTCTGTTGTGAACATACCTTCAGTGATGAAGACATATTTGATGTTGCAATGAATCAGTTTCAATAACTGTTTCCATTTGCACATACAGAATCCTGGTTGTTACTGCTAATTCATGAGTCAAGATGTATCACTATGGTTCAATATTTTCCTAAAAACCTTGTGTTGTTATCACACCTACATTGATGGAGAGAAATTTGATATTGCTTTGATTCCGTTTAAGAAACAGCTTCTATTTGCACATACAAAATCCTAGTTCTTTCTGCCAGTTCAGGAGATAACATGTATCACTATGGTGCATTGTCCTCCTAAGAACCTTCTGTTGTGAATACCCCTTCTTTCATGGATTTAAATTTGACATTGCATTGAAACAGTTTCAGAAACAGTTTCCCTAACCTAACCCTAACCTTCACCCTAGCCCTAACCGTAACCCTAACCCTAAACCCTAACCCTAACCCTAAACATAACACCATCCCAAACCCTAACAATAACCCTCATTTAAATGAAACCCTAACACTACCCTAACCCAATTCCTAAACCCTAACCCTAACCCTAAACCCTAAACCCTAAACCTAATCCTAACCCTAACCCTAAAACTAACCCTAACCCTAACCTTAACACCATCCCAAACCCAAAAGCTAACCATAATTGAAATGAAACCATAACACTACCCTCACCCGAAAACTAACCCTAAACCTAATCCTTAACCCTAGCCCTAACCCTAACCCTAAACCCAAACCTAAATCCTAACCCTAAACCTAAATCTAAACCTAACTCTAAATCTAACCCTAATCCTAAACCTTAACCCTAGCCCCTACCCTAACCTTAACCCTAACCCTAGCCCTAACCCTAACCTTAATGCCATCCCAAACCCTAACGCTAACCCAATATTAAATGAAACCCTAATACTACCCAAACCCTAACCCATTCCTGACCCTAACCCTATCCCTAACCCGAAAACCTAACCCTAACGCTAACCCAAACACTAAACCTAACCATAACCCGAAACCATAACCATAACCCTAATCCTGACTCGAAAGCTAAAACTAACCCTAACCCGAACCTTAACGCCGTCCCAAACCCTAACGCTAACCCTAATTTAAATGAAACCCTAACACTACACTAACCCTAACCCTAACCTTATCCTTAACCCTAACCCTAACCCTAAACCTAAACCCTAACCTAACCCTAACCCGAATCCAAACCTAATCCTAACCCTGTTCCAAACCTAACCCTAACCCTAAACTACATTTAAACTTAACCTACCTTTCACCTTAACCCTAATTCTAACCTATCCTATCCCTAAACTTAAACTAACCTAACCCTAACCCTAACCCTAACCTAACCCTAACCCTAAACTACATTTAAACTTAACCTACCTTTCACCTTAACCCTAATGCTAACCTATCCTATCCCTAAACTTAAACTAACCTAAACCTAACCTTAACCCTAACCTAACCCTAACCCTAACCAAACCCTAACCCCAACCCTAAACTAAACCTAAACCTAACCGAACGCTTACCCTAACCCTAACCCAATCCAAACCCTAACCCTAACCCTAATCTAAACCTAACCTAAACCTACCCGAACCCTAACCTTCAGTTTCAGAAACACCTTATTTTGCTCACAGAGAATCCTGGATCTTACTATTAGTTCAAGAGTTAAAATATATCAATATGGTGCATTCTTCTCTTAAGAACCTTCTGTTGTGAAGACACCTTCAGTGATGGAGACATATTTGATATTGCATTGATTCAGTTTCAGTAACTGCTTCCATTTGCACATACAGAATGCTGGTTCTTAATGCTAGTTTAGGAGTTAACATGTATCACTATGGTGCATTCTTCTCCTAAGAACCTTCTGTTGTGAAGACACCTTCAGTGATGGAGACATATTTGATATTGCATTCATTCAGTTTCAGTAACTGCTTCCATTTGCACATACAGAATCCTGGTTCTTTCTGCTAGTTCAGGAGGAAACATGTATCACTATGGTGCATTGTTCTCCTGAGAACCGTCTGCTGTGAAGACACCTTCAGTGATGGAGACATATTTGATATTGCATTTATTCAGTTTCAGAAACACCTTCTTTTGCACATACAGAATCCAGGTTCTTAATACTAGTTTAGGAGTTAACATGTATCACTATGGTGCATTCTTCTCCTACGAACCTTCTGTTGTGAAGACACCTTCAGTGATGGAGACATATTTGATATTGCATTGATTCAGTTTCAGTAACTGCTTCCATTTGCACATACAGAATCCTGGTTGTTACTGCTAATTCATGAGTCAAGATGTATCACTATGGTTCAATATTTTCCTAAAAACCTTGTGTTGTTATCACACCTACATTGATGGAGAGAAATTTGATATTGCTTTGATTCCGTTTAAGAAACAGCTTCTATTTGCACATACAGAATCCTACTTCTTTCTGCCAGTTCAGGAGATAACATGTATCACTATGGTGCATTGTCCTCCTAAGAACCTTCTGTTGTGAATATCCCTTCTTTCATGGGTTTAAATTTGACATTGCATTGAAACAGTTTCAGAAACAGTTTCCCTAACCTAACCCTAACCTTAACCCTAGCCCTAACCGTAACCCTAACCCTAAACCCTAACCCTAACCCTAAACATAACGCCATCCCAAACCCTAACGCTAACCCTCATTTAAATGAAACCCTAACACTACCCTATCCCAATTCCTAAACCCTAACCCTAACCCAAAACCCTAAACCCTAAACCTAATCCTAAGCCTAACCCTAAAACTAACCCTAACCCTAACCTTAACACCATCCCAAACCCAAAAGCTAACCATAATTGAAATGAAGCCATAACACTACCCTCACCCGAAACCTAACCCTAAACCTAATCCTTTACCCTAGTCCTAACCCTAACCCTAAACCCAAACCTAACTCTTACCCTAACCCTAATCCTAAACCTTAACCCTAGCCCCTACCCTAACCTTAACCCTAACCCTAGCCCTAACCCTAACCTTAATGCCATCCCAAACCCTAACGCTAACCCAAAATTAAATGAAACCCTAACACTACCCTAACCGTAACCGTAACCCTCATCCTTAACCTAACCCATTCCTGACCCTACCCCTATCCCTAACCCAAAAACCTAACCCTAACGCTAACCCTAAACCTAACCCTTACCCTAAACCATAACCCTAACCCTGATCCTCACCCTAAAGCTAAAACTAACCCTGACCCTAACCTTAACGCCGTCGCAAACCCTAACACTAACCCTAATTTAAATGAAACCCTAACACTACACTAACCCTTACCATAATCCTTAACCCTAACCCTAAACCTAAACCCTAACGCTAACCCTAACCCTAACCCTAAACCTTAACCCTTACCCTAACCCTACCCCTAACCCTAGCCCTAGCCCTAACCCTAACCCTAAACACTAACAATAAACCCTAAGGCTAATCCTAAATCTAACTCTAACACTAACTTTAACGCTATCCCAAACCCTAATGCTAACCCTAATCCTAAACCTTAAACTTAGCCCTAACCCTAACCCTAACCCTAAAACCTAACCCAAACTCTAACCCCAAACGTTAACCCTAAGTCTAACCATAACCCTAAACCCTAATCCTAATCCTAACACTAACCCTAAAACTTCCCCGAACCCTAACCTTAATGCCATCCCAAACCCTAACGCTAACCCTAATTTAAATGAAACCCTAACACTACCCTAACCCAAACCCTAACCCTAACCCTAATCCTTAACCCTAACCCTAACACTGACACTAACCCTAATCCCAAACCTTAACCCTAACCCTAGCCCGAACCCTAACCTTAATGCCATCCCAAACCCTAACGCTAACCCAATATTAAATGAAACCCTAACACTACCCAAACCCTAACCGTAACCCTCATCCTAAACCTAACCCATTCCTGACCCTAACCCTTTCCCTAACCCAAAAACGTAACCCTAATTCTAACCCTAAACCCTGAACCTAACCATAACCCTAAACCATAACCCTAACCCTAATCCTGACCCGAAAGCTAAAACTAACCCTAACCCTAACCTTAATGCCGTCCCAAACCCTAACGCTAACCCTAATTTAAATGAAACCCTAACACTACACTAACCCTAAACCTAACCTTAACCCAAACCCTAACCCTAAGCCCTAACCCTAACCCTAACCCTAATCTTAACGCCATTCCAAACCCTAACGCTAACCCTAATTTAAATGAAACCCTAACACTACCCTGAACCTAACCCTAACCCTAATACTAAACCGTAACCCTAGCCCTTGCCCTAACCCTAACCCTAACCTTAAACATTAATCCCAACCCTGACCCTAACCTTAGTTCCATCCCAAACCCTAACGCTAACCCTAATTTAAATGAAACCCTAACACTACCCTAACCCAAACCCTAACCCTAACCCTAATCCTTAACCCTAACCCTAACACTGACACTAACCCTAATCCCAAACCTTAACCCTAACCCTAACCCTAGCCCTAACCCTAACCTTAATGCCATCCCAAACCCTAACGCTAACCCAATATTAAATGAAACCCTAACACTACCCAAACCCTAACCGTAACCCTCATCCTAAACCTAACCCATTCCTGACCCTAACCCTTTCCCTAACCCAAAAACGTAACCCTAACTCTAACCCTAAACCCTAAACCTAACCATAACCCTAAACCATAACCCTAACCCTAATCCTGACCCGAAAGCTAAAACTAACCCTAACCCTAACCTTAATGCCGTCCCAAACCCTAACGCTAACCCTAATTTAAATGAAACCCTAACACTACACTAACCCTAAACCTAACCTTAACCCAAACCCTAACCCTAAGCCCTAACCCTAACCCTAACCCTAATCTTAACGCCATTCCAAACCCTAACGCTAACCCTAATTTAAATGAAACCCTAACACTACCCTGAACCTAACCCTAACCCTAATACTAAACCGTAACCCTAGCCCTTGCCCTAACCCTAACCCTAACCTTAAACATTAATCCCAACCCTGACCCTAACCTTAGCTCCATCCCAACCCCTAACGCTAACCCTAATTTAAATAAAAAACCCTAACACTACCCACACCCTAACCCTAACCCTAACCCTGAACCTTAACCCTAGCCTTACCCTAACCCTAACCCTAACCCTAAACCCTAACCCTAACTCTAAACCCTAACCCTAACCCTAACCCCTAAGCCTAACCCTTAACCTGACCCTGACCCTAACCCTAACCTTAACGCTATCCAAAACCCGAACCCGAACCTTAATGTCATCCCAAACCCTAACGCAAACCCTAATTTAAATGAAACCCTAACACTACCGTAACCCTAACCCTAACCCTAATCCTAATTCTAAATCTTAACCTTAACCCTAACCCTAACCCTAAACTTAACCTAACCTACCTTTAACCTTAACCCTAATGCTAACCTATCCTATCCCCAAACTTAAAGTAACCTAACCCTAACCCTAACCCTTACCATAACCCCTAACCCTAACCCTGAACCTGACCCTGACCCTAACTCTAACCTTAACGCTATTACAAACCCTAACCCAAACCTTAACGCCATTCCAAACACTAACACTAACCCTAATTTCAATGAAACCCTAAGACTATCCTAACCCTAACCCTAACCCTAATCCTAATTCCAAACCTTAACTTTAACCCTAACCCTAACCATAACCCTATCCCTAAACTTAAACCTAACCTACCTTTAACCTTAACCCTAATGCTACCCTATCCTATCCCTAAACTTAAACTAACCTAAACCTAAACTTAACCAGAACCTAACCCTAACCCTAACCAAACCCTAACCCCAACCCTAAACTAAACCTAAACCTAACCTAACACTTACCCTAACCCTAACCCAATCCAAACCCTAACCCTAACCCTAAACCCTAACCCTAAACTTAACGCCATCCCAAACCCTAACGCTAACCCTTATTTAAATGAAACCTTAACACTACCCTAACCCTAACCCTAATCCTAAACCTTAAGCCTAGCCCTAACCCTAACACCAAACCAAACCCGAAGCCTAAATCCCAAGCCTTATCCTAACACTAACCCTAAAACTAACCCTAACCCTAACCTTAATGCCATCCCAAACCCTAACGCTAACCCTAATTTAAATGAAACCCTAACACTACCCTAACCTGAACCCTAACCCTAACCCTAAACCTTAACCCTAGCCCTAACCCTAACCCTACACCTAAACTCTAACCCTAACCATAAACCTAACCCTAAACCTAACCCTAATCCCAAACCTTAACCCTAACCCTAGGCCTAACTCTAACCCTAACCCTAACCCTAAACCCTAATCCTAACCCTAACCCACACCCTAGCCCTAACCCTAACCCTATACCTAAAAACTAACCCTAACCCTAAACCTACTCCTAACCTTAACGCCATCCGAAACCATAACGCTAACCAAAATTTAAATGAAATCCTAACACTACCCTAACCCTAACCGTAACCCTCATCCTAAACCTAACCCATTACTAACCATAGCCCTATCCCTAACCCTAAAACCTAACCCTGACGCTAACCCTATACCCTAACCCTAACCCTAAATCTTAACCCTAGCCCTAACCCTAACCCTAACCCTAATTCTAAACCTTAAATCTAGCCCTAACCCTAACCCCAAACCCTAACCCAAACCATAACCCTAAACCTCAACCCTAATCCTAACACTAACCCTAAAACTAACCCTATCCCTAACCTTAACGCCATCCCGAACCCTAACGCTAACCCTAATTTAAATGAAACCCTAACCCTAACCACTAACCCTAACCCTCACCCTAACCCTAACCCCAACCCTAACGCTGTCACAAATCCTTACCCTAATCTTCACGCCATCCCAATCCCTAACGTTAACAATAATTTAAATGAAACCCTAACACTACCCTAACCCTTCCCCTAACCCTAATCCTAATTCTAAACCTTAACATTAACCCTAACCCTAAACTTTACCTAATCCTGAAACTGACTCTGACCCTAACCCTAAACTTAACGCTATCCCAAACCCTAACCCTAACCCTAATTTAAATGAAACCCTAACCCTAACCCTAACCCTCACCTTAACGTCATCCCAAACCCTAACGTTTACCCTAATTCAAATGAAACCCTAACACTACCCTAACCCTAACCCTCATTCTAAACCTTAAACCTAGCCCTAACCCTAACCCTAACCCCAAACCCTAACCCTAACCCTAACCCTAAACCCCAACCCTAATCCTAACACTAACCCTAAAACGAACCCTATCCCAAAACTTAACGCCATCCCAAACCCTAACGCTAACCCTAATTTAAATGAAACCCTAACACTAGCCTAACCCTAACCGTAACCCTAATCCTAAACCCTAATCCGTAACCCTAATCCTAGCCTTAACACTAACCCTAACCACAAACCCTAAACCTAACCCTAACCCTAAACCCTAACCCTAATCCTAACACTAACCCTAAAACTAACCCTAACCCTAATCCTTGACCTTAGCCCTAACCCTAACCCTTACCCTAAACCTAAACCCTAACCCTAACCCAAAACCTTAACCCTAACCCTAAACCCTAAGCCTAATCCTGACCCTAACCTTAACGCCATCCCAAACCCTAATGCTAACCCTAATTGAAATGTAACCCTAACCCTAACCCTTAACCCTAAATCTGACCCTAACCTTAACGCCATCCCAAACCCTAACGCTAACCCTAATTTAAATTTAACCATAACACTACCCTAACCCTAACCCTAATCCTTAACCCTAGCCCTAACCCTAACCCTAACCCTAAACCCTAACCCTAACGCTGACCCTGACCCTAACCCTTACCTTAACGCTATCCCAAACCCTAACCCTAACGCCATTCCAAACCCTACTGCTAACCCTAATTGAAATGAAACCCTAACACTACCCTAACCCTAATCCTCACCCTAATCCTAATTCTAAACCTTAACCGTAACCCTAACCCAAACCCTTACCTAACCCTGAACCTGACCCTGACCCTAACCCTAATCTTAACGCTATCCCAAACCCTAACCCTAACCCTAATTTAAATGAAACACTAACCCTAACCTAACCCTAACCCTAATCCAAACCTAATCCTAACCCTGTTCCAAACCTAACCCTAACCCTAAACTACATTTAAACTTAACCTACCTTTCACCTTAACCCTAATGCTAACCTATCCTATCCCTAAACTTAAACTAACCTAAACCTAACCCTAACCCTAACCCTAACCTAACCCTAACCCTAACCAAACCCTAACCCCAACCCTAAACTAAACCTAAACCTAACCGAACGCTTACCCTAACCCTAACCCAATCCAAACCCTAACCCTAACCCTAATCCAAACCGAAACCTAAACCTAAACCTAACCTAAACCTACCCGAACCCTAACCTTCAGTTTCAGAAACACCTTCTTTTGCTCACAGAGAATCCTGGATCTTACTATTAGTTCAAGAGTTAAAATATATAAATATGGTGCATTCTTCTCTTAAGAACCTTCTGTTGTGAAGACACCTTCAGTGATGGAGACATATTTGATATTGCATTGATTCAGTTTCAGTAACTGCTTTCATTTGCACCTACAGAATCCTGGTTCTTACTTCTAGTTCAGGAGTAAACATGCATCACTATGGTGCATTGTTCTCCTGAGAACCGTCTGTTGTGAAGACACCTTCAGTGATGGAGACATATTTGATATTGCATTTATTCAGTTTCAGTAACTGCTACCATTTGCAAATAGAGAATCCTGGGTCTTACTTCTATTTCAGGAGTTAACATGTATCACTATGGTGCATTCTTCTCCTAAGAACCTTCTGTTGTGAAGACACCTTCAGTGATGGAGAGATATTTGATGTTGCATTGATTCAGTTTCAGAAACACATTCTTTTGCACATACAGAATCCAGGTTCTTAATACTAGTTTAGGAGTTAACATGTTTCACTATGGTGCATACTTCTCCTAAGAACCTTCTGTTGTGAAGACACCTTAAGTGATGGAGACATATTTGATATCAGTAACTGCTTCCATTTGCACATAGAGAATCCTGGTTCTTACTATTATTTCGGGAGTTAACATGTATCACTATGGTGCATTGTTCTCCTACGAACCTTCTGTTCTGAAGACACCTTCAGTGATGGAGACATATTTGATATTGCATTGATTCAGTTTCAGTAACTGCTTCCATTTGCACACACAGAATCCTGGTTCTTAATGCTAGTTTAGGAGTTAACATGTATCACTAGGGTGCATTCTTCTCCTAAGAACCTTCTGTTGTGAAGACACCTTAAGTGATGGAGACATATTTGATATTGCATTCATTCAGTTTCAGTAACTGCTTCCATTTGCAAATACAGAATCCTGGTTCTTACTCCTAGTTCAGGAGTAAACATGTATCACTATGGTGCATTGTTCTCCTGAGAACCGTCTGTTGTGAAGACACCTTCAGTGATGGAGACATATTTGATATTGCATTTATTCAGTTTCAGTAACTGCTAACTCACTATGGTGCATTCTTCTCCTAAGAACCTTCTGTTGTGAAGACACCTTCAGTGATGGAGACATATTTGATGTTGCATTGATTCAGTTTCAGCAACACCTTCTTTTGTACACAGAGAATCCTGGATCTTACTATTAGTTCGGGAGTAAACATGTATCACTATGGTGCATTATTCTCCTAAGAACCGTCTGTTGTGAAGACACATTCAGTGATGGAGACATATTTGATATTGCATTGATTCAGTTTCAGTAACTGCGTCCATTTGAACATACAGAATCCGGCTTCTTACTCCTAGTTTAGGAGTTAACATGTATCACTATGGTGCATTGTACTCCTAAGAACTTTCTGTTGTGAAGACACCTTCAGTGATGGAGACATATTTGATGTTGCATTGATTCACTTTCAGAAACACCTTCTTTTGCTCACAGAGAATCTTGGATCTTACTATTAGTTCAAGAGTTAACATATATCAATATGGTGCATTCTTCTCTTAAGAACCTTCTGTTGTGAAGACACCTTCAGTGATGGACACATATTTGATATTGCATTGAATCAGTTTCACAAACACCTTCTTTTGCACATACACAATCCTGGTTCTTACTGCTAGTTTAGGAGTGAAGATGTATCACTATGGTGCATTGTTCTCCTAAGAACCGTCTGTTGTGAAGACACCTTCAGTGATGGAGACATATTTGATATTGCATTGATTCAGTTTCAGTAACTGCTTCCATTTGCACATAGAGAATCCTGGTTCTTACTACTAGTTCAGGAGTTAACATGTATCACTATGGTGCATTGTACTGCTAAGATGTATCACTATGGTGCATTGTTCTCCTAAGAACCGTCTGTTTTGAAGACACCTTCAGTGATGGCGACATATTTGATATTGCATTGATTCAGGTTCAGTAACTCCTTCCATTTGCACATAAAGAATCCGGGTTCTTAATGCTAGTTTAAGAGTTAACATGTATCACTATGGTGCATTCTTCTCCTAAGAACCTTCTGTTCTGAAGACACCTTCAGTGATGGACACATATTTGATATTGCATTGAATCAGTTTCACAAACACCTTCTTTTGCACATACACAATCCTGGTTCTTACTGCTAGTTTAGGAGTTAAGATGTATCACTATGGTGCATTGTTCTCCTAAGAACCGTCTGTTGTGAAGACACCTTCAGTGATGGAGACATATTTGATATTGCATTGATTCAGTTTCAGTAACTGCTTCCATTTGTACATAGAGAATCCTGGTTCTTACTACTAGTTCAGGAGTTAACATGTATCACTATGGTCCATTGTACTTCTAAGAAACTTCTTTTGTGAAGACACCTTCAGTGATGGAGATTAATTTGATATTCCATTGATTCAATTTCAGAAACGGCTTCCATTTGCTCATACAGAAAAATAGTTCGTACTCCTAGTTCAGGAGTTAACTGGTATCACTAAGGTGCACTGTACTCCTCAGAACCTTGTCTTGTGAAAACACCTTCAATGATGGAGAGACATTTGATATTGGATTGATTCACTTGCAGAAACAGCTTCCTTTTGCCCATAGAGAATCTTGGTTCTTACTGCTAGTTGAACAGTTATCATGTATCACTCCGGTACATTGTTCTCCTAAGAACCTAATGTTGTTAACACAACTTAATGGGTGGTGCCAAATTTGATATTGCTTTGATTCAGTTTCAGAAACAGCTTTCATTTGCACATACAGAATCCTGGTTCTTACTGCTAATTCAGGAGTTAACATGTATCACTATGGTTCAATATTTTCCAAAGAACCTTATGTTCTTATCACACCTACATTGATGGAGACAAATTTGATATTGCTTTGATTCAGTTTAAGAAACAGCTTTCATTTGCACATACAGAATCCTAGTTCTTCCTGCTAGATAAGGAGATAACATGTGTCACTATGGTGCATTGTCCTCCTAAGAACCTTCTGTTGTGAAAACCCCTTTCATGGATTTAAATTTGACATTGCATTCAAACAGTTTCAGAAACAGGTTCCCTACCCTAACCCTAACCGTAACCCTCATCCTTAACCGAACCCATTCCTTACCCAAACCCTATCCCTAACCGGAAAACCTGAGCCTAAAGCTAACCCTAAACACTAAACCTAACCCGAACCCTAAACCATAACCCTAACCCTAACCTTAACGCCGTCCTAAACCCTAACGCTAACCCTAATTTAAATGAAACCCTAACACTACACTAAACCTAACCCTAACCTTAATCCTTAACCCGAACCCTAAACCTAAACCTAAACCCTAACCCTAACCCTAAACCTTAACACTTACCCTAACCCTAACCCTAGCCCTAACCCTAACCCTAACCCTAAACCCTAACAATAAACCCTAACCCTAAGCCTAAGCCTAACCCTAACACTAACCTTAACGCTATCACAAACCCTAACGCTAAACCTAATCCTAAACCTTAAACTTAGCCCTAACCCTAACCCTAACCCTAAAATCTAACCCAAACCCTAAACCCAAACTTTAACCCTAAGTCTAACCATAACACTAAACCCTGATCCTAATCCTAACACTAAACCTAAATCTTACCCGAACCCTAACCTTAATGCCATCCCAAACCCTAACGCTAACCTTAATTTAAATGAAACCCTAAAACTACCCTAACCCGAACCCTAACCCTAACCCCAATCCTTAACACTAACCCTAACACTGACACTAACCCTAAACCAAAACCTTAACCCTAACCCTAGCTCTAACTCTAACCCTAACCCTAACCCTAACCCTAAACCCTAACCCAAACCCTAATCCTAACCATAACCCTAATCCTAACCCTAACCATAAATCCTAACACTAACCTTAACACAATCCCAAACCCTAACGCTAACAATAATTTAAATGAAACCCTAACACTACCCTAACCCTAACCCTAACCCTAATCCTTAACCTTAACCCTAACCCTAGCCCTAACCCTAACCGTAAACCCTATTCCTAATCCTAAACCCAAAGACAAACTCTTACACTAACATTAACGCCATCCCAAATGCTAACGCTAACCCTAATTTAAATGAAACCCTAACACTACCCTAACCCTAACCCTAACCCTAACCTTAATGCCATCCCAAACCCTAACACTACCCTAACCCGAACCCTAAACCTAACCCTAATCCTTAACCCTAGCCCTAACCCTAACCCTAAACCTAAACCTAAACTCTAACCTTAACCCTAACCCGAACCCTAACTCTAACCCTAACACTAAACCCTAACCCTCACACAAACCCTTACCCTAACCTTAACCGTAACCCTAACCCTAACCCTAAACCCTAACCCTAACCCTAATCCTAACCTTCACGCCATCCCATACCCTAACGCTAACCCGAATTTAAATGAAACCCTAACACTACCCTAACCCTAACCCTAATCCTAAACCTTAACCCTAGCCCTAGCGCTAACCCAAACCCTAAACCCTAACCCTAACACTAACCCTACATCTAAACCCTAAGCCTAACACTTACCCTAAACTTAACGCCATCCCAAACCCCAACGCTAACCCTAATTTAAATGAAACCCTAACCCTAACCCTAAACCCTAAGCCTAATCCTGACCTTAACCTTAACGCCATCCCAAACCCTAACGCTAACCCTAATTTAAATGAAACCCTAACAATACCCTAACCCTAACCGTAACCCTAACCTTAAACCCTAACCCTAACCCTAATCCCTAACCCGAAACCGAACGCTAACACTAACCCGAAACCCTAACCCTAATACTAACCCTAAATCCGAACCCTATTCGTAATCATTCCCCTAACCCTAAAACTAACCCTAACCCTAACCTTAAAGCCATCCCAAACCCTAACGCTAACCCTAATTTAAATGAAACCCTAGCCCTACCCTAACCCAACCCTAGCCTTAACTCCATCCCAAACCCTAACGATAACCCTAATTTAAATGAAACCCTAACACTACCCGAACCCGAACCCAAACCCTAACCCTAATCCTTAACCCTAGCCTTAACCCTAACCCTAAAACTAAACCTAAACTCTAACACTAACCCTTAAACCTAAACCTAAACCTAACCCTAATCCCAAACCTTAACCCTAAACCTAGCCCTAACGCTAACACTAACCCTAAACCCTAACCCAAATCCTAAGCCTAACCTTAACCCTAACCCTAACCCTAAACCTAAACCCTAACCCTAACCCTAACCCTATTCTTAACGCCATTCCAAACTCTAACACTAACCCGAATTTAAATGAAACCCTAACACTACCCTGAACCTAACCCTAACCCTAATAATAAACCGTAACCCTAGCCCTAGCCCTAACCCTAACCCTAACCTTAAACATTAATCCCAACCCTGACCGTAACCTTAAAGCCATGCCAAACCCTAACGCTAACCCTAATTTAAATAAAACACCCTAACACTACCCACACCCTAACCCTAACCCTAACCCTAAACCTTAACCCTAGCCTTACCCTAACCCTAACCCTAAACCCTAACCCTAACTCTAAACCCTAACCCTAACCCCTAACCCTAACCCTGAAGCAATGATTCAGTTTCAGTAACTGCTTCCATTTGCACATAACCGATCCTGGTTCCTTCTGTGAGTTTTGGAGTTAACATGTATCAGTATAGTGCATTGTTCCCCTAAGAACCTTCTGTTGTGAACACACGTTCAGTGATGTTTATATATTTGATATTGCATTGATTCAGTTTCAGAAACACCTTGTTTTGCACATACAGAATCCTGGTTCTTACTGCTAGTTCAGGAGTTAACATGTGTCACGATGGTGCATTGTTCTCCTAAGAACCTTCTGTTGTGAAGACACCTTCAGTGATGAAGACATATTTGATATTGTATTGATTCAGTTTCAGTAACTGCTTCCATTAGCACTTACAAAATCCTGGTTCTTACATCTAGTTCAGGAGTTAACATGTATCACTATGGTGCATTGTTCTCGTAAAAACCTTCTGTTGTGAAGACAACTTCAGTGATATTTGATATTCATTGATTCAGTTTCAGAAACACCTTCTTCTACACATAGAGAATCCTGGATCTTACTATTAGTTCAGAAGTTCACATGTGCCACTATGGTGCATTCTTCTCCTAAGAACCTTCTGTTGTGAAGACACCTTCAGTGATGGAAACATATTTGATATTGCATTGATTCAGTTTCAAAAACACCTTCATTTGCACATACCCGATCCTGGTTCCTTCTGTTAGTTTAGGATTTAACATATATCACTATGGTGCATTGTTCCCATATGAACCTTCTCTTGTGAACAAACCTTCAGTAATGGAGACATATTTGATATTGCATTGATTCAGTTTCACAAACACCTTCTTTTACACATACAGAATCCTGGATCTTACTACTAATTCAGGAGCTAACATGTGTCACTATGGTGCATTGTTCTCCTAAGAACCTTCTGTTGTGAAGACACCTTCAGTGATTGAGACATAATTGATGTTGCATTGATTCCGTTTCAGAAACACCTTCTTTTGCTCACAGAGAATCCTGGATCTTACTATTAGTTCAAGAGTTAAAATATATCAATATGGTGCATTCTTCTCTTAAGAACCTTCTGTTGTGAAGACACCTTCAGTGATGGAGACATATTTGATATTGCATTGATTCAGTTTCAGAAATACCTTCTTTTGCACATACAGAATCCTGGTTCTGACTGCTAGTTTAGGAGTTAACATGTATCACTATGGTGCATTATTCTCCTAAGAACCGTCTGTTGTGAAGACACATTCAGTGATGGAGACAAATTTGATATTGCATTGATTCAGTTTCAGTAACTGCTTCCATTTGCACATACAGAATCCGTCTTCTTACTGCTAGTTTAGGAGTTAACATGTATCACTATGGTGCATTGTTCTCCTGAGAACCGTCTGTTGTGAAGACACCGTGAGTGATGGAGACATATTTCATATTGCATTCATTCAGTTTCAAGAACTCCTTCCATTTGCACATACAGAATCCTGGTTCTTAATTCTAGTTCAGGAGTTAACATGTATCACTATGGTGCATTCTTCTCCTAAGAACCTTCTGTTGTGAAGACACCTTCAGTGATGGAGACATATTTGATGTTGCATTGATTCAGTTTCAGAAACACCTTCTTTTGCACATTCAGAATCCTGGTTCTTACTGCTAGTTCAGGAGGAAACATGTATCACTATGGTGCATTATTCTCCTAAGAACCGTCTGTTGTGAAGACACATTCAGCGATGGAGACATATTTGATATTGCATTGATTCAGTTTCAGTAACTGCTTCCATTTGCACATACAGAATCCGGCTTCTTACTGCTAGTTTAGGAGTTAACATGTATCACTATGGTGCATTGTACTCCTAAGAACCTTTTGTTGTGAAGACACCTTCAGTGATGGAGACATATTTGATGCTGCATTGATTCAGTTTCAGAAACACCTTCTTTTGCTCACAGAGAATCCTGGATCTTACTATTAGTTCAAAAGTTAACATATATCAATATGGTGCATTCTTCTCTTAAGAACCTTCTGTTGTGAAGACACCTTCAGTGATGGAGACATATTTGATATTGCATTGATTCAGTTTCAGAAACACCTTCTTTTGCACATCCAGAATCCAGGTTCTTACTACTAGTTTAGGAATTAACATGTATCATTTTGGTGCATTTTTCTGCTAAGAACCTTCTGTTGTGAAGACACCTTAAGTGGTGGAGACATATTTGATATTGCATTTATTCAGTTTCAGTAACTGCTTCCATTTCCACACAGAGAATCCTGGTTCTTACTATTATTTCGGGAGTTAACATGTATCACTATGGTGCATTCTTCTCCTAAGAACCTTCTGTTGTGAAGACACCTTCAGTGATGGAGAGATATTTGATGTTGCATTGATTCAGTTTCAGAAACACCTTCTTTTGTACACAGAGAATCCTGGATCTTACTATTAGTTCGAGAGTTAACATGTATCACTATAGTGCATTGTTCTCCTACGAACGTTCTGTTGTGAAGACACCTTCAGTGATGGAGACATATTTGATGTTGCAATGATTCAGTTTCAGAAACACCTTCTTTTGCACATACAGAAACCTGGTTCTTACTGCTAGTTCAGGAATTAATATGTATCACTATGGTGCATTATTCTCTTAAGAACCGTCTGGTGTGAAGACACCTACAGTGATGGAAACATATTTGATATTGCATTGATTCTGTTTCAGTTACTGCTTCCATTTGCACATACAGAATCTGGCTTCTTAATGCTAGTTTAGGAGTAAACATGTATCACTATGGTGCATTGTTCTCCTGAGAACTGTCTGTTGTGAAAACACCGTCAGTGATGGAGACATATTTGATATTGCATTCATTCAGTTTCAATAACTGCTTCCATTTGCACATACAGAATCTTGGTTCTTACTTCTAGTGCAGGAGTTAACATGTATCACTATGGTGCATTCTTCTCCTAAGAAACTTCTGTTGTGAAGACACCTTCAGTGATGGAGAGATATTTGATGTTGCATTGATTCAGTTTCAGAAACACCTTCTTTTGTACACAGAGAATCCTGGATCTTACTATTAGTTCGGGAGTTAACATGTATCATTATGGTGTATTGTTCTCCGAAGAACGTTCTGTTGTGAAGACACCTTCAGTGATGGAGACATATTTGATGTTGCATTGATTCAGTTTCATAAACACCTTCTTTTTCACATACAAAATCCTGGTTCTTACTGCTAGTTCAGGAGTAAACATGTATCACTATGGTGCATTATTCTCTTAAGAACCGTCCGTTGTGAAGACACATTCAGTGATGGAGACATATTTGATATTGCATTGATTCAGTTTCAGTTACTGCTACCATTTGCACATACAGAATCCGGCTTCTTAATGCTTGTTTAGGAGTTAACATGTATCACTATGGTGCATTCTTCTCCTTAGAACCTTCTGTTGTGAAGACACCTTAAGTTATGGAGACATATTTGATATTGCATATATTCAGTTTCAGCAACTGCTTCCATTTGCACAACAAGACTCCTGGTTCTGACTGCTAGTTTAGGAGTTAACATGTATCACTATGGTGCATTCTTCTCCTAAGAACCTTCTGTTGTGAAGACACCTTAAGTGATGGAGACATATTTGATATTGCATTTATTCAGTTTCAGTAACTGCTTCCATTTGCACATACAGAATCCTGGTTCTTAATGCTAGTTTAGGAGTTAACATGTATCACTATGGTGCATACTTCTCCTAAGAACCTTCTGTTGTGAAGACTCCTTCAGTGATGGAGAGATATTTGATGTTGCATTGATTCAGTTTCAGAAACACCATCTTTTGTACACAGAGAATTCTGGATCTTACTATTAGTTCGGGAGTTAACATGTATCACTATGGTGCATTGTTCTCCTAAGAAAGTTCTGTTGTGAAGACACCTTCAGTGATGGAGACATATTTGATGTTGCATTGATTCAGTTTCAGAAATACCAACTTTTGCACATACAGAATCCTGGTTCTTACTGCTAGTTCAGGAGTAAACATGTATCACTATGGTGCATTATTCTCCTAAGAACCGTCCGTTGTGAAGAAACCTTCAGTGATGGAGACATATTTGATATTGCATTGATTCAGTTTCAGTAACTGCTTCCATTTGCACATACAGAATCCGGCTTCTTACTCCTAGTTTAGGAGTTAACATGTATCACTATGGTGCATTGTACTCCTAAGAACCGTCTGTTGTGAAGACACCTTCAGTGATGGAGACATATTTGATGTTGCATTGATTCAGTTTCAGAAACACCTTCTTTTGCTCACAGAGAATCCTGGATCTTACTATTAGTTCAAGAGTTAACATATATCAATATCGTGCATTCTTCTCTTAAGAACCTTCTGTTGTGAAGACACCTTCAGTGATGGAGACATATTTGATGTTGCATTGATTCAGTTTCAAAAACACCTTCTTTTGCTCACAGAGAATCCTGGATCTTACTATTAGTTCAAGAGTTAACATATATCAATATGGTGCATTCTTCTCTTAAGAACCTTCGGTTGTGAAGACACCTTCAGTGATGTAGACATATTTGATATTGCATTGATTCAGTTTCAGAAACACATTCTTATGCACAACAAGACTCTTAGTTCTGACTGCTAGTTTAGGAGTTAACATGCATCACTATGGTGCATTGTTTTCCTAAGAACCGTCTATTGTGAAGACACCTTTAGTGATGGAGATGTATTTGATGTTGCATTGATTCAGTTTCAGTAACTGCTTCCATTTGCACATACATAATCCGGCGTCTTACTCCTAGTTTAGGAGTTAACATGTATCACTATGGTGTATTGTAGTCCTAACAACCGTCTGTTGTGAAGACACCTTCAGTGCTGGAGACATATTTGATGTTGCATTGATTCAGGTTCAGAAACACCTTCTTTTGCTCACAGAGAATCCTGGATCTTACTATTAGTTCAAGAGTTAATATATATATCAATATGGTGCATTCTTCTCTTAAGAACCTTCTGTTGTGAAGACACCTTCAGTAATGGATACATATTTGATATTGCATTCATTCAGCTTCAATAACTGCTTACATTTGCACAACAAGACTCCTGGTTCTGACTGCTAGTTTAGGAGTTAACATGTATCACTATGGTGTATTGTAGTCCTAACAACCGTCTGTTGTGAAGACACCTTCAGTGATGGAGACATATTTGATATTGCATTCATTCAGTTTCAATAACTGCTTACATTTGCACAACAAGACTCCTGGTTCTGACTGCTAGTTTAGGAGTTAACATGTATCACTATGGTGCATTCTTCTCCTAAGAACCTTCTGTTCTGAAGACACCTTCAGTGATGGACACATATTTGATATTGCATTGAATCAGTTTCACAAACACCTTCTTTTGCACATACACAATCCTGGTTCTTACTGCTAGTTTAGGAGTTAAGATGTATCACTATGGTGCATTGTTCTCCTAAGAACCGTCTGTTGTGAAGACACCTTCAGTGATGGAGACATATTTGATATTGCATTGATTCAGTTTCAGTAACTGCTTCCATTTGTACATAGAGAATCCTGGTTCTTACTACTAGTTCAGGAGTTAACATGTATCACTATGGTCCATTGTACTTCTAAGAAACTTCTT
Organism: Urosaurus nigricauda; assembly: GCA_034509955.1. Classification (NCBI taxonomy): domain Eukaryota; kingdom Metazoa; phylum Chordata; class Lepidosauria; order Squamata; family Phrynosomatidae; genus Urosaurus; species Urosaurus nigricauda. Next base: position 151,495,350 of record JAOEGL010000003.1, read on the forward strand.
TTGTGAAGACACCTTCAGTGATGGAGATTAATTTGATATTCCATTGATTCAATTTCAGAAACGACTTCCATTTGCTCATACAGAAAAATAGTTCGTACTCCTAGTTCAGGAGTTAACTGGTATCACTAAGGTGCACTGTACTCCTCAGAACCTTGTCTTGTGAAAACACCTTCAATGATGGAGAGACATTTGATATTGGATTGATTCACTTGCAGAAACAGCTTCCTTTTGCCCATAGAGAATCTTGGTTCTTACTGCTAGTTGAACAGTTATCATGTATCACTCCGGTACATTGTTCTCCTAAGAACCTAATGTTGTTAACACAACTTAATGGGTGGTGCCAAATTTGATATTGCTTTGATTCAGTTTCAGAAACAGCTTTCATTTGCACATACAGAATCCTGGTTCTTACTGCTAATTCAGGAGTTAACATGTATCACTATGGTTCAATATTTTCCAAAGAACCTTATGTTCTTATCACACCTACATTGATGGAGACAAATTTGATATTGCTTTGATTCAGTTTAAGAAACAGCTTTCATTTGCACATACAGAATCCTAGTTCTTCCTGCTAGATAAGGAGATAACATGTGTCACTATGGTGCATTGTCCTCCTAAGAACCTTCTGTTGTGAAAACCCCTTTCATGGATTTAAATTTGACATTGCATTCAAACAGTTTCAGAAACAGGTTCCCTACCCTAACCCTAACCGTAACCCTCATCCTTAACCGAACCCATTCCTTACCCAAACCCTATCCCTAACCGGAAAACCTGAGCCTAAAGCTAACCCTAAACACTAAACCTAACCCGAACCCTAAACCATAACCCTAACCCTAACCTTAATGCCGTCCTAAACCCTAACGCTAACCCTAATTTAAATGAAACCCTAACACTACACTAAACCTAACCCTAACCTTAATCCTTAACCCGAACCCTAAACCTAAACCTAAACCCTAACCCTAACCCTAAACCTTAACACTTACCCTAACCCTAACCCTAGCCCTAACCCTAACCCTAACCCTAAACCCTAACAATAAACCCTAACCCTAAGCCTAAGCCTAACCCTAACACTAACCTTAACGCTATCACAAACCCTAACGCTAAACCTAATCCTAAACCTTAAACTTAGCCCTAACCCTAACCCTAACCCTAAAATCTAACCCAAACCCTAAACCCAAACTTTAACCCTAAGTCTAACCATAACACTAAACCCTGATCCTAATCCTAACACTAAACCTAAATCTTACCCGAACCCTAACCTTAATGCCATCCCAAACCCTAACGCTAACCTTAATTTAAATGAAACCCTAAAACTACCCTAACCCGAACCCTAACCCTAACCCCAATCCTTAACACTAACCCTAACACTGACACTAACCCTAAACCAAAACCTTAACCCTAACCCTAGCTCTAACTCTAACCCTAACCCTAACCCTAACCCTAAACCCTAACCCAAACCCTAAGCCTAACCATAACCCTAATCCTAACCCTAACCGTAAATCCTAACACTAACCTTAACACAATCCCAAACCCTAACACTAACACTAATTTAAATGAAACCCTAACACTACCCTAACCCTAACCCTAACCCTAATCCTTAACCTTAACCCTAACCCTAGCCCTAACCCTAACCGTAAACCCTATTCCTAATCCTAAACCCAAAGACAAACTCTTACACTAACATTAACGCCATCCCAAATGCTAACGCTAACCCTAATTTAAATGAAACCCTAACACTACCCTAACCCTAACCCTAACCCTAACCTTAATGCCATCCCAAACCCTAACACTACCCTAACCCGAACCCTAAACCTAACCCTAATCCTTAACCCTAGCCCTAACCCTAACCCTAACCCTAAACCTAAACTCTAACCTTAACCCTAACCCTAACCCTAACTCTAACCCTAACACTAAACCCTAACCCTCACACAAACCCTTACCCTAACCTTAACCGTAACCCTAACCCTAACCCTAAACCCTAACCCTAACCCTAAACCTAAACCCTAACCCTAACCCTATTCTTAACGCCATTCCAAACTCTAACACTAACCCGAATTTAAATGAAACCCTAACACTACCCTGAACCTAAGCCTAACCCTAATACTAAACCGTAACCCTAGCCCTAGCCCTAACCCTAACCCTAACCTTAAACATTAATCCCAACCCTGACCGTAACCTTAAAGCCATGCCAAACCCTAACGCTAACCCTAATTTAAATAAAACACCCTAACACTACCCACACCCTAACCCTAACCCTAACCCTAAACCTTAACCCTAGCCTTACCCTAACCCTAACCCTAAACCCTAACCCTAACTCTAAACCCTAACCCTAACCCCTAACCCTAACCCTGAAGCAATGATTCAGTTTCAGTAACTGCTTCCATTTGCACATAACCGATCCTGGTTCCTTCTGTGAGTTTTGGAGTTAACATGTATCAGTATGGTGCATTGTTCCCCTAAGAACCTTCTGTTGTGAACACACGTTCAGTGATGTTTATATATTTGATATTGCATTGATTCAGTTTCAGAAACACCTTGTTTTGCACATACAGAATCCTGGTTCTTACTGCTAGTTCAGGAGTTAACATGTGTCACGATGGTGCATTGTTCTCCTAAGAACCTTCTGTTGTGAAGACACCTTCAGTGATGAAGACATATTTGATATTGCATTGATTCAGTTTCAGTAACTGCTTCCATTAGCACTTACAAAATCCTGGTTCTTACATCTAGTTCAGGAGTTAACATGTATCACTATGGTGCATTGTTCTCGTAAAAACCTTCTGTTGTGAAGACAACTTCAGTGATATTTGATATTCATTGATTCAGTTTCAGAAACACCTTCTTCTACACATAGAGAATCCTGGATCTTACTATTAGTTCAGAAGTTCACATGTGCCACTATGGTGCATTCTTCTCCTAAGAACCTTCTGTTGTGAAGACACCTTCAGTGATGGAAACATATTTGATATTGCATTGATTCAGTTTCAAAAACACCTTCATTTGCACATACCCGATCCTGGTTCCTTCTGTTAGTTTAGGATTTAACATATATCACTATGGTGCATTGTTCCAATATGAACCTTCTCTTGTGAACAAACCTTCAGTAATGGAGACATATTTGATATTGCATTGATTCAGTTTCACAAACACCTTCTTTTACACATACAGAATCCTGGATCTTACTACTAATTCAGGAGCTAACATGTGTCACTATGGTGCATTGTTCTCCTAAGAACCTTCTGTTGTGAAGACACCTTCAGTGATTGAGACATAATTGATGTTGCATTGATTCCGTTTCAGAAACACCTTCTTTTGCTCACAGAGAATCCTGGATCTTACTATTAGTTCAAGAGTTAAAATATATCAATATGGTGCATTCTTCTCTTAAGAACCTTCGGTTGTGAAGACACCTTCAGTGATGGAGACATATTTGATATTGCATTGATTCAGTTTCAGAAATACCTTCTTTTGCACATACAGAATCCTGGTTCTGACTGCTAGTTTAGGAGTTAACATGTATCACTATGGTGCATTATTCTCCTAAGAACCGTCTGTTGTGAAGACACATTCAGTGATGGAGACAAATTTGATATTGCATTGATTCAGTTTCAGTAACTGCTTCCATTTGCACATACAGAATCCGTCTTCTTACTGCTAGTTTAGGAGTTAACATGTATCACTATGGTGCATTGTTCTCCTGAGAACCGTCTGTTGTGAAGACACCGTGAGTGATGGAGACATATTTGATATTGCATTCATTCAGTTTCAAGAACTCCTTCCATTTGCACATACAGAATCCTGGTTCTTAATTCTAGTTCAGGAGTTAACATGTATCACTATGGTGCATTCTTCTCCTAAGAACCTTCTGTTGTGAAGACACCTTCAGTGATGGAGAGATATTTGATGTTGCATTGATTCAGTTTCAGAAACACCTTCTTTTGTACACAGAGTATCCTGGATCTTACTATTAGTTCAGGAGTTAACATGTATCACTATGGTGCATTGATGTCCTAAGAACGTTCTGTTGTGAAGCCACCTTCAGTGATGGAGACATATTTGATGTTGCATTGATTCAGTTTCAGAAACACCTTCTTTTGCACATTCAGAATCCTGGTTCTTACTGCTAGTTCAGGAGGAAACATGTATCACTATGGTGCATTATTCTCCTAAGAACCGTCTGTTGTGAAGACACATTCAGCGATGGAGACATATTTGATATTGCATTGATTCAGTTTCAGTAACTGCTTCCATTTGCACATACAGAATCCGGCTTCTTACTGCTAGTTTAGGAGTTAACATGTATCACTATGGTGCATTGTACTCCTAAGAACCTTTTGTTGTGAAGACACCTTCAGTGATGGAGACATATTTGATGGTGCATTGATTCAGTTTCAGAAACACCTTCTTTTGCTCACAGAGAATCCTGGATCTTACTATTAGTTCAAAAGTTAACATATATCAATATGGTGCATTCTTCTCTTAAGAACCTTCTGTTGTGAAGACACCTTCAGTGATGGAGACATATTTGATATTGCATTGATTCAGTTTCAGAAACACCTTCTTTTGCACATACAGAATCCAGGTTCTTACTATTAGTTTAGGAATTAACATGTATCATTTTGGTGCATTCTTCTGCTAAGAACCTTCTGTTGTGAAGACACCTTAAGTGATGGAGACATATTTGATATTGCATTTATTCAGTTTCAGTAACTGCTTCCATTTCCACATAGAGAATCCTGGTTCTTACTATTATTTCGGGAGTTAACATGTATCACTATGGTGCATTCTTCTCCTAAGAACCTTCTGTTGTGAAGACACCTTCAGTGATGGAGAGATATTTGATGTTGCATTGATTCAGTTTCAGAAACACCTTCTTTTGTACACAGAGAATCCTGGATCTTACTATTAGTTCGGGAGTTAACATGTATCACTATAGTGCATTGTTCTCCTACGAACGTTCTGTTGTGAAGACACCTTCAGTGATGGAGACATATTTGATGTTGCAATGATTCAGTTTCAGAAACACCTTCTTTTGCACATACAGAAACCTGGTTCTTACTGCTAGTTCAGGAATTAACATGTATCACTATGGTTTATTATTCTCTTAAGAACCGTCTGGTGTGAAGACACCTACAGTGATGGAAACATATTTGATATTGCATTGATTCTGTTTCAGTTACTGCTTCCATTTGCACATACAGAATCCGGCTTCTTAATGCTAGTTTAGGAGTAAACATGTATCACTATGGTGCATTGTTCTCCTGAGAACCGTCTGTTGTGAAAACACCGTCAGTGATGGAGACATATTTGATATTGCATTCATTCAGTTTCAATAACTGCTTCCATTTGCACATACAGAATCTTGGTTCTTACTTCTAGTGCAGGAGTTAACATGTATCACTATGGTGCATTCTTCTCCTAAGAAACTTCTGTTGTGAAGACACCTTCAGTGATGGAGAGATATTTTATGTTGCATTGATTCAGTTTCAGAAACACCTTCTTTTGTACACAGAGAATCCTGGATCTTACTATTAGTTCGGGAGTTAACATGTATCATTATGGTGCATTGTTCTCCGAAGAACGTTCTGTTGTGAAGACACCTTCAGTGATGGAGACATATTTGATGTTGCATTGATTCAGTTTCAGAAACACCTTCTTCTACACATAGAGAATCCTGGATCTTACTATTAGTTCAGAAGTTCACATGTGCCACTATGGTGCATTCTTCTCCGAAGAACCTTCTGTTGTGAAGACACCTTCAGTGATGGAAACATATTTGATATTGCATTGATTCAGTTTCAAAAACACCTTCATTTGCACATACCCGATCCTGGTTCCTTCTGTTAGTTTAGGATTTAACATATATCACTATGGTGCATTGTTCCAATATGAACCTTCTCTTGTGAACAAACCTTCAGTAATGGAGACATATTTGATATTGCATTGATTCAGTTTCACAAACACCTTCTTTTACACATACAGAATCCTGGATCTTACTACTAATTCAGGAGCTAACATGTGTCACTATGGTGCATTGTTCTCCTAAGAACCTTCTGTTGTGAAGACACCTTCAGTGATTGAGACATAATTGATGTTGCATTGATTCCGTTTCAGAAACACCTTCTTTTGCTCACAGAGAATCCTGGATCTTACTATTAGTTCAAGAGTTAAAATATATCAATATGGTGCATTCTTCTCTTAAGAACCTTCGGTTGTGAAGACACCTTCAGTGATGGAGACATTTGATATTGCATTGATTCAGTTTCAGAAATACCTTCTTTTGCACATACAGAATCCTGGTTCTGACTGCTAGTTTAGGAGTTAACATGTATCACTATGGTGCATTATTCTCCTAAGAACCGTCTGTTGTGAAGACACATTCAGTGATGGAGACAAATTTGATATTGCATTGATTCAGTTTCAGTAACTGCTTCCATTTGCACATACAGAATCCGTCTTCTTACTGCTAGTTTAGGAGTTAACATGTATCACTATGGTGCATTGTTCTCCTGAGAACCGTCTGTTGTGAAGACACCGTGAGTGATGGAGACATATTTGATATTGCATTCATTCAGTTTCAAGAACTCCTTCCATTTGCACATACAGAATCCTGGTTCTTAATTCTAGTTCAGGAGTTAACATGTATCACTATGGTGCATTCTTCTCCTAAGAACCTTCTGTTGTGAAGACACCTTCAGTGATGGAGAGATATTTGATGTTGCATTGATTCAGTTTCAGAAACACCTTCTTTTGTACACAGAGTATCCTGGATCTTACTATTAGTTCAGGAGTTAACATGTATCACTATGGTGCATTGATGTCCTAAGAACGTTCTGTTGTGAAGCCACCTTCAGTGATGGAGACATATTTGATGTTGCATTGATTCAGTTTCAGAAACACCTTCTTTTGCACATTCAGAATCCTGGTTCTTACTGCTAGTTCAGGAGGAAACATGTATCACTATGGTGCATTATTCTCCTAAGAACCGTCTGTTGTGAAGACACATTCAGCGATGGAGACATATTTGATATTGCATTGATTCAGTTTCAGTAACTGCTTCCATTTGCACATACAGAATCCGGCTTCTTACTGCTAGTTTAGGAGTTAACATGTATCACTATGGTGCATTGTACTCCTAAGAACCTTTTGTTGTGAAGACACCTTCAGTGATGGAGACATATTTGATGCTGCATTGATTCAGTTTCAGAAACACCTTCTTTTGCTCACAGAGAATCCTGGATCTTACTATTAGTTCAAAAGTTAACATATATCAATATGGTGCATTCTTCTCTTAAGAACCTTCTGTTGTGAAGACACCTTCAGTGATGGAGACATATTTGATATTGCATTGATTCAGTTTCAGAAACACCTTCTTTTGCACATACAGAATCCAGGTTCTTACTATTAGTTTAGGAATTAACATGTATCATTTTGGTGCATTCTTCTGCTAAGAACCTTCTGTTGTGAAGACACCTTAAGTGATGGAGACATATTTGATATTGCATTTATTCAGTTTCAGTAACTGCTTCCATTTCCACATAGAGAATCCTGGTTCTTACTATTATTTCGGGAGTTAACATGTATCACTATGGTGCATTCTTCTCCTAAGAACCTTCTGTTGTGAAGACACCTTCAGTGATGGAGAGATATTTGATGTTGCATTGATTCAGTTTCAGAAACACCTTCTTTTGTACACAGAGAATCCTGGATCTTACTATTAGTTCGGGAGTTAACATGTATCACTATAGTGCATTGTTCTCCTACGAACGTTCTGTTGTGAAGACACCTTCAGTGATGGAGACATATTTGATGTTGCAATGATTCAGTTTCAGAAACACCTTCTTTTGCACATACAGAAACCTGGTTCTTACTGCTAGTTCAGGAATTAACATGTATCACTATGGTTTATTATTCTCTTAAGAACCGTCTGGGGTGAAGACACCTACAGTGATGGAAACATATTTGATATTGCATTGATTCTGTTTCAGTTACTGCTTCCATTTGCACATACAGAATCCGGCTTCTTAATGCTAGTTTAGGAGTAAACATGTATCACTATGGTGCATTGTTCTCCTGAGAACCGTCTGTTGTGAAAACACCGTCAGTGATGGAGACATATTTGATATTGCATTCATTCAGTTTCAATAACTGCTTCCATTTGCACATACAGAATCTTGGTTCTTACTTCTAGTGCAGGAGTTAACATGTATCACTATGGTGCATTCTTCTCCTAAGAAACTTCTGTTGTGAAGACACCTTCAGTGATGGAGAGATATTTTATGTTGCATTGATTCAGTTTCAGAAACACCTTCTTTTGTACACAGAGAATCCTGGATCTTACTATTAGTTCGGGAGTTAACATGTATCATTATGGTGCATTGTTCTCCGAAGAACGTTCTGTTGTGAAGACACCTTCAGTGATGGAGACATATTTGATGTTGCATTGATTCAGTTTCATAAACACCTTCTTTTTCACATACAAAATCCTGTTTCTTACTGCTAGTTCAGGAGTAAACATGTATCACTATGGTGCATTATTCTCTTAAGAACCGTCCGTTGTGAAGACACATTCAGTGATGGAGACATATTTGATATTGCATTGATTCAGTTTCAGTTACTGCTACCATTTGCACATACAGAATCCGGCTTCTTAATGCTAGTTTAGGAGTTAACATGTATCACTATGGTGCATTCTTCTCCTAAGAACCTTCTGTTGTGAAGACACCTTAAGTGATGGAGACATATTTGATATTGCATTTATTCAGTTTCAGTAACTGCTTCCATTTGCACATACAGAATCCTGGTTCTTAATGCTAGTTTAGGAGTTAACATGTATCACTATGGTGCATACTTCTCCTAAGAACCTTCTGTTGTGAAGACTCCTTCAGTGATGGAGAGATATTTGATGTTGCATTGATTCAGTTTCAGAAACACCATCTTTTGTACACAGAGAATTCTGGATCTTACTATTAGTTCGGGAGTTAACATGTATCACTATGGTGCATTGTTCTCCTAAGAAAGTTCTGTTGTGAAGCCACCTTCAGTGATGGAGACATATTTGATGTTGCATTGATTCAGTTTCAGAAATACCAACTTTTGCACATACAGAATCCTGGTTCTTACTGCTAGTTCAGGAGTAAACATGTATCACTATGGTGCATTATTCTCCTAAGAACCGTCCGTTGTGAAGACACCTTCAGTGATGGAGACATATTTGATATTGAATTGATTCAGTTTCAGTAACTGTTACCATTTGCACATACAGAATCCGGCTTCTTACTCCTAGTTTAGGAGTTAACATGTATCACTATGGTGCATTGTACTCCTAAGAACCGTCTGTTGTGAAGACACCTTCAGTGATGGAGACATTTTTGATGTTGCATTGATTCAGTTTCAGAAACACCTTCTTTTGCTCACAGAGAATCCTGGATCTTACTATTAGTTCAAGAGTTAACATATATCAATATGGTGCATTCTTCTCTTAAGAACCTTCGGTTGTGAAGACACCTTCAGTGATGTAGACATATTTGATATTGCATTGATTCAGTTTCAGAAACACATTCTTATGCACAACAAGACTCTTAGTTCTGACTGCTAGTTTAGGAGTTAACATGCATCACTATGGTGCATTGTTTTCCTAAGAACCGTCTATTGTGAAGACACCTTTAGTGATGGAGATGTATTTGATGTTGCATTGATTCAGTTTCAGTAACTGCTTCCATTTGCACATACATAATCCGGCGTCTTACTCCTAGTTTAGGAGTTAACATGTATCACTATGGTGTATTGTAGTCCTAACAACCGTCTGTTGTGAAGACACCTTCAGTGCTGGAGACATATTTGATGTTGCATTGATTCAGGTTCAGAAACACCTTCTTTTGCAAACAGAGAATCCTGGATCTTACTATTAGTTCAAGAGTTAACATATATCAATATGGTGCATTCTTCTCTTAAGAACCTTCTGTTGTGAAGACACCTTCAGTAATGGATACATATTTGATATTGCATTCATTCAGTTTCAATAACTGCTTACATTTGCACAACAAGACTCCTGGTTCTGACTGCTAGTTTAGGAGTTAACATGTATCACTATGGTGCATTCTTCTCCTAAGAACCTTCTGTTGTGAAGACACCTTAAGTGATGGAGACATATTTGATATTGCATTTATTCAGTTTCAGTAACTGCTTCCATTTGAACATAGAGAATCCTGGTTCTTACTTCTATTTCAGGAGTTAACATGTATAACTTTGGTGCATTGTTCTCCTAAGAACGTTCTGTTGTGAAGACACCTTCAGTGATGCAGACATACTTGATTTTGCATTGATTCAGAAACACCTTCTTTTGCACATACAGAATCCTGGTTCTTACTGCTAGTTCAGGAGTAAAAATGTATCACTATGGTGCATTGTTCTCCTGAGAACCGTCTGTTGTGGAGACACCTTCAGTGATGGAGACATATTTGATATTGCATTGATTCAGTTTCAGAAATACCATCTTTTGCACATACAGAATCCTGGTTCTTACTGCTAGTTCAGGAGTAAACATGTATCACTATGGTGCATTATTCTCCTAAGAACCGTCCGTTGTGAAGACACCTTCAGTGATGGAGACATATTTGATATTGCATTGATTCAGTTTCAGTAACTGCTTCCATTTGCACATACAGAATCCGGCGTCTTACTCCTCGTTTAGGAGTTAACATGTATCACTATGGTGCATTGTACTCCTAAGAACCGTCTGTTGTGAAGACACCTTCAGTGATGGAGACATATTTGATGTTGCATTGATTCAGTTTCAGAAACACCTTCTTTTGCTCACAGAGAATCCTGGATCCTACTATTAGTTCAAGAGTTAACATATATCAATATGGTGCATTCTTCTCTTAAGAACCTTCTGTTGTGAAGACACCTTCGGTGATGGAAACATATTTGTTGTTGCATTGATTCAGTTTCAAAAACACCTTCTTTTGCTCACAGAGAATCCTGGATCTTACTATTAGTTCAAGAGTTAACATATATCAATATGGTGCATTCTTCTCTTAAGAACCTTCTGTTGTGAAGACACCTTCAGTGATGGATACATATTTGATATTGCATTCATTCAGTTTCAATAACTGCTTACATTTGCACAACAAGACTCCTGGTTCTGACTGCTAGTTTAGGAGTTAACATGTATCACTATGGTGCATTCTTCTCCTAAGAACCTTCTGTTGTGAAGACACCTTAAGTGATGGAGACATATTTGATATTGCATTTATTCAGTTTGAGTAACTGCTTCCATTTGCACATAGAGAATCCTGCTTCTTACTTCTATTTCAGGAGTTAACATGTATCACTATGGTGCATTCTTCTCCTAAGAAACGTCTGTTGTGAAGACACCTTCAGTGATGGAGAGATATTTGATGTTGCATTGATTCAGTTTCAGAAACACCTTCTTTTGTACACAGAGAATCCTGGATCTTACTATTAGTTCAGGAGTTAACATCTGTCACTATGGTGCATTGTTCTCCTAAGAACGTTCTGTTGTGAAGACACTTTCAGTGATGGATTAATATGTGATATTGTATTGATTCAGTTCCAAAAACACCTTCATTTACACATAACCGATCCTGGTTCCATCTGTTAGTTTAGGAGTTTACATGTATCACTATGGTGCATTGTTCCCCTAAGAACCTTCTGTTGTGAACAAACCTTCAGTGATGGAGAAATATTTGATATTGCATTGATTCAGTTTCACAAACACCTTCTTTTACACATACAGAATCCTGGATCTTACTATTAGTTCAGGAGTTAACATGTGTCACAATAGTGCATTCTTCTCCTAAGAACCTTCTGTTGTGAACACACCTTCAGTGATGGAGACATATTTGATATTGCATTGATTCAGTTTCACAAACACCTTCTTTTACACATAGAGAATCCAGGTTCTTACTGCTCGTTTAGGAGTTAACAGGTATCACTATGGTGCATTCTTCTCCTAAGAACCTTGTGTTGTGAAGACACCTTCAGTGATGGAGACATATTTGATATTGCATTTATTCAGTTTGAGTAACTGCTTCCATTTGCACATAGAGAATCCTGGTTCTTACTTCTATTTCAGGAGTTAACATGTATCACTATGGTGCATTCTTCTCCTAAGAACCTTCTGTTGTGAAGACACCATCAGTGATGGAGAGATATTTGAAGTTGGATTGATTCAGTTTCAGAAACACCTTCTTTTGTACACAGAGAATCCTGGATCTTACTATTAGTTCAGGAGTTAACATGTATAAATTTGGTGCATTGTTCTCCTAAGAACGTTCTGTTTTGAAGACACCTTCAGTGATGGAGACATACTTGATTTTGCATTGATTCAGTTTCAGAAACACCTTCTTTTGCCCATACAGAATCCTAGTTCTTTCTGCCAGTTCAGGAGATAACATGTATCACTATGGTGCATTGTCCTCCTAAGAGCCTTCTGTTGTGAATACCCCTTCTTTCATGGATTTAAATTTGATATTGCATTGAAACAGTTTCAGAAACAGTTTCCCTAACCTAACCCTAACCTTCACCCTAGCCCTAACCGTAAACCTAACCCTAAACCCTAACCCTAACCCTAAACATAACGCCATCCCAAACCCTAACGCTAACCCTCATTTAAATGAAACCCGAACTCTACCCTAACCCAATTCCTAAACCCTAACCCTAACCCTAAACCCTAAACCCTAAACCTAATCCTAACCCTAACCCTAAAACTAACCCGAACCCTAACCTTAACACCATCCCAAACCCAAAAGCTAACCATAATTGAAATGAAACCATAATACTACCCTCACCCGAAAACTAACCCTAAACCTAATCCTTAACCCTAGCCCTAACCCTAACCCTAAACCCAAACCTAAATCCTAACCCTAAACCTAACTCTAAACCTAACCCTAATCCTAAACCTTAACCCTAGCCCCTACCCTAACCTTAACCCTAACCCTAGCCCTAACCCTAACCTTAATGCCATCCCAAACCCTAACGCTAACCGTATATTCAATGAAACCCTAACACTACCCAAACCCTAACCCATTCCTGACCCTAACCCTATCCCTAACCCGAAAACCTAACCCTAACGCTAACCCAAACCCTAAACCTAACCATAACTCTAAACCATAACCCTAACCCTAATCCTGACCCGAAAGCTAAAACTAACCCTAACCCGAACCTTAACGCCGTCCCAAACCCTAACGCTAACCCTAATTTAAATGAAAACCTAACACTACACTAACCCTAACCCTAACCTTATCCTTAACCCTAACCCTAACACTAAACCTAAACCCTAACCCTAACCCTTACCCTAACCCTAACCCTAACCCTAGCTCTAACCGTAACCCTAACACTAAACACTAACAATAAACCCTAACCCTTAACCTAAACCTAAGCCTAACCCTAACACTAACATTAACGCTATCCCAAACCCTAATGCTAACCCTAATCCTAAACCTTAAACTTAGCCCTAACCCTAACCCTAAAACCTAACCCAAACCCTAAACCCAAACTTTAACCCTAAGTCTAACCATAACCCTAACCCTAATCCTAATCCTAACACTAACCCTAAAACTTACCCGAACCCTAAACTTAATGGCATCCCAAACCCTAACACTAACCCTAATTTAAATCAAACCCTAACACTACCCTAACCCGAACCCTAACCCTAACCCTTAACCCTAACCCTAACACTGACAATAACCCTAATCCCAAACCTTAACCCTAACACTAACGCTAGCCCTAACTCTAACCCTAACCCTAACCCTAACCGAAAATCCTAACCCTAACCCTAACCCTAAGCCTAACCATAACCCGAATCATAACCCTAACCGTAAATCCTAACCCTAACCTTAACACCATCCCAAACCCTAACGCTAACACTAATTTAAATGAAACCCTAACACTACCCTAACCCTAACCCTAATCCTTAACCTTAACCCTAACCCTAACCGTAAACCCTATTCCTAACCCTAAACCCTACGACAAACTCTTACACTAATATTAACACCATCCAAAATGCTAACGCTAACCCTAATTTAAATGAAACCCTAACACTACCCTAACCCTAACCCTGACCCTAACCTTAACGCCATCCCAAACCCTAACACTACCCTAACCCAAACCCTAAACCTAACCCTAATCCTTAACCCTAACCCTAACCCTAACCCTAAACCTAAACCTAAACTCTAACCCTAACTCTAACCCTAACCCTAACACTAACCCTAACACTAAACCCTAACCCTCACCCAAACCCTTACCCTAACCTTAACCGTAACCCTAGCCCTAACCCTAAACCCTAACCCTAACCCTAATTCTAACCTTCATGCCATCCCAAACCCTAACGCTAACCCGAATTTAAATGAAACCCTAACACTACCCTAACCCTAACCCTAATGCTAAACCTTAACCCTAGCCCTAGCCCTAACCGGAACCCTAAACCCTAACCCTAACCCTAAACCCGAAGCCTAACACTTACCCTAAACTTAACGCCATCCCAAACCTGAACGCTAACCCTAATTTAAATGAAACCCTAACCCTAAACCCTAAGCCTAATCCTGACCCTAAACTTAACGCCATCCCAAACCCTAACGCTAACCCTAATTTAAATGAAACCCTAACACTACCCTGAACCTAACCCTAACCCTAATACTAAACCGTAACCCTAGCCCTAGCCCTCACCCTAACCCTAACCTTAAACATTAATCCCAACCCTGACCCTAACCTTAACGCCATGCCAAACCCTAACGCTTACCCTAATTTAAACAAAACCCTAACCCAAAACCGAACCCTTAATCCCGAAGCCTAACTCTGACCCTAACCTTAGCGCCATCCCAAACCCTAACGCTAACCCTAATTTAAATAAAAAACCCTAACACCACCCACACCCTAACCCTAACCCTAACCCTAAACCTTAACCCTAGCCTTACCCTAACCCTAACCCTAAACCCTAACCCTAACTCTAAACCCTAACCCTAACCCCTAAGCCTAACCCTGAATCTGACCCTGTCCCTAACCTTAACGCTATCCAAAACCCGAACCCGAACCTTAATGTCATCCCAAACCCTAACGCAAACCCTAATTTAAATGAAACCCTAACACTACCGTAACCCTAACCCTAACCCTAATCCTAATTCTAAATCTTAACCTTAACCCTAACCCTAACCCTAAACTTAACCTAACCTACCTTTAACCTTAACCCTAATGCTAACCTATCCTATCCCCAAACTTAAAGTAACCTAACCCTAACCCTAACCCTAACCATAACCCCTAACCCTAACCCTGAACCTGACCCTGACCCTAACTCTAACCTTAACGCTATTACAAACCCTAACCCAAACTTTAACGCCATTCCAAACACTAACACTATCCCTAATTTCAATGAAACCCTAACACTACCCTAACCCTAACCCTAATCCTAATTCTAAACCTAAACTTTAACCCTAACCCTAACCCTATCCCTAAACTTAAACCTAACCTACCTTTAACCTTAACCCTAATGCTAACCTATCCTATCCCTAAACTTAAACTAACCTAAACCTAACCCTAACCATAACCTAACCCTAACCCTCACCAAACCCTAACCCCAACCCTAAACTAAACCTAAACCTAACCTAACGCTTACCCTAAGCCTAACCCAATCCAAACCATAACCCTAACCCTAACTCTAACCCTAAACCCTAACCCTAACCTTAACGCCATCCCAAACCCTAACGCTAACACTTATTTAAATGAAACCTTAACACTACCCTAACCCTAACCCTAATCCTAAACCTTACGCCTAGCCCTAACCCTAACCCTAACCCGAACCCTAAACCCCAAGCCTTATCCTAACACTAACCCTAAAACTAACCCTAACCCTAACCTTAATGCCATCCCAAACCCTAACGCTAACCCTAATTTAAATGAAACCCTAACACTACCCTAACCTGAACCCTAACCCTAACCCTAATCCTTAACCCTAGCCCTAACCCTAACCCTAAACCTAAACTCTAACCCTAACCCTAAACCTAACCCTAAACCAAACCCTAATCCCAAACCTTAACCCTAACCCTAGGCCTAACTATAACCCTAACCCTAACCCACACCCTAGCCCTAACCCTAGCCCTATCCCAAAACCCTAAATTTAACGCTATCCCAAACCCTAACCCTAACCCTAATTTAAATGAAACCCTAACCCTAACCCTAACCCTAAGCTTAACGCTATCCCAAACCCTAACCCTAACCCTAATTTAAATGAAACCCTAACCCTAACCCTAACCTTAACGCCATCCCAAACCCTAACGCTAACCCTAATTCAAATGAAACCCTAACACTACCCTAACCCTAACCTTAATTCTAAACCTTAAACCTAGCCCTAACCCTAACCCTAACCCCAAACCCCAACCCGAACCCTAACCCTAAACCCCAACCCTAATCCTAACACTAACCCTAAAACTAACCCTATCCCTAACCTTAACGCCATCCCAAACCCTAACGCTAACCCTAATTTAAATGAAACCCTAACACTAGCCTAACCCTAACCGTAACCCTAATCCTAAACCGTAAACCTAGCCTTAACACTAACCCTAACCACAAACCCTAAACCTAACCCTAACCCTAAACCCTAACCCTAATCCTAACACTAACCCTAAAACTAACCCTAACCCTAATCCTTAACCTTAGTCCTAAACCTAACCCTAACCCTAAACCTAAACCCTAACCCTAACCCAAAACCTTAACCCTAAACCAAAACCCTAAGTCTAACCCTGACCCTAACCTTAACGCCATCCCAAACCCTAATGCTAACCCTAATTTAAATGTAACCCTAACCCTAACCCTTAACCCTAAACCTGACCCTAACCTTAACGCCATCCCAAACCCTAACGCTAACCCTAATTTAAATGAAACCATAACACTACCCTAACCCTAACCCTAATCCTTAACCCTAGCCCTAACCCTAACCCTAACCCTAAACCCGAACCCTAACGCTGACCCTGACCCTGACCCTAACCCTTACCTTAACGCTATCCCAAACCCTAACCCTAACCTTAACGCCATCCCAAACCCTACTGCTAACCCTATTTGAAATGAAACCCTAACACTACCCCAACCCTAACCCTCACCCTAATCCTAATTCTAAACCTTAACCTTAACCATAACCCTAACCCTTACCTAACCCTGACCCTGACCCTGACCCTAACCCTAATCTTAACGCTATCCCAAACCCTAACCCTAACCCTAATTTAAATGAAACACTAACCCTAACCTAACCCTAACCCAAATCCAAACCTAATCCTAACCCTGTTCCAAACCTAACCCTAACCCTAAACTACATTTAAACTTAACCTACCTTTCACCTTAACCCTAATGCTAACCCCAACCCTAAACTAAACCTAAACCTAACCTAACGCTTACCCTAACCCTAACCCAATCCAAACCAATCCAAACCAATCCAAACCCTAACCCTAACCCTAATCCAAACCTTCAGTTTCAGAAACACCTTCTTTTGCTCACAGAGAATCCTGGATCTTACTATTAGTTCAAGAGTTAAAATATATCAATATGGTGCATTCTTCTCTTAAGAACCTTCTGTTGTGAAGACACCTTCATTGATGGAGACATATTTGATATTGCATTGATTCAGTTTCAGTAACTGCTTTCATTTGCACCTACAGAATCCTGGTTCTTACTTCTAGTTCAGGAGTTACATGTATCACTATGGTGCATTCTTCTCCAAAGAACCTTCTGTTGTGAAGACAACTTCAGTGATGGAGACATATTTGATATTGCATTGATTCAGTTTCAGAAACACCTTCTTTTGCACATACAGAATCCAGGTTCTTAATACTAGTTTAGGAGTTAACATGTATCACTATGGTGCATTCTTCTCCTAAGAACCTTCTGTTGTGAAGACACCTTAAGTGATGGAGACATATTTGATATTGCATTTATTCAGTTTCAGTAACAGCTTCCATTTGCACATAGAGAATCCTGGTTCTTACTATTATTTCGGGAGTTAACATGTATCACTATGGTGGATTGTTCTCCTACGAACCTTCTATTGTGAAGACACCTTCAGTGATGGAGACATATTTGATATTACATTGATTCAGTTTCAGTAACTGCTTCCATTTGCACACACAGAATCCTGGTTCTTAATGCTAGTTAAGGAGTTAACATGTATCACTAGGGTGCATTGTACTCCTAAGAACTTTCTGTTGTGAAGACACCTTCAGTGATGGAGACATATTTGATATTGCATTATTTCAGTTTCAGTAACTGCTACCATTTGCAAATAGAGAATCCTGGGTCTTACTTCTATTTCAGGAGTTAACATGTATCACTATGGTGCAGTCTTCTCCTAAGAACCTTCTGTTGTGAAGACACCTTCAGTGATGGAGAGATATTTGATGTTGCATTGATTCAGTTTCAGCAACACCTTCTTTTGTACACAGAGAATCCTGGATCTTACTATTAGTTCGGGAGTAAACATGTATCACTATGGTGCATTGTTCTCCTAAGAACCGTCTGTTGTGAAGACACATTCAGTGATGGAGACATATTTGATATTGCATTGATTCAGTTTCAGTAACTGCTTCCATTTGCACATACAGAATCCAGCTTCTTACTCCTAGTTTAGGAGTTAACATGTATCACTATGGTGCATTGTACTCCTAAGAACTTTCTGTTGTGAAGACACCTTCAGTGATGGAGACATATTTGATGTTGCATTGATTCAGTTTCAGAAACACCTTCTTTTGCTCACAGAGAATCTTGGATCTTACTATTAGTTCAAGAGTTAACATATATCAATATGGTGCATTCTTCTCTTAAGAACCTTCTGTTGTGAAGACACCTTCAGTGAAGGAGACATATTTGATGTTGCATTGATTCAGTTTCAGAAACACCTTCTTTTGCTCACAGAGAATCCTGGATCTTACTATTAGTTCAAGAGTTAACATATATCAATATGGTGCATTCTTCTCTTAAGAACCTTCTGTTGTGAAGACACCTTCAGTGATGGAGACATATTTGATATTGCATTGATTCAGTTTCAGTAACTGCTTTCATTTGCACCTACAGAATCCTGGTTCTTACTTCTAGTTCAGGAGTTACATGTATCACTATGGTGCATTTTTCTACTAAGAACCTTCTGTTGTGAAGACACCTTCAGTGATACAGACATATTTGATATTGCATTGATTCAGTTTCAGTAACTGCTTTCATTTGCAATTACAGAATCCTGGTTCTTACTATTAGTTCAGGAGTTAACATCTGTCACTATGGTGCATTGTTCTCCTAAGAACCTTCTGTTGTGAAGACACCTTCAGTCATGGAGACATATTTGATATTGCATTCATTCAGTTTCATAAACACCTTCTTTTACCATAGAGAATCCTGGATCTTACTTCTAGTTTAGGAGTTAACATCTATCACTATGGTGCATTCTTCTCCTAAGAATCTTCTGTTGTGAAGACACCTTCAATGATGGAGACATATTTGATACTGCATTGATTCAGTTTCAGAAACAGCTTCATTTGCACATAACCAATCCTGGTTCCTTCAGTTAGTTTAGGAGTTTACATGTATCATTATGGTGCATTGTTCCCCTAAGAACCTTCTGTTGTGAACACACCTTCAGTGATCTAGACATATTTGATATTGCATTGATTCAGTTTCAGAAACACCTTCTTTTACACATAGAGAATGCTGGATCTTACTATTAGTTCAGGAGTTAACATCTGTCACTATGGTGCATTGTTCTCCTAAGAACCTTCTTTTGTGAAGACACCTTCAGTCTTGGAGACATATTTGATATTGCATTGATTCAGTTTAATAAACACCTTCTTTTACACATAGAGAATCCTGGATCTTGCTTTTAGTTTAGTAGTTAACATCTATCACTATGGTGCATTCTTCTCCTAAGAACCTTCTGTTGTGAAGACACCTTCAGTGATGGAGACATATTTGATATTCCATTGATTCAGTATCAGTAACTGCATCCATTTGCACAGACAGAATCCTGGTTCTTACTTCTAGTTTAGGAGTTAACATGTATCACTATGGTGCATTCCTCTCCTGAGAATCTTCTGTTGTGAAGACACCTTCAATGATGGAGACATATTTGATACTGCATTGATTCAGTTTCAGAAACAGCTTCATTTGCACATAACCGATCCTGGTTCCTTCTGTTAGTTTAGGAGTAAACATATATCATTATGGTGAATTGTTCCCCTAAGAACTTTCTGTTGTGAACACACCTTCAGTGATCTAGACATATTTGATATTGCATTGATTCAGTTTCAGAAACACCTTCTTTTACACATAGAGAATCCTGGATCTCACTATTAGTTCAGGAGTTAACATATGTCACTATGGTGCATTCTTCTCCTAAGAACCGTCTGTTGTGAAGAAACCGTAAGGGATGGAGACATATTTGATATTGCACTAATTCAGTTTCGGAAACAGCGCATTTGCACAAAACCGATCCTGGTTCCTTCTTTTAGTTTAGGAGTTAACATGTATCATTATGGTGCATTGTTCCCCTAAGAACCTTCTGTTGTGAAGACACCTTCAGTGATGGAGACATATTTGATATTGCATTAATTCAGTTTCAGAAACACCTTCTTTTGCACATACAGAATCCTGGTTCTTGCTGCTAGTTTAGGAGTAAAGATGTATCACTATGGTGCATTGTTCTCCTAAGAACCGTCTGTTTTGAAGACACCTTCAGTGATGGAGAGATATTTGATGTTGCATTGATTCAGTTTCAGAAACACATTCTTATGCACAACAAGACTCTTAGTTCTGACTGCTAGTTTAGGAGTTAACATGCATCACTATGGTGCATTGTTTTCCTAAGCACCGTCTATTGTGAAGACACATTTAGTGATGGAGACGTATTTCATGTTGCATTGATTCAGTTTCAGTAACTGCTTCCATTTGCACATACAGAATCCCGCGTCTTACTCCTAGTTTAGGAGTTAAAATGTATCACTATGGTGCATTGTAGTCCTAAGAAACTTCTGTTGTGAAGACACCTTCAGTGATGGAGACATATTTGATGTTGCATTGATTCAGTTTCAGAAACACGTTCTTTTGCTCACAGAGAATCCTGGATCTTACTATTAGTTCAAGAGTTAACATATATCAATATGGTGCATTCTTATCTTAATAACCTTCTGTTGTGAAGACACCTTCAGTGATGGAGACATATTGATGTTGCATTGATTCAGTTTCACAATCACCTTCTTTTCCACATACAGAATCCTGGATCTTACTATTAGTTCAGACGTTGACGTGTGTCACTATGGTGCATTGTTCTCATACGAACCTTCTGTTGTGAAGACACCTTCAGTCATGGAGACATATTTGATATTGCATTGATTCAGTTTCATAAACACCTTCTTTTACACATAGAGAATCCTGGATCTTACTTCTAGTTTAGGAGTTAACATCTATCACTATGGTGCATTCTTCTCCTAAGAACCTTTTGTTGTGAAGACACCTTCAGTGATGGAGACATATTTGATATTGCATTGATTCAGTTTCAGTAACTGCATCCATTTGCACAAACAGAATCCTGGTTCTTACTTCTAGTTCAGGAGTTAACATGTATCACTATGGTGCATTCCTCTCCTAATAATCTTCTGTTGTGAAGACACCTTCAATGATGGAGACATATTTGATACTGCATTGATTCAGTTTCAGAAACAGCTTCATTTGCACATAACCGATCCTGGTTCCTTCTGTTAGTTTAGGAGTTAACATGTATCATTATGGTGCATTGTTCCCCTAAGAACCTTCTGTTGTGAACACACCTTCAGTGATGGAGACATATTTGATTTTGCATTGATTCAGCTTCAGAAAGAACTTCTTTTACACATAGAGAATCCTGGATCTTACTATTAGTTCAGGAGTTAACATATGTCACTATGGTGCATTCTTCTCCTAAGAACCTTCTGTTGTGAAGACACCTTCAGTGATGGAAACATATTTGATATTGCATTGATTCAGTTTCAGTAACTGCATCCATTTGCACAAACAGAATCCTGGTTCTTACTTCTAGTTCAGGAGTTAACATGTATCACTATGGTGCATTCCTCTCCTAATAATCTTCTGTTGTGAAGACACCTTCAATGATGGAGACATATTTGATACTGCATTGATTCAGTTTCAGAAACAGCTTCATTTGCACATAACCAATCCTGGTTCCTTCTGTTAGTTTAGGAGTTAACATGTATCATTATGGTGCATTGTTCCCCTAAGAACCTTCTGTTGTGAAGACACCTTCAGTGATGGAAACATATTTGATATTGCATTGATTCAGTTTCAGAAACAGCTTCATTTGCTCATAACCGATCCTGGTTCCTTCTGTGAGTTTAGGAGTTAACATGTATCATTATGGTGCATTGTTCCCCGAAGAACCTTTTGTTGTGAAGACACCTTCAGTGATGGAGAGATATTTGATGTTGCATTGATTCAGTTTCAGAAACACATTCTTATGCACAACAAGACTCTTAGTTCTGACTGCTAGTTTAGGAGTTAACATGCATCACTATGGTGCATTGTTTTCCTAAGAACCGTCTATTGTGAAGACACCTTTAGTGATGGAGACGTATTTGATGTTGCATTGATTCAGTTTCAGTAACTGCTTCCATTTGCACATACAGAATCCGGCGTCTTACTCCTAGTTTAGGAGTTAACATGTATCACTATGGTGCATTGTAGTCCTAAGAACCTTCTGTTGTGAAGACACCTTCAGTGATGGAGACATATTTGATGTTGCATTGATTCAGTTTCAGAAACACCTTCTTTTGCTCACAGAGAATCCTGGATCTTACTATTAGTTCAAGAGTTAACATATATCAATATGGTGCATTCTTATCTGAATAACCTTCTGTTGTGAAGACACCTTCAGTGATGGAGTCATATTTGATGTTGCATTGATTCAGTTTCAGAAACACCTTCTTTTGCTCACAGAGAATCCTGGATCTTACTATTAGTTCAAGAATTAACATATATCAATATGGTGCATTCTTCTCTTAAGAACCTTCTGTTGTGAAGACACCTTCAGTGATGGAGACATATTTGATATTGCATTGATTCAGTTTCAGTAACTGCTTCCATTTGCACATACAGAATCCTGGTTCTTGCTGCTAGTTTAGGAGTAAAGATGTATCACTATGGTGCATTGTTCTCCTAAGAACCGTCTGTTTTGAAGACACCTTCAGTGATGGAGAGGTATTTGATGTTGCATTGATTCAGTTTCAGAAAGACCTTCTTATGCACAACAAGACTTTTAGTTCTGACTGATAGTTTAGGAGTTAACATGTATCACTATGGTGCATTGTTCCCCTCTGAACCTTCTGTTGTGAACAAACCGTCAGTGATGGAGTTGTATTTGATATTGCATTGATTCAGTTTCAGAAACACCTTCTTTTACACATACAGAATCCTGGATCTTACCATTAATTCAGGAGTTAACATGTGTCACTATGGTGCATTCTTCTCCTTAGAACCTTCTGTTGTGAAGACACCTTCAGTGATGGAGACATATTTGATATTGCATTGATTCAATTTCAGAAACACCTTCTTATGCACAACAAGACTCTTAGTTCTGACTGCTAGTTTAGGAGTTAACCTGTATCACTATGGTGCATTGTTCTCCGAAGAACCGTCTATTGTGAAGATACATTTAGTGATGGAGACATATTTGATGTTGCATAGATTCAGTTTAACGAATACCTTCTTTTGCACATACAGAATCCAGGTTCTTACTGCTAGTTTAGGAGTTAACATGTTTCACTATGGTGCATTCTTCTCCTAAGAACCTTCTGTTGTGAAGACACCTTCAGTGATGGAGACATATTTGATATTCCATTGATTCAGTATCAGTAACTGCATCCATTTGCACAAACAGAATCCTGGTTCTTACTTCTAGTTCAGGAGTTAACATGTATCACTATGGTGCATTCCTCTCCTGAGAATCTTCTGTTGTGAAGACACCTTCAATGATGCAGACATATTTGATACTGCATTGATTCAGTTTCAGAAACGGCTTCATTTGCACATAACCGATCCTGGTTCCTTCTGTTAGTTTAGGAGTTAACATGTATCATTATGGTGAATTGTTCCCCTAAGAACTTTCTGTTGTGAACACACCTTCAGTGATCTAGACATATTTGATATTGCATTGATTCAGTTTCAGAAACACCTTCTTTTACACATAGGCAATCCTTGATCTCACTATTAGTTCAGGAGTTAACATATGTCACTATGGTGCATTCTTCTCCTAAGAACCGTCTGTTGTGAAGAAACCGTAAGGGATGGAGACATATTTGATATTGCACTGATTCAGTTTCGGAAACAGCCCATTCGGATAAAACCAATCCTGGTTCCTTCTGTTAGTTTAGGAGTTAACATGTATCATTATGGTGCATTGTTCCCCTAAGAACCTTCTGTTGTGAAGACACCTTCAGTGATGGAGACATATTTGATATTGCATTAATTCAGTTTCAGAAACACCTTCTTTTGCACATACAGAATCCTGGTTCTTGCTGCTAGTTTAGGAGTAAAGATGTATCACTATGGTGCATTGTTCTCCTAAGAACCGTCTGTTTTGAAGACACCTTCAGTGATGGAGAGATATTTGATGTTGCATTGATTCAGTTTCAGAAACACATTCTTATGCACAACAAGACTATTAGTTCTGACTGCTAGTTTAGGAGTTAACATGCATCACTATGGTGCATTGTTTTCCTAAGCACCGTCTATTGTGAAGACACGTTTAGTGATGGAGACGTATTTGATGTTGCATTGATTCAGTTTCAGTAACTGCTTCCATTTGCACTACAGAATCCCGCGTCTTACTCCTAGTTTAGGAGTTAAAATGTATCACTATGGTGCATTGTAGTCCTAAGAACCTTCTGTTGTGAAGACACCTTCAGTGATGGAGACATATTTGATGTTGCATTGATTCAGTTTCAGAAACACCTTCTTTTGCTCACAGAGAATCCTGGATCTTACTATTAGTTCAAGAGTTAACATATATCAATATGGTGCATTCTTATCTTAATAACCTTCTGTTGTGAAGACACCTTCAGTGATGGAGACATATTTGATATTGCATTGATTCAGTTTCACAATCACCTTCTTTTGCACATGCAGAATCCAGGTTCTTAATACTAGTTTAAGAGTTAACAAGTATCACTATGGTGCATTCTTCTCCTAAGAACCTTCTGTTCTGAAGACACCTTCAGTGATGGAGACATATTTGATATTGCATTGATTCAGTTTCACAATCACCTTCTTTTGCACATACAGAATCCTGGATCTTACTATTAGTTCAGACGTTGACGTGTGTCACTATGGTGCATTGTTCTCCTAAGAACGTTCTGTTTTCAAGACACCTTCAGTCATGGAGACATATTTGATATTGCATTGATTCAGTTTCATAAACACCTTCTTTTACACATAGAGAATCCTGGATCTAACTTCTAGTTTAGGAGTTAACATCTATCACTATGGTGCATTCTTCTCCTAAGAACCTTTTGTTGTGAAGACACCTTCAGTGATGGAGACATATTTGATATTGCATTGATTCAGTTTCAGTAACTGCATCCATTTGCACAAACAGAATCCTGGTTCTTACTTCTAGTTCAGGAGTTAACATGTAATACTATGGTGCATTCCTCTCCTAATAATCTTCTGTTGTGAAGACACCTTCAATGATGGAGACATTTTGATACTGCATTGATTCAGTTTCAGAAACAGCTTCATTTGCACATAACCGATCCTGGTTCCTTCTGTTAGTTTACGAGTTAACATGTATCATTATGGTGCATTGTTCCCCTAAGAGCCTTCTGTTTTGAACACACCTTCAGTGATGGAGACATATTTGATATTGCATTGATTCAGCTTCAGAAAGAACTTCTTTTACACATAGAGAATCCTGGATCTAACTATTAGTTCAGGAGTTAACATATGTCACTATGGTGCATTCTTCTCCTAAGAACCTTCTGTTGTGAAGACACCTTCAGTGATGGAAACATATTTGATATTGCATTGATTCAGTTTCAGAAACAGCTTAATTTGCTCATAACCGATCCTGGTTCCTTCTGTGAGTTTAGGAGTTAACATGTATCATTATGGTGCATTGTTCCCCGAAGAACCTTTTGTTGTGAAGACACCTTCAGTGATGGAGAGATATTTGATGTTGCATTGATTCAGTTTCAGAAACACATTCTTATGCACAACAAGACTCTTAGTTCTGACTGCTAGTTTAGGAGTTAACATGCATCACTATGGTGCATTGTTTTCCTAAGAACCGTCTATTGTGAAGACACCTTTAGTGATGGAGACGTATTTGATGTTGCATTGATTCAGTTTCAGTAACTGCTTCCATTTGCACATACAGAATCCGGCGTCTTACTCCTAGTTTAGGAGTTAACATGTATCACTATGGTGCATTGTAGTCCTAAGAAACTTCTGTTGTGAAGACACCTTCAGTGATGGAGACATATTTGATGTTGCATTGATTCAGTTTCAGAAAACCTTCTTTTGCTCACAGAGAATCCTGGATCTTACTATTAGTTCAAGAGTTAACATATATCAATATGGTGCATTCTTATCTGAATAACCTTCTGTTGTGAAGACACCTTCAGTGATGGAGTCATATTTGATGTTGCATTGATTCAGTTTCAGAAACACCCTCTTTTGCTCACAGAGAATCCTGGATCTTACTATTAGTTCAAGAATTAACATATATCAATATGGTGCATTCTTCTCTTAAGAACCTTCTGTTGTGAAGACACCTTCAGTGATGGAGACATATTTGATATTGCATTGATTCAGTTTCAGTAACTGCTTCCATTTGCACCTACAGAATCCTGGTTCTTACTTCTAGTTCAGGAGTTACATGTATCACTATGGTGCATTCTTCTCCAAAGAACCTTCTGTTGTGAAGACACCTTCAGTGATGGAGACATATTTGATATTGCATTAATTCAGTTTCAGAAACACCTTCTTTTGCACATACAGAATCCTGGTTCTTGCTGCTAGTTTAGGAGTAAAGATGTATCACTATGGTGCATTGTTCTCCTAAGAACCGTCTGTTTTGAAGACACCTTCAGTGATGGAGAGGTATTTGATGTTGCATTGATTCAGTTTCAGAAAGACCTTCTTATGCACAACAAGACTTTTAGTTCTGACTGATAGTTTAGGAGTTAACATGTATCACTATGGTGCATTGTTCCCCTATGAACCTTCTGTTGTGAACAAACCGTCAGTGATGGAGTTGTATTTGATATTGCATTGATTCAGTTTCAGAAACACCTTCTTTTACACATACAGAATCCTGGATCTTACCATTAATTCAGGATTTAACATGTGTCACTATGGTGCATTCTTCTCCTTAGAACCTTCTGTTGTGAAGACACCTTCAGTGATGGAGACATATTTGATATTGCATTGATTCAGTTTCAGAAACACCTTCTTATGCACAACAAGACTCTTAGTTCTGACTGCTAGTTTAGGAGTTAACCTGTATCACTATGGTGCATTGTTCTCCGAAGAACCGTCTATTGTGAAGATACAATTAGTGATGGAGACATATTTGATGTTGCATAGATTCAGTTTAACGAATACCTTCTTTTGCACATACAGAATCCAGGTTCTTACTGCTAGTTTAGGAGTTAACATGTTTCACTATGGTGCATTCTTCTCCTAAGAACCTTCTGTTGTGAAGACACCTTCAGTGATGGAGACATATTTGATATTCCATTGATTCAGTATCAGTAACTGCATCCATTTGCACAAACAGAATCCTGGTTCTTACTTCTAGTTCAGGAGTTAACATGTATCACTATGGTGCATTCCTCTCCTGAGAATCTTCTGTTGTGAAGACACCTTCAATGATGGAGACATATTTGATACTGCATTGATTTAGTTTCAGAAACGGCTTCATTTGCACATAACCGATCCTGGTTCCTTCTGTTAGTTTAGGAGTTAACATGTATCATTATGGTGAATTGTTCCCCTAAGAACTTTCTGTTGTGAACACACCTTCAGTGATCTAGACATATTTGATATTGCATTGATTCAGTTTCAGAAACACCTTCTTTTACACATAGAGAATCCTTGATCTCACTATTAGTTCAGGAGTTAACATATGTCACTATGGTGCATTCTTCTCCTAAGAACCGTCTGTTGTGAAGAAACCGTAAGGGATGGAGACATATTTGATATTGCACTGATTCAGTTTCGGAAACAGCCCATTTGCACAAAACCGATCCTGGTTCCTTCTGTTAGTTTAGGAGTTAACATGTATCATTATGGTGCATTGTTCCCCTAAGAACCTTCTGTTGTGAAGACACCTTCAGTGATGGAGACATATTTGATATTGCATTAATTCAGTTTCAGAAACACCTTCTTTTGCACATACAGAATCCTGGTTCTTGCTGCTAGTTTAGGAGTAAAGATGTATCACTATGGTGCATTGTTCTCCTAAGAACCGTCTGTTTTGAAGACACCTTCAGTGATGGAGAGATATTTGATGTTGCATTGATTCAGTTTCAGCAACACATTCTTATGCACAACAAGACTCTTAGTTCTGACTGCTAGTTTAGGAGTTAACATGCATCACTATGGTGCATTGTTTTCCTAAGCACCGTCTATTGTGAAGACACGTTTAGTGATGGAGACGTATTTGATGTTGCATAGATTCAGTTTCAGTAACTGCTTCCATTTGCACTACAGAATCCCGCGTCTTACTCCTAGTTTAGGAGTTAAAATGTATCACTATGGTGCATTGTAGTCCTAAGAACCTTCTGTTGTGAAGACACCTTCAGTGATGGAGACATATTTGATGTTGCATTGATTCAGTTTCAGAAACACCTTCTTTTGCTCACAGAGAATCCTGGATCTTACTATTAGTTCAAGAGTTAACATATATCAATATGGTGCATTCTTATCTTAATAACCTTCTGTTGTGAAGACACCTTCAGTGATGGAGACATATTTGATATTGCATTGATTCAGTTTCACAATCACCTTCTTTTGCACATACAGAATCCAGGTTCTTAATACTAGTTTAAGAGTTAACAAGTATCACTATGGTGCATTCTTCTCCTAAGAACCTTCTGTTCTGAAGACACCTTCAGTGATGGAGACATATTTGATATTGCATTGATTCAGTTTCACAATCACCTTCTTTTGCACATACAGAATCCTGGATCTAACTTCTAGTTTAGGAGTTTACATCTATCACTATGGTGCATTCTTCTCCTAAGAACCTTTTGTTGTGAAGACACCTTCAGTGATGGAGACATATTTGATATTGCATTGATTCAGTTTCAGTAACTGCATCCATTTGCACAAACAGAATCCTGGTTCTTACTTCTAGTTCAGGAGTTAACATGTATCACTATGGTGCATTCCTCTCCTAATAATCTTCTGTTGTGAAGACACCTTCAATGATGGAGACATTTTGATACTGCATTGATTCAGTTTCAGAAACAGCTTCATTTGCACATAACCGATCCTGGTTCCTTCTGTTAGTTTAGGAGTTAACATGTATCATTATGGTGCATTGTTCCCCTAAGAACCTTCTGTTTTGAACACACCTTCAGTGATGGAGACATATTTGATATTGCATTGATTCAGCTTCAGAAAGAATTTCTTTTACACATAGAGAATCCTGGATCTAACTATTAGTTCAGGAGTTAACATATGTCACTATGGTGCATTCTTCTCCTAAGAACCTTCTGTTGTGAAGACACCTTCAGTGATGGAAACATATTTGATATTGCATTGATTCAGTTTCAGAAACAGCTTCATTTGCTCATAACTGATCCTGGTTCCTTCTGTGAGTTTAGGAGTTAACATGTATCATTATGGTGCATTGTTCCCCGAAGAACCTTTTGTTGTGAAGACACCTTCAGTGATGGAGAGATATTTCATATTGCATTGATTCAGTTTCAGGAACACCTTCTTTTACACATACAGAATCCTGGATCTTACCATTAATTCAGGAGTTAACATGTGTCACTATGGTGCATTCTTCTCCTTAGAACCTTCTGTTGTGAAGACACCTTCAGTGATGGAGACATATTTGATATTGCATTGATTCAGTTTCAGAAACACCTTCTTATGCACAACAAGACTCTTAGTTCAGACTGCTAATTTAGGAGTTAACCTGTATCACTATGGTGCATTGTTCTCCGAAGAACCGTCTATTGTGAAGACACATTTAGTGATGGAGACATATTTGATGTTGCATAGATTCAGTTTAACGAATACCTTCTTTTGCACATACAGAATCCAGGTTCTTACTGCTAGTTTAGGAGTTAACATGTTTCACTATGGTGCATTCTTCTCTGAAGAACCTTCTGTTGTGAAGACACCTTCAGTGATGGAGACATATTTGATATTGCCTTTATTCAGTTTCAGTAACTGCTTCCATTTGTACATAGAGAATCGTGGTTCTTACTTCTATTTCAGGAGTTAACATGTATCTCTATGGTGCATTCTTCCCGTAAGAACCTTCTGTTGTGAAGACACTTTCAGTGATGGAGACATATTTGATTTTGCATTGATTCAGTTTCAGAAACACCTTCTTTTGCACATACAGAATCCTGGTTCTTTCTGCTAGTTCAGGAGTAAACATGTATCACTATGGTGCATTGTTCTCATAAGAACCTTCTGTTGTGAACATACCTTCTGTGATGAAGACATATTTGACGATGCAATGAATCAGTTTCAGTAACTGCTTCCATTTGCACATACAGAATCCTGGTTGTTACTGCTAATTCAGGAGTCAAGATGTATCACTATGGTTCAATATTTTCCTAAAAACCTTGTCTTGTTATCACACCTACATTGATGGAGAGAAATTTGATATTGCTTTGATTCCGTTTAAGAAACAGCTTCTATTTGCACATACAGAATCCTAGTTCTTTCTGCCAGTTCAGGAGATAACATGTTTCACTATGGTGCATTGTCCTCCTAAGAACCTTCTGTTGTGAATATCCCTTCTTTCATGGGTTTTAATTTGACATGGCATTGAAACAGTTTCAGAAACAGTTTCCCTAACCTAACCCTAACCTTATCCCTAGCCCTAACCGTAACCCTAACCCTAAACCCTAACCCTAACCCTAAACATAACGCCATCCCAAACCCTAACGCTAACCCTCATTTAAATTAAACCCTAACACTACCCGAACCCAATTCCTAAACCCTAACCCTAACCCTAAACCCTAAACCCTAACCCTAATCCTGACCCGAAAGCTAAAACTAACCCTAACCCTAACCTTAACACCATCCCAAACCCAAAAGCTAACCATAATTGAAATGAAACCATAACACTACCCTCACCCGAAACCTAACCCTAAACCTAATCCTTAACCCTAGTCCTAACCCTAACCCTAAACCCAAACCTAACTCTAACCCTAACCCTAATCCTAAACCTTATCCCTAGCCCCTACCCTAACCTTAACCCTAACCCTAGCCCTAACCCTAACCTTAATGCCATCCCAAACCCTAACGCTAACCCAAAATTAAATGAAACCCTAACACTACCCTAACCGTAACCGTAACCCTCATCCTAAACCTAACCCATTCCTGACCCTAACCCTGTCCCTAACCCGAAAACCTAACCCTAACGCTAACCCTAAACCCTAAACCTAACCCTAAACCTAAACCATTACCCTAACCCTAATCCTGACCCTAAAGCTAAAACTAACCCTAACCCTAACCTTAACGCCGTCCCAAACCCTAACGCTAACCCTAATTTAAATGAAACCCTAACACTACATTAACCCTTACCATAATCCTTAACCCTAACCCTAACCCTAAACCCTAACCCTAACCCTAAACCTTAACCCTGACCCTAACCCTACGCCTAAACCTAGCCCTAACCCTAACCCTAACCCTAAACACTAACAATAAACCCTAATCCTAATCCTAAATGTAACCCTAACACTAACTTTAACACTATCCAAACCCTAATGCTAACCCTAATCCTAAACCTTAAACTTAGCCCTAACCCTAATCCTAACCCTAAAACCTAACCCAAACTCTAACCCCAAACTTTAACCCTAAGTCTAACCATAACCCTAAACCCTAATCCTAATCCTAACACTAACCCTAAAACTTACCCGAACCCTAACCTTAATGCCATCCCAAACCCTAACGCTAACCCTAATTTAAATGAAACCCTAACACTACCCTAACACAACCATAACCCTAACCCTAATCCTTAACCCTAACCCTAACACTGACACTAACCCTAATCCCAAACCTTAACCCAAACCCTAACCCTAGCCCTAACCCTAACCCTAAACCCAAACCTAACTCTAACCCTAACCCTAATCCTAAACCTTAACCCTATCCCCTACCCTAACCTTAACCCTAACCCTAGCCCTAACCCTAACCTTAATGCCATCCCAAACCCTAACGCTAACCCAATATTAAATGAAACCCTAACACTACCCAAACCCTAACCGTAACCATCATCCTAAACCTAACCCATTCCTGACCCTAACCCTTTCCCTAACCCAAAAATGTAACCCTAACGCTAACCCTAAACCCTAAACCTAACCATAACCCTAAACCATAACCCTAACCCTAATCCTGACCCGAAAGCTAAAACTAACCCTAACCCTAACCTTAATGCCGTCCCAAACCCTAACGCTAACCCTAATTTAAATGAAACCCTAACACTACACTAACCCTAACCCTAACCTTATCCTTAACCCTAACCCTAACCCTAAACCTAAACCCTAACCCTAAACCTAAACCTAACCCTTACCATTACCCTAACCCTAACCCTAGCCCTAACCCTAACCCTAACCCTAAAAACTAACAATAAATCCTAACCCTAAACCTAAGCCTAAGCCTAACACTAACCTTAACGCTATCCCAAACCCTAATGCTAACCCTAATCCTGAACCTTAAACTTATCCCTAACCCTAACCCTAACCCTAAAACCTAACCCAAACCCTAACCCCAACATTTAACCCTAAGTCTAACCATAACCCTAAACCCTAATCCTAATCCTAACACTAACCCTAAAACATACCCAACCCTAACCTTAATGCCATCCGAAACCCTAACGCTAACCCTAATTTAAATGAAACCCTAATACTACCCTAACCCGAACCCGAACCCTAACCCTAACACTGACAATAACCCTAATCCCAAACCTTAACCCTAACCCTAGCCCTAACTCTAACCCTAACCCTAAACCCTAACCGTAAACCCTAACCCTAACCCAAACCCTAAGCCTAACTATAACCCGAATCATAACCCTAACCGTAAATCCTAAACCTAACCTTAACACCATCCCAAACCCTAACGCTAACACTAATTTAAATGAAACCCTAACACTACCCTAACCCTAACCCTAATCCTTAACCTTAACCCTAACCCTAGCCCTAACCATAACCGTAAACCCTATTCCTAACCCTAAACCCTAAGACAAACTCTTACACTAATATTAACGCCATCCCAAATGCTAACGCTAACCCTAATTTAAATGAAACCCTAACACTATCCTAACCCTAACCCTGACCCTAACCTTAACGCCATCCCAAACCCTAACACTACCCTAACCCGAACCCTAAACCTAACCCTAATCCTTAACCCTAAACCTAACCCTAACCATAAACCTAAACCTAAACTCTAACCCTAGCCCTAACCCTAGCCCTAACCCTAACCCTAACCCTAAAAACTAACCATAAATCCTAACCCTAAACCCTAACCCTAACTCTAACCCTAACACTAAACCCTAACCCTCACCCAAACCCTTACCCTAACCTTAACCGTAACCCTAACCCTAACCCTAAACCCTAACCCTAACCGTAATCCTAACCTTCACGCCATCCCAAACCCGAACGCTAACCCGAATTTAAATGAAACCCTAACACTACCCTAACCCTAACACTAATGATAAACCTTAACCTTAGCCCTAGCCCAAACCGGAACCCTAAACCCTAACCCTAACCCTAAACCCTAAGCCGAACACTTACTCTAAACTTAACGCCATCCCAAACCCGAACGCTAACCCTAATATGAATGAAACCCTAACCCGAACCCTATACCCTAAGCCTAATCCTGACCCTAAACTTAACGCCATCCCAAACCCTAACGCTAACCCTAATTTAAATGAAACCCTAACAATACCCTAACCCCAACCGTAACCCTAACCCTAAACCTAACCCTAAACCCTAACCTAATCCTGACCCTAAACTTAACGCCATCCCAAACCCTAACGCTAACCCTAATTTAAATGAAACCCTAACAATACCCTAACCCTAACCGTAACCCTAACCCTAAACCCTAACCCTAACCCTAACCCTAATCCCTAACCCGAAACCTAACGCTAAAACTAACCCGAAATCCTAACCCTAATACTAACCCTAAATCCGAACCCTATCCGTAATCCTTACCCTAACCCTAAAACTAACCCTAACCCTAACCTTAAAGCCATCCCAAACCCTAACACTATCCCTAATTTAAATGAAACCCTAACATTACCCTAACCATAACCCTAACCTTAACGTCATCCCAAACCCTAACACGAACCCTAATTTAAATAAAACCCTAACACTACCCCAACCCGAACCCAAACCCTAACCCTAATCCTTAACCCTAGCCCTAACTCCTAACTTCTTTTGTACACAGAGAATCCTGGATCTTACTATTACTTCGGGAGTAAACATGTATCACTAGGGTGCATTATTCTCCTAAGAACCGTCTGTTGTGAAGACACCTTCAGTGATGGAGACATATTTGATATTGCATTGATTCAGTTTCAGTAACTGCTTCGATTTGCACATACAGAATCCTGGTTCTTACTGCTAGTTCAGGAGTAAACATGTATCACTATGGTGCATTGTTCTCCTGAGAGCCGTCTGTTGTGAAGACACCTTCAGTGATGGAGACATATTTGATATTGCATTTATTCAGTTTCAGTAACTGCTACCATTTGCAAATAGAGAATCCTGGGTCTTACTTCTATTTCAGGAGTTAACATGTATCACTATGGTGCATTCTTCTCCTAAGAACCTTCTGTAGTGAAGACACCTTCAGTGATGGAGAGATATTTGATGTTGCATTGATTCAGTTTCAGCAACCCCTTCTTTTGTACACAGAGAATCCTTGATCTTACTATTACTTCGGGAGTAAACATGTATCACTATGGTGCATTATTCTCCTAAGAACCGTCTGTTGTGAAGACACATTCAGTGATGGAGACATATTTGATATTGCATTGATTCAGTTTCAGTAACTGCTTCCATTTGCACATACAGAATCCGGCTTCTTACTCCTAGTTTAGGAGTCAACATGTATCACTATGGTGCATTGTACTCCTAAGAACTTTCTGTTGTGAAGACACCTTCAGTGATGGAGACATATTTGATGTTGCCTTGATTCAGTTTCAGAAACACCTTCTTTTGCTCACAGAGAATCTTGGATCTTACTAAGAGTTCAAGAATTAACATATATCAATATGGTGCATTCTTCTCTTAAGAACCTTCTGTTGTGAAGACACCTTCAGTGATGGAGAGATATTTCATGTTGCATTGATTCAGTTTCAGAAACAACTTCTTTTGCACATACAGAATCCAGGTTCTTAATACTAGCTTAGGAGTTAACATGTATCACTATGGTGCATTCTTCTCCTAAGAACCTTCTGTTGTGAAGACACCTTAAGTGATGGAGACATATTTGATATTGCATTTATTCAGTTTCAGTAACTGCTTCCATTTGCACATAGCGAATCCTGGTTCTTACTATTATTTCAGGAGTTAACATGTATCACTATGGTGCATGGTTCTCCTACGAACCTTCTGTTGTGAAGACTCCTTCAGTGATGGAGACATATTTGATATTGCATTGATTCAGTTTCAGAAACACCTTCTTTTGCACATACAGAATCCAGGTTCTTAATACTAGTTTAGGAGTTAACATGTATCACTATGGTGCATTCTTCTCCTAAGAACCTTATAGTGATGGAGACATATTTGATATTGCATTTATTTAGTTTCAGTAAGTGCTTCCATTTGCACATAGAGAATCCTGGTTCTTACTATTATTTCGGGAGTAAACATGTATCACTATGGTGCATTGTTCTCCTACGAACCTTCTGTTGTGAAGACACCTTCAGTGATGGAGACATATTTGATATTGCATTGATTCAGTTTCAGTAACTGCTTCCATTTGCACACACAGAATCCTGTTTCTTAATGCTAGTTTAGGAGTTAACATGTATCACTAGGGTGCATTCTTCTCCTAAGAACCTTCTGTTGTGAAGACACCTTCAGTGATGGAGACATATTTGATATTGCATTGATTCAGTTTCAGTAACTGCTACCATTTGCAAATAGAGAATCCTGGGTCTTACTTCTATTTCAGGAGTTAACATGTATCACTACGGTGCTTTCGTCTCCTAAGAACCTTCTGTTGTGAAGACACCTTCAGTGATGGAGACATATTTGATATTGCATTGATTCAGTTTCAGTAACTGCTTCCATTTGCACATGCAGAATCCTGGTTCTTACTGCTAGTTCAGGAGTAAACATGTATCACTATGGTGCATTGTTCTCCTGAGAGCCGTCTGTTGTGAAGACACCTTCAGTGATGGAGACATATTTGATATTGCATTTATTCAGTTTCAGTAACTGCTTCCATTTGCACATAGAGAATCCTGGGTCTTACTTCTATTTCAGGAGTTAACATGTATCAATATGGTGCATTCTTCTCCTAAGAACCTTCTGTTGTGAAGACACCTTCAGTGATGGAGAGATATTTGATGTTGCATTGATTCAGTTTCAGCAACACCTTCTTTTGTACACAGAGAATCCTTGATCTTACTATTACTTCGGGAGTAAACATGTATCACTATGGTGCATTATTCTCCTAAGAACCGGCTGTTGTGAAGACACATTCAGTGATGGAGACATATTTGATATTGCATTGATTCAGTTTCAGTAACTGCTTCCATTTGCACATACAGAATCCGGCTTCTTACTCCTAGTTTAGGAGTTAACATGTATCACTATGGTGCATTGTACTCCTAAGAACTTTCTGTTGTGAAGACACCTTCAGTGATGGAGATATATTTGATGTTGCATTTATTCAGTTTCAGTAACTGCTACCATTTGCAAATAGAGAATCCTGGGTCTTACTTCTATTTCAGGAGTTAACATGTATCAATATGGTGCATTCTTCTCCTAAGAACCTTCTGTTGTGAAGACACCTTCAGTGATGGAGAGATATTTGATGTTGCATTGATTCAGTTTCAGCAACACCTTCTTTTGTACACAGAGAATCCTGGATCTTACTATTACTTCGGGAGTAAACATGTATCACTATGGTGCATTATTCTCCTAAGAACCGGCTGTTGTGAAGACACATTCAGTGATGGAGACATATTTGATATTGCATTGATTCAGTTTCAGTAACTGCTTCCATTTGCACATAGCGAATCCTGGTTCTTACTATTATTTCACGAGTTAAACATGTATCACTATGGTGCATTGTTCTCCTACGAACCTTCTGTTGTGAAGACACCTTCAGTGATGGAGACATATTTGATATTCCATTGATTCAGTTTCAGTAACTGCTTCCATTTGCACACACAGAATCCTGTTTCTTAATGCTAGTTTAGGAGTTAACATGTATCACTAGGGTGCATTCTTCTCCTAAGAACCTTCTGTTGTGAAGACACCTTCAGTGATGGAGACATATTTGATATTGCATTGATTCAGTTTCAGTAACTGCTTCCATTTGCACATACAGAATCCTGGTTCTTACTGCTAGTTCAGGAGTAAACATGTATCACTATGGTGCATTGTTCTCCTGAGAGCCGTCTGTTGTGAAGACACCTTCAGTGATGGAGACATTTTGATATTGCATTTATTCAGTTTCAGTAACTGCTACCATTTGCAAATAGAGAATCCTGGGTCTTACTTCTATTTCAGGAGTTAACATGTATCAATATGGTGCATTCTTCTCCTAAGAACCTTCTGTTGTGAAGGCACCTTCAGTGATGGAGAGATATTTGATGTTGCATTGATTCAGTTTCAGCAACACCTTCTTTTGTACACAGAGAATCCTGGATCTTACTATTACTTCGGGAGTAAACATGTATCACTTGGGTGCATTATTCTCCTAAGAACCGTCTGTTGTGAAGACACCTTCAGTGATGGAGACATATTTGATATTGCATTGATTCAGTTTCAGTAACTGCTTCCATTTGCACATACAGAATCCGGCTTCTTACTCCTAGTTTAGGAGTTAACATGTATCACTATGGTGCATTGTACTCCTAAGAACTTTCTGTTGTGAAGACACCTTCAGTGATGGAGACATATTTGATGTTGCATTGATTCAGTTTCAGAAACACCTTCTTGTGCTCACAGAGAATCTTGGATCTTACTAAGAGTTCAAGAATTAACATATATCAATATGGTGCATTCTTCTCTTAAGAACCTTCTGTTGTGAAGACACCTTCAGTGATGGAGAGATATTTCATGTTGCATTGATTCAGTTTAAGAAACACCTTCTTTTGCACATACAGAATCCAGGTTCTTAATACTAGCTTAGGAGTTAACATGTATCACTATGGTGCATTCTTCTCCTAAGAACCTTCTGTTGTGAAGACACCTTAAGTGATGGAGACATATTTGATATTGCATTTATTCAGTTTCAGTAACTGCTTCCATTTGCACATAGCGAATCCTGGTTCTTACTATTATTTCAGGAGTTAACATGTATCACTATGGTGCATGGTTCTCCTACGAACCTTCTGTTGTGAAGACTCATTCAGTGATGGAGACATATTTGATATTGCATTGATTCAGTTTCAGAAACACCTTCTTTTGCACATACAGAATCCAGGTTCCTAATACTAGTTTAGGAGTTAACATGTATCACTATGGTGCATTCTTCTCCTAAGAACCTTATAGTGATGGAGACATATTTGATATTGCATTTATTTTGTTTCAGTAAGTACTTCCATTTGCACATAGAGAATCCTGGTTCTTAGTATTATTTCGGGAGTAAACATGTATCACTATGGTGCATTTTTCTCCTACGAACCTTCTGTTGTGAAGACACCTTCAGTGATGGAGACATATTTCATATTGCATTGATTCAGTTTCAGTAACTGCTTCCATTTGCACATACAGAATCCGGCTTCTTACTCCTAGTTTAGGAGTTAACATGTATCAATATGGTGCATTGTACTCCTAAGAACTTTCTGTTGTGAAGACACCTTCAGTGATGGAGACATATTTGATGTTGCATTGATTCAGTTTCAGAAACACCTTCTTTTGCTCACAGAAAATCCTGGACCTTACTATTATTTCAAGAGTTAAAATATATAAATATGGTGCATTCTTCTCTTAAGAACCTACTGTTGTGAAGACACCTTCAGTGATGGAGACATATTTGATATTGCATTGATTCAGTTTCAGTAACTGCTTTCATTTGCACCTACATAATCCTGGTTCTTACTTCTAGTTCAAGAGTTACATGTATCACTATGGTGCATACTTCTCCAAAGAACCTTCTGTTGTGAAGACAACTTCAGTGATGGAGACATATTTGATATTGCATTGATTCAGTTTAGAAATACCTTCTTTTGCACATACAGAATCCAGGTTCATAATACTAGTTTAGGAGTTAACATGTATCACTATGGTGCATTCTTCTCCTAAGCACCTTCTAGTGATGGAGACATATTTGATATTGCATTTATTCAGTTTCAGTAACTGCTTCCATTTGCACATAGAGAATCCTGGTTCTTACTGTTATTTCGGGAGTTAACATGTATCACTATGGTGCATTGTTCTCCTACGAACCTTCTGTTGTGAAGACACCTTCAGTGATGGAGATATATTTGATATTGCATTGATTCAGTTTCAGTAACTGCTTCCATTTGCACACACAGAATCCTGTTTCTTAATGCTAGTTTAGGAGTTAACATGTATCACTAGGGTGCATTCTTCTCCTAAGAACCGTCTGTTGTGAAGACACATTCAGTGATGGAGACATATTTGATATTGCATTGATTCAGTTTCAGTAACTGCTTCCATTTGCACATACAGAATCCTGGTTCTTACTGCTAGTTCAGGAGTAAACATGTATCACTATGGTTCTTTCTTCTCCTAAGAACCTTCTGTTGTGAAGACACCTTCAGTGATGGAGAGATATTTGATGTTGCATTGATTCAGTTTCAGCAACACCTTCTTTTGTACACAGAGAATCCTGGATCTTACTATTACTTCGGGAGTAAACAGGTATCACTATGGTGCATTATTCTCCTAAGAACCGTCTGTTGTGAAGACACTTTCAGTGATGGAGACATATTTGATATTGCATTGATTCAGTTTCAGTAACTGCTTCCATTTGCACACACAGAATCCTGTTTCTTAATGCTAGTTTAGGAGTTAACATGTATCACTAGGGTGCATTCTTCTCCTAAGAACCTTCTGTTGTGAAGACACCTTCAGTGATGGAGACATATTTGATATTGCATTGATTCAGTTTCAGTAACTGCTTCCATTTGCACATACAGAATCCTGGTTCTTACTGCTAGTTCAGGAGTAAACATGTATCACTATGGTGCATTGTTCTCCTGAGAGCCGTCTGTTGTGAAGACACCTTCAGTGATGGAGACATATTTGATATTGCATTTATTCAGTTTCAGTAACTGCTACCATTTGCAAATAGAGAATCCTGGGTCTTACTTCTATTTCAGGAGTTAACATGTATCAATATGGTGCATTCTTCTCCTAAGAACCTTCTGTTGTGAAGACACCTTCAGTGATGGAGAGATATTTGATGTTGCATTGATTCAGTTTCAGCAACACCTTCTTTTGTACACAGAGAATCCTGGATCTTACTATTACTTCGGGAGTAAACATGTATCACTATGGTGCATTATTCTCCTAAGAACCGTCTGTTGTGAAGACACATTCAGTGATGGAGACATATTTGATATTGCATTGATTCAGTTTCAGTAACTGCTTCCATTTGCACATACAGAATCCGGCTTCTTACTCCTAGTTTAGGAGTTAACATGTATCACTATGGTACATTGTACTCCTAAGAACTTTCTGTTGTGAAGACACCTTCAGTGATGGAGATATATTTGATGTTGCATTGATTCAGTTTCAGAAACACCTTCTTTTGCTCACAGAGAATCTTGGATCTTACTAATAGTTCAAGAGTTAACATATATCAATATGGTGCATTCTTCTCTAAAGAACCTTCTGTTATGAAGACACCTTCAGTGATGGAGAGATATTTCATGTTGCATTGATTCAGTTTCAGAAACACCTTCTTTTGCACATACAGAATCCAGGTTCTTAATACTAGCTTAGGAGTTAACATGTATCACTATGGTGCATTCTTCTCCTAAGAACCTTCTGTTGTGAAGACACCTTAAGTGATGGAGACATATTTGATATTGCATTTATTCAGTTTCAGTAACTGCTTCCATTTGCACATAGAGAATCCTGGTTCTTACTATTATTTCAGGAGTTAACATGTATCACTAGGGTGCATTCTTCTCCTAAGAACCTTCTGTTGTGAAGACACCTTCAGTGATGGAGACATATTTGATATTGCATTGATTCAGTTTCAATAACTGCTTCCATTTGCACATACAGAATCCTGGTTCTTACTGCTAGTTCAGGAGTAAACATGTATCACTATGGTTCTTTCTTCTCCTAAGAACCTTCTGTTGTGAAGACACCTTCAGTGATGGAGAGATATTTGATGTTGCATTGATTCAGTTTCAGCAACACCTTCTTTTGTACACAGAGAATCCTGGATCTTACTATTACTTCGGGAGTAAACATGTATCACTATGGTGCATTATTCTCCTAAGAACCGTCTGTTGTGAAGACACTTTCAGTGATGGAGACATATTTGATATTGCATTGATTCAGTTTCAGTAACTGCTTCCATTTGCACACACAGAATCCTGTTTCTTAATGCTAGTTTAGGAGTTAACATGTATCACTAGGGTGCATTCTTCTCCTAAGAACCTTCTGTTGTGAAGACACCTTCAGTGATGGAGACATATTTGATATTGCATTGATTCAGTTTCAGTAACTGCTTCCATTTGCACATACAGAATCCTGGTTCTTACTGCTAGTTCAGGAGTAAACATGTATCACTATGGTGCATTGTTCTCCTGAGAGCCGTCTGTTGTGAAGACACCTTCAGTGATGGAGACATATTTGATATTGCATTTATTCAGTTTCAGTAACTGCTACCATTTGCAAATAGAGAATCCTGGGTCTTACTTCTATTTCAGGAGTTAACATGTATCAATATGGTGCATTCTTCTCCTAAGAACCTTCTGTTGTGAAGACACCTTCAGTGATGGAGAGATATTTGATGTTGCATTGATTCAGTTTCAGCAACACCTTCTTTTGTACACAGAGAATCCTGGATCTTACTATTACTTCGGGAGTAAACATGTATCACTATGGTGCATTATTCTCCTAAGAACCGTCTGTTGTGAAGACACATTCAGTGATGGAGACATATTTGATATTGCATTGATTCAGTTTCAGTAACTGCTTCCATTTGCACATACAGAATCCGGCTTCTTACTCCTAGTTTAGGAGTTAACATGTATCACTATGGTACATTGTACTCCTAAGAACTTTCTGTTGTGAAGACACCTTCAGTGATGGAGATATATTTGATGTTGCATTGATTCAGTTTCAGAAACACCTTCTTTTGCTTACAGAGAATCTTGGATCTTACTAATAGTTCAAGAGTTAACATATATCAATATGGTGCATTCTTCTCTTAAGAACCTTCTGTTATGAAGACACCTTCAGTGATGGAGAGATATTTCATGTTGCATTGATTCAGTTTCAGAAACACCTTCTTTTGCACATACAGAATCCAGGTTCTTAATACTAGCTTAGGAGTTAACATGTATCACTATGGTGCATTCTTCTCCTAAGAACCTTCTGTTGTGAAGACACCTTAAGTGATGGAGACATATTTGATATTGCATTTATTCAGTTTCAGTAACTGCTTCCATTTGCACATAGAGAATCCTGGTTCTTACTATTATTTCAGGAGTTAACATGTATCACTATGGTGCATTGTTCTCCTACGAACCTTCTGTTGTGAAGACACCTTCAGTGATGGAGACATATTTGATATTACATTGATTCAGTTTCAGTAACTGCTTCCATTTGCACACACAGAATCCTGTTTCTTGATGCTAGTTTAGGAGTTAACATGTATCACTATGGTGCATTCTTCTCCTAAGAACCTTCTGTTCTGAAGACACCTTCAGTGATGGACACATATTTGATATTGCATTGAATCAGTTTCACAAACACCTTCTTTTGCACATACACAATCCTGGTTCTTACTGCTAGTTTAGGAGTTAAGATGTATCACTATGGTGCATTGTTCTCCTAAGAACCGTCTGTTTTGAAGACACCTTCAGTGATGGAGACATATTTGATATTGCATTGATTCAGGTTCAGTAACTCCTTCCATTTGAACATAAAGAATCCGGGTTCTTACTGCTAGTTGAAGAGTTAACATGTATCACTATGGTGCATTCTTCTCCTAAGAACCTTCTGTTCTGAAGACACCTTCAGTGATGGAGACATATTTGATATTGCATTGAATCAGTTTCACAAACACCTTCTTTTGCACATACACAATCCTGGTTCTTACTGCTAGTTTAGGAGTTAAGATGTATCACTATGGTGCATTGTTCTCCTAAGAACCGTCTGTTGTGAAGACACCTTCAGTGATGGAGACATATTTGATGTTTGCATTAATTCAGTTTCAGAAACACCTTCTTTTGCACATACAGAATGCTGGTTCTTAATGCTACTTCAGGAGTAAACATGTATCACTATGGTGCATTCTTCTCTTAAGAACTTTCTGTTGTGAATACACCTTCAGTGATGGAGAGATATTTGATGTTGCATTGATTCAGTTTCAGCAACATCTTCTTTTGTACACAGAGAATCCTGGATCTTACTATTAGTTCGGGAGTAAACATGTATCACTATGGTGCATTATTCTCCTAAGAACCGTCTTTTGTGAAGAGACATTCAGTGATGGAGACATATTTCATATTGCATTGATTCAGTTTCAGTAACTGCTTCCATTTGCACATACAGAATCCGGCTTCTTACTCCTAGTTTAGGAGTTAACATGTATCACTATGGTGCATTGTACTCCTAAGAACTTTCTGTTGTGAAGACACCTTCAGTGATGGAGACATATTTGATGTTGCATTGATTCAGTTTCAGAAACACCTTCTTTTCCTCACAGAGAATCTTGGATCTTACTGATAGTTCAAGAGTTAACATATATCAATATGGTGTATTGTACTCCTAAGAACTTTCTGTTGTGAAGACACCTTCAGTGATGGAGACATATTTGATATTGCATTCATTCAGTTTCAGTAACTGCTTCCATTTGCAAATACAGAATCCTGGTTCTTGCTGCTAGTTCAGG
This sequence comes from Urosaurus nigricauda, assembly GCA_034509955.1. Lineage (NCBI taxonomy): Eukaryota > Metazoa > Chordata > Lepidosauria > Squamata > Phrynosomatidae > Urosaurus > Urosaurus nigricauda. Next base: position 151,539,867 of record JAOEGL010000003.1, read on the forward strand.
AGTAAACATGTATCACTATGGTGCATTGTTCTCCTGAGAGCCGTCTGTTGTGAAGACACCTTCAGACATATTTGATATTGCATTGATTCAGGTTCAGTAACTCCTTCCATTTGAACATAAAGAATCCGGGTTCTTACTGCTAGTTGAAGAGTTAACATGTATCACTATGGTGCATTCTTCTCCTAAAAACCTTCTGTTCTGAAGACACCTTCAGTGATGGACACATATTTGATATTGCATGAATCAGTTTCACAAACACCTTCTTTTGCACATACACAATCCTGGTTCTTACTGCTAGTTTAGGAGTTAAGATGTATCACTATGGTGCATTGTTCTCCTAAGAACCGTCTGTTGTGAAGACACCTTCAGTGATGGAGACATGTTTGATATTGCATTGATTCAGTTTCAGTAACTGCTTCCATTTGCACATAGAGAATCCTGGGTCTTACTACTAGTTCAGGAGTTAACATGTATCACTTTGGTGCATTGTACTGCTAAGATGTATCACTATGGTGCATTGTTCTCCTAAGAACCGTCTGTTTTGAAGACACCTTCAATGATGGAGACATATTTTATATTGCATTGATTCAGGTTCAGTAACTCCTTCCATTTGCACATAAAGAATCCGAGTTCTTACTGCTAGTTTAAGAGTTAACATGTATCACTATGGTGCATTCTTCTCCTAAGAACCTTCTGTTCTGAAGACACCTTCAATGATGGAGACATATTTGATATTGCATTGAATCAGTTTCACAAACACCTTCTTTTGCACATACACAATCCTGGTTCTTACTGCTAGTTTAGGAGTTAAGATGTATCACTATGGTGCATTGTTCTCCTAAGAACCGTCTGTTGTGAAGACACCTTCAGTTATGGAGACATATTTGATGTTTGCATTGATTCAGTTTCAGAAACACCTTCTTTTGCACATACAGAATGCTGGGTCTTACTGATACTTCAGGAGTAAACATGTATCACTATGGTGCATTCTTCTCTTAAGAACCTTCTGTTGTGAATACACCTTCAGTGATGGAGAGATATTTGATGTTGCATTGATTCAGTTTCAGTAACTGCTTTCATTTGCAATTACAAAATCCTGGTTCTTACTTTTAGTTCAGGAGTTAACATGTATCACTATGGTGCATTGTTCCCTTATGAACCTAATGTTGTGAAGACACCTTCAGTGATGGAGACATATTTGATGTTGCATTGATTCAGTTTCATAAACACCTTCTTTTACACATAGAGAATCCTGGATCTTACTATTAGTTCAGGAGTTAACATCTGTCACTATGGTGCATTGTTCTCCTAAGAACCTTTTGTTGTGAAGGCACCTTCAGTCATGGAGACATATTTGATATTGCATTGATTCAGTTTCATAAACACCTTCTTTTACACATAGAGAATCCTGGATCTTACTTCTAGTTTAGGAGTTAACATCTATCACTATGGTGCATTCTTCTCCTAAGAATCTTCTGTTGTGAAGACACCTTCAATGATGGAGACATATTTGATACTGCATTAATTCACTTTCAGAAACAGCTTCATTTGCACATAACCAATCCTGGTTCCTTCAGTTAGTTTAGGAGTTTACATGTATCATTATGGTGCATTGTTCCCCTAAGAACCTTTTGTTGTGAACACACCTTCAGTGATGGAGACATATTTGATATTGCATTGATTCAGTTTCACAAACAGCTTCTTTTACACATACAGAATCCTGGATCTTACTATTAGTTCAGAAGTTCACATGTGCCACTATGGTGCATTCTTCTCCTAAGAACCTTCTGTTGTGAAGAAACCTTAAATGATGGAGACATATTTGATAATGCATTGATTCAGTTTCAGGAACTCCTTCCATTTGAACATAAAGAATCCGGGTTCTTACTGCTAGTTGAAGAGTTAACATGTATCACTATGGTGCATTCTTCTCCTAAGAACCTTCTGTTCTGAAGACACTTTCAGTGATGGACACATATTTGATATTGCATTGAATCAGTTTCACAAACACCTTCTTTTGCACATACACAATCCTGGTTCTTACTGCTAGTTTAGGAGTTAAGATGTATCACTATGGTGCATTGTTCTCCTAAGAACCGTCTGTTTTGAAGACACCTTCAGTGATGGAGACATATTTGATATTGCATTGATTCAGGTTCAGTAACTCCTTCCATTTGAACATAAAGAATCCGGGTTCTTACTGCTAGTTGAAGCGATAACATGTATCACTATGGTGCATTGTTCTCCTAAGAACCGTCTATTGTGAAGACACCTTCAGTGATGGAGACATATTTGATGTTTGCATTGATTCAGTTTCAGAAACACCTTCTTTTGCACATACAGAATGCTGGTTCTTACTGCTACTTCAGGAGTAAACATGTATCACTATGGTGCATTCTTCTCTTAAGAACCTTCTGTTGTGAATACACCTTCAGTGATGGAGAGATATTTGATGTTGCATTGATTCAGTTTCAGCAACATCTTCTTTTGTACACAGAGAATCCTGGATCTTACTATTAGTTCGGGAGTAAACATGTATCACTATGGTGCATTATTCTCCTAAGAACCGTCTGTTGTGAAGACACATTCAGTGATGGAGACATATTTCATATTGCATTGATTCAGTTTCAGTAACTGCTTCCATTTGCACATACAGAATCCGGCTTCTTACTCCTAGTTTAGGAGTTAACATATATCACTATGGTGCGTTGTACTCCTGAGAACTTTCTGTTGTGAATACACCTTCAGTGATGGAGAGATATTTGATGTTGCATTGATTCATTTTCAGAAACACCTTCTTTTGCTCACAGAGAATCTTGGATCTTACTATTAGTTCAAGAGTTACCATATATCAATATGGTGCATTCTTCTCTTAAGAACCTTCTGTTGTGAAGACACCTTCAGTGATGGAGACATATTTGATGTTGCATTGATTCAGTTTCAGAAACAGCTTCTTTTGCTCACAGAGAATCCTGGACCTTACTATTAGTTCAAGAGTTAACATATATCAATATGGTGCATTCTTCTCTTAAGAACCTTCTGTTGTGAAGACACCTTCAGTGATGGAGACATATTTGATATTGCATTGATTCACTTTCAGTAACTGCTTTCATTTGCACCTACAGAATCCTGGTTCTTACTTCTAGTTCAGGAGTTACATGTATCACTATGGTGCATTTTTCTACTAAGAACCTTCTGTTGTGAAGACACCTTCAGTGATAGAGACATATTTGATATTGCATTGATTCAGTTTCAGTAACTGCTTTCATTTGCAATTACAAAATCCTGGTTCTTACTTTTAGTTCAGGAGTAAACATGTATCACTATGGTGCATTGTTCCCTTATGAACCTAATGTTGTGAAGACACCTTCAGTGATGGAGACATATTTGATGTTGCATTGATTCAGTTTCATAAACACCTTCTTTTACACATAGAGAATCCTGGATCTTACTATTAATTCAGGAGTTAACATCTGTCACTATGGTGCATTGTTCTCCTAAGAACCTTTTGTTGTGAAGACACCTTCAGTCATGGAGACATATTTGATATTGCATTGATTCAGTTTCATAAACACCTTCTTTTACACATAGAGAATCCTGGATCTTACTATTAGTTCAGGAGTTAACATCTATCACTATGGTGCATTCTTCTCCTAAGAATCTTCTGTTGTGAAGACACCTTCAATGATGGAGACATATTTGATACTGCATTGATTCAGTTTCAGAAACAGCTTCATTTGCACATAACCAATCCTGGTTCCTTCAGTCAGTTTAGGAGTTTACATGTATCATTATGGTGCATTGTTCCCCTAAGAACCTTCTGTTGTGAACACACCTTCAGTGATGGAGACATATTTGATATTGCATTGATTCAGTTTCACAAACACCTTCTTTTACACATACAGAATCCTGGATCTTACTATTAGTTCAGAAGTTCACATGTGCCACTATGGTGCATTCTTCTCCTAAGAACCTTCTGTTGTGAAGACACCTTAAATGATGGAGACATATTTGATAATGCATTGATTCAGTTTCAGTAACTCCTTCCATTTGAACATAAAGAATCCGGGTTCTTACTGCTAGTTGAAGAGTTAACATGTATCACTATGGTGCATTCTTCTCCTAAGAACCTTCTGTTCTGAAGACACCTTCAGTGATGGACACATATTTGATATTGCATTGAATCAGTTTCACAAACACCTTCTTTTGCACATACAAAATCCTGGTTCTTACTGCTAGTTTAGGAGTTAAGATGTATCAATATGGTGCATTGTTCTCCTAAGAACCGTCTGTTGTGAAGACACCTTCATTGATGGAGACATGTTTGATATTGCATTGATTCAGTTTCAGTAACTGCTTCCATTTGAACATAGAGAATCCTGGGTCTTACTACTAGTTCAGGAGTTAACATGTATCACTATGGTGCATTGTACTGCTAAAATGTATCACTATGGTGCATTGTTCTCCTAAGAACCGTCTGTTTTGAAGACACCTTCAGTGATGGAGACATATTTGATATTGCATTGATTCAGGTTCAGTAACTCCTTCCATTTGCACATAAAGAATCCGAGTTCTTACTGCTAGTTTAAGAGTTAACATGTATCACTATGGTGCATTCTTCTCCTAAGAACCTTCTGTTCTGAAGACACCTTCAGTGATGGAGACATATTTGATATTGCATTGAATCAGTTTCACAAACACCTTCTTTTGCACATACACAATCCTGGTTCTTACTGCTAGTTTAGGACTTAAGATGTATCACTATGGTGCATTGTTCTCCTAAGAACCGTCTGTTGTGAAGACACCTTCAGTGATGGAGACATATTTGATGTTTGCATTGATTCAGTTTCAGAAACACCTTCTTTTTCACATACAGAATCCTGGTTCTTACTGCTACTTCAGGAGTAAACATGTATCAATATGGTGCATTCTTCTCTTAAGAACCTTCTGTTGTGAATACACCTTCAGTGATGGAGATTAATTTGATATTCCATTGATTCAATTTCAGAAACGGCTTCCATTTGCTCATACAGAAAAATAGTTCGTACTCCTAGTTCAGGAGTTAACTGGTATCACTAAGATGCATTGTACTCCTAAGAACCTTGTCTTGTGAAAACACCTTCAGTGATGGAGAGATATTTGATATTGGATTGATTCACTTGCAGAAACATCTTCCTTTTGCACGTACAGAATCTTGGTTCTTACTGCTAGTTGAACAGTTATCATGTATCACTCCGGTACATTGTTCTCCTAAGAACCTAATGTTGTTAACACAACTTAATGGGTGGTGCCAAATTTAGTATTGCTTTGATTCAGTTTCAGAAATAGCTTTCATTTGCACATACAGAATCCTGGTTCTTACTGCTAATTCAGGAGTTAACATGTATCACTATGGTTCAATATTTTCCAAAAAACCTTATGTTCTTATCACACCTACATTGATGGAGACAAATTTGATATTGCTTTGATTCCGTTTAAGAAACAGCTTCCATTTGCACATACAGAATCCTAGTTCTTCCTGCTAGTTAAGGAGATAAAATGTGTCACTATGGTGCATTGTCCTCCTAAGAACCTTCTGTTGTGAATAACCCTTCTTTCATGGATTTAAATTTGACATTGCATTCAAACAGTTTCAGAAACAGTTTCTATAACCTAACCCTAACCTTAACCCTAGCCCTAACCCTAACCCTAACCCTAATCCTTAACCCTAGCCTTAACCCTAACCCTAACCCTAAACCTAAACCTAAACTCTAACACTAACCCTAACCCTAAACCCTAACCCAAATCCTAAGCCTAACCTTAACCCTAACCCTAACCCTAACCCTAAACCCTAACCCTAACCCGAACCCTAAATCTTAACCCTAGCCCTAACCCTAGCCCTAACCCTAACCCTAACCCTAACCCTAATTCTAAACCTTAATTCTAGCCCTAACCCCAACCCCAAACCCTAACCCAAACCATAACCCTAAACCTCAACCCTAATCCTAACACTAACCCTAAAACTAACCCTATCCCTAACCTTAACGCCATCCCGAACCCTAACGCTAACCCTAATTTAAATGAAACCCTAACCCTAACCACTAACCCTAACCCCTAACCCTAACCCTCACCCTAACCCTAACCCCAACCCTAACGCTGTCACAAATCCTTACCCTAATCTTCACGCCATCCCAATCCCTAACGTTAACCCTAATTTAAATGAAACCCTAACACTACCCTAACCCTTCCCCTAACCCTAATCCTAATTCTAAACCTTAACATTAACCCTAACCCTAAACTTTACCTAATCCTGAAACTGACTCTGACCCTAACCCTAAACTTAACGCTATCCCAAACCCTAACCCTAACCCTAATTTAAATGAAACCCTAACCCTAACCCTAACCTTAACGCCATCCCAAACCCTAGCGCTAACCCTAATTCAAATGAAACCCTAACACCACCCTAACCCTAACCCTAATTCTAAACCTTAAACCTAGCCCTAACCCTAACCCTAACCCCAAACCCTAACCCTAACCCTAACCCTAAACCCCAACCCTAATCCTAACACTAAACCTAAAACGAACCCTATCCCTAAACTTAACGCCATCCCAAACCCTAACGCTAACCCTAATTTAAATGAAACCCTAACACTAGCCTAACGCTAACCCTCACCCTAATCCTAAACCGGAAACCTAGCCTTAACACTAACCCTAACCACAAACCCTAAACCTAACCCTAAACCTAAACCCTAACCCTAATCCTAACACTAACCCTAAAACTAACCCTAACCCTAATCCTTAACCTTAGCCCTAACCCTAACCCTTACCCTAAACCTAAACCCTAACCCTATCCCTAACCCTAACCCAAAACCTTAACCCTAACCCTAAACCCTAAGTCTAACCCTGACCCTAACCTTAACGCCATCCCAAACCCTAATGCTAACCCTAATTTAAATGTAAACCTAACCCTAACCCTTAACCCTAAATCTGACCCTAACCTTAACACCATCCCAAACCCTAACGCTAACCCTAATTTAAATGAAACCATAACACTACCCTAACCCTAACCCTAACCCTAACCCTAATCCTTAACCCTACCCTAACCCTAACCCTAACCCTAAACCCTAACCCTAACGCTGACCCTGACCCTGACCCTAACCCTTACCTTAACGCTATCCCAAACTCTAACCCTAACCTTAACGCCATCCCAAACCCTAACGTTAACCCTAATTTAAATCAAACCCGAACACTACCCTAACCCTTCCCCTAACCCTAATCCTAATTCTAAACCTTAACATTAACCCTAACCCTAAACTTTACCTAATCCTGAAACTGACTCTGACCCTAACCCTAAACTTAACGCTATCCCAAACCCTAACCCTAACCCTAATTTAAATGAAACCCTAACCCTAACCCTAACCGTAACGCCATCCCAAACCCTAGCGCTAACCCTAATTCAAATGAAACCCTAACACTACCCTAACCCTAACCCTAATTCTAAACCTTAAACCTAGCCCTAACCCTAACCCTAACCCCAAACCCTAACCCTAACCCTAACCCTAAACCCCAACCCTAATCCTAACACTAAACCTAAAACGAACCCTATCCCTAAATTTAACGCCATCCCAAACCCTAACGCTAACCCTAATTTAAATGAAACCCTAACACTAGCCTAACCCTAACCCTCACCCTAATACTAAACCGGAAACCTAGCCTTAACACTAACCCTAACCACAAACCCTAAACCTAACCCTAAACCTAAACCCTAACCCTAATCCTAACACTAACCCTAAAACTAACCCTAACCCTAATCCTTAACCTTAGCCCTAACCCTAACCCTTACCCTAAACCTAAACCCTAACCCTATCCCTAACCCTAACCCAAAACCTTAACCCTAACCCTAAACCCTAAGTCTAACCCTGACCCTAACCTTAACGCCATCCCAAACCCTAATGCTAACCCTAATTTAAATGTAACCCTAACCCTAACCCTTAACCCTAAATCTGACCCTAACCTTAACGCCATCCCAAACCCTAACGCTAACCCTAATTTAAAGGAAACCATAACACTACCCTAACCCTAACCCTAACCCTAACCCTAATCCTTAACCCTACCCTAACCCTAACCCTAACCCTAAACCCTAACCCTAACGCTGACCCTGACCCTGACCCTAACCCTTACCTTAACGCTATCCCAAACTCTAACCCTAACCTTAACGCCATCCCAAACCCTACTGCTAACCCTAATTGAAATGAAACCCTAACACTACCCTAACCCTAATCCTCACCCTAATCCTAATTCTAACCTTAACCTTAACCCTAACCCAAACCCTTACCTAACCCTGAACCTGACCCTGACCCTAACCCTAATCTTAACGCTATCCCAAACCCTAACCCTAACCCTAATTTAAATGAAACACTAACCCTAACCTAACCCTAACCCTAATCCAAACCTAATCCTAACCCTGTTCCAAACCTAACCCTAACCCTAAACTACATTTAAACTTAACCTACCTTTCACCTTAACCCTAATGCTAACCTATCCTATCCCTAAACTTAACCTAACCTAACCCTAACCCTAACCAAACCCTAACCCCAACCCTAAACTAAACCTAAACCTAACCGAACGCTTACCCTAACCCTAACCCAATCCAAACCCTAACCCTAATCCAAACCTAAACCTAACCTAAACCTACCCGAACCCTAACCTTCAGTTTCAGAAACACCTTCTTTTGCTCACAGAGAATCCTGGATCTTACTATTAGTTCAAGAGTTAAAATATATAAATATGGTGCATTCTTCTCTTAAGAACCTTCTGTTGTGAAGACACCTTCAGTGATGGAGACATATTTGATATTGCATTGATTCAGTTTCAGTAACTGCTTTCATTTGCACCTACAGAATCCTGGTTCTTACTTCTAGTTCAGGAGTAAACATGTATCACTATGGTGCATTGTTCTCCTGAGAACCGTCTGTTGTGAAGACACCTTCAGTGATGGAGACATATTTGATATTGCATTTATTCAGTTTCAGTAACTGCTACCATTTGCAAATAGAGAATCCTGGGTCTTACTTCTATTTCAGGAGTTAACATGTATCACTATGGTGCATTCTTCTCCTAAGAACCTTCTGTTGTGAAGACACCTTCAGTGATGGAGAGATATTTGATGTTGCATTGATTCAGTTTCAGAAACACATTCTTTTGCACATACAGAATCCAGGTTCTTAATACTAGTTTAGGAGTTAACATGTATCACTATGGTGCATACTTCTCCTAAGAACCTTCTGTTGTGAAGACACCTTAAGTGATGGAGACATATTTGATATTGCATTTATTCAGTTTCAGTAACTGCTTCCATTTGCACATAGAGAATCCTGGTTCTTACTATTATTTCGGGAGTTAACATGTATCACTATGGTGCATTGTTCTCCTACGAACCTTCTGTTCTGATGACACCTTCAGTGATGGAGACATATTTGATATTGCATTGATTCAGTTTCAGTAACTGCTTCCATTTGCACACACAGAATCCTGGTTCTTAATGCTAGTTTAGGAGTTAACATGTATCACTAGGGTGCATTCTTCTCCTAAGAACCTTCTGTTGTGAAGACACCTTCAGTGATGGAGACATATTTGATATTGCATTCATTCAGTTTCAGTAACTGCTTCCATTTGCACATACAGAATCCTGGTTCTTACTCCTAGTTCAGGAGTAAACATGTATCACTATGGTGCATTGTTCTCCTGAGAACCGTCTGTTGTGAAGACACCTTCAGTGATGGAGACATATTTGATATTGCATTTATTCAGTTTCAGTAACTGCTACCATTTGCACATACAGAATCCTGGGTCTTACTTCTATTTCAGGAGTTAACATGTATCACTATGGTGCATTCTTCTCCTAAGAACCTTCTGTTGTGAAGACACCTTCAGTGATGGAGAGATATTTGATGTTGCATTGATTCAGTTTCAGCAACACCTTCTTTTGTACACAGAGAATCCTGGATCTTACTATTAGTTCGGGAGTAAACATGTATCACTATGGTGCATTATTCTCCTGAGAACCGGCTGTTGTGAAGACACATTCAGTGATGGAGACATATTTGATATTGCATTGATTCAGTTTCAGTAACTGCTTCCATTTGCACATACAGAATCCGGCTTCTTACTCCTAGTTTAGGAGTTAACATGTATCACTATGGTGCATTGTACTCCTAAGAACTTTCTGTTGTGAAGACACCTTCAGTGATGGAGACATATTTGATGTTGCATTGATTCAGTTTCAGAAACACCTTCTTTTGCTCACAGAGAATCTTGGATCTTACTATTAGTTCAAGAGTTAAAATATATCAATATGGTGCATTCTTCTCTTAAGAACCTTCTGTTGTGAAGACACCTTCAGTGATGGACACATATTTGATATTGCATTGAATCAGTTTCACAAACACCTTCTTTTGCACATACACAATCCTGGTTCTTACTGCTAGTTTAGGAGTGAAGATGTATCACTATGGTGCATTGTTCTCCTAAGAACCGTCTGTTGTGAAGACATCTTCAGTGATGGAGACATATTTGATATTGCATTGATTCAGTTTCAGTAACTGCTTCCATTTGCACATAGAGAATCCTGGTTCTTACTACTAGTTCAGGAGTTAACATGTATCACTATGGTGCATTGTACTGCTAAGATGTATCACTATGGTGCATTGTTCTCCTAAGAACCGTCTGTTTTGAAGACACCTTCAGTGATGGCGACATATTTGATATTGCATTGATTCAGGTTCAGTAACTCCTTCCATTTGCACATAAAGAATCCGGGTTCTTAATGCTAGTTTAAGAGTTAACATGTATCACTATGGTGCATTCTTCTCCTAAGAACCTTCTGTTCTGAAGACACCTTCAGTGATGGACACATATTTGATATTGCATTGAATCAGTTTCACAAACACCTTCTTTTGCACATACACAATCCTGGTTCTTACTGCTAGTTTAGGAGTTAAGATGTATCACTATGGTGCATTGTTCTCCTAAGAACCGTCTGTTGTGAAGACACCTTCAGTGATGGAGACATATTTGATATTGCATTGATTCAGTTTCAGTAACTGCTTCCATTTGTACATAGAGAATCCTGGTTCTTACTACTAGTTCAGGAGTTAACATGTATCACTACATTGTACTTCTAAGAAACTTCTTTTGTGAAGACACCTTCAGTGATGGAGATTAATTTGATATTCCATTGATTCAATTTCAGAAACGGCTTCCATTTGCTCATACAGAAAAATAGTTCGTACTCCTAGTTCAGGAGTTAACTGGTATCACTAAGGTGCACTGTACTCCTCAGAACCTAGTCTTGTGAAAACACCTTCAATGATGGAGAGACATTTGATATTGGATTGATTCACTTGCAGAAACAGCTTCCTTTTACCCATAGAGAATCTTGGTTCTTACTGCTAGTTGAACAGTTATCATGTATCACTCCGGTACATTGTTCTGCTAAGAACCTAATGTTGTTAACACAACTTAATGGGTGGTGCCAAATTTGATATTGCTTTGATTCAGTTTCAGAAACAGCTTTCATTTGCACATACAGAATCCTGGTTCTTACTGCTAATTCAGGAGTTAACATGTATCACTATGGTTCAATATTTTCCAAAGAACCTTATGTTCTTATCACACCTACATTGATGGAGACAAATTTGATATTGCTTTGATTCAGTTTAAGAAACAGCTTTCATTTGCACATACAGAATCCTAGTTCTTCCTGCTAGATAAGGAGATAACATGTGTCACTATGGTGCATTGTCCTCCTAAGAACCTTCTGTTGCGAAAACCCCTTTCATGGATTTAAATTTGACATTGCATTCAAACAGTTTCAGAAACAGGTTCCCTACCCTAACCCTAACCGTAACCCTCATCCTTAACCGAACCCATTCCTTACCCAAACCCTATCCCTAACCGGAAAACCTGAGCCTAAAGCTAACCCTAAACACTAAACCTAACCCGAACCCTAAACCATAACCCTAACCCTAACCTTAACGCCGTCCTAAACCCTAACGCTAACCCTAATTTAAATGAAACCCTAACACTACACTAAACCTAACCCTAACCTTAATCCTTAACCCGAACCCTAAACCTAAACCCTAACCCTAACCCTAAACCTTAACACTTACCCTAACCCTAACCCTAGCCCTAACCCTAACCCTAACCCTAAACCCTAACAATAAACCCTAACCCTAAGCCTAAGCCTAACCCTAACACTAACCTTAACGCTATCACAAACCCTAACGCTAAACCTAATCCTAAACCTTAAACTTAGCCCTAACCCTAACCCTAACCCTAAAATCTAACCCAAACCCTAAACCCAAACTTTAACCCTAAGTCTAACCATAACACTAAACCCTGATCCTAATCCTAACACTAAACCTAAATCTTACCCGAACCCTAACCTTAATGCCATCCCAAACCCTAACGCTAACCTTAATTTAAATGAAACCCTAAAACTACCCTAACCCGAACCCTAACCCTAACCCCAATCCTTAACACTAACCCTAACACTGACACTAACCCTAAACCAAAACCTTAACCCTAACCCTAGCTCTAACTCTAACCCTAACCCTAACCCTAACCCTAAACCCTAACCCAAACCCTAAGCCTAACCATAACCCTAATCCTAACCCTAACCGTAAATCCTAACACTAACCTTAACACAATCCCAAACCCTAACGCTAACACTAATTTAAATGAAACCCTAACACTACCCTAACCCTAACCCTAATCCTTAACCTTAACCCGAACCCTAGCCCTAACCCTAACCGTAAACCCTATTCCTAATCCTAAACCCAAAGACAAACTCTTACACTAACATTAACGCCATCCCAAATGCTAACGCTAACCCTAATTTAAATGAAACCCTAACACTACCCTAACCCTAACCCTAACCCTAACCTTAATGCCATCCCAAACCCTAACACTACCCTAACCCGAACCCTAAACCTAACCCTAATCCTTAACCCTAGCCCTAACCCTAACCCTAAACCTAAACCTAAACTCTAACCTTAACCCTAACCCAAACCCTAACTCTAACCCTAACACTAAACCCTAACCCTCACACAAACCCTTACCCTAACCTTAACCGTAACCCTAACCCTAACCCTAAACCCTAACCCTAACCCTAATCCTAACCTTCACGCCATCCCATACCCTAACGCTAACCCGAATTTAAATGAAACCCTAACACTACCCTAACCCTAACCCTAATCCTAAACCTTAACCCTAGCCCTAGCGCTAACCCAAACCCTAAACCCTAACCCTAACACTAACCCTACATCTAAACCCTAAGCCTAACACTTACCCTAAACTTAACGCCATCCCAAACCCCAACGCTAACCCTAATTTAAATGAAACCCTAACCCTAACCCTAAACCCTAAGCCTAATCCTGACCTTAACCTTAACGCCATCCCAAACCCTAACGCTAACCCTAATTTAAATGAAACCCTAACAATACCCTAACCCTAACCGTAACCCTAACCTTAAACCCTAACCCTAACCCTAATCCCTAACCCGAAACCGAACGCTAACACTAACCCGAAACCCTAACCCTAATACTAACCCTAAATCCGAACCCTATTCGTAATCATTCCCCTAACCCTAAAACTAACCCTAACCCTAACCTTAAAGCCATCCCAAACCCTAACGCTAACCCTAATTTAAATGAAACCCTAGCCCTACCCTAACCCAACCCTAGCCTTAACTCCATCCCAAACCCTAACGATAACCCTAATTTAAATGAAACCCTAACACTACCCGAACCCGAACCCAAACCCTAACCCTAATCCTTAACCCTAGCCTTAACCCTAACCCTAAAACTAAACCTAAACTCTAACACTAACCCTTAAACCTAAACCTAAACCTAACCCTAATCCCAAACCTTAACCCTAAACCTAGCCCTAACGCTAACACTAACCCTAAACCCTAACCCAAATCCTAAGCCTAACCTTAACCCTAACCCTAACCCTAAACCTAAACCCTAACCCTAACCCTAACCCTATTCTTAACGCCATTCCAAACTCTAACACTAACCCGAATTTAAATGAAACCCTAACACTACCCTGAACCTAACCCTAACCCTAATACTAAACCGTAACCCTAGCCCTAGCCCTAACCCTAACCCTAACCTTAAACATTAATCCCAACCCTGACCGTAACCTTAAAGCCATGCCAAACCCTAACGCTAACCCTAATTTAAATAAAACACCCTAACACTACCCACACCCTAACCCTAACCCTAACCCTAAACCTTAACCCTAGCCTTACCCTAACCCTAACCCTAAACCCTAACCCTAACTCTAAACCCTAACCCTAACCCCTAACCCTAACCCTGAAGCAATGACTCAGTTTCAGTAACTGCTTCCATTTGCACATAACCGATCCTGGTTCCTTCTGTGAGTTTTGGAGTTAACATGTATCAGTATGGTGCATTGTTCCCTTAAGAACCTTCTGTTGTGAACACACATTCAGTGATGTTTATATATTTGATATTGCATTGATTCAGTTTCAGAAACACCTTGTTTTGCACATACAGAATCCTGGTTCTTACTGCTAGTTCAGGAGTTAACATGTGTCACGATGGTGCATTGTTCTCCTAAGAACCTTCTGTTGTGAAGACACCTTCAGTGATGAAGACATATTTGATATTGTATTGATTCAGTTTCAGTAACTGCTTCCATTAGCACTTACAAAATCCTGGTTCTTACATCTAGTTCAGGAGTTAACATGTATCACTATGGTGCATTGTTCTCGTAAAAACCTTCTGTTGTGAAGACAACTTCAGTGATATTTGATATTCATTGATTCAGTTTCAGAAACACCTTCTTCTACACATAGAGAATCCTGGATCTTACTATTAGTTCAGAAGTTCACATGTGCCACTATGGTGCATTCTTCTCCTAAGAACCTTCTGTTGTGAAGACACCTTCAGTGATGGAAACATATTTGATATTGCATTGATTCAGTTTCAAAAACACCTTCATTTGCACATACCCGATCCTGGTTCCTTCTGTTAGTTTAGGATTTAACATATATCACTATGGTGCATTGTTCCCATATGAACCTTCTCTTGTGAACAAACCTTCAGTAATGGCGACATATTTGATATTGCATTGATTCAGTTTCACAAACACCTTCTTTTACACATACAGAATCCTGGATCTTACTACTAATTCAGGAGCTAACATGTGTCACTATGGTGCATTGTTCTCCTAAGAACCTTCTGTTGTGAAGACACCTTCAGTGATTGAGACATAATTGATGTTGCATTGATTCCGTTTCAGAAACACCTTCTTTTGCTCACAGAGAATCCTGGATCTTACTATTAGTTCAAGAGTTAAAATATATCAATATGGTGCATTCTTCTCTTAAGAACCTTCGGTTGTGAAGACACCTTCAGTGATGGAGACATATTTGATATTGCATTGATTCAGTTTCAGAAATACCTTCTTTTGCACATACAGAATCCTGGTTCTGACTGCTAGTTTAGGAGTTAACATGTATCACTATGGTGCATTATTCTCCTAAGAACCGTCTGTTGTGAAGACACATTCAGTGATGGAGACAAATTTGATATTGCATTGATTCAGTTTCAGTAACTGCTTCCATTTGCACATACAGAATCCGTCTTCTTACTGCTAGTTTAGGAGTTAACATGTATCACTATGGTGCATTGTTCTCCTGAGCACCGTCTGTTGTGAAGACACATTCAGCGATGGAGACATATTTGATATTGCATTGATTCAGTTTCAGTAACTGCTTCCATTTGCACATACAGAATCCGGCTTCTTACTGCTAGTTTAGGAGTTAACATGTATCACTATGGTGCATTGTACTCCTGAGAACCTTTTGTTGTGAAGACACCTTCAGTGATGGAGACATATTTGATGCTGCATTGATTCAGTTTCAGAAACACCTTCTTTTGCTCACAGAGAATCCTGGATCTTACTAATAGTTCAAAAGTTAACATATATCAATATGGTGCATTCTTCTCTTAAGAACCTTCTGTTGTGAAGACACCTTCAGTGATGGAGACATATTTGATATTGCATTGATTCAGTTTCAGAAACACCTTCTTTTGCACATACAGAATCCAGGTTCTTACTACTAGTTTAGGAATTAACATGTATCATTTTGGTGCATTCTTCTGCTAAGAACCTTCTGTTGTGAAGACACCTTAAGTGATGGAGACATATTTGATATTGCATTTATTCAGTTTCAGTAACTGCTTCCATTTCCACATAGAGAATCCTGGTTCTTACTATTATTTCGGGAGTTAACATGTATCACTATGGTGCATTCTTCTCCTAAGAACCTTCTGTTGTGAAGACACCTTCAGTGATGGAGGGATATTTGATGTTGCATTGATTCAGTTTCAGAAACACCCTCTTTGTACACAGAGAATCCTGGATCTTACTATTAGTTCGGGAGTTAACATGTATCACTATAGTGCATTGTTCTCCTACGAACGTTCTGTTGTGAAGCCACCTTCAGTGATGGAGACATATTTGATGTTGCAATGATTCAGTTTCAGAAACACCTTCTTTTGCACATACAGAAACCTGGTTCTTACTGCTAGTTCAGGAATTAACATGTATCACTATGGTGCATTATTCTCTTAAGAACCGTCTGGTGTGAAGACACCTACAGTGATGGAAACATATTTGATATTGCATTGATTCTGTTTCAGTTACTGCTTCCATTTGCACATACAGAATCTGGCTTCTTAATGCTAGTTTAGGAGTAAACATGTATCACTATGGTGCATTGTTCTCCTGAGAACCGTCTGTTGTGAAAACACCGTCAGTGATGGAGACATATTTGATATTGCATTCATTCAGTTTCAATAACTGCTTCCATTTGCACATACAGAATCTTGGTTCTTACTTCTAGTGCAGGAGTTAACATGTATCACTATGGTGCATTCTTCTCCTAAGAAACTTCTGTTGTGAAGACACCTTCAGTGATGGAGAGATATTTGATGTTGCATTGATTCAGTTTCAGAAACACCTTCTTTTGTACACAGAGAATCCTGGATCTTACTATTAGTTCGGGAGTGAACATGTATCATTATGGTGCATTGTTCTCCGAAGAACGTTCTGTTGTGAAGACACCTTCAGTGATGGAGACATATTTGATGTTGCATTGATTCAGTTTCATAAACACCTTCTTTTTCACATACAAAATCCTGGTTCTTACTGCTAGTTCAGGAGTAAACATGTATCACTATGGTGCATTATTCTCTTAAGAACCGTCTGTTGTGAAGACACATTCAGTGATGGAGACATATTTGATATTGCATTGATTCAGTTTCAGTTACTGCTACCATTTGCACATACAGAATCCGGCTTCTTAATGCTAGTTTAGGAGTTAACATGTATCACTATGGTGCATTCTTCTCCTAAGAACCTTCTGTTGTGAAGACACCTTAAGTTATGGAGACATATTTGATATTGCATATATTCAGTTTCAGTAACTGCTTCCATTTGCACAACAAGACTCCTGGTTCTGACTGCTAGTTTAGGAGTTAACATGTATCACTATGGTGCATTCTTCTCCTAAGAACCTTCTGTTGTGAAGACACCTTAAGTGATGGAGACATATTTGATATTGCATTTATTCAGTTTCAGTAACTGCTTCCATTTGCACATACAGAATCCTGGTTCTTAATGCTAGTTTAGGAGTTAACATGTATCACTATGGTGCATACTTCTCCTAAGAACCTTCTGTTGTGAAGACCCCTTCAGTGATGGAGAGATATTTGATGTTGCATTGATTCAGTTTCAGAAACACCATCTTTTGTACACAGAGAATTCTGGATCTTACTATTAGTTCGGGAGTTAACATGTATCACTATGGTGCATTGTTCTCCTAAGAACCGTCTGTTGTGAAGACACCTTCTGTGATGGAGACATATTTGATGTTGCATTGATTCAGTTTCAGAAATACCAACTTTTGCACATACAGAATCCTGGTTCTTACTGCTAGTTCAGTAGTAAACATGTATCACTATGGTGCATTATTCTCCTAAGAACCGTCCGTTGTGAAGAAACCTTCAGTGATTGAGACATATTTGATATTGCATTGATTCAGTTTCAGTAACTGCTTCCATTTGCACATACAGAATCCGGCTTCTTACTCCTAGTTTAGGAGTTAACATGTATCACTATGGTGCATTGTACTCCTAAGAACCGTCTGTTGTGAAGACACCTTCAGTGATGGAGACATATTTGATGTTGCATTGATTCAGTTTCAGAAACACCTTCTTTTGCTCACAGAGAATCCTGGATCTTACTATTAGTTCAAGAGTTAACATATATCAATATGGTGCATTCTTCTCTTAAGAACCTTCTGTTGTGAAGACACCTTCAGTGATGGAGACATATTTGATGTTGCATTGATTCAGTTTCAAAAACACCTTCTTTTGCTCACAGAGAATCCTGGATCTTACTATTAGTTCAAGAGTTAACATATATCAATATGGTGCATTCTTCTCTTAAGAACCTTCTGTTGTGAAGACACCTTCAGTGATGTAGACATATTTGATATTGCATTGATTCAGTTTCAGAAACACATTCTTATGCACAACAAGACTCTTAGTTCTGACTGCTAGTTTAGGAGTTAACATGCATCACTATGGTGCATTGTTTTCCTAAGAACCGTCTATTGTGAAGACACCTTTAGTGATGGAGATGTATTTGATGTTGCATTGATTCAGTTTCAGTAACTGCTTCCATTTGCACATACATAATCCGGCGTCTTGCTCCTAGTTTAGGAGTTAACATGTATCACTATGGTGTATTGTAGTCCTAACAACTGTCTGTTGTGAAGACACATTCAGTGCTGGAGACATATTTGATGTTGCATTGATTCAGGTTCAGAAACACCTTCTTTTGCTCACAGAGAATCCTGGATCTTACTATTAGTTCAAGAGTTAACATATATCAATATGGTGCATTCTTCTCTTAAGAACCTTCTGTTGTGAAGACACCTTCAGTAATGGATACATATTTGATATTGCATTCATCCAGTTTCAATAACTGCTTACATTTGCACAACAAGACTCCTGGTTCTGACTGCTAGTTTAGGAGTTAACATGTATCACTATGGTGCATTCTTCTCCTAAGAACCTTCTGTTGTGAAGACACCTTAAGTGATGGAGACATATTTGATATTGCATTTATTCAGTTTCAGTAACTGCTTCCATTTGCACATACAGAATCCTGGTTCTTAATGCTAGTTTAGGAGTAAACATGTATCACTATGGTGCATTCTTCTCCTAAGAACCTTCTATTGTGAAGACACCTTCAGTGATGGAGACATATTTGATATTGCATTGATTCAGTTTCAGAAACACCTTCTTTTGCACATACAGAATCCAGGTTCTTAATACTAGTTTAGGAGTTAACATGTATCACTATAGTGCATTCTTCTCCTTAGAACCGTCTGTTGTGAAGACACCTTCAGTGATGGAGACATATTTGATATTGCATTTATCCAGTTTCAGTTACTGCTTCCATTTGCACATAGAGAATCCTGGTTCTTACTATTATTTCGGGAGTTAACATGTATCACTATGGTGCATTGTTCTCCTACGAACCTTCTGTTGTGAAGACACCTTCAGTGATGGAGACATATTTGATATTGCATTGATTCAGTTTCAGTAACTGCTTCCATTTGCACACACAGAATCCTGGTTCTTAATGCTAGTTTAGGAGTTAACATGTATCACTAGGATGCATTCTTCTCCTAAGAACCTTCTGTTGTGAAGACACCTTCAGTGATGGAGACATATTTGATATTGCATTCATTCAGTTTCAGTAACTGCTTCCATTTGCACATACAGAATCCTGGTTCTTACTGCTAGTTCAGGAGTAAACATGTATCACTATGGTGCATTGTTCTCCTGAGAACCGTCTGTTGTGAAGACACCTTCAGTGATGGAGACATATTTGATATTGCATTTATTCAGTTTCAGTAACTGCTACCATTTGCAAATAGAGAATCCTGGGTCTTACTACTACTTCAGGAGTTAACATGTATCACTATGGTGCACTGTGCTACTAAGAAACATCTGTTGAGAAGACTCCTTCAGTGATGGAGACATATTTGATGTTGCATTGATTCAGTTTCAGAAACACCTTCATTTGCACATAACCGATCCTGGTTCCTTCTGTTAGTTTAGGAGTTAACATTTATCAATATGGTGCATTCTTCTCTTAAGAACCTTCTGTTGTGAAGACACCTTCAGTGATGGAGACATATTTGACGTTTCATTGATTCAATTTCAGAAACACCTTCTTTTGCTCACAGAGAATCCTGGATCCTACTATTAGTTCAAGAGTTAACCTATATCAATATGGTGCATTCTTATCTTAAGAACCTTCTGTTGTGAAGACACCTTAAGTGATGGAAACATATTTGATATTGCATTTATTCAGTTTCAGTAACTGCTTCCATTTGCACATAGAGAATCCTGGTTCTTACTATTATTTCGGGAGTTAACATGTATCACTATGGTGCATTGTTCTCCTACGAACCTTCTGTTGTGAAGACACCTTCAGTGATGGAGACATATTTGATATTGCATTGATTCAGTTTCAGAAACACCTTCTTTGACACATACACAATCCTGGTTCTTACTGCTAGTTCAGGAGTAAACATGTATCACTATGGTGCATTATTCT
Source organism: Urosaurus nigricauda (assembly GCA_034509955.1). Lineage (NCBI taxonomy): Eukaryota > Metazoa > Chordata > Lepidosauria > Squamata > Phrynosomatidae > Urosaurus > Urosaurus nigricauda. The sequence continues at coordinate 151,560,579 of JAOEGL010000003.1, forward strand.
CCTAAGAACCGTCTATTGTGAAGACACCTTCAGTGATGGAGACATATTTGATATTGCATTGATTCAGGTTCAGTAACTGCTTCCATTTGCACATACAGAATCCGGCTTCTTACTTCTATTTCTGGAGTTAACATGTATCACTATGGTGCATTATTCTCCTAAGAACCGTCTGTTGTGAAGACACCTTCAGTGATGGAGACATATTTTATATCGTATTGATTCAGTTACAGTAACTGCTTCCATTTGCACATACAGAATCCTGGTTCTTACCTCTCGTTCAGGAGTTAACATGTATCATGGTGCATTGTACTGCGAAGAACCGTCTGTTGTGAAGAAACCCTAAGGGATGGAGACATATTTGATATTGCATTTATTCAGGTTCAGAAACACCTTCTTTTGCTCACAGAGAATCCTGGATCTTACTATTAGTTCAAGAGTTAAAATATATCAATATGGTGCATTCTTCTCTTAAGAACCTTCTGTTGTGAAGACACCTTCAGTGATGGAGACATATTTGATATTGCATTGATTCAGTTTCAGTAACTGCTTTCATTTGCACCTACAGAATCCTGGTTCTTACTCTAGTTCAGGCGTTACATGTATCACTATGGTGCATTCTTCTCCAAAGAACCTTCTGTTGTGAAGACAACTTCAGTGATGGAGACATATTTGATATTGCATTGATTCAGTTTCAGTAACTGCTTCCATTTGCACATCCAGAATCCTGGTTCTTAATGCTAGTTTAGGAGTAAACATGTATCACTATGGTGCATTCTTCTCCTAAGAACCTTCTGTTGTGAAGACACCTTCAGTGATGGAGACATATTTGATATTGCATTGATTCAGTTTCAGAAACACCTTCTTTTGCACATACAGAATCCAGGTTCTTAATACTAGTTTAGGAGTTAACATGTATCACTATGGTGCATTCTTCTCCTTAGAACCTTCTGTTGTGAAGACACCTTCAGTGATGGAGACATATTTGATATTGCATTTATTCAGTTTCAGTAACTGCTTCCATTTGCACATAGAGAATCCTGGTTCTTACTATTATTTCGGGAGTTAACATGTATCACTATGGTGCATTGTTCTCCTACGAACCTTCTGTTGTGAAGACACCTTCAGTGATGGAGACATATTTGATATTGCATTGATTCAGTTTCAGTAACTGCTTCCATTTGCACACACAGAATCCTGTTTCTTAATGCTAGTTTAGGAGTTAACATGTATCACTAGGGTGCATTATTCTCCTAAGAACCGTCTGTTGTGAAGACACCTTCAATGATGGAGACATATTTGATATTGCATTCTTTCAGTTTCAGTAACTGCTTCCATTTGCACATATAGAATCCTGGTTCTTACTACTACTTCAGGAGTTAACATGTATCACTATGGTGCATTGTACTACTAAGAAACATCTGTTGAGAAGACACCTTCAGTGATGGAGACATATTTGATGTTGCATTGATTCAGTTTCAGAAACACCTTCATTTGCACATAACCGATCCTGGTTCCTTCTGTTAGTTTAGGAGTTAACATTTAGCAATATGGTGCATTCTTCTCTTAAGAACCTTCTGTTGTGAAGACACCTTCAGTGATGGAGACATATTTGACGTTTCATTGATTCAGTTTCAGAAACACCTTCTTTTGCTCACAGAGAATCCTGGATCCTACTATTAGTTCAAGAGTTAACCTATATCAATATGGTGCATTCTTATCTTAAGAACCTTCTGTTGTGAAGACACCTTAAGTGATGGAGACATATTTGATATTGAATTTATTCAGTTTCAGTAACTGCTTCCATTTGCACATACAGAAACCTGGTTCTTACTGCTAGTTCAGGAGTAAACATGTATCACTATGGTGCATTATTCTCCTAAGAACCGTCTGTTGTGAAGACACCTACAGTGATGGAAACATATTTGATATTGCATTGATTCTGTTTCAGTAACTGCTTCCATTGGCACATACAGAATCTGGCTTCTTAATGCTAGTTTAGGAGTAAACATGTATCACTATGGTGCATTGTTCTCCTGAGAACCGTCTGTTGTGAAAACACCGTCAGTGATGGAGACATATTTGATATTGCATTCATTCAGTTTCAATGACTGCTTCCATTTGCATATACAGAATCTTGGTTCATACTTCTAGTTCAGTAGTTAACATGTATCACTATGGTGCATTCTTCTCCTAAGAACCTTCTGTTGTGAAGACACCTTCAGTGATGGAGAGATATTTGATGTTGCATTGATTCAGTTTCAGAAACACCTTCTTTTCTACACAGAGAATCCTGGATCTTACTATTAGTTCGGGAGATAACATGTATCACTATGGTGCATTGTTCTCCGAAGAACGTTCTGTTGCGAAGACACCTTCAGTCATGGAGACATATTTGATGTTGCATTGATTCAGTTTCATAAACACCTTCTTTTGCACATACAAAATCCTGGTTCTTACTGCTACTTCAGGAGTAAACATGTATCACTATGGTGCATTATTCTCTAAAGAACCGTCCGTTGTGAAGACACATTCAGTGATGGAGACATATTTGATATTGCATTGAATCAGTTTCAGTTACTGCTACCATTTGCACATACAGAATCCGGCTTCTTAATGCTAGTTTAGGAGTTAACATGTATCACTATGGTGCATTCTTCTCCTAAGAACCTTCTGTTGTGAAGACACCTTAAGTGATGGAGACATATTTGATATTGCATTTATTCAGTTTCAGTAACTGCTTCCATTTGCACATACAGAATCCTGGTTCTTAATGCTAGTTTAGGAGTAAACATGTATCACTATGGTGCATTCTTCTCCTAAGAACCTTCTATTGTGAAGACACCTTCAGTGATGGAGACATATTTGATATTGCATTGATTCAGTTTCAGAAACACCTTCTTTTGCACATACAGAATCCAGGTTCTTAATTCTAGTTTAGGAGTTAACATGTATCACTATAGTGCATTCTTCTCCTTAGAACCTTCTGTTGTGAAGACACCTTCAGTGATGGAGACATATTTGATATTGCATTTATCCAGTTTCAGTTACTGCTTCCATTTGCACATAGAGAATCCTGGTTCTTACTATTATTTCGGGAGTTAACATGTATCACTATGGTGCATTGTTCTCCTACGAACCTTCTGTTGTGAAGACACCTTCAGTGATGGAGACATATTTGATATTGCATTGATTCAGTTTCAGTAACTGCTTCCATTTGCACACACAGAATCCTGGTTCTTAATGCTAGTTTAGGAGTTAACATGTATCACTAGGATGCATTCTTCTCCTACGAACCTTCTGTTGTGAAGACACCTTCAGTGATGGAGACATATTTGATATTGCATTCATTCAGTTTCAGTAACTGCTTCAATTTGCACATACAGAATCCTGGTTCTTACTGCTAGTTCAGGAGTAAACATGTATCACTATGGTGCATTGTTCTCCTGAGAACCGTCTGTTGTGAAGACACCTTCAGTGATGGAGACATATTTGATATTGCATTTATTCAGTTTCAGTAACTGCTACCATTTGCAAATAGAGAATCCTGGGTCTTACTACTACTTCAGGAGTTAACATGTATCACTATGGTGCACTGTGCTACTAAGAAACATCTGTTGAGAAGACACCTTCAGTGATGGAGACATATTTGATGTTGCATTGATTCAGTTTCAGAAACACCTTCATTTGCACATAACCGATCCTGGTTCCTTCTGTTAGTTTAGGAGTTAACATTTATCAATATGGTGCATTCTTCTCTTAAGAACCTTCTGTTGTGAAGACACCTTCAGTGATGGAGACATATTTGACGTTTCATTGATTCAATTTCAGAAACACCTTCTTTTGCTCACAGAGAATCCTGGATCCTACTATTAGTTCAAGAGTTAACCTATATCAATATGGTGCATTCTTATCTTAAGAACCTTCTGTTGTGAAGACACCTTAAGTGATGGAAACATATTTGTAATTGCATTTATTCAGTTTCAGTAACTGCTTCCATTTGCACATAGAGAATCCTGGTTCTTACTATTATTTCGGGAGTTAACATGTATCACTATGGTGCATTGTTCTCCTACGAACCTTCTGTTGTGAAGACACCTTCAGTGATGGAGACATATTTGATTTTGCATTGATTCAGTTTCAGAAACACCTTCTTTGACACATACACAATCCTGGTTCTTACTGCTAGTTCAGGAGTAAACATGTATCACTATGGTGCATTATTCTCCTAAGAACCGTCTGTTGTGAAGACACCTTCAGTGATGGAGACATATTTTATATCGTATTGATTCAGTTTCAGTAACTGCTTCCATTTGCACATACAGAATCCTGGTTCTTACCTCTAGTTCAGGAGTTAACATGTATCATTATGGTGCATTGTACTGCGAAGAACCGTCTGTTGTGAAGAAACCCTAAGGGATGGAGACATATTTGATATTGCATTTATTCAGGTTCAGAAACACCTTCTTTTGCTCACAGAGAATCCTGGATCTTACTATTAGTTCAAGAGTTAAAATATATCAATATGGTGCATTCTTCTCTTAAGAACCTTCTGTTGTGAAGACACCTTCAGTGATGGAGACATATTTGATATTGCATTGATTCAGTTTCAGTAACTGCTTTCATTTGCACCTACAGAATCCTGGTTCTTACTCTAGTTCAGGCGTTACATGTATCACTATGGTGCATTCTTCTCCAAAGAACCTTCTGTTGTGAAGACAACTTCAGTGATGGAGACATATTTGATATTGCATTGATTCAGTTTCAGTAACTGCTTCCATTTGCACATACAGAATCCTGGTTCTTAATGCTAGTTTAGGAGTAAACATGTATCACTATGGTGCATTCTTCTCCTAAGAACCTTCTGTTGTGAAGACACCTTCAGTGATGGAGACATATTTGATATTGCATTGATTCAGTTTCAGAAACACCTTCTTTTGCACATACAGAATCCAGGTTCTTAATACTAGTTTAGGAGTTAACATGTATCACTATGGTGCATTCTTCTCCTTAGAACCTTCTGTTGTGAAGACACCTTCAGTGATGGAGACATATTTGATAATGCATTTATTCAGTTTCAGTAACTGCTTCCATTTGCACATAGAGAATCCTGGTTCTTACTATTATTTCGGGAGTTAACATGTATCACTATGGTGCATTGTTCTCCTACGAACCTTCTGTTGTGAAGACACCTTCAGTGATGGAGACATATTTGATATTGCATTGATTCAGTTTCAGTAACTGCTTCCATTTGCACACACAGAATCCTGTTTCTTAATGCTAGTTTAGGAGTTAACATGTATCACTAGGGTGCATTATTCTCCTAAGAACCGTCTGTTGTGAAGACACCTTCAGTGATGGAGACATATTTGATATTGCATTCTTTCAGTTTCAGTAACTGCTTCCATTTGCACATATAGAATCCTGGTTCTTACTACTACTTCAGGAGTTAACATGTATCACTATGGTGCATTGTACTACTAAGAAACATCTGTTGAGAAGACACCTTCAGTGATGGAGACATATTTGATGTTGCATTGATTCAGTTTCAGAAACACCTTCATTTGCACATAACCGATCCTGGTTCCTTCTGTTAGTTTAGGAGTTAACATTTATCAATATGGTGCATTCTTCTCTTAAGAACCTTCTGTTGTGAAGACACCTTCAGTGATGGAGACATATTTGACGTTTCATTGATTCAGTTTCAGAAACACCTTCTTTTGCTCACAGAGAATCCTGGATCCTACTATTAGTTCAAGAGTTAACCTATATCAATATGGTGCATTCTTATCTTAAGAACCTTCTGTTGTGGAGACACCTTAAGTGATGGAGACATATTTGATATTGAATTTATTCAGTTTCAGTAACTGCTTCCATTTGCACATACAGAAACCTGGTTCTTACTGCTAGTTCAGGAGTAAACATGTATCACTATGGTGCATTATTCTCCTAAGAACCGTCTGTTGTGAAGACACCTACAGTGATGGAAACATATTTGATATTGCATTGATTCTGTTTCAGTAACTGCTTCCATTGGCACATACAGAATCTGGCTTCTTAATGCTAGTTTAGGAGTAAACATGTATCACTATGGTGCACTGTTCTCCTGAGAACCGTCTGTTGTGAAAACACCGTCAGTGATGGAGACATATTTGATATTGCATTCATTCAGTTTCAATGACTCCTTCCATTTGCATATACAGAATCTTGGTTCTTACTTCTAGTTCAGTAGTTAACATGTATCACTATGGTGCATTCTTCTCCTAAGAACCTTCTGTTGTGAAGACACCTTCAGTGATGGAGAGATATTTGATGTTGCATTGATTCAGTTTCAGAAACACCTTCTTTTCTACACAGAGAATCCTGGATCTTACTATTAGTTCGGGAGATAACATGTATCACTATGGTGCATTGTTCTCCGAAGAACGTTCTGTTGCGAAGACACCTTCAGTGATGGAGACATATTTGATGTTGCATTGATTCAGTTTCATAAACACCTTCTTTTGCACATACAAAATCCTGGTTCTTACTGCTACTTCAGGAGTAAACATGTATCACTATGGTGCATTATTCTCTAAAGAACCGTCCGTTGTGAAGACACATTCAGTGATGGAGACATATTTGATATTGCATTGAATCAGTTTCAGTTACTGCTACCATTTGCACATACAGAATCCGGCTTCTTAATGCTAGTTTAGGAGTTAACATGTATCACTATGGTGCATTCTTCTCCTTAGAACCTTCTGTTGTGAAGACACCTTCAGTGATGGACACACATTTGATATTGCATTCATTCAGTTTCAGTAACTGCTTCCATTTGCACATATAGAATCCTAGTTCTTACTGGTAGTTCAGGAGTAAAAATGTATCACTATGGAGCATTGTTTCCCTGAGAACCGTCTGTTGTGAAGACACCTTCAGTGATGGAGACATATTTGATATTGCATTCATTCAGTTTCAGTAACTGCTTCCATTTGAACATATAGAATCCTGGTTCTTACTGCTAGTTCAGGAGTAAAAATGTATCACTATGGAGCATTGTTTTCCTGAGAACCGTCTGTTGTGAAGACACCTTCAGTGATGGAGACATATTTGATATCGCATTGATTCAGTTTCAGTAACTGCTTCCATTTGCACCTACAGAATCCTGGTTCTTACTTCTAGTTCAGGAGTTAACAGGTATCAGTATGGTGCATTGTTCTCCTAAGAACCTTCTGTTGTGAAGAAACCTTCAGTGATAGAGACATATTTGATATTGCATTTATTCAGTTTCAGTAACTGCTACCATTTGCAAATACAGAATCCTGGGTCTAACTTCTCTTTCAGGAGTTAACATGTATCACTATGGTGCATTGTTCTCCTAAGAACCTTCTGTTGTGAAGACACCTTCTGTGGTGGAGAGATATTTGATGTTGCATTGATTCAGTTTCAGAAACACCATCTTTTGTGCACAGAGAATCCTGGATCTTACTATTAGTTCGGGAGTTAACATGTATCACTATGGTGCATTGTTCTCCTAAGAAAGTTCTGTTGTGAAGACACCTTCAGTGATGGAGACATATTTGATGTTGCTATGATTCAGTTTCAGAAATACCATCTTTTGCACATACAGAATCCTGTTTCTTACTGCTAGTTCAGGAGTAAACATGTATCACTATGGTGCATTATTCTCCTAAGAACCGTCTGTTGTGAAGACACCTTCAGTGATGGAGACATATTTGATGCTGCATTGATTCTGTTTCAGAAACACCTTCTTTGCTCACAGAGAATCCTGGATCTTACTATTAGTTCAAGAGTTAACATATATCAATATGGTGCATTCTTCTCTTAAGAACCTTCTGTTGTGAAGACACCTTCAGTGATGGAGACATATTTGATATTGCATTGATTCAGTTTCAGTAACTGCTTTCATTTGCACGTACAGAATCCTGGTTCTTACTTCTAGTTCAGGAGTTACATGTATCACTATGGTTCATTCCTCTCCAAAGAACCTTCTGTTGTGAAGACAACTTCAGTGATGGAGACATATTTGATATTGCATTGATTCAGTTTCAGAAACACCTTCTCTTGCACATACAGAATCCAGGTTCTTACTACTAGTTTAGGAATTAACATGTATCATTTTGGTGCATTCTTCTGCTGAGAACCCTAATGCTAACCTATCCTATCCCCAAACTTAAAGTAACCTAACCCTAACCCTAACCATAACCCCTCACCCTAACCCTGAATCTGAACCTGACCCTAACTCTAACCTTAACGCTATTACAAACCCTCACTCAAACTTTAAATCCATTCCAAACACTAACACTAACCCTAATTTCAATGAAACCCTAACACTACCCTAACCCTAACCCTAATCCTAATTCTAAACCTTAACTTTAACCCTAACCCTAACCCTATCCCTAAACTTAAACCTAACCTACCTTTAACCTTAACCCTAATGAAAACCTATTCTATCCCTAAACTTAAACTAACCTAAACCTAACCCTAACCCTAACCTAACCCTAACCAAACCCTAACCCCAACCCTAAACTAAACCTAAACCTAACCTAATGCTTACCCTAACCCTAACCCAATCCAAACCATAACCCTAACCCTAAACCCTAACCCTAACCTTAACGCCATCCCAAACCCTAACGCTAACACTTATTTAAATGAAACCTTAACACTACCCTAACCCTAACCCTAATCCGAAACCTTACGCCTAGCCCTAACCCTATCCCCAAACCCTAACCCGAACCCGAACCCTAAACCCCAAGCCTTATCCTAACACTAACCCTAAAACTAACCCTAACCCTAACCTTAATGCCATCCCAAACCATAACGCTAACCCTAATTTAAATGAAACCCTAACACTACCCTAACCTGAACCCTAACCCTAACCCTAATCCTTAACCCTAGCCCTAACCCTAACCCTAAACCTAAACTCTAACCCTAACCCTAAACCTTACCCTAAACCAAACCCTAATCCCAAACCTTAACCCTAACCCTAGGCCTAACTCTAACCCTAACCCTAACCCACACCCTAGCCGTAACCCTAGCCCTATCCCTAAACCCTAAACTTAACGCTATCCCAAACCCTAACCCTAACCCTAATTTAAATGAAACCCTAACCCTAACCCTAAACTTAACGCTATCCCAAACCCTAACCCTAACCCTAATTTAAATGAAACCCTAACCCTAACCCTAACCCTAACCTTAACGCCATCCCAAACCCTAACGCTAACCCTAATTCAAATGAAACCCTAACACTACCCTAACCCTAACCCTAATTCTAAACCTTAAACCTAGCCCTATCCCTAACCCAAACCCCAAACCCCAACCCTAACCCTAACCCTAAACCCCAACCCTAATCCTAACACTAACCCTAAAACTAACCCTATCCCTAACCTTAACGCCATCTCAAACCCTAACGCTAACCCTAATTTAAATGAAACCCTAACAGTAGCCTAACCCTAACCGTAACCCGAATCCTAAACCTTAAACTAGCCTTAACACTAACCCTAACCACAAACCCTAACCCTAACCCTAACCCTAACCCTAATCCTAACACTAACCCTAAAACTAACCCTAACCCTAATCCTTAACCCTAGCCCTAACCCTAACCCTAACCCTAAACCCTAACCCTAACGCTGACCCTGACCCTGACCCTAACCCTTACCTTAACGCTATCCCAAACCCTAACCCTAACCTTAACGCCATCCCAAACCCTACTGCTAACCCTGTTTGAAATGAAACCCTAACACTACCCTAACCCTAACCCTCACCCTAATCCTAATTCTAAACCTTAACCTTAACCCTAACCCTAACCCTTACCTAACGCTGAACCTGAACCTGACCCTAACCCTAATCTTAACGCTATCCCAAACCCTAACCCTAACCCTAATTTAAATGAAACACTAACCCTAACCTAACCCTAACCCTAATCTAAACCTAATCCTAACCCTGTTCCAAACCTAACCCTAACCCTAAACTACATTTAAACTTAACCTACCTTTCACCTTAACCCTAATGCTAACCTATCCTATCCCTAAACTTAAACTAACCTAAACCTAACCCTAATCCTAACCTAACCCTAACCCTAACCCAAACCTAATCCTAACCCTAAACTACATTTAAACTTAACCTACCTTTCAGGTTAACCCTAATGCTAACCTATCCTATCCATAAACTTAAACTAACCTAAACCTAACCCTAACCCTAACCTAACCCTATCCCTAACCAAACCCTAACCCCAACCCTAAACGAAACCTAAACCTAACCGAACACTTACCCTAACCCTAACCCAATCCAAACCCTAACCCTAACCCTAATCCAAACCTAAACCTAACCTAAACCTACCCGAACCCTAACCTTCAGTTTCAGAAACACCTTCTTTTGCTCACAGAGAATCCTGGATCTTACTATTAGTTCAAGAGTTAAAATATATCAATATGGTGCATTCTTCTCTTAAGAACCTTCTGTTGTGAACACACCTTCAGTGATGGAGACATATTTGATATTGCATTGATTCAGTTTCAGTAACTGCTTACATTTGCACATACAGAATCCTGGTTCTTAATGCTAATTTAGGAGTTAACATGTATCACTAGGGTGCATTCTTCTCCTAAGAACCTTCTGTTGTGAAGACACCTTCAGTGATGGAGACATATTTGATATTGCATTCTTTCAGTTTCAGTAACTGCTTCCATTTCCACATACAGAATCCTGGTTCTTACTGCTAGTTCAGGAGTAAACATGTATCACTATGGTGCATTGTTCTCCTGAGAACCGTCTGTTGTGAAGACACCTTCAGTGATGGAGACATATTTGATATTGCATTGAATCAGTTTCAGTAACTGCTACTATTTGCAAATAGAGAATCCTGGGTCTTACTTCTAATTCAGGAGTTAACATGTATCACTATGGTGCATTCTTCTCCTAAGAACCTTCTGTTGTGAAGACACCTTCAGTGATGGAGAGATATTTGATGTTGCATTGATTCAGTTTCAGAAACACATTCTTATGCACAACAAGACTCTTAGTTCTGACTGCTAGTTTAGGAGTTAACATGCATCACTATGGTGTATTGTTTTCCTAAGAACCGTTTATTGTGAAGACACCTTTAGTGATGGAGACGTATTTGATGTTGCATTGATTCAGTTTCAGTAACTGCTTCCATTTGCACATACAGAATCCTGGTTCTTATTATTAGTACAGGCGTTAACATGTGTCACTTTTGTGCATTGTTCTCCAAAGAACCTTCTGTTGTGAAGACACCTTCAGTGATGGAGACATATTTGATGTTGCATTGATTCAGTTTCAGAAACACCTTCTTTTGCTCACAGAGAATCCTGGATCTTACTATTCGTTCAAGAGTTAACATATATCAATATGGTGCATTCTTCTCTTAAGAACCTTCTGTTGTGAAGACACCTTCAGTGATGGAGACATATTTGATAATGCATTGATTCAGTTTCAGTAACTGCTTTCATTTGCACCTACAGAATCCTGGTTCTTAATACTAGTTTAGGAGTTAACATGTATCACTATGGTGCATTCTTCTCCTAAGAACTTTCTGTTGTGAAGACACCTTAAGTGATGGAGACATATTTGATATTGCATTTATTCAGTTTCAGTAACTGCTTCCATTTGCACATAGAGAATCCTGGTTCTTACTATTATTTTGGGAGTTAACATGTATCACTATGGTGCATTGTTCTCCTACGAACCTTCTGTTGTGAAGACACCTGCAGTGATGGAGACATATTTGATATTGCATTGATTCAGTTTCAGTAACTGCTTCCATTTGCACATACAGAATCCTGGTTCTTACCTCTAGTTCAGGAGTTAGCATGTATCACTATGGTGCATTGTACTGCTAAGAACCGTCTGTTGTGAAGAAACCGTAAGGGATGGATACATATTTGATATTTCATTGATTCAGTTTCAGAAACACCTTCTTTTGCACAACAAGACTCCTGGTTCTTACTTCTAGTTCAGGAGTGAACATGGATCACTATGGTGCATTTTTCTCTTATGAACCTAATGTTGTGAAGACACCTTCAGTGGTGGAGACATATTTGATGTTGCATTGATTCAGTTTCAGAAAGACCTTCTTCTGCAAATAGAGAATCCTGGATCTTACTATTAGTTCAGGAGTTAACATCTGTCACTATGGTGCATTGTTCACCTAAGAACCTTCTGTTGTGAAGACACCTTCAGTCATGGAGACATATTTGATATTGCATTGATTCAGTTTCATAAAAACCTTCTTTTACACATAGAGAATCCTGGATCTTACTTCTAGTTTAGGAGTTAACATCTATCACTATGGTGCATTCTTCTCCTAAGAACCTTCTGTTGTGAAGACACCTTCAGTGATGGAGACATATTTGATATTGCATTGATTCAGTTTCAGTAACTGCATCCATTTGCACAAACAGAATCCTGGTTCTTACTTCTAGTTCAGGAGTTAACATGTATCACTATGGTGCATTCCTCTCCTAAGAATCTTCTGTTGTGAAGACACCTTCAATGATGGAGACATATTTGATACTGCATTGATTCAGTTTCAGAAACAGCTTCATTTGCACATAACCGATCCTGGTTCCTTCTGTTAGTTTAGGAGTTAACATGTATCATTATGGTGCATTGTTCCCCTAAGAACCTTCTGTTGTGAACACACCTTCAGTGATGGAGACATATTTGATATTGCATTGATTCAGGTTCAGAAAGACCTTCTTTTACACATAGAGAATCATGGATATTACTATTAGTTCAGGAGTTAACATATGTCACTATGGTGCATTCTTCTCCTAAGAACCTTCTGTTGTGAAGACACCTTCAGTGATGGAAACATATTTGATATTGCATTGATTCAGTTTCAGTAACTGCTTCCATTTGCACATAAAGAATCTGAGTTCTTACTGCTAGTTTAAGAGTTAACATGTATCACTATGGTGCATTCTTCTCCTAAGAACCTTCTGTTCTGAAGACACCTTCAGTGATGGAGACATATTTGATATTGCATTGAATCAGTTTCACAAACACCTTCTTTTGCACATACACAATCCTTGTTCTTACTGCTAGTTTAGGAGTGAAGATGTATCACTATGGTGCATTGTTCTCCTAAGAACCGTCTGTTGTGAAGACACCTTCAGTGATGGAGACATATTTGATATTGCATTGATTCAGTTTCAAAAACACCTTCTTTTGCACATACAGAATCCAGGTTCTTACTGCTACTTTAGGAGTTAACATGTATCACTATGGTGCATTCTTTTCCTAAAAACCTTCTGTTGTGAAGACACCATCAGTGATGGAGAGATATTTGAAGTTGCATTGATTCAGTTTCAGAAACACCTTCTTTTGTACACAGAGAATCTTGGATCTTACTATTAGTTCAGGAGTTAACATGTATCACTTTGGTCATTGTTCTCCTAAGAACGTTCTGTTGTGAAGACACCTTCAGTGATGGAGACATATTTGATATTGCATTGATTCAGTTTCACAATCACCTTCTTTTGCACATACAGAATCCTGGATCTTACTATTAGTTCAGACGTTCACGTGTGTCACTATGGTGCATTGTTCTCCTAAGAACATTCTGTTGTGAAGACAACTTAAGTGATGGAGACATATTTGATATTGCATTCATTCAGTTTGAGTAACTGCTTCCATTTGCACATACAGAATCCTGGTTCTTACTGCTAGTTCAGGAGTAAACATGTATCACTATGGTGCATTGTTTTCCTGAGAACCGTCTGTTGTGAAGACACCTTCAGTGATGGAGACATATTTGATATTGCATTTATTCATGTTCAGTAACTGCTACCATTTGCAAATATAGAATCCTGGGTCTTACTTCTATTTCAGGAGTTAACATGTATCACTATGGTGCATTCTTTTCCTAAGAACCTTCTTTTGTGAAGACACCTTCAGTGATGGAGAGATATTTGATGTTGCATTGATTCAGTTTCAGAAACACCATCTTTTGTACACAGAGAATCCTGGATCTTACTATTAGTTCGGGATTTAACATGTATCACTATGGTGCATTGTTCTCCTACGAACCTTCTGTTGTGAAGACACCTTCAGTGATGGAGACATATTTGATGTTGCATTGATTCAGTTTCAGAAATACCATCTTTTGCACATACAGAATCCTGCTTCTTACTGCTAGTTCAGGAGTAAACATGTATCACTATGGTGCATTATTCTTCTAAGAACCCTCCGTTGTGAAGACACCTTCAGTGATGGAGACATATTTGATATTGCATTGATTCAGTTTCAGTAACTGCTTCCATTTGCACATACAGAATCCGGCTTCTTACTCCTAGTTTAGGAGTTAACATGTATCACTATGGTGCATTGTACTCCTAAGAACCGTCTGTTGTGAAGACACGTTCAGTGATGGAGACATATTTGATGTTGCATTGATTCAGTTTCAGAAACACCTTCTTTTGCTCACAGAGAATCCTGGATCTTACTATTCGTTCAAGAGTTAACATATATCAATATGGTGCATTCTTCTCTTAAGAACCTTCTGTTGTGAAGACACCTTCAGTGATGGAGACATATTTGATATTGCATTGATTCAGTTTCAGTAACTGCTTTCATTTGCACCTACAGAATCCTGGTTCTTAATACTAGTTTAGGAGTTAACATGTATCACTATGGTGCATTTTTCTCCTAAGAACCTTCTGTTGTGAAGACACCTTAAGTGATGGAGACATATTTGATATTGCATTCATTCAGTTTCAGTAACTCCTTCCATGTGCACATAGAGAATCCTGGTTCTTACTATTATTTCGGGAGTTAACATGTATCACTATGGTGCATTGTTCTCCTACGAACCTTCTGTTGTAAAGACACCTGCAGTGATGGAGACATATTTGATATTGCATTGATTCAGTTTCAGTAACGGCTTCCATTTGCACATACAGAATCCTGGTTCTTACCTCTAGTTCAGGAGTTAGCATGTATCACTATGGTGCATTGTACTTCTACGAACCGTCTGTTGTGAAGAAACCGTAAGGGATGGATACATATTTGATATTTCATTGATTCAGTTTCAGAAACACCTTCTTTTGCACAACAAGACTCCTGGTTCTGACTGCTAGTTTAGGAGTTAACATGTATCACTATGGTGCATTATTCTCCTAAGAACCGTCTGTTGTGAAGACACCTTCAGTGATGGAGACATATTTGATATTGCATTGATTCAGTTTCAGTAACTGCTTACATTTGCACATACAGAATCCTGGTTCTTAATGCTAGTTTAGGAGTTAACATGTATCACTAGGGTGCATTCTTCTCCTAAGAACCTTCTGTTGTGAAGACACCTTCAGTGATGGAGACATATTTGATATTGCATTCTTTCAGTTTCAGTAACTGCTTCCATTTCCACATACAGAATCCTGGTTCTTACTGCTAGTTCAGGAGTAAACATGTATCACTATGGTGCATTGTTCTCCTGAGAACCGTCTGTTGTGAAGACACCTTCAGTGATGGAGACATATTTGATATTGCATTGAATCAGTTTCAGTAACTGCTACTATTTGCACATACAGAATCCTGGTTCTTACCTCTAGTTCAGGAGTTAGCATGTATCACTATGGTGCATTCTTCTCTTAAGAACCGTCTGTTGTGAAGAAACCGTAAGGGATGGATACATATTTGACATTTCATTGATTCAGTTTCAGAAACACCTTCTTTTGCACAACAAGACTCCTGGTTCTGACTGCTAGTTTAGGAGTTAACATGTATCACTATGGTGCATTATTCTCCTAAGAACCGTCTGTTGTGAAGACACCTTCAGTGATGGAGACATATTTGATATTGCATTGATTCAGTTTCAGTAACTGCTTACATTTGCACATACAGAATCCTGGTTCTTAATGCTAGTTTAGGAGTTAACATGTATCACTAGGGTGCATTCTTCTCCTAAGAACCTTCTGTTGTGAAGACACCTTCAGTGATGGAGACATATTTGATATTGCATTCTTTCAGTTTCAGTAACTGCTTCCATTTCCACATACAGAATCCTGGTTCTTACTGCTAGTTCAGGAGTAAACATGTATCACTATGGTGCATTGTTCTCCTGAGAACCGTCTGTTGTGAAGACACCTTCAGTGATGGAGACATATTTGATATTGCATTGAATCAGTTTCAGTAAATGCTACTATTTGCAAATAGAGAATCCTGGGTCTTACTTCTATTTCAGGAGTTAACATGTATCACTATGGTGCATTCTTCTCCTAAGAACCTTCTGTTGTGAAGACACCTTCAGTGATGGAGAGATATTTGATGTTGCATTGATTCAGTTTCAGAAACAGATTCTTATGCACAACAAGACTCTTAGTTCTGACTGCTAGTTTAGGAGTTAACATGCATCACTATGGTGTATTGTTTTCCTAAGAACCGTCTATTGTGAAGACACCTTTAGTGATGGAGACGTATTTGATGTTGCATTGATTCAGTTTCAGTAACTGCTTCCATTTGCACATACAGAATCCTGGTTCTTAATGCTAGTTTAGGAGTTAACATGTATCACTATGGTGCATTGTACTCCTAAGAACCTTTTGTTGTGAAGACACCTTCAGTGATGGAGACATATTTGATGCTGCATTGATTCAGTTTCAGAAACACCTTCTTTTGCTCACAGAGAATCCTGGATCTTACTATTAGTTCAAAAGTTAACATATATCAATATGGTGCATTCTTCTCTTAAGAACCTTCTGTTGTGAAGACACCTTCAGTGATGGAGACATATTTGATATTGCATTGATTCAGTTTCAGAAACACCTTCTTTTGCACATACAGAATCCAGGTTCTTACTATTAGTTTAGGAATTAACATGTATCATTTTGGTGCATTCTTCTGCTAAGAACCTTCTGTTGTGAAGACACCTTAAGTGATGGAGACATATTTGATATTGCATTTATTCAGTTTCAGTAACTGCTTCCATTTCCACATAGAGAATCCTGGTTCTTACTATTATTTCGGGAGTTAACATGTATCACTATGGTGCATTCTTCTCCTAAGAACCTTCTGTTGTGAAGACACCTTCAGTGATGGAGAGATATTTGATGTTGCATTGATTCAGTTTCAGAAACACCTTCTTTTGTACACAGAGAATCCTGGATCTTACTATTAGTTCGGGAGTTAACATGTATCACTATAGTGCATTGTTCTCCTACGAACGTTCTGTTGTGAAGACACCTTCAGTGATGGAGACATATTTGATGTTGCAATGATTCAGTTTCAGAAACACCTTCTTTTGCACATACAGAAACCTGGTTCTTACTGCTAGTTCAGGAATTAACATGTATCACTATGGTTTATTATTCTCTTAAGAACCGTCTGGGGTGAAGACACCTACAGTGATGGAAACATATTTGATATTGCATTGATTCTGTTTCAGTTACTGCTTCCATTTGCACATACAGAATCCGGCTTCTTAATGCTAGTTTAGGAGTAAACATGTATCACTATGGTGCATTGTTCTCCTGAGAACCGTCTGTTGTGAAAACACCGTCAGTGATGGAGACATATTTGATATTGCATTCATTCAGTTTGAATAACTGCTTCCATTTGCACATACAGAATCTTGGTTCTTACTTCTAGTGCAGGAGTTAACATGTATCACTATGGTGCATTCTTCTCCTAAGAAACTTCTGTTGTGAAGACACCTTCAGTGATGGAGAGATATTTTATGTTGCATTGATTCAGTTTCAGAAACACCTTCTTTTGTACACAGAGAATCCTGGATCTTACTATTAGTTCGGGAGTTAACATGTATCATTATGGTGCATTGTTCTCCGAAGAACGTTCTGTTGTGAAGACACCTTCAGTGATGGAGACATATTTGATGTTGCATTGATTCAGTTTCATAAACACCTTCTTTTTCACATACAAAATCCTGTTTCTTACTGCTAGTTCAGGAGTAAACATGTATCACTATGGTGCATTATTCTCTTAAGAACCGTCCGTTGTGAAGACACATTCAGTGATGGAGACATATTTGATATTGCATTGATTCAGTTTCAGTTACTGCTACCATTTGCACATACAGAATCCGGCTTCTTAATGCTAGTTTAGGAGTTAACATGTATCACTATGGTGCATTCTTCTCCTAAGAACCTTCTGTTGTGAAGACACCTTAAGTGATGGAGACATATTTGATATTGCATTTATTCAGTTTCAGTAACTGCTTCCATTTGCACATACAGAATCCTGGTTCTTAATGCTAGTTTAGGAGTTAACATGTATCACTATGGTGCATACTTCTCCTAAGAACCTTCTGTTGTGAAGACTCCTTCAGTGATGGAGAGATATTTGATGTTGCATTGATTCAGTTTCAGAAACACCATCTTTTGTACACAGAGAATTCTGGATCTTACTATTAGTTCGGGAGTTAACATGTATCACTATGGTGCATTGTTCTCCTAAGAAAGTTCTGTTGTGAAGCCACCTTCAGTGATGGAGACATATTTGATGTTGCATTGATTCAGTTTCAGAAATACCAACTTTTGCACATACAGAATCCTGGTTCTTACTGCTAGTTCAGGAGTAAACATGTATCACTATGGTGCATTATTCTCCTAAGAACCGTCCGTTGTGAAGACACCTTCAGTGATGGAGACATATTTGATATTGAATTGATTCAGTTTCAGTAACTGTTACCATTTGCACATACAGAATCCGGCTTCTTACTCCTAGTTTAGGAGTTAACATGTATCACTATGGTGCATTGTACTCCTAAGAACCGTCTGTTGTGAAGACACCTTCAGTGATGGAGACATTTTTGATGTTGCATTGATTCAGTTTCAGAAACACCTTCTTTTGCTCACAGAGAATCCTGGATCTTACTATTAGTTCAAGAGTTAACATATATCAATATGGTGCATTCTTCTCTTAAGAACCTTCGGTTGTGAAGACACCTTCAGTGATGTAGACATATTTGATATTGCATTGATTCAGTTTCAGAAACACATTCTTATGCACAACAAGACTCTTAGTTCTGACTGCTAGTTTAGGAGTTAACATGCATCACTATGGTGCATTGTTTTCCTAAGAACCGTCTATTGTGAAGACACCTTTAGTGATGGAGATGTATTTGATGTTGCATTGATTCAGTTTCAGTAACTGCTTCCATTTGCACATACATAATCCGGCGTCTTACTCCTAGTTTAGGAGTTAACATGTATCACTATGGTGTATTGTAGTCCTAACAACCGTCTGTTGTGAAGACACCTTCAGTGCTGGAGACATATTTGATGTTGCATTGATTCAGGTTCAGAAACACCTTCTTTTGCAAACAGAGAATCCTGGATCTTACTATTAGTTCAAGAGTTAACATATATCAATATGGTGCATTCTTCTCTTAAGAACCTTCTGTTGTGAAGACACCTTCAGTAATGGATACATATTTGATATTGCATTCATTCAGTTTCAATAACTGCTTACATTTGCACAACAAGACTCCTGGTTCTGACTGCTAGTTTAGGAGTTAACATGTATCACTATGGTGCATTCTTCTCCTAAGAACCTTCTGTTGTGAAGACACCTTAAGTGATGGAGACATATTTGATATTGCATTTATTCAGTTTCAGTAACTGCTTCCATTTGAACATAGAGAATCCTGGTTCTTACTTCTATTTCAGGAGTTAACATGTATAACTTTGGTGCATTGTTCTCCTAAGAACGTTCTGTTGTGAAGACACCTTCAGTGATGCAGACATACTTGATTTTGCATTGATTCAGAAACACCTTCTTTTGCACATACAGAATCCTGGTTCTTACTGCTAGTTCAGGAGTAAAAATGTATCACTATGGTGCATTGTTCTCCTGAGAACCGTCTGTTGTGGAGACACCTTCAGTGATGGAGACATATTTGATATTGCATTGATTCAGTTTCAGAAATACCATCTTTTGCACATACAGAATCCTGGTTCTTACTGCTAGTTCAGGAGTAAACATGCATCACTATGGTGCATTGTTTTCCTAAGAACCGTCTATTGTGAAGACACCTTTAGTGATGGAGATGTATTTGATGTTGCATTGATTCAGTTTCAGTAACTGCTTCCATTTGCACATACAGAATCCGGCGTCTTACTCCTCGTTTAGGAGTTAACATGTATCACTATGGTGCATTGTACTCCTAAGAACCGTCTGTTGTGAAGACACCTTCAGTGATGGAGAGATATTTGATGTTGCATTGATTCAGTTTCAGAAACACCTTCTTTTGCTCACAGAGAATCCTGGATCCTACTATTAGTTCAAGAGTTAACATATATCAATATGGTGCATTCTTCTCTTAAGAACCTTCTGTTGTGAAGACACCTTCGGTGATGGAAACATATTTGTTGTTGCATTGATTCAGTTTCAAAAACACCTTCTTTTGCTCACAGAGAATCCTGGATCTTACTATTAGTTCAAGAGTTAACATATATCAATATGGTGCATTCTTCTCTTAAGAACCTTCTGTTGTGAAGACACCTTCAGTGATGGATACATATTTGATATTGCATTCATTCAGTTTCAATAACTGCTTACATTTGCACAACAAGACTCCTGGTTCTGACTGCTAGTTTAGGAGTTAACATGTATCACTATGGTGCATTCTTCTCCTAAGAACCTTCTGTTGTGAAGACACCTTAAGTGATGGAGACATATTTGATATTGCATTTATTCAGTTTGAGTAACTGCTTCCATTTGCACATAGAGAATCCTGCTTCTTACTTCTATTTCAGGAGTTAACATGTATCACTATGGTGCATTCTTCTCCTAAGAAACGTCTGTTGTGAAGACACCTTCAGTGATGGAGAGATATTTGATGTTGCATTGATTCAGTTTCAGAAACACCTTCTTTTGTACACAGAGAATCCTGGATCTTACTATTAGTTCGGGAGTTAACATGTATCACTATGGTGCATTGTTCTCCTAAGAACGTTCTGTTGTGAAGACACTTTCAGTGATGGATTAATATGTGATATTGTATTGATTCAGTTCCAAAAACACCTTCATTTACACATAACCGATCCTGGTTCCATCTGTTAGTTTAGGAGTTTACATGTATCACTATGGTGCATTGTTCCCCTAAGAACCTTCTGTTGTGAACAAACCTTCAGTGATGGAGAAATATTTGATATTGCATTGATTCAGTTTCACAAACACCTTCTTTTACACATACAGAATCCTGGATCTTACTATTAGTTCAGGAGTTAACATGTGTCACAATAGTGCATTCTTCTCCTAAGAACCTTCTGTTGTGAACACACCTTCAGTGATGGAGACATATTTGATATTGCATTGATTCAGTTTCACAAACACCTTCTTTTACACATAGAGAATCCAGGTTCTTACTGCTCGTTTAGGAGTTAACAGGTATCACTATGGTGCATTCTTCTCCTAAGAACCTTGTGTTGTGAAGACACCTTCAGTGATGGAGACATATTTGATATTGCATTTATTCAGTTTGAGTAACTGCTTCCATTTGCACATAGAGAATCCTGGTTCTTACTTCTATTTCAGGAGTTAACATGTATCACTATGGTGCATTCTTCTCCTAAGAACCTTCTGTTGTGAAGACACCATCAGTGATGGAGAGATATTTGAAGTTGGATTGATTCAGTTTCAGAAACACCTTCTTTTGTACACAGAGAATCCTGGATCTTACTATTAGTTCAGGAGTTAACATGTATAAATTTGGTGCATTGTTCTCCTAAGAACGTTCTGTTTTGAAGACACCTTCAGTGATGGAGACATACTTGATTTTGCATTGATTCAGTTTCAGAAACACCTTCTTTTGCCCATACAGAATCCTAGTTCTTTCTGCCAGTTCAGGAGA
The DNA here is from genome assembly GCA_034509955.1 of Urosaurus nigricauda. Classification (NCBI taxonomy): domain Eukaryota; kingdom Metazoa; phylum Chordata; class Lepidosauria; order Squamata; family Phrynosomatidae; genus Urosaurus; species Urosaurus nigricauda. Next base: position 151,582,411 of record JAOEGL010000003.1, read on the forward strand.
TAACATGTATCACTATGGTGCATTGTCCTCCTAAGAGCCTTCTGTTGTGAATACCCCTTCTTTCATGGATTTAAATTTGATATTGCATTGAAACAGTTTCAGAAACAGTTTCCCTAACCTAACCCTAACCTTCACCCTAGCCCTAACCGTAAACCTAACCCTAAACCCTAACCCTAACCCTAAACATAACGCCATCCCAAACCCTAACGCTAACCCTCATTTAAATGAAACCCGAACTCTACCCTAACCCAATTCCTAAACCCTAACCCTAACCCTAAACCCTAAACCCTAAACCTAATCCTAACCCTAACCCTAAAACTAACCCGAACCCTAACCTTAACACCATCCCAAACCCAAAAGCTAACCATAATTGAAATGAAACCATAATACTACCCTCACCCGAAAACTAACCCTAAACCTAATCCTTAACCCTAGCCCTAACCCTAACCCTAAACCCAAACCTAAATCCTAACCCTAAACCTAACTCTAAACCTAACCCTAATCCTAAACCTTAACCCTAGCCCCTACCCTAACCTTAACCCTAACCCTAGCCCTAACCCTAACCTTAATGCCATCCCAAACCCTAACGCTAACCGTATATTCAATGAAACCCTAACACTACCCAAACCCTAACCCATTCCTGACCCTAACCCTATCCCTAACCCGAAAACCTAACCCTAACGCTAACCCAAACCCTAAACCTAACCATAACTCTAAACCATAACCCTAACCCTAATCCTGACCCGAAAGCTAAAACTAACCCTAACCCGAACCTTAACGCCGTCCCAAACCCTAACGCTAACCCTAATTTAAATGAAAACCTAACACTACACTAACCCTAACCCTAACCTTATCCTTAACCCTAACCCTAACACTAAACCTAAACCCTAACCCTAACCCTTACCCTAACCCTAACCCTAACCCTAGCTCTAACCGTAACCCTAACACTAAACACTAACAATAAACCCTAACCCTTAACCTAAACCTAAGCCTAACCCTAACACTAACATTAACGCTATCCCAAACCCTAATGCTAACCCTAATCCTAAACCTTAAACTTAGCCCTAACCCTAACCCTAAAACCTAACCCAAACCCTAAACCCAAACTTTAACCCTAAGTCTAACCATAACCCTAACCCTAATCCTAATCCTAACACTAACCCTAAAACTTACCCGAACCCTAAACTTAATGGCATCCCAAACCCTAACACTAACCCTAATTTAAATCAAACCCTAACACTACCCTAACCCGAACCCTAACCCTAACCCTTAACCCTAACCCTAACACTGACAATAACCCTAATCCCAAACCTTAACCCTAACACTAACGCTAGCCCTAACTCTAACCCTAACCCTAACCCTAACCGAAAATCCTAACCCTAACCCAAACCCTAAGCCTAACCATAACCCGAATCATAACCCTAACCGTAAATCCTAACCCTAACCTTAACACCATCCCAAACCCTAACGCTAACACTAATTTAAATGAAACCCTAACACTACCCTAACCCTAACCCTAATCCTTAACCTTAACCCTAACCCTAACCGTAAACCCTATTCCTAACCCTAAACCCTACGACAAACTCTTACACTAATATTAACACCATCCAAAATGCTAACGCTAACCCTAATTTAAATGAAACCCTAACACTACCCTAACCCTAACCCTGACCCTAACCTTAACGCCATCCCAAACCCTAACACTACCCTAACCCAAACCCTAAACCTAACCCTAATCCTTAACCCTAACCCTAACCCTAACCCTAAACCTAAACCTAAACTCTAACCCTAACTCTAACCCTAACCCTAACACTAACCCTAACACTAAACCCTAACCCTCACCCAAACCCTTACCCTAACCTTAACCGTAACCCTAGCCCTAACCCTAAACCCTAACCCTAACCCTAATTCTAACCTTCATGCCATCCCAAACCCTAACGCTAACCCGAATTTAAATGAAACCCTAACACTACCCTAACCCTAACCCTAATGCTAAACCTTAACCCTAGCCCTAGCCCTAACCGGAACCCTAAACCCTAACCCTAACCCTAAACCCGAAGCCTAACACTTACCCTAAACTTAACGCCATCCCAAACCTGAACGCTAACCCTAATTTAAATGAAACCCTAACCCTAAACCCTAAGCCTAATCCTGACCCTAAACTTAACGCCATCCCAAACCCTAACGCTAACCCTAATTTAAATGAAACCCTAACACTACCCTGAACCTAACCCTAACCCTAATACTAAACCGTAACCCTAGCCCTAGCCCTCACCCTAACCCTAACCTTAAACATTAATCCCAACCCTGACCCTAACCTTAACGCCATGCCAAACCCTAACGCTTACCCTAATTTAAACAAAACCCTAACCCAAAACCGAACCCTTAATCCCGAAGCCTAACTCTGACCCTAACCTTAGCGCCATCCCAAACCCTAACGCTAACCCTAATTTAAATAAAAAACCCTAACACCACCCACACCCTAACCCTAACCCTAACCCTAAACCTTAACCCTAGCCTTACCCTAACCCTAACCCTAAACCCTAACCCTAACTCTAAACCCTAACCCTAACCCCTAAGCCTAACCCTGAATCTGACCCTGTCCCTAACCTTAACGCTATCCAAAACCCGAACCCGAACCTTAATGTCATCCCAAACCCTAACGCAAACCCTAATTTAAATGAAACCCTAACACTACCGTAACCCTAACCCTAACCCTAATCCTAATTCTAAATCTTAACCTTAACCCTAACCCTAACCCTAAACTTAACCTAACCTACCTTTAACCTTAACCCTAATGCTAACCTATCCTATCCCCAAACTTAAAGTAACCTAACCCTAACCCTAACCCTAACCATAACCCCTAACCCTAACCCTGAACCTGACCCTGACCCTAACTCTAACCTTAACGCTATTACAAACCCTAACCCAAACTTTAACGCCATTCCAAACACTAACACTATCCCTAATTTCAATGAAACCCTAACACTACCCTAACCCTAACCCTAATCCTAATTCTAAACCTAAACTTTAACCCTAACCCTAACCCTATCCCTAAACTTAAACCTAACCTACCTTTAACCTTAACCCTAATGCTAACCTATCCTATCCCTAAACTTAAACTAACCTAAACCTAACCCTAACCATAACCTAACCCTAACCCTCACCAAACCCTAACCCCAACCCTAAACTAAACCTAAACCTAACCTAACGCTTACCCTAAGCCTAACCCAATCCAAACCATAACCCTAACCCTAACTCTAACCCTAAACCCTAACCCTAACCTTAACGCCATCCCAAACCCTAACGCTAACACTTATTTAAATGAAACCTTAACACTACCCTAACCCTAACCCTAATCCTAAACCTTACGCCTAGCCCTAACCCTAACCCTAACCCGAACCCTAAACCCCAAGCCTTATCCTAACACTAACCCTAAAACTAACCCTAACCCTAACCTTAATGCCATCCCAAACCCTAACGCTAACCCTAATTTAAATGAAACCCTAACACTACCCTAACCTGAACCCTAACCCTAACCCTAATCCTTAACCCTAGCCCTAACCCTAACCCTAAACCTAAACTCTAACCCTAACCCTAAACCTAACCCTAAACCAAACCCTAATCCCAAACCTTAACCCTAACCCTAGGCCTAACTATAACCCTAACCCTAACCCACACCCTAGCCCTAACCCTAGCCCTATCCCAAAACCCTAAATTTAACGCTATCCCAAACCCTAACCCTAACCCTAATTTAAATGAAACCCTAACCCTAACCCTAACCCTAAGCTTAACGCTATCCCAAACCCTAACCCTAACCCTAATTTAAATGAAACCCTAACCCTAACCCTAACCTTAACGCCATCCCAAACCCTAACGCTAACCCTAATTCAAATGAAACCCTAACACTACCCTAACCCTAACCTTAATTCTAAACCTTAAACCTAGCCCTAACCCTAACCCTAACCCCAAACCCCAACCCGAACCCTAACCCTAAACCCCAACCCTAATCCTAACACTAACCCTAAAACTAACCCTATCCCTAACCTTAACGCCATCCCAAACCCTAACGCTAACCCTAATTTAAATGAAACCCTAACACTAGCCTAACCCTAACCGTAACCCTAATCCTAAACCGTAAACCTAGCCTTAACACTAACCCTAACCACAAACCCTAAACCTAACCCTAACCCTAAACCCTAACCCTAATCCTAACACTAACCCTAAAACTAACCCTAACCCTAATCCTTAACCTTAGTCCTAAACCTAACCCTAACCCTAAACCTAAACCCTAACCCTAACCCAAAACCTTAACCCTAAACCAAAACCCTAAGTCTAACCCTGACCCTAACCTTAACGCCATCCCAAACCCTAATGCTAACCCTAATTTAAATGTAACCCTAACCCTAACCCTTAACCCTAAACCTGACCCTAACCTTAACGCCATCCCAAACCCTAACGCTAACCCTAATTTAAATGAAACCATAACACTACCCTAACCCTAACCCTAATCCTTAACCCTAGCCCTAACCCTAACCCTAACCCTAAACCCGAACCCTAACGCTGACCCTGACCCTGACCCTAACCCTTACCTTAACGCTATCCCAAACCCTAACCCTAACCTTAACGCCATCCCAAACCCTACTGCTAACCCTATTTGAAATGAAACCCTAACACTACCCCAACCCTAACCCTCACCCTAATCCTAATTCTAAACCTTAACCTTAACCATAACCCTAACCCTTACCTAACCCTGACCCTGACCCTGACCCTAACCCTAATCTTAACGCTATCCCAAACCCTAACCCTAACCCTAATTTAAATGAAACACTAACCCTAACCTAACCCTAACCCAAATCCAAACCTAATCCTAACCCTGTTCCAAACCTAACCCTAACCCTAAACTACATTTAAACTTAACCTACCTTTCACCTTAACCCTAATGCTAACCCCAACCCTAAACTAAACCTAAACCTAACCTAACGCTTACCCTAACCCTAACCCAATCCAAACCAATCCAAACCAATCCAAACCCTAACCCTAACCCTAATCCAAACCTTCAGTTTCAGAAACACCTTCTTTTGCTCACAGAGAATCCTGGATCTTACTATTAGTTCAAGAGTTAAAATATATCAATATGGTGCATTCTTCTCTTAAGAACCTTCTGTTGTGAAGACACCTTCATTGATGGAGACATATTTGATATTGCATTGATTCAGTTTCAGTAACTGCTTTCATTTGCACCTACAGAATCCTGGTTCTTACTTCTAGTTCAGGAGTTACATGTATCACTATGGTGCATTCTTCTCCAAAGAACCTTCTGTTGTGAAGACAACTTCAGTGATGGAGACATATTTGATATTGCATTGATTCAGTTTCAGAAACACCTTCTTTTGCACATACAGAATCCAGGTTCTTAATACTAGTTTAGGAGTTAACATGTATCACTATGGTGCATTCTTCTCCTAAGAACCTTCTGTTGTGAAGACACCTTAAGTGATGGAGACATATTTGATATTGCATTTATTCAGTTTCAGTAACAGCTTCCATTTGCACATAGAGAATCCTGGTTCTTACTATTATTTCGGGAGTTAACATGTATCACTATGGTGGATTGTTCTCCTACGAACCTTCTATTGTGAAGACACCTTCAGTGATGGAGACATATTTGATATTACATTGATTCAGTTTCAGTAACTGCTTCCATTTGCACACACAGAATCCTGGTTCTTAATGCTAGTTAAGGAGTTAACATGTATCACTAGGGTGCATTGTACTCCTAAGAACTTTCTGTTGTGAAGACACCTTCAGTGATGGAGACATATTTGATATTGCATTATTTCAGTTTCAGTAACTGCTACCATTTGCAAATAGAGAATCCTGGGTCTTACTTCTATTTCAGGAGTTAACATGTATCACTATGGTGCAGTCTTCTCCTAAGAACCTTCTGTTGTGAAGACACCTTCAGTGATGGAGAGATATTTGATGTTGCATTGATTCAGTTTCAGCAACACCTTCTTTTGTACACAGAGAATCCTGGATCTTACTATTAGTTCGGGAGTAAACATGTATCACTATGGTGCATTGTTCTCCTAAGAACCGTCTGTTGTGAAGACACATTCAGTGATGGAGACATATTTGATATTGCATTGATTCAGTTTCAGTAACTGCTTCCATTTGCACATACAGAATCCAGCTTCTTACTCCTAGTTTAGGAGTTAACATGTATCACTATGGTGCATTGTACTCCTAAGAACTTTCTGTTGTGAAGACACCTTCAGTGATGGAGACATATTTGATGTTGCATTGATTCAGTTTCAGAAACACCTTCTTTTGCTCACAGAGAATCTTGGATCTTACTATTAGTTCAAGAGTTAACATATATCAATATGGTGCATTCTTCTCTTAAGAACCTTCTGTTGTGAAGACACCTTCAGTGAAGGAGACATATTTGATGTTGCATTGATTCAGTTTCAGAAACACCTTCTTTTGCTCACAGAGAATCCTGGATCTTACTATTAGTTCAAGAGTTAACATATATCAATATGGTGCATTCTTCTCTTAAGAACCTTCTGTTGTGAAGACACCTTCAGTGATGGAGACATATTTGATATTGCATTGATTCAGTTTCAGTAACTGCTTTCATTTGCACCTACAGAATCCTGGTTCTTACTTCTAGTTCAGGAGTTACATGTATCACTATGGTGCATTTTTCTACTAAGAACCTTCTGTTGTGAAGACACCTTCAGTGATACAGACATATTTGATATTGCATTGATTCAGTTTCAGTAACTGCTTTCATTTGCAATTACAGAATCCTGGTTCTTACTATTAGTTCAGGAGTTAACATCTGTCACTATGGTGCATTGTTCTCCTAAGAACCTTCTGTTGTGAAGACACCTTCAGTCATGGAGACATATTTGATATTGCATTCATTCAGTTTCATAAACACCTTCTTTTACCATAGAGAATCCTGGATCTTACTTCTAGTTTAGGAGTTAACATCTATCACTATGGTGCATTCTTCTCCTAAGAATCTTCTGTTGTGAAGACACCTTCAATGATGGAGACATATTTGATACTGCATTGATTCAGTTTCAGAAACAGCTTCATTTGCACATAACCAATCCTGGTTCCTTCAGTTAGTTTAGGAGTTTACATGTATCATTATGGTGCATTGTTCCCCTAAGAACCTTCTGTTGTGAACACACCTTCAGTGATCTAGACATATTTGATATTGCATTGATTCAGTTTCAGAAACACCTTCTTTTACACATAGAGAATGCTGGATCTTACTATTAGTTCAGGAGTTAACATCTGTCACTATGGTGCATTGTTCTCCTAAGAACCTTCTTTTGTGAAGACACCTTCAGTCTTGGAGACATATTTGATATTGCATTGATTCAGTTTCATAAACACCTTCTTTTACACATAGAGAATCCTGGATCTTGCTTTTAGTTTAGTAGTTAACATCTATCACTATGGTGCATTCTTCTCCTAAGAACCTTCTGTTGTGAAGACACCTTCAGTGATGGAGACATATTTGATATTCCATTGATTCAGTATCAGTAACTGCATCCATTTGCACAGACAGAATCCTGGTTCTTACTTCTAGTTTAGGAGTTAACATGTATCACTATGGTGCATTCCTCTCCTGAGAATCTTCTGTTGTGAAGACACCTTCAATGATGGAGACATATTTGATACTGCATTGATTCAGTTTCAGAAACAGCTTCATTTGCACATAACCGATCCTGGTTCCTTCTGTTAGTTTAGGAGTAAACATATATCATTATGGTGAATTGTTCCCCTAAGAACTTTCTGTTGTGAACACACCTTCAGTGATCTAGACATATTTGATATTGCATTGATTCAGTTTCAGAAACACCTTCTTTTACACATAGAGAATCGTGGATCTCACTATTAGTTCAGGAGTTAACATATGTCACTATGGTGCATTCTTCTCCTAAGAACCGTCTGTTGTGAAGAAACCGTAAGGGATGGAGACATATTTGATATTGCACTAATTCAGTTTCGGAAACAGCGCATTTGCACAAAACCGATCCTGGTTCCTTCTTTTAGTTTAGGAGTTAACATGTATCATTATGGTGCATTGTTCCCCTAAGAACCTTCTGTTGTGAAGACACCTTCAGTGATGGAGACATATTTGATATTGCATTAATTCAGTTTCAGAAACACCTTCTTTTGCACATACAGAATCCTGGTTCTTGCTGCTAGTTTAGGAGTAAAGATGTATCACTATGGTGCATTGTTCTCCTAAGAACCGTCTGTTTTGAAGACACCTTCAGTGATGGAGAGATATTTGATGTTGCATTGATTCAGTTTCAGAAACACATTCTTATGCACAACAAGACTCTTAGTTCTGACTGCTAGTTTAGGAGTTAACATGCATCACTATGGTGCATTGTTTTCCTAAGCACCGTCTATTGTGAAGACACATTTAGTGATGGAGACGTATTTCATGTTGCATTGATTCAGTTTCAGTAACTGCTTCCATTTGCACATACAGAATCCCGCGTCTTACTCCTAGTTTAGGAGTTAAAATGTATCACTATGGTGCATTGTAGTCCTAAGAAACTTCTGTTGTGAAGACACCTTCAGTGATGGAGACATATTTGATGTTGCATTGATTCAGTTTCAGAAACACCTTCTTTTGCTCACAGAGAATCCTGGATCTTACTATTAGTTCAAGAGTTAACATATATCAATATGGTGCATTCTTATCTTAATAACCTTCTGTTGTGAAGACACCTTCAGTGATGGAGACATATTGATGTTGCATTGATTCAGTTTCACAATCACCTTCTTTTCCACATACAGAATCCTGGATCTTACTATTAGTTCAGACGTTGACGTGTGTCACTATGGTGCATTGTTCTCATACGAACCTTCTGTTGTGAAGACACCTTCAGTCATGGAGACATATTTGATATTGCATTGATTCAGTTTCATAAACACCTTCTTTTACACATAGAGAATCCTGGATCTTACTTCTAGTTTAGGAGTTAACATCTATCACTATGGTGCATTCTTCTCCTAAGAACCTTTTGTTGTGAAGACACCTTCAGTGATGGAGACATATTTGATATTGCATTGATTCAGTTTCAGTAACTGCATCCATTTGCACAAACAGAATCCTGGTTCTTACTTCTAGTTCAGGAGTTAACATGTATCACTATGGTGCATTCCTCTCCTAATAATCTTCTGTTGTGAAGACACCTTCAATGATGGAGACATATTTGATACTGCATTGATTCAGTTTCAGAAACAGCTTCATTTGCACATAACCGATCCTGGTTCCTTCTGTTAGTTTAGGAGTTAACATGTATCATTATGGTGCATTGTTCCCCTAAGAACCTTCTGTTGTGAACACACCTTCAGTGATGGAGACATATTTGATTTTGCATTGATTCAGCTTCAGAAAGAACTTCTTTTACACATAGAGAATCCTGGATCTTACTATTAGTTCAGGAGTTAACATATGTCACTATGGTGCATTCTTCTCCTAAGAACCTTCTGTTGTGAAGACACCTTCAGTGATGGAAACATATTTGATATTGCATTGATTCAGTTTCAGTAACTGCATCCATTTGCACAAACAGAATCCTGGTTCTTACTTCTAGTTCAGGAGTTAACATGTATCACTATGGTGCATTCCTCTCCTAATAATCTTCTGTTGTGAAGACACCTTCAATGATGGAGACATATTTGATACTGCATTGATTCAGTTTCAGAAACAGCTTCATTTGCACATAACCAATCCTGGTTCCTTCTGTTAGTTTAGGAGTTAACATGTATCATTATGGTGCATTGTTCCCCTAAGAACCTTCTGTTGTGAACACACCTTCAGTGATGGAGACATATTTGATATTGCATTGATTCAGCTTCAGAAAGAACTTCTTTTACACATAGAGAATCCTGGATCTAACTATTAGTTCAGGAGTTAACATATGTCACTATGGTGCATTCTTCTCCTAAGAACCTTCTGTTGTGAAGACACCTTCAGTGATGGAAACATATTTGATATTGCATTGATTCAGTTTCAGAAACAGCTTCATTTGCTCATAACCGATCCTGGTTCCTTCTGTGAGTTTAGGAGTTAACATGTATCATTATGGTGCATTGTTCCCCGAAGAACCTTTTGTTGTGAAGACACCTTCAGTGATGGAGAGATATTTGATGTTGCATTGATTCAGTTTCAGAAACACATTCTTATGCACAACAAGACTCTTAGTTCTGACTGCTAGTTTAGGAGTTAACATGCATCACTATGGTGCATTGTTTTCCTAAGAACCGTCTATTGTGAAGACACCTTTAGTGATGGAGACGTATTTGATGTTGCATTGATTCAGTTTCAGTAACTGCTTCCATTTGCACATACAGAATCCGGCGTCTTACTCCTAGTTTAGGAGTTAACATGTATCACTATGGTGCATTGTAGTCCTAAGAACCTTCTGTTGTGAAGACACCTTCAGTGATGGAGACATATTTGATGTTGCATTGATTCAGTTTCAGAAACACCTTCTTTTGCTCACAGAGAATCCTGGATCTTACTATTAGTTCAAGAGTTAACATATATCAATATGGTGCATTCTTATCTGAATAACCTTCTGTTGTGAAGACACCTTCAGTGATGGAGTCATATTTGATGTTGCATTGATTCAGTTTCAGAAACACCTTCTTTTGCTCACAGAGAATCCTGGATCTTACTATTAGTTCAAGAATTAACATATATCAATATGGTGCATTCTTCTCTTAAGAACCTTCTGTTGTGAAGACACCTTCAGTGATGGAGACATATTTGATATTGCATTGATTCAGTTTCAGTAACTGCTTCCATTTGCACCTACAGAATCCTGGTTCTTACTTCTAGTTCAGGAGTTACATGTATCACTATGGTGCATTCTTCTCCAAAGAACCTTCTGTTGTGAAGACACCTTCAGTGATGGAGATATATTTGATATTGCATTGATTCAGTTTCAGAAAGACCTTCTTATGCACAACAAGACTTTTAGTTCTGACTGATAGTTTAGGAGTTAACATGTATCACTATGGTGCATTGTTCCCCTATGAACCTTCTGTTGTGAACAAACCGTCAGTGATGGAGTTGTATTTGATATTGCATTGATTCAGTTTCAGAAACACCTTCTTTTACACATACAGAATCCTGGATCTTACCATTAATTCAGGAGTTAACATGTGTCACTATGGTGCATTCTTCTCCTTAGAACCTTCTGTTGTGAAGACACCTTCAGTGATGGAGACATATTTGATATTGCATTGATTCAGTTTCAGAAACACCTTAACCCTAGCCCTAACCCTAACCCTAAACCCAAACCTAAATCCTAACCCTAAACCTAACTCTAAACCTAACCCTAATCCTAAACCTTAACCCTAGCCCCTACCCTAACCTTAACCCTAACCCTAGCCCTAACCCTAACCTTAATGCCATCCCAAACCCTAACGCTAACCGTATATTCAATGAAACCCTAACACTACCCAAACCCTAACCCATTCCTGACCCTAACCCTATCCCTAACCCGAAAACCTAACTCTAACGCTAACCCAAACCCTAAACCTAACCATAACTCTAAACCATAACCCTAACCCTAATCCTGACCCGAAAGCTAAAACTAACCCTAACCCGAACCTTAACGCCGTCCCAAACCCTAACGCTAACCCTAATTTAAATGAAAACCTAACACTACACTAACCCTAACCCTAACCTTATCCTTAACCCTAACCCTAACACTAAACCTAAACCCTAACCCTAACCCTTACCCTAACCCTAACCCTAACCCTAGCTCTAACCGTAACCCTAACACTAAACACTAACAATAAACCCTAACCCTTAACCTAAACCTAAGCCTAACCCTAACACTAACATTAACGCTATCCCAAACCCTAATGCTAACCCTAATCCTAAACCTTAAACTTAGCCCTAACCCTAACCCTAAAACCTAACCCAAACCCTAAACCCAAACTTTAACCCTAAGTCTAACCATAACCCTAACCCTAATCCTAATCCTAACACTAACCCTAAAACTTACCCGAACCCTAAACTTAATGGCATCCCAAACCCTAACACTAACCCTAATTTAAATCAAACCCTAACACTACCCTAACCCGAACCCTAACCCTAACCCTTAACCCTAACCCTAACACTGACAATAACCCTAATCCCAAACCTTAACCCTAACACTAACGCTAGCCCTAACTCTAACCCTAACCCTAACCCTAACCGAAAATCCTAACCCTAACCCAAACCCTAAGCCTAACCATAACCCGAATCATAACCCTAACCGTAAATCCTAACCCTAACCTTAACACCATCCCAAACCCTAACGCTAACACTAATTTAAATGAAACCCTAACACTACCCTAACCCTAACCCTAATCCTTAACCTTAACCCTAACCCTAACCGTAAACCCTATTCCTAACCCTAAACCCTACGACAAACTCTTACACTAATATTAACACCATCCAAAATGCTAACGCTAACCCTAATTTAAATGAAACCCTAACACTACCCTAACCCTAACCCTGACCCTAACCTTAACGCCATCCCAAACCCTAACACTACCCTAACCCAAACCCTAAACCTAACCCTAATCCTTAACCCTAACCCTAACCCTAACCCTAAACCTAAACCTAAACTCTAACCCTAACTCTAACCCTAACCCTAACACTAACCCTAACACTAAACCCTAACCCTCACCCAAACCCTTACCCTAACCTTAACCGTAACCCTAGCCCTAACCCTAAACCCTAACCCTAACCCTAATTCTAACCTTCATGCCATCCCAAACCCTAACGCTAACCCGAATTTAAATGAAACCCTAACACTACCCTAACCCTAACCCTAATGCTAAACCTTAACCCTAGCCCTAGCCCTAACCGGAACCCTAAACCCTAACCCTAACCCTAAACCCGAAGCCTAACACTTACCCTAAACTTAACGCCATCCCAAACCTGAACGCTAACCCTAATTTAAATGAAACCCTAACCCTAAACCCTAAGCCTAATCCTGACCCTAAACTTAACGCCATCCCAAACCCTAACGCTAACCCTAATTTAAATGAAACCCTAACACTACCCTGAACCTAACCCTAACCCTAATACTAAACCGTAACCCTAGCCCTAGCCCTCACCCTAACCCTAACCTTAAACATTAATCCCAACCCTGACCCTAACCTTAACGCCATGCCAAACCCTAACGCTTACCCTAATTTAAACAAAACCCTAACCCAAAACCGAACCCTTAATCCCGAAGCCTAACTCTGACCCTAACCTTAGCGCCATCCCAAACCCTAACGCTAACCCTAATTTAAATAAAAAACCCTAACACCACCCACACCCTAACCCTAACCCTAACCCTAAACCTTAACCCTAGCCTTACCCTAACCCTAACCCTAAACCCTAACCCTAACTCTAAACCCTAACCCTAACCCCTAAGCCTAACCCTGAATCTGACCCTGTCCCTAACCTTAACGCTATCCAAAACCCGAACCCGAACCTTAATGTCATCCCAAACCCTAACGCAAACCCTAATTTAAATGAAACCCTAACACTACCGTAACCCTAACCCTAACCCTAATCCTAATTCTAAATCTTAACCTTAACCCTAACCCTAACCCTAAACTTAACCTAACCTACCTTTAACCTTAACCCTAATGCTAACCTATCCTATCCCCAAACTTAAAGTAACCTAACCCTAACCCTAACCCTAACCATAACCCCTAACCCTAACCCTGAACCTGACCCTGACCCTAACTCTAACCTTAACGCTATTACAAACCCTAACCCAAACTTTAACGCCATTCCAAACACTAACACTATCCCTAATTTCAATGAAACCCTAACACTACCCTAACCCTAACCCTAATCCTAATTCTAAACCTAAACTTTAACCCTAACCCTAACCCTATCCCTAAACTTAAACCTAACCTACCTTTAACCTTAACCCTAATGCTAACCTATCCTATCCCTAAACTTAAACTAACCTAAACCTAACCCTAACCATAACCTAACCCTAACCCTCACCAAACCCTAACCCCAACCCTAAACTAAACCTAAACCTAACCTAACGCTTACCCTAAGCCTAACCCAATCCAAACCATAACCCTAACCCTAACTCTAACCCTAAACCCTAACCCTAACCTTAACGCCATCCCAAACCCTAACGCTAACACTTATTTAAATGAAACCTTAACACTACCCTAACCCTAACCCTAATCCTAAACCTTACGCCTAGCCCTAACCCTAACCCTAACCCGAACCCTAAACCCCAAGCCTTATCCTAACACTAACCCTAAAACTAACCCTAACCCTAACCTTAATGCCATCCCAAACCCTAACGCTAACCCTAATTTAAATGAAACCCTAACACTACCCTAACCTGAACCCTAACCCTAACCCTAATCCTTAACCCTAGCCCTAACCCTAACCCTAAACCTAAACTCTAACCCTAACCCTAAACCTAACCCTAAACCAAACCCTAATCCCAAACCTTAACCCTAACCCTAGGCCTAACTATAACCCTAACCCTAACCCACACCCTAGCCCTAACCCTAGCCCTATCCCAAAACCCTAAATTTAACGCTATCCCAAACCCTAACCCTAACCCTAATTTAAATGAAACCCTAACCCTAACCCTAACCCTAAGCTTAACGCTATCCCAAACCCTAACCCTAACCCTAATTTAAATGAAACCCTAACCCTAACCCTAACCTTAACGCCATCCCAAACCCTAACGCTAACCCTAATTCAAATGAAACCCTAACACTACCCTAACCCTAACCTTAATTCTAAACCTTAAACCTAGCCCTAACCCTAACCCTAACCCCAAACCCCAACCCGAACCCTAACCCTAAACCCCAACCCTAATCCTAACACTAACCCTAAAACTAACCCTATCCCTAACCTTAACGCCATCCCAAACCCTAACGCTAACCCTAATTTAAATGAAACCCTAACACTAGCCTAACCCTAACCGTAACCCTAATCCTAAACCGTAAACCTAGCCTTAACACTAACCCTAACCACAAACCCTAAACCTAACCCTAACCCTAAACCCTAACCCTAATCCTAACACTAACCCTAAAACTAACCCTAACCCTAATCCTTAACCTTAGTCCTAAACCTAACCCTAACCCTAAACCTAAACCCTAACCCTAACCCAAAACCTTAACCCTAAACCAAAACCCTAAGTCTAACCCTGACCCTAACCTTAACGCCATCCCAAACCCTAATGCTAACCCTAATTTAAATGTAACCCTAACCCTAACCCTTAACCCTAAACCTGACCCTAACCTTAACGCCATCCCAAACCCTAACGCTAACCCTAATTTAAATGAAACCATAACACTACCCTAACCCTAACCCTAATCCTTAACCCTAGCCCTAACCCTAACCCTAACCCTAAACCCGAACCCTAACGCTGACCCTGACCCTGACCCTAACCCTTACCTTAACGCTATCCCAAACCCTAACCCTAACCTTAACGCCATCCCAAACCCTACTGCTAACCCTATTTGAAATGAAACCCTAACACTACCCCAACCCTAACCCTCACCCTAATCCTAATTCTAAACCTTAACCTTAACCATAACCCTAACCCTTACCTAACCCTGACCCTGACCCTGACCCTAACCCTAATCTTAACGCTATCCCAAACCCTAACCCTAACCCTAATTTAAATGAAACACTAACCCTAACCTAACCCTAACCCAAATCCAAACCTAATCCTAACCCTGTTCCAAACCTAACCCTAACCCTAAACTACATTTAAACTTAACCTACCTTTCACCTTAACCCTAATGCTAACCCCAACCCTAAACTAAACCTAAACCTAACCTAACGCTTACCCTAACCCTAACCCAATCCAAACCAATCCAAACCAATCCAAACCCTAACCCTAACCCTAATCCAAACCTTCAGTTTCAGAAACACCTTCTTTTGCTCACAGAGAATCCTGGATCTTACTATTAGTTCAAGAGTTAAAATATATCAATATGGTGCATTCTTCTCTTAAGAACCTTCTGTTGTGAAGACACCTTCATTGATCGAGACATATTTGATATTGCATTGATTCAGTTTCAGTAACTGCTTTCATTTGCACCTACAGAATCCTGGTTCTTACTTCTAGTTCAGGAGTTACATGTATCACTATGGTGCATTCTTCTCCAAAGAACCTTCTGTTGTGAAGACAACTTCAGTGATGGAGACATATTTGATATTGCATTGATTCAGTTTCAGAAACACCTTCTTTTGCACATACAGAATCCAGGTTCTTAATACTAGTTTAGGAGTTAACATGTATCACTATGGTGCATTCTTCTCCTAAGAACCTTCTGTTGTGAAGACACCTTAAGTGATGGAGACATATTTGATATTGCATTTATTCAGTTTCAGTAACAGCTTCCATTTGCACATAGAGAATCCTGGTTCTTACTATTATTTCGGGAGTTAACATGTATCACTATGGTGGATTGTTCTCCTACGAACCTTCTATTGTGAAGACACCTTCAGTGATGGAGACATATTTGATATTACATTGATTCAGTTTCAGTAACTGCTTCCATTTGCACACACAGAATCCTGGTTCTTAATGCTAGTTAAGGAGTTAACATGTATCACTAGGGTGCATTGTACTCCTAAGAACTTTCTGTTGTGAAGACACCTTCAGTGATGGAGACATATTTGATATTGCATTATTTCAGTTTCAGTAACTGCTACCATTTGCAAATAGAGAATCCTGGGTCTTACTTCTATTTCAGGAGTTAACATGTATCACTATGGTGCAGTCTTCTCCTAAGAACCTTCTGTTGTGAAGACACCTTCAGTGATGGAGAGATATTTGATGTTGCATTGATTCAGTTTCAGCAACACCTTCTTTTGTACACAGAGAATCCTGGATCTTACTATTAGTTCGGGAGTAAACATGTATCACTATGGTGCATTGTTCTCCTAAGAACCGTCTGTTGTGAAGACACATTCAGTGATGGAGACATATTTGATATTGCATTGATTCAGTTTCAGTAACTGCTTCCATTTGCACATACAGAATCCAGCTTCTTACTCCTAGTTTAGGAGTTAACATGTATCACTATGGTGCATTGTACTCCTAAGAACTTTCTGTTGTGAAGACACCTTCAGTGATGGAGACATATTTGATGTTGCATTGATTCAGTTTCAGAAACACCTTCTTTTGCTCACAGAGAATCTTGGATCTTACTATTAGTTCAAGAGTTAACATATATCAATATGGTGCATTCTTCTCTTAAGAACCTTCTGTTGTGAAGACACCTTCAGTGAAGGAGACATATTTGATGTTGCATTGATTCAGTTTCAGAAACACCTTCTTTTGCTCACAGAGAATCCTGGATCTTACTATTAGTTCAAGAGTTAACATATATCAATATGGTGCATTCTTCTCTTAAGAACCTTCTGTTGTGAAGACACCTTCAGTGATGGAGACATATTTGATATTGCATTGATTCAGTTTCAGTAACTGCTTTCATTTGCACCTACAGAATCCTGGTTCTTACTTCTAGTTCAGGAGTTACATGTATCACTATGGTGCATTTTTCTACTAAGAACCTTCTGTTGTGAAGACACCTTCAGTGATACAGACATATTTGATATTGCATTGATTCAGTTTCAGTAACTGCTTTCATTTGCAATTACAGAATCCTGGTTCTTACTATTAGTTCAGGAGTTAACATCTGTCACTATGGTGCATTGTTCTCCTAAGAACCTTCTGTTGTGAAGACACCTTCAGTCATGGAGACATATTTGATATTGCATTCATTCAGTTTCATAAACACCTTCTTTTACCATAGAGAATCCTGGATCTTACTTCTAGTTTAGGAGTTAACATCTATCACTATGGTGCATTCTTCTCCTAAGAATCTTCTGTTGTGAAGACACCTTCAATGATGGAGACATATTTGATACTGCATTGATTCAGTTTCAGAAACAGCTTCATTTGCACATAACCAATCCTGGTTCCTTCAGTTAGTTTAGGAGTTTACATGTATCATTATGGTGCATTGTTCCCCTAAGAACCTTCTGTTGTGAACACACCTTCAGTGATCTAGACATATTTGATATTGCATTGATTCAGTTTCAGAAACACCTTCTTTTACACATAGAGAATGCTGGATCTTACTATTAGTTCAGGAGTTAACATCTGTCACTATGGTGCATTGTTCTCCTAAGAACCTTCTTTTGTGAAGACACCTTCAGTCTTGGAGACATATTTGATATTGCATTGATTCAGTTTAATAAACACCTTCTTTTACACATAGAGAATCCTGGATCTTGCTTTTAGTTTAGTAGTTAACATCTATCACTATGGTGCATTCTTCTCCTAAGAACCTTCTGTTGTGAAGACACCTTCAGTGATGGAGACATATTTGATATTCCATTGATTCAGTATCAGTAACTGCATCCATTTGCACAGACAGAATCCTGGTTCTTACTTCTAGTTTAGGAGTTAACATGTATCACTATGGTGCATTCCTCTCCTGAGAATCTTCTGTTGTGAAGACACCTTCAATGATGGAGACATATTTGATACTGCATTGATTCAGTTTCAGAAACAGCTTCATTTGCACATAACCGATCCTGGTTCCTTCTGTTAGTTTAGGAGTAAACATATATCATTATGGTGAATTGTTCCCCTAAGAACTTTCTGTTGTGAACACACCTTCAGTGATCTAGACATATTTGATATTGCATTGATTCAGTTTCAGAAACACCTTCTTTTACACATAGAGAATCCTGGATCTCACTATTAGTTCAGGAGTTAACATATGTCACTATGGTGCATTCTTCTCCTAAGAACCGTCTGTTGTGAAGAAACCGTAAGGGATGGAGACATATTTGATATTGCACTAATTCAGTTTCGGAAACAGCGCATTTGCACAAAACCGA
Organism: Urosaurus nigricauda; assembly: GCA_034509955.1. Taxonomy (NCBI): domain Eukaryota; kingdom Metazoa; phylum Chordata; class Lepidosauria; order Squamata; family Phrynosomatidae; genus Urosaurus; species Urosaurus nigricauda. The sequence continues at coordinate 151,601,372 of JAOEGL010000003.1, forward strand.
TCCTGGTTCCTTCTTTTAGTTTAGGAGTTAACATGTATCATTATGGTGCATTGTTCCCCTAAGAACCTTCTGTTGTGAAGACACCTTCAGTGATGGAGACATATTTGATATTGCATTAATTCAGTTTCAGAAACACCTTCTTTTGCACATACAGAATCCTGGTTCTTGCTGCTAGTTTAGGAGTAAAGATGTATCACTATGGTGCATTGTTCTCCTAAGAACCGTCTGTTTTGAAGACACCTTCAGTGATGGAGAGATATTTGATGTTGCATTGATTCAGTTTCAGAAACACATTCTTATGCACAACAAGACTCTTAGTTCTGACTGCTAGTTTAGGAGTTAACATGCATCACTATGGTGCATTGTTTTCCTAAGCACCGTCTATTGTGAAGACACATTTAGTGATGGAGACGTATTTCATGTTGCATTGATTCAGTTTCAGTAACTGCTTCCATTTGCACATACAGAATCCCGCGTCTTACTCCTAGTTTAGGAGTTAAAATGTATCACTATGGTGCATTGTAGTCCTAAGAAACTTCTGTTGTGAAGACACCTTCAGTGATGGAGACATATTTGATGTTGCATTGATTCAGTTTCAGAAACACCTTCTTTTGCTCACAGAGAATCCTGGATCTTACTATTAGTTCAAGAGTTAACATATATCAATATGGTGCATTCTTATCTTAATAACCTTCTGTTGTGAAGACACCTTCAGTGATGGAGACATATTGATGTTGCATTGATTCAGTTTCACAATCACCTTCTTTTCCACATACAGAATCCTGGATCTTACTATTAGTTCAGACGTTGACGTGTGTCACTATGGTGCATTGTTCTCATACGAACCTTCTGTTGTGAAGACACCTTCAGTCATGGAGACATATTTGATATTGCATTGATTCAGTTTCATAAACACCTTCTTTTACACATAGAGAATCCTGGATCTTACTTCTAGTTTAGGAGTTAACATCTATCACTATGGTGCATTCTTCTCCTAAGAACCTTTTGTTGTGAAGACACCTTCAGTGATGGAGACATATTTGATATTGCATTGATTCAGTTTCAGTAACTGCATCCATTTGCACAAACAGAATCCTGGTTCTTACTTCTAGTTCAGGAGTTAACATGTATCACTATGGTGCATTCCTCTCCTAATAATCTTCTGTTGTGAAGACACCTTCAATGATGGAGACATATTTGATACTGCATTGATTCAGTTTCAGAAACAGCTTCATTTGCACATAACCGATCCTGGTTCCTTCTGTTAGTTTAGGAGTTAACATGTATCATTATGGTGCATTGTTCCCCTAAGAACCTTCTGTTGTGAACACACCTTCAGTGATGGAGACATATTTGATTTTGCATTGATTCAGCTTCAGAAAGAACTTCTTTTACACATAGAGAATCCTGGATCTTACTATTAGTTCAGGAGTTAACATATGTCACTATGGTGCATTCTTCTCCTAAGAACCTTCTGTTGTGAAGACACCTTCAGTGATGGAAACATATTTGATATTGCATTGATTCAGTTTCAGTAACTGCATCCATTTGCACAAACAGAATCCTGGTTCTTACTTCTAGTTCAGGAGTTAACATGTATCACTATGGTGCATTCCTCTCCTAATAATCTTCTGTTGTGAAGACACCTTCAATGATGGAGACATATTTGATACTGCATTGATTCAGTTTCAGAAACAGCTTCATTTGCACATAACCGATCCTGGTTCCTTCTGTGAGTTTAGGAGTTAACATGTATCATTATGGTGCATTGTTCCCCGAAGAACCTTTTGTTGTGAAGACACCTTCAGTGATGGAGAGATATTTGATGTTGCATTGATTCAGTTTCAGAAACACATTCTTATGCACAACAAGACTCTTAGTTCTGACTGCTAGTTTAGGAGTTAACATGCATCACTATGGTGCATTGTTTTCCTAAGAACCGTCTATTGTGAAGACACCTTTAGTGATGGAGACGTATTTGATGTTGCATTGATTCAGTTTCAGTAACTGCTTCCATTTGCACATACAGAATCCGGCGTCTTACTCCTAGTTTAGGAGTTAACATGTATCACTATGGTGCATTGTAGTCCTAAGAACCTTCTGTTGTGAAGACACCTTCAGTGATGGAGACATATTTGATGTTGCATTGATTCAGTTTCAGAAACACCTTCTTTTGCTCACAGAGAATCCTGGATCTTACTATTAGTTCAAGAGTTAACATATATCGATATGGTGCATTCTTATCTGAATAACCTTCTGTTGTGAAGACACCTTCAGTGATGGAGTCATATTTGATGTTGCATTGATTCAGTTTCAGAAACACCTTCTTTTGCTCACAGAGAATCCTGGATCTTACTATTAGTTCAAGAATTAACATATATCAATATGGTGCATTCTTCTCTTAAGAACCTTCTGTTGTGAAGACACCTTCAGTGATGGAGACATATTTGATATTGCATTGATTCAGTTTCAGTAACTGCTTCCATTTGCACCTACAGAATCCTGGTTCTTACTTCTAGTTCAGGAGTTACATGTATCACTATGGTGCATTCTTCTCCAAAGAACCTTCTGTTGTGAAGACACCTTCAGTGATGGAGACATATTTGATATTGCATTGATTCAGTTTCAGAAAGACCTTCTTATGCACAACAAGACTTTTAGTTCTGACTGATAGTTTAGGAGTTAACATGTATCACTATGGTGCATTGTTCCCCTATGAACCTTCTGTTGTGAACAAACCGTCAGTGATGGAGTTGTATTTGATATTGCATTGATTCAGTTTCAGAAACACCTTCTTTTACACATACAGAATCCTGGATCTTACCATTAATTCAGGAGTTAACATGTGTCACTATGGTGCATTCTTCTCCTTAGAACCTTCTGTTGTGAAGACACCTTCAGTGATGGAGACATATTTGATATTGCATTGATTCAGTTTCAGAAACACCTTCTTATGCACAACAAGACTCTTAGTTCTGACTGCTAGTTTAGGAGTTAACCTGTATCACTATGGTGCATTGTTCTCCGAAGAACCGTCTATTGTGAAGATACATTTAGTGATGGAGACATATTTGATGTTGCATAGATTCAGTTTAACGAATACCTTCTTTTGCACATACAGAATCCAGGTTCTTACTGCTAGTTTAGGAGTTAACATGTTTCACTATGGTGCATTCTTCTCCTAAGAACCTTCTGTTGTGAAGACACCTTCAGTGATGGAGACATATTTGATATTCCATTGATTCAGTATCAGTAACTGCATCCATTTGCACAAACAGAATCCTGGTTCTTACTTCTAGTTCAGGAGTTAACATGTATCACTATGGTGCATTCCTCTCCTGAGAATCTTCTGTTGTGAAGACACCTTCAATGATGCAGACATATTTGATACTGCATTGATTCAGTTTCAGAAACGGCTTCATTTGCACATAACCGATCCTGGTTCCTTCTGTTAGTTTAGGAGTTAACATGTATCATTATGGTGAATTGTTCCCCTAAGAACTTTCTGTTGTGAACACACCTTCAGTGATCTAGACATATTTGATATTGCATTGATTCAGTTTCAGAAACACCTTCTTTTACACATAGGCAATCCTTGATCTCACTATTAGTTCAGGAGTTAACATATGTCACTATGGTGCATTCTTCTCCTAAGAACCGTCTGTTGTGAAGAAACCGTAAGGGATGGAGACATATTTGATATTGCACTGATTCAGTTTCGGAAACAGCCCATTCGGATAAAACCAATCCTGGTTCCTTCTGTTAGTTTAGGAGTTAACATGTATCATTATGGTGCATTGTTCCCCTAAGAACCTTCTGTTGTGAAGACACCTTCAGTGATGGAGACATATTTGATATTGCATTAATTCAGTTTCAGAAACACCTTCTTTTGCACATACAGAATCCTGGTTCTTGCTGCTAGTTTAGGAGTAAAGATGTATCACTATGGTGCATTGTTCTCCTAAGAACCGTCTGTTTTGAAGACACCTTCAGTGATGGAGAGATATTTGATGTTGCATTGATTCAGTTTCAGAAACACATTCTTATGCACAACAAGACTATTAGTTCTGACTGCTAGTTTAGGAGTTAACATGCATCACTATGGTGCATTGTTTTCCTAAGCACCGTCTATTGTGAAGACACGTTTAGTGATGGAGACGTATTTGATGTTGCATTGATTCAGTTTCAGTAACTGCTTCCATTTGCACTACAGAATCTTGCGTCTTACTCCTAGTTTAGGAGTTAAAATGTATCACTATGGTGCATTGTAGTCCTAAGAACCTTCTGTTGTGAAGACACCTTCAGTGATGGAGACATATTTGATGTTGCATTGATTCAGTTTCAGAAACACCTTCTTTTGCTCACAGAGAATCCTGGATCTTACTATTAGTTCAAGAGTTAACATATATCAATATGGTGCATTCTTATCTTAATAACCTTCTGTTGTGAAGACACCTTCAGTGATGGAGACATATTTGATATTGCATTGATTCAGTTTCACAATCACCTTCTTTTGCACATACAGAATCCAGGTTCTTAATACTAGTTTAAGAGTTAACAAGTATCACTATGGTGCATTCTTCTCCTAAGAACCTTCTGTTCTGAAGACACCTTCAGTGATGGAGACATATTTGATATTGCATTGATTCAGTTTCACAATCACCTTCTTTTGCACATACAGAATCCTGGATCTTACTATTAGTTCAGACGTTGACGTGTGTCACTATGGTGCATTGTTCTCCTAAGAACGTTCTGTTTTCAAGACACCTTCAGTCATGGAGACATATTTGATATTGCATTGATTCAGTTTCATAAACACCTTCTTTTACACATAGAGAATCCTGGATCTAACTTCTAGTTTAGGAGTTAACATCTATCACTATGGTGCATTCTTCTCCTAAGAACCTTTTGTTGTGAAGACACCTTCAGTGATGGAGACATATTTGATATTGCATTGATTCAGTTTCAGTAACTGCATCCATTTGCACAAACAGAATCCTGGTTCTTACTTCTAGTTCAGGAGTTAACATGTAATACTATGGTGCATTCCTCTCCTAATAATCTTCTGTTGTGAAGACACCTTCAATGATGGAGACATTTTGATACTGCATTGATTCAGTTTCAGAAACAGCTTCATTTGCACATAACCGATCCTGGTTCCTTCTGTTAGTTTAGGAGTTAACATGTATCATTATGGTGCATTGTTCCCCTAAGAGCCTTCTGTTTTGAACACACCTTCAGTGATGGAGACATATTTGATATTGCATTGATTCAGCTTCAGAAAGAACTTCTTTTACACATAGAGAATCCTGGATCTAACTATTAGTTCAGGAGTTAACATATGTCACTATGGTGCATTCTTCTCCTAAGAACCTTCTGTTGTGAAGACACCTTCAGTGATGGAAACATATTTGATATTGCATTGATTCAGTTTCAGAAACAGCTTAATTTGCTCATAACCGATCCTGGTTCCTTCTGTGAGTTTAGGAGTTAACATGTATCATTATGGTGCATTGTTCCCCGAAGAACCTTTTGTTGTGAAGACACCTTCAGTGATGGAGAGATATTTGATGTTGCATTGATTCAGTTTCAGAAACACATTCTTATGCACAACAAGACTCTTAGTTCTGACTGCTAGTTTAGGAGTTAACATGCATCACTATGGTGCATTGTTTTCCTAAGAACCGTCTATTGTGAAGACACCTTTAGTGATGGAGACGTATTTGATGTTGCATTGATTCAGTTTCAGTAACTGCTTCCATTTGCACATACAGAATCCGGCGTCTTACTCCTAGTTTAGGAGTTAACATGTATCACTATGGTGCATTGTAGTCCTAAGAAACTTCTGTTGTGAAGACACCTTCAGTGATGGAGACATATTTGATGTTGCATTGATTCAGTTTCAGAAAACCTTCTTTTGCTCACAGAGAATCCTGGATCTTACTATTAGTTCAAGAGTTAACATATATCAATATGGTGCATTCTTATCTGAATAACCTTCTGTTGTGAAGACACCTTCAGTGATGGAGTCATATTTGATGTTGCATTGATTCAGTTTCAGAAACACCCTCTTTTGCTCACAGAGAATCCTGGATCTTACTATTAGTTCAAGAATTAACATATATCAATATGGTGCATTCTTCTCTTAAGAACCTTCTGTTGTGAAGACACCTTCAGTGATGGAGACATATTTGATATTGCATTGATTCAGTTTCAGTAACTGCTTCCATTTGCACCTACAGAATCCTGGTTCTTACTTCTAGTTCAGGAGTTACATGTATCACTATGGTGCATTCTTCTCCAAAGAACCTTCTGTTGTGAAGACACCTTCAGTGATGGAGACATATTTGATATTGCATTAATTCAGTTTCAGAAACACCTTCTTTTGCACATACAGAATCCTGGTTCTTGCTGCTAGTTTAGGAGTAAAGATGTATCACTATGGTGCATTGTTCTCCTAAGAACCGTCTGTTTTGAAGACACCTTCAGTGATGGAGAGGTATTTGATGTTGCATTGATTCAGTTTCAGAAAGACCTTCTTATGCACAACAAGACTTTTAGTTCTGACTGATAGTTTAGGAGTTAACATGTATCACTATGGTGCATTGTTCCCCTATGAACCTTCTGTTGTGAACAAACCGTCAGTGATGGAGTTGTATTTGATATTGCATTGATTCAGTTTCAGAAACACCTTCTTTTACACATACAGAATCCTGGATCTTACCATTAATTCAGGAGTTAACATGTGTCACTATGGTGCATTCTTCTCCTTAGAACCTTCTGTTGTGAAGACACCTTCAGTGATGGAGACATATTTGATATTGCATTGATTCAGTTTCAGAAACACCTTCTTATGCACAACAAGACTCTTAGTTCTGACTGCTAGTTTAGGAGTTAACCTGTATCACTATGGTGCATTGTTCTCCGAAGAACCGTCTATTGTGAAGATACAATTAGTGATGGAGACATATTTGATGTTGCATAGATTCAGTTTAACGAATACCTTCTTTTGCACATACAGAATCCAGGTTCTTACTGCTAGTTTAGGAGTTAACATGTTTCACTATGGTGCATTCTTCTCCTAAGAACCTTCTGTTGTGAAGACACCTTCAGTGATGGAGACATATTTGATATTCCATTGATTCAGTATCAGTAACTGCATCCATTTGCACAAACAGAATCCTGGTTCTTACTTCTAGTTCAGGAGTTAACATGTATCACTATGGTGCATTCCTCTCCTGAGAATCTTCTGTTGTGAAGACACCTTCAATGATGGAGACATATTTGATACTGCATTGATTCAGTTTCAGAAACGGCTTCATTTGCACATAACCGATCCTGGTTCCTTCTGTTAGTTTAGGAGTTAACATGTATCATTATGGTGAATTGTTCCCCTAAGAACTTTCTGTTGTGAACACACCTTCAGTGATCTAGACATATTTGATATTGCATTGATTCAGTTTCAGAAACACCTTCTTTTACACATAGAGAATCCTTGATCTCACTATTAGTTCAGGAGTTAACATATGTCACTATGGTGCATTCTTCTCCTAAGAACCGTCTGTTGTGAAGAAACCGTAAGGGATGGAGACATATTTGATATTGCACTGATTCAGTTTCGGAAACAGCCCATTTGCACAAAACCGATCCTGGTTCCTTCTGTTAGTTTAGGAGTTAACATGTATCATTATGGTGCATTGTTCCCCTAAGAACCTTCTGTTGTGAAGACACCTTCAGTGATGGAGACATATTTGATATTGCATTAATTCAGTTTCAGAAACACCTTCTTTTGCACATACAGAATCCTGGTTCTTGCTGCTAGTTTAGGAGTAAAGATGTATCACTATGGTGCATTGTTCTCCTAAGAACCGTCTGTTTTGAAGACACCTTCAGTGATGGAGAGATATTTGATGTTGCATTGATTCAGTTTCAGCAACACATTCTTATGCACAACAAGACTCTTAGTTCTGACTGCTAGTTTAGGAGTTAACATGCATCACTATGGTGCATTGTTTTCCTAAGCACCGTCTATTGTGAAGACACGTTTAGTGATGGAGACGTATTTGATGTTGCATAGATTCAGTTTCAGTAACTGCTTCCATTTGCACTACAGAATCCCGCGTCTTACTCCTAGTTTAGGAGTTAAAATGTATCACTATGGTGCATTGTAGTCCTAAGAACCTTCTGTTGTGAAGACACCTTCAGTGATGGAGACATATTTGATGTTGCATTGATTCAGTTTCAGAAACACCTTCTTTTGCTCACAGAGAATCCTGGATCTTACTATTAGTTCAAGAGTTAACATATATCAATATGGTGCATTCTTATCTTAATAACCTTCTGTTGTGAAGACACCTTCAGTGATGGAGACATATTTGATATTGCATTGATTCAGTTTCACAATCACCTTCTTTTGCACATACAGAATCCAGGTTCTTAATACTAGTTTAAGAGTTAACAAGTATCACTATGGTGCATTCTTCTCCTAAGAACCTTCTGTTCTGAAGACACCTTCAGTGATGGAGACATATTTGATATTGCATTGATTCAGTTTCACAATCACCTTCTTTTGCACATACAGAATCCTGGATCTAACTTCTAGTTTAGGAGTTTACATCTATCACTATGGTGCATTCTTCTCCTAAGAACCTTTTGTTGTGAAGACACCTTCAGTGATGGAGACATATTTGATATTGCATTGATTCAGTTTCAGTAACTGCATCCATTTGCACAAACAGAATCCTGGTTCTTACTTCTAGTTCAGGAGTTAACATGTATCACTATGGTGCATTCCTCTCCTAATAATCTTCTGTTGTGAAGACACCTTCAATGATGGAGACATTTTGATACTGCATTGATTCAGTTTCAGAAACAGCTTCATTTGCACATAACCGATCCTGGTTCCTTCTGTTAGTTTAGGAGTTAACATGTATCATTATGGTGCATTGTTCCCCTAAGAACCTTCTGTTTTGAACACACCTTCAGTGATGGAGACATATTTGATATTGCATTGATTCAGCTTCAGAAAGAATTTCTTTTACACATAGAGAATCCTGGATCTAACTATTAGTTCAGGAGTTAACATATGTCACTATGGTGCATTCTTCTCCTAAGAACCTTCTGTTGTGAAGACACCTTCAGTGATGGAAACATATTTGATATTGCATTGATTCAGTTTCAGAAACAGCTTCATTTGCTCATAACTGATCCTGGTTCCTTCTGTGAGTTTAGGAGTTAACATGTATCATTATGGTGCATTGTTCCCCGAAGAACCTTTTGTTGTGAAGACACCTTCAGTGATGGAGAGATATTTGATATTGCATTGATTCAGTTTCAGGAACACCTTCTTTTACACATACAGAATCCTGGATCTTACCATTAATTCAGGAGTTAACATGTGTCACTATGGTGCATTCTTCTCCTTAGAACCTTCTGTTGTGAAGACACCTTCAGTGATGGAGACATATTTGATATTGCATTGATTCAGTTTCAGAAATACCTTCTTATGCACAACAAGACTCTTAGTTCAGACTGCTAATTTAGGAGTTAACCTGTATCACTATGGTGCATTGTTCTCCGAAGAACCGTCTATTGTGAAGACACATTTAGTGATGGAGACATATTTGATGTTGCATAGATTCAGTTTAACGAATACCTTCTTTTGCACATACAGAATCCAGGTTCTTACTGCTAGTTTAGGAGTTAACATGTTTCACTATGGTGCATTCTTCTCTGAAGAACCTTCTGTTGTGAAGACACCTTCAGTGATGGAGACATATTTGATATTGCCTTTATTCAGTTTCAGTAACTGCTTCCATTTGTACATAGAGAATCGTGGTTCTTACTTCTATTTCAGGAGTTAACATGTATCTCTATGGTGCATTCTTCCCGTAAGAACCTTCTGTTGTGAAGACACTTTCAGTGATGGAGACATATTTGATTTTGCATTGATTCAGTTTCAGAAACACCTTCTTTTGCACATACAGAATCCTGGTTCTTTCTGCTAGTTCAGGAGTAAACATGTATCACTATGGTGCATTGTTCTCATAAGAACCTTCTGTTGTGAACATACCTTCTGTGATGAAGACATATTTGACGATGCAATGAATCAGTTTCAGTAACTGCTTCCATTTGCACATACAGAATCCTGGTTGTTACTGCTAATTCAGGAGTCAAGATGTATCACTATGGTTCAATATTTTCCTAAAAACCTTGTCTTGTTATCACACCTACATTGATGGAGAGAAATTTGATATTGCTTTGATTCCGTTTAAGAAACAGCTTCTATTTGCACATACAGAATCCTAGTTCTTTCTGCCAGTTCAGGAGATAACATGTTTCACTATGGTGCATTGTCCTCCTAAGAACCTTCTGTTGTGAATATCCCTTCTTTCATGGGTTTTAATTTGACATGGCATTGAAACAGTTTCAGAAACAGTTTCCCTAACCTAACCCTAACCTTATCCCTAGCCCTAACCGTAACCCTAACCCTAAACCCTAACCCTAACCCTAAACATAACGCCATCCCAAACCCTAACGCTAACCCTCATTTAAATTAAACCCTAACACTACCCGAACCCAATTCCTAAACCCTAACCCTAACCCTAAACCCTAAACCCTAACCCTAATCCTGACCCGAAAGCTAAAACTAACCCTAACCCTAACCTTAACACCATCCCAAACCCAAAAGCTAACCATAATTGAAATGAAACCATAACACTACCCTCACCCGAAACCTAACCCTAAACCTAATCCTTAACCCTAGTCCTAACCCTAACCCTAAACCCAAACCTAACTCTAACCCTAACCCTAATCCTAAACCTTATCCCTAGCCCCTACCCTAACCTTAACCCTAACCCTAGCCCTAACCCTAACCTTAATGCCATCCCAAACCCTAACGCTAACCCAAAATTAAATGAAACCCTAACACTACCCTAACCGTAACCGTAACCCTCATCCTAAACCTAACCCATTCCTGACCCTAACCCTGTCCCTAACCCGAAAACCTAACCCTAACGCTAACCCTAAACCCTAAACCTAACCCTAAACCTAAACCATTACCCTAACCCTAATCCTGACCCTAAAGCTAAAACTAACCCTAACCCTAACCTTAACGCCGTCCCAAACCCTAACGCTAACCCTAATTTAAATGAAACCCTAACACTACATTAACCCTTACCATAATCCTTAACCCTAACCCTAACCCTAAACCCTAACCCTAACCCTAAACCTTAACCCTGACCCTAACCCTACGCCTAAACCTAGCCCTAACCCTAACCCTAACCCTAAACACTAACAATAAACCCTAATCCTAATCCTAAATGTAACCCTAACACTAACTTTAACACTATCCAAACCCTAATGCTAACCCTAATCCTAAACCTTAAACTTAGCCCTAACCCTAACCCTAACCCTAAAACCTAACCCAAACTCTAACCCCAAACTTTAACCCTAAGTCTAACCATAACCCTAAACCCTAATCCTAATCCTAACACTAACCCTAAAACTTACCCGAACCCTAACCTTAATGCCATCCCAAACCCTAACGCTAACCCTAATTTAAATGAAACCCTAACACTACCCTAACACAACCATAACCCTAACCCTAATCCTTAACCCTAACCCTAACACTGACACTAACCCTAATCCCAAACCTTAACCCAAACCCTAACCCTAGCCCTAACCCTAACCCTAAACCCAAACCTAACTCTAACCCTAACCCTAATCCTAAACCTTAACCCTATCCCCTACCCTAACCTTAACCCTAACCCTAGCCCTAACCCTAACCTTAATGCCATCCCAAACCCTAACGCTAACCCAATATTAAATGAAACCCTAACACTACCCAAACCCTAACCGTAACCATCATCCTAAACCTAACCCATTCCTGACCCTAACCCTTTCCCTAACCCAAAAATGTAACCCTAACGCTAACCCTAAACCCTAAACCTAACCATAACCCTAAACCATAACCCTAACCCTAATCCTGACCCGAAAGCTAAAACTAACCCTAACCCTAACCTTAATGCCATCCCAAACCCTAACGCTAACCCTAATTTAAATGAAACCCTAACACTACACTAACCCTAACCCTAACCTTATCCTTAACCCTAACCCTAACCCTAAACCTAAACCCTAACCCTAAACCTAAACCTAACCCTTACCATTACCCTAACCCTAACCCTAGCCCTAACCCTAACCCTAACCCTAAAAACTAACAATAAATCCTAACCCTAAACCTAAGCCTAAGCCTAACACTAACCTTAACGCTATCCCAAACCCTAATGCTAACCCTAATCCTGAACCTTAAACTTATCCCTAACCCTAACCCTAACCCTAAAACCTAACCCAAACCCTAACCCCAACATTTAACCCTAAGTCTAACCATAACCCTAAACCCTAATCCTAATCCTAACACTAACCCTAAAACATACCCAAACCCTAACCTTAATGCCATCCGAAACCCTAACGCTAACCCTAATTTAAATGAAACCCTAATACTACCCTAACCCGAACCCGAACCCTAACCCTAACACTGACAATAACCCTAATCCCAAACCTTAACCCTAACCCTAGCCCTAACTCTAACCCTAACCCTAACCCTAACCGTAAACCCTAACCCTAACCCAAACCCTAAGCCTAACTATAACCCGAATCATAACCCTAACCGTAAATCCTAAACCTAACCTTAACACCATCCCAAACCCTAACGCTAACACTAATTTAAATGAAACCCTAACACTACCCTAACCCTAACCCTAATCCTTAACCTTAACCCTAACCCTAGCCCTAACCATAACCGTAAACCCTATTCCTAACCCTAAACCCTAAGACAAACTCTTACACTAATATTAACGCCATCCCAAATGCTAACGCTAACCCTAATTTAAATGAAACCCTAACACTATCCTAACCCTAACCCTGACCCTAACCTTAACGCCATCCCAAACCCTAACACTACCCTAACCCGAACCCTAAACCTAACCCTAATCCTTAACCCTAAACCTAACCCTAACCATAAACCTAAACCTAAACTCTAACCCTAGCCCTAACCCTAGCCCTAACCCTAACCCTAACCCTAAAAACTAACCATAAATCCTAACCCTAAACCCTAACCCTAACTCTAACCCTAACACTAAACCCTAACCCTCACCCAAACCCTTACCCTAACCTTAACCGTAACCCTAACCCTAACCCTAAACCCTAACCCTAACCGTAATCCTAACCTTCACGCCATCCCAAACCCGAACGCTAACCCGAATTTAAATGAAACCCTAACACTACCCTAACCCTAACACTAATGATAAACCTTAACCTTAGCCCTAGCCCAAACCGGAACCCTAAACCCTAACCCTAACCCTAAACCCTAAGCCGAACACTTACTCTAAACTTAACGCCATCCCAAACCCGAACGCTAACCCTAATATGAATGAAACCCTAACCCGAACCCTATACCCTAAGCCTAATCCTGACCCTAAACTTAACGCCATCCCAAACCCTAACGCTAACCCTAATTTAAATGAAACCCTAACAATACCCTAACCCCAACCGTAACCCTAACCCTAAACCTAACCCTAAACCCTAAACCTAATCCTGACCCTAAACTTAACGCCATCCCAAACCCTAACGCTAACCCTAATTTAAATGAAACCCTAACAATACCCTAACCCTAACCGTAACCCTAACCCTAAACCCTAACCCTAACCCTAACCCTAATCCCTAACCCGAAACCTAACGCTAAAACTAACCCGAAATCCTAACCCTAATACTAACCCTAAATCCGAACCCTATCCGTAATCCTTACCCTAACCCTAAAACTAACCCTAACCCTAACCTTAAAGCCATCCCAAACCCTAACGCTATCCCTAATTTAAATGAAACCCTAACATTACCCTAACCATAACCCTAACCTTAACGTCATCCCAAACCCTAACACGAACCCTAATTTAAATAAAACCCTAACACTACCCCAACCCGAACCCAAACCCTAACCCTAATCCTTAACCCTAGCCCTAACTCCTAACTTCTTTTGTACACAGAGAATCCTGGATCTTACTATTACTTCGGGAGTAAACATGTATCACTAGGGTGCATTATTCTCCTAAGAACCGTCTGTTGTGAAGACACCTTCAGTGATGGAGACATATTTGATATTGCATTGATTCAGTTTCAGTAACTGCTTCGATTTGCACATACAGAATCCTGGTTCTTACTGCTAGTTCAGGAGTAAACATGTATCACTATGGTGCATTGTTCTCCTGAGAGCCGTCTGTTGTGAAGACACCTTCAGTGATGGAGACATATTTGATATTGCATTTATTCAGTTTCAGTAACTGCTACCATTTGCAAATAGAGAATCCTGGGTCTTACTTCTATTTCAGGAGTTAACATGTATCACTATGGTGCATTCTTCTCCTAAGAACCTTCTGTAGTGAAGACACCTTCAGTGATGGAGAGATATTTGATGTTGCATTGATTCAGTTTCAGCAACACCTTCTTTTGTACACAGAGAATCCTTGATCTTACTATTACTTCGGGAGTAAACATGTATCACTATGGTGCATTATTCTCCTAAGAACCGTCTGTTGTGAAGACACATTCAGTGATGGAGACATATTTGATATTGCATTGATTCAGTTTCAGTAACTGCTTCCATTTGCACATACAGAATCCGGCTTCTTACTCCTAGTTTAGGAGTCAACATGTATCACTATGGTGCATTGTACTCCTAAGAACTTTCTGTTGTGAAGACACCTTCAGTGATGGAGACATATTTGATGTTGCCTTGATTCAGTTTCAGAAACACCTTCTTTTGCTCACAGAGAATCTTGGATCTTACTAAGAGTTCAAGAATTAACATATATCAATATGGTGCATTCTTCTCTTAAGAACCTTCTGTTGTGAAGACACCTTCAGTGATGGAGAGATATTTCATGTTGCATTGATTCAGTTTCAGAAACAACTTCTTTTGCACATACAGAATCCAGGTTCTTAATACTAGCTTAGGAGTTAACATGTATCACTATGGTGCATTCTTCTCCTAAGAACCTTCTGTTGTGAAGACACCTTAAGTGATGGAGACATATTTGATATTGCATTTATTCAGTTTCAGTAACTGCTTCCATTTGCACATAGCGAATCCTGGTTCTTACTATTATTTCAGGAGTTAACATGTATCACTATGGTGCATGGTTCTCCTACGAACCTTCTGTTGTGAAGACTCCTTCAGTGATGGAGACATATTTGATATTGCATTGATTCAGTTTCAGAAACACCTTCTTTTGCACATACAGAATCCAGGTTCTTAATACTAGTTTAGGAGTTAACATGTATCACTATGGTGCATTCTTCTCCTAAGAACCTTATAGTGATGGAGACATATTTGATATTGCATTTATTTAGTTTCAGTAAGTGCTTCCATTTGCACATAGAGAATCCTGGTTCTTACTATTATTTCGGGAGTAAACATGTATCACTATGGTGCATTGTTCTCCTACGAACCTTCTGTTGTGAAGACACCTTCAGTGATGGAGACATATTTGATATTGCATTGATTCAGTTTCAGTAACTGCTTCCATTTGCACACACAGAATCCTGTTTCTTAATGCTAGTTTAGGAGTTAACATGTATCACTAGGGTGCATTCTTCTCCTAAGAACCTTCTGTTGTGAAGACACCTTCAGTGATGGAGACATATTTGATATTGCATTGATTCAGTTTCAGTAACTGCTACCATTTGCAAATAGAGAATCCTGGGTCTTACTTCTATTTCAGGAGTTAACATGTATCACTACGGTGCTTTCGTCTCCTAAGAACCTTCTGTTGTGAAGACACCTTCAGTGATGGAGACATATTTGATATTGCATTGATTCAGTTTCAGTAACTGCTTCCATTTGCACATGCAGAATCCTGGTTCTTACTGCTAGTTCAGGAGTAAACATGTATCACTATGGTGCATTGTTCTCCTGAGAGCCGTCTGTTGTGAAGACACCTTCAGTGATGGAGACATATTTGATATTGCATTTATTCAGTTTCAGTAACTGCTTCCATTTGCACATAGAGAATCCTGGGTCTTACTTCTATTTCAGGAGTTAACATGTATCAATATGGTGCATTCTTCTCCTAAGAACCTTCTGTTGTGAAGACACCTTCAGTGATGGAGAGATATTTGATGTTGCATTGATTCAGTTTCAGCAACACCTTCTTTTGTACACAGAGAATCCTGGATCTTACTATTACTTCGGGAGTAAACATGTATCACTATGGTGCATTATTCTCCTAAGAACCGGCTGTTGTGAAGACACATTCAGTGATGGAGACATATTTGATATTGCATTGATTCAGTTTCAGTAACTGCTTCCATTTGCACATACAGAATCCGGCTTCTTACTCCTAGTTTAGGAGTTAACATGTATCACTATGGTGCATTGTACTCCTAAGAACTTTCTGTTGTGAAGACACCTTCAGTGATGGAGATATATTTGATGTTGCATTTATTCAGTTTCAGTAACTGCTACCATTTGCAAATAGAGAATCCTGGGTCTTACTTCTATTTCAGGAGTTAACATGTATCAATATGGTGCATTCTTCTCCTAAGAACCTTCTGTTGTGAAGACACCTTCAGTGATGGAGAGATATTTGATGTTGCATTGATTCAGTTTCAGCAACACCTTCTTTTGTACACAGAGAATCCTGGATCTTACTATTACTTCGGGAGTAAACATGTATCACTATGGTGCATTATTCTCCTAAGAACCGGCTGTTGTGAAGACACATTCAGTGATGGAGACATATTTGATATTGCATTGATTCAGTTTCAGTAACTGCTTCCATTTGCACATAGCGAATCCTGGTTCTTACTATTATTTCACGAGTTAAACATGTATCACTATGGTGCATTGTTCTCCTACGAACCTTCTGTTGTGAAGACACCTTCAGTGATGGAGACATATTTGATATTCCATTGATTCAGTTTCAGTAACTGCTTCCATTTGCACACACAGAATCCTGTTTCTTAATGCTAGTTTAGGAGTTAACATGTATCACTAGGGTGCATTCTTCTCCTAAGAACCTTCTGTTGTGAAGACACCTTCAGTGATGGAGACATATTTGATATTGCATTGATTCAGTTTCAGTAACTGCTTCCATTTGCACATACAGAATCCTGGTTCTTACTGCTAGTTCAGGAGTAAACATGTATCACTATGGTGCATTGTTCTCCTGAGAGCCGTCTGTTGTGAAGACACCTTCAGTGATGGAGACATTTTGATATTGCATTTATTCAGTTTCAGTAACTGCTACCATTTGCAAATAGAGAATCCTGGGTCTTACTTCTATTTCAGGAGTTAACATGTATCAATATGGTGCATTCTTCTCCTAAGAACCTTCTGTTGTGAAGGCACCTTCAGTGATTGAGAGATATTTGATGTTGCATTGATTCAGTTTCAGCAACACCTTCTTTTGTACACAGAGAATCCTGGATCTTACTATTACTTCGGGAGTAAACATGTATCACTTGGGTGCATTATTCTCCTAAGAACCGTCTGTTGTGAAGACACCTTCAGTGATGGAGACATATTTGATATTGCATTGATTCAGTTTCAGTAACTGCTTCCATTTGCACATACAGAATCCGGCTTCTTACTCCTAGTTTAGGAGTTAACATGTATCACTATGGTGCATTGTACTCCTAAGAACTTTCTGTTGTGAAGACACCTTCAGTGATGGAGACATATTTGATGTTGCATTGATTCAGTTTCAGAAACACCTTCTTGTGCTCACAGAGAATCTTGGATCTTACTAAGAGTTCAAGAATTAACATATATCAATATGGTGCATTCTTCTCTTAAGAACCTTCTGTTGTGAAGACACCTTCAGTGATGGAGAGATATTTCATGTTGCATTGATTCAGTTTCAGAAACACCTTCTTTTGCACATACAGAATCCAGGTTCTTAATACTAGCTTAGGAGTTAACATGTATCACTATGGTGCATTCTTCTCCTAAGAACCTTCTGTTGTGAAGACACCTTAAGTGATGGAGACATATTTGATATTGCATTTATTCAGTTTCAGTAACTGCTTCCATTTGCACATAGCGAATCCTGGTTCTTACTATTATTTCAGGAGTTAACATGTATCACTATGGTGCATGGTTCTCCTACGAACCTTCTGTTGTGAAGACTCATTCAGTGATGGAGACATATTTGATATTGCATTGATTCAGTTTCAGAAACACCTTCTTTTGCACATACAGAATCCAGGTTCCTAATACTAGTTTAGGAGTTAACATGTATCACTATGGTGCATTCTTCTCCTAAGAACCTTATAGTGATGGAGACATATTTGATATTGCATTTATTTTGTTTCAGTAAGTACTTCCATTTGCACATAGAGAATCCTGGTTCTTAGTATTATTTCGGGAGTAAACATGTATCACTATGGTGCATTTTTCTCCTACGAACCTTCTGTTGTGAAGACACCTTCAGTGATGGAGACATATTTCATATTGCATTGATTCAGTTTCAGTAACTGCTTCCATTTGCACATACAGAATCCGGCTTCTTACTCCTAGTTTAGGAGTTAACATGTATCAATATGGTGCATTGTACTCCTAAGAACTTTCTGTTGTGAAGACACCTTCAGTGATGGAGACATATTTGATGTTGCATTGATTCAGTTTCAGAAACACCTTCTTTTGCTCACAGAGAATCTTGGATCTTACTATTAGTTCAAGAGTTAACATATATCAATATGGTGCATTCTTCTCTTAAGAACCTTCTGTTGTGAAGACACCTTCAGTGATGGAGACATATTTGATGTTGCATTGATTCAGTTTCAGAAACACCTTCTTTTGCTCACAGAAAATCCTGGACCTTACTATTATTTCAAGAGTTAAAATATATAAATATGGTGCATTCTTCTCTTAAGAACCTACTGTTGTGAAGACACCTTCAGTGATGGAGACATATTTGATATTGCATTGATTCAGTTTCAGTAACTGCTTTCATTTGCACCTACATAATCCTGGTTCTTACTTCTAGTTCAAGAGTTACATGTATCACTATGGTGCATACTTCTCCAAAGAACCTTCTGTTGTGAAGACAACTTCAGTGATGGAGACATATTTGATATTGCATTGATTCAGTTTAGAAATACCTTCTTTTGCACATACAGAATCCAGGTTCATAATACTAGTTTAGGAGTTAACATGTATCACTATGGTGCATTCTTCTCCTAAGCACCTTCTAGTGATGGAGACATATTTGATATTGCATTTATTCAGTTTCAGTAACTGCTTCCATTTGCACATAGAGAATCCTGGTTCTTACTGTTATTTCGGGAGTTAACATGTATCACTATGGTGCATTGTTCTCCTACGAACCTTCTGTTGTGAAGACACCTTCAGTGATGGAGATATATTTGATATTGCATTGATTCAGTTTCAGTAACTGCTTCCATTTGCACACACAGAATCCTGTTTCTTAATGCTAGTTTAGGAGTTAACATGTATCACTAGGGTGCATTCTTCTCCTAAGAACCGTCTGTTGTGAAGACACATTCAGTGATGGAGACATATTTGATATTGCATTGATTCAGTTTCAGTAACTGCTTCCATTTGCACATACAGAATCCTGGTTCTTACTGCTAGTTCAGGAGTAAACATGTATCACTATGGTTCTTTCTTCTCCTAAGAACCTTCTGTTGTGAAGACACCTTCAGTGATGGAGAGATATTTGATGTTGCATTGATTCAGTTTCAGCAACACCTTCTTTTGTACACAGAGAATCCTGGATCTTACTATTACTTCGGGAGTAAACAGGTATCACTATGGTGCATTATTCTCCTAAGAACCGTCTGTTGTGAAGACACTTTCAGTGATGGAGACATATTTGATATTGCATTGATTCAGTTTCAGTAACTGCTTCCATTTGCACACACAGAATCCTGTTTCTTAATGCTAGTTTAGGAGTTAACATGTATCACTAGGGTGCATTCTTCTCCTAAGAACCTTCTGTTGTGAAGACACCTTCAGTGATGGAGACATATTTGATATTGCATTGATTCAGTTTCAGTAACTGCTTCCATTTGCACATACAGAATCCTGGTTCTTACTGCTAGTTCAGGAGTAAACATGTATCACTATGGTGCATTGTTCTCCTGAGAGCCGTCTGTTGTGAAGACACCTTCAGTGATGGAGACATATTTGATATTGCACTTATTCAGTTTCAGTAACTGCTACCATTTGCAAATAGAGAATCCTGGGTCTTACTTCTATTTCAGGAGTTAACATGTATCAATATGGTGCATTCTTCTCCTAAGAACCTTCTGTTGTGAAGACACCTTCAGTGATGGAGAGATATTTGATGTTGCATTGATTCAGTTTCAGCAACACCTTCTTTTGTACACAGAGAATCCTGGATCTTACTATTACTTCGGGAGTAAACATGTATCACTATGGTGCATTATTCTCCTAAGAACCGTCTGTTGTGAAGACACATTCAGTGATGGAGACATATTTGATATTGCATTGATTCAGTTTCAGTAACTGCTTCCATTTGCACATACAGAATCCGGCTTCTTACTCCTAGTTTAGGAGTTAACATGTATCACTATGGTACATTGTACTCCTAAGAACTTTCTGTTGTGAAGACACCTTCAGTGATGGAGATATATTTGATGTTGCATTGATTCAGTTTCAGAAACACCTTCTTTTGCTCACAGAGAATCTTGGATCTTACTAATAGTTCAAGAGTTAACATATATCAATATGGTGCATTCTTCTCTTAAGAACCTTCTGTTATGAAGACACCTTCAGTGATGGAGAGATATTTCATGTTGCATTGATTCAGTTTCAGAAACACCTTCTTTTGCACATACAGAATCCAGGTTCTTAATACTAGCTTAGGAGTTAACATGTATCACTATGGTGCATTCTTCTCCTAAGAACCTTCTGTTGTGAAGACACCTTAAGTGATGGAGACATATTTGATATTGCATTTATTCAGTTTCAGTAACTGCTTCCATTTGCACATAGAGAATCCTGGTTCTTACTATTATTTCAGGAGTTAACATGTATCACTAGGGTGCATTCTTCTCCTACGAACCTTCTGTTGTGAAGACACCTTCAGTGATGGAGACATATTTGATATTACATTGATTCAGTTTCAGTAACTGCTTCCATTTGCACACACAGAATCCTGTTTCTTGATGCTAGTTTAGGAGTTAACATGTATCACTAGGGTGCATTCTTCTCCTAAGAACCTTCTGTTGTGAAGACACCTTCAGTGATGGAGACATATTTGATATTGCATTGATTCAGTTTCAATAACTGCTTCCATTTGCACATACAGAATCCTGGTTCTTACTGCTAGTTCAGGAGTAAACATGTATCACTATGGTTCTTTCTTCTCCTAAGAACCTTCTGTTGTGAAGACACCTTCAGTGATGGAGAGATATTTGATGTTGCATTGATTCAGTTTCAGCAACACCTTCTTTTGTACACAGAGAATCCTGGATCTTACTATTACTTCGGGAGTAAACATGTATCACTATGGTGCATTATTCTCCTAAGAACCGTCTGTTGTGAAGACACTTTCAGTGATGGAGACATATTTGATATTGCATTGATTCAGTTTCAGTAACTGCTTCCATTTGCACACACAGAATCCTGTTTCTTAATGCTAGTTTAGGAGTTAACATGTATCACTAGGGTGCATTCTTCTCCTAAGAACCTTCTGTTGTGAAGACACCTTCAGTGATGGAGACATATTTGATATTGCATTGATTCAGTTTCAGTAACTGCTTCCATTTGCACATACAGAATCCTGGTTCTTACTGCTAGTTCAGGAGTAAACATGTATCACTATGGTGCATTGTTCTCCTGAGAGCCGTCTGTTGTGAAGACACCTTCAGTGATGGAGACATATTTGATATTGCATTTATTCAGTTTCAGTAACTGCTACCATTTGCAAATAGAGAATCCTGGGTCTTACTTCTATTTCAGGAGTTAACATGTATCAATATGGTGCATTCTTCTCCTAAGAACCTTCTGTTGTGAAGACACCTTCAGTGATGGAGAGATATTTGATGTTGCATTGATTCAGTTTCAGCAACACCTTCTTTTGTACACAGAGAATCCTGGATCTTACTATTACTTCGGGAGTAAACATGTATCACTATGGTGCATTATTCTCCTAAGAACCGTCTGTTGTGAAGACACATTCAGTGATGGAGAAATATTTGATATTGCATTGATTCAGTTTCAGTAACTGCTTCCATTTGCACATACAGAATCCGGCTTCTTACTCCTAGTTTAGGAGTTAACATGTATCACTATGGTACATTGTACTCCTAAGAACTTTCTGTTGTGAAGACACCTTCAGTGATGGAGATATATTTGATGTTGCATTGATTCAGTTTCAGAAACACCTTCTTTTGCTTACAGAGAATCTTGGATCTTACTAATAGTTCAAGAGTTAACATATATCAATATGGTGCATTCTTCTCTTAAGAACCTTCTGTTATGAAGACACCTTCAGTGATGGAGAGATATTTCATGTTGCATTGATTCAGTTTCAGAAACACCTTCTTTTGCACATACAGAATCCAGGTTCTTAATACTAGCTTAGGAGTTAACATGTATCACTATGGTGCATTCTTCTCCTAAGAACCTTCTGTTGTGAAGACACCTTAAGTGATGGAGACATATTTGATATTGCATTTATTCAGTTTCAGTAACTGCTTCCATTTGCACATAGAGAATCCTGGTTCTTACTATTATTTCAGGAGTTAACATGTATCACTATGGTGCATTGTTCTCCTACGAACCTTCTGTTGTGAAGACACCTTCAGTGATGGAGACATATTTGATATTACATTGATTCAGTTTCAGTAACTGCTTCCATTTGCACACACAGAATCCTGTTTCTTGATGCTAGTTTAGGAGTTAACATGTATCACTATGGTGCATTCTTCTCCTAAGAACCTTCTGTTCTGAAGACACCTTCAGTGATGGACACATATTTGATATTGCATTGAATCAGTTTCACAAACACCTTCTTTTGCACATACACAATCCTGGTTCTTACTGCTAGTTTAGGAGTTAAGATGTATCACTATGGTGCATTGTTCTCCTAAGAACCGTCTGTTTTGAAGACACCTTCAGTGATGGAGACATATTTGATATTGCATTGATTCAGGTTCAGTAACTCCTTCCATTTGAACATAAAGAATCCGGGTTCTTACTGCTAGTTGAAGAGTTAACATGTATCACTATGGTGCATTCTTCTCCTAAGAACCTTCTGTTCTGAAGACACCTTCAGTGATGGAGACATATTTGATATTGCATTGAATCAGTTTCACAAACACCTTCTTTTGCACATACACAATCCTGGTTCTTACTGCTAGTTTAGGAGTTAAGATGTATCACTATGGTGCATTGTTCTCCTAAGAACCGTCTGTTGTGAAGACACCTTCAGTGATGGAGACATATTTGATGTTTGCATTAATTCAGTTTCAGAAACACCTTCTTTTGCACATACAGAATGCTGGTTCTTAATGCTACTTCAGGAGTAAACATGTATCACTATGGTGCATTCTTCTCTTAAGAACCTTCTGTTGTGAATACACCTTCAGTGATGGAGAGATATTTGATGTTGCATTGATTCAGTTTCAGCAACATCTTCTTTTGTACACAGAGAATCCTGGATCTTACTATTAGTTCGGGAGTAAACATGTATCACTATGGTGCATTATTCTCCTAAGAACCGTCTTTTGTGAAGAGACATTCAGTGATGGAGACATATTTCATATTGCATTGATTCAGTTTCAGTAACTGCTTCCATTTGCACATACAGAATCCGGCTTCTTACTCCTAGTTTAGGAGTTAACATGTATCACTATGGTGCATTGTACTCCTAAGAACTTTCTGTTGTGAAGACACCTTCAGTGATGGAGACATATTTGATGTTGCATTGATTCAGTTTCAGAAACACCTTCTTTTCCTCACAGAGAATCTTGGATCTTACTGATAGTTCAAGAGTTAACATATATCAATATGGTGCATTGTACTCCTAAGAACTTTCTGTTGTGAAGACACCTTCAGTGATGGAGACATATTTGATATTGCATTCATTCAGTTTCAGTAACTGCTTCCATTTGCAAATACAGAATCCTGGTTCTTGCTGCTAGTTCAGGAGTAAACATGTATCACTATGGTGCATTGTTCTCCTGAGAGCCGTCTGTTGTGAAGACACCTTCAGACATATTTGATATTGCATTGATTCAGGTTCAGTAACTCCTTCCATTTGAACATAAAGAATCCGGGTTCTTACTGCTAGTTGAATAGTTAACATGTATCACTATGGTGCATTCTTCTCCTAAAAACCTTCTGTTCTGAAGACACCTTCAGTGATGGACACATATTTGATATTGCATGAATCAGTTTCACAAACACCTTCTTTTGCACATACACAATCCTGGTTCTTACTGCTAGTTTAGGAGTTAAGATGTATCACTATGGTGCATTGTTCTCCTAAGAACCGTCTGTTGTGAAGACACCTTCAGTGATGGAGACATGTTTGATATTGCATTGATTCAGTTTCAGTAACTGCTTCCATTTGCACATAGAGAATCCTGGGTCTTACTACTAGTTCAGGAGTTAACATGTATCACTTTGGTGCATTGTACTGCTAAGATGTATCACTATGGTGCATTGTTCTCCTAAGAACCGTCTGTTTTGAAGACACCTTCAATGATGGAGACATATTTTATATTGCATTGATTCAGGTTCAGTAACTCCTTCCATTTGCACATAAAGAATCCGAGTTCTTACTGCTAGTTTAAGAGTTAACATGTATCACTATGGTGCATTCTTCTCCTAAGAACCTTCTGTTCTGAAGACACCTTCAATGATGGAGACATATTTGATATTGCATTGAATCAGTTTCACAAACACCTTCTTTTGCACATACACAATCCTGGTTCTTACTGCTAGTTTAGGAGTTAAGATGTATCACTATGGTGCATTGTTCTCCTAAGAACCGTCTGTTGTGAAGACACCTTCAGTTATGGAGACATATTTGATGTTTGCATTGATTCAGTTTCAGAAACACCTTCTTTTGCACATACAGAATGCTGGGTCTTACTGATACTTCAGGAGTAAACATGTATCACTATGGTGCATTCTTCTCTTAAGAACCTTCTGTTGTGAATACACCTTCAGTGATGGAGAGATATTTGATGTTGCATTGATTCAGTTTCAGTAACTGCTTTCATTTGCAATTACAAAATCCTGGTTCTTACTTTTAGTTCAGGAGTTAACATGTATCACTATGGTGCATTGTTCCCTTATGAACCTAATGTTGTGAAGACACCTTCAGTGATGGAGACATATTTGATGTTGCATTGATTCAGTTTCATAAACACCTTCTTTTACACATAGAGAATCCTGGATCTTACTATTAGTTCAGGAGTTAACATCTGTCACTATGGTGCATTGTTCTCCTAAGAACCTTTTGTTGTGAAGGCACCTTCAGTCATGGAGACATATTTGATATTGCATTGATTCAGTTTCATAAACACCTTCTTTTACACATAGAGAATCCTGGATCTTACTTCTAGTTTAGGAGTTAACATCTATCACTATGGTGCATTCTTCTCCTAAGAATCTTCTGTTGTGAAGACACCTTCAATGATGGAGACATATTTGATACTGCATTAATTCACTTTCAGAAACAGCTTCATTTGCACATAACCAATCCTGGTTCCTTCAGTTAGTTTAGGAGTTTACATGTATCATTATGGTGCATTGTTCCCCTAAGAACCTTTTGTTGTGAACACACCTTCAGTGATGGAGACATATTTGATATTGCATTGATTCAGTTTCACAAACAGCTTCTTTTACACATACAGAATCCTGGATCTTACTATTAGTTCAGAAGTTCACATGTGCCACTATGGTGCATTCTTCTCCTAAGAACCTTCTGTTGTGAAGAAACCTTAAATGATGGAGACATATTTGATAATGCATTGATTCAGTTTCAGGAACTCCTTCCATTTGAACATAAAGAATCCGGGTTCTTACTGCTAGTTGAAGAGTTAACATGTATCACTATGGTGCATTCTTCTCCTAAGAACCTTCTGTTCTGAAGACACTTTCAGTGATGGACACATATTTGATATTGCATTGAATCAGTTTCACAAACACCTTCTTTTGCACATACACAATCCTGGTTCTTACTGCTAGTTTAGGAGTTAAGATGTATCACTATGGTGCATTGTTCTCCTAAGAACCGTCTGTTTTGAAGACACCTTCAGTGATGGAGACATATTTGATATTGCATTGATTCAGGTTCAGTAACTCCTTCCATTTGAACATAAAGAATCCGGGTTCTTACTGCTAGTTGAAGCGATAACATGTATCACTATGGTGCATTGTTCTCCTAAGAACCGTCTATTGTGAAGACACCTTCAGTGATGGAGACATATTTGATGTTTGCATTGATTCAGTTTCAGAAACACCTTCTTTTGCACATACAGAATGCTGGTTCTTACTGCTACTTCAGGAGTAAACATGTATCACTATGGTGCATTCTTCTCTTAAGAACCTTCTGTTGTGAATACACCTTCAGTGATGGAGAGATATTTGATGTTGCATTGATTCAGTTTCAGCAACATCTTCTTTTGTACACAGAGAATCCTGGATCTTACTATTAGTTCGGGAGTAAACATGTATCACTATGGTGCATTATTCTCCTAAGAACCGTCTGTTGTGAAGACACATTCAGTGATGGAGACATATTTCATATTGCATTGATTCAGTTTCAGTAACTGCTTCCATTTGCACATACAGAATCCGGCTTCTTACTCCTAGTTTAGGAGTTAACATATATCACTATGGTGCGTTGTACTCCTGAGAACTTTCTGTTGTGAATACACCTTCAGTGATGGAGAGATATTTGATGTTGCATTGATTCATTTTCAGAAACACCTTCTTTTGCTCACAGAGAATCTTGGATCTTACTATTAGTTCAAGAGTTACCATATATCAATATGGTGCATTCTTCTCTTAAGAACCTTCTGTTGTGAAGACACCTTCAGTGATGGAGACATATTTGATGTTGCATTGATTCAGTTTCAGAAACAGCTTCTTTTGCTCACAGAGAATCCTGGACCTTACTATTAGTTCAAGAGTTAACATATATCAATATGGTGCATTCTTCTCTTAAGAACCTTCTGTTGTGAAGACACCTTCAGTGATGGAGACATATTTGATATTGCATTGATTCACTTTCAGTAACTGCTTTCATTTGCACCTACAGAATCCTGGTTCTTACTTCTAGTTCAGGAGTTACATGTATCACTATGGTGCATTTTTCTACTAAGAACCTTCTGTTGTGAAGACACCTTCAGTGATAGAGACATATTTGATATTGCATTGATTCAGTTTCAGTAACTGCTTTCATTTGCAATTACAAAATCCTGGTTCTTACTTTTAGTTCAGGAGTAAACATGTATCACTATGGTGCATTGTTCCCTTATGAACCTAATGTTGTGAAGACACCTTCAGTGATGGAGACATATTTGATGTTGCATTGATTCAGTTTCATAAACACCTTCTTTTACACATAGAGAATCCTGGATCTTACTATTAATTCAGGAGTTAACATCTGTCACTATGGTGCATTGTTCTCCTAAGAACCTTTTGTTGTGAAGACACCTTCAGTCATGGAGACATATTTGATATTGCATTGATTCAGTTTCATAAACACCTTCTTTTACACATAGAGAATCCTGGATCTTACTATTAGTTCAGGAGTTAACATCTATCACTATGGTGCATTCTTCTCCTAAGAATCTTCTGTTGTGAAGACACCTTCAATGATGGAGACATATTTGATACTGCATTGATTCAGTTTCAGAAACAGCTTCATTTGCACATAACCAATCCTGGTTCCTTCAGTCAGTTTAGGAGTTTACATGTATCATTATGGTGCATTGTTCCCCTAAGAACCTTCTGTTGTGAACACACCTTCAGTGATGGAGACATATTTGATATTGCATTGATTCAGTTTCACAAACACCTTCTTTTACACATACAGAATCCTGGATCTTACTATTAGTTCAGAAGTTCACATGTGCCACTATGGTGCATTCTTCTCCTAAGAACCTTCTGTTGTGAAGACACCTTAAATGATGGAGACATATTTGATAATGCATTGATTCAGTTTCAGTAACTCCTTCCATTTGAACATAAAGAATCCGGGTTCTTACTGCTAGTTGAAGAGTTAACATGTATCACTATGGTGCATTCTTCTCCTAAGAACCTTCTGTTCTGAAGACACCTTCAGTGATGGACACATATTTGATATTGCATTGAATCAGTTTCACAAACACCTTCTTTTGCACATACAAAATCCTGGTTCTTACTGCTAGTTTAGGAGTTAAGATGTATCAATATGGTGCATTGTTCTCCTAAGAACCGTCTGTTGTGAAGACACCTTCATTGATGGAGACATGTTTGATATTGCATTGATTCAATTTCAGTAACTGCTTCCATTTGAACATAGAGAATCCTGGGTCTTACTACTAGTTCAGGAGTTAACATGTATCACTATGGTGCATTGTACTGCTAAAATGTATCACTATGGTGCATTGTTCTCCTAAGAACCGTCTGTTTTGAAGACACCTTCAGTGATGGAGACATATTTGATATTGCATTGATTCAGGTTCAGTAACTCCTTCCATTTGCACATAAAGAATCCGAGTTCTTACTGCTAGTTTAAGAGTTAACATGTATCACTATGGTGCATTCTTCTCCTAAGAACCTTCTGTTCTGAAGACACCTTCAGTGATGGAGACATATTTGATATTGCATTGAATCAGTTTCACAAACACCTTCTTTTGCACATACACAATCCTGGTTCTTACTGCTAGTTTAGGACTTAAGATGTATCACTATGGTGCATTGTTCTCCTAAGAACCGTCTGTTGTGAAGACACCTTCAGTGATGGAGACATATTTGATGTTTGCATTGATTCAGTTTCAGAAACACCTTCTTTTTCACATACAGAATCCTGGTTCTTACTGCTACTTCAGGAGTAAACATGTATCAATATGGTGCATTCTTCTCTTAAGAACCTTCTGTTGTGAATACACCTTCAGTGATGGAGATTAATTTGATATTCCATTGATTCAATTTCAGAAACGGCTTCCATTTGCTCATACAGAAAAATAGTTCGTACTCCTAGTTCAGGAGTTAACTGGTATCACTAAGATGCATTGTACTCCTAAGAACCTTGTCTTGTGAAAACACCTTCAGTGATGGAGAGATATTTGATATTGGATTGATTCACTTGCAGAAACATCTTCCTTTTGCACGTACAGAATCTTGGTTCTTACTGCTAGTTGAACAGTTATCATGTATCACTCCGGTACATTGTTCTCCTAAGAACCTAATGTTGTTAACACAACTTAATGGGTGGTGCCAAATTTAGTATTGCTTTGATTCAGTTTCAGAAATAGCTTTCATTTGCACATACAGAATCCTGGTTCTTACTGCTAATTCAGGAGTTAACATGTATCACTATGGTTCAATATTTTCCAAAAAACCTTATGTTCTTATCACACCTACATTGATGGAGACAAATTTGATATTGCTTTGATTCCGTTTAAGAAACAGCTTCCATTTGCACATACAGAATCCTAGTTCTTCCTGCTAGTTAAGGAGATAAAATGTGTCACTATGGTGCATTGTCCTCCTAAGAACCTTCTGTTGTGAATAACCCTTCTTTCATGGATTTAAATTTGACATTGCATTCAAACAGTTTCAGAAACAGTTTCTATAACCTAACCCTAACCTTAACCCTAGCCCTAACCCTAACCCTAACCCTAATCCTTAACCCTAGCCTTAACCCTAACCCTAACCCTAAACCTAAACCTAAACTCTAACACTAACCCTAACCCTAAACCCTAACCCAAATCCTAAGCCTAACCTTAACCCTAACCCTAACCCTAACCCTAAACCCTAACCCTAACCCGAACCCTAAATCTTAACCCTAGCCCTAACCCTAGCCCTAACCCTAACCCTAACCCTAACCCTAATTCTAAACCTTAATTCTAGCCCTAACCCCAACCCCAAACCCTAACCCAAACCATAACCCTAAACCTCAACCCTAATCCTAACACTAACCCTAAAACTAACCCTATCCCTAACCTTAACGCCATCCCGAACCCTAACGCTAACCCTAATTTAAATGAAACCCTAACCCTAACCACTAACCCTAACCCCTAACCCTAACCCTCACCCTAACCCTAACCCCAACCCTAACGCTGTCACAAATCCTTACCCTAATCTTCACGCCATCCCAATCCCTAACGTTAACCCTAATTTAAATGAAACCCTAACACTACCCTAACCCTTCCCCTAACCCTAATCCTAATTCTAAACCTTAACATTAACCCTAACCCTAAACTTTACCTAATCCTGAAACTGACTCTGACCCTAACCCTAAACTTAACGCTATCCCAAACCCTAACCCTAACCCTAATTTAAATGAAACCCTAACCCTAACCCTAACCTTAACGCCATCCCAAACCCTAGCGCTAACCCTAATTCAAATGAAACCCTAACACCACCCTAACCCTAACCCTAATTCTAAACCTTAAACCTAGCCCTAACCCTAACCCTAACCCCAAACCCTAACCCTAACCCTAACCCTAAACCCCAACCCTAATCCTAACACTAAACCTAAAACGAACCCTATCCCTAAACTTAACGCCATCCCAAACCCTAACGCTAACCCTAATTTAAATGAAACCCTAACACTAGCCTAACCCTAACCCTCACCCTAATCCTAAACCGGAAACCTAGCCTTAACACTAACCCTAACCACAAACCCTAAACCTAACCCTAAACCTAAACCCTAACCCTAATCCTAACACTAACCCTAAAACTAACCCTAACCCTAATCCTTAACCTTAGCCCTAACCCTAACCCTTACCCTAAACCTAAACCCTAACCCTATCCCTAACCCTAACCCAAAACCTTAACCCTAACCCTAAACCCTAAGTCTAACCCTGACCCTAACCTTAACGCCATCCCAAACCCTAATGCTAACCCTAATTTAAATGTAACCCTAACCCTAACCCTTAACCCTAAATCTGACCCTAACCTTAACACCATCCCAAACCCTAACGCTAACCCTAATTTAAATGAAACCATAACACTACCCTAACCCTAACCCTAACCCTAACCCTAATCCTTAACCCTACCCTAACCCTAACCCTAACCCTAAACCCTAACCCTAACGCTGACCCTGACCCTGACCCTAACCCTTACCTTAACGCTATCCCAAACTCTAACCCTAACCTTAACGCCATCCCAAACCCTAACGTTAACCCTAATTTAAATCAAACCCTAACACTACCCTAACCCTAACCGTAAAACCCAACCCTAACCCTGAACTCTAAACCTAATCCTAACCTTAACCCTAAAACTAACCCTAACCCTAACCTTAACACCATCCCAAACCCCAAAGCTAACCATAATTGAAATGAAACCATAACACTACCCTCACCTGAAACCTAACCCTAACCCTAATCATTAACCCTAGCCCTAACCCTAACTCTAAACCCAAACCTAAATCCTAACCCTAACCCTAAATCTAAACCTAACTCTAACCCTAACCCTAGTCCTAAACCTTAACCCTAGCCCCTACCCTAACCTTAACCCTAGCCCTAACCCTAACCTTAATGCCATCCCAAACCCTAACGCTAACCCAAAATTAAATGAAACCCTAACACTACCCTAACCCTAACCGTAACCCTCATCCTAAACCGAACCCATTCCTGACCCTAACCCTATCCCTAACCCGAAAACCTAACCGTAACGCTAACCCTAAACCCTAAACCTAACCCTAACCCTAAACCATAAACCTAACCCTAATCCTGACAATAAAGCTAAAACTAACCCTAACCCTAACCTTAACGCCGTCCCAAACCCTAACGGTAACCCTAATTTAAATGAAACCCTAACACTACACTAACCCTAACCCTAACCCTAATACTTAACCCTAACCCTAACCCCAAACCTAAACCCTAACCCTAACCCTAAACCTTAATCCTTACCCTAACCCTAACCCTAGCCCTAACCCTAACCCTAACCCTAAACACTAAAAATAAACCCTAAGCCTAAGCCTAAGCCTAACACTAACACTAACCTTAACGCAATCCCAAACCCTAACGCTAACCCTAATCCTAAACCTTAAACTTAGCCCTAACCCTAACCCTAACCCTAAAAACTAACCCAAACCCTAACCCCAAACTTTAACCCTAAGTCTAACCATAACACTAAACCCTAATCCTAATCCTAACTAACCCTAAATCTTACCCGAACCCGAACCTTAATGCCATCCCAAACCCTAACGCTAACCTTAATTTAAATGAAACCCTAACACTACCCTAACCCGAACCCTAACCCTAACCCTAATCCTTAACCCTAACCCTAACACTGACAGTAACCCTAAACCAAAACCTTAACCGTAACCCTAGCTCTAACTCTAACCCTAACCCTAACCCTAAACCCTAACCGTAACCCAAACCCTAAGCCTAACCATAACCCTAATCCTAATCCTAACCCTAACCGTAAATCCTAACCCTAACCTTAACGCCATCCCAAACCCTAACGCTAACACTAATTTAAATGAAACCCTAACAGTACCCGAACCCTAACCCTAACCCTAATCCTTAACCTTAACCCTAACCCTAGCCCTAACCCTAACCGTAAACCCTATTCTTAACCCTAAACTCTAAGACAAACTCTTACACTAACATTAACGCCATCCCAAATGCTAACGCTAACCCTAATTTAAATGAAACCCTAACACTACCCTAAACCTAACCCTAACCCTAACCTTAATGGCATCCCAAACCCTAACACTACCCTAACCCGTACCCTAAACCTAACCCTAATCCTTAACCCTAGCCCTAACCCTAACCCTAAACCTAAACCTAAACTCTAACCTTAACCCTAACCCTAACCCTAACTCTAACCCTAACACTAAACCCTAACCCTCACCCAAACCCTTACCCTAATCTTCACCCTAACCCTAACCCTAAACCCTAACCCTAACCCTAATCCTAAACTTCACGCCATCCCAAACCCTAAAGCTAACCATAATTTAAATGAAACCCTAACAATACCCTAACCCTAACCGTAACCCTAACCCTAAACCCTAACCCTAACCCTAAGTTAAATGAAACCCTAACCCTACCCTAACCCTAACAATAACATTAACTCCATCCCAAACCCTAACGCTAACCCTAATTTAAATGAAACCCTAACACTACCCTAACCTGAACCCAAACCCTAACCCTAATCCTTAACCCTAGCCTTAACCCTAACCCTAAACCTAAACCTAAACCTAAACTCTAACACTAACCCTAACCCTAAACCCTAACCCAAATCCTAAGCCTAACCTTAACCCTAACCCTAACCCTAACCCTAAACCCTAACCCTAACCCGAACCCTAAATCTTAACCCTAGCCCTAACCCTAGCCCTAACCCTAACCCTAACCCTAACCCTAATTCTAAACCTTAATTCTAGCCCTAACCCCAACCCCAAACCCTAACCCAAACCATAACCCTAAACCTCAACCCTAATCCTAACACTAACCCTAAAACTAACCCTATCCCTAACCTTAACGCCATCCCGAACCCTAACGCTAACCCTAATTTAAATGAAACCCTAACCCTAACCACTAACCCTAACCCCTAACCCTAACCCTCACCCTAACCCTAACCCCAACCCTAACGCTGTCAAAAATCCTTACCCTAATCTTCACGCCATCCCAATCCCTAACGTTAACCCTAATTTAAATGAAACCCGAACACTACCCTAACCCTTCCCCTAACCCTAATCCTAATTCTAAACCTTAACATTAACCCTAACCCTAAACTTTACCTAATCCTGAAACTGACTCTGACCCTAACCCTAAACTTAACGCTATCCCAAACCCTAACCCTAACCCTAATTTAAATGAAACCCTAACCCTAACCCTAACCGTAACGCCATCCCAAACCCTAGCGCTAACCCTAATTCAAATGAAACCCTAACACTACCCTAACCCTAACCCTAATTCTAAACCTTAAACCTAGCCCTAACCCTAACCCTAACCCCAAACCCTAACCCTAACCCTAACCCTAAACCCCAACCCTAATCCTAACACTAAACCTAAAACGAACCCTATCCCTAAATTTAACGCCATCCCAAACCCTAACGCTAACCCTAATTTAAATGAAACCCTAACACTAGCCTAACCCTAACCCTCACCCTAATACTAAACCGGAAACCTAGCCTTAACACTAACCCTAACCACAAACCCTAAACCTAACCCTAAACCTAAACCCTAACCCTAATCCTAACACTAACCCTAAAACTAACCCTAACCCTAATCCTTAACCTTAGCCCTAACCCTAACCCTTACCCTAAACCTAAACCCTAACCCTATCCCTAACCCTAACCCAAAACCTTAACCCTAACCCTAAACCCTAAGTCTAACCCTGACCCTAACCTTAACGCCATCCCAAACCCTAATGCTAACCCTAATTTAAATGTAACCCTAACCCTAACCCTTAACCCTAAATCTGACCCTAACCTTAACGCCATCCCAAACCCTAACGCTAACCCTAATTTAAAGGAAACCATAACACTACCCTAACCCTAACCCTAACCCTAACCCTAATCCTTAACCCTACCCTAACCCTAACCCTAACCCTAAACCCTAACCCTAACGCTGACCCTGACCCTGACCCTAACCCTTACCTTAACGCTATCCCAAACTCTAACCCTAACCTTAACGCCATCCCAAACCCTACTGCTAACCCTAATTGAAATGAAACCCTAACACTACCCTAACCCTAATCCTCACCCTAATCCTAATTCTAACCTTAACCTTAACCCTAACCCAAACCCTTACCTAACCCTGAACCTGACCCTGACCCTAACCCTAATCTTAACGCTATCCCAAACCCTAACCCTAACCCTAATTTAAATGAAACACTAACCCTAACCTAACCCTAACCCTAATCCAAACCTAATCCTAACCCTGTTCCAAACCTAACCCTAACCCTAAACTACATTTAAACTTAACCTACCTTTCACCTTAACCCTAATGCTAACCTATCCTATCCCTAAACTTAACCTAACCTAACCCTAACCCTAACCAAACCCTAACCCCAACCCTAAACTAAACCTAAACCTAACCGAACGCTTACCCTAACCCTAACCCAATCCAAACCCTAACCCTAATCCAAACCTAAACCTAACCTAAACCTACCCGAACCCTAACCTTCAGTTTCAGAAACACCTTCTTTTGCTCACAGAGAATCCTGGATCTTACTATTAGTTCAAGAGTTAAAATATATAAATATGGTGCATTCTTCTCTTAAGAACCTTCTGTTGTGAAGACACCTTCAGTGATGGAGACATATTTGATATTGCATTGATTCAGTTTCAGTAACTGCTTTCATTTGCACCTACAGAATCCTGGTTCTTACTTCTAGTTCAGGAGTAAACATGTATCACTATGGTGCATTGTTCTCCTGAGAACCGTCTGTTGTGAAGACACCTTCAGTGATGGAGACATATTTGATATTGCATTTATTCAGTTTCAGTAACTGCTACCATTTGCAAATAGAGAATCCTGGGTCTTACTTCTATTTCAGGAGTTAACATGTATCACTATGGTGCATTCTTCTCCTAAGAACCTTCTGTTGTGAAGACACCTTCAGTGATGGAGAGATATTTGATGTTGCATTGATTCAGTTTCAGAAACACATTCTTTTGCACATACAGAATCCAGGTTCTTAATACTAGTTTAGGAGTTAACATGTATCACTATGGTGCATACTTCTCCTAAGAACCTTCTGTTGTGAAGACACCTTAAGTGATGGAGACATATTTGATATTGCATTTATTCAGTTTCAGTAACTGCTTCCATTTGCACATAGAGAATCCTGGTTCTTACTATTATTTCGGGAGTTAACATGTATCACTATGGTGCATTGTTCTCCTACGAACCTTCTGTTCTGATGACACCTTCAGTGATGGAGACATATTTGATATTGCATTGATTCAGTTTCAGTAACTGCTTCCATTTGCACACACAGAATCCTGGTTCTTAATGCTAGTTTAGGAGTTAACATGTATCACTAGGGTGCATTCTTCTCCTAAGAACCTTCTGTTGTGAAGACACCTTCAGTGATGGAGACATATTTGATATTGCATTCATTCAGTTTCAGTAACTGCTTCCATTTGCACATACAGAATCCTGGTTCTTACTCCTAGTTCAGGAGTAAACATGTATCACTATGGTGCATTGTTCTCCTGAGAACCGTCTGTTGTGAAGACACCTTCAGTGATGGAGACATATTTGATATTGCATTTATTCAGTTTCAGTAACTGCTACCATTTGCACATACAGAATCCTGGGTCTTACTTCTATTTCAGGAGTTAACATGTATCACTATGGTGCATTCTTCTCCTAAGAACCTTCTGTTGTGAAGACACCTTCAGTGATGGAGAGATATTTGATGTTGCATTGATTCAGTTTCAGCAACACCTTCTTTTGTACACAGAGAATCCTGGATCTTACTATTAGTTCGGGAGTAAACATGTATCACTATGGTGCATTATTCTCCTGAGAACCGGCTGTTGTGAAGACACATTCAGTGATGGAGACATATTTGATATTGCATTGATTCAGTTTCAGTAACTGCTTCCATTTGCACATACAGAATCCGGCTTCTTACTCCTAGTTTAGGAGTTAACATGTATCACTATGGTGCATTGTACTCCTAAGAACTTTCTGTTGTGAAGACACCTTCAGTGATGGAGACATATTTGATGTTGCATTGATTCAGTTTCAGAAACACCTTCTTTTGCTCACAGAGAATCTTGGATCTTACTATTAGTTCAAGAGTTAAAATATATCAATATGGTGCATTCTTCTCTTAAGAACCTTCTGTTGTGAAGACACCTTCAGTGATGGACACATATTTGATATTGCATTGAATCAGTTTCACAAACACCTTCTTTTGCACATACACAATCCTGGTTCTTACTGCTAGTTTAGGAGTGAAGATGTATCACTATGGTGCATTGTTCTCCTAAGAACCGTCTGTTGTGAAGACATCTTCAGTGATGGAGACATATTTGATATTGCATTGATTCAGTTTCAGTAACTGCTTCCATTTGCACATAGAGAATCCTGGTTCTTACTACTAGTTCAGGAGTTAACATGTATCACTATGGTGCATTGTACTGCTAAGATGTATCACTATGGTGCATTGTTCTCCTAAGAACCGTCTGTTTTGAAGACACCTTCAGTGATGGCGACATATTTGATATTGCATTGATTCAGGTTCAGTAACTCCTTCCATTTGCACATAAAGAATCCGAGTTCTTAATGCTAGTTTAAGAGTTAACATGTATCACTATGGTGCATTCTTCTCCTAAGAACCTTCTGTTCTGAAGACACCTTCAGTGATGGACACATATTTGATATTGCATTGAATCAGTTTCACAAACACCTTCTTTTGCACATACACAATCCTGGTTCTTACTGCTAGTTTAGGAGTTAAGATGTATCACTATGGTGCATTGTTCTCCTAAGAACCGTCTGTTGTGAAGACACCTTCAGTGATGGAGACATATTTGATATTGCATTGATTCAGTTTCAGTAACTGCTTCCATTTGTACATAGAGAATCCTGGTTCTTACTACTAGTTCAGGAGTTAACATGTATCACTATGGTCCATTGTACTTCTAAGAAACTTCTTTTGTGAAGACACCTTCAGTGATGGAGATTAATTTGATATTCCATTGATTCAATTTCAGAAACGGCTTCCATTTGCTCATACAGAAAAATAGTTCGTACTCCTAGTTCAGGAGTTAACTGGTATCACTAAGGTGCACTGTACTCCTCAGAACCTAGTCTTGTGAAAACACCTTCAATGATGGAGAGACATTTGATATTGGATTGATTCACTTGCAGAAACAGCTTCCTTTTACCCATAGAGAATCTTGGTTCTTACTGCTAGTTGAACAGTTATCATGTATCACTCCGGTACATTGTTCTGCTAAGAACCTAATGTTGTTAACACAACTTAATGGGTGGTGCCAAATTTGATATTGCTTTGATTCAGTTTCAGAAACAGCTTTCATTTGCACATACAGAATCCTGGTTCTTACTGCTAATTCAGGAGTTAACATGTATCACTATGGTTCAATATTTTCCAAAGAACCTTATGTTCTTATCACACCTACATTGATGGAGACAAATTTGATATTGCTTTGATTCAGTTTAAGAAACAGCTTTCATTTGCACATACAGAATCCTAGTTCTTCCTGCTAGATAAGGAGATAACATGTGTCACTATGGTGCATTGTCCTCCTAAGAACCTTCTGTTGCGAAAACCCCTTTCATGGATTTAAATTTGACATTGCATTCAAACAGTTTCAGAAACAGGTTCCCTACCCTAACCCTAACCGTAACCCTCATCCTTAACCGAACCCATTCCTTACCCAAACCCTATCCCTAACCGGAAAACCTGAGCCTAAAGCTAACCCTAAACACTAAACCTAACCCGAACCCTAAACCATAACCCTAACCCTAACCTTAACGCCGTCCTAAACCCTAACGCTAACCCTAATTTAAATGAAACCCTAACACTACACTAAACCTAACCCTAACCTTAATCCTTAACCCGAACCCTAAACCTAAACCCTAACCCTAACCCTAAACCTTAACACTTACCCTAACCCTAACCCTAGCCCTAACCCTAACCCTAACCCTAAACCCTAACAATAAACCCTAACCCTAAGCCTAAGCCTAACCCTAACACTAACCTTAACGCTATCACAAACCCTAACGCTAAACCTAATCCTAAACCTTAAACTTAGCCCTAACCCTAACCCTAACCCTAAAATCTAACCCAAACCCTAAACCCAAACTTTAACCCTAAGTCTAACCATAACACTAAACCCTGATCCTAATCCTAACACTAAACCTAAATCTTACCCGAACCCTAACCTTAATGCCATCCCAAACCCTAACGCTAACCTTAATTTAAATGAAACCCTAAAACTACCCTAACCCGAACCCTAACCCTAACCCCAATCCTTAACACTAACCCTAACACTGACACTAACCCTAAACCAAAACCTTAACCCTAACCCTAGCTCTAACTCTAACCCTAACCCTAACCCTAACCCTAAACCCTAACCCAAACCCTAAGCCTAACCATAACCCTAATCCTAACCCTAACCGTAAATCCTAACACTAACCTTAACACAATCCCAAACCCTAACGCTAACACTAATTTAAATGAAACCCTAACACTACCCTAACCCTAACCCTAATCCTTAACCTTAACCCGAACCCTAGCCCTAACCCTAACCGTAAACCCTATTCCTAATCCTAAACCCAAAGACAAACTCTTACACTAACATTAACGCCATCCCAAATGCTAACGCTAACCCTAATTTAAATGAAACCCTAACACTACCCTAACCCTAACCCTAACCCTAACCTTAATGCCATCCCAAACCCTAACACTACCCTAACCCGAACCCTAAACCTAACCCTAATCCTTAACCCTAGCCCTAACCCTAACCCTAAACCTAAACCTAAACTCTAACCTTAACCCTAACCCAAACCCTAACTCTAACCCTAACACTAAACCCTAACCCTCACACAAACCCTTACCCTAACCTTAACCGTAACCCTAACCCTAACCCTAAACCCTAACCCTAACCCTAATCCTAACCTTCACGCCATCCCATACCCTAACGCTAACCCGAATTTAAATGAAACCCTAACACTACCCTAACCCTAACCCTAATCCTAAACCTTAACCCTAGCCCTAGCGCTAACCCAAACCCTAAACCCTAACCCTAACACTAACCCTACATCTAAACCCTAAGCCTAACACTTACCCTAAACTTAACGCCATCCCAAACCCCAACGCTAACCCTAATTTAAATGAAACCCTAACCCTAACCCTAAACCCTAAGCCTAATCCTGACCTTAACCTTAACGCCATCCCAAACCCTAACGCTAACCCTAATTTAAATGAAACCCTAACAATACCCTAACCCTAACCGTAACCCTAACCTTAAACCCTAACCCTAACCCTAATCCCTAACCCGAAACCGAACGCTAACACTAACCCGAAACCCTAACCCTAATACTAACCCTAAATCCGAACCCTATTCGTAATCATTCCCCTAACCCTAAAACTAACCCTAACCCTAACCTTAAAGCCATCCCAAACCCTAACGCTAACCCTAATTTAAATGAAACCCTAGCCCTACCCTAACCCAACCCTAGCCTTAACTCCATCCCAAACCCTAACGATAACCCTAATTTAAATGAAACCCTAACACTACCCGAACCCGAACCCAAACCCTAACCCTAATCCTTAACCCTAGCCTTAACCCTAACCCTAAAACTAAACCTAAACTCTAACACTAACCCTTAAACCTAAACCTAAACCTAACCCTAATCCCAAACCTTAACCCTAAACCTAGCCCTAACGCTAACACTAACCCTAAACCCTAACCCAAATCCTAAGCCTAACCTTAACCCTAACCCTAACCCTAAACCTAAACCCTAACCCTAACCCTAACCCTATTCTTAACGCCATTCCAAACTCTAACACTAACCCGAATTTAAATGAAACCCTAACACTACCCTGAACCTAACCCTAACCCTAATACTAAACCGTAACCCTAGCCCTAGCCCTAACCCTAACCCTAACCTTAAACATTAATCCCAACCCTGACCGTAACCTTAAAGCCATGCCAAACCCTAACGCTAACCCTAATTTAAATAAAACACCCTAACACTACCCACACCCTAACCCTAACCCTAACCCTAAACCTTAACCCTAGCCTTACCCTAACCCTAACCCTAAACCCTAACCCTAACTCTAAACCCTAACCCTAACCCCTAACCCTAACCCTGAAGCAATGACTCAGTTTCAGTAACTGCTTCCATTTGCACATAACCGATCCTGGTTCCTTCTGTGAGTTTTGGAGTTAACATGTATCAGTATGGTGCATTGTTCCCTTAAGAACCTTCTGTTGTGAACACACATTCAGTGATGTTTATATATTTGATATTGCATTGATTCAGTTTCAGAAACACCTTGTTTTGCACATACAGAATCCTGGTTCTTACTGCTAGTTCAGGAGTTAACATGTGTCACGATGGTGCATTGTTCTCCTAAGAACCTTCTGTTGTGAAGACACCTTCAGTGATGAAGACATATTTGATATTGTATTGATTCAGTTTCAGTAACTGCTTCCATTAGCACTTACAAAATCCTGGTTCTTACATCTAGTTCAGGAGTTAACATGTATCACTATGGTGCATTGTTCTCGTAAAAACCTTCTGTTGTGAAGACAACTTCAGTGATATTTGATATTCATTGATTCAGTTTCAGAAACACCTTCTTCTACACATAGAGAATCCTGGATCTTACTATTAGTTCAGAAGTTCACATGTGCCACTATGGTGCATTCTTCTCCTAAGAACCTTCTGTTGTGAAGACACCTTCAGTGATGGAAACATATTTGATATTGCATTGATTCAGTTTCAAAAACACCTTCATTTGCACATACCCGATCCTGGTTC
This sequence comes from Urosaurus nigricauda, assembly GCA_034509955.1. Lineage (NCBI taxonomy): Eukaryota > Metazoa > Chordata > Lepidosauria > Squamata > Phrynosomatidae > Urosaurus > Urosaurus nigricauda. The sequence continues at coordinate 151,643,072 of JAOEGL010000003.1, forward strand.
CTTCTGTTAGTTTAGGATTTAACATATATCACTATGGTGCATTGTTCCCATATGAACCTTCTCTTGTGAACAAACCTTCAGTAATGGCGACATATTTGATATTGCATTGATTCAGTTTCACAAACACCTTCTTTTACACATACAGAATCCTGGATCTTACTACTAATTCAGGAGCTAACATGTGTCACTATGGTGCATTGTTCTCCTAAGAACCTTCTGTTGTGAAGACACCTTCAGTGATTGAGACATAATTGATGTTGCATTGATTCCGTTTCAGAAACACCTTCTTTTGCTCACAGAGAATCCTGGATCTTACTATTAGTTCAAGAGTTAAAATATATCAATATGGTGCATTCTTCTCTTAAGAACCTTCGGTTGTGAAGACACCTTCAGTGATGGAGACATATTTGATATTGCATTGATTCAGTTTCAGAAATACCTTCTTTTGCACATACAGAATCCTGGTTCTGACTGCTAGTTTAGGAGTTAACATGTATCACTATGGTGCATTATTCTCCTAAGAACCGTCTGTTGTGAAGACACATTCAGTGATGGAGACAAATTTGATATTGCATTGATTCAGTTTCAGTAACTGCTTCCATTTGCACATACAGAATCCGTCTTCTTACTGCTAGTTTAGGAGTTAACATGTATCACTATGGTGCATTGTTCTCCTGAGCACCGTCTGTTGTGAAGACACATTCAGCGATGGAGACATATTTGATATTGCATTGATTCAGTTTCAGTAACTGCTTCCATTTGCACATACAGAATCCGGCTTCTTACTGCTAGTTTAGGAGTTAACATGTATCACTATGGTGCATTGTACTCCTGAGAACCTTTTGTTGTGAAGACACCTTCAGTGATGGAGACATATTTGATGCTGCATTGATTCAGTTTCAGAAACACCTTCTTTTGCTCACAGAGAATCCTGGATCTTACTAATAGTTCAAAAGTTAACATATATCAATATGGTGCATTCTTCTCTTAAGAACCTTCTGTTGTGAAGACACCTTCAGTGATGGAGACATATTTGATATTGCATTGATTCAGTTTCAGAAACACCTTCTTTTGCACATACAGAATCCAGGTTCTTACTACTAGTTTAGGAATTAACATGTATCATTTTGGTGCATTCTTCTGCTAAGAACCTTCTGTTGTGAAGACACCTTAAGTGATGGAGACATATTTGATATTGCATTTATTCAGTTTCAGTAACTGCTTCCATTTCCACATAGAGAATCCTGGTTCTTACTATTATTTCGGGAGTTAACATGTATCACTATGGTGCATTCTTCTCCTAAGAACCTTCTGTTGTGAAGACACCTTCAGTGATGGAGGGATATTTGATGTTGCATTGATTCAGTTTCAGAAACACCCTCTTTGTACACAGAGAATCCTGGATCTTACTATTAGTTCGGGAGTTAACATGTATCACTATAGTGCATTGTTCTCCTACGAACGTTCTGTTGTGAAGCCACCTTCAGTGATGGAGACATATTTGATGTTGCAATGATTCAGTTTCAGAAACACCTTCTTTTGCACATACAGAAACCTGGTTCTTACTGCTAGTTCAGGAATTAACATGTATCACTATGGTGCATTATTCTCTTAAGAACCGTCTGGTGTGAAGACACCTACAGTGATGGAAACATATTTGATATTGCATTGATTCTGTTTCAGTTACTGCTTCCATTTGCACATACAGAATCTGGCTTCTTAATGCTAGTTTAGGAGTAAACATGTATCACTATGGTGCATTGTTCTCCTGAGAACCGTCTGTTGTGAAAACACCGTCAGTGATGGAGACATATTTGATATTGCATTCATTCAGTTTCAATAACTGCTTCCATTTGCACATACAGAATCTTGGTTCTTACTTCTAGTGCAGGAGTTAACATGTATCACTATGGTGCATTCTTCTCCTAAGAAACTTCTGTTGTGAAGACACCTTCAGTGATGGAGAGATATTTGATGTTGCATTGATTCAGTTTCAGAAACACCTTCTTTTGTACACAGAGAATCCTGGATCTTACTATTAGTTCGGGAGTGAACATGTATCATTATGGTGCATTGTTCTCCGAAGAACGTTCTGTTGTGAAGACACCTTCAGTGATGGAGACATATTTGATGTTGCATTGATTCAGTTTCATAAACACCTTCTTTTTCACATACAAAATCCTGGTTCTTACTGCTAGTTCAGGAGTAAACATGTATCACTATGGTGCATTATTCTCTTAAGAACCGTCTGTTGTGAAGACACATTCAGTGATGGAGACATATTTGATATTGCATTGATTCAGTTTCAGTTACTGCTACCATTTGCACATACAGAATCCGGCTTCTTAATGCTAGTTTAGGAGTTAACATGTATCACTATGGTGCATTCTTCTCCTAAGAACCTTCTGTTGTGAAGACACCTTAAGTTATGGAGACATATTTGATATTGCATATATTCAGTTTCAGTAACTGCTTCCATTTGCACAACAAGACTCCTGGTTCTGACTGCTAGTTTAGGAGTTAACATGTATCACTATGGTGCATTCTTCTCCTAAGAACCTTCTGTTGTGAAGACACCTTAAGTGATGGAGACATATTTGATATTGCATTTATTCAGTTTCAGTAACTGCTTCCATTTGCACATACAGAATCCTGGTTCTTAATGCTAGTTTAGGAGTTAACATGTATCACTATGGTGCATACTTCTCCTAAGAACCTTCTGTTGTGAAGACCCCTTCAGTGATGGAGAGATATTTGATGTTGCATTGATTCAGTTTCAGAAACACCATCTTTTGTACACAGAGAATTCTGGATCTTACTATTAGTTCGGGAGTTAACATGTATCACTATGGTGCATTGTTCTCCTTAGAACCGTCTGTTGTGAAGACACCTTCTGTGATGGAGACATATTTGATGTTGCATTGATTCAGTTTCAGAAATACCAACTTTTGCACATACAGAATCCTGGTTCTTACTGCTAGTTCAGTAGTAAACATGTATCACTATGGTGCATTATTCTCCTAAGAACCGTCCGTTGTGAAGAAACCTTCAGTGATTGAGACATATTTGATATTGCATTGATTCAGTTTCAGTAACTGCTTCCATTTGCACATACAGAATCCGGCTTCTTACTCCTAGTTTAGGAGTTAACATGTATCACTATGGTGCATTGTACTCCTAAGAACCGTCTGTTGTGAAGACACCTTCAGTGATGGAGACATATTTGATGTTGCATTGATTCAGTTTCAGAAACACCTTCTTTTGCTCACAGAGAATCCTGGATCTTACTATTAGTTCAAGAGTTAACATATATCAATATGGTGCATTCTTCTCTTAAGAACCTTCTGTTGTGAAGACACCTTCAGTGATGGAGACATATTTGATGTTGCATTGATTCAGTTTCAAAAACACCTTCTTTTGCTCACAGAGAATCCTGGATCTTACTATTAGTTCAAGAGTTAACATATATCAATATGGTGCATTCTTCTCTTAAGAACCTTCTGTTGTGAAGACACCTTCAGTGATGTAGACATATTTGATATTGCATTGATTCAGTTTCAGAAACACATTCTTATGCACAACAAGACTCTTAGTTCTGACTGCTAGTTTAGGAGTTAACATGCATCACTATGGTGCATTGTTTTCCTAAGAACCGTCTATTGTGAAGACACCTTTAGTGATGGAGATGTATTTGATGTTGCATTGATTCAGTTTCAGTAACTGCTTCCATTTGCACATACATAATCCGGCGTCTTGCTCCTAGTTTAGGAGTTAACATGTATCACTATGGTGTATTGTAGTCCTAACAACTGTCTGTTGTGAAGACACATTCAGTGCTGGAGACATATTTGATGTTGCATTGATTCAGGTTCAGAAACACCTTCTTTTGCTCACAGAGAATCCTGGATCTTACTATTAGTTCAAGAGTTAACATATATCAATATGGTGCATTCTTCTCTTAAGAACCTTCTGTTGTGAAGACACCTTCAGTAATGGATACATATTTGATATTGCATTCATCCAGTTTCAATAACTGCTTACATTTGCACAACAAGACTCCTGGTTCTGACTGCTAGTTTAGGAGTTAACATGTATCACTATGGTGCATTCTTCTCCTAAGAACCTTCTGTTGTGAAGACACCTTAAGTGATGGAGACATATTTGATATTGCATTTATTCAGTTTCAGTAACTGCTTCCATTTGCACATACAGAATCCTGGTTCTTAATGCTAGTTTAGGAGTAAACATGTATCACTATGGTGCATTCTTCTCCTAAGAACCTTCTATTGTGAAGACACCTTCAGTGATGGAGACATATTTGATATTGCATTGATTCAGTTTCAGAAACACCTTCTTTTGCACATACAGAATCCAGGTTCTTAATACTAGTTTAGGAGTTAACATGTATCACTATAGTGCATTCTTCTCCTTAGAACCTTCTGTTGTGAAGACACCTTCAGTGATGGAGACATATTTGATATTGCATTTATCCAGTTTCAGTTACTGCTTCCATTTGCACATAGAGAATCCTGGTTCTTACTATTATTTCGGGAGTTAACATGTATCACTATGGTGCATTGTTCTCCTACGAACCTTCTGTTGTGAAGACACCTTCAGTGATGGAGACATATTTGATATTGCATTGATTCAGTTTCAGTAACTGCTTCCATTTGCACACACAGAATCCTGGTTCTTAATGCTAGTTTAGGAGTTAACATGTATCACTAGGATGCATTCTTCTCCTAAGAACCTTCTGTTGTGAAGACACCTTCAGTGATGGAGACATATTTGATATTGCATTCATTCAGTTTCAGTAACTGCTTCCATTTGCACATACAGAATCCTGGTTCTTACTGCTAGTTCAGGAGTAAACATGTATCACTATGGTGCATTGTTCTCCTGAGAACCGTCTGTTGTGAAGACACCTTCAGTGATGGAGACATATTTGATATTGCATTTATTCAGTTTCAGTAACTGCTACCATTTGCAAATAGAGAATCCTGGGTCTTACTACTACTTCAGGAGTTAACATGTATCACTATGGTGCACTGTGCTACTAAGAAACATCTGTTGAGAAGACTCCTTCAGTGATGGAGACATATTTGATGTTGCATTGATTCAGTTTCAGAAACACCTTCATTTGCACATAACCGATCCTGGTTCCTTCTGTTAGTTTAGGAGTTAACATTTATCAATATGGTGCATTCTTCTCTTTAGAACCTTCTGTTGTGAAGACACCTTCAGTGATGGAGACATATTTGACGTTTCATTGATTCAATTTCAGAAACACCTTCTTTTGCTCACAGAGAATCCTGGATCCTACTATTAGTTCAAGAGTTAACCTATATCAATATGGTGCATTCTTATCTTAAGAACCTTCTGTTGTGAAGACACCTTAAGTGATGGAAACATATTTGATATTGCATTTATTCAGTTTCAGTAACTGCTTCCATTTGCACATAGAGAATCCTGGTTCTTACTATTATTTCGGGAGTTAACATGTATCACTATGGTGCATTGTTCTCCTACGAACCTTCTGTTGTGAAGACACCTTCAGTGATGGAGACATATTTGATATTGCATTGATTCAGTTTCAGAAACACCTTCTTTGACACATACACAATCCTGGTTCTTACTCCTAGTTCAGGAGTAAACATGTATCACTATGGTGCATTATTCTCCTAAGAACCGTCTATTGTGAAGACACCTTCAGTGATGGAGACATATTTGATATTGCATTGATTCAGGTTCAGTAACTGCTTCCATTTGCACATACAGAATCCGGCTTCTTACTTCTATTTCTGGAGTTAACATGTATCACTATGGTGCATTATTCTCCTAAGAACCGTCTGTTGTGAAGACACCTTCAGTGATGGAGACATATTTTATATCGTATTGATTCAGTTACAGTAACTGCTTCCATTTGCACATACAGAATCCTGGTTCTTACCTCTCGTTCAGGAGTTAACATGTATCATGGTGCATTGTACTGCGAAGAACCGTCTGTTGTGAAGAAACCCTAAGGGATGGAGACATATTTGATATTGCATTTATTCAGGTTCAGAAACACCTTCTTTTGCTCACAGAGAATCCTGGATCTTACTATTAGTTCAAGAGTTAAAATATATCAATATGGTGCATTCTTCTCTTAAGAACCTTCTGTTGTGAAGACACCTTCAGTGATGGAGACATATTTGATATTGCATTGATTCAATTTCAGTAACTGCTTTCATTTGCACCTACAGAATCCTGGTTCTTACTCTAGTTCAGGCGTTACATGTATCACTATGGTGCATTCTTCTCCAAAGAACCTTCTGTTGTGAAGACAACTTCAGTGATGGAGACATATTTGATATTGCATTGATTCAGTTTCAGTAACTGCTTCCATTTGCACATCCAGAATCCTGGTTCTTAATGCTAGTTTAGGAGTAAACATGTATCACTATGGTGCATTCTTCTCCTAAGAACCTTCTGTTGTGAAGACACCTTCAGTGATGGAGACATATTTGATATTGCATTGATTCAGTTTCAGAAACACCTTCTTTTGCACATACAGAATCCAGGTTCTTAATACTAGTTTAGGAGTTAACATGTATCACTATGGTGCATTCTTCTCCTTAGAACCTTCTGTTGTGAAGACACCTTCAGTGATGGAGACATATTTGATATTGCATTTATTCAGTTTCAGTAACTGCTTCCATTTGCACATAGAGAATCCTGGTTCTTACTATTATTTCGGGAGTTAACATGTATCACTATGGTGCATTGTTCTCCTACGAACCTTCTGTTGTGAAGACACCTTCAGTGATGGAGACATATTTGATATTGCATTGATTCAGTTTCAGTAACTGCTTCCATTTGCACACACAGAATCCTGTTTCTTAATGCTAGTTTAGGAGTTAACATGTATCACTAGGGTGCATTATTCTCCTAAGAACCGTCTGTTGTGAAGACACCTTCAATGATGGAGACATATTTGATATTGCATTCTTTCAGTTTCAGTAACTGCTTCCATTTGCACATATAGAATCCTGGTTCTTACTACTACTTCAGGAGTTAACATGTATCACTATGGTGCATTGTACTACTAAGAAACATCTGTTGAGAAGACACCTTCAGTGATGGAGACATATTTGATGTTGCATTGATTCAGTTTCAGAAACACCTTCATTTGCACATAACCGATCCTGGTTCCTTCTGTTAGTTTAGGAGTTAACATTTAGCAATATGGTGCATTCTTCTCTTAAGAACCTTCTGTTGTGAAGACACCTTCAGTGATGGAGACATATTTGACGTTTCATTGATTCAGTTTCAGAAACACCTTCTTTTGCTCACAGAGAATCCTGGATCCTACTATTAGTTCAACAGTTAACCTATATCAATATGGTGCATTCTTATCTTAAGAACCTTCTGTTGTGAAGACACCTTAAGTGATGGAGACATATTTGATATTGAATTTATTCAGTTTCAGTAACTGCTTCCATTTGCACATACAGAAACCTGGTTCTTACTGCTAGTTCAGGAGTAAACATGTATCACTATGGTGCATTATTCTCCTAAGAACCGTCTGTTGTGAAGACACCTACAGTGATGGAAACATATTTGATATTGCATTGATTCTGTTTCAGTAACTGCTTCCATTGGCACATACAGAATCTGGCTTCTTAATGCTAGTTTAGGAGTAAACATGTATCACTATGGTGCATTGTTCTCCTGAGAACCGTCTGTTGTGAAAACACCGTCAGTGATGGAGACATATTTGATATTGCATTCATTCAGTTTCAATGACTGCTTCCATTTGCATATACAGAATCTTGGTTCTTAATTCTAGTTCAGTAGTTAACATGTATCACTATGGTGCATTCTTCTCCTAAGAACCTTCTGTTGTGAAGACACCTTCAGTGATGGAGAGATATTTGATGTTGCATTGATTCAGTTTCAGAAACACCTTCTTTTCTACACAGAGAATCCTGGATCTTACTATTAGTTCGGGAGATAACATGTATCACTATGGTGCATTGTTCTCCGAAGAACGTTCTGTTGCGAAGACACCTTCAGTCATGGAGACATATTTGATGTTGCATTGATTCAGTTTCATAAACACCTTCTTTTGCACATACAAAATCCTGGTTCTTACTGCTACTTCAGGAGTAAACATGTATCACTATGGTGCATTATTCTCTAAAGAACCGTCCGTTGTGAAGACACATTCAGTGATGGAGACATATTTGATATTGCATTGAATCAGTTTCAGTTACTGCTACCATTTGCACATACAGAATCCGGCTTCTTAATGCTAGTTTAGGAGTTAACATGTATCACTATGGTGCATTCTTCTCCTAAGAACCTTCTGTTGTGAAGACACCTTAAGTGATGGAGACATATTTGATATTGCATTTATTCAGTTTCAGTAACTGCTTCCATTTGCACATACAGAATCCTGGTTCTTAATGCTAGTTTAGGAGTAAACATGTATCACTATGGTGCATTCTTCTCCTAAGAACCTTCTATTGTGAAGACACCTTCAGTGATGGAGACATATTTGATATTGCATTGATTCAGTTTCAGAAACACCTTCTTTTGCACATACAGAATCCAGGTTCTTAATTCTAGTTTAGGAGTTAACATGTATCACTATAGTGCATTCTTCTCCTTAGAACCTTCTGTTGTGAAGACACCTTCAGTGATGGAGACATATTTGATATTGCATTTATCCAGTTTCAGTTACTGCTTCCATTTGCACATAGAGAATCCTGGTTCTTACTATTATTTCGGGAGTTAACATGTATCACTATGGTGCATTGTTCTCCTACGAACCTTCTGTTGTGAAGACACCTTCAGTGATGGAGACATATTTGATATTGCATTGATTCAGTTTCAGTAACTGCTTCCATTTGCACACACAGAATCCTGGTTCTTAATGCTAGTTTAGGAGTTAACATGTATCACTAGGATGCATTCTTCTCCTACGAACCTTCTGTTGTGAAGACACCTTCAGTGATGGAGACATATTTGATATTGCATTCATTCAGTTTCAGTAACTGCTTCAATTTGCACATACAGAATCCTGGTTCTTACTGCTAGTTCAGGAGTAAACATGTATCACTATGGTGCATTGTTCTCCTGAGAACCGTCTGTTGTGAAGACACCTTCAGTGATGGAGACATATTTGATATTGCATTTATTCAGTTTCAGTAACTGCTACCATTTGCAAATAGAGAATCCTGGGTCTTACTACTACTTCAGGAGTTAACATGTATCACTATGGTGCACTGTGCTACTAAGAAACATCTGTTGAGAAGACACCTTCAGTGATGGAGACATATTTGATGTTGCATTGATTCAGTTTCAGAAACACCTTCATTTGCACATAACCGATCCTGGTTCCTTCTGTTAGTTTAGGAGTTAACATTTATCAATATGGTGCATTCTTCTCTTAAGAACCTTCTGTTGTGAAGACACCTTCAGTGATGGAGACATATTTGACGTTTCATTGATTCAATTTCAGAAACACCTTCTTTTGCTCACAGAGAATCCTGGATCCTACTATTAGTTCAAGAGTTAACCTATATCAATATGGTGCATTCTTATCTTAAGAACCTTCTGTTGTGAAGACACCTTAAGTGATGGAAACATACTTGATATTGCATTTATTCAGTTTCAGTAACTGCTTCCATTTGCACATAGAGAATCCTGGTTCTTACTATTATTTCGGGAGTTAACATGTATCACTATGGTGCATTGTTCTCCTACGAACCTTCTGTTGTGAAGACACCTTCAGTGATGGAGACATATTTGATTTTGCATTGATTCAGTTTCAGAAACACCTTCTTTGACACATACACAATCCTGGTTCTTACTGCTAGTTCAGGAGTAAACATGTATCACTATGGTGCATTATTCTCCTAAGAACCGTCTGTTGTGAAGACACCTTCAGTGATGGAGACATATTTTATATCGTATTGATTCAGTTTCAGTAACTGCTTCCATTTGCACATACAGAATCCTGGTTCTTACCTCTAGTTCAGGAGTTAACATGTATCATTATGGTGCATTGTACTGCGAAGAACCGTCTGTTGTGAAGAAACCCTAAGGGATGGAGACATATTTGATATTGCATTTATTCAGGTTCAGAAACACCTTCTTTTGCTCACAGAGAATCCTGGATCTTACTATTAGTTCAAGAGTTAAAATATATCAATATGGTGCATTCTTCTCTTAAGAACCTTCTGTTGTGAAGACACCTTCAGTGATGGAGACATATTTGATATTGCATTGATTCAGTTTCAGTAACTGCTTTCATTTGCACCTACAGAATCCTGGTTCTTACTCTAGTTCAGGCGTTACATGTATCACTATGGTGCATTCTTCTCCAAAGAACCTTCTGTTGTGAAGACAACTTCAGTGATGGAGACATATTTGATATTGCATTGATTCAGTTTCAGTAACTGCTTCCATTTGCACATACAGAATCCTGGTTCTTAATGCTAGTTTAGGAGTAAACATGTATCACTATGGTGCATTCTTCTCCTAAGAACCTTCTGTTGTGAAGACACCTTCAGTGATGGAGACATATTTGATATTGCATTGATTCAGTTTCAGAAACACCTTCTTTTGCACATACAGAATCCAGGTTCTTAATACTAGTTTAGGAGTTAACATGTATCACTATGGTGCATTCTTCTCCTTAGAACCTTCTGTTGTGAAGACACCTTCAGTGATGGAGACATATTTGATATTGCATTTATTCAGTTTCAGTAACTGCTTCCATTTGCACATAGAGAATCCTGGTTCTTACTATTATTTCGGGAGTTAACATGTATCACTATGGTGCATTGTTCTCCTACGAACCTTCTGTTGTGAAGACACCTTCAGTGATGGAGACATATTTGATATTGCATTGATTCAGTTTCAGTAACTGCTTCCATTTGCACACACAGAATCCTGTTTCTTAATGCTAGTTTAGGAGTTAACATGTATCACTAGGGTGCATTATTCTCCTAAGAACCGTCTGTTGTGAAGACACCTTCAGTGATGGAGACATATTTGATATTGCATTCTTTCAGTTTCAGTAACTGCTTCCATTTGCACATATAGAATCCTGGTTCTTACTACTACTTCAGGAGTTAACATGTATCACTATGGTGCATTGTACTACTAAGAAACATCTGTTGAGAAGACACCTTCAGTGATGGAGACATATTTGATGTTGCATTGATTCAGTTTCAGAAACACCTTCATTTGCACATAACCGATCCTGGTTCCTTCTGTTAGTTTAGGAGTTAACATTTATCAATATGGTGCATTCTTCTCTTAAGAACCTTCTGTTGTGAAGACACCTTCAGTGATGGAGACATATTTGACGTTTCATTGATTCAGTTTCAGAAACACCTTCTTTTGCTCACAGAGAATCCTGGATCCTACTATTAGTTCAAGAGTTAACCTATATCAATATGGTGCATTCTTATCTTAAGAACCTTCTGTTGTGGAGACACCTTAAGTGATGGAGACATATTTGATATTGAATTTATTCAGTTTCAGTAACTGCTTCCATTTGCACATACAGAAACCTGGTTCTTACTGCTAGTTCAGGAGTAAACATGTATCACTATGGTGCATTATTCTCCTAAGAACCGTCTGTTGTGAAGACACCTACAGTGATGGAAACATATTTGATATTGCATTGATTCTGTTTCAGTAACTGCTTCCATTGGCACATACAGAATCTGGCTTCTTAATGCTAGTTTAGGAGTAAACATGTATCACTATGGTGCACTGTTCTCCTGAGAACCGTCTGTTGTGAAAACACCGTCAGTGATGGAGACATATTTGATATTGCATTCATTCAGTTTCAATGACTCCTTCCATTTGCATATACAGAATCTTGGTTCTTACTTCTAGTTCAGTAGTTAACATGTATCACTATGGTGCATTCTTCTCCTAAGAACCTTCTGTTGTGAAGACACCTTCAGTGATGGAGAGATATTTGATGTTGCATTGATTCAGTTTCAGAAACACCTTCTTTTCTACACAGAGAATCCTGGATCTTACTATTAGTTCGGGAGATAACATGTATCACTATGGTGCATTGTTCTCCGAAGAACGTTCTGTTGCGAAGACACCTTCAGTGATGGAGACATATTTGATGTTGCATTGATTCAGTTTCATAAACACCTTCTTTTGCACATACAAAATCCTGGTTCTTACTGCTACTTCAGGAGTAAACATGTATCACTATGGTGCATTATTCTCTAAAGAACCGTCCGTTGTGAAGACACATTCAGTGATGGAGACATATTTGATATTGCATTGAATCAGTTTCAGTTACTGCTACCATTTGCACATACAGAATCCGGCTTCTTAATGCTAGTTTAGGAGTTAACATGTATCACTATGGTGCATTCTTCTCCTTAGAACCTTCTGTTGTGAAGACACCTTCAGTGATGGACACACATTTGATATTGCATTCATTCAGTTTCAGTAACTGCTTCCATTTGCACATATAGAATCCTAGTTCTTACTGGTAGTTCAGGAGTAAAAATGTATCACTATGGAGCATTGTTTCCCTGAGAACCGTCTGTTGTGAAGACACCTTCAGTGATGGAGACATATTTGATATTGCATTCATTCAGTTTCAGTAACTGCTTCCATTTGAACATATAGAATCCTGGTTCTTACTGCTAGTTCAGGAGTAAAAATGTATCACTATGGAGCATTGTTTTCCTGAGAACCGTCTGTTGTGAAGACACCTTCAGTGATGGAGACATATTTGATATCGCATTGATTCAGTTTCAGTAACTGCTTCCATTTGCACCTACAGAATCCTGGTTCTTACTTCTAGTTCAGGAGTTAACAGGTATCAGTATGGTGCATTGTTCTCCTAAGAACCTTCTGTTGTGAAGAAACCTTCAGTGATAGAGACATATTTGATATTGCATTTATTCAGTTTCAGTAACTGCTACCATTTGCAAATACAGAATCCTGGGTCTAACTTCTCTTTCAGGAGTTAACATGTATAACTATGGTGCATTGTTCTCCTAAGAACCTTCTGTTGTGAAGACACCTTCTGTGGTGGAGAGATATTTGATGTTGCATTGATTCAGTTTCAGAAACACCATCTTTTGTGCACAGAGAATCCTGGATCTTACTATTAGTTCGGGAGTTAACATGTATCACTATGGTGCATTGTTCTCCTAAGAAAGTTCTGTTGTGAAGACACCTTCAGTGATGGAGACATATTTGATGTTGCTATGATTCAGTTTCAGAAATACCATCTTTTGCACATACAGAATCCTGTTTCTTACTGCTAGTTCAGGAGTAAACATGTATCACTATGGTGCATTATTCTCCTAAGAACCGTCTGTTGTGAAGACACCTACAGTGATGGAAACATATTTGATATTGCATTGATTCTGTTTCAGTAACTGCTTCCATTTGCACATACAGAATCTGGCTTCTTAATGCTAGTTTAGGAGTAAACATGTATCACTATGGTGCATTGTTCTCCTGAGAACCGTCTGTTGTGAAAACACCGTCAGTGATGGAGACATATTTGATGTTGCATTGATTCAGTTTCAATGACTGCTTCCATTTGCACATACAGAATCCTGGTTCTTACTGCTAGTTCAGGAGTAAACATGTATCACTATGGTGCATTGTTTTCCTAAGAACCGTCTATTGTGAAGACCCCTTTAGTGATGGAGATGTATTTGATGTTGCATTGATTCAGTTTGAGTAACTGCTTCCATTTGCACATACAGAATCCGGCTTCTTACTCCTAGTTTAGTAGTTAACATGTATCACTATGGTGCATTGTACTCCTAAGAACCTTTTGTTGTGAAGACACCTTCAGTGATGGAGACATATTTGATGCTGCATTGATTCTGTTTCAGAAACACCTTCTTTGCTCACAGAGAATCCTGGATCTTACTATTAGTTCAAGAGTTAACATATATCAATATGGTGCATTCTTCTCTTAAGAACCTTCTGTTGTGAAGACACCTTCAGTGATGGAGACATATTTGATATTGCATTGATTCAGTTTCAGTAACTGCTTTCATTTGCACGTACAGAATCCTGGTTCTTACTTCTAGTTCAGGAGTTACATGTATCACTATGGTTCATTCCTCTCCAAAGAACCTTCTGTTGTGAAGACAACTTCAGTGATGGAGACATATTTGATATTGCATTGATTCAGTTTCAGAAACACCTTCTCTTGCACATACAGAATCCAGGTTCTTACTACTAGTTTAGGAATTAACATGTATCATTTTGGTGCATTCTTCTGCTGAGAACCCTAATGCTAACCTATCCTATCCCCAAACTTAAAGTAACCTAACCCTAACCCTAACCCTAACCATAACCCCTCACCCTAACCCTGAATCTGAACCTGACCCTAACTCTAACCTTAACGCTATTACAAACCCTCACTCAAACTTTAAATCCATTCCAAACACTAACACTAACCCTAATTTCAATGAAACCCTAACACTACCCTAACCCTAACCCTAATCCTAATTCTAAACCTTAACTTTAACCCTAACCCTAACCCTATCCCTAAACTTAAACCTAACCTACCTTTAACCTTAACCCTAATGAAAACCTATTCTATCCCTAAACTTAAACTAACCTAAACCTAACCCTAACCCTAACCTAACCCTAACCAAACCCTAACCCCAACCCTAAACTAAACCTAAACCTAACCTAATGCTTACCCTAACCCTAACCCAATCCAAACCATAACCCTAACCCTAAACCCTAACCCTAACCTTAACGCCATCCCAAACCCTAATGCTAACACTTATTTAAATGAAACCTTAACACTACCCTAACCCTAACCCTAATCCGAAACCTTACGCCTAGCCCTAACCCTATCCCCAAACCCTAACCCGAACCCGAACCCTAAACCCCAAGCCTTATCCTAACACTAACCCTAAAACTAACCCTAACCCTAACCTTAATGCCATCCCAAACCATAACGCTAACCCTAATTTAAATGAAACCCTAACACTACCCTAACCTGAACCCTAACCCTAACCCTAATCCTTAACCCTAGCCCTAACCCTAACCCTAAACCTAAACTCTAACCCTAACCCTAAACCTTACCCTAAACCAAACCCTAATCCCAAACCTTAACCCTAACCCTAGGCCTAACTCTAACCCTAACCCTAACCCACACCCTAGCCGTAACCCTAGCCCTATCCCTAAACCCTAAACTTAACGCTATCCCAAACCCTAACCCTAACCCTAATTTAAATGAAACCCTAACCCTAACCCTAAACTTAACGCTATCCCAAACCCTAACCCTAACCCTAATTTAAATGAAACCCTAACCCTAACCCTAACCCTAACCTTAACGCCATCCCAAACCCTAACGCTAACCCTAATTCAAATGAAACCCTAACACTACCCTAACCCTAACCCTAATTCTAAACCTTAAACCTAGCCCTATCCCTAACCCAAACCCCAAACCCCAACCCTAACCCTAACCCTAAACCCCAACCCTAATCCTAACACTAACCCTAAAACTAACCCTATCCCTAACCTTAACGCCATCTCAAACCCTAACGCTAACCCTAATTTAAATGAAACCCTAACAGTAGCCTAACCCTAACCGTAACCCGAATCCTAAACCTTAAACTAGCCTTAACACTAACCCTAACCACAAACCCTAACCCTAACCCTAACCCTAACCCTAATCCTAACACTAACCCTAAAACTAACCCTAACCCTAATCCTTAACCCTAGCCCTAACCCTAACCCTAACCCTAAACCCTAACCCTAACGCTGACCCTGACCCTGACCCTAACCCTTACCTTAACGCTATCCCAAACCCTAACCCTAACCTTAACGCCATCCCAAACCCTACTGCTAACCCTGTTTGAAATGAAACCCTAACACTACCCTAACCCTAACCCTCACCCTAATCCTAATTCTAAACCTTAACCTTAACCCTAACCCTAACCCTTACCTAACGCTGAACCTGAACCTGACCCTAACCCTAATCTTAACGCTATCCCAAACCCTAACCCTAACCCTAATTTAAATGAAACACTAACCCTAACCTAACCCTAACCCTAATCTAAACCTAATCCTAACCCTGTTCCAAACCTAACCCTAACCCTAAACTACATTTAAACTTAACCTACCTTTCACCTTAACCCTAATGCTAACCTATCCTATCCCTAAACTTAAACTAACCTAAACCTAACCCTAATCCTAACCTAACCCTAACCCTAACCCAAACCTAATCCTAACCCTAAACTACATTTAAACTTAACCTACCTTTCAGGTTAACCCTAATGCTAACCTATCCTATCCATAAACTTAAACTAACCTAAACCTAACCCTAACCCTAACCTAACCCTATCCCTAACCAAACCCTAACCCCAACCCTAAACGAAACCTAAACCTAACCGAACACTTACCCTAACCCTAACCCAATCCAAACCCTAACCCTAACCCTAATCCAAACCTAAACCTAACCTAAACCTACCCGAACCCTAACCTTCAGTTTCAGAAACACCTTCTTTTGCTCACAGAGAATCCTGGATCTTACTATTAGTTCAAGAGTTAAAATATATCAATATGGTGCATTCTTCTCTTAAGAACCTTCTGTTGTGAACACACCTTCAGTGATGGAGACATATTTGATATTGCATTGATTCAGTTTCAGTAACTGCTTACATTTGCACATACAGAATCCTGGTTCTTAATGCTAATTTAGGAGTTAACATGTATCACTAGGGTGCATTCTTCTCCTAAGAACCTTCTGTTGTGAAGAAATCTTCAGTGATAGAGACATATTTGATATTGCATTGATTCAGTTTCAGTAACTGCTTCCATTTGCACATACAGAATCCTGGTTCTTACCTCTAGTTCAGGAGTTAGCATGTATCACTATGGTGCATTGTACTGCTAAGAACCGTCTGTTGTGAAGAAACCGTAAGGGATGGATACATATTTGATATTTCATTGATTCAGTTTCAGAAACACCTTCTTTTGCACAACAAGACTCCTGGTTCTTACTTCTAGTTCAGGAGTGAACATGGATCACTATGGTGCATTTTTCTCTTATGAACCTAATGTTGTGAAGACACCTTCAGTGGTGGAGACATATTTGATGTTGCATTGATTCAGTTTCAGAAAGACCTTCTTCTGCAAATAGAGAATCCTGGATCTTACTATTAGTTCAGGAGTTAACATCTGTCACTATGGTGCATTGTTCACCTAAGAACCTTCTGTTGTGAAGACACCTTCAGTCATGGAGACATATTTGATATTGCATTGATTCAGTTTCATAAAAACCTTCTTTTACACATAGAGAATCCTGGATCTTACTTCTAGTTTAGGAGTTAACATCTATCACTATGGTGCATTCTTCTCCTAATAACCTTCTGTTGTGAAGACACCTTCAGTGATGGAGACATATTTGATATTGCATTGATTCAGTTTCAGTAACTGCATCCATTTGCACAAACAGAATCCTGGTTCTTACTTCTAGTTCAGGAGTTAACATGTATCACTATGGTGCATTCCTCTCCTAAGAATCTTCTGTTGTGAAGACACCTTCAATGATGGAGACATATTTGATACTGCATTGATTCA
This sequence comes from Urosaurus nigricauda, assembly GCA_034509955.1. Classification (NCBI taxonomy): domain Eukaryota; kingdom Metazoa; phylum Chordata; class Lepidosauria; order Squamata; family Phrynosomatidae; genus Urosaurus; species Urosaurus nigricauda. The sequence goes on from JAOEGL010000003.1 coordinate 151,660,679, forward strand.
GTTTCAGAAACAGCTTCATTTGCACATAACCGATCCTGGTTCCTTCTGTTAGTTTAGGAGTTAACATGTATCATTATGGTGCATTGTTCCCCTAAGAACCTTCTGTTGTGAACACACCTTCAGTGATGGAGACATATTTGATATTGCATTGATTCAGGTTCAGAAAGACCTTCTTTTACACATAGAGAATCATGGATATTACTATTAGTTCAGGAGTTAACATATGTCACTATGGTGCATTCTTCTCCTAAGAACCTTCTGTTGTGAAGACACCTTCAGTGATGGAAACATATTTGATATTGCATTGATTCAGTTTCAGTAACTGCTTCCATTTGCACATAAAGAATCTGAGTTCTTACTGCTAGTTTAAGAGTTAACATGTATCACTATGGTGCATTCTTCTCCTAAGAACCTTCTGTTCTGAAGACACCTTCAGTGATGGAGACATATTTGATATTGCATTGAATCAGTTTCACAAACACCTTCTTTTGCACATACACAATCCTTGTTCTTACTGCTAGTTTAGGAGTGAAGATGTATCACTATGGTGCATTGTTCTCCTAAGAACCGTCTGTTGTGAAGACACCTTCAGTGATGGAGACATATTTGATATTGCATTGATTCAGTTTCAAAAACACCTTCTTTTGCACATACAGAATCCAGGTTCTTACTGCTACTTTAGGAGTTAACATGTATCACTATGGTGCATTCTTTTCCTAAAAACCTTCTGTTGTGAAGACACCATCAGTGATGGAGAGATATTTGAAGTTGCATTGATTCAGTTTCAGAAACACCTTCTTTTGTACACAGAGAATCTTGGATCTTACTATTAGTTCAGGAGTTAACATGTATCACTTTGGTCATTGTTCTCCTAAGAACGTTCTGTTGTGAAGACACCTTCAGTGATGGAGACATATTTGATATTGCATTGATTCAGTTTCAAAAACACCTTCATTTGCACATAACCGATCCTGGTTCCTTCTGTTAGTTTAGGAGTTAACATGTATCACTATGGTGCATTGTTCCCCTATGAACCTTCTCTTGTGAACAAACCTTCAGTGATGGAGACATATTTGATATTGCATTGATTCAGTTTCACAATCACCTTCTTTTGCACATACAGAATCCTGGATCTTACTATTAGTTCAGACGTTCACGTGTGTCACTATGGTGCATTGTTCTCCTAAGAACATTCTGTTGTGAAGACAACTTAAGTGATGGAGACATATTTGATATTGCATTCATTCAGTTTGAGTAACTGCTTCCATTTGCACATACAGAATCCTGGTTCTTACTGCTAGTTCAGGAGTAAACATGTATCACTATGGTGCATTGTTTTCCTGAGAACCGTCTGTTGTGAAGACACCTTCAGTGATGGAGACATATTTGATATTGCATTTATTCATGTTCAGTAACTGCTACCATTTGCAAATATAGAATCCTGGGTCTTACTTCTATTTCAGGAGTTAACATGTATCACTATGGTGCATTCTTTTCCTAAGAACCTTCTTTTGTGAAGACACCTTCAGTGATGGAGAGATATTTGATGTTGCATTGATTCAGTTTCAGAAACACCATCTTTTGTACACAGAGAATCCTGGATCTTACTATTAGTTCGGGATTTAACATGTATCACTATGGTGCATTGTTCTCCTACGAACCTTCTGTTGTGAAGACACCTTCAGTGATGGAGACATATTTGATGTTGCATTGATTCAGTTTCAGAAATACCATCTTTTGCACATACAGAATCCTGCTTCTTACTGCTAGTTCAGGAGTAAACATGTATCACTATGGTGCATTATTCTTCTAAGAACCCTCCGTTGTGAAGACACCTTCAGTGATGGAGACATATTTGATATTGCATTGATTCAGTTTCAGTAACTGCTTCCATTTGCACATACAGAATCCGGCTTCTTACTCCTAGTTTAGGAGTTAACATGTATCACTATGGTGCATTGTACTCCTAAGAACCGTCTGTTGTGAAGACACGTTCAGTGATGGAGACATATTTGATGTTGCATTGATTCAGTTTCAGAAACACCTTCTTTTGCTCACAGAGAATCCTGGATCTTACTATTCGTTCAAGAGTTAACATATATCAATATGGTGCATTCTTCTCTTAAGAACCTTCTGTTGTGAAGACACCTTCAGTGATGGAGACATATTTGATATTGCATTGATTCAGTTTCAGTAACTGCTTTCATTTGCACCTACAGAATCCTGGTTCTTAATACTAGTTTAGGAGTTAACATGTATCACTATGGTGCATTCTTCTCCTAAGAACCTTCTGTTGTGAAGACACCTTAAGTGATGGAGACATATTTGATATTGCATTCATTCAGTTTCAGTAACTCCTTCCATGTGCACATAGAGAATCCTGGTTCTTACTATTATTTCGGGAGTTAACATGTATCACTATGGTGCATTGTTCTCCTACGAACCTTCTGTTGTAAAGACACCTGCAGTGATGGAGACATATTTGATATTGCATTGATTCAGTTTCAGTAACGGCTTCCATTTGCACATACAGAATCCTGGTTCTTACCTCTAGTTCAGGAGTTAGCATGTATCACTATGGTGCATTGTACTTCTACGAACCGTCTGTTGTGAAGAAACCGTAAGGGATGGATACATATTTGATATTTCATTGATTCAGTTTCAGAAACACCTTCTTTTGCACAACAAGACTCCTGGTTCTGACTGCTAGTTTAGGAGTTAACATGTATCACTATGGTGCATTATTCTCCTAAGAACCGTCTGTTGTGAAGACACCTTCAGTGATGGAGACATATTTGATATTGCATTGATTCAGTTTCAGTAACTGCTTACATTTGCACATACAGAATCCTGGTTCTTAATGCTAGTTTAGGAGTTAACATGTATCACTAGGGTGCATTCTTCTCCTAAGAACCTTCTGTTGTGAAGACACCTTCAGTGATGGAGACATATTTGATATTGCATTCTTTCAGTTTCAGTAACTGCTTCCATTTCCACATACAGAATCCTGGTTCTTACTGCTAGTTCAGGAGTAAACATGTATCACTATGGTGCATTGTTCTCCTGAGAACCGTCTGTTGTGAAGACACCTTCAGTGATGGAGACATATTTGATATTGCATTGAATCAGTTTCAGTAACTGCTACTATTTGCACATACAGAATCCTGGTTCTTACCTCTAGTTCAGGAGTTAGCATGTATCACTATGGTGCATTCTTCTCTTAAGAACCGTCTGTTGTGAAGAAACCGTAAGGGATGGATACATATTTGACATTTCATTGATTCAGTTTCAGAAACACCTTCTTTTGCACAACAAGACTCCTGGTTCTGACTGCTAGTTTAGGAGTTAACATGTATCACTATGGTGCATTATTCTCCTAAGAACCGTCTGTTGTGAAGACACCTTCAGTGATGGAGACATATTTGATATTGCATTGATTCAGTTTCAGTAACTGCTTACATTTGCACATACAGAATCCTGGTTCTTAATGCTAGTTTAGGAGTTAACATGTATCACTAGGGTGCATTCTTCTCCTAAGAACCTTCTGTTGTGAAGACACCTTCAGTGATGGAGACATATTTGATATTGCATTCTTTCAGTTTCAGTAACTGCTTCCATTTCCACATACAGAATCCTGGTTCTTACTGCTAGTTCAGGAGTAAACATGTATCACTATGGTGCATTGTTCTCCTGAGAACCGTCTGTTGTGAAGACACCTTCAGTGATGGAGACATATTTGATATTGCATTGAATCAGTTTCAGTAACTGCTACTATTTGCAAATAGAGAATCCTGGGTCTTACTTCTATTTCAGGAGTTAACATGTATCACTATGGTGCATTCTTCTCCTAAGAACCTTCTGTTGTGAAGACACCTTCAGTGATGGAGAGATATTTGATGTTGCATTGATTCAGTTTCAGAAACAGATTCTTATGCACAACAAGACTCTTAGTTCTGACTGCTAGTTTAGGAGTTAACATGCATCACTATGGTGTATTGTTTTCCTAAGAACCGTCTATTGTGAAGACACCTTTAGTGATGGAGACGTATTTGATGTTGCATTGATTCAGTTTCAGTAACTGCTTCCATTTGCACATACAGAATCCTGGTTCTTAATGCTAGTTTAGGAGTTAACATGTATCACTATGGTGCATTCTTCTCCTAAGAACCTTCTGTTGTGAAGACACCTTCAGTGATGGAGACATATTTGATGTTGCATTGATTCAGTTTCAGAAACACCTTCTTTTGCTCACAGAGAATCCTGGATCTTACTATTCGTTCAAGAGTTAACATATATCAATATGGTGCATTCTTCTCTTAAGAACCTTCTGTTGTGAAGACACCTTCAGTGATGGAGACATATTTGATATTGCATTGATTCAGTTTCAGTAACTGCTTTCATTTTCACCTACAGAATCCTGGTTCTTAATACTAGTTTAGGAGTTAACATGTATCACTATGGTGCATTCTTCTCCTAAGAACCTTCTGTTGTGAAGACACCTTAAGTGATGGAGACATATTTGATATTGCATTGATTCAGTTTCAGTAACTGCTTCCATGTGCACATAGAGAATCCTGGTTCTTACTATTATTTCGGGAGTTAACATGTATCACTATGGTGCATTGTTCTCCTACGAACCTTCTGTTGTGAAGACATCTGCAGTGATGGAGACATATTTGATATTGCATTGATTCAGTTTCAGTAACTGCTTCCATTTGCACATACAGAATCCTGGTTCTTACCTCTAGTTCAGGAGTTAGCATGTATCACTATGGTGCATTGTACTGCTAAGAACCGTCTGTTGTGAAGAAACCGTAAGGGATGGATACATATTTGATATTTCATTGATTCAGTTTCAGAAACACCTTCTTTTGCACAACAAGACTCCTGGTTCTGACTGCTAGTTTAGGAGTTAACATGTATCACTATGGTGCATTGTTCTCCTAAGAACCGTCTATTGTGAAGACACCTTTAGTGATGGATACGTATTTCATGTTGCATTGATTCAGTTTAACGGACCCCTTCTTTTGCAGATACAGAATCCTGGTTTTTATTATTAGTACAGGAGTTTACATGTGTCACTTTTGTGCATTGTTCTCCAAAGAACCTTCTGTTGTGAAGACACCTTCAATGATGGAGACATATTTGATATCGCATTGATTCAGTTTCAGTAACTGCTTCCATTTGCACCTACAGAATCCTGGTTCTTACTTCTAGTTCAGGAGTTAACAGGTATCACTATGGTGCATTGTTCTCCTAAGAACCTTCTGTTGTGAAGAAATCTTCAGTGATAGAGACATATTTGATATTGCATTGATTCAGTTTCAGTAACTGCTTCCATTTGCACTTACAGAATCCTGGTTCTTACTTCTAGTTCAGGAGTGAACATGGATCACTATGGTGCATTTTTCTCTTATGAACCTAATGTTGTGAAGACACCTTCAGTGATGGAGACATATTTGATGTTGCATTGATTCAGTTTCAGAAAGACCTTCTTCTGCAAATAGAGAATCCTGGATCTTACTATTCGTTCAAGAGTTAAGATATATCAATATGGTGCATTCTTCTCTTAAGAACCTTCTGTTGTGAAGACACGTTCTGTGATGGAGACATATTTGATGTTGCATTGATTCAGTTTCAAAAACACCTTCTTTTGCTCACAGAGAATCCTTGATCTTACTATTAGTTCAAGAGTTAAAATATATCAATATGGTGCATTCTTCTCTAAGAACCTTCTGTTGTGAAGACACCTTCAGTGATGTAGACATGTTTGATATTGCATTGATTCAGTTTCAGAAACACATTCTTATGCACAACAAGACTCTTAGTTCTGACTGCTAGTTTAGGAGTTAACATGCATCACTATGGTGCATTGTTTTCCTAAGAACCGTCTATTGTGAAGACACCTTTAGTGATGGAGACGTATTTGATGTTGCATTGATTCAGTTTCAGTAACTGCTTCCATTTGCACATACAGAATCCGGCATCTTACTGCTAGTTTAGGAGTTAACATGTATCACTATGGTGCATTGTAGTCCTAACAACCGTCTGTTGTGAAGACACCTTCAGTGCTGGAGACATATTTGATGTTGCATTGATTCAGGTTCAGAAACACCTTCTTTTGCTCACAGAGAATCCTGGATCTTACTATTAGTTCAAGAGTTAACATATATCAATATGGTGCATTCTTCTCTTAAGAACCTTCTGTTGTGAAGACACCTTCAGTGATGGAGACATATTTGATATTGCATTCATTCAGTTTCAGTAACTGCTTCCATTTGCACATATAGAATCCTGGTTCTTACTGCTAGTTCAGGAGTAAAAATGTATCACTATGGTGCATTCTTCTCTTAAGAACCTTCTCTTGTGAAGACAGCCTTAAGTGATGGAGACATATTTGACATTGAATTTTTCAGTTTCAGTAACTGCTTCCATTTGCACATAGAGATTCCTGGTTCTTACTTCTATTTCAGGAGTTAACATGTATCACTTTGGTGCATTCTTCTCCTAAGAACCGTCGGTTGTGAAGACACCTTCAGTGATGGAGAGATATTTGATGTTGCATTGATTCAGTTTCAGAAACACCTTCTTTTGTACACAGAGAATCCTGGATCTTACTATTAGTTCGGTAGTTAACATGTATGACTATGGTGCATTGTTCTCCTAAGAACGTTCTGTTGTGAAGACACCTTCAGTGATGGATTCATATTTGATATTGTATTGATTCAGTTCCAAAAACACCTTCATTTACACATAACCGATCCTGGTTCCATCTGTTAGTTTAGGAGTTAACATGTGTCACTATACTGCATTCTTCTCCTAAGAACCTTCTGTTGTGAAGACACCTTCAGTGATGGAGACATATTTGATATTGCATTGATTCAGTTTCACAAACACCTTCTTTTGCACATACAGAATCCAGGTTCTTACTGCTAGTTTAGGAGTTAACATGTATCACTATGGTGCATTCTTCTCCAAAGAACCTTGTGCTGTGAAGACACCCTCAGTGATGGAGACATATTTGATATTGCATTTATTCAGTTTGAGTAACTGCTTCCATTTGCACATAGAGAATCCTGGTTCTTTCTTCTATTTCAGGAGTTAACATGTATCACTATGGTGAATTCTTCTCCTAAGAACCTTCTGTTGTGAAGACACCATCAGTGATGGAGAGATATTTGAAGTTGGATTGAATCAGTTTCAGAAACACCTTCTTTTGTACACAGAGAATCCTGGATCTTACTATTAGTTCAGGAGTTAACATGTATCACTTTGGTGCATTGTTCTCCTAAGAACGTTCTGTTGTGAAGACACCTTCACTGATGGAGACATACTTGATTTTGCATTGATTCAGAAACACCTTCTTTTGCACATACAGAATCCTGGTTCTTACTGCTAGTTCAGGAGTAAACATGTATCACTATGGTGCATTGTTCTCCGAGAACCGTCTGTTGTGAAGACACCTTCCGTGATGGAGACATATTTGATATTGCATTGATTCATTTTCAGTAACTGCTTCCATTTGCACATACAGAATCCGGCTTCTTACTCATAGTTTAGGAGGTAACATGTATCACTATGGTGCATTCTTCTCCTAAGAACCTTCTGTTGTGAAGACACCTTCAGTGATGGAGACATATTTGATATTGCATTCATTGTTTCAGTAACTGCTTCCATTTGCACATACAGAATCCTTATTCTTCCTGCTAGTTCAGGAGTAAACATGTATCACTATGGTGCATTGTTCTCCTGAGAACCGTCTGTTGTGAAGACACCATCAGTGATGGAAGCATATTTGATATTGCATTGATTCAGTTTCAAAGACACCTTCATTTGCACATAACCGATCGTGGTTCCTTCTGTTAGTTTAGGAGTTAACATGTATCACTATGGTGCATTGTTCCCTTATGAACCTTCTGTTGTGAACAAACCGTCAGTGATGGAGTCATATTTGATATTGCATTGATTCAGTTTCAGAAACACCTTCTTTTACACATACAGAATCCTGGATCTTACCATTAATTCAGGAGTTAACATGTGTCACTATGGTGCATTCTTCTCCTTAGAACCTTCTGTTGTGAAGACACCTTCAGTGATGGAGAAATATTTGATATTGCATTGATTCAGTTTCAGAAACACCTTCTTATGCACAACAAGACTCTTAGTTCGGACTGCTAGTTTAGGAGTTAACCTGTATCACTATGGTGCATTGTTCTCCTAAGAACCGTCTATTTTGAAGACATATTTAGTGATGGAGTTGATATTTGATATTGCATTGAATCAGTTTCACAAACACCTTCTTTTGCACATACAGAATCCAGGTTCTTACTGCTAGTTTAGGAGTTAACATGTATCACTATGGTGCATTCTTCTCGTAAGAACCTTGTGTTGTCAAGACACCTTCAGTGATGGAGACATATTTGATATTGCATTGATTCAGTTTCAGAAACACATTCTTATGCACAACAAGACTCTTAGTTCTGACTGCTAGTCTAGGAGTTAACATGCATCACTATGGTGCATTGTTTTCCTAAGAACCGTCTATTGTGAAGACACCTTTAGTGATGGAGACGTATTTGATGTTGCATTGATTCAGTTTCAGTAACTGCTTCCATTTGCACATACAGAATCCGGCATCTTACTGCTAGTTTAGGAGTTAACATGTATCACTATGGTGCATTGTAGTCCTAACAACCGTCTGTTGTGAAGACACCTTCAGTGCTGGAGACATATTTGATGTTGCATTGATTCAGGTTCAGAAACACCTTCTTTTGCTCACAGAGAATCCTGGATCTTACTATTAGTTCAAGAGTTAACATATATCAATATGGTGCATTCTTCTCTTAAGAACCTTCTGTTGTGAAGACACCTTCAGTGATGGAGACATATTTGATATTGCATTCATTCAGTTTCAGTAACTGCTTCCATTTGCACATATAGAATCCTGGTTCTTACTGCTAGTTCAGGAGTAAAAATGTATCACTATGGTGCATTCTTCTCTTAAGAACCTTCTCTTGTGAAGACAACCTTAAGTGATGGAGACATATTTGACATTGAATTTTTCAGTTTCAGTAACTGCTTCCATTTGCACATAGAGATTCCTGGTTCTTACTTCTATTTCAGGAGTTAACATGTATCACTTTGGTGCATTCTTCTCCTAAGAACCGTCGGTTGTGAAGACACCTTCAGTGATGGAGAGATATTTGATGTTGCATTGATTCAGTTTCAGAAACACCTTCTTTTGTACACAGAGAATCCTGGATCTTACTATTAGTTCGGTAGTTAACATGTATGACTATGGTGCATTGTTCTCCTAAGAACGTTCTGTTGTGAAGACACCTTCAGTGATGGATTCATATTTGATATTGTATTGATTCAGTTCCAAAAACACCTTCATTTACACATAACCGATCCTGGTTCCATCTGTTAGTTTAGGAGTTAACATGTGTCACTATACTGCATTCTTCTCCTAAGAACCTTCTGTTGTGAAGACACCTTCAGTGATGGAGACATATTTGATATTGCATTGATTCAGTTTCACAAACACCTTCTTTTGCACATACAGAATCCAGGTTCTTACTGCTAGTTTAGGAGTTAACATGTATCACTATGGTGCATTCTTCTCCAAAGAACCTTGTGCTGTGAAGACACCCTCAGTGATGGAGACATATTTGATATTGCATTTATTCAGTTTGAGTAACTGCTTCCATTTGCACATAGAGAATCCTGGTTCTTTCTTCTATTTCAGGAGTTAACATGTATCACTATGGTGCATTCTTCTCCTAAGAACCTTCTGTTGTGAAGACACCATCAGTGATGGAGAGATATTTGAAGTTGGATTGAATCAGTTTCAGAAACACCTTCTTTTGTACACAGAGAATCCTGGATCTTACTATTAGTTCAGGAGTTAACATGTATCACTTTGGTGCATTGTTCTCCTAAGAACGTTCTGTTGTGAAGACACCTTCAGTGATGGAGACATACTTTATTTTGCATTGATTCAGAAACACCTTCTTTTGCACATACAGAATCCTGGTTCTTACTGCTAGTTCAGGAGTAAACATGTATCACTATGGTGCATTGTTCTCCGAGAACCGTCTGTTGTGAAGACACCTTCCGTGATGGAGACATATTTGATATTGCATTGATTCATTTTCAGTAACTGCTTCCATTTGCACATACAGAATCCGGCTTCTTACTCATAGTTTAGGAGGTAACATGTATCACTATGGTGCATTCTTCTCCTAAGAACCTTCTGTTGTGAAGACACCTTCAGTGATGGAGACATATTTGATATTGCATTCATTCAGTTTCAGTAACTGCTTCCATTTGCACATACAGAATCCTTATTCTTCCTGCTAGTTCAGGAGTAAACATGTATCACTATGGTGCATTGTTCTCCTGAGAACCGTCTGTTGTGAAGACACCATCAGTGATGGAAGCATATTTGATATTGCATTGATTCAGTTTCAAAGACACCTTCATTTGCACATAACCGATCGTGGTTCCTTCTGTTAGTTTAGGAGTTAACATGTATCACTATGGTGCATTGTTCCCTTATGAACCTTCTGTTGTGAACAAACCGTCAGTGATGGAGTCATATTTGATATTGCATTGATTCAGTTTCAGAAACACCTTCTTTTACACATACAGAATCCTGGATCTTACCATTAATTCAGGAGTTAACATGTGTCACTATGGTGCATTCTTCTCCTTAGAACCTTCTGTTGTGAAGACACCTTCAGTGATGGAGAAATATTTGATATTGCATTGATTCAGTTTCAGAAACACCTTCTTATGCACAACAAGACTCTTAGTTCGGACTGCTAGTTTAGGAGTTAACCTGTATCACTATGGTGCATTGTTCTCCTAAGAACCGTCTATTTTGAAGACATATTTAGTGATGGAGTTGATATTTGATATTGCATTGAATCAGTTTCACAAACACCTTCTTTTGCACATACAGAATCCAGGTTCTTACTGCTAGTTTAGGAGTTAACATGTATCACTATGGTGCATTCTTCTCGTAAGAACCTTCTGTTGTCAAGACACCTTCAGTGATGGAGACATATTTGATATTGCATTGAATCAGTTTCATAAACACCTTCTTTTGAACATACAGAATCCAGGTTCTTACTGCTAGTTTAGGAGTTAACATGTTTCACTATGGTGCATTCTTCTCCTAAGAACCTTCTGTTGTGAAGACACCTTCAGTGATGGAGACATATTTGATATTGCATTTATTCAGTTTCAGTAACTGCTTGTACATAGAGAATCGTGGTTCTTACTTCTATTTCAGGAGTTAACATGTATCTCTATGGTGCATTCTTCTCCTAAGAACCTTCTGTTGTGAATACACCTTCAGTGATGGAGACATGTTTGATTTTGCATTGATTCAGTTTCAGAAACACCTTCTTTTGCACATACAGAATCCTGGTTCTTACTGCTAGTTCAGGAGTAAACATGTATCACTATGGTGCATTGTTCTCCTAAGAACCTTCTGTTGTGAACATACCTTCAGTAATGAAGACATATTTGATGTTGCAATGAATCAGTTTCAATAACTGCTTCCATTTGCACATACAGAATCCTGGTTCTTACTGCTAATTCAGGAGTCAAGATGTATCACTATGGTTCAATATTTTCCTAATAACCTTGTGTTGTTATCACACCTACATTGATGGAGAGAAATTTGATATTGCTTTGATTCCGTTTAAGAAACAGCTTCTATTTGCACATACAGAATCCTAGTTCTTTCTGCCAGTTCAGGAGTCAACATGTATCACTATGGTGCATTGTCCTCCTAAGAACCTTCTGTTGTGAATACCCCTTCTTTCATGGATTTAAATTTGACATTGCATTGAAACAGTTTCAGAAACAGTTTCCCTAACCTAACCCTAACCTTCACCCTAGCCCTAACCGTAACCCTAACCCTAAACCCTAACCCTAAACATAACGCCATCCCAAACCCTAATGCTAACCCTCATTTAAATGAAACCCTAACACTACCCTAACCCAATTCCTAAACCCTAACCCTAACCCTAAACCCTAAACCTAATCCTAACCCTAACCCTAAAACTAACCCTAACCCTAACCTTAACACCATCCCAAACCCAAAAGCTAACCATAATTGAAATGAAACCATAACACTACCCTTACCCTAAAACTAACCCTAAACCTAATCCTTAACCCTAGCCCTAACCCTAACCCTAAACCCAAACCTAAATCCTAACCCTAAACCTAAATCTAAATCTAACTCTAAACCTAACCCTAATCCTAAACCTTAACCCTAGCCCCTACCCTAACCTTAACCCTAACCCTAGCCCTAACCCTAACCTTAATGCCATCCCAAACCCTAACACTAACCCAATATTAAATGAAACCCTAACACCACCCAAACCCTAACCCATTCCTGACCCTAACCCTATCCCTAACCCGAAAACCTAACCCTAACGCTAACCCAAACCCTAAACCTAACCATAACCCTAACCCTAATCCTGACCCGAAAGCTAAAACTAACCCGAACCTTAACTCCGTCCCAAACCCTAACGCTAACCCTAATTTAAATGAAACCCTAACACTACACTAACCCTAACCCTAACCTTATCCTTTACCCTAACCCTAACCCTAAACCTAAACCCTAACCCTAAACCTAAGCCTAACCCTAACCCTATTCCTAAACCTTAACCCTTACCCTAACCCTAATCCTAACCCTAGCTCTAACCCTAACCCTAACCCTAAACACTAACAATAAACCTTAACCCTTAACGTAAGCCGAAGCCTAACCCTAACACTAACATTAACGCTATCCCAAACCCTAATGCTAACCCCAATCCTAAACCTTAAACTTATCCCTAACCCTAACCCTAACCCTAAAACCTAACCCAAACCATAACCCTAAACCCTAATCCTAATCCTAACACTAACCATAAAACTTACCCGAACCCTAACCTTAATGCCATCCCAAACCCTAACGCTAACCCTAATTTAAATGAAACCCTAACACTACCCTAACCCGAACCCTAACCCTAACCCTAATCCTTACCCTAACCCTAACACTGACAATAACCCTAATCCCAAACCTTAACCCTAACCCTAACGCTAGCCCTAACTCTAACCCTAACCCTAACCCTAACCGTAAACCCTAACCCTAACCCAAACCCTAAGCCTAACCATAACCCGAATCATAACCCTAACCGTAAATCCTAACCCTAACCTTAACACCATCCCAAACCCTAACGCTAACACTAATTTAAATGAAACCCTAACACTACCCTAACCCTAACCCTAACCCTAATCCTTAACCTTAACCCTAACCCTAGCCCTAATCCTAACCGTAAACCCTATTCCTAACCCTAAACCCTACGACAAACTCTTACACTAATATTAACGCCATCCCAAATGCTAACGCTAACCCTAATTTAAATGAAACCCTAACACTACCCTAACCCTAACCCTGACCCTAACCTTAACGCCATCCCAAACCCTAACACTACCCTAACCCAAACCCTAAACCTAACCCTAATCCTTAACCCGAACCCTAACCCTAAACCTAAACCTAAACTCTAACCCTAACCCTAACTCTAACCCTAACACTAAACCCTAACCCTCACCCAAACCCTTACCCTAACCTTAACCGTAACCCTAGCCCTAACCCTAAACCCTAACCCTAACCCTAATTCTAACCTTCACGCCATCCCAAACCCTAACGCTAACCCGAATTTAAATGAAACCCTAACACTACCCTAACCCTAACCCTAATGCTAAACCTTAACCCTAGCCCTAGCCCTAACCGGAACCCTAATCCCTAACCCTAACCCTAAACCCGAAGCCTAACACTTACCCTAAACTTAACGCCATCCCAAACCTGAACGCTAACCCTAATTTAAATGAAACCCTAACCCTAACCCTAAACCCTAAGCCTAATCCTGACCCTAAACTTAACGCCATCCCAAACCCTCACGCTAACCCTAATTTAAATGAAACCCTAACCCTAAGCCGAACCCTTAATCCCGAAGCCTAACCCTGACCCTAACCTTAGCGCCATCCCAAACCCTAACGCTAACCCTAATTTAAATAAAAAACCCTAACACTACCCACACCCTAACCCTAACCCTAACCCTAAACCTTAACCCTAGCCTTACCCTAACCCTAACCCTAAACCCTAACCCTAACTCTAAACCCTAACCCTAACCCCTAAGCCTAACCCTGAACCTGACCCTGACCCTAACCTTAACGCTATCCAAAACCCGAACCCGAACCTTAATGTCATCCCAAACCCTAACGCAAACCCTAATTTAAATGAATCCCTAACACTACCGTAACCCTAACCCTAACCCTAATCCTAATTCTAAATCTTAACCTTAACCCTAACCCTAAACCTAAACTTAACCTAACCTACCTTTAACCTTAACCCTAATGCTAACCTATCCTATCCCCAAACTTTACCTAACCCTAACCCTAACCATAACCCCTAACCCTAACCCTGAACCTGACCCTGACCCTAACTCTAACCTTAACGCTATTACAAACCCTAACCCAAACTTTAACGCCATTCCAAACACTAACAGTAACCCTAATTTCAATGAAACCCTAACACTACCCTAACCCTAACCCTAATCCTAATTCTAAACCTTAACTTTAACCCTAACCCTAACCCTATCCCTAAACTTAAACCTAACCTACCTTAACCCTAATGCTAACCTATCCTATCCCTAAACTTAAACTAACCTAAACCTAACCCTAACCATAACCTAACCCTAACCCTAACCAAACCCTAACCCCAACCCTAAACTAAACCTAAACCTAACCTAACGCTTACCCTAACTCTAACCCAATCCAAACCCTAACCCTAACCTTAACGCCATCCCAAACCCTAACGCTAACACTTATTTAAATGAAACCTTAACACTACCCTAACCCTAACCCTAATCCTAAACCTTACGCCTAGCCCTAACCCTAACCCCAAACCCTAACCCTAACCCGAACCCTAAACCCCAAGCCTTATCCTAACACTAACACTAAAACTAACCCTAACCCTAACCTTAATGCCATCCCAAACCCTAACGCTAACCCTAATTTAAATGAAACCCTAACACTACCCTAACCTGAACCCTAACCCTAACCCTAATCCTTAACCCTAGCCCTAACCCTAACCCTAAACCTAAACTCTAACCCAAACCCTAAACCTAACCCTAAACCAAACCCTTATCCCAAACCTTAACCCTAACCCTAGGCCTAAGTGTAACCCTAACCCTAACCCACACCCTAGCCCTAACCCTAGCCCTATCCCTAAACCCTAAACTTAACGCTATCCCAAACCCTAACCCTAACTCTAATTTAAATGAAACCCTAACCCTAACCCTAACCCTAAACTTAACGCTATCCCAAACCCTAACCCTAACCCTAATTTAAATGAAACCCTAACCCTAACCCTAACCCTAACCTTAACGCCATCCCAAACCCTAACACTAACCCTAATTCAAATGAAACCCTAACACTACCCTAACCCTTACCGTAATTCTAAACCTTAAACCTAGCCCTAACCCTAACCCTAACCCCAAACCCCAACCCTAACCCTAACCCTAAACCCCAACCCTAATCCTAACACTAACCCTAAAACTAACCCTATCCCTAACCTTAACGCCATCCCAAACCCTAACGCTAACCCTAATTTAAATGAAACCCTAACACTAGCCTAACCCTAACCATAACCCTAATCCTAAACCGTAAACCTAGCCTTAACACTAACCCTAACCACAAACCATAAACCTAACCCTAACCCTAAACCCTAACCCTAACACTAGCCCTAAAACTAACCCTAACCCTAATCCTTAACCTTAGCCCTAACCCTAACCCTAACCCTAAACCTAAACCCTAACCCTATCCCTAACCCTAACCCAAAACCTTAACCCTAACCCAAAACCCTAAGTCTAACCCTGACCCTAACCTTAACGCCATCCCAAACCCTAATGCTAACCCTAATTTAAATGTAACCCTAACCCTAACCCTTAACCCTAAAGCTGACCCTAACCTTAACGCCATCCCAAACCCTAACGCTAACCCTAATTTAAATGGAACCATAACACTACCCTAACCCTAACCCTAATCCTTAAAGCTAGCCCTAACCCTAACCCTAACCCTAAACCCTAACCCTAACGCTGACCCTGACCCTGACCCTAACCCTTACCTTAACGCTGTCCCAAACCCTAACCCTAACTTTAAGGCCATCCCAAACCCTACTGCTAACCCTATGAAACCCTAACACTACCCTAACCCTAACCCTCACCCTAATCCTAATTCTAAACCTTAACCTTAACCCTAACCCTAACCCTTACCTAACCCTGACCCTGACCCTGACCCTAACCCTAATCTTAACGCTATCCCAAACCCTAACCCTAACCCTAATTTAAATGAAACACTAACCCTAACCTAACCCTAACCCTAATCCAAACCTAATCCTAACCCTGTTCCAAACCTAACCCTAACCCTAAACTACATTGAAACTTAACCTACCTTTCACCTTAACCCTAATGCTAACCTATCCTATCCCTAAACTTAAACTAACCTAAACCTAACCCTAACCCTAACCTAACCCTAACCCTAACCCAAACCTAACCCTAACCCTAAACTACATTTAAACTTAACCTACCTTTCACCTTAACCCTAATGCTAACCTATCCTATCCCTAAACTTAAACTAACCTAAACCTAACCCTAACCCTAACCTAACCCTAACCCTAACCAAACCCTAACCCCAACCCTAAACTTAACCTAAACCTAACCGAACGCTTACCCTAACCCTAACCCAATCCAAACCCTAACCCTAACCCTAATCCAAACCTAAACCTAAACCTAACCTAAACCTACCCGAACCCTAACCTTCAGTTTCAGAAACACCTTCTTTTGCTCAGAGAGAATCCTGGATCTTACTATTAGTTCAAGAGTTAAAATATATCAATATGGTGCATTCTTCTCCTAAGAACCTTCTGTTGTGAAGACACCTTCAGTGATGAAGACATATTTGATATTGCATTGATTCAGTTTCAGTAACTGCTTCCATTAGCACTTACAAAATCCTGGTTCTTACATCTAGTTCAGGAGTTAACATGTATCACTATGGTGCATTGTTCTCGTAAAAACCTTCTGTTGTGAAGACAACTGCAGTGATATTTGATATTCATTGATTCAGTTTCAGAAACACCTTCTTCTACACATAGAGAATCCTGGATCTTATTATTAGTTCAGAAGTTCACATGTGCCACTATGGTGCATTCTTCTCCTAAGAACCTTCTGTTGTGAAGACACCTTCAGTGATGGAAACATATTTGATATTGCATTGATTCAGTTTCAAAAACACCTTCATTTGCACATACCCGATCCTGGTTCCTTCTGTTAGTTTAGGATTTAACATATATCACTATGGTGCATTGTTCCCATATGAACCTTCTCTTGTGAACAAACCTTCAGTAATGGAGACATATTTGATATTGCATTGATTCAGTTTCACAAACACCTTCTTTTACACATACAGAATCCTGGATCTTACTACTAATTCAGGAGCTAACATGTGTCACTATGGTGCATTGATCTCCTAAGAACCTTCTGTTGTGAAGACACCTTCAGTGATTGAGACATAATTGATGTTGCATTGATTCCGTTTCAGAAACACCTTCTTTTGCTCACAGAGAATCCTGGATCTTACTATTAGTTCAAGAGTTAAAATGTATCAATATGGTGCATTCTTCTCTTAAGAACCTTCGGTTGTGAAGACACCTTCAGTGATGGAGACATATTTGATATTGCATTGATTCAGTTTCAGAAATACCTTCTTTTGCACATACAGAATCCTGGTTCTGACTGCTAGTTTAGGAGTTAACATGTATCACTATGGTGCATTATTCTCCTAAGAACCGTCTGTTGTGAAGACACATTCAGTGATGGAGACAAATTTGATATTGCATTGATTCAGTTTCAGTAACTGCTTCCATTTGCACATACAGAATCCGTCTTCTTACTGCTAGTTTAGGAGTTAACATGTATCACTATGGTGCATTGTTCTCCTGAGAACCGTCTGTTGTGAAGACACCGTGAGTGATGGAGACATGTTTGATTTTGCATTGATTCAGTTTCAGAAACACCTTCTTTTGCACATACAGAATCCTGGTTCTTAATTCTAGTTCAGGAGTTAACATGTATCACTATGGTGCATTCTTCTCCTAAGAACCTTCTGTTGTGAAGACACCTTCAGTGATGGAGAGATATTTGATGTTGCATTGATTCAGTTTCAGAAACACCTTCTTTTGTACACAGAGTATCCTGGATCTTACTATTAGTTCAGGAGTTAACATGTATCACTATGGTGCATTGATGTCCTAAGAACGTTCTGTTGTGAAGACACCTTCAGTGATGGAGACATATTTGATGTTGCATTGATTCAGTTTCAGAAACACCTTCTTTTGCACATTCAGAATCCTGGTTCTTACTGCTAGTTCAGGAGGAAACATGTATCACTATGGTGCATTATTCTCCTAAGAACCGTCTGTTGTGAAGACACATTCAGCGATGGAGACATATTTGATATTGCATTGATTCAGTTTCAGTAACTGCTTCCATTTGCACATACAGAATCCGGCTTCTTACTGCTAGTTTAGGAGTTAACATGTATCACTATGGTGCATTGTACTCCTAAGAACCTTTTGTTGTGAAGACACCTTCAGTGATGGAGACATATTTGATGCTGCATTGATTCAGTTTCAGAAACACCTTCTTTTGCTCACAGAGAATCCTGGATCTTACTATTAGTTCAAAAGTTAACATATATCAATATGGTGCATTCTTCTCTTAAGAACCTTCTGTTGTGAAGACACCTTCAGTGATGGAGACATATTTGATATTGCATTGATTCAGTTTCAGAAACACCTTCTTTTGCACATACAGAATCCAGGTTCTTACTACTAGTTTAGGAATTAACATGTATCATTTTGGTGCATTCTTCTGCTAAGAACCTTCTGTTGTGAAGACACCTTAAGTGATGGAGACATATTTGATATTGCATTTATTCAGTTTCAGTAACTGCTTCCATTTCCACATAGAGAATCCTGGTTCTTACTATTATTTCGGGAGTTAACATGTATCACTATGGTGCATTCTTCTCCTAAGAACCTTCTGTTGTGAAGACACCTTCAGTGATGGAGAGATATTTGATGTTGCATTGATTCAGTTTCAGAAACACCTTCTTTTGTACACAGAGATTCCTGGATCTTACTAGTAGTTCGGGAGTTAACATGTATCACTATAGTGCATTGTTCTCCTACGAACGTTCTGTTGTGAAGACACCTTCAGTGATGGAGACATATTTGATGTTGCAATGATTCAGTTTCAGAAACACCTTTTTTGCACATACAGAAACCTGGTTCTTACTGCTAGTTCAGGAATTAACATGTATCACTATGGTGCATTATTCTCTTAAGAACCGTCTGGTGTGAAGACACCTACAGTGATGGAAACATATTTGATATTGCATTGATTCTGTTTCAGTTACTGCTTCCATTTGCACATACAGAATCTGGCTTCTTAATGCTAGTTTAGGAGTAAACATGTATCACTATGGTGCATTGTTCTCCTGAGAACCGTCTGTTGTGAAAACACCGTCAGTGATGGAGACATATTTGATATTGCATTCATTCAGTTTCAATAACTGCTTCCATTTGCACATACAGAATCTTGGTTCTTACTTCTAGTGCAGGAGTTAACATGTGCACTATGGTGCATTCTTCTCCTAAGAAACTTCTGTTGTGAAGACACCTTCAGTGATGGAGAGATATTTGATGTTGCATTGATTCAGTTTCAGAAACACCTTCTTTTGTACACAGAGAATCCTGGATCTTACTATTAGTTCGGGAGTTAACATGTATCATTATGGTGCATTGTTCTCCGAAGAACGTTCTGTTGTGAAGACACCTTCAGTGATGGAGACATATTTGATGTTGCATTGATTCAGTTTCATAAACACCTTCTTTTGCACATACAAAATCCTGGTTCTTACTGCTAGTTCAGGAGTAAACATGTTTCACTATGGTGCATTATTCTCTTAAGAACCGTCCGTTGTGAAGACACATTCAGTGATGGAGACATATTTGAAATTGCTTTGATTCAGTTTCAGAAATACCTTCTTTTGCACAACAAGACTCCTGGTTCTGACTGCTAGTTTAGGAGTTAACATGTATCACTATGGTGCATTCTTCTCCTAAGAACCTTCTGTTATGAAGACACCTTAAGTTATGGAGACATATTTGATATTGCATATATTCAGTTTCAGTAACCGTTTCCATTTGCACAACAAGACTCCTGGTTCTGACTGCTAGTTTAGGAGTTAACATGTATCACTATGGTGCATTCTTCTCCTAAGAACCTTCTGTTGTGAAGACACCTTAAGTGATGGAGACATATTTGATATTGCATTTATTCAGTTTCAGTAACTGCTTCCATTTGCACATACAGAATCCTGGTTCTTAATGCTAGTTTAGGAGTTAACATGTATCACTATGGTGCATACTTCTCCTAAGAACCTTCTGTTGTGAAGACTCCTTCAGTGATGGAGAGATATTTGATGTTGCATTGATTCAGTTTCAGAAACACCATCTTTTGTACACAGAGAATTCTGGATCTTACTATTAGTTCGGGAGTTAACATGTATCACTATGGTGCATTGTTCTCCTAAGAAAGTTCTGTTGTGAAGACACCTTCAGTGATGGAGACATATTTGATGTTGCATTGATTCAGTTTCAGAAATACCAACTTTTGCACATACAGAATCCTGGTTCTTACTGCTAGTTCAGGAGTAAACATGTATCAATATGGTGCATTTTTCTCCTAAGATCCGTTCAGTTTCAGAAACACCTTCTTTTGCTCACAGAGAATCCTGGATCTTACTATTAGTTCAAGAGTTAACATATATCAATATGGTGCATTCTTCTCTTAAGAACCTTCTGTTGTGAAGACACCTTCAGTGATGGAGACATATTTGACGTTGCATTGATTCAGTTTCAAAAACACCTTCTTTTGCTCACAGAGAATCCTGAATCTTACTATTAGTTCAAGAGTTAACATATATCAATATGGTGCATTCTTCTCTTAAGAACCTTCGGTTGTGAAGACACCTTCAGTGATGTAGACATATTTGATATTGCATTGATTCAGTTTCAGAAACACATTCTTATGCACAACAAGACTTAGTTCTGACTGCTAGTTTAGGAGTTAACATGCATCACTATGGTGCATTGTTTTCCTAAGAACCGTCTATTGTGAAGACACCTTTAGTGATGGAGATGTATGTGATGTTGCACTGATTCAGTTTCAGTAACTGCTTCCATTTGCACATACATAATCCGGCGTCTTACTCTTAGTTTAGGAGTTAACATGTATCACTATGATGTATTGTAGTCCTAACAACCGTCTGTTGTGAAGACACCTTCAGTGCTGGAGACATATTTGATGTTGCATTGATTCAGGTTCAGAAACACCTTCTTTTGCTCACAGAGAATCCTGGATCTTACTATTAGTTCAAGAGTTAACATATATCATAATGGTGCATTCTTCTCTTAAGAATCTTCTGTTGTGAAGACACCTTCAGTAATGGATACATATTTGATATTGCATTCATTCAGTTTCAATAACTGCTTACATTTGCACAACAAGACTCCTGGTTCTGACTGGTAGTTTAGGAGTTAACATGTATCACTATAGTGCATTCTTCTCCTAAGAACCTTCTGTTGTGAAGACACCTTAAGTGATGGAGACATATTTGATATTGCATTTATTCAGTTTCAGTAACTGCTTCCATTTGCACATAGAGAATCCTGGTTCTTACTTCTATTTCAGGAGTTAACATGTATCACTATGGTGCATTCTTCTCCGAAGAACCGTCGGTTGTGAAGACACCTTCAGTGATGGAGAGATATTTGATGTTGCATTGATTCAGTTTCAGTAACTGCTTCCATTTGCACATACAGAATCCTGGTTCTTAATGCTAGTTTAGGAGTTAACATGTATCACTATGGTGCATTCTTCTCCGAAGAACCGTCTGTTGTGAAGACACCTTCAGTGATGGAGAGATATTTGAAGTTGGATTGATTCAGTTTCAGAAACACCTTCTTTTATACACAGAGAATCCTGGATCTTACTATTAGTTCAGGAGTTAACATGTATAACTTTGGTGCATTGTTCTCCTAAGAACGTTCTGGTGTGAAGACACCTTCAGTGATGCAGACATACTTGATTTTGCATTGATTCAGAAACACCTTCTTTTGCACATACAGAATCCTGGTTCTTACTGCTAGTTCAGGAGTAAACATGTATCACTATGGTGCATTGTTCTCCTGAGAACCTCTGTTGTGGAGACACCTTCAGTGATGGAGACATATTTGATATTGCATTGATTCAGTTTCAGAAATACCATCTTTTGCACATACAGAATCCTGGTTCTTACTGCTAGTTCAGGAGTAAACATGTATCACTATGGTGCATTATTCTCCTAAGAACCGTCCGTTGTGAAGACACCTTCAGTGATGGAGACATATTTGATATTGCATTGATTCAGTTTCAGTAACTGCTTCCATTTGCACATACAGAATCCGGCGTCTTACTCCTCGTTTAGGAGTTAACATGTATCACTATGGTGCATTGTAGTCCTAAGAACCTTCTGTTGTGAAGACACCATCAGTGATGGAGACATATTTGATGTTGCATTGATTCAATTTCAGAAACACCTTTTTTGGTCACAGAGAATCCTGGATCTTACTATTAGTTCAAGAGTTAACATATATCAATATGGTGCATTCTTCTCTTAAGAACCTTCTTTTGTGAAAACACCTTAAGTGATGGAGACATATTTGATATTGCATTTATTCAGTTTCAGTAACTGCTTCCATTTCCACATAGAGAATCCTGGTTCTTAATTCTATTTCAGGAGTTAACATGTTTCACTATAGTGCATTGTTCTCCTACGAACGTTCTGTTGTGAAGACACCTTCAGTGATGGAGACATATTTGATGTTGCAATGATTCAGTTTCAGAAACACCTTCTTTTGCACATACAGAAACCTGGTTCTTACTGCTAGTTCAGGAATTAACATGTATCACTATGGTGCATTATTCTCTTAAGAACCGTCTGGTGTGAAGACACCTACAGTGATGGAAACATATTTGATATTGCATTGATTCTGTTTCAGTTACTGCTTCCATTTGCACATACAGAATCCGGCTTCTTAATGCTAGTTTAGGAGTAAACATGTATCACTATGGTGCATTGTTCTCCTGAGAACCGTCTGTTGTGAAAACACCGTCAGTGATGGAGACATATTTGATATTGCATTCATTCAGTTTCAATAACTGCTTCCATTTGCACATACAGAATCTTGGTTCTTACTTCTAGTGCAGGAGTTAACATGTATCACTATGGTGCATTCTTCTCCTAAGAAACTTCTGTTGTGAAGACACCTTCAGTGATGGAGAGATATTTGATGTTGCATTGATTCAGTTTCAGAAACACCTTCTTTTGTACACAGAGAATCCTGGATCTTACTATTAGTTCGGGAGTTAACAAGTATCATTATGGTGCATTGTTCTCCGAAGAACGTTCTGTTGTGAAGACACCTTCAGTGATGGAGACATATTTGATGTTGCATTGATTCAGTTTCATAAACACCTTCTTTTGCACATACAAAATCCTGGTTCTTACTGCTAGTTCAGGAGTAAACATGTATCACTATGGTGCATTATTCTCTTAAGAACCGTCCGTTGTGAAGACACATTCAGTGATGGAGACATATTTGATATTGCATTGATTCAGTTTCAGTTACTGCTACCATTTGCACATACAGAATCCGGCTTCTTAATGCTAGTTTAGGAGTTAACATGTATCACTATGGTGCATTCTTCTCCTAAGAACCTTCTGTTGTGAAGACACCTTAAGTTATGGAGACATATTTGATATTGCATATATTCAGTTTCAGTAACTGCTTCCATTTGCACAACAAGACTCCTGGTTCTGACTGCTAGTTTAGGAGTTAAAATGTATCACTATGGTCCATTCTTCTCCTAAGAACCTTCTGTTGTGAAGACACCTTAAGTGATGGAGACATATTTGATATTGCATTTATTCAGTTTCAGTAACTGCTTCCATTTGCACATACAGAATCCTGGTTCTTAATGCTAGTTTCGGAGTTAACATGTATCACTATGGTGCATCCTTCTCCTAAGAACCTTCTGTTGTGAAGACTCCTTCAGTGATGGAGAGATATTTGATGTTGCATTGATTCAGTTTCAGAAACACCATCTTTTGTACACAGAGAATTCTGGATATTACTATTAGTTCGGGAGTTAACATGTATCACTATGGTGCATTGTTCTCCTAAGAAAGTTCTGTTGTGAAGACACCTTCAGTGATGGAGACATATTTGATGTTGCATTGATTCAGTTTCAGAAATACCAACTTTTGCACATACAGAATCCTGGTTCTTACTGCTAGTTCAGGAGTAAACATGTATCACTATGGTGCATTATTCTCCTAAGAACCGTCCGTTGTGAAGAAACCTTCAGTGATGGAGACATATTTGATATTGCATTGATTCAGTTTCAGTAACTGCTTCCATTTGCACATACAGAATCCGGCTTCTTACTCCTAGTTTAGGAGTTAACATGTATCACTATGGTGCATTGTACTCCTAAGAACCGTCTGTTGTGAAGACACCTTCAGTGATGGAGACATTTTTGATGTTGCATTGATTCAGTTTCAGAAACACCTTCTTTTGCTCACAGAGAATCCTGGATCTTACTATTAGTTCAAGAGTTAACATATATCAATATGGTGCATTCTTCTCTTAAGAACCTTCTGTTGTGAAGACACCTTCAGTGATGGAGACATATTTGATGTTGCATTGATTCAGTTTCAAAAACACCTTCTTTTGCTCACAGAGAATCCTGGATCTTACTATTAGTTCAAGAGTTAACATATATCAATATGGTGCATTCTTCTCTTAAGAACCTTCGGTTGTGAAGACACCTTCAGTGATGTAGACATATTTGATATTGCATTGATTCAGTTTCAGAAACACATTCTTATGCACAACAAGACTCTTAGTTCTGACTGCTAGTTTAGGAGTTAACATGCATCACTATGGTGCATTGTTTTCCTAAGAACCGTCTATTGTGAAGACACCTTTATTGATGGAGATGTATTTGATGTTGCATTGATTCAGTTTCAGTAACTGCTTCCATTTGCACATACATAATCCGGCGTCTTACTCTTAGTTTAGGAGTTAACATGTATCACTATGGTGTATTGTAGTCCTAACAACCGTCTGTTGTGAAGACACCTTCAGTGCTGGAGACATATTTGATGTTGCATTGATTCAGGTTCAGAAACACCTTCTTTTGCTCACAGAGAATCCTGGATCTTACTATTAGTTCAAGAGTTAACATATATCAATATGGTGCATTCTTCTCTCAAGAACCTTCTGTTGTGAAGACACCTTCAGTAATGGATACATATTTGATATTGCATTCATTCAGTTTCAATAACTGCTTACATTTGCACAACAAGACTCCTGGTTCTGACTGCTAGTTTAGGAGTTAACATGTATCACTATGGTGTATTGTAGTCCTAACAACCGTCTGTTGTGAAGACACCTTCAGTGATGGAGACATATTTGATATTGCATTCATTCAGTTTCAATAACTGCTTACATTTGCACAACAAGACTCCTGGTTCTGACTGCTAGTTTAGGAGTTAACATGTATCACTATGGTGCATTCTTCTCCTAAGAACCTTCTGTTGTGAAGACACCTTAAGTGATGGAGACATATTTGATATTGCATTTATTCAGTTTCAGTAACTGCTTCCATTTGAACATAGAGAATCCTGGTTCTTACTTCTATTTCAGGAGTTAACATGTATCACTATGGTGCATTCTTCTCCGAAGAACCGTCTGTTGTGAAGACACCTTCAGTGATGGAGAGATATTTGAAGTTGGATTGATTCAGTTTCAGAAACACCTTCTTTTATACACAGAGAATCCTGGATCTTACTATTAGTTCAGGAGTTAACATGTATAACTTTGGTGCATTGTTCTCCGAAGAACGTTCTGTTGTGAAGACACCTTCAGTGATGCAGACATACTTGATTTTGCATTGATTCAGAAACACCTTCTTTTGCACATACAGAATCCTGGTTCTTACTGCTAGTTCAGGAGTAAAAATGTATCACTATGGTGCATTGTTCTCCTGAGAACCGTCTGTTGTGGAGACACCTTCAGTGATGGAGACATATTTGATATTGCATTGATTCAGTTTCAGTTACTGCTACCATTTGCACATACAGAATCCGGTTTCCCAATGCTAGTTTAGGAGTTAACATGTATCACTATGGTGCATTCTTCTCCTAAGAACCTTCTGTTGTGAAGACACCTTAAGTTATGGAGACATATTTGATATTGCATATATTCAGTTTCAGTAACTGCTTCCATTTGCACAACAAGACTCCTGGTTCTGACTGCTAGTTTCGGAGTTAACATGTATCACTGTGGTCCATTCTTCTCCTAAGAACCTTCTGTTGTGAAGACACCTTAAGTGATGGAGACATATTTGATATTGCATTTATTCAGTTTCAGTAACTGCTTCCATTTGCACATACAGAATCCTGGTTCTTAATGCTAGTTTAGGAGTTAACATGTATCACTATGGTGCATCCTTCTCCTAAGAAACTTCTGTTGTGAAGACTCCTTCAGTGATGGAGAGATATTTGATGTTGCATTGATTCAGTTTCAGAAACACCATCTTTTGTACACAGAGAATTCTGGATCTTACTATTAGTTCGGGAGTTAACATGTATCACTATGGTGCATTGTTCTCCTAAGAAAGTTCTGTTGTGAAGACACCTTCAGTGATGGAGACATATTTGATGTTGCATTGATTCAGTTTCAGAAATACCAACTTTTGCACATACAGAATCCTGGTTCTTACTGCTAGTTCAGGAGTAAACATGTATCACTATGGTGTATTATTCTCCTAAGAACCGTCCGTTGTGAAGAAACCTTCAGTGATGGAGACATATTTGATATTGCATTGATTCAGTTTCAGTAACTGCTTCCATTTGCACATACAGAATCCGGCTTCTTACTCCTAGTTTAGGAGTTAACATGTATCACTATGGTGCATTGTACTCCTAAGAACCGTCTGTTGTGAAGACACCTTCAGTGATGGAGACATTTTTGATGTTGCATTGATTCAGTTTCAGAAACACCTTCTTTTGCTCACAGAGAATCCTGGATCTTACTATTAGTTCAAGAGTTAACATATATCAATATGGTGCATTCTTCTCTTAAGAACCTTCTGTTGTGAAGACACCTTCAGTGATGGAGACATATTTGATATTGCATTGATTCAGTTTCAAAAACACCTTCTTTTGCTCACAGAGAATCCTGGATCTTACTATTAGTTCAAGAGTTAACATATATCAATATGGTGCATTCTTCTCTTAAGAACCTTCGGTTGTGAAGACACCTTCAGTGATGTAGACATATTTGATATTGCATTGATTCAGTTTCAGAAACACATTCTTATGCACAACAAGACTCCTAGTTCTGACTGCTAGTTTAGGAGTGATGTAGACATATTTGATATTGCATTCATTCAGTTTCAATAACTGCTTACATTTGCAAAAAAAGACTCCTGGTTCTGACTGCTAGTTTAGGAGTTAACATGTATCACTATGGTGTATTGTAGTCCTAACAACCGTCTGTTGTGAAGACACCTTCAGTGATGGAGACATATTTGATATTGCATTCATTCAGTTTCAATAACTGCTTACATTTGCACAACAAGACTCCTGGTTCTGACTGCTAGTTTAGGAGTTAACATGTATCACTATGGTGCATTCTTCTCCTAAGAACCTTCTGTTGTGAAGACACGTTAAGTGATGGAGACATATTTGATATTGCATTTATTCAGTTTCAGTAACTGCTTCCATTTGAACATAGAGAATCCTGGTTCTTACTTCTATTTCAGGAGTTAACATGTATCACTATGGTGCATTCTTCTCCGAAGAACCGTCTGTTGTGAAGACACCTTCAGTGATGGAGAGATATTTGAAGTTGGATTGATTCAGTTTCAGAAACACCTTCTTTTATACACAGAGAATCCTGGATCTTACTATTAGTTCAGGAGTTAACATGTATAACTTTGGTGCATTGTTCTCCTAAGAACGTTCTGTTGTGAAGACACCTTCAGTGATGCAGACATACTTGATTTTGCATTGATTCAGAAACACCTTCTTTTGCACATACAGAATCCTGGTTCTTACTGCTAGTTCAGGAGTAAAAATGTATAACTATGGTGCATTGTTCTCCTGAGAACCGTCTGTTGTGAAGACACCTTCAGTGATGGAGACATATTTGATGTTGCATTGATTCAGTTTCAGAAACACCTTCTTTTGCTCACAGAGAATCCTGGATCCTACTATTAGTTCAAGAGTTAACATATATCAATATGGTGCATTCTTCTCTTAAGAACCTTCTGTTGTGAAGACACCTTCGGTGATGGAAACATATTTGATGTTGCATTGATTCAGTTTCAAAAACACCTTCTTTTGCTCACAGAGAATCCTGGATCTTACTATTAGTTCAAGAGTTAACATATATCAATATGGTGCATTCTTCTCTTAAGAACCTTCTGTTGTGAAGACACCTTCAGTGATGGATACATATTTGATATTGCATTCATTCAGTTTCAATAACTGCTTACATTTGCACAACAAGACTCCTGGTTCTGACTGCTAGTTTAGGAGTTAACATGTATCACTATGGTGCATTCTTCTCCTAAGAACCTTCTGTTGTTAAGACACCTTAAGTGATGGAGACATATTTGATATTGCATTGATTCAGTTTCAGTAACTGCTTCCATTTGCACCTACAGAATCCTGGTTCTTACTTCTATTTTAGGAGTTAACATGTATCACTATGGTGCATTCTTCTCCTAAGAACCTTCTGTTGTGAAGAAACCTTCAGTGATAGAGACAAATTTGATATTGCATTGATTCAGTTTCAGTAACTGCTTCCATTTGCACTTACAGAATCCTGGTTCTTACTTGTAGTTCAGGAGTTAACATGGATCACTATGGTGCATTTTTCTCTTATGAACCTAATGTTGTGAAGACACCTTCAGTGATGGAGACATATTTGATGTTGCATTGATTCAGTTTCAGAAAGATCTTCTTCTGCAAATAGAGAATCCTGGATCTTACTATTAGTTCAGGAGTTAACATGGATCACTATGGTGCATTATTCTCCTAAGAACCGTCTGTTGTGAAGACACATTCAGTGATGGAGACATATTTGATATTGCATTGATTCAGCTTCAGTAACTGCTTCCATTTGCACATACAGAATCCGGCTTCTTACTCCGAGTTTAGGAGTTAACATGTATCACTATGGTGCATTGTACTCCTAAGAACTTTCTGTTGTGAAGACACCTTCAGTGATGGAGACATATTTGATACTGCATTGATTCAGCTTCAGAAAGACCTTCTTTTACACATAGAGAATCCTGGATCTTACTATTAGTTCAGGAGTTAAGATATGTCACTATGGTGCATTCTTCTCCTAAGAACCTTCTCTTGTGAAGACACATTCAGTGATGGAAACATATTTGATATTGCATTGATTCAGTTTCAGAAACAGCTTCATTGGCACATAACTGATCCTGGTTCCTTCTGTTAGTTTAGGAGTTAACATGTATCATTATGGTGCATTGTTCCCCGAAGAACATTCTGTTGTGAAGACACCTTCAGTGATGGAGAGATATTTGATGTTGCATTGATTCAGTTTCAGAAACACATTCTTATGCACAACAAGACTCTTAGTTCTGACTGCTAGTTTAGGAGTTAACATGCATCACTATGGTGCATTGTTTTCCTAAGAACCGTCTATTGTGAAGACACCTTTCGTGATGGAGACGTATTTGATGTTGCATTGATTCAGTTTCAGTAACTGCTTCCATTTGCACATACAGAATCCGGCGTCTTACTCCTCGTTTAGGAGCTAACATGTATCACTATGGTGCATTGTAGTCCTAAGAACCTTCTGTTGTGAAGACACCTTCAGTGATGGAGACATATTTGATGTTGCATTGATTCAGTTTCAGAAACACCTTCTTTTGCTCACAGAGAATCCTGGATCTTACTATTAGTTCAAGAGTTAACATATATCAATATGGTGCATTCTTCTCTTAAGAACCTTCTGTTGTGAAGACACCTTCAGTGATGGAGACATATTTGATGTTGCATTGATTCAGTTTCAGAAACACCTTCTTTTGCTCACAGAGAATCCTGGATCTTACTATTAGTTCAAGAGTTAACATATATCAATATGGTGCATTCTTCTCTTAAGAACCTTCTGTTGTGAAGACACCTTCAGTGATGGAGACATATTTGATATTGCATTGATTCAGTTTCAGTAACTGCTTTCATTTGCACCTACAGAATCCTGGTTCTTACTTCTAGTTCAGGAGTTACATGTATCACTATGGTGCATTCTTCTCCAAAGAACCTTCTGTTGTGAAGACAACTTCAGTGATGGAGACATATTTCATATTGCATTGATTCAGTTTCAGAAACACCTTCTTTTGCACATACAGAATCCAGGTTCTTAATACTAGTTTAGGAGTTAACATGTATCACTATGGTGCATTCTTCTCCTAAGAACCTTCTGTTGTGAAGACACCTTCAGTGATGGAGACATATTTGATATTGCATTTATTCAGTTTCAGTAACTGCTTCCATTTGCACATAGAGAATCCTGGTTCTTACTATTATTTCGGGAGTTAACATGTATCACGATGGTGCATTGTTCTCCTACGAACCTTCTGTTGTGAAGACACCTTCAGTGATGCAGACATATTTGATATTGCATTGATTCAGTTTCAGTAACTGCTTCCATTTGCACACACAGAATCCTGGTTCTTAATGCTAGTTTAGGAGTTAACATGTATCACTAGGGTGCATTATTCTCCTGAGAACCTTCTGTTGTGAAGACACCTTCAGTGATGGAGACATATTTGATATTGCATTGATTCAGTTTCAGTAACTGCTTCCATTTGCACACACAGAATCCTGGTTCTTAATGCTAGTTTAGGAGTTAACATGTATCACTAGGGTGCATTATTCTCCTAAGAACCTTCTGTTGTGAAGACACCTTCAGTGATGGAGACATATTTGATATTGCATTGATTCAGTTTCAGAAACACCTTCTTATGCACAACAAGACTCTTAGTTGTGACTGCTAGTTTAGGAGTTAACCTGTATCACTATGGTGCATTGTTCTCCGAAGAACCGTCTATTGTGAAGACACATTTAGTGATGGAGACATATTTGATGTTGCATAGATTCAGTTTAACGAATACCTTCTTTTGCACATACAGAATCCTGGTTCTTATAATTAGTACAGGCGTTAACATGTGTCACTTTTGTGCATTGTTCTCCAAAGAACCTTCTGTTGTGAAAACACCTTCAGTGATGGAGACATATTTGATGTTGCATTGATACAGTTTCAGAAACACCTTCTTTTGCTCACAGAGAATCCTGGATCTTACTATTAGTTCAGGAGTTAACATGTATCACTATGGTGCATTCCTCTCCTAAGAATCTTCGGTTGTGAAGACACCTTCAATGATGGAGACATATTTGATACTGCATTGATTCAGTTTCAGAAACAGCTTCATTTGCACATAACCGATCCTTTTTACTTCTGTTAGTTTAGGAGTTAACATGTATCATTATGGTGCATTGTTCCCCTAAGTACCTTCTGTTGTGAACACACCTTCAGTGATGGAGACATATTTGATATTGCATTGATTCAGCTTCAGAAAGACCTTCTTTTACACATAGAGAATCCTGGATCTTACTATTAGTTCAGGAGTTAACATATGTCACTATGGTGCATTCTTCTCCTAAGAACCTTCTCTTGTGAAGACACCTTCAGTGATGGAAACATATTTGATATTGCATTGATTCAGTTTCAGAAACAGCTTCATTGGCACATAACCGATCCTGGTTCCTTCTGTTAGTTTAGGAGTTAACATGTATCATTATGGTGCATTGTTCCCCGAAGAACATTCTGTTGTGAAGACACCTTCAGTGATGGAGAGATATTTGATGTTGCATTGATTCAGTTTCAGAAACACATTCTTATGCACAACAACACTCTTAGTTCTGACTGCTAGTTTAGGAGTTAACATGCATCACTATGGTGCATTGTTTTCCTAAGAACGGTCTATTCTGAAGACACCTTTCGTGATGGAGACGTATTTGATGTTGCATTGATTCAGTTTCAGTAACTGCTTCCATTTCCACATACAGAATCCGGCGTCTTACTCCTAGTTTAGGAGTTAACATGTATCACTATGGTGCATTGTAGTCCTAAGAACCTTCTGTTGTGAAGACACCTTCAGTGATGGAGACGTATTTGATGTTGCATTGATTCAGTTTCAGAAACACCTTCTTTTGCTCACAGAGAATCCTGGATCTTAATATTAGTTCAAGAGTTAACATATATCAATATGGTGCACTCTTCTCTTAAGAACCTTCTGTTGTGAAGACACCTTCAGTGATGGAGACATATTTGATATTGCATTGATTCAGTTTCAGGAACTGCTTTCATTTGCACCTACAGAATCCAGGTTCTTAATACTAGTTTAGGAGTTAAGATGTATCACTATGGTGCATTCTTCTCCTAAGAACCTTCTGTTGTGAAGACACCTTAAGTGATGGAGACATATTTGATATTGCATTTATTCAGTTTCAGTAACTGCTTCCATTTGCACATAGAGAATCCTGGTTCTTACTATTATTTCGGGAGTTAACATGTATCACTATGGTGCATTGTTCTCCTACGAACCTTCTGTTGTGAAGACACCTTCAGTGATGGAGACATATTTGATATTGCATTGATTCAGTTTCAGTAACTGCTTCCATTTGCACACAAAGAATCCTGGTTCTCAATGCTAGTTTAGGAGTTAACATGTATCACTAGAGTGCATTCTTCTCCTGAGAACCTTCTGTTGTGAAGACACCTTCAGTGATGGAGACATATTTGATATTGCATTCATTCAGGTTCAGTAACTGCTTCCATTTGCACATACAGAATCCTGGTTCTTACTGCTAGTTCAGGAGTAAACATGTATCACTATGGTGCATTGTTCTCCTGAGAGCCGTCTGTTGTGAAGACACCTTCAGTGATGGAGACATATTTGATATTGCATTTATTCAGTTTCAGTAACTGCTACCATTTGCAAATAGAGAATCCTGGGTCTTACTTCTATTCCAGGAGTTAACATGTATCACTATGGTGCATTCTTCTCCTAAGAACCATCTGTTGTGAAGACACCTTCAGTGAGGGAGAGATATTTGATGTAGCATTGATTCAGTTTCAGCAACACCTTCTTTTGTACACAGAGAATCCTGGATCTTACTATTAGTTCGGGAGTAAACATGTATCACTATGGTGCATTATTCTCCTAAGAACCGTCTGTTGTGAAGACACATTCAGTGATGGAGACATATTTGATATTGCATTGATTCAGCTTGAGTAACTGCTTCCATTTGCACATACAGAATCCGGCTTCTTACTCCTAGTTTAGGAGTTAACATGTATCACTATGGTGCATTGTACTCCTAAGAACTTTCTGTTGTGAAGACACCTTCAGTGATGCAGACATATTTGATGTTGCATTGATTCAGTTTCAGAAACACCTTCTTTTGCTCACAGAGAATCTTGGATCTTACTATTAGTTCAAGAGTTAACATATATCAATATGGTGCATTCTTCTCTTAAGAACCTTCTGTTGTGCAGACACCTTCAGTGATGGAGACATATTTGATGTTGCATTGATTCAGTATCAGAAACAGCTTCATTTGCACATAACATATCCTGGTTCCTTTAGTTAGTTTAGGAGTTTACATGTATCATTATGGTGCATTGTTCCCCTAAGAACCTTCTGTTGTGAACACACCTTCAGTCATGGAGACATATTTGATATTGCATTGATTCAGGTTCAGAAACACCTTCTTTTACACATAGAGAATCCTGGATCTTACTATTAGTTCAGGAGTTAACATATGTCACTATGGTGCATTCTTCTCCTAAGAACCGTCTGTTGTGAAGAAACCGTAAGGGATGGAGACATATTTGATATTGCATTGATTCAGTTTCAGAAACAGCTTCATTTGCACAAAACCTATCCTGGTTCCTTCTGTTAGTTTAGGAGTTAACATGTATCATTATGGTGCATTGTACCCCTAAGAACCTTCTGTTGTGAAGACACCTTCAGTGATGGAGACATATTTGATATTGCATTGATTCAGTTTCAGAAACACCTTCTTTTGCACATACAGAATCCTGGTTCTTACTGCTAGTTTAGGAGTAAAGATGTATCACTATGGTGCATTGTTCTCCTAAGAACCGTCTGTTTTGAAGACACCTTCAGTGATGGAGACATATTTGATATTGCATTGATTCAGGTTCAGTAACTCCTTCCATTTGCACATAAAGAATCCGAGTTCTTACTGCTATTTTAAGAGTTAACATGTATCACTATGGTGCATTCTTCTCCTAAGAACCTTCTGTTCTGAAGACACCTTCAGTGATGGACACATATTTGATATTGTATTGAATCAGTTTCACAAACACCTTCTTTTGCACATACACAATCCTGGTTCTTCCTGCTAGTTTAGGAGTGAAGATGTATCACTATGGTGCATTGTTCTCCTAAGAACCGTCTGTTGTGAAGACACCTTCAGTGATGGAGACATATTTGATATTGCATTGATTCAGTTTCACTAACTGCTTCCATTTGCACATAGAGAATCCTGGTTCTTACTACTAGTTCAGGAGTTAACATGTATCACTATGGTGCATTGTACTGCTAAGATGTATCACTATGGTGCATTGTTCTCCTAAGAACCGTCTGTTTTGAAGACACCTTCAGTGATGGCGACATATTTGATATTGCATTGATTCAGGTTCAGTAACTCCTTCCATTTGCACACAAAGAATCCGAGTTCTTACTGCTACTTTAAGAGTTAACATGTATCACTATGGTGCATTCTTCTCCTAAGAACCTTCTGTTCTGAAGACACCTTCAGTGATGGAGACATATTTGATATTGCATTGAATCAGTTTCACAAACACCTTCTTTTGCACATACGCAATCCTGGTTCTTACTGCTAGTTTAGGAGTTAAGATGTATCACTATGTATCACAGATGTATCACCAACCCTAACCCTAACACTGACAGTAACCCTAAACCAAAACCTTAACCCTAACCCTAGCTCTAACTCTAACCCTAACCCTAACCCTAAACCCTAACCGTAACCCAAACCCTAAGCCTAACCATAACCCTAATACTAATCCTAACCCTAACCGTAAATCCTAACCCTAACCTTAACGCCATCCCAAACCCTAACGCTAACACTAATTTAAATGAAACCCTAACAGTACCCTAACCCTAACCCTAACCCTAATCCTTAACCTTAACCCTAACCCTAGCCCTAACCCTAACCGTAAACCCTATTCCTAACCCTAAACTCTAAGACAAACTCTTACACTAACATTAACGCCATCCCAAATGGTAACGCTAACCCTAATTTAAATGAAACCCTAACACTACCCTAAACCTAACCCTAACCCTAACCTTAACGCCATCCCAAACCCTAACACTACCCTAACCCGAACCCTAAACCTAACCCTAATCCTTAACCCTAGCTCTAACCCTAACCCTAACCTAAACCTAAACCTAAACTCTAACCTTAACCCTAACCCTAACCCTAACTCTAACCCTAACACTAAACTATAACCCTCACCCAAACCCTAACCCTAACCCTAACCCTAAACCCTAACCCTAACCCTAATCCTAAACTTCACGCCATCCCAAACCCTAACGCTAACCATAATTTAAATGAAACCCTAACAATACCCTAACCCTAACCGTAACCCTAACCCTAAACCCTAACCCTAACCCTAACCCTAATTTAAATGAAACCCTAACCCTACCCTAACCCTAACAATAACATTAACTCCATCCCAAACCCTAACGCTAACCCTAATTTAAATTAAGGATTAGGGTTAGGGTTAGGGTTCGGGTTAGGGTAGTGTTAGGGTTTCATTTAAATTAAGGTTAGCGTTAGGGTTTGGGATGGCATTAAGGTTAGGGTTCGGGTAAGATTTAGGGTTAGTTAGGATTAGGATTAGGGTTTCGTGTTATGGTTAGACTTAGGGTTAAAGTTTGGGGTTAGGGTTTGGGTTAGTTTTTAGGGTTAGGGTTAGGGTTAGGGCTAAGTTTAAGGTTTAGGATTAGGGTTAGCGTTAGGGTTTGGGATTGCGTTAAGGTTAGTGTTAGGGTTAGGTTTAGGCTTAGGGTTAGGGTTTATTGTTAGTGTTTAGGGTTAGGGTTAGGGTTAGGGTTAGGGCTAGGGTTAGGGTTAGGGTAAGGGTTAAGGTTTAGGGTTAGGGTTAGGGTTTAGGTTTGGGGTTAGGGTTAGGGTTAAGGATTAGGGTTAGGGTTAGGGTTAGTGTAGTGTTAGGGTTTCATTTAAATTAGGGTTAGCGTCAGGGTTTGGGACGGCGTTAAGGTTAGGGTTAGGGTTAGTTTTAGCTTTAGGGTTAGGATTAGGGTTAGGTTTATGGTTTAGGGTTAGGGTTAGGTTTAGGGTTTAGGGTTAGCGTTACGGTTAGGTTTTCGGGTTAGGGATAGGGTTAGGGTCAGGAATGGGTTAGGTTTAGGATGAGGGTTACGGTTAGGGTTAGGGTAGTGTTAGGGTTTCATTTAATTTTCGGTTAGCGTTAGGGTTTGGGATGGCATTAAGGTTAGGGTTAGGGCTAGGGATAGGGTTAAGGTTAGGGTAGGGGCTAGGGTAAAGGTTTAGGACTAGGGTTAAGGTTAGAGTTAGCTTTGGGATTAGGGTTAGGGTTAGGGCTAGGGTTAAGGATTAGGGTGAGGGTTAGGTTTCGGGTGAGGGTAGTGTTATGGTTTCATTTCAATTATGGTTAGCTTTAGGGTTTGGGATGGTGTTAAGGTTAGGGTTAGGGTTAGTTTTAGCTTTAGGGTCAGGATTAGGGTTAGGTTTATGGTTTAGGGATAGGGTTTGCTTTAGGGTTTAGGGTTCGCGTTAGGATTAGGTTTTCGGGTTAGGGATAGGGTTAGGTTCAGGAATGGGTTAGGTTTAGGATGAGGGTTATTGTTACGGTTAGGGTAGTGTTAGGGTTTCATTGAATATTGGGTTAGCGTTAGGGTTTGGGATGGCATTGAGGTTAGGGTTAGGGCTAGGGTTAGGGTTACAGTTAGGGTAGGGGCTAGGGTTAAGGTTTAGGATTAGGGTTAGGGTTAGAGTTAGGTTTAGATTTAGGGTTAGGGTTAGGATTTAGGTTTGGGTTTAGGGTTAGGGTTAGGGCTAGGGTTAAGGATTAGGGTTAGGGTTAGGTTTCGGGTGAGGGTAGTGTTATGGTTTCATTTCAATTATGGTTAGCTTTGGGGTTTGGGATGGTGTAAAGGTTAGGGTTAGGGTTAGTTTTAGGGTTAAGGTTAGGATTAGGTTTAGAGTTCAGGGTTAGGGTTGAGGTTTACGGTTAGGGTTTGGGTAGTGTTAGGGTTTCATTTAAATGAGGGTTAGCGTTAGGGTTTGGGATGGCGTTAAGTTTAGGGTTAAGATTAGGGTTTAGGGTTAGGGTTAGGGCTAGGGTTAAGGTTAGGGTTAGGTTAGGGAAACTGTTTCTGAAACTGTTTGAATGCAATGTCAAATTTAAATCCATGAAAGAAGGGTTATTCACAACAGAAGGTTCTTAGGAGGACAATGCACCATAGTGACACATTTTATCTCCTTAACTAGCAGGAAGAACTAGGATTCTGTATGTGCAAATGGAAGCTGTTTCTTAAACTGAATCAAAGCAATATCAAATTTGTCTCCATCAATGTAGGTGTGATAAGAACATAAGGTTTTTTGGAAAATATTGAACCATAGTGATACATGTTAACTCCTGAATTAGCAGTAAGAACCAGGATTCTGTATGTGCAAATGAAAGCTATTTCTGAAACTGAATCAAAGCAATATTAAATTTGGCACCACCCATTAAGTTGTGTTAACAACATTAGGTTCTTAGGAGAATAATGTACCGGAGTGATACATGATAACTGTTCAACTAGCAGTAAGAACCAAGATTCTGTACGTTCAAAAGGAAGCTGTTTCTGCAAGTGAATCAATCCAATATCAAATATCTCTCCATCATTGAAGGTGTTTTCACAAGACAAGGTTCTTAGGAGTACAGTGCACCTTAGTGATAAGAGTTAACTCCTGAACTAGGAGTACGAACTATTTTTCTGTATGAGCAAATGGAAGCCGTTTCTGAAATTGAATCAATGGAATATCAAATTAATGTCCATCACTGAAGGTGTATTCACAACAGAAGGTTCTTAAGAGAAGAATGCAGCATAGTGATACATGTTTACTCCTGAAGTAGCAGTAAGAACCAGCATTCTGTATGTGCAAAGGAAGGTGTTTCTGAAACTGAATCAATGCAACATCAAATATGTCTCCATCACTGAAGGTGTCTTCACAACAGACGGTTCTTAGGAGAACAATGCACCATAGTGACAGATGTTAACTCCTGAACTAATAGTAAGATCCAGGATTCTCTATTTGCAGAAGAAGGTGTTTCTGAAACTGAATCAATGCAACATCAAATATGTCTCCATCACTGAAGGTGTCTTCACATCATTAGGTTGATAAGAGAACAATGCACCATAGTGATACATGTTAACTCCTGAACTAAAAGTAAGAACCAGGATTCTGTAATTGCAAATGAAAGCAGTTACTGAAACTGAATCAATGCAATATCAAATATGTCTCTATCACTGAAGGTGTCTTCACAACAGAAGGTTCTTAGGAGAAAAATGCACCATAGTGATACATGTAACTCCTGAACTAGAAGTAAGAACCAGGATTCTGTAGGTGCAAATGAAAGAAGTTACTGAAACTGAATCAATGCAATATCAAATATGTCTCCATCACTGAAGGTGTCTTCACCACAGAAGGTTCTTAAGAGAAGAATGCACCATATTGATATATGTTAACTCTTGAACTAATAGTAAGATCCAAGATTCTCTGTGAGCAAAAGAATGTGTTTCTGAAACTGAATCAATGCAACATCAAATATGTCTCCATCACTGAAGGTGTCTTCACAACAGAAAGTTCTTAGGAGTACAATGCACCATAGTGATACATGTTAACTCCGAAACTAGGAGTAAGAAGCCGGATTCTGTATGTGCAAATGGAAGCACTTACTGAAACTGAATCAATGCAATATCAAATATGTCTCCATCACTGAATGTGTCTTCACTACAGACAGTTCTTAGGAGAATAATGCACCATATTGATACATGTTTACTCCCGAACTAATAGTAAGATCCAGGATTCTCTGTTTGCAAATGGTAGCAGTTACTGAAACTGAATAAATGCAATATCAAATATGTCTCCATCACTGAAGGTGTCTTCACAACAGACGGTTCTCAGGAGAACAATGCACCATAGTGATAAATGTTTACTCCTGAACTAGCAGTAAGAACCAGGATTCTGTATGTGCAAATGGAAGCAGTTACTGAAACTGAATGAATGCAATATCAAATATGTCTCCATCACTGAAGGTGTCTTCACAACAGAAGGTTCTTAGGAGAAGAATGCACCCTAGTGATACATGTTAACTCCTAAACTAGCATTAAGAACCAGGATTCTGTGTGTGCAAATGGAAGCAGTTACTGAAACTGAATCAATGCAATATCAAATATGTCTCCATCACTGAAGGTGTCTTCACAACAGAAGGTTCGTAGGAGAACAATGCACCATAGTGATACATGTTAACTCCCGAAATAATAGTAAGAACCAGGATTCTCTATGTGCAAATGGAAGCAGTTACTGAAACTGAATAAATGCAATATCAAATATGTCTCCATCACTAGAAGGTTCTTAGGAGAAGAATGCACCATAGTGATACATTTTAACTCCTAAACTAGTATTAAGAACCTGAATTCTATATGTTCAAAAGAAGGTGTTTCTGAAACTGAATCAATGCAATATCAAATATGTCTCCATCACTGAAGTTGTCTTCACAACAGAAGGTTTTTGGAGAAGAATGCACCATAGTGATACATGTAACTCCTGAACTAGAAGTAAGAACCAGGATTCTGTAGGTGCAAATGAAAGCAGTTACTGAAAATGAATCAATGCAATATCAAATATGTCTCCATCACTGAAGGTGTCTTCACAACAGAAGGTTCTTAAGAGAAGAATGCACCAAATAGATATATGTTAACTCTTGAACTAATAGTAAGATCCAGGATTCTGTGTGAGCAAAAGAAGGTGTTTCTGAAACTGAATCAATGCAACATCAAATATGTCTCCATCACTGAAGGTGTCTTCACAACAGAAGGTTCTTAGGACTACAATGCACCATAGTGATACATGTTAACTCCTAAACTAGGAGTAAGACGCCGGATTCTGTATGTGCAAATGGAAGCA
Organism: Urosaurus nigricauda; assembly: GCA_034509955.1. Classification (NCBI taxonomy): domain Eukaryota; kingdom Metazoa; phylum Chordata; class Lepidosauria; order Squamata; family Phrynosomatidae; genus Urosaurus; species Urosaurus nigricauda. The sequence goes on from JAOEGL010000003.1 coordinate 151,701,293, forward strand.
GTTACTGAAACTGAATCAATGCAACATCAAATACCTCTCCATCACTAAAGGTGTCTTCACAATAGACGGTTCTTCGGAAAACAATGCACCATAGTGATGCATGTTAACTCCTAAACTAGCAGTCAGAACTAAGAGTCTTGTTGTTAATAAGAATGTGTTTCTGAAACTGAATCAATGCAACATCAAATATCTCTCCATCACTGAAGGTGTCTTCACAACAGAAGGTTCTTCGGGGAACAATGCACCATAATGATACATGTTGACTCCTAAACTAACAGAAGGAACCAGGATCGGTTATGTGCAAATGAAGCTGTTTCTGAAACTGAATCAATGCAATATCAAATATGTTTCCATCACTGAAGGTGTCTTCACAACAGAAGGTTCTTAGGAGAACAATGCACCATAGTGACAGATGTTAACTCCTGAACTTATAGTAAGATCCAGGATTCTCTATTTGCAGAAGAAGGTCTTTCTTAAACTGAATCAATGCAACATCAAATATGTCTCCATCACTGAAGGTGTCTTCACAACAGAAGGTTCTTAGGAGAACAATGCACCATACTGACAGATGTTAACTCTTGAACTAATAGTAAGATCCAGGATTCTCTGTGAGCAAAAGAAGGTGTTTCTGAAATTGAATCAATGCAACATCAAATACGTCTCCATCACTGAAGGTGTCTTCACAACAGAAGGTTCTTAAGAGAAGAATGCACCATATTGATATATGTTAACTCTTGAACTAATTGTAAGAATCAGGATTCTCTGTGAGCAAAGAAGGTGTTTCTGAAACTGAATCAATGCAACATCAAATATGTCTCCATCACTGAAGGTGTCTTCACAACAGAAGGTTCTATGGAGAACAATGCACAAAAGTGACACATGTTAACTCCTGTACTAATAATAAGAACCAGGATTCTGTATGTTCAAAAGAAGATATTCGTTAAACTGAATCTATGCAACATCAAATTTGTCTCCATCACTAAATGTGTCTTCACAATAGACGGTTCTTCAAAGAACAATGCACCATAGTGATACAGGTTAACTCCTAAACTAGCAGTCAGAACTAAGAGTCTTGTTGTGCATAAGAAGGTGTTTCTGAAACTGAATCAATGCAATATCAAATATGTCTCCATCACTGAAGGTGTCTTCACAACAGAAGGTTCTAAGGAGAAGAATGCACCATAGTGACACATGTTAACTCCTGAATTAATGGTAAGATCCAGGATTCTGTATGTGCAAAAGAAGGTGATTGTGATACTGAATCAATGCAATATCAAATATGTCTCCATCACTGAAGGTTTGTTCACAAGAGAAGGTTCATAGGGGAATAATGCACCAGAGTGATACATGTTAACTCCTAAACTAACAGAAGGAACCAGGATCGGTTGCGTGCAAATGAAGGTGTTTTTGAAACTGAATCAATGCAATATCAAATATGCTTCCATCACTGAAGGTGTCTTCACAACACAACGTTCTTAGGAGAACAATGCACCAAAGTGATACATGTTTACTCCTGAACTAATAGTAAGATCCAGGATTCTCTGTGTACAAAAGAAGGTGTTTCTGAAACTGAATCAATGCAACTTCAAATATCTCTCCATCACTGATGGTGTCTTCACAACAGAAGGTTTTTAGGAGAAGAATGCACCATAGTGATACATGTTAACTCCTAAAGTAGCAGTAAGAACCTGGATTCTGTATGTGCAAAAGAAGGTGTTTGTGAAACTGAATCAATGCAATATAAAATATGTCTCCATCACTGAAGGTGTCTTAACAACAGAACTTTCTTAGGAGAACAATGCACCATAGTGATACATGTTAACTCCTGAACTAGTAGTAAGAACCAGGATTCTCTATGTGCAAATGGAACCAGTTACTGAAACTGAATCAATGCAATATCAAATATGTCTCCATCACTGAGGGTGTCTTCAAAACAGACCGTTCTTAGGAGAACAATGCACCATAGTGATACATCTTAACTCCTAAACTAGCAGTAAGGACCAAGATTCTGTATGTGCTAAAAAAGGTGTTTCTGAAACTGAATCAATGCAATATCAAATATGTCTCCATCACTGAAGGTGTCTTCAGAACAGAAGAATGCACCATAGTGACATATGCTAACTCCTGAACCAATAGTAAGATCCAGGATTCTCTATGTGTAAAAGAAGGTCTTTCTGAAACTGAATCAATGCAATATCAAATATGTCTCCATCACTGAAGGTGTGTTCACAACAGAAGGTTCTTAGGGGAACAATGCACCATAATGATACATGTTAACTCCTAAACTAACAGAAGGAACCAGGATCGGTTATGTGCAAATGAAGCTGTTTCTGAAACTGAATCAATGCAGTATGAAATATGTCTCCATCATTGAAGGTGTCTTCACAACAGAAGATTCTTAGGAGAGGAATGCACCATAGTGATACATGTTAACTCCTGAACTAGAAGTAAGAACCAGGATTCTGTTTGTGCAAATGGATGCAGTTACTGAAACTGAATCAATGCAATATCAAATATGTCTCCATGACTGAAGGTGACTTCACAACAGAAGGTTCGAAGGAGAACAATGCACCATAGTGACAGATGTTAACTCCTGAACTAATAGTAAGATCCAGGATTCTCTATTTGCAGAAGAAGATCTTTCTGAAACTGAATCAATGCAACATCAAATATGTCTCCATCACTGAAGGTGTCTTCACAACATTAGGTTCATAAGAGAAAAATGCACCATAGTGATCCATGTTAACTCCTGAACTACAAGTAAGAACCAGGATTCTGTAAGTGCAAATGGAAGCAGTTACTGAAACTGAATCAATGCAATATCAAATATGTCTCTATCACTGAAGGTTTCTTCACAACAGAAGGTTCTTAGGAGAACAATGCACCGTAGTGATACCTGTTAACTTCTGAACTAGAAGTAAGAACCAGGATTCTGTAGGTGCAAATGGAAGCAGTTACTGAAACTGAATCAATGCGATATCAAATATGTCTCCATCATTGAACTTGTCTTCACAACAGAAGGTTTTTTGGAGAACAATGCACAAAAGTGACACATGTAAACTCCTGTACTAATAATAAGAACCAGGATTCTGTATCTGCAAAAGAAGGGGTCAGTTAAACTGAATCAATGCAACATGAAATACGTCTCCATCACTAAAGGTGTCTTCACAATAGACGGTTATTAGGAGAACAATGCACCATAGTGATTCATGTTAACTCCTAAACTAGCAGTCAGAACCAGGAGTCCTGTTGTGCAAAAGAAGGTGTTTCTGAAACTGAATGGATGAAATATCAAATATGTATCCATCCCTTACGGTTTCTTCACAAGAGACGGTTCTTAGCAGTACAATGCACCATAGTGATACATGCTAACTCCTGAACTAGAGGCAAGAACCAGGATTCTGTATGTGCAAATATAAGCAGTTACCGAAACTGAATCAATGCAATATCAAATATGTCTGCATCACTGAAGGTGTCTTCACAACAGGAGGTTCGTAGGAGAACAATGCACCATAGTGGTACATGTTAACTCCCGAAATAATAGTAAGAACCAGGATTCTCTATGTGCAAATGAAAGCAGTTACTGAAACTGAATAAATTCAATATCAAATATGTCTCCATCACTTAAGGTGTCTTCACAACAGAAGGTTTTTTGGAGAAGAATGCACCATAGTGATACATATAACTCCTGAACTAGAAGTAAGAACCAGGATTCTGTAGGTGCAAATGAAAGCAGTTACTGAAACTGAATCAATGCAATATCAAATATGTCTCCATCACTGAGGGTGTCTTCAAAACAGACCGTTCTTAGGAGAACAATGCACCATAGTGATACATCTTAACTCCTAAACTAGCAGTAAGAACCAAGATTCTGTATGTGCTAAAGAAGGTGTTTCTGAAACTGAATCAATGCAATATCAAATATGTCTCCATCACTGAAGGTGTCTTCAGAACAGAAGGTTCTTAGGAGAAGAATGCACCATAGTGACATATGTTAACTCCTGAACCAATAGTAAGATCCAGGATTCTCTATGTGTAAAAGAAGGTCTTTCTGAAAGTGAATCAATGCAATATCAAATATGTCTCCATCACTGAAGGTGTGTTCACAACAGAAGGTTCTTAGGGGAACAATGCACCATAATGATACATGTTAACTCCTAAACTAACAGAAGGAACCAGGATCGGTTATGTGCAAATGAAGCTGTTTCTGAAACTGAATCAATGCAGTATCAAATATGTCTCCATCATTGAAGGTGTCTTCACAATAGAAGATTCTTAGGAGAGGAATGCACCATAGTGATACATGTTAACTCCTGAACTAGAAGTAAGAACCAGGATTCTGTTTGTGCAAATGGATGCAGTTACTCAAACTGAATCAATGCAATATCAAATATGTCTCCATCACTGAAGGTGTCTTCACAACAGAAGGTTCTTACGAGAAGAATGCACCATAGTGATACATGTTAACTCCTGAAATAGAAGTAACACCCAGGATTATCTATTTGCAAATGGTAGCAGTTACTGAAACTGAATAAATGCAATATCAAATAGGTCTCCATCACTGAAGGTGTCTTCACAACAGACGGTTCTCAGGAGAACAATGCACCATAGTGATACATGTTTACTCCTGAACTAGCAGTAAGAACCAGGATTCTGTATGTGCAAAAGAAGGTGTTTCTGAATCAATGCAAAATCAAGTATATCTCCATAACTGAACGTGTCTTCACAACAGAACGTTCTTAGGAGAACAATGCACCAAAGTGATACATGTTAACTCCTGAACTAATAGTAAGATCCAGGATACTCTGTGTACAAAAGAAGGTGTTTCTGAAACTGAATCAATCCAACTTCAAATATCTCTCCATCACTGATGGTGTCTTCACAACAGAAGGTTCTTAGGAGAAGAATGCACCATAGTGATACATTTTTACTCCTGAAATAGAAGTAAGAACCAGGATTCTCTATGTGCAAATGGAAACAGTTACTCAAACTGAATAAATGCAATATCAAATATGTCTCCATCACTGAAGGTGTCTTCACAACAGACGGTTCTCAGGAAAACAATGCACCATAGTGATACATTTTTACTCCTGAACTAGCATTAAGAACCAGGATTCTGTATGTGCAAATGGAAGCAGTTACTGAACCTGAATGAATGCAATATCAAATATGTCTCCATCACTTAAGTTGTCTTCACAACAGAATGTTCTTAGGAGAACAATGCACCATAGTGACACACGTGAACGTCTGAACTAATAGTCAGATCCAGGATTCTGTATGTGCAAAAGAAGGTGATTGTGAAACTGAATCAATGCAATATCAAATATGTCTCCATCACTGAAGGTTTGTTCACAAGAGAAGGTTCATAGGGGAACAATGCACCATAGTGATACATGTTAACTCCTAAACTAATAGAAGGAACCAGGATCGGTTATGTGCAAATGAAGGTGTTTTTGAAACTGAATCAATGCAATATCAAATATGTCTCCATCACTGAAGGTGTCTTCACAACAGAACGTTCTTAGGAGAACAATGCACAAAGTGATACATGTTAACTCCTGAACTAATAGTAAGATCCAGGATTCTCTGTGTACAAAAGAAGGTGTTTCTGAAACTGAATCAATGCAACTTCAAATATCTCTCCATCACTGATGGTATCTTCACAACAGAAGGTTTTTAGGAGAAGAATGCACCATAGTGATACATGTTAACTCCTAAACTAGCAATAAGAACCTGGATTCTGTATGTGCAAAAGAAGGTGTTTTTGAAACTGAATCAATGCAATATCAAATATGTCTCCATCACTGAAGGTGTCTTCACAACAGAACTTTCTTAGCAGTACAATGCACCATAGTGATACATGTTAACTCCTGAACTAGTAGTAAGAACAAGGATTGTGTATGTGCAAAAGAAGGTGTTTGTGAAACTGATTCAATGCAATATCAAAAATGTGTCCATCACTGAAGGTGTCTTCACAACAGACGGTTCTTAGGAGAACAATGCACCATAGTGATACATCTTCACTCCTAAACTAGCAGTAAGAACAAGGATTGTGTATGTGCAAAAGAAGGTGTTTGTGAAACTGATTCAATGCAATATCAAAAATGTGTCCATCACTGAAGGTGTCTTCAGAACAGAAGGTTCTTAGGAGAAGAATGCACCATAGTGATACATGTTAACTCTTAAACTAGCAGTAACAACTCGGATTCTTTATGTGCAAATGGAAGCAGTTACTGAACCTGAATCAATGCAATATCAAATATGTCTCCATCACTGAAGGTGTCTTCAAAACAGACCTTAGGAGAACAATGCACCATAGTGATACATCTTAACTCCTAAACTAGCAGTAAGAGCCAAGATTCTGTATGTGCTAAAGAAGGTTTTTCTGAAACTGAATCAATGCAATATCAAATATGTCCCATCACTGAAGGTGTGTTCACAACAGAACGTTCTTCGGGGAACAATGCACCATAATGATACATGTTAACTCCTAAACTAACAGAAGGAACCAGGATCGGTTATGTGCAAATGAAGCTGTTTCTGAAACTGAATCAATGCACTATCAAATATGTCTCCATCATTGGTGTCTTCACAACAGAAGATTCTTAGGAGAGGAATGCACCATAGTGATACATGTTAACTCCTGAACTAGAAGTAAGAACCAGGATTCTGTTTGTGCAAATGGATGCAGTTACTGAAACTGAATCAATGCAATATCAAATATGTCTCCATCACTGAAGGTGTCTTCACAACAGAAGGTTCTTAGGAGAAGAATGCCCCATAGTGATAGATGTTAACTCCTAAACTAGAAGTAAGATCCAGGATTCTCTATGTGTAAAAGAAGGTGTTTATGAAACTGAATCAATGCAATATCAAATATGTCTCCATGACTGAAGGTGTCTTCACAACAGAAGGTTCTTAGGAGAACAATGCACCATAGTGACAGATGTTAACTCCTGAACTAATAGTAAGATCCAGGATTCTCTATTTGCAGAAGAAGGTCTTTCTTAAACTAATTCAATGCAACATCAAATATGTCTCCATCACTGAAGGTGTCTTCACAACATTAGGTTCATAAGAGAAATATGCACCATAGTGATCCATGTTCACTCCTGAATTAGAAGTAAGAACCAGGATTCTGTAAGTGCAAATGGAAGCAGTTACTGAAACTGAATCAATGCAATATCAAATATGTCTCTATCACTGAAGATTTCTTCACAACAGAAGGTTCTTAGGAGAACAATGCACCATAGTGATACCTCTTAACTCCTGAACTAGAAGTAAGAACCAGGATTCTGTAGATGCAAATGGAAGCAGTTACTGAAACTGAATCAATGTGATATCAAATATGTCTCCATCATTGAAGGTGTCTTCACAACAGAAGATTCTTTTGAGAACAATGAACAAAAGTGACACATGTAAACTCCTGTACTAATAATAAGAACCAGGATTCTGTATCTGCAAAAGAAGGGGTCCGTTAAACTGAATCATTGCAACATGAAATACGTCTCCTTCACTAAAGGTGTCTTCACAATAGACGGTTCTTAGGAGAACAATGCACCATAGTGATACATGTTAACTCCTAAACTAGCAGTCAGAACCAGGAGTCTTGTTGTGCAAAAGAAGGTGTTTCTGAAACTGAATCAATGAAATATCAAATATGTATCCATCCCTTACGGTTTCTTCACAAGAGACGGTTCTTAGCAGTACAATGCACCATAGTGATACATGCTAACTCCTGAACTAGAGGTAAGAACCAGGATTCTGTATGTGCAAATGGAAGCAGTTACTGAAACTGAATCAATGCAATATCAAATACGTCTCCATCACTGAAGTTGTCTTCACAACAGAAGGTTCGTAGGAGAAGAATGCACCATAGTGATACATGTTAACTCCTAAACTAGCAGTCAGAACCAGGAGTCTTGTTGTGCAAATGTAAGCAGTTATTGAAACTGAATGAATGCAATATCAAATATGTCTCCATCAGTGAAGGTGTCTTCACAACAGAAGGTTCTTAAGAAAAGAATGCACCATACTGATATATGTTAACTCTTGAACTAATAGCAAGATCCAGGATTCTCTGTGAGCAAAAAAAGGTGTTCTTGAAACGGAATCAATGCAACATCAAATATGTCTCCATCACTGAAGGTGTCTTCACAACAGACGGTTCTTAGGAGTACAATGCACCATAGTGATACATGTTTACTCCTAAGCTAGGAGTAAGACGCCGGATTCTGTATGTGCAAATGGAAGCAGTTACTGAAACTGAATCAATGCAATATCAAATATGTCTCCATCACTGAAGGTGTCTTCACAACGGACGGTTCTTAGGAGAATAATGCACCATAGTGATACATGTTTACTCCTGAACGAGCAGTAAGAAGCAGGATTCTGTATGTGCAAAAGATGGTATTTCTGAAACTGAATCAATGCAACATCAAATATGTCTCCATCACTGAAGGTGTCTTCACAACAGAACTTTCTTAGGAGAACAATGCACCATAGTGATACATGTTCACTCCCGAACTAATAGTAAGATCCAGGATTCTCTGTGTACAAAAGATGGTGTTTCTGAAACTGAATCAATGCAACATCAAATATCTCTCCATCACTGAAGGTGTCTTCACAACAGAAGGTTCTTAGGAGAAGAATGCACCATAGTGATACATGTTAACTCCTGAAATAGAATTAAGACCCAGGATTCTATATTTGCAAATGGTAGCAGTTACTGAAACTGAATAAGTGCAATATTAAATATGTCTCCATCACTGAAGGTGTTTCACAACAGAACTTTCTTAGGAGAACAATGCACCATAGTGATACATGTTAACTCCCGAACTAATAGTAAGATCCAGGATTCTCTGTGTACAAAAGATGGTGTTTCTGAAACTGAATCAATGCAACATCAAATACCTCTCCATCACTGAAGGTGTCTTCACAACAGAAGGTTCTTAGGAGAAGAATGCACCATAGTGATACATGTTAACTCCTGAAATAGAAGTAAGACCCAGGATTCTATATTTGCAAATGGTAGCAGTTACTGAAACTGAATAAATGCAATATCAAATATGTCTCCATCACTGAAGGTGTCTTCACAACAGACGGTTCTCAGGAAAACAATGCACCATAGTGATACATTTTTACTCCTGAACTAGCAGTAAGAACCAGGATTCTGTATGTGCAAATGGAAGCAGTTACTGAAACTGAATGAATGCAATATCAAATATGTCTCCATCACTTAAGTTGTCTTCACAACAGAATGTTCTTAGGAGAACAATGCACCATAGTGACACACGTGAACGTCTGAACTAATAGTAAGATCCAGGATTCTGTATGTGCAAAAGAAGGTGATTGTGAAACTGAATAAATGCAATATCAAATATGTCTCCATCACTTAAGGTGTCTTCAGAACAGAAGGTTCTTAGGAGAAGAATGCACCATAGTGATACATGTTAACTCCTAAACTAGCAGTCAGAACCAGGAGTCTTGTTGTGCAAATGTAAGCAGTTATTGAAACTGAATGAATGCAATATCAAATATGTCTCCATCAGTGAAGGTGTCTTCACAACAGAAGGTTCTTAAGAGAAGAATGAACCATATTGATATATGTTAACTCTTGAACTAATAGTAAGATCCACGATTCTCTGTGAGCAAAAGAAGGTGTTTCTGAACCTGAATCAATGCAACATCAAATATGTCTCCAGCACTGAAGGTGTCTTCACAACAGACGGTTGTTAGGACTACAATGCACCATAGTGATACATGTTAACTCCTAAACTAGGAGTAAGACGCCGGATTCTGTATGTTCAAATGGAAGCAGTTACTGAAATTGAATCAATGCAACATCAAATACGTCTCCATCACTAAAGGTGTCTTCACAATAGACGGTTCTTAGGAAAACAAAGCACCATAGTGATGCATGTTAACTCCTAAACTAGCAGTCAGAACTAAGAGTCTTGTTGTGCATAAGAATGTGTTTCTGAAACTGAATCAATGCAATATCAAATATGTCTACATCACTGAAGGTGTCTTCACAACAGAAGGTTCTTAAGAGAAGAATGCACCATATTGATATATGTTAACTCTTGAACTAATAGCAAGATCCAGGATTCTCTGTGAGCAAAAGAAGGTGTTCTTGAAACTGAATCAATGCAACATCAAATATGTCTCCATCACTGAAGGTGTCTTCACAACAGACGGTTCTTAGGAGTACAATGCACCATAGTGATACATGTTTACTCCTAAGCTAGGAGTAAGAAGCCGGATTCGGTATGTGCAAATGGAAGCAGTTACTGAAACTGAATCAATGCAATATCAAATATGTCTCCATCACTGAAGGTGTCTTCACAACGGACGGTTCTTAGGAGAATAATGCACCATAGTGATACATGTCTACTCCTGAACGAGCAGTAAGAAGCAGGATTCTGTATGTGCAAAAGATGGTATTTCTGAAACTGAATCAATGCAACATCAAATATGTCGCCATCACTGAAGGTGTCTTCACAACAGAACTTTCTTAGGAGAACCATGCACCATAGTGATACATGTTCACTCGCGAACTAATAGTAAGATCCAGGATTCTCTGTGCACAAAAGATGGTGTTTCTGAAACTGAATCAATGCAACATCAAATACCTCTCCATCACTGAAGGTGTCTTCACAACAGAAGGTTCTTAGGAGAAGAATGTACCATAGTGATACATGTTAACTCCTGAAATAGAAGTAAGACCCAGGATTCTATATTTGCAAATGGTAGCAGTTACTGAAACTGAATAAATGCAATATCAAATATGTCTCCATCACTGAAGGTGTCTTCACAACAGACGGTTCTCAGGAAAACAATGCACCATAGTGATACATTTTTACTCCTGAACTAGCAGTAAGAAGCCGGATTCTGTATGTGCAAATGGAAGCAGTTACTGAAACTGAATGAATGCAATATCAAATATGTCTCCATCACTTAAGTTGTCTTCACAACAGAATGTTCTTAGGAGAACAATGCACCATAGTGACACACGTGAACGTCTGAAATAATAGTAAGATCCAGGATTCTGTATGTGCAAAAGAAGGTGATTGTGAAACTGAATAAATGCAATATCAAATATGTCTCCATCACTTAAGGTGTCTTCAGAACAGAAGGTTCTTAGGAGAAGAATGCACCATAGTGATACATGTTAACTCCTAAACTAGCAGTCAGAACCAGGAGTCTTGTTGTGCAAATGTAAGCAGTTATTGAAACTGAATGAATGCAATATCAAATATGTCTCCATCAGTGAAGGTGTCTTCACAACAGAAGGTTCTTAAGAGAAGAATGCACCATATTGATATATGTTAACTCTTGAACTAATAGTAAGATCCACGATTCTCTGTGAGCAAAAGAAGGTGTTTCTGATCCTGAATCAATGCAACATCAAATATGTCTCCAGCACTGAAGGTGCCTTTACAACAGACGGTTTTTAGGACTACAATGCACCATAGTGATACATGTTAACTCCTAAACTAGGAGTAAGACGCCGGATTCTGTATGTGCAAATGGAAGCAGTTACTGAAACTGAATCAATGCAACATCAAATACGTCTCCATCACTAAAGGTGTCTTCACAATAGACGGTTCTTAGGAAAACAAAGCACCATAGTGATGCATGTTAACTCCTAAACTAGCAGTCAGAACTAAGAGTCTTGTTGTGCATAAGAATGTGTTTCTGGAAACTGAATCAATGCAATATCAAATATGTCTACATCACTGAAGGTGTCTTCACAACAGAAGGTTCTTAAGAGAAGAATGCACCATATTGATATATGTTAACTCTTGAACTAATAGCAAGATCCAGGATTCTCTGTGAGCAAAAGAAGGTGTTTTTGAAACTGAATCAATGCAACATCAAATATGTCTCCATCACTGAAGGTGTCTTCACAACAGACGGTTCTTAGGAGTACAATGCACCATAGTGATACATGTTTACTCCTAAGCTAGGAGTAAGAAGCCGGATTCTGTATGTGCAAATGGAAGCAGTTACTGAAACTGAATCAATGCAATATCAAATATGTCTCCATCACTGAAGGTGTCTTCACAACGGACGGTTCTTAGGAGAATAATGCTCCATAGTGATACATGTCTACTCCTGAACGAGCAGTAAGAAGCAGGATTCTGTATGTGCAAAAGATGGTATTTCTGAAACTGAATCAATGCAACATCAAATATGTCTCCATCACTGAAGGTGTCTTCACAACAGATCTTTCTTAGGAGAACAATGCACCATAGTGATACATGTTCACTCGCGAACTAATAGTAAGATCCAGGATTCTCTGTGTACAAAAGATGGTGTTTCTGAAACTGAATCAATGCAACATCAAATATCTCTCCATCACTGAAGGTGTCTTCACAACAGAAGGTTCTTAGGAGAAGAATGCACCATAGTGATACATGTTAACTGCTGAAATAGAAGTAAGACCCAGGATTCTATATTTGCAAATGGTAGCAGTTACTGAAACTGAATAAGTGCAATATCAAATATGTCTCCATCACTGAAGGTGTCTTCACAACAGAACTTTCTTAGGAGAACAATGCACCATAGTGATACATGTTAACTCCCGAACTAATAGTAAGATCCAGGATTCTCTGTGTACAAAAGATGGTGTTTCTGAAACTGAATCGATGCAACATCAAATACCTCTCCATCACTGAAGGTGTCTTCACAACAGAAGGTTCTTAGGAGAAGAATGCACCATAGTGATACATGTTAACTCCTGAAATAGAAGTAAGACCCAGGATTCTATATTTGCAAATGGTAGCAGTTACTGAAACTGAATAAATGCAATATCAAATATGTCTCCATCACTGAAGGTGTCTTCACAACAGACGGTTCTCAGGAAAACAATGCACCATAGTGATACATTTTTACTCCTGAACTAGCAGTAAGAACCAGGATTCTGTATGTGCAAATGGAAGCAGTTACTGAAACTGAATGAATGCAATATCAAATATGTCTCCATCACTTAAGTTGTCTTCACAACAGAATGTTCTTAGGAGAACAATGCACCATAGTGACACACGTGAACGTCTGAACTAATAGTAAGATCCAGGATTCTGTATGTGCAAAAGAAGGTGATTGTGAAACTGAATAAATGCAATATCAAATATGTCTCCATCACTTAAGGTGTCTTCAGAACAGAAGGTTCTTAGGAGAAGAATGCACCATAGTGATACATGTTAACTCCTAAACTAGCAGTCAGAACCAGGAGTCTTGTTGTGCAAATGTAAGCAGTTATTGAAACTGAATGAATGCAATATCAAATATGTCTCCATCAGTGAAGGTGTCTTCACAACAGAAGGTTCTTAAGAGAAGAATGCACCATATTGATATATGTTAACTCTTGAACTAATAGTAAGATCCACGATTCTCTGTGAGCAAAAGAAGGTGTTTCTGAACCTGAATCAATGCAACATCAAATATGTCTCCAGCACTGAAGGTGTCTTCACAGCAGACGGTTGTTAGGACTACAATGCACCATAGTGATACATGTTAACTCCTAAACTAGGAGTAAGACGCCGGATTCTGTATGTGCAAATGGAAGCAGTTACTGAAACTGAATCAATGCAACATCAAATACGTCTCCATCACTAAAGGTGTCTTCACAATAGACGGTTCTTAGGAAAACAAAGCACCATAGTGATGCATGTTAACTCCTAAACTAGCAGTCAGAACTAAGAGTCTTGTTGTGCATAAGAATGTGTTTCTGAAACTGAATCAATGCAATATCAAATATGTCTACATCACTGAAGGTGTCTTCACAACAGAAGGTTCTTAAGAGAAGAATGCACCATATTGATATATGTTAACTCTTGAACTAATAGCAAGATCCAGGATTCTCTGTGAGCAAAAGAAGGTGTTCTTGAAACTGAATCAATGCAACATCAAATATGTCTCCATCACTGAAGGTGTCTTCACAACAGACGGTTCTTAGGAGTACAATGCACCATAGTGATACATGTTTACTCCTAAGCTAGGAGTAAGAAGCCGGATTCTGTATGTGCAAATGGAAGCAGTTACTGAAACTGAATCAATGCAATATCAAATATGTCTCCATCACTGAAGGTGTCTTCACAACGGACGGTTCTTAGGAGAATAATGCACCATAGTGATACATGTCTACTCCTGAACGAGCAGTAAGAAGCAGGATTCTGTATGTGCAAAAGATGGTATTTCTGAAACTGAATCAATGCAACATCAAATATGTCTCCATCACTGAAGGTGTCTTCACAACAGATCTTTCTTAGGAGAACAATGCACCATAGTGATACATGTTCACTCGCGAACTAATAGTAAGATCCAGGATTCTCTGTGTACAAAAGATGGTGTTTCTGAAACTGAATCAATGCAACATCAAATATCTCTCCATCACTGAAGGTGTCTTCACAACAGAAGGTTCTTAGGAGAAGAATGCACCATAGTGATACATGTTAACTCCTGAAATAGAAGTAAGACCCAGGATTCTATATTTGCAAATGGTAGCAGTTACTGAAACTGAATAAGTGCAATATCAAATATGTCTCCATCACTGAAGGTGTCTTCACAACAGACGGTTCTCAGGAGAATAATGCACCATAGTGATACATGTTTACTCCTGAACTAGCAGTAAGAACCAGGATTCTGTATGTGCAAATGGAAGCAGTTACTGAAACTGAATGAATGCAATATCAAATATGTCTCCATCACTGAAGTTGTCTTCACAACAGAATGTTCTTAGGAGAACAATGCACCATAGTGACACACGTGAACGTCTGAACTAATAGTAAGATCCAGGATTCTGTATGTGCAAAAGAAGGTGATTGTGAAACTGAATAAATGCAATATCAAATATGTCTCCATCACTTAAGGTGTCTTCAGAACAGAAGGTTCTTAGGAGAAGAATGCACCATAGTGATACATGTTAACTCCTAAACTAGCAGTCAGAACCAGGAGTCTTGTTGTGCAAATGTAAGCAGTTATTGAAACTGAATGAATGCAATATCAAATATGTCTCCATCAGTGAAGGTGTCTTCACAACAGAAGGTTCTTAAGAGAAGAATGCACCATATTGATATATGTTAACTCTTGAACTAATAGTAAGATCCACGATTCTCTGTGAGCAAAAGAAGGTGTTTCTGAACCTGAATCAATGCAACATCAAATATGTCTCCAGCACTGAAGGTGTCTTCACAACAGAGGGTTGTTAGGACTACAATGCACCATAGTGATACATGTTAACTCCTAAACTAGGAGTAAGACGCCGGATTCTGTATGTGCAAATGGAAGCAGTTACTGAAACTGAATCAATGCAACATCAAATACGTCTCCATCACTAAAGGTGTCTTCACAATAGACGGTTCTTAGGAAAACAAAGCACCATAGTGATGCATGTTAACTCCTAAACTAGCAGTCAGAACTAAGAGTCTTGTTGTGCATAAGAATGTGTTTCTGAAACTGAATCAATGCAATATCAAATATGTCTACATCACTGAAGGTGTCTTCACAACAGAAGGTTCTTAAGAGAAGAATGCAACATATTGATATATGTTAACTCTTGAACTAATAGCAAGATCCAGGATTCTCTGTGAGCAAAAGAAGGTGTTCTTGAAACTGAATCAATGCAACATCAAATATGTCTCCATCACTGAAGGTGTCTTCACAACAGACGGTTCTTAGGAGTACAATGCACCATAGTGATACATGTTTACTCCTAAGCTAGGAGTAAGAAGCCGGATTCTGTATGTGCAAATGGAAGCAGTTACTGAAACTGAATCAATGCAATATCAAATATGTCTCCATCACTGAAGGTGTCTTCACAACGGACGGTTCTTAGGAGAATAATGCACCATAGTGATACATGTCTACTCCTGAACGAGCAGTAAGAAGCAGGATTCTGTATGTGCAAAAGATGGTATTTCTGAAACTGAATCAATGCAACATCAAATATGTCTCCATCACTGAAGGTGTCTTCACAACAGAAGGTTCTTAAGAGAAGAATGCACCATATTGATATATGTTAACTCTTGAACTAATAGTAAGATCCAGGATTCTCTGTGAGCAAAAGAAGGTGTTTCTGAAACTGAATCAATGCAACATCAAATATGTCTCCATCACTGAAGGTGTCTTCACAACAGAAGGTTCTTAAGAGAAGAATGCACCATATTGATATATGTTAACTCTTGAACTAATAGTAAGATCCAGCATTCTCTGTGAGCAAAAGAAGGTGTTTCTGAAACTGAATCAATGCAACATCAAATATGTCTCCATCACTGAAGGTGTCTTCACAACAGAAGGTTCTTAGGACTACAATGCACCATAGTGATACATGTTAACTCCTAAACTAGGAGTAAGAAGCCGGATTCTGTATGTGCAAATGGAAGCAGTTACTGAAACTGAATCAATGCAACATCAAATATATCTCCATCACTAAAGGTGTCTTCAGAATAGACGGTTCTTAGGAAAACAATGCACCATAGTGATGCATGTTAACTCCTAAACTAGCAGTCAGAACTAAGAGTCTTGTTGTGCATAAGAATGTGTTTCTGAAACTGAATCAATGCAACATCAAATATCTCTCCATCACTGAAGGTGTCTTCACAACAGAAGGTTCTTAGGAGAAGAATGCACCATAGTGATACATGTTAACTCCTGAAATAGAAGTAAGACCCAGGATTCTCTATTTGCAAATGGTAGCAGTTACTGAAACTGAATAAATGCAATATCAAATATGTCTCCATCACTGAAGGTGTCTTCACAACAGACGGTTCTCAGGAGAACAATGCACCATAGTGATACATGTTTACTCCTGAACTAGCAGTAAGAACCAGGATTCTGTATGTGCAAATGGAAGCAGTTACTGAAACTGAATGAATGCAATATCAAATATGTCTCCATCACTGAAGGTGTCTTCACAACAGAAGGTTCTTAGGAGAAGAATGCACCATAGTGATACATGTTAACTCCTAAACTAGCATTAAGAACCAGGATTCTGTATGTGCAAATGGAAGCAGTTAGTGAAACTGAATGAATTCAATATCAAATATGTCTCCATCACTGAAGGTGTCTTCACAACAGAAGGTTCTTAGGAGAAGAATGCACCATAGTGATACATGTTAACTCCTAAACTAGCATTAAGAACCAGGATTCTGTATGTGCAAATGGAAGCAGTTACTGAAACTGAATCAATGCAATATAAAATATGTCTCAATTACTGAAGGTGTCTTCACAACAGAAGGTTCTTAGGAGAACAATGCACCATAGTGACAGATGTTAACTCCTGAACTAATAGTAAGATCCAGGATTCTCTATTTGCAGAAGAAGATCTTTCTGAAACTGAATCAATGCAACATCAAATATGTCTCCATCACTGAAGGTGTCTTCACAACATTAGGTTCATAAGAGAAAAATGCACCATAGTGATCCATGTTAACTCCTGAACTACAAGTAAGAACCAGGATTCTGTAAGAGCAAATGGAAGCAGTTACTGAAACTGAATCAATGCAATATCAAATATGTCTCTATCACTGAAGGTTTCTTCACAACAGAAGGTTCTTAGGAGAACAATGCACCATAGTGATACCTGTTAACTCCTGAACTAGAAGTGAGAACCAGGATTCTATAGGTGCAAATCGAAGCAGTTACTGAAACTGAATCAATGCAATATCAAATATGTCTCCATCACTGAAGGTATCTTCACAACAGAAGGTTCTTAAGAGAAGAATGCACCATATTGATATATTTTAACTCTTGAACTAGAAGTAAGAACCAGGATTCTGTAGGTGCAAATGGAAGCAGTTACTGAAACTGAATCAATACAATATCAAATATGTCTCCATCACTGAAGGTGTCTTCACAACAGAAGGTTCTTAAGAGAAGAATGCACCATATTGATATATTTTAACTCTTGAACTAATAGTAAGAACCAGGATTCTCTCTGAGCAAAAGAAGGTGTTTCTGAAACTGAAGGTTAGGGTTCGGGTAGGTTTAGGTTAGGTTTAGGTTTAGGTTTGGATTAGGGTTAGGGTTAGGGTTTGGATTGGGTTAGGGTTAGGGTAAGCGTTCGGTTAGGTTTAGGTTAAGTTTAGGGTTGGGGTTAGGGTTTGGTTAGGGTTAGGGTTAGGTTAGGGTTAGGGTTAGGTTTAGGTTAGTTTAAGTTTAGGGATAGGATAGGTTAGCATTAGGGTTAAGGTGAAAGGTAGGTTAAGTTTAAATGTAGTTTAGGGTTAGGGTTAGGTTTGGGTTAGGGTTAGGGTTAGGTTAGGGTTAGGGTGAGGTTTAGGTTAGTTTAAGTTTAGGGATAGGATAGGTTAGCATTAGGGTTAAGGTGAAAGGTAGGTTAAGTTTCAATGTAGTTTAGGGTTAGGGTTAGGTTTGGAACAGGGTTAGGATTAGGTTTGGATTAGGGTTAGGGTTAGGTTAGGGTTAGTGTTTCATTTAAATTAGGGTTAGGGTTAGGGTTTGGGATAGCGTTAAGATTAGGGTTAGGGTCAGGGTCAGGGTCAGGGTTAGGTAAGGGTTAGGGTTAGGGTTAAGGTTAAGGTTTAGAATTAGGATTAGGGTGAGGGTTAGGGTTAGGGTAGTGTTAGGGTTTCATTTCAAATAGGGTTAGCAGTAGGGTTTGGGATGGTGTTAAGGTTAGGGTTAGGGTTTGGGATAGCGTTAAGGTAAGGGTTAGGGTCAGGGTCAGGGTCAGCGTTAGGGTTAGTGTTTAGGGTTAGGTTTAGGGTTAGGGCTAGGGTTAAGGATTAGGGTTAGGGTTAGGGTAGTGTTATGGTTTCATTTTAATTAGGGCTAGCGTTAGGGTTTGGGATGGCGTTAAGGTTAGGGTCAGGTTTAGGGTTAAGGGTTAGGGTTAGGGTTACATTTAAATTAGGGTTAGCATTAGGGTTTGGGATGGCGTTAAGGTTAGGGTCAGGGTTAGACTTAGGGTTTTGGGTTAGGGTTAAGGTTTTGGGTTAGGGTTAGGGATAGGGTTAGGGTTTAGGGTTAGGGTTAGGGTTAGGGCTAGGGTTAAAGATTAGGGTTAGGGTTAGTTTTAGGGTTAGTGTTAGGATTAGGGTTAGGGTTTAGGGTTAGGGTTAGGTTTAGGGTTTGTGGTTAGGGTTAGTGTTAAGGCTAGGTTTACGGTTTAGGATTAGGGTTACGGTTAGGGTTAGGCTAGTGTTAGGGTTTCATTAAAATTAGGGTTAGCGTTAGGGTTTGGGATGGCGTTAAGGTTAGGGATAGGGTTAGTTTTAGGGTTAGTGTTAGGATTAGGGTTGGGGTTTAGGGTTAGGGTTAGGGTTGGGGTTTGGGGTTAGGTTTAGGGTTAGGGCTAGGTTTAAGGTTTAGAATTAGGGTTAGGGTTAGGGTAGTGTTAGGGTTTCATTTGAATTATGGTTAGCGTTAGGGTTTGGGATGGCGTTAGGGTTAGGGTTAGGGTTTCATTTAAATTAGGGTTAGGGTTAGGGTTTGGGATAGCGTTAAGTTTAGGGTTAGGGTTAGGGTTTCATTTAAATTAAGGTTAGGGTTAGGGTTTGGGATAGCGTTAAGTTTAGGGTTTAGGGATAGGGCTAGGGTTAGGGCTAGGGTGTGGGTTAGGGTTAGGGTTAGAGTTAGGCCTAGGGTTAGGGTTAAGTTTTGGGATTAGGGTTTGGTTTAGGGTTAGGTTTAGGGTTAGGGTTAGAGTTTAGGTTTAGGGTTAGGGTTAGGGCTAGGGTTAAGGATTAGGGTTAGGGTTAGGGTTCAGGTTAGGGTAGTGTTAGGGTTTCATTTAAATTAGGGTTAGCGTTAGGGTTTGGGATGGCATTAAGGTTAGGGTTAGGGTTAGTTTTAGGGTTAGTGTTAGGATCAGGCTTGGGGTTTAGGGTTCGGGTTAGGGTTAGGGTTTGCGGTTAGGGTTAGGGCTAGGCGTAAGGTTTAGGATTAGGGTTAGGGTTAGGGTAGTGTTAAGGTTTCATTTAAATAAGGGTTAGCGTTAGGGTTTGGGATGGCGTTAAGGTTAGGGTTAGGGTTTAGGGTTAGGGTTATTGTTTGGATTGGGTTAGGATTAGGGTAAGCGTTAGGTTAGGTTTAGGTTTAGTTTAGCGTTGGGGTTAGGGTTTGGTTAGGGTTAGGGTTAGGTTATGGTTAGGGTTAGGTTTAGGTTAGTTTAAGTTTAGGGATAGGATAGGTTAGCATTAGGGTTAAGGTTAAAGGTATGTTAGGTTTAAGTTTAGGGATAGGGTTAGGGTTAGGGTTAAAGTTAAGGTTTAGAATTAGGATTAGGGTTAGGGTTAGGGTAGTGTTAGGGTTTCATTGAAATTAGGGTTAGTGTTAGTGTTTGGAATGGCGTTAAAGTTTGGGTTAGGGTTTGTAATAGCGTTAAGGTTAGAGTTAGGGTCAGGGTCAGGTTCAGGGTTAGGGTTAGGGGTTATGGTTAGGGTTAGGGTTAGAGTTAGGTTACTTTAAGTTTGGGGATAGGATAGGTTAGCATTAGGGTTAAGGTTAAAGGTAGGTTAGGTTAAGTTTAGGGTTAGGATTAGGGTTAAGGTTAAGATTTAGAATTAGGATTAGGGTTAGGGTTAGGGTTACGGTAGTGTTAGGGTTTCATTTAAATTAGGGTTTGCGTTAGGGTTTGGGATGACATTAAGGTTCGGGTTCGGGTTTTGGATAGCGTTAAGGTTAGGGTCAGGGTCAGGTTCAGGGTTAGGCTTAGGGGTTAGGCTTAGGGTTTAGAGTTAGGGTTAGGGTTTAGGGTTAGGGTTAGGGTAAGGCTAGGGTTAAGGTTTAGGGTTAGGGTGAGGGTTAGGGTGTGGGTAGTGTTAGGGTTTTTTATTTAAATTAGGGTTAGCGTTAGGGTTTGGGATGGCGCTAAGGTTAGGGTCAGGGTTAGGCTTCGGGATTAAGGGTTCGGCTTAGGGTTAGGGTTTCATTTAAATTAGGGTTAGCGGGAGGGTTTGGGATGGCGTTAAGTTTAGGGTCAGGATTAGGCTTAGGGTTTAGGGTTAGGGTTAGGGTTTCATTTAAATTAGGGTTAGCGTTCAGGTTTGGGATGGCGTTAAGTTTAGGGTAAGTGTTAGGCTTCGGGTTTAGGGTTAGGGTTAGGGTTTAGGGTTCCGGTTAGGGCTAGGGCTAGGGCTAGGGTTAAGGTTTAGCATTAGGGTTAGGGTTAGGGTAGTGTTAGGGTTTCATTTAAATAAGGGTTAGCGTTAGGGTTTGGGATGGCGTGAAGGTTAGAATTAGGGTTAGGGTTAGGGTTTAGGGTTAGGGCTAGGGTTACGGTTAAGGTTAGGGTAAGGGTTTGGGTGAGGGTTAGGGTTTAGTGTTAGGG
The DNA here is from genome assembly GCA_034509955.1 of Urosaurus nigricauda. Taxonomy (NCBI): domain Eukaryota; kingdom Metazoa; phylum Chordata; class Lepidosauria; order Squamata; family Phrynosomatidae; genus Urosaurus; species Urosaurus nigricauda. The sequence continues at coordinate 151,722,591 of JAOEGL010000003.1, forward strand.
TTAGAGTTAGGGTTAGGGTTAGGGTTAGAGTTTAGGTTTAGGTTTAGGGTTAGGGTTAGGGTTAAGGATTAGGGTTAGGTTTAGGGTTTGGGTGAGGGTAGTGTTAGGGTTTGGGATGGCGTTAAGGTTAGGGTCAGGGTTAGGGTTAGGGTAGTGTTAGGGTTTCATTTAAATTAGGGTTAGCGTTAGCATTTGGGATGGCGTTAATATTAGCGTAAGAGTTTGTCGTAGGGTTTAGGGTTAGGAATAGGGTTTACGGTTAGGGTTAGGGCTAGGGTTAGGGTTAAGGTTAAGGATTTGGGTTAGGGTTAGGGTTAGGGTAGTGTTAGGGTTTCATTTAAATTAGTGTTAGCGTTAGGGTTTGGGATGGTGTTAAGGTTAGGGTTAGGATTTACGGTTAGGGTTATGATTCGGGTTATGGTTAGGCTTAGGGTTTGGGTTAGGGTTAGGGTTTAGGGTTAGGGTTAGGGTTAGGGTTTAGGTTTAGGGTTAGGGTTAAGGTTTGGGATTAGGGTTATTGTCAGTGTTAGGGTTAGGGTTAAGGATTAGGGTTAGGGTTAGGGTTCGGGTTAGGCTAGTGTTAGGGTTTCATTTAAATTAGGGTTAGCGTTTGGGTTTGGGATGGCATTAAGGTTAGGGTTCGGGTAAGTTTTAGGGTTAGTGTTAGGATTAGGATTAGGGTTTAGGGTTATGGTTAGACTTAGGGTTAAAGTTTGGGGTTAGAGTTTGGGTTAGGTTTTAGGGTTAGGGTTAGGGTTAGGGCTAAATTTAAGGTTTAGGATTAGGGTTAGAATTAGGGTTTGGGATAGCGTTAATGTTAGTGTTAGGGTTAGGCTTAGGCTTAGGTTAAGGGTTAGGGTTTATTGTTAGTGTTTAGGGTTAGGGTTAGGGTTAGAGCTAGGGTTAGGATTAGGGTTAGGGTAAGGGTTAAGGTTTAGGAATAGGGTTAGGGTTAGGCTTAGGTTTAGGGTTAGGGTTTAGGTTTAGGGTTAGGGTTAGTGTTAAGGATAAAGTTAGGGTTAGGGTTAGTGTAGTGTTAGGGTTTCATTTAAATTAGGGTTAGCGTTAGGGTTTGGGATGGCGTTAAGTTTCGGGTTAGGGTTAGTTTTAGCTTTCGGGTCAGGATTAGGGTTAGGGTTATAGTTTAGGGTTATGGTTAGGTTTAGGGTTTGGGTTAGCGTTAGGGTTAGGTTTTTGGGTTAGGGATAGGGTTAGGGTCAGGAATGGGTTAGGGTTTGGGTAGTGTTAGGGTTTCATTTAATATTGGGTTAGCGTTAGGGTTTGGGATGGCATTAAGGTTAGGGTTAGGGCTAGGGTTAGGGTTAAGGATAGGGTAGGGGCTAGGGTTAAGGTTTAGGATTAGGGTTAGGTTTAGAGTTAGGTTTAGATTTAGGTTTAGGGTTAGGATTTAGGTTTGGGTTTAGGGTTAGGGTCAGGGCTAGGGTTAAGGATTAGGTTTAGGGTTAGTTTTCGGGTAAGGGTAGTGTTATGGTTTCATTTCAATTATGGTTAGCTTTTGGGTTTGGGATGGTGTTAAGGTTAGGGTTAGGGTTAGTTCTAGGGTTAGGGTTAGGGTTTAGGAATTGGGTTAGGGTAGTGTTAGGGTTTCATTTAAATGAGGGTTAGCGTTAGGGTTTGGGATGGCGTTATGTTTAGGGTTAGGGTTAGGGTTTAGGGTTAGGGTTACGGTTAGGGCTATGGTGAAGGTTAGGGTTAGGTTAGGGAAACTGTTTCTGAAACTGTTTCAATGCAATGTCAAATTTAAATCCATGAAAGAAGGGGTATTCACAACAGAAGGTTCTTAGGAGGACAATGCACCATAGTGATACATGTCATCTCCTGAACTGGAAGAAAGAACTAGGATTCTGTATGTGCAAATAGAAGCTGTTTCTTAAACGGAATCAAAGCAATATCAAATTTCTCTCCATCAATGTAGGTGTGATAACAACACAAGGTTTTTGGAAAATATTGAACCATAGTGATACATCTTGACTCCTGAATTAGCAGTAACAACCAGGATTCTGTATGTGCAAATGGAAGCAGTTATTGAAAATGAATCATTGCAACATCAAATATATCTTCATCACTGAAGGTATGTTCACAACAGAAGGTTCTTAGGAGAACAATGCACCATAGTGATACATGTTTACTCCTGAACTAGCAGTAAGAACCAGGATTCTGTATGTGCAAAAGAAGGTGTTTCTGAAACTGAATCAATGCAAAATCAAATATGTCTCCATCACTGAAGGTGTCTTCACAACAGAAGGTTCTTAGGAGAAGAATGCACCATAGAGATACATGTTAACTCCTGAAATAGAAGTAAGAACCACGATTCTCTATGTACAAGCAGTTACTGAAACTGAATCAATGCAATATCAAATATGTCTACATCGCTGAAGGTGTCTTCACAACAGAAGGTTCTTAAGAGAAGAATGCACCATATTGATACATGTTAACTCTTGAACTAATAGTAAGATCCAGGATTCTCTGTGAGCAAAAGAAGGTGTTTCTGAAACTGAATCAATGCAATATCAAATATGACTCCATCACTGACGGTTTGTTCACAACAGAAGGTTCATAAGGGAACAATGCACCATAGTGATACATGTTAACTCCTAAACTTACAGAAGGAACCAGGATCGGTTATGTGAAAATGAAGGTGTTTTTGAAACTGATTCAATGCAATATCAAATATGCTTCCATCACTGATGGTGTCTTCACAACAGACGGTTCTCAGGAGAACAATGCACCATAGTGATACAGGTTTACTACTGAACTAGCAGTAAGAATAAGGATTCTGTATGTGCAAATGGAAGCAGTTACTGAAACTGAATGAATGCAATATCAAATATGTCTCCATCACTGAAGGTGTCTTCACAACAGAAGGTTCTTAGGAAAAGAATGCACCATAGTGATACATGTTATCTCCTAAACTATGAGTAAGAAGCCGGATTCTGTATGTGCAAATGGAAGCAGTTACTGAAAATGAATGAATGCAATATCAAATATGTCTCAATCACTGAAGGTGTCTTCACAACAGACGGTTCTCGGAGAACAATGCACCATAGTGATACATGTTTACTCCTGAACTAGCAGTAAGAACCAGGATTCTGTATGTGCAAAAGAAGGTGTTTCTGAATCAATGCAAAATCAAGTATGTCTCCATAACTGAAGGTGTCTTCACAACAGAACGTTCTTAGGAGAACAATGCACCAAAGTGATACATGTTAACTCCTGAACTAATAGTAAGATCCAGGATTCTCTGTGTACAAAAGAAGGTGTTTCTGAAACTGAATCAATCCAACTTCAAATATCTCTCCATCACTGATGGTGTCTTCACAACAAAAGGTTCTTAGGAGAAGAATGCACCATAGTGATACATGTTAACTCCTGAAATAGAAGTAAGAACCAGGATTCTCTATGTGCAAATGGAAGCAGTTACTCAAACTGAATAAATGCAATATCAAATATGTCTCCATCACTGAGGGTGTCTTCACAACACAAGGTTCTTAGGAGAAGAATGCACCATAGTGATACATGTTAACTCCTAAACTAGCAGTAAGAACCTGGATTCTGTATGTGCAAAAGAAGGTGTTTGTGAAACTGAATTAATGCAATATCAAATATGTCTCCATCACTGAAGGTGTCTTCACAACAGAAGGTTCTTAGGAGAAAAATGCAGTATAGTGAAACATGTTAATTCCTGAACTAATAGTAAGATCGAGGATTCTGTATGTGTAAAAGAAGGTGTTTGTGAAACTGAATCAATGCAATATCAAATATTTCTCCATCACTGAAGGTTTGATCACAACAGAAGGTTCTTAGGGGAACAATGCACCATAGTGATACATCTAAACTCCTAAACTAACAGATGGAACTTTGATTGGTTATGTGTAAATGAAGGTGTTTTTGGAACTGAACCAATACAATATCAAATATGAATCCATCACTGAAGGTGTCTTCACAACAGAACGTTCTTAGGAGAACAATGCACCATAGTGATACATGTTAACTACCGAACTAATAGTAAGATCCAGGATTCTCTGTGTACAAAAGAAGGTGTTTCTGAAACTGAATCAATGCAACATCAAATATCTCTCCATCACTGAAGGTGTCTTCACAACAGACGGTTCTTAGGAGAAGAATGCACCATAGTGATACATGTTTACTCCTGAAATAGAAGTAAGAACCAGGATTCTCTATGTGCAAATGGAAGCAGTTACTGAAACTGAATAAATGCAATATCAAATATGTCTCCATCACTTAAGGTGTCTTCAGAACAGAAGGTTCTTAGGAGAAGAATGCACCATAGTGATACATGTTAACTCCTAAACTAGCAGTCAGAACCCGGAGTCTTGTTGTGCAAATGTAAGCAGTTATTGAAACTGAATGAATGCAATATCAAATATGTCTCCATCAGTGAAGGTGTCTTCACAACAGAAGGTTCTTAAGAGAAGAATGCACCATATTGATATATGTTAACTCTTGAACTAATAGTAAGATCCAGCATTCTCTGTGAGCAAAAGAAGGTGTTTCTGAAACTGAATCAATGCAACATCAAATATGTCTCCATCACTGAAGGTGTCTTCACAACAGAAGGTTCTTAGGACTACAATGCACCATAGTGATACATGTTATCTCCTAAACTAGGAGTAAGAAGCCGGATTCTGTATGTGCAAATGGAAGCAGTTACTGAAACTGAATCAATGCAACATCAAATATGTCTCCATCACTAAAGGTGTCTTCAGAATAGACGGTTCTTAGGAAAACAATGGACCATAGTGATGCATGTTAACTCCTAAACTAGCAGTCGGAACTAAGAGTCTTGTTGTGCATAAGAATGTGTTTCTGAAACTGAATCAATGCAACATCAAATATCTCTCCATCACTGAAGGTGTCTTCACAACAGAAGGTTCTTAGGAGAAGAATGCACCATAGTGATACATGTTAACTCCTGAAATAGAAGTAAGACCCAGGATTCTCTATTTGCAAATGGTAGCAGTTACTGAAACTGAATAAATGCAATATCAAATATGTCTCCATCACTGAAGGTGTCTTCACAACAGACGGTTCTCAGGAGAATAATGCACCATAGTGATACATGTTTACTCCTGAACTAGCAGTAAGAACCAGGATTCTGTATGTGCAAATGGAAGCAGTTACTGAAACTGAATGAATGCAATATCAAATATGTCTCCATCACTGAAGGTGTCTTCACAACAGAAGGTTCTTAGGAGAAGAATGCACCATAGTGATACATGTTAACTCCTAAACTAGCATTAAGAACCAGGATTCTGTATGTGCAAATGGAAGCAGTTACTGAAACTGAATGAATGCAATATCAAATATGTCTCCATCACTGAAGGTGTCTTCACAACAGAAGGTTCTTAGGAGAAGAATGCACCATAGTGATACATGTTAACTCCTAAACTAGCATTAAGAACCAGGATTCTGTATGTGCAAATGGAAGCAGTTACTGAAACTGAATCAATGCAATATCAAATATGTCTCCATCACTGAAGGTGTCTTCACAACAGAAGGTTCTTAGGAGAGGAATGCACCATAGTGATAGATGTTAACTCCTAAACTAGAAGTAAGATCCAGGATTCTCTATGTGTAAAAGAAGGTGTTTATGAAACTGAATCAATGCAATATCAAATATGTCTCCATGACTGAAGGTGTCTTCACAACAGAAGGTTCTTAAGAGAAGAATGCACCATATTGATATATTTTAACTCTTGAACTAGAAGTAAGAAACAGGATTCTGTATGTGCAAATGGAAGCAGTTACTGAAACTGAATCAATGCAATATCAAATATGTCTCCATCATTGAAGGTGTCTACAAAACAGAAGGTTCTTAGGAGAAGAATGCACCATAGTGATACATGTTAACTCCTAAACTAGCAGTAAGAAGCCAGATTCTATATGTGCAAATGGAAGCAGTTACTGAAACTGAATCAATGCAATATAAAATATGTCTCAATCACTGAAGGTGTCTTCACAACAGAAGGTTCTTAGGAGAACAATGCACCATAGTGACAGATGTTAACTCCTGAACTAATAGTAAGATCCAGGATCCTCTATTTGCAGAAGAAGATCTTTCTGAAACTGAATCAATGCAACATCAAATATGTCTCCATCACTGAAGGTGTCTTCACAACATTAGGTTCATAAGAGAAAAATGCACCATAGTGATCCATGTTAACTCCTGAACTACAAGTAAGAACCAGGATTCTGTAAGAGCAAATGGAAGCAGTTACTGAAACTGAATCAATGCAATATCAAATATGTCTCTATCACTGAAGGTTTCTTCACAACAGAAGGTTCTTAGGAGAACAATGCACCATAGTGATACCTGTTAACTCCTGAACTAGAAGTGAGAACCAGGATTCTGTAGGTGCAAATGGAAGCAGTTACTGAAACTGAATCAATGCAATATCAAATATGTCTCCATCACTGAAGGTGTATTCACAACAGAAGGTTCTTAAGAGAAGAATGCACCATATTGATATATTTTAACTCTTGAACTAGAAGTAAGAACCAGGATTCTGTAGGTGCAAATGGAAGCAGTTACTGAAACTGAATCAATGCAATATCAAATATGTCTCCATCACTGAAGGTGTCTTCACAACAGAAGTTTCTTAAGAGAAGAATGCACCATATTGATATATTTTAACTCTTGAACTAATAGTAAGATCCAGGATTCTCTGTGAGCAAAAGAAGGTGTTTCTGAAACTGAATCAATGCAACATCAAATATGTCTCCATCACTGAAGGTGTCTTCACAACAGAAGGTTCTTAAGAGAAGAATGCACCATATTGATATATGTTAACTCTTGAACTAATAGTAAGATCCAGGATTCTCTGTGAGCAAAAGAAGGTGTTTCTGAAACTGAATCAATGCAACATCAAATATGTCTCCATCACTGAAGGTGTCTTCACAACAGAAGGTTCTTAAGAGAAGAATGCACCATATTGATATATGTTAACTCTTGAACTAATAGTAAGATCCAGCATTCTCTGTGAGCAAAAGAAGGTGTTTCTGAAACTGAATCAATGGAACATCAAATATGTCTCCATCACTGAAGGTGTCTTCACAACAGAAGGTTCTTAGGACTACAATGCACCATAGTGATACATGTTATCTCCTAAACTAGGAGTAAGAAGCCGGATTCTGTATGTGCAAATGGAAGCAGTTACTGAAACTGAATCAATGCAACATCAAATATGTCTCCATCACTAAAGGTGTCTTCAGAATAGACGGTTCTTAGGAAAACAATGGACCATAGTGATGCATGTTAACTCCTAAACTAGCAGTCAGAACTAAGAGTCTTGTTGTGCATAAGAATGTGTTTCAGAAACTGAATCAATGCAACATCAAATATCTCTCCATCACTGAAGGTGTCTTCACAACAGAAGGTTCTTAGGAGAAGAATGCACCATAGTGATACATGTTAACTCCTGAAATAGAAGTAAGACCCAGGATTCTCTATTTGCAAATGGTAGCAGTTACTGAAACTGAATAAATGCAATATCAAATATGTCTCCATCACTGAAGGTGTCTTCACAAGAGACGGTTCTCAGGAGAATAATGCACCATAGTGATACATGTTTACTCCTGAACTAGCAGTAAGAACCAGGATTCTGTATGTGCAAATGGAAGCAGTTACTGAAACTGAATGAATGCAATATCAAATATGTCTCCATCACTGAAGGTGTCTTCACAACAGAAGGTTCTTAGGAGAAGAATGCACCATAGTGATACATGTTAACTCCTAAACTAGCATTAAGAACCAGGATTCTGTATGTGCAAATGGAAGCAGTTACTGAAACTGAATGAATGCAATATCAAATATGTCTCCATCACTGAAGGTGTCTTCACAACAGAAGGTTCTTAGGAGAAGAATGCACCATAGTGATACATGTTAACTCCTAAACTAGCATTAAGAACCAGGATTCTGTATGTGCAAATGGAAGCAGTTACTGAAACTGAATGAATGCAATATCAAATATGTCTCCATCACTGAAGGTGTCTTCACAACAGAAGGTTCTTAGGAGAAGAATGCACCATAGTGATACATGTTAACTCCTAAACTAGCATTAAGAACCAGGATTCTGTATGTGCAAATGGAAGCAGTTACTGAAACTGAATCAATGCAATATCAAATATGTCTCCATCACTGAAGGTGTCTTCACAACAGAAGGTTCTTAGGAGAGGAATGCACCATAGTTATAGATGTTAACTCCTAAACTAGAAGTAAGATCCAGGATTCTCTATGTGTAAAAGAAGGTGTTTATGAAACTGAATCAATGCAATATCAAATATGTCTCCATGACTGAAGGTGTCTTCACAACAGAAGGTTCTTAAGAGAAGAATGCACCATATTGATATATTTTAACTCTTGAACTAGAAGTAAGAAACAGGATTCTGTAGGTGCAAATGGAAGCAGTTACTGAAACTGAATCAATGCAATATCAAATATGTCTCTATCATTGAAGGTGTCTACAAAACAGAAGGTTCTTAGGAGAAGAATGCACCATAGTGATACATGTTAACTCCTAAACTAGCAGTAAGAAGCCAGATTCTATATGTGCAAATGGAAGCAGTTACTGAAACTGAATCAATGCAATATAAAATATGTCTCAATCACTGAAGGTGTCTTCACAACAGAAGGTTCTTAGGAGAACAATGCACCATAGTGACAGATGTTAACTCCTGAACTAATAGTAAGATCCAGGATCCTCTATTTGCAGAAGAAGATCTTTCTGAAACTGAATCAATGCAACATCAAATATGTCTCCATCACTGAAGGTGTCTTCACAACATTAGGTTCATAAGAGAAAAATGCACCATAGTGATCCATGTTAACTCCTGAACTACAAGTAAGAACCAGGATTCTGTAAGAGCAAATGGAAGCAGTTACTGAAACTGAATCAATGCAATATCAAATATGTCTCTATCACTGAAGGTTTCTTCACAACAGAAGGTTCTTAGGAGAACAATGCACCATAGTGATACCTGTTAACTCCTGAACTAGAAGTGAGAACCAGGATTCTGTAGGTGCAAATGGAAGCAGTTACTGAAACTGAATCAATGCAATATCAAATATGTCTCCATCACTGAAGGTGTCTTCACAACAGAAGGTTCTTAAGAGAAGAATGCACCATATTGATATATTTTAACTCTTGAACTAGAAGTAAGAACCAGGATTCTGTAGGTGCAAATGGAAGCAGTTACTGAAACTGAATCAATGCAATATCAAATATGTCTCCATCACTGAAGGTGTCTTCACAACAGAAGTTTCTTAAGAGAAGAATGCACCATATTGATATATGTTAACTCTTGAACTAATAGTAAGATCCAGGATTCTCTGTGAGCAAAAGAAGGTGTTTCTGAAACTGAATCAATGCAACATCAAATATGTCTCCATCACTGAAGGTGTCTTCACAACAGAAGGTTCTTAAGAGAAGAATGCACCATATTGATATATGTTAACTCTTGAACTAATAGTAAGATCCAGGATTCTCTGTGAGCAAAAGAAGGTGTTTCTGAAACTGAATCAATGCAACATCAAATATGTCTCCATCACTGAAGGTGTCTTCACAACAGAAGGTTCTTAAGAGAAGAATGCACCATATTGATATATGTTAACTCTTGAACTAATAGTAAGATCCAGCATTCTCTGTGAGCAAAAGAAGGTGTTTCTGAAACTGAATCAATGCAATATCAAATATGTCTCCATCACTGAAGGTGTCTTCACAACAGACGGTTCTCAGGAGAACAATGCACCATAGTGATACATGTTTACTCCTGAACTAGCAGTAAGAACCAGGATTCTGTATGTGCAAATGGAAGCAGTTACTGAAACTGAATGAATGCAATATCAAATATGTCTCCATCACTGAAGGTGTCTTCACAACAGAAGGTTCTTAGGAGAAGAATGCACCATAGTGATACATGTTAACTCCTAAACTAGCATTAAGAACCAGGATTCTGTATGTGCAAATGGAAGCAGTTACTGAAACTGAATGAATGCAATATCAAATATGTCTCCATCACTGAAGGTGTCTTCACAACAGAAGGTTCTTAGGAGAAGAATGCACCATAGTGATACATGTTAACTCCTAAACTAGCATTAAGAACCAGGATTCTGTATGTGCAAATGGAAGCAGTTACTGAAACTGAATCAATGCAATATCAAATATGTCTCCATCACTGAAGGTGTCTTCACAACAGAAGGTTCTTAGGAGAGGAATGCACCATAGTGATAGATGTTAACTCCTAAACTAGAAGTAAGATCCAGGATTCTCTATGTGTAAAAGAAGGTGTTTATGAAACTGAATCAATGCAATATCAAATATGTCTCCATGACTGAAGGTGTCTTCACAACAGAAGGTTCTTAAGAGAAGAATGCACCATATTGATATATTTTAACTCTTGAACTAGAAGTAAGAAACAGGATTCTGTAGGTGCAAATGGAAGCAGTTACTGAAACTGAATCAATGCAATATCAAATATGTCTCCATCATTGAAGGTGTCTACAAAACAGAAGGTTCTTAGGAGAAGAATGCACCATAGTGATACATGTTAACTCCTAAACTAGCAGTAAGAAGCCAGATTCTATATGTGCAAATGGAAGCAGTTACTGAAACTGAATCAATGCAATATAAAATATGTCTCAATCACTGAAGGTGTCTTCACAACAGAAGGTTCTTAGGAGAACAATGCACCATAGTGACAGATGTTAACTCCTGAACTAATAGTAAGATCCAGGATCCTCTATTTGCAGAAGAAGATCTTTCTGAAACTGAATCAATGCAACATCAAATATGTCTCCATCACTGAAGGTGTCTTCACAACATTAGGTTCATAAGAGAAAAATGCACCCTAGTGATCCATGTTAACTCCTGAACTACAAGTAAGAACCAGGATTCTGTAAGAGCAAATGGAAGCAGTTACTGAAACTGAATCAATGCAATATCAAATATGTCTCTATCACTGAAGGTTTCTTCACAACAGAAGGTTCTTAGGAGAACAATGCACCATAGTGATACCTGTTAACTCCTGAACTAGAAGTGAGAACCAGGATTCTGTAGGTGCAAATGGAAGCAGTTACTGAAACTGAATCAATGCAATATCAAATATGTCTCCATCACTGAAGGTGTCTTCACAACAGAAGGTTCTTAAGAGAAGAATGCACCATATTGATATATGTTAACTCTTGAACTAATAGTAAGATCCAGGATTCTCTGTGAGCAAAAGAAGGTGTTTCTGAAACTGAATCAATGCAACATCAAATATGTCTCCATCACTGAAGGTGTCTTCACAACAGAAGGTTCTTAAGAGAAGAATGCACCATATTGATATATGTTAACTCTTGAACTAATAGTAAGATCCAGCATTCTCTGTGAGCAAAAGAAGGTGTTTCTGAAACTGAATCAATGCAACATCAAATATGTCTCCATCACTGAAGGTGTCTTCACAACAGAAGGTTCTTAGGACTACAATACACCATAGTGATACATGTTAACTCCTAAACTAGGAGTAAGAAGCCGGATTCTGTATGTGCAAATGGAAGCAGTTACTGAAACTGAATCAATGCAACATCAAATATGTCTCCATCACTAAAGGTGTCTTCAGAATAGACGGTTCTAAGGAAAACAATGCACCATAGTGATGCATGCTAACTCCTAAACTAGCAGTCAGAACTAAGAGACTTGTTGTGCATAAGAATGTGTTTCTGAAACTGAATCAATGCAACATCAAATATCTCTCCATCACTGAAGGTGTCTTCACAACAGAAGGTTCTTAGGAGAAGAATGCACCATAGTGATACATGTTAACTCCTGAAATAGAAGTAAGACCCGGGATTCTCTATTTGCAAATGGTAGCAGTTACTGAAACTGAATAAATGCAATATCAAATATGTCTCCATCACTGAAGGTGTCTTCACAACAGACGGTTCTCAGGAGAACAATGCACCATAGTGATACATGTTTACTCCTGAACTAGCAGTAAGAACCAGGATTCTGTATGTGCAAATGGAAGCAGTTACTGAAACTGAATGAATGCAATATCAAATATGTCTCCATCACTGAAGGTGTCTTCACAACAGAAGGTTCTTAGGAGAAGAATGCACCATAGTGATACATGTTAACTCCTAAACTAGCATTAAGAACCAGGATTCTGTATGTGCAAATGGAAGCAGTTACTGAAACTGAATGAATTCAATATCAAATATGTCTCCATCACTGAAGGTGTCTTCACAACAGAAGGTTCTTAGGAGAAGAATGCACCATAGTGATACATGTTAACTCCTAAACTAGCATTAAGAACCAGGATTCTGTATGTGCAAATGGAAGCAGTTACTGAAACTGAATCAATGCAATATCAAATATGTCTCCATCACTGAAGGTGTCTTCACAACAGAAGGTTCTTAGGAGAGGAATGCACCATAGTGATACATGTTAACTCCTAAACTAGAAGTAAGATCCAGGATTCTGTAGGTGCAAATGGAAGCAGTTACTGAAACTGAATCAATGCAATATCAAATATGTCTCCATCACTGAAGGTGTCTTCACAACAGAAGGTTCTTAAGAGAAGAATGCACCATATTGATATATTTTAACTCTTGAACTAGAAGTAAGAACCAGGATTCTGTAGGTGCAAATGGAAGCAGTTACTGAAACTGAATCAATGCAATATCAAATATGTCTCCATCACTGAAGGTGTCTACACAACAGAAGGTTCTTAGGAGAAGAATGCACCATAGTGATACATGTTAACTCCTAAACTAGCAGTAAGAAGCCAGATTCTGTATGTGCAAATGGAAGCAGTTACTGAAACTGAATCAATGCAATATAAAATATGTCTCAATCACTGAAGGTGTCTTCACAACAGAAGGTTCTTAGGAGAACAATGCACCATAGTGACAGATGTTAACTCCTGAACTAATAGTAAGATCCAGGATTCTCTATTTGCAGAAGAAGATCTTTCTGAAACTGAATCAATGCAACATCAAATATGTCTCCATCACTGAAGGTGTCTTCACAACATTAGGTTCATAAGAGAAAAATGCACCATAGTGATCCATGTTAACTCCTGAACTACAAGTAAGAACCAGGATTCTGTAAGAGCAAATGGAAGCAGTTACTGAAACTGAATCAATGCAATATCAAATATGTCTCTATCACTGAAGGTTTCTTCACAACAGAAGGTTCTTAGGAGAACAATGCACCATAGTGATACCTGTTAACTCCTGAACTAGAAGTGAGAACCAGGATTCTGTAGGTGCAAATGGAAGCAGTTACTGAAACTGAATCAATGCAATATCAAATATGTCTCCATCACTGAAGGTGTCTTCACAACAGAAGGTTCTTAAGAGAAGAATGCACCATATTGATATATTTTAACTCTTGAACTAATAGTAAGATCCAGGATTCTCTCTGAGCAAAAGAAGGTGTTTCTGAAACTGAAGGTTAGGGTTCGGGTAGGTTTAGGTTAGGTTTAGGTTTAGGTTTGGATTAGGGTTAGGGTTAGGGTTTGGATTGGGTTAGGGTTAGGGTAAGCGTTCGGTTAGGTGTAGGTTAAGTTTAGGGTTGGGGTTAGGGTTTGGTTAGGGTTAGGGTTAGGTTAGGGTTAGGGTTAGGTTTAGGTTAGTTTAAGTTTAGGGATAGGATAGGTTAGCATTAGGGTTAAGGTGAAAGGTAGGTTAAGTTTCAATGTAGTTTAGGGTTAGGGTTAGGTTTGGAACAGGGTTAGGATTAGGTTTGGATTAGGGTTAGGGTTAGGTTAGGGTTAGTGTTTCATTTAAATTAGGGTTAGGGTTAGGGTTTGGGATAGCGTTAAGATTAGGGTTAGGGTCAGGGTCAGGGTTAGGTAAGGGTTAGGGTTAGGGTTAAGGTTAAGGTTTAGAATTAGGATTAGGGTGAGGGTTAGGGTTAGGGTAGTGTTAGGGTTTCATTTCAAATAGGGTTAGCAGTAGGGTTTGGGATGGTGTTAAGGTTAGGGTTAGGGTTTGGGATAGCGTTAAGGTAAGGGTTAGGGTCAGGGTCAGGGTCAGCGTTAGGGTTAGTGTTTAGGGTTAGGGTTAGGGTTAGGGTTAGGGCTAGGGTTAAGGATTAGGGTTAGGGTTAGGGTAGTGTTATGGTTTCATTTTAATTAGGGCTAGCGTTAGGGTTTGGGATGGCGTTAAGGTTAGGGTCAGGTTTAGGGTTAAGGGTTAGGGTTAGGGTTACATTTAAATTAGGGTTAGCATTAGGGTTTGGGATGGCGTTAAGGTTAGGGTCAGGGTTAGACTTAGGGTTTTCGGTTAGGGTTAGGGATAGGGTTAGGGTTTAGGGTTAGGGTTAGGGTTAGGGTTAGGGCTAAAGTTAAGGATTAGGGTTAGGGTTAGTTTTAGGGTTAGTGTTAGGATTAGGGTTAGGGTTTAGGGTTAGGGTTAGGTTTAGGGTTAGGGTTAGGTTTAGGGTTTGTGGTTAGGGTTAGTGTTAAGGCTAGGTTTACGGTTTAGGATTAGGGTTACGGTTAGGGTTAGGCTAGTGTTAGGGTTTCATTTAAATTAGGGTTAGCGTTAGGGTTTGGGATGGCGTTAAGGTTAGGGATAGGGTTAGTTTTAGGGTTAGTGTTAGGATTAGGGTTGGGGTTTAGGGTTAGGGTTAGGGTTGGGGTTTGGGGTTAGGTTTAGGGTTAGGGCTAGGTTTAAGGTTTAGAATTAGGGTTAGGGTTAGGGTAGTGTTAGGGTTTCATTTGAATTATGGTTAGCGTTAGGGTTTGGGATGGCGTTAAGGTTAGGGTTAGGGTTAGGGTTAGGGTTTCATTTAAATTAGGGTTAGGGTTAGGGTTTGGGATAGCGTTAAGTTTAGGGTTAGGGTTAGGGCTAGGGTTAGGGCTAGGGTGTGGGTTAGGGTTAGGGTTAGAGTTAGGCCTAGGGTTAGGGTTAAGGTTTGGGATTAGGGTTTGGTTTAGGGTTAGGTTTAGGGTTAGGGTTAGAGTTTAGGTTTAGGGTTAGGGTTAGGGCTAGGGTTAAGGATTAGGGTTAGGGTTAGGGTTCAGGTTAGGGTAGTGTTAGGGTTTCATTTAAATTAGGGTTAGCGTTAGGGTTTGGGATGGCATTAAGGTTAGGGTTAGGGTTAGTTTTAGGGTTAGTGTTAGGATAAGGCTTGGGGTTTAGGGTTCGGGTTAGGGTTAGGGTTTTCGGTTAGGGTTAGGGCTAGGCGTAAGGTTTAGGATTAGGGTTAGGGTTAGGGTAGTGTTAAGGTTTCATTTAAATAAGGGTTAGCGTTAGGGTTTGGGATGGCGTTAAGGTTAGGGTTAGGGTTTAGGGTTAGGGTTATTGTTTGGATTGGGTTAGGATTAGGGTAAGCGTTAGGTTAGGTTTAGGTTTAGTTTAGCGTTGGGGTTAGGGTTTGGTTAGGGTTAGGGTTAGGTTATGGTTAGGGTTAGGTTTAGGTTAGTTTAAGTTTAGGGATAGGATAGGTTAGCATTAGGGTTAAGGTTAAAGGTAGGTTAGGTTTAAGTTTAGGGATAGGGTTAGGGTTAGGGTTAAAGTTAAGGTTTAGAATTAGGATTAGGGTTAGGGTTAGGGTAGTGTTAGGGTTTCATTGAAATTAGGGTTAGTGTTAGTGTTTGGAATGGCGTTAAAGTTTGGGTTAGGGTTTGTAATAGCGTTAAGGTTAGAGTTAGGGTCAGGGTCAGGTTCAGGGTTAGGGTTAGGGGTTATGGTTAGGGTTAGGGTTAGAGTTAGGTTACTTTAAGTTTGGGGATAGGATAGGTTAGCATTAGGGTTAAGGTTAAAGGTAGGTTAGGTTAAGTTTAGGGTTAGGGTTAGGGTTAAGGTTAAGATTTAGAATTAGGATTAGGGTTAGGGTTAGGGTTACGGTAGTGTTAGGGTTTCATTTAAATTAGGGTTTGCGTTAGGGTTTGGGATGACATTAAGGTTCGGGTTCGGGTTTTGGATAGCGTTAAGGTTAGGGTCAGGGTCAGGTTCAGGGTTAGGCTTAGGGGTTAGGGTTAGGGTTTAGAGTTAGGGTTAGGGTTTAGGGTTAGGGTTAGGGTAAGGCTAGGGTTAAGGTTTAGGGTTAGGGTGAGGGTTAGGGTGTGGGTAGTGTTAGGGTTTTTTATTTAAATTAGGGTTAGCGTTAGGGTTTGGGATGGCGCTAAGGTTAGGGTCAGGGTTAGGCTTCGGGATTAAGGGTTCGGCTTAGGGTTAGGGTTTCATTTAAATTAGGGTTAGCGTGAGGGTTTGGGATGGCGTTAAGTTTAGGGTCAGGATTAGGCTTAGGGTTTAGGGTTAGGGTTAGGGTTTCATTTAAATTAGGGTTAGCGTTCAGGTTTGGGATGGCGTTAAGTTTAGGGTAAGTGTTAGGCTTCGGGTTTAGGGTTAGGGTTAGGGTTTAGGGTTCCGGTTAGGGCTAGGGCTAGGGTTAAGGTTTAGCATTAGGGTTAGGGTTAGGGTAGTGTTAGGGTTTCATTTAAATAAGGGTTAGCGTTAGGGTTTGGGATGGCGTGAAGGTTAGAATTAGGGTTAGGGTTAGGGTTTAGGGTTAGGGCTAGGGTTACGGTTAAGGTTAGGGTAAGGGTTTGGGTGAGGGTTAGGGTTTAGTGTTAGGGTTAGAGTTAGGGTTAGGGTTAGTGTTAGGGTTAGAGTTTAGGTTTAGGTTTAGGGTTAGGGTTAGGGTTAAGGATTAGGGTTAGGTTTAGGGTTTGGGTTAGGGTAGTGTTAGGGTTTGGGATGGCGTTAAGGTTAGGGTCAGGGTTAGGGTTAGGGTAGTGTTAGGGTTTCATTTAAATTAGGGTTAGCGTTAGCATTTGGGATGGCGTTAATATTAGCGTAAGAGTTTGTCGTAGGGTTTAGGGTTAGGAATAGGGTTTACGGTTAGGGTTAGGGCTAGGGTTAGGGTTAAGGTTAAGGATTTGGGTTAGGGTTAGGGTTAGGGTAGTGTTAGGGTTTCATTTAAATTAGTGTTAGCGTTAGGGTTTGGGATGGTGTTAAGGTTAGGGTTAGGATTTACGGTTAGGGTTATGATTTGGGTTATGGTTAGGCTTAGGGTTTGGGTTAGGGTTAGGGTTTACGGTTAGGGTTAGGGTTAGGGTTAGGGTTTAGGTTTAGGGTTAGGGTTAAGGTTTGGGATTAGGGTTATTGTCAGTGTTAGGGTTAGGGTTAAGGATTAGGGTTAGGGTTAGGGTTCGGGTTAGGCTAGTGTTAGGGTTTCATTTAAATTAGGGTTAGCGTTAGGGTTTGGGATGGCATTAAGGTTAGGGTTCGGGTAAGTTTTAGGGTTAGTGTTAGGATTAGGATTAGGGTTTAGGGTTATGGTTAGACTTAGGGTTAAAGTTTGGGGTTAGAGTTTGGGTTAGGTTTTAGGGTTAGGGTTAGGGTTAGGGCTAAATTTAAGGTTTAGGATTAGGGTTAGCATTAGGGTTTGGGATAGCGTTAATGTTAGTGTTAGGGTTAGGCTTAGGCTTAGGTTAAGGGTTAGGGTTTATTGTTAGTGTTTAGGGTTAGGGTTAGGGTTAGAGCTAGCGTTAGGATTAGGGTTAGGGTAAGGGTTAAGGTTTAGGAATAGGGTTAGGGTTAGGCTTAGGTTTAGGGTTAGGGTTTAGGTTTAGGGTTAGGGTTAGGGTTAAGGATAAAGTTAGGGTTAGGGTTAGTGTAGTGTTAGGGTTTCATTTAAATTAGGGTTAGCGTTAGGGTTTGGGATGGCGTTAAGGTTCGGGTTAGGGTTAGTTTTAGCTTTCGGGTCAGGATTAGGGTTAGGGTTATGGTTTAGGGTTATGGTTAGGTTTAGGGTTTGGGTTAGCGTTAGGGTTAGGTTTTTGGGTTAGGGATAGGGTTAGGGTCAGGAATGGGTTAGGGTTTGGGTAGTGTTAGGGTTTCATTTAATATTGGGTTAGCGTTAGGGTTTGGGATGGCATTAAGGTTAGGGTTAGGGCTAGGGTTAGGGTTAAGGTTAGGGTAGGGGCTAGGGTTAAGGTTTAGGATTAGGGTTAGGTTTAGAGTTAGGTTTAGATTTAGGTTTAGGGTTAGGATTTAGGTTTGGGTTTAGGGTTAGGGTCAGGGCTAGGGTTAAGGATTAGGTTTAGGGTTAGTTTTCGGGTAAGGGTAGTGTTATGGTTTCATTTCAATTATGGTTAGCTTTTGGGTTTGGGATGGTGTTAAGGTTAGGGTTAGGGTTAGTTCTAGGGTTAGGGTTAGGATTAGGTTTAGGGTTTAGGGTTTAGGGTTAGGGTTAGGGTTTAGGAATTGGGTTAGGGTAGTGTTAGGGTTTCATTTAAATGAGGGTTAGCGTTAGGGTTTGGGATGGCGTTATGTTTAGGGTTAGGGTTAGGGTTTAGGGTTAGGGTTACGGTTAGGGCTAGGGTGAAGGTTAGGGTTAGGTTAGGGAAACTGTTTCTGAAACTGTTTCAATGCAATGTCAAATTTAAATCCATGAAAGAAGGGGTATTCACAACAGAAGGTTCTTAGGAGGACAATGCACCATAGTGATACATGTCATCTCCTGAACTGGCAGAAAGAACTAGGATTCTGTATGTGCAAATAGAAGCTGTTTCTTAAACGGAATCAAAGCAATATCAAATTTCTCTCCATCAATGTAGGTGTGATAACAACACAAGGTTTTTAGGAAAATATTGAACCATAGTGATACATCTTGACTCCTGAATTAGCAGTAACAACCAGGATTCTGTATGTGCAAATGGAAGCAGTTATTGAAACTGAATCATTGCAACATCAAATATGTCTTCATCACTGAAGGTATGTTCACAACAGAAGGTTCTTAGGAGAACAATGCACCATAGTGATACATGTTTACTCCTGAAGTAGCAGTAAGAACCAGGATTCTGTATGTGCAAAAGAAGGTATTTCTGAAACTGAATCAATGCAAAATCAAATATGTCTCCATCACTGAAGGTGTCTTCACAACAGAAGGTTCTTAGGAGAAAAATGCAGTATAGTGAAACATGTTAATTCCTGAACTAATAGTAAGATCGAGGATCTTAGGAGAAGAATGCACCATAGAGATACATGTTAACCCCTGAAATAGAAGTAAGAACCCCGATTCTCTATGTACAAGCAGTTACTGAAACTGAATAAATGCAATATCAAATATGTCTCCATCACTGAAGGTGTCTTCACAACAGAAGGTTCTTAGGAGAAGAATGAACCATAGTGAAACATGTTAACTCCTAAACTAGCAGTAAGAACCTGGATTCTGTATGTGCAAATGGAAGCAGTTACTCAAACTGAATAAATGCAATATCAAATATGTCTCCATCACTTAGGGTGTCTTCACAACACAAGGTTCTTAGGAGAAGAATGCACCATAGTGATACATGTTAACTCCTAAACTAGCAGTAAGAACCTGGATTCTGTATGTGCAAAAGAAGGTGTTTGTGAAACTGAATCAATGCAATATCAAATATGTCTCCATCACTGAAGGTGTCTTCACAACAGAAGGTTCTTAGGAGAAAAATGCAGTATAGTGAAACATGTTAATTCCTGAACTAATAGTAAGATCGAGGATTCTGTATGTGTAAAAGAAGGTGTTTGTGAAACTGAATCAATGCAATATCAAATATTTCTCCATCACTGAAGGTTTGATCACAACAGAAGGTTCTTAGGGGAACAATGCACCATAGTGATACATGTAAACTCCTAAACTAACAGATGGAACCAGGATTGGTTATGTGTAAATGAAGGTGTTTTTGGAACTGAATCAATACAATATCAAATATGAATCCATCACTGAAGGTGTCTTCACAACAGAACGTTCTTAGGAGAACAATGCACCATAGTGATACATGTTAACTACCGAACTAATAGTAAGATCCAGGATTCTCTGTGTACAAAAGAAGGTGTTTCTGAAACTGAATCAATGCAACATCAAATATCATTCCATCACTGAAGGTGTCTTTACAACAGACGGTTCTTAGGAGAAGAATGCACCATAGTGATACATGTTTACTCCTGAAATAGAAGTAAGAACCAGGATTCTCTATGTGCAAATGGAAGCAGTTACTGAAACTGAATAAATGCAATATCAAATATGTCTCCATCACTTAAGGTGTCTTCAGAACAGAAGGTTCTTAGGAGAAGAATGCACCAGAGTGATACATGTTAACTCCTAAACTAGCAGTCAGAACCAGGAGTCTTGTTGTGCAAATGTAAGCAGTTATTGAAACTGAATGAATGCAATATCAAATATGTCTCCATCAGTGAAGGTGTCTTCACAACAGAAGGTTCTTAAGAGAAGAATGCACCATATTGATATATGTTAACTCT
The DNA here is from genome assembly GCA_034509955.1 of Urosaurus nigricauda. Classification (NCBI taxonomy): domain Eukaryota; kingdom Metazoa; phylum Chordata; class Lepidosauria; order Squamata; family Phrynosomatidae; genus Urosaurus; species Urosaurus nigricauda. The sequence continues at coordinate 151,742,872 of JAOEGL010000003.1, forward strand.
TGAACTAATAGTAAGATCCACGATTCTCTGTGAGCAAAAGAAGGTGTTTCTGAACCTGAATCAATGCAACATCAAATATGTCTCCAGCACTGAAGCTGTCTTAACAACAGACGGTTGTTAGGACTACAATGCACCATAGTGATACATGTTAACTCCTAAACTAGGAATAAGACGCCGGATTCTATATGTGCAAATGGAAGCAGTTACTGAAACTGAATCAATGCAACATCAAATACATCTCCATCACTAAAGGTGTCTTCACAATAGACGGTTCTTAGGAAAACAATGCACCATAGTCATGCATGTTAACTCCTAAACTAGCAGTCAGAACTAAGAGTCTTGTTGTGCATAAGAATGTGTTTCTGAAACTGAATCAATGCAATATCAAATATGTCTACATCACTGAAGGTGTCTTCACAACAGAAGGTTCTTAAGAGAAGAATGCACCATATTGATATATGTTAACTCTTGAACTAATAGTAAGATCCAGGATTCTCTGTGAGCAAAAGAAGGTGTTTCTGAAACTGAATCAATGCAATATCAAATATGTCTCCATCACTGAAGGTGTCTTCACAACAGACGGTTCTTAGGAGTACAATGCACCATAGTGATACATGTTTACTCCTAAGCTAGGAGTAAGAAGCCGGATTCTGTATGTGCAAATGGAAGCAGTTACTGAAACTGAATCAATGCAATATCAAATATGTCTCCATCACTGAAGGTGTCTTCACAACGGACGGTTCTTAGGAGAATAATGCACCATAGTGATACATGTGTACTCCTGAACGAGCAGTAAGAAGCAGGATTCTGTATGTGCAAAAGATGGTGTTTCTGAAACTGAATCAATGCAACATCAAATATGTCTCCATCACTGAAGGTGTCTTCACAACAGAACTTTCTTAGGAGAACAATGCACCATAGTGATACATGTTCACTCCCGAACTAATAGTAAGATCCAGGATTCTCTGTGTACAAAAGATGGTGTTTCTGAAACTGAATCAATGCAACATCAAATATCTCTCCATCACTGAAGGTGTCTTCACAACAGAAGGTTCTTAGGAGAAGAATGCACCATAGTGATACATGTTAACTCCTGAAATAGAAGTAAGATCCAGGATTCTATACTTGCAAATGGTAGCAGTTACTGAAACTGAATAAGTGCAATATCAAATATGTCTCCATCACTGAAGGTGTCTTCACAACAGAACTTTCTTAGGAGAACAATGCACCATAGTGATACATGTTAACTCCCGAACTAATAGTAAGATCCAGGATTCTCTGTGTACAAAAGATGGTGTTTCTGAAACTGAATCAATGCAACATCAAATACCTCTCCATCACTGAAGGTGTCTTCACAACAGAAGGTTCTTAGGAGAAGAATGCACCATAGTGATACATGTTAACTCCTGAACTAATAGTAAGATCCAGGATTCTCTGTGAGCTAAAGAAGATGTTTCTGAAACTGAATCAATGCAACATCAAATATGTCTCCATCACTGAAGGTGTCTTCAAAACAGACCGTTCTTAGGAGAACAATGCACCATAGTGACACATGTAACTCCTGAACTAGAAGTAAGAACCAGGATTCTGTACGTGCAAATGGAAGCAGTTACTGAAACTGAATCAATGCAATATCAAATATGCTTCCATCACTGATCGTGTCTTCACAACAGACGGTTCTCAGGAGAACAATGCACCATAGTGATACAGGTTTACTACTGAACTAGCAGTAAGAATAAGGATTCTGTATGTGCAAATGGAAGCAGTTACTGAAACTGAATGAATGCAATATCAAATATGTCTCCATCACTGAAGGTGTCTTCACAACAGAAGGTTCTTAGGAAAAGAATGCACCATAGTGATACATGTTATCTCCTAAACTATGAGTAAGAAGCCGGATTCTGTATGTGCAAATGGAAGCAGTTACTGAAAATGAATCAATGCAATATCAAATATGTCTCAATCACTGAAGGTGTCTTCACAACAGACGGTTCTCAGGAAAACAATGCACCATAGTGATACATTTTTACTCCTGAACTAGCAGTAAGAACCAGGATTCTGTATGTGCAAATGGAAGCAGTTACTGAAACTGAATGAATGCAATATCAAATATGTCTCCATCACTTAAGTTGTCTTCACAACAGAATATTCTTAGGAGAACAATGCACCACAGTGACACACGTGAACGTCTGAACTAATAGTAAGATCCAGGATTCCGTATGTGCAAAAGAAGGTGATTGTGAAACTGAATCAATGCAATATCAAATATGTCTCCATCACTGAAGGTTTGTTCACAAGAGAAGGTTCATAGGGGAACAATGCACCATAGTGATACATGTTAACTCCTAAACTAATAGAAGGAACCAGGATCGGTTATGTGCAAATGAAGGTGTTTTTGAAACTGAATCAATGCAATATCAAATATGTCTCCATCACTGAAGGTGTCTTCACAACAGAACGTTCTTGGGAGAACAATGCACAAAGTGATACATGTTAACTCCTGAACTAATAGTAAGATCCAGGATTCTCTGTGTACAAAAGAAGGTGTTTCTGAAACTGAATCAATGCAACTTCAAATATCTCTCCATCACTGATGGTATCTTCACAACAGAAGGTTTTTAGGAGAAGAATGCACCATAGTGATACATGTTAACTCCTAAAGTAGCAGTAAGAACCTGGATTCTGTATGTGCAAAAGAAGGTGTTTTTGAAACTGAATCAATGCAATATCAAATATGTCTCCATCACTGAAGGTGTCTTCACAACAGAACTTTCTTAGCAGTACAATGCACCATAGTGATACATGTTAACTCCTGAACTAGTAGTAAGAACCAGGATTCTTTATGTGCAAATGGAAGCAGTTACTGAACCTGAATCAATGCAATATCAAATATGTCTCCATCACTGAAGGTGTCTTCACAACAGACGGTTCTTAGGAGAACAATGCACCATAGTGATACATCTTCACTCCTAAACTAGCAGTAAGAACAAGGATTGTGTATGTGCAAAAGAAGGTGTTTGTGAAACTGATTCAATGCAATATCAAAAATGTGTCCATCACTGAAGGTGTCTTCAGAACAGAAGGTTCTTAGGAGAAGAATGCACCATAGTGATACATGTTAACTCTTAAACTAGCAGTAAGAACTCGGATTCTTTATGTGCAAATGGAAGCAGTTACTGAACCTGAATCAATGCAATATCAAATATGTCTCCATCACTGACGGTGTCTTCAAAACAGACCGTTCTTAGGAGAAAAATGCACCATAGTGATACATCTTAACTCCTAAACTAGCAGTAAGAACCAGGATTCTGTATATGCAAAAGAAGGTGTTTCTGAAACTGAATCAATGCAATATCAAATATGTCTCCATCCCTTACGGTTTCTTCACAACAGACGGTTCTTCACAGTACAATGCACCATAGTGATACATGTTAACTCCTGAACTAGAGGTAAGAACCAGGATTCTGGATGTGCAAATGGAAGCAGTTACTGAAACAGAATCAATGCAATATCAAATATGTCTCCATCACTGAAGGTGTCTTCACAACAGACGGTTCTTTGGAGAATAATGCACCATAGTGATACATGTTTACTCCTGAGCTAAAAGTAAGAACCAGGATTCTGTATGTGCCAAAGAAGGTGTTTCTGAAACTGAATCAATGCAACATCAAATATGTCTCCATCACTGAAGGTGTCTTCACAACAGAACGTTCTTAGGAGAACGATGCAACATAGTGATACATGTTAACTCCCGAACTAATAGTAAGATCCAGGATTCTCTGTGTACAAAAGAAGGTGTTTCTGAAACTGAATCAATGCAACATCAAATATCTCTCCATCACTGAAGGTGTCTTCACAACAGAAGGTTCTTAGGAGTACAATGCACCGTAGTGATACATGTTAACTCCTGAAATACAAGTAAGAACCAGGATTCTGTATGTGCAAATGGAAGCAGTAACTGAAACTGAATCAATTTAATATCAAATATGTTTCCATCACTGAAGGTGTGTTCACAACAGAAGGTACTTAGGGGAACAATGCACCATAGTGTTACATCTTAACTCCTAAACTAGCATTAAGAACTAGGATTCTGAATGTGCAAAATAAGGTGTTTCTGAAACTGAATCAATGCAATATCAAATATGTCTCCATCCCTTACGGTTTCTTCACAACAGACGGTTCTTCACAGTACAATGCACCATAGTGATACATGTTAACTCCTGAACTAGAGGTAAGAACCAGGATTCTGGATGTGCAAATGGAAGCAGTTACTGAAACTGAATCAATGCAATATCAAATATGTCTCCATCACTGAAGGTGTCTTCACAACAGACGGTTCTTAGTAGAACAATGCACCATAGTGATACATCTTCACTCCTAAACTAGCAGTAAGAACAAGGATTGTGTATGTGCAAAAGAAGGAGTTTGTGAAACTGATTCAATGCAATATCAAAAATGTGTCCATCACTGAAGGTGTCTTCAGAACAGAAGGTTCTTAGGAGAAGAATGCACCATAGTGATACATGTTAACTCTTATACTAGCAGTAAGAACTCGGATTCTTTATGTGCAAATGGAAGCAGTTACTGAACCTGAATCAATGCAATATCAAATATGTCTCCATCACTGAAGGTGTCTTCACAACAGACGGTTCTTAGGAGAACAATGCACCATAGTGATACATCTTCACTCCTAAACTAGCAGTAAGAACAAGGATTGTGTATGTGCAAAAGAAGGTGTTTGTGAAACTGATTCAATGCAATATCAAAAATGTGTCCATCACTGAAGGTGTCTTCAGAACAGAAGGTTCTTAGGAGAAGAATGCACCATAGTGATACATGTTAACTCTTAAACTAGCAGTAAGAACTCGGATTCTTTATGTGCAAATGGAAGCAGTTACTGAACCTGAATCAATGCAATATCAAATATGTCTCCATCACTGAAGGTGTCTTCAAAACAGACCGTTCTTAGGAGAACAATGCACCATAGTGATACATCTTAACTCCTAAACTAGCAGTAAGAACCAGGATTCTGTATATGCAAAAGAAGGTGTTTCTGAAACTGAATCAATGCAATATCAAATATGTCTCCATCCCTTACGGTTTCTTCACAACAGACGGTTCTTCACAGTACAATGCACCATAGTGATACATGTTAACTCCTGAACTAGAGGTAAGAACCAGGATTCTGGATGTGCAAATGGAAGCAGTTACTGAAACAGAATCAATGCAATATCAAATATGTCTCCATCACTGAAGGTGTCTTCACAACAGACGGTTCTTTGGAGAATAATGCACCATAGTGATACATGTTTACTCCTGAGCTAAAAGTAAGAACCAGGATTCTGTATGTGCCAAAGAAGGTGTTTCTGAAACTGAATCAATGCAACATCAAATATGTCTCCATCACTGAAGGTGTCTTCACAACAGAACGTTCTTAGGAGAACGATGCAACATAGTGATACATGTTAACTCCCGAACTAATAGTAAGATCCAGGATTCTCTGTGTACAAAAGAAGGTGTTTCTGAAACTGAATCAATGCAACATCAAATATCTCTCCATCACTGAAGGTGTCTTCACAACAGAAGGTTCTTAGGAGTACAATGCACCGTAGTGATACATGTTAACTCCTGAAATACAAGTAAGAACCAGGATTCTGTATGTGCAAATGGAAGCAGTAACTGAAACTGAATCAATTTAATATCAAATATGTTTCCATCACTGAAGGTGTGTTCACAACAGAAGGTACTTAGGGGAACAATGCACCATAGTGTTACATCTTAACTCCTAAACTAGCATTAAGAACTAGGATTCTGAATGTGCAAAATAAGGTGTTTCTGAAACTGAATCAATGCAATATCAAATATGTCTCCATCCCTTACGGTTTCTTCACAACAGACGGTTCTTCACAGTACAATGCACCATAGTGATACATGTTAACTCCTGAACTAGAGGTAAGAACCAGGATTCTGGATGTGCAAATGGAAGCAGTTACTGAAACTGAATCAATGCAATATCAAATATGTCTCCATCACTGAAGGTGTCTTCACAACATACGGTTCTTAGGAGAACAATGCACCATAGTGATACAACTTAACCCCTAAACTAGCAGTAAGAACCAGGATTGTGTATGTCCAAAAGAAGGTGTTTGTCAAACTGATTCAATGCAATATCAAATATGTCTCCATCACTGAAGTTGTCTTCAGAACAGAAGGTTCTTTGGAGAAGAATGCACCATAGTGATACATGTTAACTCTTAAACTAGCAGTAAGAACCCGGATTCTTTATGTGCAAATGGAAGCAGTTACTGAACCTGAATCAATGCAATATCAAATATGTCTCCATCACTGAAGGTGTGTTCACAACAGAAGGTTCTTAGGGGAACAATGCACCATAGTGATACATCTTAACTCCTAAACTAGCAGTAAGAACCAGGATTCTGTATGTGCAAAAGAAGGTGTTTCTGAAACTGAATCAATGCAATATCAAATATGTCTCCATCCCTTACGGTTTCTTCACAACAGACGGTTCTTCACAGTACAATGCACCATAGTGATACATGTTAACTCCTGAACTAGAGGTAAGAACCAGGATTCTGGATGTGCAAATGGAAGCAGTTACTGAAACTGAATCAATGCAATATCAAATATGTCTCCATCACTGAAGGTGTCTTCACAACAGACGGTTCTTCGGAGAATAATGCACAATAGTGATACATGTTTACTCCTGAACTAGCAGTAAGAACCAGGATTCTGTATGTGCCAAAGAAGGTGTTTCTGAAACTGAATCAATGCAACATCAAATATGTCTCCATCACTGAAGGTGTCTTCACAACAGAACGTTCTTAGGAGAACGATGCACCATAGTGATACATGTTAACTCCCGAACTAATAGTAAGATCCAGGATTCTCTGTGTACAAATGAAGGTGTTTCTGAAACTGAATCAATGCAACATCAAATATCTCTCCATCACTGAAGGTGTCTTCACAACAGAAGGTTTTTAGGAGTACAATGCACCGTAGTGATACATGTTAACTCCTGAAATACAAGTAAGAACCAGGATTCTCTATGTGCAAATGGAAGCAGTAACTGAAACTGAATCAATGCAATATCAAATATGTCTCCATCACTGAAGGTGTCTTCACAACAGACGGTTCTCAGGAGAACAATGCATCATAGTGATACATGTTTACTCTTGAACTAGCAGTAAGAACCAGGATTCTGTATGTGCAAATGGAAGCAGTTACTGAAACTGAATGAGTGCAATATCAAATATGTCTCCATCACTGAAGGTGTCTTCACAACAGAAGGTTCTTAGGAGAAGAATGCACCATAGTGATACATGTTAACTCCTGAACTAGAGGTAAGAACCAGGATTCTGGATGTGCAAATGGAAGCAGTTACTGAAACTGAATCAATGCAATATCAAATATTTCTCCATCACTGAAGGTGTCTTCACAACATACGGTTCTTAGGAGAACAATGCACCATAGTGATACAACTTAACCCCTAAACTAGCAGTAAGAACCAGGATTGTGTATGTGCAAAAGAAGGTGTTTGTGAAACTGATTCAATGCAATATCAAATATGTCTCCATCACTGAAGTTGTCTTCAGAACAGAAGGTTCTTTGGAGAAGAATGCACCATAGTGATACATGTTAACTCCTAAACTAGCAGTAAGAAGCCAGATTCTGTATGTGCAAATGGAAGCAGTTACTGAAACTGAATCAATGCAATATCAAATATGTCTCCATCACTGAAGGTGTCTTCACAATAGACGGTTCTTAGGAGAATAATGCACCATAGTGATACATGTTTACTCCTGAACTAGCAGTAAGAACCAGGATTGTGTATGTGCAAAAGAAGGTGTTTCTGAAACTGAATCAATGCAACATCAAATACATCTCCATCACTGAAGGTGTCTTCACAACAGAAGGTTCTTCGGAGTACAATGCACCATAGTGATACATGTTAACTCCTAAACTAGCATTAAGAACCAGGATTCTGTATGTGCAAATGGAAGCTGTTACTGAAACTGAATAAATGCAATATCAAATATGTCTCCATCACTTAAGGTGTCTTCACAACAGAAGTTTCTTAGTAGAAGAATGCACCATAGTGATACATGTTAACTCTTAAACTAGTAGAAAGAACCTGGATTCTGTATGTGCAAAAGAAGGTGTTTCTCAAACTGAATCAATGCAATATCAAATATGTCTCTATCACTGATCTTGTCTTCACAACAGAAGGTTCTTTGGAGACGAATGCACCATAGTGATACATGTAACTCCAGAACTAGAAGTAAGAACCAGGATTCTGTAGGTGCAAATGAAAGCAGTTACTGAAACTGAATCAATGCAATATCAATATGTCTCCATCACTGAAGGTGTCTTCACAACATAAGGTTCTTAAGAGAAGAATGCACCATATTGATATAGGTTAACTCTTGAACTAATAGTAGGATCCAGGATTCTCTGTGAGCAAAAGAAGGTGTTTATGAAACTGAATCAATGCAACATCAAATATGTCTCCATCACTGAAGGTTTCTTCACAACAGAAGGTTCTTAAGAGAAGAATGCACCATATTGATATATGTTAACTCTTGAACTAATAGTAAGATCCAGGATTCTCTGTGAGCAAAAGAAGGTATTTCTGAAACTGAATCAATGCAACATCAAATATGTCTCCATCACTGAAGGTGTCTTCACAACAGAAGGTTCTTTGGAGAATAATGCACCATAGTGATACATGTTTACTCCTGAACTAGCAGTAAGAACCAGGATTCTGTATGTGCCAAAGAAGGTGTTTCTGAAACTGAATCAATGCAACATCAAATATGTCTCCATCACTGAAGGTGTCTTCACAACAGAACGTTCTTAGGAGAACGATGCACCATAGTGATACATGTTAACTCCCGAACTAATAGTAAGATCCAGGATTCTCTGTGTACAAAAGAAGGTGTTTCTGAAACTGAATCAATGCAACATCAAATATCTCTCCATCACTGAAGGTGTCTTCACAACAGAAGGTTCTTAGGAGTACAATGCACCGTAGTGATACATGTTAACTCCTGAAATACAAGTAAGAACCAGGATTCTCTATGTGCAAATGGAAGCAGTAACTGAAACTGAATCAATGCAATATCAAATATGTCTCCATCACTCAAGGTGTCTTCACAACAGACGGTTCTCAGGAGAACAATGCATCATAGTGATACATGTTTACTCTTGAACTAGCAGTAAGAACCAGGATTCTGTATGTGCAAATGGAAGCAGTTACTGAAACTGAATGAATGCAATATCAAATATGTCTCCATCACTGAAGGTGTCTTCACAACAGAAGGTTCTTAGGAGAATAATGCACCATAGTGATACATGTTTACTCCTGAACTAGCAGTAAGAACCAGGATTGTGTATGTGCAAAAGAAGGTGTTTCTGAAACTGAATCAATGCAACATCAAATATGTCTCCATCACTGAAGGTGTCTTCACAACAGAAGGTTCTTAGGAGTACAATGCACCATAGTGATACATGTTAACTCCTAAACTAGCATTAAGAAACAGGATTCTGTATGTGCAAAAGAAGGTGTTTCTAAAACTGAATCAATGCAATATCAAATATGTCTCTATCACTGATCTTGTCTTCACAACAGAAGGTTCTTTGGAGACGAATGCACCATAGTGATACATGTAACTCCAGAACTAGAAGTAAGAACCAGGATTCTGTAGATGCAAATGAAAGCAGTTACTGAAACTGAATCAATGCAATATCAATATGTCTCCATCACTGAAGGTGTCTTCACAACATAAGGTTCTTAAGCGAGGAATGCACCATATTGATATAGGTTAACTCTTGAACTAATAGTAGGATCCAGGATTCTCTGTGAGCAAAAGAAGGTGTTTATGAAACTGAATCAATGCAACATCAAATATGTCTCCATCACTGAAGGTTTCTTCACAACAGAAGGTTCTTAAGAGAAGAATGCACCATATTGATATATGTTAACTCTTGAACTAATAGTAAGATCCAGGATTCTCTGTGAGCAAAAGAAGGTATTTCTGAAACTGAATCAATGCAACATCAAATATGTCTCCATCACTGAAGGTGTCTTCACAACAGAAGGTTCTTACGAGTACAATGCACCATAGTGATACATGTTAACTCCTAAACTAGGAGTAAGAAGCCTGTTTCTGTATGTGCAAATGGAAGCAGTTACTCAAACTGAATTAATGCAATATCAAATATGTCTCCATCACTGAAGGTGTCTTCACAACAGAAGGTTCTTAGGAGAAGAATGCACCATAGTGATAGATGTTAACTCCGAAACTAAAAGTAAGATCCAGGATTCTCTATGTGTAAAAGAAGGTGTTTATGAAACTGAATCAATGCAATATCAAATATGTTTCCATGACTGAAGGTGTCTTCACAACAGAAGGTTCTTAGGAGAACAATGCACCATAGTGACAGATGTTAACTCCTGAACTAATAGTAAGATCCAGGATTCTCTATTTGCAGAAGAAGATCTTTCTGAAACTGAATCAATGCAACATCAAATATGTCTCCATCACTGAAGGTGTCTTCACAACATTAAGTTCATAAGAGAAAAATGCACCATAGTGATCCATGTTAACTCCTGAACTACAAGTAAGAACCAGGATTCTGTAAGTGCAAATGGAAGCAGTTACTGAAACTGAATCAATGCAATATCAAATATGTCTCTATCACTGAAGGTTTCTTCACAACAGAAGGTTCTTAGGAGAACAATGCACCATAGTGATACCTGTTAACTCCTGATCTAGAAGTAAGAACCAGGATTCTGTAGGTGCAAATGGAAGCAGTTACTGAAACTGAATCAATGCGATATCAAATATGTCTCCATCATTGAACTTGTCTTCACAACAGAAGGTTCTTTGGAGAACAATGCAGAAAAGTGACACATGTAAACTCCTGTGCTAATAATAAGAACCAGGATTCTGTATCTGCAGAAGAAGGGGTCAGTTAAACTGAATCAATGCAACATGAAATACGTCTCTATCACTAAAGGTGTCTTCAAAACAGACCGTTCTTAGGAGAACAATGCACCATAGTGATACATCTTAACTCCTAAACTAGCAGTAAGAACCAAGATTCTGTATGTGCTAAAGAAGGTTTTTCTGAAACTGAATCAATGCAATATCAAATATGTCCCATCACTGAAGGTGTGTTCACAACAGAAGGTTCTTCGGGGAACAATGCACCATAATGATACATGTTAACTCCTAAACTAACAAAAGGAACCAGGATCGGTTATGTGCAAATGAAGCTGTTTCTGAAACTTAAACAATGCAATATCAAATATGTTTCCATCACTGAAGGTGTCTTCACAACAGAAGGTTCGGAGGAGAACAATGCACCATAGTGACATCTGCAAAAGAAGGGGTCAGTTAAACTGAATCAATGCAACATGAAATACGTCTCCATCACTAAAGGTGTCTTCACAATAGACGGTTCTTAGGAGAACAATGCACCATAGTGATTCATGTTAACTCCTAAACTAGCAGTCAGAACCAGGAGTCCTGTTGTGCAAAAGAAGGTGTTTCTGAAACTGAATGGATGAAATATCAAATATGTATCCATCCCTTACAGTTTCTTCACAAGAGACGGTTCTTAGCAGTACAATGCACCATAGTGATACATGCTAACTCCTGAACAAGAGGTAAGAACCAGGATTCTGTATGTGCAAATGGAAGCAGTTACTGAAACTGAATCAATGCAATATCAAATATGTCTCCATCACTGAAGGTGTCTTCACAACAGGAGGTTCGTAGGAGAACAATGCACCATAGTGATACATGTTAACTCCCGAAATAATAGTAAGAACCAGGATTCTCTATGTGCAAATGAAAGCAGTTACTGAAACTGAATAAATTCAATATCAAATATGTCTCCATCACTTAAGGTGTCTTCACAACAGAAGGTTCTTAGGAGAAGAATGCACCATAGTGATACATGTTAACTCCTAAACTAGTATTCAGAACCTGGATTCTGTATGTGCAAAAGAAGGTGTTTCTGAAACTGAATCAATGCAATATCAAATATGTCTCCATCACTGAAGTTGTCTTCACAACAGAAGGTTTTTTGGAGAAGAATGCACCATAGTGATACATGTAACTCCTGAACTAGAAGTAAGAACCAGGATTCTGTAGGTGCAAATGAAAGCAGTTACTGAAACTGAATCAATGCAATATCAAATATGTCTCCATCACTGAAGGTGTCTTCACAACAGAAGTTTCTTAAGAGAAGAATGCACCATATTGATATATGTTAACTCTTGAACTAATAGTAAGATCCAGGATTCTCTGTGAGCAAAAGAAGGTGTTTCTGAAACTGAATCAATGCAACATCAAATATGTCTCCATCAATGAAGGTGTCTTCACAACAGAAGGTTCTTAAGAGAAGAATGCACCATATTGATATATGTTAACTCTTGAACTAATAGTAAGATCCAGCATTCTCTGTGAGCAAAAGAAGGTGTTTCTGAAACTGAATCAATGCAACATCAAATATGTCTCCATCACTGAAGGTGTCTTCACAACAGAAGGTTCTTAGGAGAAGAATGCACCATAGTGATACATGTTAACTCCTGAAATAGAAGTAAGACCCAGGATTCTCTATTTGCAAATGGTAGCAGTTACTGAAACTGAATAAATGCAATATCAAATATGTCTCCATCACTGAAGGTGTCTTCACAATAGACGGTTCTCAGGAGAACAATGCACCATAGCGATACATGTTTACTCCTGAACTAGCAGTAAGAACCAGGATTCTGTATGTGCAAATGGAAGCAGTTACTGAAACTTAATGAATGCAATATCAAATATGTCTCCATCACTGAAGGTGTCTTCACAACAGAAGGTTCTTAGGAGAAGAATGCACCATAGTGATACATGTTAACTCTTAAACTAGCATTAAGAACCAGGATTCTGTATGTGCAAATGGAAGCAGTTACTGAAACTGAATGAATGCAATATCAAATATGTCTCCATCACTGAAGGTGTCTTCACAACAGAAGGTTCTTAGGAGAAGAATGCACCATAGTGATACATGTTAACTCCTAAACTAGCATTAAGAACCAGGATTCTGTATGTGCAAATGGAAGCAGTTACTGAAACTGAATCAATGCAATATCAAATATGTCTCCATCACTGAAGGTGTCTTCACAACAGAAGGTTCTTAAGAGAAGAATGCACCATATTGATATATTTTAACTCTTGAACTAGAAGTAAGAACCAGGATTCTGTATGTGCAAATGGAAGCAGTTACTGAAACTGAATCAATGCAATATCAAATATGTCTCAATCACTGAAGGTGTGTTCACAACAGAAGGTTCTTAGGAGAACAATGCACCATAGTGACAGATGTTAACTCCTGAACTAATAGTAAGATCCAGGATTCTCTATTTGCAGAAGAAGATCTTTCTGAAACTGAATCAATGCAACATCAAATATGTCTCCATCACTGAAGGTGTCTTCACAACATTAGGTTCATAAGAGAAAAATGCACCATAGTGATCCATGTTAACTCCTGAACTACAAGTAAGAACCAGGATTCTGTAAGAGCAAATGGAAGCAGTTACTGAAACTGAATCAATGCAATATCAAATATGTCTCTATCACTGAAGGTTTCTTCACAACAGAAGGTTCTTAGGAGAACAATGCACCATAGTGATACCTGTTAACTCCTGAACTAGAAGTGAGAACCAGGATTCTGTAGGTGCAAATGGAAGCAGTTACTGAAACTGAATCAATGCAATATCAAATATGTCTCCATCACTGAAGGTGTCTTCACAACAGAAGGTTCTTAAGAGAAGAATGCACCATATTGATATATTTTAACTCTTGAACTAGAAGTAAGAACCAGGATTCTGTAGGTGCAAATGGAAGCAGTTACTGAAACTGAATCAATGCAATATCAAATATGTCTCCATCACTGAAGGTGTCTTCACAACAGAAGGTTCTTAAGAGAAGAATGCACCATATTGATATATTTTAACTCTTGAACTAATAGTAAGATCCAGGATTCTCTCTGAGCAAAAGAAGGTGTTTCTGAAACTGAAGGTTAAGGTTCGGGTAGGTTTAGGTTAGGTTTAGGTTTAGGTTTGGATTAGGGTTAGGGTTAGGGTTTGGATTGGGTTAGGGTTAGGGTAAGCGTTCGGTTAGGTTTAGGTTAAGTTTAGGGTTGGGGTTAGGGTTTGGTTAGGGTTAGGGTTAGGTTAGGGTTAGGGTTAGGTTTAGGTTAGTTTAAGTTTAGGGATAGGATAGGTTAGCATTAGGGTTAAGGTGAAAGGTAGGTTAAGTTTAAATGTAGTTTAGGGTTAGGGTTAGGTTTGGGTTAGGGTTAGGGTTAGGTTAGGGTTAGGGTTAGGTTTAGGTTAGTTTAAGTTTAGGGATAGGATAGGTTAGCATTAGGGTTAAGGTGAAAGGTAGGTTAAGTTTCAATGTAGTTTAGGGTTAGGGTTAGGTTTGGAACAGGGTTAGGATTAGGTTTGGATTAGGGTTAGGGTTAGGTTAGGGTTAGTGTTTCATTTAAATTAGGGTTAGGGTTAGGGTTTGGGATAGCGTTAAGATTAGGGTTAGGGTCAGGGTCAGGGTCAGGGTTAGGTAAGGGTTAGGGTTAGGGTTAAGGTTAAGGTTTAGAATTAGGATTAGGGTGAGGGTTAGGGTTAGGGTAGTGTTAGGGTTTCATTTCAAATAGGGTTAGCAGTAGGGTTTGGGATGGTGTTAAGGTTAGGGTTAGGGTTTGGGATAGCGTTAAGGTAAGGGTTAGGGTCAGGGTCAGGGTCAGCGTTAGGGTTAGTGTTTAGGGTTAGGGTTAGGGTTAGGGCTAGGGTTAAGGATTAGGGTTAGGGTTAGGGTAGTGTTATGGTTTCATTTTAATTAGGGCTAGCGTTAGGGTTTGGGATGGCGTTAAGGTTAGGGTCAGGTTTAGGGTTAAGGGTTAGGGTTAGGGTTACATTTAAATTAGGGTTAGCATTAGGGTTTGGGATGGCGTTAAGGTTAGGGTCAGGGTTAGACTTAGGGTTTTGGGTTAGGGTTAAGGTTTTGGGTTAGGGTTAGGGATAGGGTTAGGGTTTAGGGTTAGGGTTAGGGTTAGGGCTAAGGTTAAGGATTAGGGTTAGGGTTAGTTTTAGGGTTAGTGTTAGGATTAGGGTTAGGGTTTAGGGTTAGGGTTAGGTTTAGGGTTTGTGGTTAGGGTTAGTGTTAAGGCTAGGTTTACGGTTTAGGATTAGGGTTACGGTTAGGGTTAGGCTAGTGTTAGGGTTTCATTTAAATTAGGGTTAGCGTTAGGGTTTGGGATGGCGTTAAGGTTAGGGATAGGGTTAGTTTTAGGGTTAGTGTTAGGATTAGGGTTGGGGTTTAGGGTTAGGGTTAGGGTTGGGGTTTGGGGTTAGGTTTAGGGTTAGGGCTAGGTTTAAGGTTTAGAATTAGGGTTAGGGTTAGGGTAGTGTTAGGGTTTCATTTGAATTATGGTTAGCGTTAGGGTTTGGGATGGCGTTAGGGTTAGGGTTAGGGTTTCATTTAAATTAGGGTTAGGGTTAGGGTTTGGGATAGCGTTAAGTTTAGGGTTAGGGTTAGGGTTTCATTTAAATTAGGGTTAGGGTTAGGGTTTGGGATAGCGTTAAGTTTAGGGTTTAGGGATAGGGCTAGGGTTAGGGCTAGGGTGTGGGTTAGGGTTAGGGTTAGAGTTAGGCCTAGGGTTAGGGTTAAGGTTTGGGATTAGGGTTTGGTTTAGGGTTAGGTTTAGGGTTAGGGTTAGAGTTTAGGTTTAGGGTTAGGGTTAGGGCTAGGGTTAAGGATTAGGGTTAGGGTTAGGGTTCAGGTTAGGGTAGTGTTAGGGTTTCATTTAAATTAGGGTTAGCGTTAGGGTTTGGGATGGCATTAAGGTTAGGGTTAGGGTTAGTTTTAGGGTTAGTGTTAGGATAAGGCTTGGGGTTTAGGGTTCGGGTTAGGGTTAGGGTTTGCGGTTAGGGTTAGGGCTAGGCGTAAGGTTTAGGATTAGGGTTAGGGTTAGGGTAGTGTTAAGGTTTCATTTAAATAAGGGTTAGCGTTAGGGTTCGGGATGGCGTTAAGGTTAGGGTTAGGGTTTAGGGTTAGGGTTATTGTTTGGATTGGGTTAGGATTAGGGTAAGCGTTAGGTTAGGTTTAGGTTTAGTTTAGCGTTGGGGTTAGGGTTTGGTTAGGGTTAGGGTTAGGTTATGGTTAGGGTTAGGTTTAGGTTAGTTTAAGTTTAGGGATAGGATAGGTTAGCATTAGGGTTAAGGTTAAAGGTAGGTTAGGTTTAAGTTTAGGGATAGGGTTAGGGTTAGGGTTAAAGTTAAGGTTTAGAATTAGGATTAGGGTTAGGGTTAGGGTAGTGTTAGGGTTTCATTGAAATTAGGGTTAGTGTTAGTGTTTGGAATGGCGTTAAAGTTTGGATTAGGGTTTGTAATAGCGTTAAGGTTAGAGTTAGGGTCAGGGTCAGGTTCAGGGTTAGGGTTAGGGGTTATGGTTAGGGTTAGGGTTAGAGTTAGGTTACTTTAAGTTTGGGGATAGGATAGGTTAGCATTAGGGTTAAGGTTAAAGGTAGGTTAGGTTAAGTTTAGGGTTAGGGTTAGGGTTAAGGTTAAGATTTAGAATTAGGATTAGGGTTAGGGTTAGGGTTACGGTAGTGTTAGGGTTTCATTAAAATTAGGGTTTGCGTTAGGGTTTGGGATGACATTAAGGTTCGGGTTCGGGTTTTGGATAGCCTTAAGGTTAGGGTCAGGGTCAGGTTCAGGGTTAGGCTTAGGGGTTAGGGTTAGGGTTTAGAGTTAGGGTTAGGGTTTAGGGTTAGGGTTAGGGTAAGGCTAGGGTTAAGGTTTAGGGTTAGGGTGAGGGTTAGGGTGTGGGTAGTGTTAGGGTTTTTTATTTAAATTAGGGTTAGCGTTAGGGTTTGGGATGGCGCTAAGGTTAGGGTCAGGGTTAGGCTTCGGGATTAAGGGTTCGGCTTAGGGTTAGGGTTTCATTTAAATTAGGGTTAGCGTGAGGGTTTGGGATGGCGTTAAGTTTAGGGTCAGGATTAGGCTTAGGGTTTAGGGTTAGGGTTAGGCTTTCATTTAAATTAGGGTTAGCGTTCAGGTTTGGGATGGCGTTAAGTTTAGGGTAAGTGTTAGGCTTCGGGTTTAGGGTTAGGGTTAGGGTTTAGGGTTCCGGTTAGGGCTAGGGCTAGGGTTAAGGTTTAGCATTAGGGTTAGGGTTAGGGTAGTGTTAGGGTTTCATTTAAATAAGGGTTAGCGTTAGGGTTTGGGATGGCGTGAAGGTTAGAATTAGGGTTAGGGTTAGGGTTTAGGGTTAGGGCTAGGGTTACGGTTAAGGTTAGGGTAAGGGTTTGGGTGAGGGTTAGGGTTTAGTGTTAGGGTTAGAGTTAGGGTTAGGGTTAGTGTTAGGGTTAGAGTTTAGGTTTAGGTTTAGGGTTAGGGTTAGGGTTAGGGTTAAGGATTAGGGTTAGGTTTAGGGTTTGGGTTAGGGTAGTGTTAGGGTTTGGGATGGCGTTAAGGTTAGGGTCAGGGTTAGGGTTAGGGTAGTGTTAGGGTTTCATTTAAATTAGTGTTAGCGTTAGGGTTTGGGATGGTGTTAAGGTTAGGGTTAGGATTTACAGTTAGGGTTATGATTCGGGTTATGGTTAGGCTTAGGGTTTGGGTTAGGGTTAGGGTTTAGGGTTAGGGTTAGGGTTAGGGTTTAGGTTTAGGGTTAGGGTTAAGGTTTGGGATTAGGGTTATTGTCAGTGTTAGGGTTAGGGTTAAGGATTAGGGTTAGGGTTAGGGTTCGGGTTAGGCTAGTGTTAGGGTTTCATTTAAATTAGGGTTAGCGTTAGGGTTTGGGATGGCATTAAGGTTAGGGTTCGGGTAAGTTTTAGGGTTAGTGTTAGGATTAGGATTAGGGTTTAGGGTTATGGTTAGACTTAGGGTTAAAGTTTGGGGTTAGAGTTTGGGTTAGGTTTTAGGGTTAGGGTTAGGGTTAGGGCTAAATTTAAGGTTTAGGATTAGGGTTAGAATTAGGGTTTGGGATAGCGTTAATGTTAGTGTTAGGGTTAGGCTTAGGCTTAGGTTAAGGGTTAGGGTTTATTGTTAGTGTTTAGGGTTAGGGTTAGGGTTAGAGCTAGGGTTAGGATTAGGGTTAGGGTAAGGGTTAAGGTTTAGGAATAGGGTTAGGGTTAGGCTTAGGTTTAGGGTTAGGGTTTAGGTTTAGGGTTAGGGTTAGGGTTAAGGATAAAGTTAGGGTTAGGGTTAGTGTAGTGTTAGGGTTTCATTTAAATTAGGGTTAGCGTTAGGGTTTGGGATGGCGTTAAGGTTCGGGTTAGGGTTAGTTTTAGCTTTCGGGTCAGGATTAGGGTTAGGGTTATAGTTTAGGGTTATGGTTAGGTTTAGGGTTTGGGTTAGCGTTAGGGTAGGTTTTTGGGTTAGGGATAGGGTTAGGGTCAGGAATGGGTTAGGGTTTGGGTAGTGTTAGGGTTTCATTTAATATTGGGTTAGCGTTAGGGTTTGGGATGGCATTAAGGTTAGGGTTAGGGCTAGGGTTAGGGTTAAGGTTAGGGTAGGGGCTAGGGTTAAGGTTTAGGATTAGGGTTAGGTTTAGAGTTAGGTTTAGATTTAGGTTTAGGGTTAGGATTTAGGTTTGGGTTTAGGGTTAGGGTCAGGGCTAGGGTTAAGGATTAGGTTTAGGGTTAGTTTTCGGGTAAGGGTAGTGTTATGGTTTCATTTCAATTATGGTTAGCTTTTGCGTTTGGGATGGTGTTAAGGTTAGGGTTAGGGTTAGTTCTAGGGTTAGGGTTAGGGTTTAGGCATTGGGTTAGGGTAGTGTTAGGGTTTCATTTAAATGAGGGTTAGCGTTAGGGTTTGGGATGGCGTTATGTTTAGGGTTAGGGTTAGGGTTTAGGGTTAGGGTTACGGTTAGGGCTAGGGTGAAGGTTAGGGTTAGGTTAGGGAAACTGTTTCTGAAACTGTTTCAATGCAATGTCAAATTTAAATCCATGAAAGAAGGGGTATTCACAACAGAAGGTTCTTAGGAGGACAATGCACCATAGTGATACATGTCATCTCCTGAACTGGCAGAAAGAACTAGGATTCTGTATGTGCAAATAGAAGCTGTTTCTTAAACGGAATCAAAGCAATATCAAATTTCTCTCCATCAATGTAGGTGTGATAACAACACAAGGTTTTTAGGAAAATATTGAACCATAGTGATACATCTTGACTCCTGAATTAGCAGTAACAACCAGGATTCTGTATGTGCAAATGGAAGCAGTTATTGAAACTGAATCATTGCAACATCAAATATGTCTTCATCACTGAAGGTATGTTCACAACAGAAGGTTCTTAGGAGAACAATGCACCATAGTGATACATGTTTACTCCTGAACTAGCAGTAAGAACCAGGATTCTGTATGTGCAAAAGAAGGTGTTTCTGAAACTGAATCAATGCAAAATCAAATATGTCTCCATCACTGAAGGTGTCTTCACAACAGAAGGTTCTTAGGAGAAGAATGCACCATAGAGATACATGTTAACTCCTGAAATAGAAGTAAGAACCACGATTCTCTATGTACAAGCAGTTACTGAAACTGAATAAATGCAATATCAAATATGTCTCCATCACTGAAGGTGTCTTCACAACAGAAGGTTCTTAGGAGAAGAATGAACCATAGTGAAACATGTTAACTCCTAAACTAGCAGTAAGAACCTGGATTCTGTATGTGCAAAAGAAGGTGTTTGTGAAACTGATTCAATGCAATATCAAATATGTCTCCATCACTGAAGGTGTCTTCACAACAGAAGGTTCTTACGAGAAGAATGCACCATAGTGATACATGTTAACTCCTAAACTAGCAGTAAGAAACTGGATTCTGTATGTGCAAAAGAAGGTGTTTGTGAAACTGATTCAATGCAATATCAAATATCAACTCCATCACTAAATATGTCTTCATAATAGACGGTTCTTAGGAGAACAATGCACCATAGTGATGCAGGTTAACTCCTAAACTAGCAGTCCGAACTAAGAGTCTTGTTGTGCATAAGAAGGTGTTTCTGAAACTGAATCAATGCAATATCAAATATGTCTACATCGCTGAAGGTGTCTTCACAACAGAAGGTTCTTAAGAGAAGAATGCACCATATTGATACATGTTAACTCTTGAACTAATAGTAAGATCCAGGATTCTCTGTGAGCAAAAGAAGGTGTTTCTGATACTGAATCAATGCAATATCAAATATGACTCCATCACTGACGGTTTGTTCACAACAGAAGGTTCATAAGGGAACAATGCACCATAGTGATACATGTTAACTCCTAAACTTACAGAAGGAACCAGGATCAGTTATGTGAAAATGAAGGTGTTTTTGAAACTGATTCAATGCAATATCAAATATGCTTCCATCACTGATGGTGTCTTCACAACAGACGGTTCTCAGGAGAACAATGCACCATAGTGATACAGGTTTACTACTGAACTAGCAGTAAGAATAAGGATTCTGTATGTGCAAATGGAAGCAGTTACTGAAACTGAATGAATGCAATATCAAATATGTCTCCATCACTGAAGGTGTCTTCACAACAGAAGGTTCTTAGGAAAAGAATGCACCATAGTGATACATGTTATCTCCTAAACTATGAGTAAGAAGCCGGATTCTGTATGTGCAAATGGAAGCAGTTACTGAAAATGAATGAATGCAATATCAAATATGTCTCAATCACTGAAGGTGTCTTCACAACAGACGGTTCTCGGAGAACAATGCACCATAGTGACACATGTTTACTCCTGAACTAGCAGTAAGAACCAGGATTCTGTATGTGCAAAAGAAGGTGTTTCTGAATCAATGCAAAATCAAGTATGTCTCCATAACTGAAGGTGTCTTAACAACAGAACGTTCTTAGGAGAACAATGCACCAAAGTGATACATGTTAACTCCTGAACTAATAGTAAGATCCAGGATTCTCTGTGTACAAAAGAAGGTGTTTCTGAAACTGAATCAATCCAACTTCAAATATCTCTCCATCACTGATGGTGTCTTCACAACAAAAGGTTCTTAGGAGAAGAATGCACCATAGTGATACATGTTAACTCCTGAAATAGAAGTAAGAACCAGGATTCTCTATGTGCAAATGGAAGCAGTTACTCAAACTGAATAAATGCAATATCAAATATGTCTCCATCACTGAGGGTGTCTTCACAACACAAGGTTCTTAGGAGAAGAATACACCATAGTGATACATGTTAACTCCTAAACTAGCAGTAAGAACATGGATTCTGTATGTGCAAAAGAAGGTGTTTGTGAAACTGAATCAATGCAATATCAAATATGTCTCCATCACTGAAGGTGTCTTCACAACAGAAGGTTCTTAGGAGAAAAATGCAGTATAGTGAAACATGTTAATTCCTGAACTAATAGTAAGATCGAGGATTCTGTATGTGTAAAAGAAGGTGTTTGTGAAACTGAATCAATGCAATATCAAATATTTCTCCATCACTGAAGGTTTGATCACAACAGAAGGTTCTTAGGGGAACAATGCACCATAGTGATACATGTAAACTCCTAAACTAACAGATGGAACCAGGATTGGTTATGTGTAAATGAAGGTGTTTTTGGAACTGAATCAATACAATATCAAATATGAATCCATCACTGAAGGTGTCTTCACAACAGAACGTTCTTAGGAGAACAATGCACCATAGTGATACATGTTAACTACCGAACTAATAGTAAGATCCAGGATTCTCTGTGTACAAAAGAAGGTGTTTCTGAAACTGAATCAATGCAACATCAAATATCTCTCCATCACTGAAGGTGTCTTCACAACAGACGGTTCTTAGGAGAAGAATGCACCATATTGATACATGTTAACTCCTGAAATAGAAGTAAGACCCAGGATTCTATATTTGCAAATGGTAGCAGTTACTGAAACTGAATAAGTGCAATATCAAATATGTCTCCATCACTGAAGGTGTCTTCAAAACAGAACTTTCTTAGGAGAACAATGCACCATAGTGATACATGTTAACTCCTGAACTAATAGTAAGATCCAGGATTCTCTGTGTACAAAAGATGGTGTTTCTGAAACTGAATCAATGCAACATCAAATACCTCTCCATCACTGAAGGTGTCTTCACAACAGAAGGTTTTTAGGAGAAGAATGCACCATAGTGATACATGTTAACTCCTGATATAGAAGTAAGACCCAGGATTCTATATTTGCAAATGGTAGCAGTTACTGAAACTGAATAAATGTAATATCAAATATGTCTTGATCACTGAAGGTGTCTTCACAACAGACGGTTCTCAGGAAAACAATGCACCATAGTGATACATTTTTACTCCTGAACTAGCAGTAAGAACCAGGATTCTGTATGTGCAAATGGAAGCAGTTACTGAAACTGAATGAATGCAATATCAAATATGTCTCCATCACTTAAGTTGTCTTCACAACAGAATGTTCTTAGGAGAACAAGGCACCACAGTGACACACGTGAACGTCTGAACTAATAGTAAGATCCAGGATTCTGTATGTGCAAAAGAAGGTGATTGTGAAACTGAATGAATGCAATATCAAATATGTCTCCATCACTGAAGGTGTCTTCACAACAGAACGTTCTTAGGAGAACAATGCACAAAGTGATACATGTTAACTCCTGAACTAATAGTAAGATCCAGGATTCTCTGTGTACAAAAGAAGGTGTTTCTGAAACTGAATCAATGCAACTTCAAATATCTCTCCATCACTGATGGTATCTTCACAACAGAAGGTTTTTAGGAGAAGAATGCACCATAGTGATACATGTTAACTCCTAAAGTAGCAGTAAGAACCTGGATTATGTATGTGCAAAAGAAGGTGTTTTTGAAACTGAATCAATGCAATATCAAATATGTCTCCATCACTGAAGGTGTCTTCACAACAGAACTTTCTTAGCAGTACAATGCACCATAGTGATACATGTTAACTCCTGAACTAGTAGTAAGAACCAGGATTCTCTATGTGCAAATGGAAGCAGTTACTGAAACTGAATCAATGCAATATCAAATATGTCTCCATCACTGAAGGTGTCTTCACAACAGACGGTTCTTAGGAGAACAATGCACCATAGTGATACATCTTCACTCCTAAACTAGCAGTAAGAACAAGGATTGTGTATGTGCAAAAGAAGGTGTTTGTGAAACTGATTCAATGCAATATCAAAAATGTGTCCATCACTGAAGGTGTCTTCAGAACAGAAGGTTCTTAGGAGAAGAATGCACCATAGTGATACATGTTAACTCCTGAAATAGAAGTAAGACCCAGGATTCTATATTTGCAAATGGTAGCAGTTACTGAAACTGAATAAGTGCAATATCAAATATGTCTCCATCACTGAAGGTGTCTTCAAAACAGAACTTTCTTAGGAGAACAATGCACCATAGTGATACATGTTAACTCCCGAACTAATAGTAAGATCCAGGATTCTCTGTGTACAAAAGATGGTGTTTCTGAAACTTAATCAATGCAACATCAAATACCTCTCCATCACTGAAGGTGTCTTCACAACAGAAGGTTTTTAGGAGAAGAATGCACCATAGTGATACATGTTAACTCCTGAAATAGAAGTAAGACCCAGGATTCTATATTTGCAAATGGTAGCAGTTACTGAAACTGAATAAATGTAATATCAAATATGTCTCCATCACTGAAGGTGTCTTCACAACAGACGGTTCTCAGGAAAACAATGCACCATAGTGATACATTTTTACTCCTGAACTAGCAGTAAGAACCAGGATTCTGTATGTGCAAATGGAAGCAGTTACTGAAACTGAATGAATGCAATATCAAATATGTCTCCATCACTTAAGTTGTCTTCACAACAGAATGTTCTTAGGAGAACAATGCACCACAGTGACACACGTGAACGTCTGAACTAATAGTAAGATCAAGGATTCTGTATGTGCAAAAGAAGGTGATTGTGAAACTGAATCAATGCAATATCAAATATGTCTCCATCACTGAAGGTGTGTTCACAACAGAAGGTTCTTAGGGGAACAATGCACTATAATGATACATGTTAACTCCTAAACTAATAGAAGGAACCAGGATCGGTTATGTGCAAATGAAGGTGTTTTTGAAACTGAATGAATGCAATATCAAATATGTCTCCATCACTGAAGGTGTCTTCACAACAGAACGTTCTTAGGAGAACAATGCACAAAGTGATACATGTTAACTCCTGAACTAATAGTAAGATCCAGGATTCTCTGTGTACAAAAGAAGGTGTTTCTGAAACTGAATCAATGCAACTTCAAATATCTCTCCATCACTGATGGTATCTTCACAACAGAAGGTTTTTAGGAGAAGAATGCACCATAGTGATACATGTTAACTCCTAAAGTAGCAGTAAGAACCTGGATTCTGTATGTGCAAAAGAAGGTGTTTTTGAAACTGAATCAATGCAACATCAAATATGTCTCCATCACTGAAGGTGTCTTCACAACAGAACTTTCTTAGCAGTACAATGCACCATAGTGATACATGTTAACTCCTGAACTAGTAGTAAGAACCAGGATTCTCTATGTGCAAATGGAAGCAGTTACTGAAACTGAATCAATGCAATATCAAATATGTCTCCATCACTGAAGGTGTCTTCACAACAGACGGTTCTTAGGAGAACAATGCACCATAGTGATACATCTTCACTCCTAAACTAGCAGTAAGAACAAGGATTGTGTATGTGCAAAAGAAGGTGTTTGTGAAACTGATTCAATGCAATATCAAAAATGTGTCCATCACTGAAGGTGTCTTCAGAACAGAAGGTTCTTAGGAGAAGAATGCACCATAGTGATACATGTTAACTCTTAAACTAGCAGTAAGAACTCGGATTCTTTATGTGCAAATGGAAGCAGTTACTGAACCTGAATCAATGCAATATCAAATATGTCTCCATCACTGAAGGTGTCTTCAAAACAGACCGTTCTTAGGAGAACAATGCACCATAGTGATACATCTTGACTCCTAAACTAGCAGTAAGAACCAAGATTCTGTATGTGCTAAAGAAGGTTTTTCTGAAACTGAATCAATGCAATATCAAATATGTCCCATCACTGAAGGTGTGTTCACAACAGAAGGTTCTTCGGGGAACAATGCACCATAATGATACATGTTAACTCCTAAACTAACAGAAGGAACCAGGATCGGTTATGTGCAAATGAAGCTGTTTCTGAAACTTAAACAATGCAATATCAAATATGTTTCCATCACTGAAGGTGTCTTCACAACAGAAGGTTCTTAGGAGAAGAATGCACTATAGTGACATATGTTAACTCCTGAACTAATAGTAAGATCCAGGATTCTCTATGTGTAAAAGAAGGTGTTTATGAAACTGAATCAATGCAATATCAAATATGTCTCCATCACTGAAGGTGTGTTCACAACAGAAGGTTCTTAGGGGAACAATGCACTATAATGATACATGTTAACTCCTAAACTAACAGAAGGAACCAGGATCGGTTATTTGCAAATGAAGCTGTTTCTGAAACTGAATCAATGCAGTATCAAATATGTCTCCATCATTGGTGTCTTCACAACAGAAGATTCTTAGGAGAGGAATGCACCATAGTGATACATGTTAACTCCTGAACTAGAAGTAAGAACCAGGATTCTGTTTGTGCAAATGGATGCAGTTACTGAAACTGAATCAATGCAATATCAAATATGTCTCCATCACTGAAGGTGTCTTCACAACAGAAGGTTCTTAGGAGAAGAATGCCCCATAGTGATAGATGTTAACTCCTAAACTAGAAGTAAGATCCAGGATTCTCTATGTGTAAAAGAAGGTGTTTATGAAACTGAATCAATGCAATATCAAATATGTCTCCATGACTGAAGGTGTCTTCACAACAGAAGGTTCTTAGGAGAACAATGCACCATAGTGACAGATGTTAACTCCTGAACTAATAGTAAGATCCAGGATTCTCTATTTGCAGAAGAAGGTCTTTCTGAAACTGAATCAATGCAACATCAAATATGTCTCCATCACTGAAGGTGTCTTCACAACATTAGGTTCATAAGAGAAAAAATGCAACATAGTGATCCATGTTCACTCCTGAATTAGAAGTAAGAACCAGGATTCTCTGTGAGCAAAAGAAGGTGTTTCTGAAACTGAATCAACGCAACATCAAATATGTCTCCATCACTGAAGGTGTCTTCACAACATTAGGTTCATAAGAGAAAAATGCACCATAGTGATCCATGTTAACTCCTGAACTACAAGTAAGAACCAGGATTCTGTAAGTGCAAATGGAATCAGTTACTGAAACTGAATCAATGCAATATCAAATATGTCTCTATCACTGAAGATTTCTTCACAACAGAAGGTTCTTAGGAGAACAATGCACCATAGTGATACCTCTTAACTCCTGAACTAGAAGTAAGAACCAGGATTCTTTAGATGCAAATGGAAGCAGTTACTGAAACTGAATCAAAGCGATATCAAATATGTCTCCATCATTGAAGGTGTCTTCACAACAGAAGGTTCTTTGGAGAACAATGCACCATAGTGATACATGTTAACTCCTAAACTAGCAGTCAGAACCAGGAGTCTTGTTGTGCAAAAGAAGATGTTTCTGAAACTCAATCAATGAAATATCAAATATGTATCCATCCCTTACGGTTTCTTCACAACAGACGGTTCTTAGCAGTACAATGCACCATAGTGATACATGCTAACTCCTGAACTAGAGGTAAGAACCAGGATTCTGTATGTGCAAATGGAAGCAGTTACTGAAACTGAATCAATGCAATATCAAATATGTCTCCATCACTGAAGGTGTCTTCACAACAGAAGGTTCGTAGGAGAACAATGCACCATAGTGATACATGTTAACTCCCGAAATAATAGTAAGAAAGAGGATTCTCTATGTGCAAATGGAAGCAGTTACTGAAACTGAATAAATGCAATATCAAATATGTCTCCATCACTTAAGGTGTCTTCACAACAGAAGGTTCTTAGGAGAAGAATGCACCATAGTGATACATGTTAACTCCTAAACTAGTATGAAGAACCTGGATTCTGTATGTGCAAAAGAAGGTGTTTCGAAAACTGAATCAATGCAACATCAAATATGTCTCCATCACTGAAGTTGTCTTCACAACAGAAGGTTTTTTGGAGAAGAATGCACCATAGTGATACATGTAACTCCTGAACTAGAAGTAAGAACCAGGATTCTGTAGGTGCAAATGAAAGCAGTTACTGAAACTGAATCAATGCAATATCAAATATGTCTCCATCACTGAAGGTGTCTTCACAACAGAAGGTTCTTAAGAGAACAATGCACCATATTGATATATGTTAACTCTTGAACTAATAGTAAGATCCAGGATTCTCTGTGAGCAAAAGAAGGTGTTTCTGAAACTGAATCAATGCAACATCAAATATGTCTCCATCACTGAAGGTGTCTTCACAACAGAAGGTTCTTAACAGAAGAATGCACCATATTGATATATGTTAACTCTTGAACTAATAGTAAGATCCAGGATTCTCTGTGAGCAAAAGAAGGTGTTTCTGAAACTGAATCAATGCAATATCAAATATGTCTCCATGACTGAAGGTGTCTTCACAACAGAAGGTTCTTAAGAGAAGAATGCACCATATTGATATATGTTAACTCTTGAACTAATAGTAAGATCCAGGATTCTCTGTGAGCAAAAGAAGGTGTTTCTGAAACTGAATCAATGCAACATCAAATACGTCTCCATCACGAAAGGTGTCTTCACAATAGACGGTTCTTAGGAAAACAATGCACCATAGTGATGCATGTTAACTCCTAAACTAGCAGTCAGAACTAAGAGTCTTGTTGTGCATAAGAATGTGTTTCAGAAACTGAATCAATGCAACATCAAACATCTCTCCATCACTGAAGGTGTCTTCACAACAGAAGGTTCTTACGAGAAGAATGCACCATAGTGATACATGTTAACTCCTGAAATAGAAGTAACACCCAGGATTCTCTATTTGCAAATGGTAGCAGTTACTGAAACTGAATAAATGCAATATCAAATAGGTCTCCATCACTGAAGGTGTCTTCACAACAGACGGTTCTCAGGAGAACAATGCACCATAGTGATACATGTTTACTCCTGAACTAGCAGTAAGAACCAGGATTCTGTATGTGCAAATGGGATCAGTTACTGAAACTGAATGAATGCAATATCAAATATGTCTCCATCACTGAAGGTGTCTTCACAACAGAAGGTTCTTAGGAGAAGAATGCACCATAGTGATACATGTTTACTCCTAATCTAGCATTGAGAACCAGGATTCTGTATGTGCAAATGGAAGCATTTACTGAAACTGAATCAATGCAATATCAAATATGTTTCCATCACTGAAGGTGTGTTCACAACAGAAGGTTCTTAGGGGAACAATGCACTATAATGATACATGTTAACTCCTAAACTAATAGAAGGAACCAGGATCGGTTATGTGCAAATGAAGGTGTTTTTGAAACTGAATGAATGCAATATCAAATATGTCTCCATCACTGAAGGTGTCTTCACAACAGAACGTTCTTAGGAGGACAATGCACAAAGTGATACATGTTAACTCCTGAACTAATAGTAAGATCCAGGATTCTCTGTGTACAAAAGAAGGTGTTTCTGAAACTGAATCAATGCAACTTCAAATATCTCTCCATCACTGATGGTATCTTCACAACAGAAGGTTTTTAGGAGAAGAATGCACCATAGTGATACATATTAACTCCTAAAGTAGCAGTAAGAACCTGGATTCTGTATGTGCAAAAGAAGGTGTTTTTGAAACTGAATCAATGCAATATCAAATATGTCTCCATCACTGAAGGTGTCTTCACAACAGAACTTTCTTAGCAGTACAATGCACCATAGTGATACATGTTAACTCCTGAACTAGTAGTAAGAACCAGGATTCTCTATGTGCAAATGGAAGCAGTTACTGAAACTGAATCAATGCAATATCAAATATGTCTCCATCACTGAAGGTGTCTTCAAAACAGACCGTTCTTAGCAGAACAATGCACCATAGTGATACATCTTAACTCCTAAACTAGCAGTAAGAACCAAGATTCTGTATGTGCTAAAGAAGGTTTTTCTGAAACTGAATCAATGCAATATCAAATATGTCCCATCACTGAAGGTGTGTTCACAACAGAAGGTTCTTCGGGGAACAATGCACCATAATGATACATGTTAACTCCTAAACTAACAGAAGGAACCAGGATCGGTTATGTGCAAATGAAGCTGTTTCTGAAACTTAAACAATGCAATATCAAATATGTTTCCATCACTGAAGGTGTCTTCACAACAGAAGGTTCTTAGGAGAAGAATGCACTATAGTGACATATGTTAACTCCTGAACTAATAGTAAGATCCAGGATTCTCTATGTGTAAAAGAAGGTGTTTATGAAACTGAATCAATGCAATATCAAATATGTCTCCATCACTGAAGGTGTGTTAACAACAGAAGGTTCTTAGGGGAACAATGCACTATAATGATACATGTTAACTCCTAAACTAACAGAAGGAACCAGGATCGGTTATGTGCAAATGAAGCTGTTTCTGAAACTGAATCAATGCAGTATCAAATATGTCTCCATCATTGGTGTCTTCACAACAGAAGATTCTTAGGAGAGGAATGCACCATAGTGATACATGTTAACTCCTGAACTAGAAGTAAGAACCAGGATTCTGTTTGTGCAAATGGATGCAGTTACTGAAACTGAATCAATGCAATATCAAATATGTCTCCATCACTGAAGGTGTCTTCACAACAGGAGGTTCGTAGGAGAACAATGCACCATAGTGATACATGTTAACTCCTGAAATAGAAGTAAGACCCAGGATTCTCTATTTGCAAATGGTAGCAGTTACTGAAACTGAATAAATGCAATATCAAATATGTCTCCATCACTGAAGGTGTCTTCACAACAGACGGTTCTCAGGAGAACAATGCACCATAGCGATACATGTTTACTCCTGAACTAGCAGTAAGAACCAGGATTCTGTATGTGCAAATGGAAGCAGTTACTGAAACTTAATGAATGCAATATCAAATATGTCTCCATCACTGAAGGTGTCTTCACAACAGAAGGTTCTTAGGAGAAGAATGCACCATAGTGATACATGTTAACTCTTAAACTAGCATTAAGAACCAGGATTCTGTATGTGCAAATGGAAGCAGTTACTGAAACTGAATGAATGCAATATCAAATATGTCTCCATCACTGAAGGTGTCTTCACAACAGAAGGTTCTTAGGAGAAGAATGCACCATAGTGATACATGTTAACTCCTAAACTAGCATTAAGAACCAGGATTCTGTATGTGCAAATGGAAGCAGTTACTGAAACTGAATCAATGCAATATCAAATATGTCTCCATCACTGAAGGTGTCTTCACAACAGAAGGTTCTTAAGAGAAGAATGCACCATATTGATATATTTTAACTCTTGAACTAGAAGTAAGAACCAGGATTCTGTATGTGCAAATGGAAGCAGTTACTGAAACTGAATCAATGCAATATCAAATATGTCTCAATCACTGAAGGTGTCTTCACAACAGAAGGTTCTTAGGAGAACAATGCACCATAGTGACAGATGTTAACTCCTGAACTAATAGTAAGATCCAGGATTCTCTATTTGCAGAAGAAGATCTTTCTGAAACTGAATCAATGCAACATCAAATATGTCTCCATCACTGAAGGTGTCTTCACAACATTAGGTTCATAAGAGAAAAATGCACCATAGTGATCCATGTTAACTCCTGAACTACAAGTAAGAACCAGGATTCTGTAAGAGCAAATGGAAGCAGTTACTGAAACTGAATCAATGCAATATCAAATATGTCTCTATCACTGAAGGTTTCTTCACAACAGAAGGTTCTTAGGAGAACAATGCACCATAGTGATACCTGTTAACTCCTGAACTAGAAGTGAGAACCAGGATTCTGTAGGTGCAAATGGAAGCAGTTACTGAAACTGAATCAATGCAATATCAAATATGTCTCCATCACTGAAGGTGTCTTCACAACAGAAGGTTCTTAAGAGAAGAATGCACCATATTGATATATTTTAACTCTTGAACTAGAAGTAAGAACCAGGATTCTGTAGGTGCAAATGGAAGCAGTTACTGAAACTGAATCAATGCAATATCAAATATGTCTCCATCACTGAAGGTGTCTTCACAACAGAAGGTTCTTAAGAGAAGAATGCACCATATTGATATATTTTAACTCTTGAACTAATAGTAAGATCCAGGATTCTCTCTGAGCAAAAGAAGGTGTTTCTGAAACTGAAGGTTAAGGTTCGGGTAGGTTTAGGTTAGGTTTAGGTTTAGGTTTGGATTAGGGTTAGGGTTAGGGTTTGGATTGGGTTAGGGTTAGGGTAAGCGTTCGTTTAGGTTTAGGTTAAGTTTAGGGTTGGGGTTAGGGTTTGGTTAGGGTTAGGGTTAGGTTAGGGTTAGGGTTAGGTTTAGGTTAGTTTAAGTTTAGGGATAGGATAGGTTAGCATTAGGGTTAAGGTGAAAGGTAGGTTAAGTTTAAATGTAGTTTAGGGTTAGGGTTAGGTTTGGGTTAGGGTTAGGGTTAGGTTAGGGTTAGGGTTAGGTTTAGGTTAGTTTAAGTTTAGGGATAGGATAGGTTAGCATTAGGGTTAAGGTGAAAGGTAGGTTAAGTTTCAATGTAGTTTAGGGTTAGGGTTAGGTTTGGAACAGGGTTAGGATTAGGTTTGGATTAGGGTTAGGGTTAGGTTAGGGTTAGTGTTTCATTTAAATTAGGGTTAGGGTTAGGGTTTGGGATAGCGTTAAGATTAGGGTTAGGGTCAGGGTCAGGGTCAGGGTTAGGTAAGGGTTAGGGTTAGGGTTAAGGTTAAGGTTTAGAATTAGGATTAGGGTGAGGGTTAGGGTTAGGGTAGTGTTAGGGTTTCATTTCAAATAGGGTTAGCAGTAGGGTTTGGGATGGTGTTAAGGTTAGGGTTAGGGTTTGGGATAGCGTTAAGGTAAGGGTTAGGGTCAGGGTCAGGGTCAGCGTTAGGGTTAGTGTTTAGGGTTAGGGTTAGGGTTAGGGCTAGGGTTAAGGATTAGGGTTAGGGTTAGGGTAGTGTTATGGTTTCATTTTAATTAGGGCTAGCGTTAGGGTTTGGGATGGCGTTAAGGTTAGGGTCAGGTTTAGGGTTAAGGGTTAGGGTTAGGGTTACATTTAAATTAGGGTTAGCATTAGGGTTTGGGATGGCGTTAAGGTTAGGGTCAGGGTTAGACTTAGGGTTTTGGGTTAGGGTTAAGGTTTTGGGTTAGGGTTAGGGATAGGGTTAGGGTTTAGGGTTAGGGTTAGGGTTAGGGCTAAGGTTAAGGATTAGGGTTAGGGTTAGTTTTAGGGTTAGTGTTAGGATTAGGGTTAGGGTTTAGGGTTAGGGTTAGGTTTAGGGTTTGTGGTTAGGGTTAGTGTTAAGGCTAGGTTTACGGTTTAGGATTAGGGTTACGGTTAGGGTTAGGCTAGTGTTAGGGTTTCATTTAAATTAGGGTTAGCGTTAGGGTTTGGGATGGCGTTAAGGTTAGGGATAGGGTTAGTTTTAGGGTTAGTGTTAGGATTAGGGTTGGGGTTTAGGGTTAGGGTTAGGGTTGGGGTTTGGGGTTAGGTTTAGGGTTAGGGCTAGGTTTAAGGTTTAGAATTAGGGTTAGGGTTAGGGTAGTGTTAGGGTTTCATTTGAATTATGGTTAGCGTTAGGGTTTGGGATGGCGTTAGGGTTAGGGTTAGGGTTTCATTTAAATTAGGGTTAGGGTTAGGGTTTGGGATAGCGTTAAGTTTAGGGTTAGGGTTAGGGTTTCATTTAAATTAGGGTTAGGGTTAGGGTTTGGGATAGCGTTAAGTTTAGGGTTTAGGGATAGGGCTAGGGTTAGGGCTAGGGTGTGGGTTAGGGTTAGGGTTAGAGTTAGGCCTAGGGTTAGGGTTAAGGTTTGGGATTAGGGTTTGGTTTAGGGTTAGGTTTAGGGTTAGGGTTAGAGTTTAGGTTTAGGGTTAGGGTTAGGGCTAGGGTTAAGGATTAGGGTTAGGGTTAGGGTTCAGGTTAGGGTAGTGTTAGGGTTTCATTTAAATTAGGGTTAGCGTTAGGGTTTGGGATGGCATTAAGGTTAGGGTTAGGGTTAGTTTTAGGGTTAGTGTTAGGATAAGGCTTGGGGTTTAGGGTTCGGGTTAGGGTTAGGGTTTGCGGTTAGGGTTAGGGCTAGGCGTAAGGTTTAGGATTAGGGTTAGGGTTAGGGTAGTGTTAAGGTTTCATTTAAATAAGGGTTAGCGTTAGGGTTCGGGATGGCGTTAAGGTTAGGGTTAGGGTTTAGGGTTAGGGTTATTGTTTGGATTGGGTTAGGATTAGGGTAAGCGTTAGGTTAGGTTTAGGTTTAGTTTAGCGTTGGGGTTAGGGTTTGGTTAGGGTTAGGGTTAGGTTATGGTTAGGGTTAGGTTTAGGTTAGTTTAAGTTTAGGGATAGGATAGGTTAGCATTAGGGTTAAGGTTAAAGGTAGGTTAGGTTTAAGTTTAGGGATAGGGTTAGGGTTAGGGTTAAAGTTAAGGTTTAGAATTAGGATTAGGGTTAGGGTTAGGGTAGTGTTAGGGTTTCATTGAAATTAGGGTTAGTGTTAGTGTTTGGAATGGCGTTAAAGTTTGGGTTAGGGTTTGTAATAGCGTTAAGGTTAGAGTTAGGGTCAGGGTCAGGTTCAGGGTTAGGGTTAGGGGTTATGGTTAGGGTTAGGGTTAGAGTTAGGTTACTTTAAGTTTGGGGATAGGATAGGTTAGCATTAGGGTTAAGGTTAAAGGTAGGTTAGGTTAAGTTTAGGGTTAGGGTTAGGGTTAAGGTTAAGATTTAGAATTAGGATTAGGGTTAGGGTTAGGGTTACGGTAGTGTTAGGGTTTCATTAAAATTAGGGTTTGCGTTAGGGTTTGGGATGACATTAAGGTTCGGGTTCGGGTTTTGGATAGCCTTAAGGTTAGGGTCAGGGTCAGGTTCAGGGTTAGGCTTAGGGGTTAGGGTTAGGGTTTAGAGTTAGGGTTAGGGTTTAGGGTTAGGGTTAGTGTAAGGCTAGGGTTAAGGTTTAGGGTTAGGGTGAGGGTTAGGGTGTGGGTAGTGTTAGGGTTTTTTATTTAAATTAGGGTTAGCGTTAGGGTTTGGGATGGCGCTAAGGTTAGGGTCAGGGTTAGGCTTCGGGATTAAGGGTTCGGCTTAGGGTTAGGGTTTCATTTAAATTAGGGTTAGCGTGAGGGTTTGGGATGGCGTTAAGTTTAGGGTCAGGATTAGGCTTAGGGTTTAGGGTTAGGGTTAGGCTTTCATTTAAATTAGGGTTAGCGTTCAGGTTTGGGATGGCGTTAAGTTTAGGGTAAGTGTTAGGCTTCGGGTTTAGGGTTAGGGTTAGGGTTTAGGGTTCCGGTTAGGGCTAGGGCTAGGGTTAAGGTTTAGCATTAGGGTTAGGGTTAGGGTAGTGTTAGGGTTTCATTTAAATAAGGGTTAGCGTTAGGGTTTGGGATGGCGTGAAGGTTAGAATTAGGGTTAGGGTTAGGGTTTAGGGTTAGGGCTAGGGTTACGGTTAAGGTTAGGGTAAGGGTTTGGGTGAGGGTTAGGGTTTAGTGTTAGGGTTAGAGTTAGGGTTAGGGTTAGTGTTAGGGTTAGAGTTTAGGTTTAGGTTTAGGGTTAGGGTTAGGGTTAGGGTTAAGGATTAGGGTTAGGTTTAGGGTTTGGGTTAGGGTAGTGTTAGGGTTTGGGATGGCGTTAAGGTTAGGGTCAGGGTTAGGGTTAGGGTAGTGTTAGGGTTTCATTTAAATTAGTGTTAGCGTTAGGGTTTGGGATGGTGTTAAGGTTAGGGTTAGGATTTACAGTTAGGGTTATGATTCGGGTTATGGTTAGGCTTAGGGTTTGGGTTAGGGTTAGGGTTTAGGGTTAGGGTTAGGGTTAGGGTTTAGGTTTAGGGTTAGGGTTAAGGTTTGGGATTAGGGTTATTGTCAGTGTTAGGGTTAGGGTTAAGGATTAGGGTTAGGGTTAGGGTTCGGGTTAGGCTAGTGTTAGGGTTTCATTTAAATTAGGGTTAGCGTTAGGGTTTGGGATGGCATTAAGGTTAGGGTTCGGGTAAGTTTTAGGGTTAGTGTTAGGATTAGGATTAGGGTTTAGGGTTATGGTTAGACTTAGGGTTAAAGTTTGGGGTTAGAGTTTGGGTTAGGTTTTAGGGTTAGGGTTAGGGTTAGGGCTAAATTTAAGGTTTAGGATTAGGGTTAGAATTAGGGTTTGGGATAGCGTTAATGTTAGTGTTAGGGTTAGGCTTAGGCTTAGGTTAAGGGTTAGGGTTTATTGTTAGTGTTTAGGGTTAGGGTTAGGGTTAGAGCTAGGGTTAGGATTAGGGTTAGGGTAAGGGTTAAGGTTTAGGAATAGGGTTAGGGTTAGGCTTAGGTTTAGGGTTAGGGTTTAGGTTTAGGGTTAGGGTTAGGGTTAAGGATAAAGTTAGGGTTAGGGTTAGTGTAGTGTTAGGGTTTCATTTAAATTAGGGTTAGCGTTAGGGTTTGGGATGGCGTTAAGGTTCGGGTTAGGGTTAGTTTTAGCTTTCGGGTCAGGATTAGGGTTAGGGTTATAGTTTAGGGTTATGGTTAGGTTTAGGGTTTGGGTTAGCGTTAGGGTAGGTTTTTGGGTTAGGGATAGGGTTAGGGTCAGGAATGGGTTAGGGTTTGGGTAGTGTTAGGGTTTCATTTAATATTGGGTTAGCGTTAGGGTTTGGGATGGCATTAAGGTTAGGGTTAGGGCTAGGGTTAGGGTTAAGGTTAGGGTAGGGGCTAGGGTTAAGGTTTAGGATTAGGGTTAGGTTTAGAGTTAGGTTTAGATTTAGGTTTAGGGTTAGGATTTAGGTTTGGGTTTAGGGTTAGGGTCAGGGCTAGGGTTAAGGATTAGGTTTAGGGTTAGTTTTCGGGTAAGGGTAGTGTTATGGTTTCATTTCAATTATGGTTAGCTTTTGCGTTTGGGATGGTGTTAAGGTTAGGGTTAGGGTTAGTTCTAGGGTTAGGGTTAGGGTTTAGGCATTGGGTTAGGGTAGTGTTAGGGTTTCATTTAAATGAGGGTTAGCGTTAGGGTTTGGGATGGCGTTATGTTTAGGGTTAGGGTTAGGGTTTAGGGTTAGGGTTACGGTTAGGGCTAGGGTGAAGGTTAGGGTTAGGTTAGGGAAACTGTTTCTGAAACTGTTTCAATGCAATGTCAAATTTAAATCCATGAAAGAAGGGGTATTCACAACAGAAGGTTCTTAGGAGGACAATGCACCATAGTGATACATGTCATCTCCTGAACTGGCAGAAAGAACTAGGATTCTGTATGTGCAAATAGAAGCTGTTTCTTAAACGGAATCAAAGCAATATCAAATTTCTCTCCATCAATGTAGGTGTGATAACAACACAAGGTTTTTAGGAAAATATTGAACCATAGTGATACATCTTGACTCCTGAATTAGCAGTAACAACCAGGATTCTGTATGTGCAAATGGAAGCAGTTATTGAAACTGAATCATTGCAACATCAAATATGTCTTCATCACTGAAGGTATGTTCACAACAGAAGGTTCTTAGGAGAACAATGCACCATAGTGATACATGTTTACTCCTGAACTAGCAGTAAGAACCAGGATTCTGTATGTGCAAAAGAAGGTGTTTCTGAAACTGAATCAATGCAAAATCAAATATGTCTCCATCACTGAAGGTGTCTTCACAACAGAAGGTTCTTAGGAGAAGAATGCACCATAGAGATACATGTTAACTCCTGAAATAGAAGTAAGAACCACGATTCTCTATGTACAAGCAGTTACTGAAACTGAATAAATGCAATATCAAATATGTCTCCATCATTGAAGGTGTCTTCACAACAGAAGGTTCTTAGGAGAAGAATGAACCATAGTGAAACATGTTAACTCCTAAACTAGCAGTAAGAACCTGGATTCTGTATGTGCAAAAGAAGGTGTTTGTGAAACTGATTCAATGCAATATCAAATATGTCTCCATCACTGAAGGTGTCTTCACAACAGAAGGTTCTTACGAGAAGAATGCACCATAGTGATACATGTTAACTCCTAAACTAGCAGTAAGAAACTGGATTCTGTATGTGCAAAAGAAGGTGTTTGTGAAACTGATTCAATGCAATATCAAATATCAACTCCATCACTAAATATGTCTTCATAATAGACGGTTCTTAGGAGAACAATGCACCATAGTGATGCAGGTTAACTCCTAAACTAGCAGTCCGAACTAAGAGTCTTGTTGTGCATAAGAAGGTGTTTCTGAAACTGAATCAATGCAATATCAAATATGTCTACATCGCTGAAGGTGTCTTCACAACAGAAGGTTCTTAAGAGAAGAATGCACCATATTGATACATGTTAACTCTTGAACTAATAGTAAGATCCAGGATTCTCTGTGAGCAAAAGAAGGTGTTTCTGAAACTGAATCAATGCAATATCAAATATGACTCCATCACTGACGGTTTGTTCACAACAGAAGGTTCATAAGGGAACAATGCACCATAGTGATACATGTTAACTCCTAAACTTACAGAAGGAACCAGGATCGGTTATGTGAAAATGAAGGTGTTTTTGAAACTGATTCAATGCAATATCAAATATGCTTCCATCACTGATGGTGTCTTCACAACAGACGGTTCTCAGGAGAACAATGCACCATAGTGATACAGGTTTACTACTGAACTAGCAGTAAGAATAAGGATTCTGTATGTGCAAATGGAAGCAGTTACTGAAACTGAATGAATGCAATATCAAATATGTCTCCATCACTGAAGGTGTCTTCACAACAGAAGGTTCTTAGGAAAAGAATGCACCATAGTGATACATGTTATCTCCTAAACTATGAGTAAGAAGCCGGATTCTGTATGTGCAAATGGAAGCAGTTACTGAAAATGAATGAATGCAATATCAAATATGTCTCAATCACTGAAGGTGTCTTCACAACAGACGGTTCTCGGAGAACAATGCACCATAGTGATACATGTTTACTCCTGAACTAGCAGTAAGAACCAGGATTCTGTATGTGCAAAAGAAGGTGTTTCTAAATCAATGCAAAATCAAGTATGTCTCCATAACTGAAGGTGTCTTAACAACAGAACGTTCTTAGGAGAACAATGCACCAAAGTGATACATGTTAACTCCTGAACTAATAGTAAGATCCAGGATTCTCTGTGTACAAAAGAAGGTGTTTCTGAAACTGAATCAATCCAACTTCAAATATCTCTCCATCACTGATGGTGTCTTCACAACAAAAGGTTCTTAGGAGAAGAATGCACCATAGTGATACATGTTAACTCCTGAAATAGAAGTAAGAACCAGGATTCTCTATGTGCAAATGGAAGCAGTTACTCAAACTGAATAAATGCAATATCAAATATGTCTCCATCACTGAGGGTGTCTTCACAACACAAGGTTCTTAGGAGAAGAATACACCATAGTGATACATGTTAACTCCTAAACTAGCAGTAAGAACATGGATTCTGTATGTGCAAAAGAAGGTGTTTGTGAAACTGAATCAATGCAATATCAAATATGTCTCCATCACTGAAGGTGTCTTCACAACAGAAGGTTCTTAGGAGAAAAATGCAGTATAGTGAAACATGTTAATTCCTGAACTAATAGTAAGATCGAGGATTCTGTATGTGTAAAAGAAGGTGTTTGTGAAACTGAATCAATGCAATATCAAATATTTCTCCATCACTGAAGGTTTGATCACAACAGAAAGTTCTTAGGGGAACAATGCACCATAGTGATACATGTAAACTCCTAAACTAACAGATGGAACCAGGATTGGTTATGTGTAAATGAAGGTGTTTTTGGAACTGAATCAATACAATATCAAATATGAATCCATCACTGAAGGTGTCTTCACAACAGAACGTTCTTAGGAGAACAATGCACCATAGTGATACATGTTAACTACCGAACTAATAGTAAGATCCAGGATTCTCTGTGTACAAAAGAAGGTGTTTCTGAAACTGAATCAATGCAACATCAAATATCTCTCCATCACTGAAGGTGTCTTCACAACAGACGGTTCTTAGGAGAAGAATG
This sequence comes from Urosaurus nigricauda, assembly GCA_034509955.1. Taxonomy (NCBI): domain Eukaryota; kingdom Metazoa; phylum Chordata; class Lepidosauria; order Squamata; family Phrynosomatidae; genus Urosaurus; species Urosaurus nigricauda. Next base: position 151,781,984 of record JAOEGL010000003.1, read on the forward strand.
CACCATAGTGATACATGTTAACTCCTGAAATAGAAGTAAGACCCAGGATTCTATATTTGCAAATGGTAGCAGTTACTGAAACTGAATAAGTGCAATATCAAATATGTCTCCATCACTGAAGGTGTCTTCAAAACAGAACTTTCTTAGGAGAACAATGCACCATAGTGATACATGTTAACTCCCGAACTAATAGTAAGATCCAGGATTCTCTGTGTACAAAAGATGGTGTTTCTGAAACTGAATCAATGCAACATCAAATACCTCTCCATCACTGAAGGTGTCTTCACAACAGAAGGTTTTTAGGAGAAGAATGCACCATAGTGATACATGTTAACTCCTGATATAGAAGTAAGACCCAGGATTCTATATTTGCAAATGGTAGCAGTTACTGAAACTGAATAAATGTAATATCAAATATGTCTTGATCACTGAAGGTGTCTTCACAACAGACGGTTCTCAGGAAAACAATGCACCATAGTGATACATTTTTACTCCTGAACTAGCAGTAAGAACCAGGATTCTGTATGTGCAAATGGAAGCAGTTACTGAAACTGAATGAATGCAATATCAAATATGTCTCCATCACTTAAGTTGTCTTCACAACAGAATGTTCTTAGGAGAACAAGGCACCACAGTGACACACGTGAACGTCTGAACTAATAGTAAGATCCAGGATTCTGTATGTGCAAAAGAAGGTGATTGTGAAACTGAATGAATGCAATATCAAATATGTCTCCATCACTGAAGGTGTCTTCACAACAGAACGTTCTTAGGAGAACAATGCACAAAGTGATACATGTTAACTCCTGAACTAATAGTAAGATCCAGGATTCTCTGTGTACAAAAGAAGGTGTTTCTGACACTGAATCAATGCAACTTCAAATATCTCTCCATCACTGATGGTATCTTCACAACAGAAGGTTTTTAGGAGAAGAATGCACCATAGTGATACATGTTAACTCCTAAAGTAGCAGTAAGAACCTGGATTATGTATGTGCAAAAGAAGGTGTTTTTGAAACTGAATCAATGCAATATCAAATATGTCTCCATCACTGAAGGTGTCTTCACAACAGAACTTTCTTAGCAGTACAATGCACCATAGTGATACATGTTAACTCCTGAACTAGTAGTAAGAACCAGGATTCTCTATGTGCAAATGGAAGCAGTTACTGAAACTGAATCAATGCAATATCAAATATGTCTCCATCACTGAAGGTGTCTTCACAACAGACGGTTCTTAGGAGAACAATGCACCATAGTGATACATCTTCACTCCTAAACTAGCAGTAAGAACAAGGATTGTGTATGTGCAAAAGAAGGTGTTTGTGAAACTGATTCAATGCAATATCAAAAATGTGTCCATCACTGAAGGTGTCTTCAGAACAGAAGGTTCTTAGGAGAAGAATGCACCATAGTGATACATGTTAACTCTTAAACTAGCAGTAAGAACTCGGATTCTTTATGTGCAAATGGAAGCAGTTACTGAACCTGAATCAATGCAATATCAAATATGTCTCCATCACTGAAGGTGTCTTCAAAACAGACCGTTCTTAGGAGAACAATGCACCATAGTGATACATCTTGACTCCTAAACTAGCAGTAAGAACCAAGATTCTGTATGTGCTAAAGAAGGTTTTTCTGAAACTGAATCAATGCAATATCAAATATGTCCCATCACTGAAGGTGTGTTCACAACAGAAGGTTCTTCGGGGAACAATGCACCATAATGATACATGTTAACTCCTAAACTAACAGAAGGAACCAGGATCGGTTATGTGCAAATGAAGCTGTTTCTGAAACTTAAACAATGCAATATCAAATATGTTTCCATCACTGAAGGTGTCTTCACAACAGAAGGTTCTTAGGAGAAGAATGCACTATAGTGACATATGTTAACTCCTGAACTAATAGTAAGATCCAGGATTCTCTATGTGTAAAAGAAGGTGTTTATGAAACTGAATCAATGCAATATCAAATATGTCTCCATCACTGAAGGTGTGTTCACAACAGAAGGTTCTTAGGGGAACAATGCACTATAATGATACATGTTAACTCCTAAACTAACAGAAGGAACCAGGATCGGTTATTTGCAAATGAAGCTGTTTCTGAAACTGAATCAATGCAGTATCAAATATGTCTCCATCATTGGTGTCTTCACAACAGAAGATTCTTAGGAGAGGAATGCACCATAGTGATACATGTTAACTCCTGAACTAGAAGTAAGAACCAGGATTCTGTTTGTGCAAATGGATGCAGTTACTGAAACTGAATCAATGCAATATCAAATATGTCTCCATCACTGAAGGTGTCCTCACAACAGAAGGTTCTTAGGAGAAGAATGCCCCATAGTGATAGATGTTAACTCCTAAACTAGAAGTAAGATCCAGGATTCTCTATGTGTAAAAGAAGGTGTTTATGAAACTGAATCAATGCAATATCAAATATGTCTCCATGACTGAAGGTGTCTTCACAACAGAAGGTTCTTAGGAGAACAATGCACCATAGTGACAGATGTTAACTCCTGAACTAATAGTAAGATCCAGGATTCTCTATTTGCAGAAGAAGGTCTTTCTGAAACTGAATCAATGCAACATCAAATATGTCTCCATCACTGAAGGTGTCTTCACAACATTAGGTTCATAAGAGAAAAAATGCAACATAGTGATCCATGTTCACTCCTGAATTAGAAGTAAGAACCAGGATTCTCTGTGAGCAAAAGAAGGTGTTTCTGAAACTGAATCAACGCAACATCAAATATGTCTCCATCACTGAAGGTGTCTTCACAACATTAGGTTCATAAGAGAAAAATGCACCATAGTGATCCATGTTAACTCCTGAACTACAAGTAAGAACCAGGATTCTGTAAGTGCAAATGGAAGCAGTTACTGAAACTGAATCAATGCAATATCAAATATGTCTCTATCACTGAAGATTTCTTCACAACAGAAGGTTCTTAGGAGAACAATGCACCATAGTGATACCTCTTAACTCCTGAACTAGAAGTAAGAACCAGGATTCTTTAGATGCAAATGGAAGCAGTTACTGAAACTGAATCAAAGCGATATCAAATATGTCTCCATCATTGAAGGTGTCTTCACAACAGAAGGTTCTTTGGAGAACAATGCACCATAGTGATACATGTTAACTCCTAAACTAGCAGTCAGAACCAGGAGTCTTGTTGTGCAAAAGAAGATGTTTCTGAAACTCAATCAATGAAATATCAAATATGTATCCATCCCTTACGGTTTCTTCACAACAGACGGTTCTTAGCAGTACAATGCACCATAGTGATACATGCTAACTCCTTAACTAGAGGTAAGAACCAGGATTCTGTATGTGCAAATGGAAGCAGTTACTGAAACTGAATCAATGCAATATCAAATATGTCTCCATCACTGAAGGTGTCTTCACAACAGAAGGTTCGTAGGAGAACAATGCACCATAGTGATACATGTTAACTCCCGAAATAATAGTAAGAAAGAGGATTCTCTAAGTGCAAATGGAAGCAGTTACTGAAACTGAATAAATGCAATATCAAATATGTCTCCATCACTTAAGGTGTCTTCACAACAGAAGGTTCTTAGGAGAAGAATGCACCATAGTGATACATGTTAACTCCTAAACTAGTATGAAGAACCTGGATTCTGTATGTGCAAAAGAAGGTGTTTCGAAAACTGAATCAATGCAACATCAAATATGTCTCCATCACTGAAGTTGTCTTCACAACAGAAGGTTTTTTGGAGAAGAATGCACCATAGTGATACATGTAACTCCTGAACTAGAAGTAAGAACCAGGATTCTGTAGGTGCAAATGAAAGCAGTTACTGAAACTGAATCAATGCAATATCAAATATGTCTCCATCACTGAAGGTGTCTTCACAACAGAAGGTTCTTAAGAGAACAATGCACCATATTGATATATGTTAACTCTTGAACTAATAGTAAGATCCAGGATTCTCTGTGAGCAAAAGAAGGTGTTTCTGAAACTGAATCAATGCAACATCAAATATGTCTCCATCACTGAAGGTGTCTTCACAACAGAAGGTTCTTAACAGAAGAATGCACCATATTGATATATGTTAACTCTTGAACTAATAGTAAGATCCAGGATTCTCTGTGAGCAAAAGAAGGTGTTTCTGAAACTGAATCAATGCAATATCAAATATGTCTCCATGACTGAAGGTGTCTTCACAACAGAAGGTTCTTAAGAGAAGAATGCACCATATTGATATATGTTAACTCTTGAACTAATAGTAAGATCCAGGATTCTCTGTGAGCAAAAGAAGGTGTTTCTGAAACTGAATCAATGCAACATCAAATACGTCTCCATCACGAAAGGTGTCTTCACAATAGACGGTTCTTAGGAAAACAATGCACCATAGTGATGCATGTTAACTCCTAAACTAGCAGTCAGAACTAAGAGTCTTGTTGTGCATAAGAATGTGTTTCAGAAACTGAATCAATGCAACATCAAACATCTCTCCATCACTGAAGGTGTCTTCACAACAGAAGGTTCTTACGAGAAGAATGCACCATAGTGATACATGTTAACTCCTGAAATAGAAGTAACACCCAGGATTCTCTATTTGCAAATGGTAGCAGTTACTGAAACTGAATAAATGCAATATCAAATAGGTCTCCATCACTGAAGGTGTCTTCACAACAGACGGTTCTCAGGAGAACAATGCACCATAGTGATACATGTTTACTCCTGAACTAGCAGTAAGAACCAGGATTCTGTATGTGCAAATGGGATCAGTTACTGAAACTGAATGAATGCAATATCAAATATGTCTCCATCACTGAAGGTGTCTTCACAACAGAAGGTTCTTAGGAGAAGAATGCACCATAGTGATACATGTTTACTCCTAATCTAGCATTGAGAACCAGGATTCTGTATGTGCAAATGGAAGCATTTACTGAAACTGAATCAATGCAATATCAAATATGTTTCCATCACTGAAGGTGTGTTCACAACAGAAGGTTCTTAGGGGAACAATGCACTATAATGATACATGTTAACTCCTAAACTAATAGAAGGAACCAGGATCGGTTATGTGCAAATGAAGGTGTTTTTGAAACTGAATGAATGCAATATCAAATATGTCTCCATCACTGAAGGTGTCTTCACAACAGAACGTTCTTAGGAGGACAATGCACAAAGTGATACATGTTAACTCCTGAACTAATAGTAAGATCCAGGATTCTCTGTGTACAAAAGAAGGTGTTTCTGAAACTGAATCAATGCAACTTCAAATATCTCTCCATCACTGATGGTATCTTCACAACAGAAGGTTTTTAGGAGAAGAATGCACCATAGTGATACATATTAACTCCTAAAGTAGCAGTAAGAACCTGGATTCTGTATGTGCAAAAGAAGGTGTTTTTGAAACTGAATCAATGCAATATCAAATATGTCTCCATCACTGAAGGTGTCTTCACAACAGAACTTTCTTAGCAGTACAATGCACCATAGTGATACATGTTAACTCCTGAACTAGTAGTAAGAACCAGGATTCTCTATGTGCAAATGGAAGCAGTTACTGAAACTGAATCAATGCAATATCAAATATGTCTCCATCACTGAAGGTGTCTTCAAAACAGACCGTTCTTAGGAGAACAATGCACCATAGTGATACATCTTAACTCCTAAACTAGCAGTAAGAACCAAGATTCTGTATGTGCTAAAGAAGGTTTTTCTGAAACTGAATCAATGCAATATCAAATATGTCCCATCACTGAAGGTGTGTTCACAACAGAAGGTTCTTCGGGGAACAATGCACCATAATGATACATGTTAACTCCTAAACTAACAGAAGGAACCAGGATCGGTTATGTGCAAATGAAGCTGTTTCTGAAACTTAAACAATGCAATATCAAATATGTTTCCATCACTGAAGGTGTCTTCACAACAGAAGGTTCTTAGGAGAAGAATGCACTATAGTGACATATGTTAACTCCTGAACTAATAGTAAGATCCAGGATTCTCTATGTGTAAAAGAAGGTGTTTATGAAACTGAATCAATGCAATATCAAATATGTCTCCATCACTGAAGGTGTGTTAACAACAGAAGGTTCTTAGGGGAACAATGCACTATAATGATACATGTTAACTCCTAAACTAACAGAAGGAACCAGGATCGGTTATGTGCAAATGAAGCTGTTTCTGAAACTGAATCAATGCAGTATCAAATATGTCTCCATCATTGGTGTCTTCACAACAGAAGATTCTTAGGAGAGGAATGCACCATAGTGATACATGTTAACTCCTGAACTAGAAGTAAGAACCAGGATTCTGTTTGTGCAAATGGATGCAGTTACTGAAACTGAATCAATGCAATATCAAATATGTCTCCATCACTGAAGGTGTCTTCACAACAGGAGGTTCGTAGGAGAACAATGCACCATAGTGATACATGTTAACTCCTGAAATAGAAGTAAGACCCAGGATTCTCTATTTGCAAATGGTAGCAGTTACTGAAACTGAATAAATGCAATATCAAATATGTCTCCATCACTGAAGGTGTCTTCACAACAGACGGTTCTCAGGAGAACAATGCACCATAGCGATACATGTTTACTCCTGAACTAGCAGTAAGAACCAGGATTCTGTATGTGCAAATGGAAGCAGTTACTGAAACTTAATGAATGCAATATCAAATATGTCTCCATCACTGAAGGTGTCTTCACAACAGAAGGTTCTTAGGAGAAGAATGCACCATAGTGATACATGTTAACTCTTAAACTAGCATTAAGAACCAGGATTCTGTATGTGCAAATGGAAGCAGTTACTGAAACTGAATGAATGCAATATCAAATATGTCTCCATCACTGAAGGTGTCTTCACAACAGAAGGTTCTTAGGAGAAGAATGCACCATAGTGATACATGTTAACTCCTAAACTAGCATTAAGAACCAGGATTCTGTATGTGCAAATGGAAGCAGTTACTGAAACTGAATCAATGCAATATCAAATATGTCTCCATCACTGAAGGTGTCTTCACAACAGAAGGTTCTTAAGAGAAGAATGCACCATATTGATATATTTTAACTCTTGAACTAGAAGTAAGAACCAGGATTCTGTATGTGCAAATGGAAGCAGTTACTGAAACTGAATCAATGCAATATCAAATATGTCTCAATCACTGAAGGTGTCTTCACAACAGAAGGTTCTTAGGAGAACAATGCACCATAGTGACAGATGTTAACTCCTGAACTAATAGTAAGATCCAGGATTCTCTATTTGCAGAAGAAGATCTTTCTGAAACTGAATCAATGCAACATCAAATATGTCTCCATCACTGAAGGTGTCTTCACAACATTAGGTTCATAAGAGAAAAATGCACCATAGTGATCCATGTTAACTCCTGAACTACAAGTAAGAACCAGGATTCTGTAAGAGCAAATGGAAGCAGTTACTGAAACTGAATCAATGCAATATCAAATATGTCTCTATCACTGAAGGTTTCTTCACAACAGAAGGTTCTTAGGAGAACAATGCACCATAGTGATACCTGTTAACTCCTGAACTAGAAGTGAGAACCAGGATTCTGTAGGTGCAAATGGAAGCAGTTACTGAAACTGAATCAATGCAATATCAAATATGTCTCCATCACTGAAGGTGTCTTCACAACAGAAGGTTCTTAAGAGAAGAATGCACCATATTGATATATTTTAACTCTTGAACTAGAAGTAAGAACCAGGATTCTGTAGGTGCAAATGGAAGCAGTTACTGAAACTGAATCAATGCAATATCAAATATGTCTCCATCACTGAAGGTGTCTTCACAACAGAAGGTTCTTAAGAGAAGAATGCACCATATTGATATATTTTAACTCTTGAACTAATAGTAAGATCCAGGATTCTCTCTGAGCAAAAGAAGGTGTTTCTGAAACTGAAGGTTAAGGTTCGGGTAGGTTTAGGTTAGGTTTAGGTTTAGGTTTGGATTAGGGTTAGGGTTAGGGTTTGGATTGGGTTAGGGTTAGGGTAAGCGTTCGTTTAGGTTTAGGTTAAGTTTAGGGTTGGGGTTAGGGTTTGGTTAGGGTTAGGGTTAGGTTAGGGTTAGGGTTAGGTTTAGGTTAGTTTAAGTTTAGGGATAGGATAGGTTAGCATTAGGGTTAAGGTGAAAGGTAGGTTAAGTTTAAATGTAGTTTAGGGTTAGGGTTAGGTTTGGGTTAGGGTTAGGGTTAGGTTAGGGTTAGGGTTAGGTTTAGGTTAGTTTAAGTTTAGGGATAGGATAGGTTAGCATTAGGGTTAAGGTGAAAGGTAGGTTAAGTTTCAATGTAGTTTAGGGTTAGGGTTAGGTTTGGAACAGGGTTAGGATTAGGTTTGGATTAGGGTTAGGGTTAGGTTAGGGTTAGTGTTTCATTTAAATTAGGGTTAGGGTTAGGGTTTGGGATAGCGTTAAGATTAGGGTTAGGGTCAGGGTCAGGGTCAGGGTTAGGTAAGGGTTAGGGTTAGGGTTAAGGTTAAGGTTTAGAATTAGGATTAGGGTGAGGGTTAGGGTTAGGGTAGTGTTAGGGTTTCATTTCAAATAGGGTTAGCAGTAGGGTTTGGGATGGTGTTAAGGTTAGGGTTAGGGTTTGGGATAGCGTTAAGGTAAGGGTTAGGGTCAGGGTCAGGGTCAGCGTTAGGGTTAGTGTTTAGGGTTAGGGTTAGGGTTAGGGCTAGGGTTAAGGATTAGGGTTAGGGTTAGGGTAGTGTTATGGTTTCATTTTAATTAGGGCTAGCGTTAGGGTTTGGGATGGCGTTAAGGTTAGGGTCAGGTTTAGGGTTAAGGGTTAGGGTTAGGGTTACATTTAAATTAGGGTTAGCATTAGGGTTTGGGATGGCGTTAAGGTTAGGGTCAGGGTTAGACTTAGGGTTTTGGGTTAGGGTTAAGGTTTTGGGTTAGGGTTAGGGATAGGGTTAGGGTTTAGGGTTAGGGTTAGGGTTAGGGCTAAGGTTAAGGATTAGGGTTAGGGTTAGTTTTAGGGTTAGTGTTAGGATTAGGGTTAGGGTTTAGGGTTAGGGTTAGGTTTAGGGTTTGTGGTTAGGGTTAGTGTTAAGGCTAGGTTTACGGTTTAGGATTAGGGTTACGGTTAGGGTTAGGCTAGTGTTAGGGTTTCATTTAAATTAGGGTTAGCGTTAGGGTTTGGGATGGCGTTAAGGTTAGGGATAGGGTTAGTTTTAGGGTTAGTGTTAGGATTAGGGTTGGGGTTTAGGGTTAGGGTTAGGGTTGGGGTTTGGGGTTAGGTTTAGGGTTAGGGCTAGGTTTAAGGTTTAGAATTAGGGTTAGGGTTAGGGTAGTGTTAGGGTTTCATTTGAATTATGGTTAGCGTTAGGGTTTGGGATGGCGTTAGGGTTAGGGTTAGGGTTTCATTTAAATTAGGGTTAGGGTTAGGGTTTGGGATAGCGTTAAGTTTAGGGTTAGGGTTAGGGTTTCATTTAAATTAGGGTTAGGGTTAGGGTTTGGGATAGCGTTAAGTTTAGGGTTTAGGGATAGGGCTAGGGTTAGGGCTAGGGTGTGGGTTAGGGTTAGGGTTAGAGTTAGGCCTAGGGTTAGGGTTAAGGTTTGGGATTAGGGTTTGGTTTAGGGTTAGGTTTAGGGTTAGGGTTAGAGTTTAGGTTTAGGGTTAGGGTTAGGGCTAGGGTTAAGGATTAGGGTTAGGGTTAGGGTTCAGGTTAGGGTAGTGTTAGGGTTTCATTTAAATTAGGGTTAGCGTTAGGGTTTGGGATGGCATTAAGGTTAGGGTTAGGGTTAGTTTTAGGGTTAGTGTTAGGATAAGGCTTGGGGTTTAGGGTTCGGGTTAGGGTTAGGGTTTGCGGTTAGGGTTAGGGCTAGGCGTAAGGTTTAGGATTAGGGTTAGGGTTAGGGTAGTGTTAAGGTTTCATTTAAATAAGGGTTAGCGTTAGGGTTCGGGATGGCGTTAAGGTTAGGGTTAGGGTTTAGGGTTAGGGTTATTGTTTGGATTGGGTTAGGATTAGGGTAAGCGTTAGGTTAGGTTTAGGTTTAGTTTAGCGTTGGGGTTAGGGTTTGGTTAGGGTTAGGGTTAGGTTATGGTTAGGGTTAGGTTTAGGTTAGTTTAAGTTTAGGGATAGGATAGGTTAGCATTAGGGTTAAGGTTAAAGGTAGGTTAGGTTTAAGTTTAGGGATAGGGTTAGGGTTAGGGTTAAAGTTAAGGTTTAGAATTAGGATTAGTGTTAGGGTTAGGGTAGTGTTAGGGTTTCATTGAAATTAGGGTTAGTGTTAGTGTTTGGAATGGCGTTAAAGTTTGGGTTAGGGTTTGTAATAGCGTTAAGGTTAGAGTTAGGGTCAGGGTCAGGTTCAGGGTTAGGGTTAGGGGTTATGGTTAGGGTTAGGGTTAGAGTTAGGTTACTTTAAGTTTGGGGATAGGATAGGTTAGCATTAGGGTTAAGGTTAAAGGTAGGTTAGGTTAAGTTTAGGGTTAGGGTTAGGGTTAAGGTTAAGATTTAGAATTAGGATTAGGGTTAGGGTTAGGGTTACGGTAGTGTTAGGGTTTCATTAAAATTAGGGTTTGCGTTAGGGTTTGGGATGACATTAAGGTTCGGGTTCGGGTTTTGGATAGCCTTAAGGTTAGGGTCAGGGTCAGGTTCAGGGTTAGGCTTAGGGGTTAGGGTTAGGGTTTAGAGTTAGGGTTAGGGTTTAGGGTTAGGGTTAGGGTAAGGCTAGGGTTAAGGTTTAGGGTTAGGGTGAGGGTTAGGGTGTGGGTAGTGTTAGGGTTTTTTATTTAAATTAGGGTTAGCGTTAGGGTTTGGGATGGCGCTAAGGTTAGGGTCAGGGTTAGGCTTCGGGATTAAGGGTTCGGCTTAGGGTTAGGGTTTCATTTAAATTAGGGTTAGCGTGAGGGTTTGGGATGGCGTTAAGTTTAGGGTCAGGATTAGGCTTAGGGTTTAGGGTTAGGGTTAGGCTTTCATTTAAATTAGGGTTAGCGTTCAGGTTTGGGATGGCGTTAAGTTTAGGGTAAGTGTTAGGCTTCGGGTTTAGGGTTAGGGTTAGGGTTTAGGGTTCCGGTTAGGGCTAGGGCTAGGGTTAAGGTTTAGCATTAGGGTTAGGGTTAGGGTAGTGTTAGGGTTTCATTTAAATAAGGGTTAGCGTTAGGGTTTGGGATGGCGTGAAGGTTAGAATTAGGGTTAGGGTTAGGGTTTAGGGTTAGGGCTAGGGTTACGGTTAAGGTTAGGGTAAGGGTTTGGGTGAGGGTTAGGGTTTAGTGTTAGGGTTAGAGTTAGGGTTAGGGTTAGTGTTAGGGTTAGAGTTTAGGTTTAGGTTTAGGGTTAGGGTTAGGGTTAGGGTTAAGGATTAGGGTTAGGTTTAGGGTTTGGGTTAGGGTAGTGTTAGGGTTTGGGATGGCGTTAAGGTTAGGGTCAGGGTTAGGGTTAGGGTAGTGTTAGGGTTTCATTTAAATTAGTGTTAGCGTTAGGGTTTGGGATGGTGTTAAGGTTAGGGTTAGGATTTACAGTTAGGGTTATGATTCGGGTTATGGTTAGGCTTAGGGTTTGGGTTAGGGTTAGGGTTTAGGGTTAGGGTTAGGGTTAGGGTTTAGGTTTAGGGTTAGGGTTAAGGTTTGGGATTAGGGTTATTGTCAGTGTTAGGGTTAGGGTTAAGGATTAGGGTTAGGGTTAGGGTTCGGGTTAGGCTAGTGTTAGGGTTTCATTTAAATTAGGGTTAGCGTTAGGGTTTGGGATGGCATTAAGGTTAGGGTTCGGGTAAGTTTTAGGGTTAGTGTTAGGATTAGGATTAGGGTTTAGGGTTATGGTTAGACTTAGGGTTAAAGTTTGGGGTTAGAGTTTGGGTTAGGTTTTAGGGTTAGGGTTAGGGTTAGGGCTAAATTTAAGGTTTAGGATTAGGGTTAGAATTAGGGTTTGGGATAGCGTTAATGTTAGTGTTAGGGTTAGGCTTAGGCTTAGGTTAAGGGTTAGGGTTTATTGTTAGTGTTTAGGGTTAGGGTTAGGGTTAGAGCTAGGGTTAGGATTAGGGTTAGGGTAAGGGTTAAGGTTTAGGAATAGGGTTAGGGTTAGGCTTAGGTTTAGGGTTAGGGTTTAGGTTTAGGGTTAGGGTTAGGGTTAAGGATAAAGTTAGGGTTAGGGTTAGTGTAGTGTTAGGGTTTCATTTAAATTAGGGTTAGCGTTAGGGTTTGGGATGGCGTTAAGGTTCGGGTTAGGGTTAGTTTTAGCTTTCGGGTCAGGATTAGGGTTAGGGTTATAGTTTAGGGTTATGGTTAGGTTTAGGGTTTGGGTTAGCGTTAGGGTAGGTTTTTGGGTTAGGGATAGGGTTAGGGTCAGGAATGGGTTAGGGTTTGGGTAGTGTTAGGGTTTCATTTAATATTGGGTTAGCGTTAGGGTTTGGGATGGCATTAAGGTTAGGGTTAGGGCTAGGGTTAGGGTTAAGGTTAGGGTAGGGGCTAGGGTTAAGGTTTAGGATTAGGGTTAGGTTTAGAGTTAGGTTTAGATTTAGGTTTAGGGTTAGGATTTAGGTTTGGGTTTAGGGTTAGGGTCAGGGCTAGGGTTAAGGATTAGGTTTAGGGTTAGTTTTCGGGTAAGGGTAGTGTTATGGTTTCATTTCAATTATGGTTAGCTTTTGCGTTTGGGATGGTGTTAAGGTTAGGGTTAGGGTTAGTTCTAGGGTTAGGGTTAGGGTTTAGGCATTGGGTTAGGGTAGGGTTAGGGTTTCATTTAAATGAGGGTTAGCGTTAGGGTTTGGGATGGCGTTATGTTTAGGGTTAGGGTTAGGGTTTAGGGTTAGGGTTACGGTTAGGGCTAGGGTGAAGGTTAGGGTTAGGTTAGGGAAACTGTTTCTGAAACTGTTTCAATGCAATGTCAAATTTAAATCCATGAAAGAAGGGGTATTCACAACAGAAGGTTCTTAGGAGGACAATGCACCATAGTGATACATGTCATCTCCTGAACTGGCAGAAAGAACTAGGATTCTGTATGTGCAAATAGAAGCTGTTTCTTAAACGGAATCAAAGCAATATCAAATTTCTCTCCATCAATGTAGGTGTGATAACAACACAAGGTTTTTAGGAAAATATTGAACCATAGTGATACATCTTGACTCCTGAATTAGCAGTAACAACCAGGATTCTGTATGTGCAAATGGAAGCAGTTATTGAAACTGAATCATTGCAACATCAAATATGTCTTCATCACTGAAGGTATGTTCACAACAGAAGGTTCTTAGGAGAACAATGCACCATAGTGATACATGTTTACTCCTGAACTAGCAGTAAGAACCAGGATTCTGTATGTGCAAAAGAAGGTGTTTCTGAAACTGAATCAATGCAAAATCAAATATGTCTCCATCACTGAAGGTGTCTTCACAACAGAAGGTTCTTAGGAGAAGAATGCACCATAGAGATACATGTTAACTCCTGAAATAGAAGTAAGAACCACGATTCTCTATGTACAAGCAGTTACTGAAACTGAATAAATGCAATATCAAATATGTCTCCATCACTGAAGGTGTCTTCACAACAGAAGGTTCTTAGGAGAAGAATGAACCATAGTGAAACATGTTAACTCCTAAACTAGCAGTAAGAACCTGGATTCTGTATGTGCAAAAGAAGGTGTTTGTGAAACTGATTCAATGCAATATCAAATATGTCTCCATCACTGAAGGTGTCTTCACAACAGAAGGTTCTTACGAGAAGAATGCACCATAGTGATACATGTTAACTCCTAAACTAGCAGTAAGAAACTGGATTCTGTATGTGCAAAAGAAGGTGTTTGTGAAACTGATTCAATGCAATATCAAATATCAACTCCATCACTAAATATGTCTTCATAATAGACGGTTCTTAGGAGAACAATGCACCATAGTGATGCAGGTTAACTCCTAAACTAGCAGTCCGAACTAAGAGTCTTGTTGTGCATAAGAAGGTGTTTCTGAAACTGAATCAATGCAATATCAAATATGTCTACATCGCTGAAGGTGTCTTCACAACAGAAGGTTCTTAAGAGAAGAATGCACCATATTGATACATGTTAACTCTTGAACTAATAGTAAGATCCAGGATTCTCTGTGAGCAAAAGAAGGTGTTTCTGAAACTGAATCAATGCAATATCAAATATGACTCCATCACTGACGGTTTGTTCACAACAGAAGGTTCATAAGGGAACAATGCACCATAGTGATACATGTTAACTCCTAAACTTACAGAAGGAACCAGGATCGGTTATGTGAAAATGAAGGTGTTTTTGAAACTGATTCAATGCAATATCAAATATGCTTCCATCACTGAGGGTGTCTTCACAACAGACGGTTCTCAGGAGAACAATGCACCATAGTGATACAGGTTTACTACTGAACTAGCAGTAAGAATAAGGATTCTGTATGTGCAAATGGAAGCAGTTACTGAAACTGAATGAATGCAATATCAAATATGTCTCCATCACTGAAGGTGTCTTCACAACAGAAGGTTCTTAGGAAAAGAATGCACCATAGTGATACATGTTATCTCCTAAACTATGAGTAAGAAGCCGGATTCTGTATGTGCAAATGGAAGCAGTTACTGAAAATGAATGAATGCAATATCAAATATGTCTCAATCACTGAAGGTGTCTTCACAACAGACGGTTCTCGGAGAACAATGCACCATAGTGATACATGTTTACTCCTGAACTAGCAGTAAGAACCAGGATTCTGTATGTGCAAAAGAAGGTGTTTCTAAATCAATGCAAAATCAAGTATGTCTCCATAACTGAAGGTGTCTTAACAACAGAACGTTCTTAGGAGAACAATGCACCAAAGTGATACATGTTAACTCCTGAACTAATAGTAAGATCCAGGATTCTCTGTGTACAAAAGAAGGTGTTTCTGAAACTGAATCAATCCAACTTCAAATATCTCTCCATCACTGATGGTGTCTTCACAACAAAAGGTTCTTAGGAGAAGAATGCACCATAGTGATACATGTTAACTCCTGAAATAGAAGTAAGAACCAGGATTCTCTATGTGCAAATGGAAGCAGTTACTCAAACTGAATAAATGCAATATCAAATATGTCTCCATCACTGAGGGTGTCTTCACAACACAAGGTTCTTAGGAGAAGAATACACCATAGTGATACATGTTAACTCCTAAACTAGCAGTAAGAACATGGATTCTGTATGTGCAAAAGAAGGTGTTTGTGAAACTGAATCAATGCAATATCAAATATGTCTCCATCACTGAAGGTGTCTTCACAACAGAAGGTTCTTAGGAGAAAAATGCAGTATAGTGAAACATGTTAATTCCTGAACTAATAGTAAGATCGAGGATTCTGTATGTGTAAAAGAAGGTGTTTGTGAAACTGAATCAATGCAATATCAAATATTTCTCCATCACTGAAGTTTTGATCACAACAGAAGGTTCTTAGGGGAACAATGCACCATAGTGATACATGTAAACTCCTAAACTAACAGATGGAACCAGGATTGGTTATGTGTAAATGAAGGTGTTTTTGGAACTGAATCAATACAATATCAAATATGAATCCATCACTGAAGGTGTCTTCACAACAGAACGTTCTTAGGAGAACAATGCACCATAGTGATACATGTTAACTACCGAACTAATAGTAAGATCCAGGATTCTCTGTGTACAAAAGAAGGTGTTTCTGAAACTGAATCAATGCAACATCAAATATCTCTCCATCACTGAAGGTGTCTTCACAACAGACGGTTCTTAGGAGAAGAATGCACCATAGTGATACATGTTAACTCCTGAAATAGAAGTAAGACCCAGGATTCTATATTTGCAAATGGTAGCAGTTACTGAAACTGAATAAGTGCAATATCAAATATGTCTCCATCACTGAAGGTGTCTTCAAAACAGAACTTTCTTAGGAGAACAATGCACCATAGTGATACATGTTAACTCCCGAACTAATAGTAAGATCCAGGATTCTCTGTGTACAAAAGATGGTGTTTCTGAAACTGAATCAATGCAACAACAAATACCTCTCCATCACTGAAGGTGTCTTCACAACAGAAGGTTTTTAGGAGAAGAATGCACCATAGTGATACATGTTAACTCCTGATATAGAAGTAAGACCCAGGATTCTATATTTGCAAATGGTAGCAGTTACTGAAACTGAATAAATGTAATATCAAATATGTCTTGATCACTGAAGGTGTCTTCACAACAGACGGTTCTCAGGAAAACAATGCACCATAGTGATACATTTTTACTCCTGAACTAGCAGTAAGAACCAGGATTCTGTATGTGCAAATGGAAGCAGTTACTGAAACTGAATGAATGCAATATCAAATATGTCTCCATCACTTAAGTTGTCTTCACAACAGAATGTTCTTAGGAGAACAAGGCACCACAGTGACACACGTGAACGTCTGAACTAATAGTAAGATCCAGGATTCTGTATGTGCAAAAGAAGGTGATTGTGAAACTGAATGAATGCAATATCAAATATGTCTCCATCACTGAAGGTGTCTTCACAACAGAACGTTCTTAGGAGAACAATGCACAAAGTGATACATGTTAACTCCTGAACTAATAGTAAGATCCAGGATTCTCTGTGTACAAAAGAAGGTGTTTCTGAAACTGAATCAATGCAACTTCAAATATCTCTCCATCACTGATGGTATCTTCACAACAGAAGGTTTTTAGGAGAAGAATGCACCATAGTGATACATGTTAACTCCTAAAGTAGCAGTAAGAACCTGGATTATGTATGTGCAAAAGAAGGTGTTTTTGAAACTGAATCAATGCAATATCAAATATGTCTCCATCACTGAAGGTGTCTTCACAACAGAACTTTCTTAGCAGTACAATGCACCATAGTGATACATGTTAACTCCTGAACTAGTAGTAAGAACCAGGATTCTCTATGTGCAAATGGAAGCAGTTACTGAAACTGAATCAATGCAATATCAAATATGTCTCCATCACTGAAGGTGTCTTCACAACAGACGGTTCTTAGGAGAACAATGCACCATAGTGATACATCTTCACTCCTAAACTAGCAGTAAGAACAAGGATTGTGTATGTGCAAAAGAAGGTGTTTGTGAAACTGATTCAATGCAATATCAAAAATGTGTCCATCACTGAAGGTGTCTTCAGAACAGAAGGTTCTTAGGAGAAGAATGCACCATAGTGATACATGTTAACTCCTGAAATAGAAGTAAGACCCAGGATTCTATATTTGCAAATGGTAGCAGTTACTGAAACTGAATAAGTGCAATATCAAATATGTCTCCATCACTGAAGGTGTCTTCAAAACAGAACTTTCTTAGGAGAACAATGCACCATAGTGATACATGTTAACTCCCGAACTAATAGTAAGATCCAGGATTCTCTGTGTACAAAAGATGGTGTTTCTGAAACTTAATCAATGCAACATCAAATACCTCTCCATCACTGAAGGTGTCTTCACAACAGAAGGTTTTTAGGAGAAGAATGCACCATAGTGATACATGTTAACTCCTGAAATAGAAGTAAGACCCAGGATTCTATATTTGCAAATGGTAGCAGTTACTGAAACTGAATAAATGTAATATCAAATATGTCTCCATCACTGAAGGTGTCTTCACAACAGACGGTTCTCAGGAAAACAATGCACCATAGTGATACATTTTTACTCCTGAACTAGCAGTAAGAACCAGGATTCTGTATGTGCAAATGGAAGCAGTTACTGAAACTGAATGAATGCAATATCAAATATGTCTCCATCACTTAAGTTGTCTTCACAACAGAATGTTCTTAGGAGAACAATGCACCACAGTGACACACGTGAACGTCTGAACTAATAGTAAGATCCAGGATTCTGTATGTGCAAAAGAAGGTGATTGTGAAACTGAATCAATGCAATATCAAATATGTCTCCATCACTGAAGGTGTGTTCACAACAGAAGGTTCTTAGGGGAACAATGCACTATAATGATACATGTTAACTCCTAAACTAATAGAAGAAACCAGGATCGGTTATGTGCAAATGAAGGTGTTTTTGAAACTGAATGAATGCAATATCAAATATGTCTCCATCACTGAAGGTGTCTTCACAACAGAACGTTCTTAGGAGAACAATGCACAAAGTGATACATGTTAACTCCTGAACTAATAGTAAGATCCAGGATTCTCTGTGTACAAAAGAAGGTGTTTCTGAAACTGAATCAATGCAACTTCAAATATCTCTCCATCACTGATGGTATCTTCACAACAGAAGGTTTTTAGGAGAAGAATGCACCATAGTGATACATGTTAACTCCTAAAGTAGCAGTAAGAACCTGGATTCTGTATGTGCAAAAGAAGGTGTTTTTGAAACTGAATCAATGCAATATCAAATATGTCTCCATCACTGAAGGTGTCTTCACAACAGAACTTTCTTAGCAGTACAATGCACCATAGTGATACATGTTAACTCCTGAACTAGTAGTAAGAACCAGGATTCTCTATGTGCAAATGGAAGCAGTTACTGAAACTGAATCAATGCAATATCAAATATGTCTCCATCACTGAAGGTGTCTTCACAACAGACGGTTCTTAGGAGAACAATGCACCATAGTGATACATCTTCACTCCTAAACTAGCAGTAAGAACAAGGATTGTGTATGTGCAAAAGAAGGTGTTTGTGAAACTGATTCAATGCAATATCAAAAATGTGTCCATCACTGAAGGTGTCTTCAGAACAGAAGGTTCTTAGGAGAAGAATGCACCATAGTGATACATGTTAACTCTTAAACTAGCAGTAAGAACTCGGATTCTTTATGTGCAAATGGAAGCAGTTACTGAACCTGAATCAATGCAATATCAAATATGTCTCCATCACTGAAGGTGTCTTCAAAACAGACCGTTCTTAGGAGAACAATGCACCATAGTGATACATCTTGACTCCTAAACTAGCAGTAAGAACCAAGATTCTGTATGTGCTAAAGAAGGTTTTTCTGAAACTGAATCAATGCAATATCAAATATGTCCCATCACTGAAGGTGTGTTCACAACAGAAGGTTCTTCGGGGAACAATGCACCATAATGATACATGTTAACTCCTAAACTAACAGAAGGAACCAGGATCGGTTATGTGCAAATGAAGCTGTTTCTGAAACTTAAACAATGCAATATCAAATATGTTTCCATCACTGAAGGTGTCTTCACAACAGAAGGTTCTTAGGAGAAGAATGCACTATAGTGACATATGTTAACTCCTGAACTAATAGTAAGATCCAGGATTCTCTATGTGTAAAAGAAGGTGTTTATGAAACTGAATCAATGCAATATCAAATATGTCTCCATCACTGAAGGTGTGTTCACAACAGAAGGTTCTTAGGGGAACAATGCACTATAATGATACATGTTAACTCCTAAACTAACAGAAGGAACCAGGATCGGTTATTTGCAAATGAAGCTGTTTCTGAAACTGAATCAATGCAGTATCAAATATGTCTCCATCATTGGTGTCTTCACAACAGAAGATTCTTAGGAGAGGAATGCACCATAGTGATACATGTTAACTCCTGAACTAGAAGTAAGAACCAGGATTCTGTTTGTGCAAATGGATGCAGTTACTGAAACTGAATCAATGCAATATCAAATATGTCTCCATCACTGAAGGTGTCTTCACAACAGAAGGTTCTTAGGAGAAGAATGCCCCATAGTGATAGATGTTAACTCCTAAACTAGAAGTAAGATCCAGGATTCTCTATGTGTAAAAGAAGGTGTTTATGAAACTGAATCAATGCAATATCAAATATGTCTCCATGACTGAAGGTGTCTTCACAACAGAAGGTTCTTAGGAGAACAATGCACCATAGTGACAGATGTTAACTCCTGAACTAATAGTAAGATCCAGGATTCTCTATTTGCAGAAGAAGGTCTTTCTGAAACTGAATCAATGCAACATCAAATATGTCTCCATCACTGAAGGTGTCTTCACAACATTAGGTTCATAAGAGAAAAAATGCAACATAGTGATCCATGTTCACTCCTGAATTAGAAGTAAGAACCAGGATTCTCTGTGAGCAAAAGAAGGTGTTTCTGAAACTGAATCAACGCAACATCAAATATGTCTCCATCACTGAAGGTGTCTTCACAACATTAGGTTCATAAGAGAAAAATGCACCATAGTGATCCATGTTAACTCCTGAACTACAAGTAAGAACCAGGATTCTGTAAGTGCAAATGGAAGCAGTTACTGAAACTGAATCAATGCAATATCAAATATGTCTCTATCACTGAAGATTTCTTCACAACAGAAGGTTCTTAGGAGAACAATGCACCATAGTGATACATGTTTACTCCTGAACTAGCAGTAAGAACCAGGATTCTGTATGTGCAAATGGGATCAGTTACTGAAACTGAATGAATGCAATATCAAATATGTCTCCATCACTGAAGGTGTCTTCACAACAGAAGGTTCTTAGGAGAAGAATGCACCATAGTGATACATGTTTACTCCTAATCTAGCATTGAGAACCAGGATTCTGTATGTGCAAATGGAAGCATTTACTGAAACTGAATCAATGCAATATCAAATATGTTTCCATCACTGAAGGTGTGTTCACAACAGAAGGTTCTTAGGGGAACAATGCACTATAATGATACATGTTAACTCCTAAACTAATAGAAGGAACCAGGATCGGTTATGTTCAAATGAAGGTGTTTTTGAAACTGAATGAATGCAATATCAAATATGTCTCCATCACTGAAGGTGTCTTCACAACAGAACGTTCTTAGGAGGACAATGCACAAAGTGATACATGTTAACTCCTGAACTAATAGTAAGATCCAGGATTCTCTGTGTACAAAAGAAGGTGTTTCTGAAACTGAATCAATGCAACTTCAAATATCTCTCCATCACTGATGGTATCTTCACAACAGAAGGTTTTTAGGAGAAGAAAGCACCATAGTGATACATATTAACTCCTAAAGTAGCAGTAAGAACCTGGATTCTGTATGTGCAAAAGAAGGTGTTTTTGAAACTGAATCAATGCAATATCAAATATGTCTCCATCACTGAAGGTGTCTTCACAACAGAACTTTCTTAGCAGTACAATGCACCATAGTGATACATGTTAACTCCTGAACTAGTAGTAAGAACCAGGATTCTCTATGTGCAAATGGAAGCAGTTACTGAAACTGAATCAATGCAATATCAAATATGTCTCCATCACTGAAGGTGTCTTCAAAACAGACCGTTCTTAGGAGAACAATGCACCATAGTGATACATCTTAACTCCTAAACTAGCTGTAAGAACCAAGATTCTGTATGTGCTAAAGAAGGTTTTTCTGAAACTGAATCAATGCAATATCAAATATGTCCCATCACTGAAGGTGTGTTCACAACAGAAGGTTCTTCGGGGAACAATGCACCATAATGATACATGTTAACTCCTAAACTAACAGAAGGAACCAGGATCGGTTATGTGCAAATGAAGCTGTTTCTGAAACTTAAACAATGCAATATCAAATATGTTTCCATCACTGAAGGTGTCTTCACAACAGAAGGTTCTTAGGAGAAGAATGCACTATAGTGACATATGTTAACTCCTGAACTAATAGTAAGATCCAGGATTCTCTATGTGTAAAAGAAGGTGTTTATGAAACTGAATCAATGCAATATCAAATATGTCTCCATCACTGAAGGTGTGTTAACAACAGAAGGTTCTTAGGGGAACAATGCACTATAATGATACATGTTAACTCCTAAACTAACAGAAGGAACCAGGATCGGTTATGTGCAAATGAAGCTGTTTCTGAAACTGAATCAATGCAGTATCAAATATGTCTCCATCATTGGTGTCTTCACAACAGAAGATTCTTAGGAGAGGAATGCACCATAGTGATACATGTTAACTCCTGAACTAGAAGTAAGAACCAGGATTCTGTTTGTGCAAATGGATGCAGTTACTGAAACTGAATCAATGCAATATCAAATATGTCTCCATCACTGAAGGTGTCTTCACAACAGAAGGTTCTTAGGAGAAGAATGCCCCATAGTGATAGATGTTAACTCCTAAACTAGAAGTAAGATCCAGGATTCTCTATGTGTAAAAGAAGGTTTTTATGAAACTGAATCAATGCAATATCAAATATGTCTCCATGACTGAAGGTGTCTTCACAACAGAAGGTTCTTAGGAGAACAATGCACCATAGTGACAGATGTTAACTCCTGAACTAATAGTAAGATCCAGGATTCTCTATTTGCAGAAGAAGGTCTTTCTGAAACTGAATCAATGCAACATCAAATATGTCTCCATCACTGAAGGTGTCTTCACAACATTAGGTTCATAAGAGAAAAAATGCACAGTAGTGATCCATGTTCACTCCTGAATTAGAAGTAAGAACCAGGATTCTCTGTGAGCAAAAGAAGGTGTTTCTGAAACTGAATCAATGCAACATCAAATATGTCTCCATCACTGAAGGTGTCTTCACAACATTAGGTTCATAAGAGAAAAATGCACCATAGTGATCCATGTTAACTCCTGAATTACAAGTAAGAACCAGGATTCTGTAAGTGCAAATGGAAGCAGTTACTGAAACTGAATCAATGCAATATCAAATATGTCTCTATCACTGAAGATTTCTTCACAACAGAAGGTTCTTAGGAGAACAATGCACCATAGTGATACCTCTTAACTCCTGAACTAGAAGTAAGAACCAGGATTCTTTAGATGCAAATGGAAGCAGTTACTGAAACTGAATCAAAGCGATATCAAATATGTCTCCATCATTGAAGGTGTCTTCACAACAGAAGGTTCTTTGGAGAACAATGCACCATAGTGATACATGATAACTCCTAAACTAGCAGTCAGAACCAGGAGTCTTGTTGTGCAAAAGAAGATGTTTCTGAAACTCAATCAATGAAATATCAAATATGTATCCATCCCTTACGGTTTCTTCACAACAGACGGTTCTTAGCAGTACAATGCACCATAGTGATACATGCTAACTCCTGAACTAGAGGTAAGAACCAGGATTCTGTATGTGCAAATGGAAGCAGTTACTGAAACTGAATCAATGCAATATCAAATATGTCTCCATCACTGAAGGTGTCTTCACAACAGAAGGTTCGTAGGAGAACAATGCACCATAGTGATACATGTTAACTCCCGAAATAATAGTAAGAAACAGGATTCTCTATGTGCAAATGGAAGCAGTTACTGAAACTGAATAAATGCAATATCAAATATGTCTCCATCACTTAAGGTGTCTTCACAACAGAAGGTTCTTAGGAGAAGAATGCACCATAGTGATACATGTTAACTCCTAAACTAGTATGAAGAACCTGGATTCTGTATGTGCAAAAGAAGGTGTTTCGAAAACTGAATCAATGCAACATCAAATATGTCTCCATCACTGAAGTTGTCTTCACAACAGAAGGTTTTTTGGAGAAGAATGCACCATAGTGATACATGTAACTCCTGAACTAGAAGTAAGAACCAGGATTCTGTAGGTGCAAATGAAAGCAGTTACTGAAACTGAATCAATGCAATATCAAATATGTCTCCATCACTGAAGGTGTCTTCACAACAGAAGGTTCTTAAGAGAACAATGCACCATATTGATATATGTTAACTCTTGAACTAATAGTAAGATCCAGGATTCTCTGTGAGCAAAAGAAGGTGTTTCTGAAACTGAATCAATGCAACATCAAATATGTCTCCATCACTGAAGGTGTCTTCACAACAGAAGGTTCTTAACAGAAGAATGCACCATATTGATATATGTTAACTCTTGAACTAATAGTAAGATCCAGGATTCTCTGTGAGCAAAAGAAGGTGTTTCTGAAACTGAATCAATGCAATATCAAATATGTCTCCATGACTGAAGGTGTCTTCACAACAGAAGGTTCTTAAGAGAAGAATGCACCATATTGATATATGTTAACTCTTGAACTAATAGTAAGATCCAGGATTCTCTGTGAGCAAAAGAAGGTGTTTCTGAAACTGAATCAATGCAACATCAAATATGTCTCCATCACTGAAGGTGTCTTCACAACAGAAGGTTCTTAGGACTACAATGCACCATAGTGATACATGTTAACTCCTAAACTAGGAGTA
Organism: Urosaurus nigricauda; assembly: GCA_034509955.1. Taxonomy (NCBI): domain Eukaryota; kingdom Metazoa; phylum Chordata; class Lepidosauria; order Squamata; family Phrynosomatidae; genus Urosaurus; species Urosaurus nigricauda. The sequence continues at coordinate 151,805,978 of JAOEGL010000003.1, forward strand.
AGACGCCGGATTCTGTATGTGCAAATGGAAGCAGTTACTGAAACTGAATCAATGCAACATCAAATACGTCTCCATCACGAAAGGTGTCTTCACAATAGACGGTTCTTAGGAAAACAATGCACCATAGTGATGCATGTTAACTCCTATACTAGCAGTCAGAACTAAGAGTCTTGTTGTGCATAAGAATGTGTTTCTGAAACTGAATCAATGCAACATCAAACATCTCTCCATCACTGAAGGTGTCTTCACAACAGAAGGTTCTTACGAGAAGAATGCACCATAGTGATACATGTTAACTCCTGAAATAGAAGTAACACCCAGGATTATCTATTTGCAAATGGTAGCAGTTACTGAAACTGAATAAATGCAATATCAAATAGGTCTCCATCACTGAAGGTGTCTTCACAACAGACGGTTCTCAGGAGAACAATGCACCATAGTGATACATGTTTACTCCTGAACTAGCAGTAAGAACCAGGATTCTGTATGTGCAAATGGGATCAGTTACTGAAACTGAATGAATGCAATATCAAATATGTCTCCATCACTGAAGGTGTCTTCACAACAGAAGGTTCTTAGGAGAAGAATGCACCATAGTGATACATGTTTACTCCTAATCTAGCATTGAGAACCAGGATTCTGTATGTGCAAATGGAAGCATTTACTGAAACTGAATCAATGCAATATCAAATATGTCTCCATCACTGAAGGTGTCTTCACAACAGAAGGTTCTTAAGAGAAGAATGCACCATATTGATATATTTTAACTCTTGAACTAATAGTAAGATCCAGGATTCTCTGTGAGCAAAAGAAGGTGTTTCTGAAACTGAAGGTTAGGGTTCGGGTAGGTTTAGGTTAGGTTTAGGTTTAGGTTTGGATTAGGGTTAGGGTTAGGGTTTGGATTGGGTTAGGGTTAGGGTAAGCGTTCGGTTAGGTTTAGGTTTAGTTTAGGGTTGGGGTTAGGGTTTGGTTAGGTTAGGGTTAGGTTAGGGTTAGGGTTAGGTTTAGGTTAGTTTAAGTTTAGGGATAGAATAGGTTAGCATTAGGGTTAAGGTGAAAGGTAGGTTAAGTTTAAATGTAGTTTAGGGTTAGGGTTAGGTTTGGGTTAGGGTTAGGGTTAGGTTAGGGTTAGGTTAGTTTAAGTTTAGGGATAGGATAGGTTAGCATTAGGGTTAAGGTGAAAGGTAGGTTAAGTTTAAATGTAGTTTAGGGTTAGGGTTAGGTTTGGGACAGGGTTAGGATTAGGTTTGGATTAGGGTTAGGGTTAGGTTAGGGTTAGTGTTTCATTTAAATTAGGGTTAGGGTTAGGGTTTTGGATAGCGTTAAGATTAGAGTAAGGGTCTGGGTCAGGTTCAGGGTTAGGTAAGGGTTAGGGTTAGGGTTAAGGTTAAGGTTTAGAATTAGGATTAGGGTGAGGATTAGGGTTAGGGTAGTGTTAGGGTTTCATTTCAATTAGGGTTAGCAGGAGGGTTTGGGATGGCGTTAAGGTTAGGGTTAGGGTTTGGGATAGCGTTAAGGTAAGGGTTAGGGTCAGGGTCAGGGTCAGCGTTAGGGTTAGGGTTTAGGGTTAAGGTTAGGGTTAGGGCTAGGGTTAAGGATTAGGGTTAGGGTTAGGGTAGTGTTATGGTTTCATTTAAATTAGGGTTAGCGTTAGGGTTTGGGATGGCGTTAAGGTTAGGGTCAGGTTTAGGGTTAAGGGTTAGGGTTAGGGTTACATTTAAATTAGGGTTAGCATTAGGGTTTGGGATGGCGTTAAGGTTAGGGTCAGGGTTAGACTTAGGGTTTTGGGTTAGGGTTAAGGTTTTGGGTTAGGGTTAGGGATAGGGTTAGGGTTTAGGTTTAGGGTTAGGGTTAGGGTTAGGGCTAAGGTTAAGGATTAGGGTTAGGGTTAGTTTTAGGGTTAGTGTTAGGATTAGGGTTTGGGTTTAGGGTTCGGGTTAGGTTTAGGGTTTGTGTTTAGGGTTAGTGGTAAGGCTAGGTTTACGGTTTAGGATTAGGGTTAGTTTTAGGTTTAGTGTTAGGATTAGAGTTGGGGTTTAGGGTTAGGGTTAGGGTTAGGATTTGGGGTTAGGGTTAGGGTTAGGGCTAGGTTTAAGGTTTAGAATTAGGGTTAGGGTTAGGGTAGTGTTAGGGTTTCATTTGAATTAAGGTTAGCGTTAGGGTTTGGGATGGCGTTAGGGTTAGGGTTAGGGTTTCATTTAAATTAGGGTTAGGGTTAGGGTTTGGGACAGCGTTAAGTTTAGAGTTAGGGTTAGGGTTAGGGTTTCATTTAAATTAGGGTTAGGGTTAGGGTTTGAGATAGCGTTAAGTTTAGGGTTAGGGTCAGAGTCAGTTTCAGGATTAGGTAAAGTTTAGGGTTAGGGTTAATGTTAAGGTTTAGATTTAGGATTAGGGATAGGGGAAGGGTTAGGGTAGTGTTAGGGTTTCATTTAAATTAGGGTTAACGTTAGGGATTGGGATGGCGTGAAGATTCGGGTAAGGATTTGTGATAGCGTTAGGGTTGGGGTTAGGGTTAGGGTGAGGGTTAGGGTTAGGGGTTAGGAATAGTGGTTAGGGTTAGGGTTTCATTTAAATTAGGGTTAGCGTTAGGGTTCGGGATGGCGTTAAGTTTAGGGATAGGGTTAGTTTTAGGGTTAGTGTTAGGATTAGGGTTGAGGTTTAGGGTTATGGTTTGGGTTAGGGTTTGGGGTTAGGGTTAGGGCTAGATTTAAGGTTTAGAATTAGGGTTAGGGTTAGGGTTAGGGCTAGGGTTAGGGCTAGGGTTAAGATTTAGGGTTCGGGTTAGGGTTTAGGGTTAGCGTCAGGGTTAGGTTTTAGGGTTAGGGATAGGGCTATGGTTAGTAATGGGTTAGGTTTAGGATGAGGGTTACGGTTAGGGTTAGGGTAGTGTTAGGATTTCATTTAAATTTTGGTTAGCGTTATGGTTTGGGATGGCGTTAAGGTTAGGAGTAGGGTTAGGGTTAGGGTTTAGGGATAGGGTTAGGGTTAGGGCTATGGTGTGGGTTAGGGTTAGGATTAGGGTTTAGGGTTAGGGTTAGAGTTAGGCCTAGGGTTAGGGTTAAGGTTTGGGATTAGGGTTAGGTTTAGGGTTAGGGTTCGAGTTTAGGTTTAGGGTTAGGGTTAGGGCTAGGGTTAAGGATTAGGGTTAGGGTTCAGGTTATGGTAGTGTTAAGGTTTCATTTAAATAAGGGTTAGCGTTAGGGTTTGGGATGGCGTTAAGTTTAGGGTTAGGGTTTAGGGTTAGGGTTATGGTTTGGATTGGGTTAGTGTTAGGGTAAGCGTTAGTTTAGGTTTAGGTTTAGTTTAGGGTTGGGGTTAGGGTTTGGTTAGGGTTAGGGTTAGGTTTAGGTTAGTTTAAGTTTAGGGGTAGGATAGATTAGCATTAGGGTTAAGGTTAAAGGTAGGTTAGGTTTAAGTTTAGGGATAGGGTTAGGGTTAGGGTTAGGGTTAAAGTTAAGGTTTAGAATTAGGATTAGTGTTAGGGTTAGGGCTAGGGTAGTGTTAGGGTTTCATTGAAATTATGGTTAGTGTTAGTGTTTGGAATGGCGTTAAGGTTTGGGTTAGGGTTTGTAATAGCGTTAAGGTTAGAGTTAGGGTCAGGGTCAGGTTCAGGGTTAGGGTTAGGGGTTATGGTTAGGGTTAGGTTTAGGGTTAGGTTACTTTAAGTTTGGGGATAGGATAGGTTAGCATTAAGGTTAAGGTTAAAGGTAGGTTAGGTTAAGTTTAGGGTTAGGGTTAGGGTTGAGGTTAAGATTTAGAATTAGGATTAGGGTTAGGGTTAGGGTTACGGTAGTGTTAGGGTTTCATTTAAATTAGGGTTTGCGTTAGGGTTTGGGATGACATTAAGGTTCGGGTTCGGGTTAGGGTTAGGGTTTAGGGTTAGGGTTAAGGTTTTGGGTTAGGGTTAGGGATTGGGTTAGGGTTTAGGTTTAGGATTAGGGTTAGGGTTAGGGCTAAGGTTAAGGATTAGTGTTAGGGTTAGTTTTAGGGTTAGTGTTAGGATTAGGGTTAGGGTTTAGGGTTAGTTTTAGGTTTAGGGTTTGTGGTTAGGGTTAGTGTTAAGGCTAGGTTTATGGTTTAGGATTAGGGTTACGGTTAGGGTTAGGCTATTGTTTGGGTTTCATTTAAATTAGGGTTAGCGTTAGGGTTTGGGATGGCGTTAAGGTTAGGGATAGGGTTCGTTTTAGGGTTAGTGTTAGGATTAGGGTTGGGGTTTAGAGTTAGGGTTAGGGTTAGGGTTTGGGGTTAGGGTTAGGGTTAGGGCTAGGTTTAAGGTTTTGAATTAGGGTTAGGGTTAGGGTAGTGTTAGGGTTTCATTTGAATTAGGGTTAGCGTTAGGGTTTGGGATGGCGTTAAGGTTAGGGTTAGGGTTAGGGTTTCATTTAAATTAGGGTTACGGTTAGGGTTTGGGATAGCGTTAAGTTTAGGGTTAGGGTCAGAGTCAGTTTCAGGATTAGGTAAAGTTTAGGGTAAGGGTTAATGTTAAGGTTTAGAATTAGGATTAGGGTTAGGGGAAGGGTTAGGGTAGTGTTAGGCTTTCATTTAAATTAGGGTTAACGTTAGGGATTGGGATGGCGTGAAGATTAGGGTAAGGATTTGTGATAGCGTTAGGGTTGGGGTTAGGGTTAGGGTGAGGGTTAGGATTAGGGGTTAGGGTTAGTGGTTAGGGTTAGCGTTTCATTTAAATCAGGGTTAGCGTTAGGGTTCGGGATGGCGTTAAGGTTAGGGATAGGGTTAGTTTTAGGGTTAGTGTTAGGATTAGGGTTGAGGTTTAGGGTTATGGTTTGGGTTAGGGTTTGCGGTTAGGGTTAGGGCTAGATTTAAGGTTTAGAATTAGGGTTAGGGTTAGGGTTAGGGTTAGGGCTAGGGTTAGTGCTAGGGTTAAGATTTAGGGTTAGGGTTAGGGTATAGGGTTAGCGTCAGGGTTAGGTTTTCGGGTTAGGGATAGGGCTATGGTTAGTAATGGGTTAGGTTTAGGATGAGGGTTACGGTTAGGGTTAGGGTAGTGTTAGGATTTCATTTAAATTTTGGTTAGCGTTATGGTTTGGGATGGCGTTAAGGTTAGGAGTAGGTTTAGGGTTAGGGTTAGGGTTTAGGGATAGGGTTAGGGTTAGGGCTAGGGTGTGGGTTAGGGTTAGGATTAGGGTTTATGGTTAGGGTTAGGGTTAGAGTTAGGCCTAGGGTTAGGGTTAAGGTTTGGGATTAGGGTTAGGTTTAGGGTTAGGTTTAGGGTTAGGGTTAGAGTTTAGGTTTAGGATTAGGGTTAAGGTTTAGGGTTAGGGTTAGGGTTCAGGTTAGGGTAGTGTTAGGGTTTCATTTAAATTAGGGTTAGCGTTAGGGTTTGGGATGGCATTAAGTTTAGGGTTAGGGTTAGGGTTAGGGTTAGGTTAGTTTAAGTTTAGGGATAGGATAGGTTAGGGTTAGGGTTAGGGTTAGGGTTAGGGCTAGGCTTAAGGTTTAGGATTAGGGTTAGGGTAGTGTTAAGGTTTCATTTAAATAAGGGTTAGCGTTAGGGTTTGGGATGGCGTTAAGGTTAGGGTTAGGGTTTAGGGTTAGGATTAGAGTTTGGATTGGGTTAGGGTTAGGGTAAGCGTTCGGTTAGGTTTAGGTTTAGTTTAGGGTTGGGGTTAGGGTTTGGTTAGGGTTAGGGTTAGGGTTAGGGTTAGGTTAGTTTAAGTTTAGGGATAGGATAGGTTAGCATAAGGGTTAAGGTGAAAGGTAGGTTAAGTTTACATGTAGTTTAGGGTTAGGGTTAGTTTTGGAACAGGGTTAGGATTAGGTTTGGATTAGGGTTAGGGTTAGGTTAGGGTTAATGTTTCATTTAAATTAGGGTTAGGGTTAGGGTTTGGGATAGCGTTAAGATTAGGGTTAGGGTCAGGGTCAGGTTCAGGGTTAGGTAAGGGTTAGGGTTAGGGTTAAGGTTTAGAATTAGGATTAGGGTGAGGGTTAGGGTTAGGGTAGTGTTAGGGTTCATTTGAAATAGGGTTAGCAGTAGGGTTTGGGATGGCGTTAAGGTTAGGGTTAGGGTTTGGGATAGCGTTAAGGTAAGGGTTAGGGTTAGGGTTAGGGTTAGGGTTAGGGTTAGGGTTAGGGCTAGGGTTAAGGATTAGGGTTAGGGTTAGGGTAGTGTTATGGTTTCATTTAAATTAGGGTTAGCGTTAGGGTTTGGGATGGCGTTAAGGTTAGGGTCAGGTTTAGGGTTAAGGGTTAGGGTTAGGGTTACATTTAAATTAGGGTTAGGATTAGGGTTTGGGATGGCGTTAAGGTTAGGGTCAGGGTTAGATTAGGGTTTTGGGTTAGGGTTAAGGTTTTGGGTTAGGGTTAGGGATAGGGTTAGGGTTTAGGTTTAGGGTTAGGGTTAGGGTTAGGGCTAAGGTTAAGGATTAGGGTTAGGGTTCGTTTTAGGGTTAGTGTTAGGATTTGGGTTAGGGTTTAGGGTTAGGGTTAGGTTTAGGGTTCGTGGTTAGGGTTAGTGTTAAGGCTAGGTTTACGGTTTAGGATTAGGGTTACGGTTAGGGTTAGGCTAGTGTTAGGGTGTTTTATTTAAATTAGGGTTAGCGATAGGTTTTGGGATGCCGCTAAGGTTAGGGTCAGGGTTCGGCTTCGGGATTAAGGGTTAGGGTTAGGGTTAGGGTTTCATTTAAATTACGGTTAGCGTTAGGGTTTGGCATGGCTTTAAGGTTAGGGTCATGGTTGGGATTAATGTTTAAGGTTAGGGTTAGGGTTAGGGCTAGGGCTAGGGTTACGGTTTAGTATTAGGATTAGGGTTAGGTTCAGGGTCGTGTTAGGGTTTCATTTAAATTTGGGTTAGCGTTAGAGTTTGGAATGGCGTTAAGATTAGGGTTAGGGTTAGGGTTAGGGTTTAGGTTTAGGTTTAGGGTTAGGGTTAAGGTTAGGCTTAGGATTTGGGTTAGGGTTTAGGGTTAGTGTTAGCGTTAGGGCTAGGGTTAGGGTTAAGGTTTGGGATTAGGGTTAGGTTTAGGTTTAGGTTTAAGGGTTAAGGTTAGAGTTTAGGTTTAGTTTTAGGGTTAGGGTTAAGGCTAGGGGTAAGGGTTAGGGTTTGGGTTCGAGTTAGGGTAGTGTTAGGGTTTCATTTAAATTAGGGTTATCGTTAGGGTTTGGGATGGAGTTAAGGCAAGGGTTAGGGTTAGGGTAGGGTTAGGGTTTCATTTAAATTAGGGTTAGCGTTAGGGTTTGGGATGGCTTTAAGGTTAGGGTTAGGGTTAGTTTTAGAGTTAGGGGAATGATTACGAATAGGGTTAGGATTTAGGGTTAGTATTAGGGTTAGGGTTTCAGGTTAGTGTTAGCGTTAGGTTTCGGGTTAGGGATTAGGGTTAGGGTTAGGGTTAGGGTTTAAGGTTAGGGTTACGGTTAGGGTTAGGGTATTGTTAGGGTTTCATATAAATTAGGGTTAGCGTTAGGGTTTGGGATGGCGTTAAGGTTAAGGTCAGGATTAGGCTTAGGGTTTAGGGTTAGGGTTAGGGTTTCATTTAAATTAGGGTTAGCGTTCGGGTTTGGGATGGCGTTAAGTTGAGGGTAAGTGTTAGGCTTAGGGTTTAGGTTTAGGGTTAGGGTTAGGGTTTAGGGTTCGGCTTAGGGCTAGGGCTAGGGTTAAGGTTTAGGATTAGGGTTAGGGTTAGGGTTAGGGTTTAAGGTTAGGGTTACGGTTAGGGTTAGGGTATTGTTAGGGTTTCATTTAAATTCGGGTTAGCGTTAGGGTATGGGATGGCGTGAATGTTAGGATTAGGGTTAGGGTTAGGGTTTAGGGTTAGGGTTAGGGATACGGTTAAGGTTAGGGTAAGGGTAAGGGTTTGTGTGAGGGTTCGGGTTTAGTGTTAGGGTTAGAGTTAGGGTTAGGGTTAGGGTTAAGGTTAGAGTTTAGGTTTAGGTTTAGGGTTAGGGTTAGGGCTAGGGTTAAGCATTAGGGTTAGGTTTAGGGTTCGGGTTAGGGTAGTGTTAGGGTTTGGGATGGCATTAAAGTTAGGGTTAGGGTTAGGTTTAGGGTAGTGTTAGGGTTTCATTTAAATTAGGGTTAGCGTTAGCATTTGGGATGGCGTTAGTGAAAGAGTTTGTCTCAGGGTTTGGGGTTAGGAATAGGGTTTACGGTTAGGGTTAGGGCTAGGGTTAGGGTTAAGGTTAAGGATTAGGGTTAGGGTTAGAGTTAGGGTAGTGTTAGGGTTTCATTTAAATTAGTGTTAGCTTTAGGGTTTGGGATTGTGTTAAGGTTAGGGTTAGGATTTACGGTTAGGGTTCGGATTAGGGTTATGGTTAGGCTTAGGGTTTGGGTTAGGGTTAGGGTTTAGGGTTAGGGTTAGGGTTAGAGTTAGAGCTAGGGTTAGGGTTAAGGTTTTGGTTTAGGGTTAGTGTCAGTGTTAGGGTTAGGGTTAAGGATTGGGGTTAGGGTTAGGGTTCGGGTTAGGGTAGTGTTAGGGTTTCATTTAAATTAAGGTTAGCGTTAGGGTTTGGGATGGCATTAAGGTTAGGGTTCGGGTAAGATTTAGGGTTAGTGTTAGGATTAGATTCAGGGTTTAGTGTTATGGTTAGACTTAGGGTTAAAGTTTGGGTTTAGGGTTTTGGTTAGGTTTTAGGGTTAGGGTTAGGGCTAAGTTTAAGGTTTAGGATAAGGGTTAGCGTTAGGGTTTGGGATAGCGTTAAGGTTAGTGTTAGGGTTAGGCTTAGGGTTAGGGTTTATTGTTAGTGTTTAGGGTTAGGGTTAGGGTTAGGCCTAGAGTTTGGGTTAGGGTAAGTGTTAAGGTTTAGGGTTAGGGTTAATGTTTAGGTTTCGGGTTAGGGTTAGGGTTAAGGATTAGGGTTAGGGTTAGGGTTAGTGTAGTGTTAGGGTTTCATTTAAATTAGGGTTAGCGTTAGGGTTTCGGACGGCGTTAAGATTAGGGTTAGGGTTATGGTTTAGGGTTAGGGTTAGGGTTAGGGTTTAGGGTTAGCGTTAGGCTCAGGTTTTCGGGTTAGGGATAGGGTTAGGATAAGGAATGGGTTAGGTTTAGGATGAGGGTTACGGTTAGGGTTAGGGTAGGGAAACTGTTTCTGAAACTGTTTGAATGCAATGTCAAATTTAAATCCATGAAAGGGGTATTCACAACAGAAGGTTCTTAGGAGGACAATGCACCATAGTGACACATGTTATCTCCTTGACTAGCAGGAAGAACTAGGATTCTGTATGTGCAAATGAAAGCTGTTTCTTAAACTGAATCAAACCAATATCAAATTTGTCTCCATCAGTGTACGTGTGATAAGAACATAAGGTTCTTTGGAAAATATTGAACCATAGTGATACATGTTATCTCCTGAATTAGCAGTAAAAACCAGGATTCTGTATGTGCAAATGAAAGCTGTTTCTGAAACTGAATCAAACCAATATCAAATTTGGCACCACCCATTAAGTTGTGTTAACAACATTATGTTCTTAGGAGAACAATGTACCGGAGTGATACATGATAACTGTTCAACTAGCAGTAAGAACCAAGATTCTGTATGGGCAAAAGGAAGCTGTTTCTGCAAGTGAATCAATCCAATATCAAATATCTCTCCATCATTGAAGGTGTTTTCACAAGACAAGGTTCTTAGGAGTACAGTGCGCCTTAGTGATACCAGTTAACTCCTGAACTAGGGGTACGAACTATTTTTCTGTATGAGCAAATGGAAGCCGTTTCTGAAATTGAATCAATGGAATATCAAATTAATCTCCATCACTGAAGGTGTCTTCACAAAAGAAGTTTCTTAGAAGTACAATGGACCATAGTGATACATGTTAACTCCTGAACTAGCAGTAAGTAAGAACCAGGATTATCTATGCAAATGGAAGCAGTTACTGAAACTGAATCAATGCAATATCAAATATGTCTCCATCACTGAAGGTGTCTTCACAACAGACGGTTCTTAGGAGAACAATGCACCATAGTGATACATCTTAACCCCTAAACTAGCAGTAAGAACCAGGATTGTGTATGTGCAAAAGAAGGTGTTTGTGAAACTGATTCAATGCAATATCAAATATGTCTCCATCACTGAAGTTGTCTTCAGAACAGAAGGTTCTTTGGAGAAGAATGCACCATAGTGATACATGTTAACTCTTAAACTAGCAGTAAGAACCCGGATTCTTTATGTGCAAATGGAAGCAGTTACTGAACCTGAATCAATGCAATATCAAATATGTCTCCATCACTGAAGGTGTGTTCACAACAGAAGGTTCTTAGGGGAACAATGCACCATAGTGATACATCTTAACTCCTAAACTAGCAGTAAGAACCAGGATTCTGTATGTGCAAAAGAAGGTGTTTCTGAAACTGAATCAATGCAATATCAAATATGTCTCCATCCCTTACGGTTTCTTCACAACAGACGGTTCTTCACAGTACAATGCACCATAGTGATACATGTTAACTCCTGAACTAGAGGTAAGAACCAGGATTCTGGATGAGCAAATGGAAGCAGTTACTGAAACTGAATCAATGCAATATCAAATATGTCTCCATCACTGAAGGTGTCTTCACAACAGACGGTTCTTTGGAGAATAATGCACCATAGTGATACATGTTTACTCCTGAACTAGCAGTAAGAACCAGGATTCTGGATGTGCAAATGGAAGCAGTTACTGAAACTGAATCAATGCAATATCAAACATGTCTCCATCACTGAAGGTGTCTTCACAACAGAACGTTCTTAGGAGAACGATGCACCGTAGTGATACATGTTAACTCCTGAAATACAAGTAAGAACCAGGATTCTCTATGTGCAAATGGAAGCAGTAACTGAAACTGAATCAATGCAATATCAAATATGTTTCCATCACTGAAGGTGTGTTCACAACAGAAGGTTCTTAGGGGAACAATGCACCATAGTGATACATCTTAACTCCTAAACTAGCAGTAAGAACCAGGATTCTGTATGTGCAAAAGAAGGTGTTTCTGAAACTGAATCAATGCAATATCAAATATGTCTCCATCCCTTACGGTTTCTTCACAACAGACGGTTCTTCACAGTACAATGCATCATAGTGATACATGTTAACTCCTGAACTAGAGGTAAGAACCAGGATTCTGGATGTGCAAATGGAAGCAGTTACTGAAACTGAATCAATGCAATATCAAATATGTCTCCATCACTGAAGGTGTCTTCACAACATACGGTTCTTAGGAGAACAATGCACCATAGTGATACATCTTAACCCCTAAACTAGCAGTAAGAACCAGTATTGTGCATGTGCAAATGAAAGCAGTTACTGAACCTGAATCAATGCAATATCAAATATGTCTCCATCACTGAAGTTGTCTTCAGAACAGAAGGTTCTGTTTACTCCTGAACTAGCAGTAAGAACCAGGATTCTGGATGTGCAAATGGAAGCAGTTACTGAAACTGAATCAATGCAATATCAAATATGTCTCCATCACTGAAGGTGTCTTCACAACAGAGGTTCTTAAGAGAAGAATGCACCATATTGATATATTTTAACTCTTGAACTAATAGTAAGATCCAGGATTCTCTGTGAGCCAAAGAAGGTGTTTCTGAAACTGAAGGTTAGGGTTCGGGTAGGTTTAGGTTAGGTTTAGGTTTGGATTAGGGTTAGGGTTAGGGTTTGGATTGGGTTAGGGTTAGGGTAAGCGTTCGGTTAGGTTTAGGTTTAGTTTAGGGTTGGGGTTAGGGTTTGGTTAGGGTTAGGGTTAGGTTAGGGTTAGGGTTAGGTTTAGGTTAGTTTAAGTTTAGGGATAGCATTAGGGTTAAGGTGAAAGGTAGGTTAAGTTTAAATGTAGTTTAGAGTTAGGGTTAGGTTTGGAACAGGGTTAGGATTAGGTTTGGATTAGGGTTAGGGTTAGGTTAGGGTTAGTGTTTCATTTAAATTAGGGTTAGTGTTAGGGTTTGGGATAGCGTTAAGATTATGGTTAGGGTCAGGGTCAGGTTCAGGGTTAGGTAAGGGTTAGGGTTAGGGTTAAGGTTAAGGTTTAGAATTAGGATTAGGGTGAGGGTTAGGGTTAGGGTAGTGTTAGGGTTTCATTTCAATTAGGGTTAGCAGGAGGGTTTGGTATGGCGTTAAAGTTAGGGTTAGGGTTTGGGATAGCGTTAAGGTAAGGGTTAGGGTCAGGGTCAGGGTCAGCGTTAGGGTTAGGGTTTAGGGTTAGGGTTAGGGTTAGGGGTAGGGCTAGGGTTAACGATTAGGGTTAGGGTTAGGGTTAGGGTAGTGTTATGGTTTCATTTAAATTAGGGTTAGCGTTAGGGTTTGGGATGGCGTTAAGGTTAGGGTCAGGTTTAGGGTTAAGTGTTAGGGTTACATTTAAATTAGGGTTAGTATTAGGCTTTGGGATGGCGTTAAGGTTAGGGATAGGGTTAGTTTTAGGGTTAGTGTTAGGATTAGGGTTGAGGTTTAGGGTTATGGTTTGGGTTAGGGTTTGGGGTTAGGGTTAGGGCTAGATTTAAGGTTTAGAATTGGGGTAAGGGTTAGGGTTAGGGTTAGGGCTAGGGTTAGGGCTAGGGTTAAGATTTAGGATTAGGGTTAGTGTCAGGGTTAGGTTTTAGGGTTAGGGATAGGGCTATGGTTAGTAATGGGTTAGGTTTAGGATGAGGGTTACGGTTAGGGTTAGAGTAGTGTTAGGATTTCATTTGAATTTTGGTTAGCGTTTTGGTTTGGGATGGCGTTAAGGTTAGGAGTAGGGTTAGGGTTAGGGTTAGGGTTTAGGGATAGGGTTAGGGTTAGGGCTAGGGTGTGGGTTAGGGTTAGGATTAGGGTTTAGGGTTAGGGTTAGGGTAAGAGTTCGGCCTAGGGTTAGGGTTAAGGTTTGGGATTAGGGTTAGGTTTAGGGTTAGGGTTAGAGTTTAGGTTTAGGGTTAGGGTTCGGGCTAGGGTTAAGGATTAGGGTTAGGGTTAGGGTTCAGGTTAGGGTAGTATTAGGGTTTCATTTAAATTAGGGTTAGCGTTAGGGTTTGGGATCGCATTAAGGTTAGGGTTAGGGTTAGTTTTCGGGTTAGTGTTAGGATAAGGCTTGGGGTTTAGGGTTCGGGTTAGGGTTCGGGTTTGGGGTTAGGGTTAGGGCTAGGCTTAAGATTTAGGATTAGGGTTAGGGTTAGGGTAGTGTTAAGGTTTCATTTAAATAAGGGTTAGCGTTAGGCTTTGGGATGGCGTTAAGTTTAGGGTTAGGGTTTAGGGTTATGGTTATGGTTTGGATTGGGTTAGGGTTAGGGTAAGCGTTAGGTTAGGTTTAGGTTTAGTTTAGTGTTGGGGTTAGGGTTTGGTTAGGGTTAGGGTTAGGTTATGGTTAGGGTTAGGTTTAGGTTAGGTAAATTTAGGGATAGGATAGGTTAGCATTAGGGTTAAGGTTAAAGGTAAGTTAGGTTTAAGTTTAGGGATAGGGTTAGGGTTAGGGTTAAAGTTAAGGTTTAGAATTAGGATTAGGGTTAGGGTTAGGGTAGTGTTAGGGTTTCATTGAAATTAGGGTTAGTGTTAGTGTTTGGAATGGCGTTAAGGTTTGTGTTAGGGTTTGTAATAGCGTTAAGGTTAGAGTTAGGCTCAGGGTCAGGTTCAGGGTTAGGGTTACGGGTTATGGTTAGGGTAAGGGTTAGGGTTAGGTTACTTTAAGTTTGGGGATAGGATAGGTTAGCATTATGGTTAAGGTTAAAGTTAGGTTAGGTTAAGTTTAGGGTTAGGGTTAGGGTTAAGGTTAAGATTTAGAATTAGGATTAGGGTTAGGGTTAGGGTTACGGTAGTGTTAGGGTTTCATTTAAATTAGGGTTTACGTTAGGGTTTGGGATGACATTAAGGTTCGGGTTCGGGTTTTGGATAGCGTTAAGGTTAGGGTTAGGGTCAGGGTCAGGTTCAGGGTTAGGCTTAGGGGTTAGGGTTAGGGTTAGGTTTTAGAGTTAGGGTTAGGGTTTAGGGTTAGGGTTAGGTTTAGGGTAAGGCTAGGGTTAAGGTTTAGGGTTAGGGTTAGTGTTAGGGTGTGGGTAGTGTTAGGGTTTTTTATTTAAATTAGGGTGAGCGTTAGGGTTTGGGATGGCGCTAAGGTTAGGGTCAGGGTTGGGATTAATGTTTAAGGTTAGGGTTAGGGTTAGGGCTAGGGCTAGGGTTACGGTTTAGTATTAGGGTTAGGGTTATGTTCAGGGTAGTGTTAGGGTTTCATTTAAATTAGGGTTAGCGTTAGCGTTTGGAATGGCGTTAAGATTAGGGTTAGGGTTAGGGTTTAGGGTTAGGGTTTGGGTTAAGGTTAGGTTTAGGGTTTGGGTTAGGGTTTAGGGTTAGGGTTAGTGTTAGAGTTAGGGCTAGGGTTAGGGTTAAGGTTTGGGATTAGGGTTAGGTTTAGGTTTAAGGGTTAGGGTTAGAGTTTAGGTTTAGGGTTAGGGTAAGGGCTAGGGTTAAGGATTAGGGTTAGGGTTTGGGTTCGGGTTAGGGTAGTGTTAGGGTTTTATTTAAATTAGGGTTAGTGTTAGGGTTTGGGATGGCGTTAAGGTTAGGGTTATGGTTAGGGTAATGTTAGGGTTTCATTTAAATTAGGGTTAGCGTTAGGGTTTGGGATGGCTTTAAGGTTAGGGTTAGGGTTAGTTTTAGGGTTAGGGTAAGGATTACGGATAGGGTTCGGATTTAGGGTTAGTATTAGGGTTAGGGTTTCGGGTTAGTGTTAGCGTTAGGTTTCGGGTTAGGCTTTAGGGTTAGGAATAGGGTTTACGGTTAGGGTTAGGGCTAGGGTTACGGTTAAGGTTAAGGATTAGGGTTAGGGTTAGGGTTAGGGTAGTGTTAGGGTTTCATTTAAATTAGTGTTAGCGTTAGGGTTTGGGATGGTGTTAAGGTTAGGGTTAGGATTTACAGTTAGGGTTATGATTCGGGTTATGGTTAGGCTTAGGGTTTGGGTTAGGGTTAGGGTTAACAGTTAGGGTTAGGGTTAGGGTTAGAGTTAGGGCTAGGGTTAGGGTTAGGGTTAAGGTTTGGGATTAGGGTTATTGTCAGTGTTAGGGTTAGGGTTAAGGATTAGGGTTAGGGTTACGGTTCGGTTAGGGTAGTGTTAGGGTTTCATTTAAATTATGGTTAGCGTTAGGGTTTGGGATGGCATTAAGGTTAGGGTTCGGGTATGTTTTAGGGTTAGTGTTAGGATTAGGATTAGGGTTTAGGGTTATGGTTAGACTTAGGGTTAAAGTTTGGGGTTAGGGTTTGGGTTAGGTTTTAGGGTTAGCGTTAGGGATAAGTTTAAGGTTTAGCATTAGGGTTAGCATTAGGGTTTGGGATAGCGTTAAGGTTAGGCTTAGGCTTAGGCTTAGGTTTAGGGTTAGGGTTTATCGTTAGTGTTTAGGGTTAGGGTTAGGGCTAGGGTTAGGGTTAGGGTTAGGGTAAGCATTAGGTTTAGGTTTAGCGTTAGGGTTTGGGACGGCGTTAAGGTTAGGGTTAGGGTTAGTTTTAGCTTTCGGTCAGGATTAGGGTTAAAGTTATGGTTTAGGGTTATGGCTAGGTTTAGGGTTAGCATTAGGGTTACATTTTTGGGTTAGGGAAAGGGTTAGGGTCAGGAATGGGTTAGGTTTAGGATAAGGGTTACGGTTAGGGTTAGGGTAGTGTTAGGGTTTCATTTAATATTGGGTTAGCGTTAGGGTTTGGGATGGCATTAAGGTTAGGGTTAGGGCTAGGGTTAGGGTTAGGGTTAAGGTTTGGGATTAGGGTTAGTTTCAGTGTTAGGGTTAGGGTTAAGGATTAGGGTTAGGGTTCGGGTTCGGGTTAGGGTAGTGTTAGGGTTTCATTTAAATTAGAGTTAGCGTTAGGGTTTGGGATGGCATTAAGGTTAGGGTTCGGGTAAGTTTTAGGGTTAGTGTTAGGATTCGGATTAGGGTTTAGGGTTATGGTTAGACTTAGGGTTAAAGTTTGGGGTTAGAGTTTGGGTTAGGTTTTAGGGTTAGGGTTAGGGTTAGGGCTAAGTTTAAGGTTTAGGATTAGAGTTAGCATTAGGGTTTGGGATAACGTTAAAGGTAGTGTTAGGGTTAGATTTAGGCTTAGGTTTAGGGTTTATTGTTAGTGTTTAGGGTTAGGGTTAGGGCTAGGGTTAGGGTTAGGGTTAAGTTTTAGGGTTAGGGTTAGGTTTAGGGTTAGGGTTTAGGTTTAAAGTTAGGGTTAAGGATTAGGGTAAGGGTTAGTGTAGTGTTAGGGTTTCATTTAAATTAGGGTTAGAGTTAGGGTTTTTGACGGCGTTAAGGTTAGGGTTAGGGTTAGTTTTAGTTTTAGGGTCAGGTTTAGGGTTAGGGTTATGGTTTAGGGTTAGGGTTAGGTTTCGGGTTTAGGGTTAGCCTTAGGGTTAGGTTTTCGGGTTAGGGATAGGGTTAGGGTCAGGAATGGGTTAGGTATAGGATGAGGGTTACGGTTAGGGTTAGGGTCGTGTTAGGGTTTCATTTAAATGAGGGTTAGCGTTAGGGTTTGGGTTGGAGTTATGTTTAGGGTTAGGGTTAGGGTTTAGGGTTAGGGTTACGGTTAGGGCTAGGGTTAAGGTTAGGGTTAGGTTAGGGAAACTGTTTCTGAAACTGTTTCAATGCAATGTCAAATTTAAATCCATGAAAGAAGGGGTATTCACAACAGAAGGTTCTTAGGAGGACAATGCACCATAGTGATACATGTTATCTCCTGAACTGGCAGAAAGAACTAGGATTCTGTATGTGCAAATAGAAGCTGTTTCTTAAACGGAATCAAAGCAATATCAAATTTCTCTCCATCAATGTAGGTGTGATAACAACACAAGGTTTTTAGGAAAATATTGAACCATAGTGATACATCTTGACTCCTGAATTAGCAGTAACAACCAGGATTCTGTATGTGTAAATGGAAGCAGTTACTGAAACTGATTCATTGCAACATCAAATATGTCTTCATCATTGAAGGTATGTTCACAACAGAAGGTTGGTAGTAGAACAATGCACCATAGTGATACATGTTTACTCCTGAAGTAGCAGTAAGAACCAGGATTCTGTATGTGCAAAAGAAGGTGTTTCTGAAACTGAATCAATGCAAAATCAAATATGTCTCCATCACTGAACGTGTCTTCACAACAGAAGGTTCTTGGAGAAGAATGCACCATAGAGATACATGTTAACTCAAGAAATAGAAGTAAGAACCACGATTCTCTATGTACAAATGGAAGCAGTTACTGAAACTGAATAAATGCAATATCAAATATGTCTCCATCACTGAAGGTGTCTTCACAACAGAAGGTTCTTAGGAGAAGAATGCACCATAGTGATACATGTTAACTCCTAAACTAGCAGTAAGAACCTGGATTCTGTATGTGCAAAAGAAGGTGTTTGTGAAACTGATTAAATGCAATATCAAATATGTCTCCATCATTGAAGGTGTCTTCACAACAGAAGGTTCTTTGGAGAACAATGCACCATAGTGATACATGTTAACTCCTAAACTAGGAGTAAGAAGCCGGATTCTGTATGTGCAAATGGAAGCAGTTACTGAAACTGAATAAATGCAATATCAAATATGTCTCGATCATTGAAGGTGTCTTCACAACAGAAGGTTCTTTGGAGAACAGTGCACGAAAGTGACACATGTTAACTCCTGTACTAATAATAAGAACCACGATTCTGTATGTGCAAAAGAAGGTATTCGTTAAACTGAATCTATGCAACATCAAATATGTCTCCATCACTGAATGTGTCTTCACAAGAGACGGTTCTTAGGAGAACAATGCACAATAGTGATACAGGTTAACTCCTAAACTAGCAGTCAGAACTCAGAGTCTTGTTGTGCATAAGAACTAGCATTAAAAACCAGGATTATGTATGTGCAAATGGAAGCAGTTACTGAAACTGAATCAATGCAATATCAAATATGCTTCCATCACTTATGGTGTCTTCACAACAGACGGTTCTCAGGAGAACAATGCACCATAGTGATACATGTTTACTCCTGAACTAGCAGTTAGAAGCAGGATTCTGTATGTTCAAATGGAAGCATTTACTGAAACTGAATGAATGCAATATCAAATATGTCTCCATCACTGAAGGTGTCTTCACAACAGAAGGTTTTTAGGAGAAGAATGCACCATAGTGATACATGTTAACTCCTAAACTAGGAGTAAGAAGCCGGATTCTGTATGTGCAAATGGAAGCAGTTACTGAAACTGAATAAATGCAATATCAAATATGTCTCCATCACTGAAGATGTCTTAACAAGAGACGGTTCTTAGGAGAATAATGCACCATAGTGATACATGTTTACTCCTGAACTAGCAGTAAGAACCAGGATTCTGTTTGTGCAAAAGAAGGTGTTTCTGAAACTGAATCAATGCAAATTCAAGTACGTCTCCATCACTGAAGGTGTCTTCACAACAGAACGTTCTTAAGAGAACAATGCACCAAAGTGATACATGTTAACTCCTGAACTCATAGTTAGATCCATGATTCTCTGTGTACAAAAGAAGGTGTTTCTGAAACTGAATCAACGCAACATCAAATATCTCTCCATCACTGAAGGTGTCTTCACAACAGAAGGTTCTTTGGAGTACAATGCACCATAGTGATACATGTTAACTCCTAAACTAGCATTCAAAACCAGGATTCTTGTTGTGCAAATGGAAGCAGTCACTGAAACTGAATAAATGCAATCTCAAATATGTCTCCATCACTGAAGGTGTCTTCACAACAGACGGTTCTCAGGAGAACAATGCACCATAGTGATACATGTTTACTCCTGAAGTAGCAGTAATAATAAGGATTCTGTATGTGCAAATGGAAGCAGTTACTGAAACTGAATGAATGAAATATCAAATATGTCTCCATCACTGAAGGTGTCTTCACAACAGAAGGTTATTAGGACTACAATGCACCATAGTGATACATGTTAACTCCTAAACTAGGAGTAAGACGCCGGATTCTGTATGTGCAAATGGAAGCAGTTACTGAACCTGAATCAATGCAACATCAAATACGTCTCCATCACTAAAGGTCTCTTCACAATAGACGGTTCTTAGGAGAACAATGCACTATAGTGACACATGTTAACTCCTGAACTAATAGTAAGATCCAGGATTCTGTATGTGTAAAAGAAGGTGTTTGTGAAACTGAATCAATGCAATATCAAATATTTCTCCATCACTGAAGGTTTGTTCACAACAGAAGGTTCTTAGGGGAACAATGCACCATAGTGATACATGTAAACTCCTAAACTAACAGATGGAACCAGGATCGGTTATGTGTAAGTGAAGGTGTTTTTGGAACTGAATCAATGCAACATCAAATATGAATGAAAACTGAAGGTGTCTTCACAACAGAACGTTCTTAGGAGAACAATGCACCATAGTGATACATGTTTACTCCTAAACTACCATTAAGTAGACAGATTCTGTATGTGCAAATGGAAGCAGTTACTGAAACAGAATCAATGCAATATCAAATATGTCTCCATCACTGTAGGTGTCTTGACAACAGACGGTTCGTAGGAGAATAATGCACCATAGTGATACATGTTTATTCCTGAACTAGCAGTAATAACCAGGATTCTGTATGTGCAAAGAAGGTGTTTCTGAAACTTATTCAATGCAAAATCTAGTATGTCTCCATCACTGAAGGTGTCTTCACAACACCACGTTCTTAGGAGAACAATGCACCAAACTGATACATGTTAACTACTGAACTAATAGTAAGATCCAGGATTCTCTGTGTACAAAAGAAGGTTTTTCTGAAACTGAATCAATGCAACATCAAATATCTCTCCATCACTGATGGTGTCTTCACAACAGAAGGTTCTTAGGAGAAGAATGCACCATAGTGATACATGTTAACTCCTGAAATAGAAGTAAGAACCAGGATTCTCTATGTGCAAATGAAAGCAGTGACTCAAACTGAATAAATGCAATATCAAATATGTCTCCATCACTGAAGGTGTCTTCACAACAGAAGGTTCTTAGGAGAAGACTCCACCATAGTGATACATGTTAACTCCTAAACTAGCAGTAAGAAGCCGGATTCTGTATGTGCAAATGGAAGCAGTTACTAAAACTGAATCAATGCAATATCAAATATGTCTACATCACTGAAGGTGTCTTCACAACAGAAGGTTCTTAAGAGAAGAATGCACCATATTGATATATGTTAACTCTTGAACTAATAGTAAGATCCAGGATTCTCTGTGAGCAAAAGAAGGTGTTTCTGAAACTGAATCAATGCAACATCAAATATGTCTCCATCACTGAAGGTGTCTTCACAACAGAAGGTTCTTAGGACTACAATGCACCATAGTGATACATGTTAACTCCTAAACTAGGAGTAAGACGCCGGATTCTGTATGTGCAAATGGAAGCAGTTACTGAAATTGAAACAATGCAACATCAAATACGTCTCCATCACTAAAGGTGTCTTCACAATAGACGGTTCTTAGGAAAACAATGCACCATAGTGATGCATGTTAACTCCTAAACTAGCAGTCAGAACTCAAAATCTTGTTGTGCATTAGAATGTGTTTCTGAAACTGAATCAATGCAGTATCAAATATGTCTACATCGCTGAAGGTGTCTTCACAACAGAAGGTTCTTAAGAGAAAAATGCACCATATTGATATATGTTAACTCTTGAACTAATAGTAAGATCCAGGATTCTCTGTGAGAAAAATAAGGTGTTTCTGAAACTGAATCAATGCAACATCAAATATGTCTCCAACACTGAAGGTGTCTTCACAACAGAAGGTTCTTAGGAGTACAATGCACCATAGTGATACATGTTAACTCCTAAACTAGCAGTAAGAAGCAGGATTCTGTATGTGCAAATGGAAGCAGTTACTGAAACTGAATCAATGCAATATCAAATATGTCTCCATCACTGAAGGTGTCTTCACAACAGACGGTTCTTAGGTGAATAATGCACCATAGTGATACATGTTTACTCCTGAACTAGCAGTAAGAACCAGGATTCTGTATGTGCAAAAGAAGGTGTTTCTGATACTTATTCAATGCAAAATCAAGTATTTCTCCATCACTGAAGGTGTCTTCACAACAGCACGTTCTTAGGAGAACAATGCACCATAGTGATACATGTTAACTCCTGAAATAGAAGTAAGAACCAGGATTCCCTATGTGCAAATGGAAGTAGTAACTGAAACTGAATAAATGCAATATCAAATATGTGTCCTTCACTTAAGGTGTCTTCACAACAGAAGGTTCTTAGGAGAAGAATGCACCATAGTGATACATGTTAACTCCTAAACTAGCAGTCAGAACCAGGAGTCTTGTTGTGCAAATGGAAGCAGTTATTGAAACTGAATGAATGCAATATCAAATATGTCTCCATCACTGAAGGTGTCTTCACAACAGAAGGTTCTTAAGAAAAGAATGCACCATATTAATATATGTTAACTCTTGAACTAATAGTAAGATCCAGGATTCTCTGTGAGCAAAAGAAGATGTTTCTGAAACTAAATCAATGCAACATCAAATATGTCTCCATCGCTGAAGGTGTCTTCACAACAGAAGGTTCTTAAGAGAAGAATGCACCATATTGATATATTTAAACTCTTGAACTAATAGTAAGATCCAGGATTCTCTGTGAGCAAAAGAAGGTGCTTCTGAAACTGAATCAATGCAACATCAAATATGTCTCCATCACTGAAGATGTCTTCACAACAGAAGGTTCTTTGGAGAACAATGCACAAAAGTGACACATGTTAACTCCTGTACTAATAATAAGAACCACGATTCTGTATGTGCAAAAGAAGGTATTCGTTAAACTGAATCTATGCAACATCAAATATGTCTCCATCACTGAATGTGTCTTCACAAGAGACGGTTCTTAGGAGAACAATGCACAATAGTGATACAGGTTAACTCCTAAATTAGCAGTCAGAACTAAGAGTCTTGATGTGCATAACAAGGTGTTTTTGAAACTGAATCAATGCAATATCAAATATCTCTCCATCACTGATGGTGTCTTCACAACAGAAGGTTCTTAGGAGAAGAATGCACCATAGTGATACATGTTAACTCCTGAAATAGAAGTAAGAACCAGGATTCTCTATGTGCAAATGGAAGCAGTTAAACTGAATAAATGCAATATCAAATATGTCTCCATCACTGAAGGTGTCTTCACAACAGAAGGTTCTTAGGAGAAGAATGCACCATAGTGATACATGTTAACTCCTGAAATAGAAGTAAGAACCAGGATTCTCTATGTGCAAATGGAAGCAGTTACTCAAACTGAATAAATGCAATATCAAATATGTCTCCATCACTGAAGGTGTCTTCACAACAGAAGGTTCTTAGGAGAAGAATGCACCATAGTGATACATGTTAACTCCTAAACTAGCAGTAAGAAGCCGGATTCTGTATGTGCAAATGGAAGCAGTTACTAAAACTCAATCAATGCAATATCAAATGTGTCTCCATCACTGAAGGTGTCATCACAACAGAAGGTTCTTAAGAGAAGAATGCACCATATTGATATATGTTAACTCTTGAACTAATAGTAAGATCCAGGATTCTCTTTGAGCAAAAGAAGGTGTTTCTGAAACTGAATCAATGCAACATCAAATATGTCTCCATCACTGAAGGTGTCTTCACAACAGAAGGTTCTTAGGACTACAATGCACCATAGTGATACATGTTAACTCCTAAACTAGGAGTAAGACGCCGCATTCTGTATGTGCAAATGGAAGCAGTTTCTGAAACTGAATCAATGCAACATCAAATACATCTCCATCACTAAAGGTGTCTTCACAATAGACGGTTCTTAGGAAAACAATGCACCATAGTGATGCATGTTAACTCCTAAACTCGCAGTCAGAATTCAAAGTCTTGTTGTGCATAAGAATGTGTTTCTGAAACTGAATCAATGCAATATCAAATATGTCTACATCGCTGAAGGTGTCTTCACAACAGAAGGTTCTTAAGAGAAGAATGCACCATATTGATATATGTTAACTCTTGAACTAATAGTAAGATCCAGGATCCTCTGTGAGCAAAAGAAGGTGCTTCTGAAACTGAATCAATGGAACATCAAACATGTCTCCATCACTGAAGATGTCTTCAAAACAGAAGGTTCTTAAGAGAAGAATGCACCATATTCATATATGTTAACTCTTGAACTAATAGTAAGATCCAGGATTCTCTGTGAGCAAAAGAAGGTGTTTCTGAAACTGAATCAATGCAACATCAAATATGTCTCCATCACTGAAGGTGTCTTCACAACAGAAGGTTCTTAGGAGTACAATGCACCATAGTGATACATGTTAACGCCTAAACTAGCAGTAAGAAACAGGATTCTGTATGTGCAAATGGAAGCAGTTACTAAAACTGAATCAATGCAATATCAAATATGTCTCCATCACTGAAGGTGTCTTCACAACAGACGGTTCTTAGGTGAATAATGCACCATAGTGATACATGTTTACTCCTGAACTAGCAGTAAGAACCAGGATTCTGTATGTGCAAAAGAAGGTGTTTCTGAAACTTATTCAATGCAAAATCAAGTATTTCTCCATCACTGAAGGTGTCTTCACAACAGCACGTTCTTAGGAGAACATAGCACCATAGTGATACATGTTAATTCCTGAAATAGAAGTAAGAACCAGGATTCTCTATGTGCAAATGGAAGTAGTTACTGAAACTTAATAAATGCACTATCAAATATGTCTCCATCACTTAAGGTGTCTTCACAACAGAAGCTTCTTAGGAGAAGAATGCACCATAGTGATACATGTTAACTCCTAAACTAGCAGTCAGAACCAGGAGTCTTGTTGTGCAAATGGAAGCAGTTATTGAAACTGAATGAATGCAATATCAAATATGTCTCCATCACTGAAGGTGTCTTCACAACAGAAGGTTCTTAAGAAAAGAATGCACCATATTGATATATGTTAACTCTTGAACTAATAGTAAGATCCAAGATTCTCCATGAGCAAAAGAAGGTGTTTCTGAAACTGAATCAATGCAACATCAAATATGTCTCCATCACTGAAGGTGTCTTCACAACAGAAGGTTCTTAAGAGAAAAATGCACCATATTGATATATGTTAACACTTGAACTAATAGTAAGATCCAGGATTCTCTGTGAGCAAAAGAAGGTGTTTCTGAAACTGAATCAATGCAACATCAAATATGTCTCCATCACTGAAGGTGTCTTCACAACAGAAGGTTCTTAGGACTACAATGCACCATAGTGATACATGTTAACTCCTAAACTAGGAGTAAGACGCCGGATTCTGTATGTGCAAATGGAAGCAGTAACTGAAACTGAATCAATGCAACATCAAATACGTCTCCATCACTAAAGTTGTCTTCACTATAGACGGTTCTTAGGAAACAATGCACCATAGTGATGCATGTTAACTCCTAAACTAGCAGTCAGAACTCAAAGTCTTGTTCTGCATTAGACTGTCTTTCTGAAACTGAATCAATGCAATATCAAATATGTCTACATCGCTGAAGGTGTCTTCACAACAGAAGGTTCTTAAGAGAAGAATGCACCATATTGATATATGTTAACTCTTGAACTAATAGAAAGATCCAGGATTCTCTGTGAGCAAAAGAAGGTGTTTCTGAAACTGAATCAATGCAACATCAAATATGTCTCCATCACTGAAGGTGATTTCACAACAGAAGGTTCTTAGGAGTACAATGCACCATAGTGATACATGTTAACTCCTAAACTAGCAGTAAGAAGCAGGATTCTGTATGTGCAAATGGAAGCAGTTACTAAAACTGAATCAATGCAATATCAAATATGTCTCCATCACTGAAGGTGTCTTCACAACAGACGGTTCTTAGGTGAATAATGCACCATAGTGATACATGTTTACTCCTGAACTAGCAGTAAGAACCAGAATTCTGTATGTGCAAAAGAAGGTGTTTCTGAATCTTATTCAATGCAAAATCAAGTATTTCTCCATCACTGAAGGTGTCTTCACAAAAGCACGTTCTTAGGAGAACAATGCACCATAGTGATACATGTTAACTCCTGAAATAGAAGTAAAAACCAGGATTCTCTATGTGCAAATGGAAGTAGTTACTGAAACTGAATAAATGCAATATCAAATATGTGTCCTTCACTTAAGGTGTCTTCACAACAGAAGGTTCTTAGGAGAAGAATGCACCATAGTGATACATGTTAACTCCTAAACTAGCAGTCAGAACCAGGAGTCTTGTTGTGCAAATGGAAGCAGTTATTGAAACTGAATGAATACAATATCAAATATGTCTCCATCACTGAAGGTGTCTTCACAACAGAAGGTTCTTAAGAAAAGAATGCACCATATTAATATATGTTAACTCTTGTACTAATAGTAAGATCCAGGATTCTCTGTGAGCAAAAGAAGGTGTTTCTGAAAGTAAATCAATGCAACATGAAATATGTCTCCATCACTGAAGGTGTCTTCACAACAGAAGGTTCTTAGGAGTACAATGCACCATAGTGATACATGTTCACTCCTAAACTAGGAGTAAGAAGCCGGATTCTGTATGTGCAAATGGAAGCAGTTACTAAAACTGAATCAATGCAATATCAAATATGTCTCCATAACTGAAGGTGTCTTCACAACAGACCGTTCCTAGGAGAATAATGCACCATAGTGATACTTGTTTACTCCTGAACTACCAGTAAGAACCAGGATTCTGTATGTGCAAAAGAAGGTGTTTCTGAAACTTATTCAATGCAAAATCAAGTATGTCTCCATCACTGGAGGTGTCCTCACAACACCACGTTCTTAGGAGAACAATGCACCAAAGTGATACATGTTAACTACTGAACTAATAGTAAGATCCAGGATTCTCTGTGTACAAAAGAAGGTTTTTCTGAAACTGAATCAATGCAACATCAAATATCTCTCCATCACTGATGGTGTCTTCACAACAGAAGGTTCTTAGGAGAATAATGCACCATAGTGATACATGTTAACTCCTGAAATAGAAGTAAGAACCAGGATTCTCTATGTGCAAATGGAAGCAGTTACTCAAACTGAATAAATGCAATATCAAATATGTCTCCATCACTGAAGGTGTCTTCACAACAGAAGGTTCTTAGGAGAAGAATGCACCATAGTGATACATGTTAACTCCTAAACTAGCAGTAAGAAGCCGGATTCTGTATGTGCAAATGGAAGCAGTTACTAAAACTCAATCAATGCAATATCAAATGTGTCTCCATCACTGAAGGTGTCTTCACAACAGAAGGTTCTTAAGAGAAGAATGCACCATATTGATATATGTTAACTCTTGAACTAATAGTAAGATCCAGGATTCTCTGTGAGCAAAAGAAGGTGTTTCTGAAACTGAATCAATGCAACATCAAATATGTCTCCTTCACTGAAGGTGTCTTCACAACAGAAGGTTCTTAGGACTACAATGCACCATAGTGATACATGTTACCTCCTAAACTAGGAGTAAGACGCCGGATTCTGTATGTGCAAATGGAAGCAGTTTCTGAAACTGAATCAATGCAACATCAAATACGTCTCCATCACTAAAGGTGTCTTCACAATAGACGGTTCTTAGGAAAACAATGCACCATAGTGATGCATGTTAACTCCTAAACTAGCAGTCAGAATTCAAAGTCTTGTTGTGCATAAGAATGTGTTTCTGAAACTGAATCAATGCAATATCAAATATGTCTACATCGCTGAAGGTGTCTTCACAACAGAAGGTTCTTAAGAGAAGAATGCACCATATTGATATATGTTAACTCTTGAACTAATAGTAAGATCCAGGATTCTCTGTGAGCAAAAGAAGGTGCTTCTGAAACTGAATCAATGGAACATCAAATATGTCTCCATCACTGAAGATCTCTTCAAAACAGAAGGTTCTTAGGAGTACAATGCACCATAGTGATACTTGTTTACTCCTGAACTAGCAGTAAGAACCAGGATTCTGTATGTGCAAAAGAAGGTGTTTCTGAAACGTATTCAATGCAAAATCAAGTATGTCTCCATCACTGAAGGTTTCTTCACAACAGAAGGTTCTTAGGAGAAGAATGCACCATAGTGATACATGTTAACTCCTGAAATAGAAGTAAGAACCAGGATTATGTATGTGCAAATGGAAGCAGTTACTAAAACTGAATCAATGCAATATCAAGTATGTCTCCATCACTGAAGGTGTCTTCACAACAGACGGTTTTTAGGTGAATAATGCACTATAGTGACACATGTTAACTCCTGAACTAATAGTAAGATCCCGGATTCTGTATGTGTAAAAGAAGGTGTTTGTGAAACTGAATCAATGCAATATCAAATATGTCTCCATTACTGAAGGTGTCTTCACAACAGAAGGTTCTTAGGAGAAAAATGCACTATAGTGACACATGTTAACTCCTGAACTAATAGTAAGATCCCGGATTCTGTATGTGTAAAAGAAGGTGTTTGTGAAACTGAATCAATGCAATATCAAATATTTCTCCATCACTGAAGGTTTGTTCACAACAGAAGGTTCTTAGGGGAACAATGCACCATAGTGATACATGTAAACTCCTAAACTAACAGATGGAACCAGGATCGGTTATGTGTAAATGAAGGTGTTTTTGGAACTGAATCAATACAATATCAAATATGAATCCATCACTGAAGGTGTCTTCACAACAGAACGTTCTTAGGAGAACAATGAACCAAACTGATACATGTTAACTACTGAACTAATAGTAAGATCCAGGATTCTCTGTGTACAAAAGAAGGTTTTTCTGAAACTGAATCAATGCAACATCAAATATCTCTCCATCACTGATGGTGTCTTCACAACAGAAGGTTCTTAGGAGAAGAATGCACCATAGTGATACATGTTAACTCCTGAAATAGAAGTAAGAACCAGGATTCTCTATGTGCAAATGAAAGCAGTGACTCAAACTGTATAAATGCAATATCAAATATGTCTGTGAGCAAAAGAAGGTGCTTCTGAAACTGAATCAATGGAACATCAAATATGTCTCCATCACTGAAGATCTCTTCAAAACAGAAGGTTCTTAGGAGTACAATGCACCATAGTGATACTTGTTTACTCCTGAACTAGCAGTAAGAACCAGGATTCTGTATGTGCAAAAGAAGGTGTTTCTGAAACGTATTCAATGCAAAATCAAGTATGTCTCCATCACTGAAGGTTTCTTCACAACAGAAGGTTCTTAGGAGAAGAATGCACCATAGTGATACATGTTAACTCCTGAAATAGAAGTAAGAACCAGGATTCTGGATGTGCAAATGGAAGCAGTTACTAAAACTGAATCAATGCAATATCAAGTATGTCTCCATCACTGAAGGTGTCTTCACAACAGACGGTTTTTAGGTGAATAATGCACCATAGTGATACATGTTAACTCCTAAAATAGCAGTAAGAACCTCGATTCTGTATGTGCAAAAGAAGGTGTTTGTGAAACTGAATCAATGCAATATCAAATATGTCTCCATTACTGAAGGTGTCTTCACAACAGAAGGTTCTTAGGAGAAAAATGCACTATAGTGACACATGTTAACTCCTGAACTAATAGTAAGATCCCGGATTCTGTATGTGTAAAAGAAGGTGTTTGTGAAACTGAATCAATGCAATATCAAATATTTCTCCATCACTGAAGGTTTGTTCACAACAGAAGGTTCTTAGGGGAACAATGCACCATAGTGATACATGTAAACTCCTAAACTAACAGATGGAACCAGGATCGGTTATGTGTAAATGAAGGTGTTTTTGGAACTGAATCAATACAATATCAAATATGAATCCATCACTGAAGGTGTCTTCACAACAGAACGTTCTTAGGAGAACAATGCACCATAGTGATACATGTTTACTCCTAAACTAGCATTAAGTAGCTAGATTCTGTATGTGCAAATGGAAGCAGTTACTGAAACAGAATCAATGCAATATCAAATATGTCTCCATCACTGTAGGTGTCTTCACAACAGACGGTTCTTAGGAGAATAATGC
Organism: Urosaurus nigricauda; assembly: GCA_034509955.1. Classification (NCBI taxonomy): domain Eukaryota; kingdom Metazoa; phylum Chordata; class Lepidosauria; order Squamata; family Phrynosomatidae; genus Urosaurus; species Urosaurus nigricauda. The sequence continues at coordinate 151,834,837 of JAOEGL010000003.1, forward strand.
ACCATAGTGATACATGTTTACTCCTGAACTAGCAGTAAGAACCAGGATTCTGTTTGTGCAAAAGAAGGTGTTTCTGAAACTGAATCATTGCAACATCAAATATGTCTCCATCACTGAAGGTGTCTTCACAACAGAACGTTCGTAGGAGAACAATGCACCATAGTGATACATGTTAACTCCCGAACTAATAGTAAGATCCAGGATTCTCTCTGTACAAAAGAAGGTGTTTCTGAAACTGAATCAATGCAACATCAAATATCTCTCCATCACTGAAGGTGTCTCCACAACAGAAGGTTCTTAGGAGAAGAATGCACCATAGTGATACATGTTAACTCCTGAAATAGAAGGAAGAACCAGGATTCTCTATGTGCAAATGGAAGCAGTTACTGAAACTGAATCAATGCAATATCAAATATGTCTCCATCACTTAAGGTGTCTTCACAACAGATGGTTCTTAAGAGAAGAATGCACCATATTGATATATGTTAACTCTTGAACTAATAGTAAGATCCAGGATTCTCTGTGAGCAAAAGAAGGTGCTTCTTAACCTGAATCAATGCAACATCAAATATGTCTCCATCACTGAAGGTGTCTTCACAACAGAAGGTTCTTAAGAGAAGAATGCACCATATTGATATATGTTAACACTTGAACGAATAGTAAGATCCAGGATTCTCTGTGAGCAAAAGAAGGTGTTTCTGAAACTGAATCAATGCAACATCAAATATGTCTCCATCACTGAAGGTGTCTTCACAACAGAAGGTTCTTAGGACTACAATGCACCATAGTGATACATGTTAACTCCTAAACTAGGAGTAAGACGCCGGATTCTGTATGTGCAAATGGAAGCAGTAACTGAAACTGAATCAATGCAACATCAAATACGTCTCCATCACTAAAGTTGTCTTCACAATAGACGGTTCTTAGGAGAACAATGCACCATAGTGATGCATGTTAACTCCTAAACTAGCAGTCAGAACTCAAAGTCTTGTTGTGCATTAGAATGTCTTTCTGAAACTGAATCAGTGCAATATCAAATATGTCTACATCGCTGAAGGTGTCTTCACAACAGAAGGTTCTTTGGAGAATAATGCACCATAGTGATACATGTTTACTCCTGAACTAGCAGTAAGAACCAGGATTCTGTATGTGCAAAAGAAGGTGTTTCTGATACTTATTCAATGCAAAATCAAGTATTTCTCCATCACTGAAGGTGTCTTCACAACAGAAGGTTCTTAAGAAAAGAATGCACCATATTAATATATGTTAACTCTTGAACTAATAGTAAGATCCAGGATTCTCTGTGAGCAAAAGAAGATGTTTCTGAAACTAAATTAATGCAACATCAAATATGTCTACATCGCTGAAGGTGTCTTCACAACAGAAGGTTCTTAAGAGAAGAATGCACCATATTGATATATTTAAACTCTTGAACTAATAGTAAGATCCAGGATTCTCTGTGAGCAAAAGAAGGTGCTTCTGAAACTGAATCAATGCAACATCAAATATGTCTCCATCACTGAAGATGTCTTCACAAGAGAAGGTTCTTTGGAGAACAATGCACAAAAGTGACACATGTTAACTCCAGTACTAATAATAAGAACCACGATTCTGTATGTGCAAAAGAAGGTATTCGTTAAACTGAATCTATGCAACATCAAATATGTCTCCATCACTGAATGTGTCTTCACAAGAGACGGTTCTTAGGAGAACAATGCACAATAGTGATACAGGTTAACTCCTAAACTAGCAGTCAGAACTAAGAGTCTTGATGTGCATAACAAGGTGTTTTTGAAACTGAATCAATGCAATATCAAATATCTCTCCATCACTGATGGTGTCTTCACAACAGAAGGTTCTTAGGAGAAGAATGCACCATAGTGTTACATGTTAACTCCTGAAATAGAAGTAAGAACCAGGATTCTCTATGTGCAAATGGAAGCAGTTAAACTGAATAAATGCAATATGAAATATGTCTCCATCACTGAAGGTGTCTTCACAACAGAAGGTTCTTAGGAGAAGAATGCACCATAGTGATACATGTTAACTCCTGAAATAGAAGTAAGAACCAGGATTCTCTATGTGCAAATGGAAGCAGTTACTCAAACTGAATAAATGCAATATCAAATATGTCTCCATCACTGAAGGTGTCTTCACAACAGAAGGTTCTTAGGAGAAGAATGCACCATAGTGATACATGTTAACTCCTAAACTAGCAGTAAGAAGCCGGATTCTGTATGTGCAAATGGAAGCAGTTACTAAAACTCAATCAATGCAATATCAAATGTGTCTCCATCACTGAAGGTGTCATCACAACAGAAGGTTCTTAAGAGAAGAATGCACCATATTGATATATGTTAACTCTTGAACTAATAGTAAGATCCAGGATTCTCTTTGAGCAAAAGAAGGTGTTTCTGAAACTGAATCAATGCAACATCAAATATGTCTCCATCACTGAAGGTGTCTTCACAACAGAAGGTTCTTAGGACTACAATGCACCATAGTGATACATGTTAACTCCTAAACTAGGAGTAAGACGCCGGATTCTGTATGTGCAAATGGAAGCAGTTTCTGAAACTGAATCAATGCAACATCAAATACATCTCCATCACTAAAGGTGTCTTCACAATAGACGGTTCTTAGGAAAACAATGCACCATAGTGATGCATGTTAACTCCTAAACTAGCAGTCAGAATTCAAAGTCTTGTTGTGCATAAGAATGTGTTTCTGAAACTGAATCAATGCAATATCAAATATGTCTACATCGCTGAAGGTGTCTTCACAACAGAAGGTTCTTAAGAGGAGAATGCACCATATTGATATATGTTAACTCTTGAACTAATAGTAAGATCCAGGATCCTCTGTGAGCAAAAGAAGGTGCTTCTGAAACTGAATCAATGGAACATCAAATATGTCTCCATCACTGAAGATGTCTTCAAAACAGAAGGTTCTTAAGAGAAGAATGCACCATATTCATATATGTTAACTCTTGAACTAATAGTAAGATCCAGGATTCTCTGTGAGCAAAAGAAGGTGTTTCTGAAACTGAATCAATGCAACATCAAATATGTCTCCATCACTGAAGGTGTCTTCACAACAGAAGGTTCTTAGGAGTACAATGCACCATAGTGATACATGTTAACTCCTAAACTAGCAGTAAGAAGCAGGATTCTGTATGTGCAAATGGAAGCAGTTACTAAAACTGAATCAATGCAATATCAAATATGTCTCCATCACTGAAGGTGTCTTCACAACAGACGGTTCTTAGGTGAATAATGCACCATAGTGATACATGTTTACTCCTGAACTAGCAGTAAGAACCAGGATTCTGTATGTGCAAAAGAAGGTGTTTCTGAAACTTATTCAATGCAAAATCAAGTATTTCTCCATCACTGAAGGTGTCTTCACAACAGCACGTTCTTAGGAGAACATAGCACCATAGTGATACATGTTAATTCCTGAAATAGAAGTAAGAACCAGGATTCTCTATGTGCAAATGGAAGTAGTTACTGAAACTTAATAAATGCAATATCAAATATGTCTCCATCACTTAAGGTGTCTTCACAACAGAAGCTTCTTAGGAGAAGAATGCACCATAGTGATACATGTTAACTCCTAAACTAGCAGTCAGAACCAGGAGTCTTGTTGTGCAAATGGAAGCAGTTATTGAAACTGAATGAATGCAATATCAAATATGTCTCCATCACTGAAGGTGTCTTCACAACAGAAGGTTCTTAAGAAAAGAATGCACCATATTGATATATGTTAACTCTTGAACTAATAGTAAGATCCAAGATTCTCCATGAGCAAAAGAAGGTGTTTCTGAAACTGAATCAATGCAACATCAAATATGTCTCCATCACTGAAGGTGTCTTCACAACAGAAGGTTCTTAAGAGAAAAATGCACCATATTGATATATGTTAACACTTGAACTAATAGTAAGATCCAGGATTCTCTGTGAGCAAAAGAAGGTGTTTCTGAAACTGAATCAATGCAACATCAAATATGTCTCCATCACTGAAGGTGTCTTCACAACAGAAGGTTCTTAGGACTACAATGCACCATAGTGATACATGTTAACTCCTAAACTAGGAGTAAGACGCCGGATTCTGTATGTGCAAATGGAAGCAGTAACTGAAACTGAATCAATGCAACATCAAATACGTCTCCATCACTAAAGTTGTCTTCACTATAGACGGTTCTTAGGAAACAATGCACCATAGTGATGCATGTTAACTCCTAAACTAGCAGTCAGAACTCAAAGTCTTGTTCTGCATTAGACTGTCTTTCTGAAACTGAATCAATGCAATATCAAATATGTCTACATCGCTGAAGGTGTCTTCACAACAGAAGGTTCTTAAGAGAAGAATGCACCATATTGATATATGTTAACTCTTGAACTAATAGAAAGATCCAGGATTCTCTGTGAGCAAAAGAAGGTGTTTCTGAAACTGAATCAATGCAACATCAAATATGTCTCCATCACTGAAGGTGATTTCACAACAGAAGGTTCTTAGGAGTACAATGCACCATAGTGATACATGTTAACTCCTAAACTAGCAGTAAGAAGCAGGATTCTGTATGTGCAAATGGAAGCAGTTACTAAAACTGAATCAATGCAATATCAAATATGTCTCCATCACTGAAGGTGTCTTCACAACAGACGGTTCTTAGGTGAATAATGCACCATAGTGATACATGTTTACTCCTGAACTAGCAGTAAGAACCAGAATTCTGTATGTGCAAAAGAAGGTGTTTCTGAATCTTATTCAATGCAAAATCAAGTATTTCTCCATCACTGAAGGTGTCTTCACAAAAGCACGTTCTTAGGAGAACAATGCACCATAGTGATACATGTTAACTCCTGAAATAGAAGTAAAAACCAGGATTCTCTATGTGCAAATGGAAGTAGTTACTGAAACTGAATAAATGCAATATCAAATATGTGTCCTTCACTTAAGGTGTCTTCACAACAGAAGGTTCTTAGGAGAAGAATGCACCATAGTGATACATGTTAACTCCTAAACTAGCAGTCAGAACCAGGAGTCTTGTTGTGCAAATGGAAGCAGTTATTGAAACTGAATGAATACAATATCAAATATGTCTCCATCACTGAAGGTGTCTTCACAACAGAAGGTTCTTAAGAAAAGAATGCACCATATTAATATATGTTAACTCTTGTACTAATAGTAAGATCCAGGATTCTCTGTGAGCAAAAGAAGGTGTTTCTGAAAGTAAATCAATGCAACATCAAATATGTCTCCATCACTGAAGGTGTCTTCACAACAGAAGGTTCTTAGGAGTACAATGCACCATAGTGATACATGTTCACTCCTAAACTAGGAGTAAGAAGCCGGATTCTGTATGTGCAAATGGAAGCAGTTACTAAAACTGAATCAATGCAATATCAAATATGTCTCCATAACTGAAGGTGTCTTCACAACAGACCGTTCCTAGGAGAATAATGCACCATAGTGATACTTGTTTACTCCTGAACTACCAGTAAGAACCAGGATTCTGTATGTGCAAAAGAAGGTGTTTCTGAAACTTATTCAATGCAAAATCAAGTATGTCTCCATCACTGGAGGTGTCCTCACAACACCACGTTCTTAGGAGAACAATGCACCAAAGTGATACATGTTAACTACTGAACTAATAGTAAGATCCAGGATTCTCTGTGTACAAAAGAAGGTTTTTCTGAAACTGAATCAATGCAACATCAAATATCTCTCCATCACTGATGGTGTCTTCACAACAGAAGGTTCTTAGGAGAATAATGCACCATAGTGATACATGTTAACTCCTGAAATAGAAGTAAGAGCCAGGATTCTCTATGTGCAAATGGAAGCAGTTACTCAAACTGAATAAATGCAATATCAAATATGTCTCCATCACTGAAGGTGTCTTCACAACAGAAGGTTCTTAGGAGAAGAATGCACCATAGTGATACATGTTAACTCCCAAACTAGCAGTAAGAAGCCGGATTCTGTATGTGCAAATGGAAGCAGTTACTAAAACTCAATCAATGCAATATCAAATGTGTCTCCATCACTGAAGGTGTCTTCACAACAGAAGGTTCTTAAGAGAAGAATGCACCATATTGATATATGTTAACTCTTGAACTAATAGTAAGATCCAGGATTCTCTGTGAGCAAAAGAAGGTGTTTCTGAAACTGAATCAATGCAACATCAAATATGTCTCCTTCACTGAAGGTGTCTTCACAACAGAAGGTTCTTAGGACTACAATGCACCATAGTGATACATGTTACCTCCTAAACTAGGAGTAAGACGCCGGATTCTGTATGTGCAAATGGAAGCAGTTTCTGAAACTGAATCAATGCAACATCAAATACGTCTCCATCACTAAAGGTGTCTTCACAATAGACGGTTCTTAGGAAAACAATGCACCATAGTGATGCATGTTAACTCCTAAACTAGCAGTCAGAATTCAAAGTCTTGTTGTGCATAAGAATGTGTTTCTGAAACTGAATCAATGCAATATCAAATATGTCTACATCGCTGAAGGTGTCTTCACAACAGAAGGTTCTTAAGAGAAGAATGCACCATATTGATATATGTTAACTCTTGAACTAATAGTAAGATCCAGGATTCTCTGTGAGCAAAAGAAGGTGCTTCTGAAACTGAATCAATGGAACATCAAATATGTCTCCATCACTGAAGATCTCTTCAAAACAGAAGGTTCTTAGGAGTACAATGCACCATAGTGATACTTGTTTACTCCTGAACTAGCAGTAAGAACCAGGAGGTTCTTAGGAGAAGAATGCACCATAGTGATACATGTTAACTCCTGAAATAGAAGTAAGAACCAGGATTCTGTATGTGCAAATGGAAGCACTTACTAAAACTGAATCAATGCAATATCAAGTATGTCTCCATCACTGAAGGTGTCTTCACAACAGACGGTTTTTAGGTGAATAATGCACCATAGTGATACATGTTAACTCCTAAAATAGCAGTAAGAACCTCGATTCTGTATGTGCAAAAGAAGGTGTTTGTGAAACTGAATCAATGCAATATCAAATATGTCTCCATTACTGAAGGTGTCTTCACAACAGAAGGTTCTTAGGAGAAAAATGCACTATAGTGACACATGTTAACTCCTGAACTAATAGTAAGATCCCGGATTCTGTATGTGTAAAAGAAGGTGTTTGTGAAACTGATTCAATGCAATATCAAATATTTCTCCATCACTGAAGGTTTGTTCACAACAGAAGGTTCTTAGGGGAACAATGCACCATAGTGATACATGTAAACTCCTAAACTAACAGATGGAACCAGGATCGGTTATGTGTAAATGAAGGTGTTTTTGGAACTGAATCAATACAATATCAAATATGAATCCATCACTGAAGGTGTCTTCACAACAGAACGTTCTTAGGAGAACAATGCACCATAGTGATACATGTTTACTCCTAAACTAGCATTAAGTAGCTAGATTCTGTATGTGCAAATGGAAGCAGTTACTGAAACAGAATCAATGCAATATCAAATATGTCTCCATCACTGTAGGTGTCTTCACAACAGACGGTTCTTAGGAGAATAATGCACCATAGTGATACATGTTTACTCCTGAACTAGCAGTAAGAACCAGGATTCTGTTTGTGCAAAAGAAGGTGTTTCTGAAACTGAATCATTGCAACATCAAATATGTCTCCATCACTGAAGGTGTCTTCACAACAGAACGTTCGTAGGAGAACAATGCACCATAGTGATACATGTTAACTCCCGAACTAATAGTAAGATCCAGGATTCTCTCTGTACAAAAGAAGGTGTTTCTGAAACTGAATCAATGCAACATCAAATATCTCTCCATCACTGAAGGTGTCTCCACAACAGAAGGTTCTTAGGAGAAGAATGCACCATAGTGATACATGTTAACTCCTGAAATAGAAGTAAGAACCAGGATTCTCTATGTGCAAATGGAAGCAGTTACTGAAACTGAATCAATGCAATATCAAATATGTCTCCATCACTTAAGGTGTCTTCACAACAGATGGTTCTTAAGAGAAGAATGCACCATATTGATATATGTTAACTCTTGAACTAATAGAAAGATCCAGGATTCTCTGTGAGCAAAAGAAGGTGTTTCTGAAACTGAATCAATGCAACATCAAATATGTCTCCATCACTGAAGGTGTCTTCACAACAGAAGGTTCTTAGGACTACAATGCACCATAGTGATACATGTTAACTCCTAAACTAGGAGTAAGACGCCGGATTCTGTATGTGCAAATGGAAGCAGTAACTGAAACTGAATCAATGCAACATCAAATACGTCTCCATCACTAAAGTTGTCTTCACAATAGACGGTTCTTAGGAGAACAATGCACCATAGTGATGCATGTTAACTCCTAAACTAGCAGTCAGAACTCAAAGTCTTGTTGTGCATTAGAATGTCTTTCTGAAACTGAATCAGTGCAATATCAAATATGTCTACATCGCTGAAGGTGTCTTCACAACAGAAGGTTCTTAAGAGAAGAATGCACCATATTGATATATGATAACTCTTGAACTAATAGAAAGATCCAGGATTCTCTGTGAGCAAAAGAAGGTGTTTCTGAAACTGAATCAATGCAACATCAAATATGTCTCCATCACTGAAGATGTCTTCACAACAGAAGGTTCTTAAGAGAAGAATTCACCATATTGATATATTTTAACTCGTGAACTAATAGTAAGATCCAGGATTCTCTGTGAGCAAAAGAAGGTGTTTCTGAAACTGAATCAATGCAACATCAAATATGTCTCCATCACTGAAGGTGATTTCACAACAGAAGATTCTTAGGAGTGCAATGCACCATAGTGATACATGGTAACTCCTAAACTAGGAGTAAGAACCCGGATTCTGTATGTGCAAAAGGAAGAAGTTACTAAAACTGAATCAATGCAATATCAAATATGTCTCCATCACTGAAGGTGTCTTCACAACAGACGGTTCTTAGGAGAATAATGCACCATAGTGGTACATGTTTACTTTTGAACTAGCAGTAAGAACCAGGATTCTGTATGTGCAAAAGAAGGTTTTTCTGAAACTTATTCAATGCAAAATCAAGTATTTCTCCATCACTGAAGGTGTCTTCACAACAGCACGTTCTTAGGAGAACAATGCACCATTGTGATACATGTTAACTCCTGAAATAGAAGTAAGAACCAGGATTCTCTATCTGCAAATGGAAGCAGTTACTGAAACTGAATAAATGCAACATCAAATACGTCTCCATCACTAAATGTGTCTTCACAATAGACGGTTCTTAGGAAAACAATGCACCATAGTGATGCATGTTAACTCCTAAACTAGCAGTCAGAACTAAGAGTCTTGTTGTGCATAAGAATGTGTTTCTGAAACTGAATCTATGCAATATCAAATATGTCTCCATCACTGAAGGTGTCTTCACAACAGAAGGTTCTTAAGAGAAGAATGCACCACATTGATACATGTTAACTCTGGAACTAATAGTAAGATCCAGGATTCTCTGTGAGCAAAAGAAGGTGTTTCTGAAACTAAATCAATGCAACATCAAATATGTCTCCATCACTGAAGGTGTCTTCACAACAGAAGGTTCTTAGGAGTACAATGCACCATAGTGATACATGTTAACTCCTAAACTAGCAGTCAAAACTCAAATTCTTGTTGTGGATAAGAATGTGTTTCTGAAACTGAATCAATGCAATATCAAATATTTCTCCATCACTGAAGGTTTGTTCACAACAGACGGTTCTTAGGGGAACAATGCACCATAGTGATACATGTAAACTCCTAAACTAACAGATGGAACCAGGATCGGTTATGTGTAAATGAAGGTGTTTTTGGAACTGAATCAATACAATATCAAATATGAATACATCACTGAAGGTGTCTTCACAACAAAACGTTCTTAGGAGAACAATGCACCATAGTGATACATGTTTACTCCTAAACTAGCATTAATTAGCTAGATTCTGTATGTGCAAATGGAAGCAGTTACTGAAACAGAATCAATGCAATATCAAATATGTCTCCATCACTGTAGGTGTCTTCACAACAGACGGTTCTTAGGAGAATAATGCACCATAGTGATACATGTTTACTCCTGAACTAGCAGTAAGAACCAGGATTCTGTATGTGCAAAAGAAGGTGTTTCTGAAACTGAATCATTGCAACATCAAATATGTCTCCATCACTGAAGGTGTCTTCACAACAGAACGTTCGTAGGAGAACAATGCACCATAGTGATACATGTTAACTCCCGAACTAATAGTAAGATCCAGGATTCTCTCTGTACAAAAGAAGGTGTTTCTGAAACTGAATCAATGCAACATCAAATATCTCTCCATCACTGAAGGTGTCTCCACAACAGAAGGTTCTTTGGAGAAGAATGCACCATAGTGATACATGTTAACTCCTGAAATAGAAGTAAGAACCAGGATTCTCTATGTGCAAATGGAAGCAGTTACTGAAACTGAATCAATGCAACATCAAATATGTCTCCATGACTGAAGGTGTCTTCACAACAGAAGGTTCTTAAGAGAAGAATGAACCATATTGATATATGTTAACACTTGAACGAATAGTAAGATCCAGGATTCTCTGTGAGCAAAAGAAGGTGTTTCTGAAACTGAATCAATGCAACATCAAATATGTCTCCTTCACTGAAGGTGTCTTCACAACAGAAGGTTCTTAGGACTACAATGCACCATAGTGATACATGTTAACTCCTAAACTAGGAGTAAGACGCCGGATTCTGTATGTGCAAATGGAAGCAGTAACTGAAACTGAATCAATGCAACATCAAATACGTCTCCATCACTAAAGTTGTCTTCACAATAGACGGTTCTTAGGAGAACAATGCACCATAGTGATGCATGTTAACTCCTAAACTAGCAGTCAGAACTCAAAGTCTTGTTGTGCATTAGAATGTCTTTCTGAAACTGAATCAATGCAATATCAAATATGTCTACATCGCTGAAGGTGTCTTCACAACAGAAGGTTCTTAAGAGAAGAATGCACCATATTGATATATGTTAACTCTTGAACTAATAGAGAGATCCAGGATTCTCTGTGAGCAAAAGAAGGTGTTTCTGAAACTGAATCAATGCAACATCAAATATGTCTCCATCACTGAAGGTGATTTCACAACAGAAGGTTCTTAGGAGTACAATGCACCATAGTGATACATGGTAACTCCTAAACTAGGAGTAAGTACCCGGATTCTGTATGTGCAAAAGGAAGCAGTTACTAAAACTGAATCAATGCAATATCAAATATGTCTCCATCACTGAAGGTGTCTTCACAACACACGGTTCTTAGGAGAATAATGCACCATAGTGATACATGTTTACTTCTGAACTAGCAGTAAGAACCAGGATTCTGTATGTGCAAAAGAAGGTGTTTCTGAAACTTATTCAATGCAAAATCAAGTATTTCTCCATCACTGAAGGTGTCTTCACAACAGCACGTTCTTAGGAGAACAATGCACCATAGTGATACATGTTAACTCCTGAAATAGAAGTATGAACCAGGATTCTCTATGTGCAAATGGAAGCAGTTACTGAAACTGAATAAATGCAACATCAAATACGTCTCCATCACTAAAGGTGTCTTCACAATAGACGGTTCTTAGGAAAACAATGCACCATAGTGATGCATGTTAACTCCTAAACTAGCAGTCAGAACTAAGAGTCTTGTTGTGCAAAAAATGTGTTTCTGAAACTGAATCAATGCAATATCAAATATGTCTACATCGCTGAAGGTGTCTTCACAACAGAAGGTTCTTAAGAGAAGAATGCACCATATTGATATATGTTAACTCTTGAACTAATAGTAAGATCCAGGATTCTCTGTGAGCAAAAGAAGGTGCTTCTGAAACTGAATCAATGGAACATCAAATATGTCTCCATCACTGAAGATCTCTTCACAACAGAAGGTTCTTAGGAGTACAATGCACCATAGTGATACTTGTTTACTCCTGAACTAGCAGTAAGAACCAGGATTCTGTATGTGCAAAAGAAGGTGTTTCTGAAACGTATTCAATGCAAAATCAAGTATGTCTCCATCACTGAAGGTGTCTTCACAACACCACGTTCTTAGGAGAACAATGCACCAAAGTGATACATGTTAACTACTGAACTAATAGTAAGATCCAGGATTCTCTGTGTACAAAAGAAGGTTTTTCTGAAACTGAATCAATGCAACATCAAATATCTCTCCATCACTGAAGTTGTCTTCAGAACAGAAGGTTCTTTGGAGAAGAATGCACCATAGTGATACATGTTAACTCCTGAAATAGAAGTAAGAACCAGGATTCTCTATGTGCAAATGGAAGCAGTTACTCAAACTGAATAATTGCAATATCAAATATGTCTCCATCACTGAAGGTTTCTTCACAACAGAAGGTTCTTAGGAGAAGAATGCACCATAGTGATACATGTTAACTCCTGAAATAGAAGTAAGAACCAGGATTCTGTATGTGCAAATGGAAGCAGTTACTAAAACTGAATCAATGCAATATCAAATATGTCTCCATCACTGAAGGTGTCTTCACAACAGACGGTTTTTAGGTGAATAATGCACCATAGTGATACATGTTAACTCCTAAAATAGCAGTAAGAACCTCGATTCTGTATGTGCAAAAGAAGGTGTTTGTGAAACTGAATCAATGCAATATCAAATATGTCTCCATTACTGAAGGTGTCTTCACGACAGAAGGTTCTTTGGAGAAAAATGCACTATAGTGACACATGTTAACTCCTGAACTAATAGTAAGATCCCGGATTCTGTATGTGTAAAAGAAGGTGTTTGTGAAACTGAATCAATGCAATATCAAATATTTCTCCATCACTGAAGGTTTGTTCACAACAGACGGTTCTTAGGGGAACAATGCACCATAGTGATACATGTAAACTCCTAAACTAACAGATGGAACCAGGATCGGTTATGTGTAAATGAAGGTGTTTTTGGAACTGAATCAATACAATATCAAATATGAATCCATGACTGAAGGTGTCTTCACAACAGAACGTTCTTAGGAGAACAATGCACCATAGTGATACATGTTTACTCCTAAACTAGCATTAAGTAGCTAGATTCTGTATGTGCAAATGGAAGCAGTTACTGAAACAGAATCAATGCAATATCAAATATGTCTCCATCACTATAGGTGTCTTCACAACAGACGGTTCTTAGGAGAATAATGCACCATAGTGATACATGTTTACTCCTGAACTAGCAGTAAGAACCAGGATTCTGTATGTGCAAAAGAAGGTGTTTCTGAAACTGAATCATTGCAACATCAAATATGTCTCCATCACTGAAGGTGTCTTCACAAAAGAACGTTCGTAGGAGAACAATGCACCATAGTGATACATGTTAACTCCCGAACTAATAGTAAGATCCAGGATTCTCTCTGTACAAAAGAAGGTGTTTCTGAAACTGAATCAATGCAACATCAAATATCTCTCCATCACTGAAGGTGTCTCCACAACAGAAGGTTCTTAGGAGAAGAATGCACCATAGTGATACATGTTAACTCCTGAAATAGAAGTAAGAACCAGGATTCTCTATGTGCAAATGGAAGTAGTTACTGAAAGTGAATCAATGCAATATCAAATATGTCTCCATCACTTAAGGTGTCTTCACAACAGAAGGTTCTTAGGACTACAATGCACCATAGTGATACATGTTAACTCCTAAACTAGGAGTAAGACGCTGGATTCTGTATGTGCAAATGGAAGCAGTAACTGAAACTGAATCAATGCAACATCAAATACGTCTTCATCACTAAAGTTGTCTTCACAATAGACGGTTCTAAGGAGAACAATGCACCATAGTGATGCATGTTAACTCCCAAACTAGCAGTCAGAACTCAAAGTCTTGTTGTGCATTAGAATGTCTTTCTGAAACTGAATCAGTGCAATATCAAATATGTCTACATCGCTGAAGGTGTCTTCACAACAGAAGGTTCTTAAGAGAAGAATGCACCATATTGATATATGTTAACTCTTGAACTAATAGAAAGATCCAGGATTCTCTGTGAGCAAAAGAAGGTGTTTCTGAAACTGAATCAATGCAACATCAAATATGTCTCCATCACTGAAGATGTCTTCACAACAGAAGGTTCTTAAGAGAAGAATTCACCATATTGATGGTGAATAGTAAGATCCAGGATTCTCTGTGAGCAAAAGAAGGTGTTTCTGAAACTAAATCAATGCAACATCAAATATGTCTCCATCACTGAAGGTGTCTTCAGAACAGAAGGTTCGTAGGAGAAGAATGCACCATAGTGATACATGTTAACTCCTAAAATAGCAGTAAGAACCTCGATTCTGTATGTGCAAAAGAAGGTGTTTGTGAAACTGAATCAATGCGATATCAAATATGTCTCCATCACTGAAGGTGTCTTCACAACAGAAGGTTCTTAGGAGAACAATGCACTATAGTGACACATGTTAAGTCCTGAACTAATAGTAAAATCCCGGATTCTGTATGTGTAAAAGAACGTGTTTGTGAAACTGAATCAATGCAATATCAAATATTTCTCCATCACTGAAGGTTTGTTCACAACAGAAGGTTCTTAGGGGAACAATGCACCATAGTGATACATGTAAACTCCTTAACTAACAGATGGAACCAGGATCGGTTATGTGTAAATGAAGGTGTTTTTGCAACTGAATCAATACAATATCAAATATGAATCCATCACTGAAGGTGTCTTCACAACAGAACGTTCTTAGGAGAACAATGCACCATAGTGATACATGTTTACTCCTAAACTAGCATTAAGTAGCTAGATTCTGTATGTGCAAATGGAAGCAGTTACTGAAACAGAATCAATGCAATATCAAATATGTCTCCATCACTGTAGGTGTCTTCACAACAGACGGTTCTTAGGAGAATAATGCACCATAGTGATACATGTTTAGTCCTGAAGTAGCAGTAAAAACCAGGATTCTGTATGTGCAAAAGAAGGTGTTTCTGAAACTGAATCATTGCAACATCAAATATGTCTCCATCACTGAAGGTGTCTTCACAACAGAACGTTCGTAGGAGAACAATGCACCATAGTGAAACATGTTAACTCCCGAACTAATAGTAAGATCTAGGATTCTCTCTGTACAAAAGAAGGTGTTTCTGAAACTGAATCAATGCAACATCAAATATCTCTCCATCACTGAAGGTGTCTCCACAACAGAAGGTTCTTAGGAGAAGAATGCACCATAGTGATACATGTTAACTCCTGAAATAGAAGTAAGAACCAGGATTCTGTATGTGCAAATGGAAGCAGTTACTGAAACTGAATCAATGCAATATCAAATATGTCTCCATCACTTAAGGTGTCTTCACAACAGAAGGTTCTTAAGAGAAGAATGCACCATATTGATATATGTTAACTCTTGAACTAATAGTAAGATCCAGGATTCTCTGTGAGCAAAAGAAGGTGCTTCTTAAACTGAATCAATGCAACATCAAACATGTCTCCATCACTGAAGGTGTCTTCACAACAGAAGGTTCTTAAGAGAAGAATGCAACATATTGATATCTGTTAACTCTTGAACTAATACTAAGATCCAGGATTCTCTGTGAGCAAAAGAAGGTGTTTCTGAAACTGAATCATTGCAACATCAAATATGTCTCAATCACTGAAGGTGTCTTCACAACAGAAGGTTCTTAGGAGTACAATGCACCATAGTGATACATGTTAACTCCTAAACTCGGAGTAAGAAGCCGGATTCTGTATGTGCAAATGGAAGCAGTTACTGAAACTGAATCAATGCAATATCAAATATGTCTCCATCACTGGAGGTGTCTTCACAACGGACGGTTCTTAGGAGAATAATGCACTATAGTGACACATGTTAACTCCTGAACTAATTGTAAGATCCAGGATTCTGTATGTGTAAAAGAAGGTGTTTGTGAAACTGAATCAATGCAATATCAAATATTTCTCCATCACTGAAGGTTTGTTCACAACAGAAGGTTCTTAGGGGAACAATGCACCATAGTGATACATGTGAACTCCTAAACTAACAGATTGAACCAAGATCGGGTATGTGTAAATGAAGGTGTTTTTGGAAGTGAATCAATACAAGATCAAATATGAATCCATCACTGAAGGTGTCTTCACAACAGAACGTTCCTAGGAGAACAATGCACCATAGTGATACATGTTAACTCCCGAACTAATTGTAAGATCCAGGATTCTCTGTGTACAAAAGAAGCTGTTTTTGAAACTGAATCAATGCAACATCAAATATCTCTCCATCACTGAAGGTGTTTTCGCAACAGAAGGTTCTTAGGAGAAGAATGCACCATTGTGATACATGTTAACTCCTGAAATAGAAGTAAGAACCAGGATTCTGTATGTGCAAATGGAAGCAGTTACTGAAACTGAATGAATGCAATATCAAATATGTCTCCATCACTGACGGTGTCTTCACAACAGACGGTTCTCAGGAGAACAATGCACCATAGTGATACATGTTTACTCCTAAACTACAATTAAGTAGCCAGATTCTGTATGTGCAAATGGAAGCAGTTACTGAAACAGAATCAATGCAATATCAAATATGTCTTCATCACTGAAGGTGTCTTCACAACAGTCGGTTCTTAGGAGAATAATGCACCATAGTGATACATGTTTACTCCTGAACTAGCAGTATGAACAGGATTCTGTATGTGCAAAAGAAGGTGTTTCTGAAACTGAATCAATGCAACATCAAATATGTCTCCATCACTGAAGGTGTCTTCACATCAGAAGGCTCTTAGGAGAAGAATGCACCATAGTGATACATGTTTACTCCTGAACTAGCAGTAAGAACCTGGATACTGTATGTGCCAAAGAAGGTTTTTCTGAAACTGATTCAATGCAACATCAAATATGTCTCCATCACTGAAGGTGTCTTCACAACAGAACGTTCTTAGGAGAACGATGCACCATAGTGATACATGTTAACTCCCAAACTCATAGTAACATCCAGGATTCTCTGTGTAGAAAAGAAGGTGTTTCTGAAACTGAATCAATGCAACATCAAATATCTCTCCATCACTGAAGGTGTCTTCACAACAGAAGGTTCTTAGGAGAAGAATGCACCATAGTTATACATGTTAACTGCTGAAATAGAAGTAAGAACCAGGATTCGCTATGTGCAAATGGAAGCAGTAACTGAAACTGAATCAATGCAATATCAAATATGTCTCCATCACTGAAGGGGTCTTCACAACAGAAGGTTCTTAGGAGAAGAATGCACCATAGTGATACATGTTAACTCCTAAACTAGCAGTAAGAAGCCGGATTCTGTATGTGCAAATGGAAGCAGTTACTGAAACTGAATCAATGCAATATCAAATATGTCTCCATCACTGAATGTGTCTTCACAAGAGACGGTTCTTAGGAGAATAATGCACCATAGTGATACATGTTAACTCTGAAACTAGTAGTAAGAACCTGGATTCTGTATGTGCAAAAGAAGGTGTTTCTGAAACTGAATCAATGCAATATCAAATATGCCTCTATCACTGATGTTGTCTTCACAACAGAAGGTTCTTTGGAGACGAATGCACCATAGTGATACATGTAACTCCAGAACTAGAAGTAAGAACCAGGATTCTGTAGGTGCAAATGAAAGCAGTTACTGAAACTGAATCAATGCAATATCAAATATGTCTCCATCACTGAAGGTGTTTTCAAAACAGAAGGTTCTTAAGAGAAGAATGCACCATATTGATATATGTTAACTCTTGAACTAATAGTAAGATCCAGGATTCTCTGTGAGCAAAAGAAGGTATTTCTGAAACTGAATCAATGCAACATCAAATATGTCTCCATCACTGAAGGTGTCTTCACAACAGAAGGTTCTTAGGAGTACAATGCACCATAGTGATACATGTTAACTCATAAACTAGGAGTAAGAAGCCTGTTTCTGTATGTGCAAATGGAAGCAGTTACTCAAACTGAATTAATGCAATAACAAATATGTCTCCATCACTGAATGTGTCTTCGCAACAGACGGTTCTTAGGAGAATAATGCATCATACATACATCATACATGTTTACTCCTGTACTAGCAGTAAGAATCAGGATTCTGTATGTGCAAAAGAAGGTGTCTCTGAAACTGAATCAATGCAACATCAAATATGTCTCCATCACTGAAGGTGTCTTCAAAACAGAACGTTCTTGGAGAACAATGCACCATAGTGATACATGTTAACTCCCGAACTAATAGTAAGACCCAGGATTCTCTGTGTACAAAAGAAGGTGTTTCTGAAACTGAATAAATGCAATATCAAATATGTCTCCATCACTGAAGGTGTCTTCACAACAGACTGTTCTCAGGAGAACAATGCAGAAAAGTGACACATGTTAACTCCTGTACTAATAATAAGAACCAGGATTCTGTATGTGCAAATGGAAGCAGTTCCTGAACCTGAATCAATGCAACATCAAACAGACGGTTCTTAGGAGAACAATGCACCATAGTGATACAAATTAACTCCTAAACTAGCAGTAAGAACCAGGATTCTGTATATGCAAATGGAAGCAGTTACTGAAACTGAATCAATGCAATATCAAATATGTCTCCATCACTGAAGGTGTCTTCACAACAGATGGTTCTTAGGAGAAGAAGGCACCATTGTGATACATGTTAACTCCTGAAATAGAAGTAAGAACCAGGATTTTGTATGTGCAAATGGAAGCAGTTACTGAAACTGAATGAATGCAATATCAAATATGTCTCCATCACTGACGGTGTCTTCACAACAGACGGTTCTTAGGAGAACAATGCACCATAGTGATACATGTTTACTCCTAAACTAGCATTCTGTATGTGTAAAAGAAGGTGTTTGTGAAACTGAATCAATGCAATATGAAATATGTCTCCATCACTGAAGGTGTCTTCCCAACAGAAGGTTCTTAAGAGAAGAATGCACCATATTGATATATGTTAACTCTTGATCTAATAGTAAGATCCAGGATTCTGTATGTGCAAAAGAAGGTGTTCGTTAAACTTAATCAATGCAACATCAAATACGTCTCCATCACTGAAGGTTTCTTCAATATAGACGGTTCTTAGGAGAACAATGCACCATAGTGATACATATTTACTGCTAAACTAGCAGTAAGAACCAGGATTCTGTATGTGCAAGAGAAGGTGTTTCTGAAACTTATTCAATGCAAAATCAAGTATGTCTCCATCACTGAAGGTGTCTTCACAACAGCACGTTCTTAGGAGAACAATGCACCAGAGTGATACATGTTAACTACTGAACTAATAGTAAGATCCAGGATTCTCTGTGTACAAAAGAAGGTTTTTCTGAAACTGAATCAATGCAAAATCAAGTATGTCTCCATCACTGAAGGTGTCTTCTCAACAGATGGTTCTTAGGAGTACAATGCACCATAGTGATACATGTTAACTCCTGAACTAATAGTAAGAACCAGGATTCTCTATGTGCAAATGGAAGCAGTTACTGAAACTGAATCAATGCAGTATCAAATATGTCTCCATCATTGAAGGTTTCTTCACAACAGAAGGTTCTTAGGAGAAGAATGCACCATAGTGGCACATGTGAACTTCTGAACTAATAGTAAGATCGAGGATTCTGTATGTGTAAAAGAAGGTGTTTGTGAAATTGAATCTATTCAATATCAAATATGTCTCCATCACTGAAGGTGTGCTCACAACAGAAGGTTCTCAGGGGAACAATGCACCATAGTGACACATATTAACTCCTGAACTTATACTAAGATCCAGGATTCTCTATGTGTAGAAGAAGGTGTTTCTGAAACTGAATCAATGCAATATCAAATATCACTGAAGTTGTCTTCACAACAGAAGGTTTTTACGAGAACAATGCACCTTAGTGATACATGTTAACTCCTGAACTATATGTAAGAACCAGGATTTTGTAAGTGCAAATGGAAAAATTTACTGAAACTGAATCAATGCAATATCAAATATGTCTTCATCACTGAAGGTGTCTTCACAAAAGAAGGTTCTTAGGAGAACAATGCACCATCGTGACACATGTTAACTCCTGAACTAGCAGTAAGAACTAGGATTCTGTATGTGCAAAACAAGGTGTTTCTGAAACTGAATCAATGCAATATCAAATATATATACATCACTGAAGGTGTGTTCACAACAGAAGGTTCTTAGGGGAACAATGCACCATAATGATACATGTTAACTCCAAAACTAACAGAAGGAACCAGGATCGGTTATGTGCAAATGGAAGCAGTTACTGAAACTGAATTAATGCTTCAGGGTTAGGGTTAGGGGTTAGGGTTAGGGTTTAGAGTTAGGGTTAGGGTTTAGGGTTAGGGTTAGGGTTAGGGTAAGGCTAGGGTTAAGGTTTAGGGTTAGGGTTAGGGTGTGGGTAGGGTTAGGGTGCTTTATTTAAATTAGGGTTAGCGTTAGGGTTTGGGATGCCGCTAAGGTTAGGGTCAGGGTTAGGCTTCGGGATTAAGGGTTAGGGTTAGTGTTAGGGTTTCCTTTAAATTAGGGTTAGCGTTAGGGTTTGGCATGGCGTTAAGGTTAGGGTCAGGGTTGGGATTAATGTTTAAGGTTAGGGTTAGGGTTAGGGCTAGGGCTAGGGTTAGGGTTTAGTATTAGGGTTAGGGTTAGGTTCAGGGTCGTGTTAGGGTTTCATTTAAATTAGGGTTAGCGTTAGAGTTTGGAATGGCGTTAAGATTAGGGTTAGGGTAAGGGTTAGGGTTTAGGTTTAGGGTTAGGGTTAGGGTTAAGGTTAGCCTTAGGATTTGGGTTAGGGTTTAGGGTTAGTGTTAGCGTTAGGGCTAGGGTTAGGGTTAAGGTTTGGGATTAGGGTTAGGTTTAGGTTTAGGTTTAAGGGTTAGGGTTAGAGTTTAGGTTTAGTTTTAGGGTTAGGGTTAAGGCTAGGGGTAAGGATTAGGGTTAGGGTTTGGGTTCGGGTTAGGGTAGTGTTAGGGTTTGGGATGGCATTAAGGTTAGGGTTAGGGTTAGGTTTAGGGTAGTGTTAGGGTTTCATTTAAATTAGGGTTAGCGTTAGCATTTTGGATGGCGCTAATGTTAGTGTAAGAGTTTGTCTTAGGGTTTGGGGTTAGGAATAGGGTTTACGGTTACGGTTAGGGCTAGGGTTAGGGTTAAGGTTAAGGATTAGGGTTAGGGTTAGAGTTAGGGTAGTGTTAGGGTTTCATTTAAATTAGTGTTAGCGTTAGGGTTTGGGATTGTGTTAAGGTTAGGGTTAGGATTTACGGTTAGGGTTCGGATTAGGGTTATGGTTAGGTTTAGGGTTTGGATTAGGGTTAGGGTTTAGGGTTAGGGTTAGGGTTAGAGTTAGAGCTAGGGTTAGGGTTAAGGTTTTGGTTTAGGGTTAGTGTCAGTGTTAGGGTTAGGGTTAAGGATTGGGGTTAGGGTTAGGGTTCGGGTTAGGGTAGTGTTAGGGTTTCATTTAAATTAAGGTTAGCGTTAGGGTTTGGGATGGCATTAAGGTTAGGGTTCGGGTAAGATTTAGGGTTAGTGTTCGGATTAGGATCAGGGTTTAGTGTTATGGTTAGACTTAGGGTTAAAGTTTGGGTTTAGGGTTTGGGTTAGGTTTTAGGGTTAGGGTTAGGGCTAAGTTTAAGGTTTCGGATTAGGGTTAGCGTTCGGGTTTGGGATAGCGTTAAGGTTAGTGTTAGGGTTAGGCTTAGGCTTAGGGTTAGGGTTTATTGTTAGTGTTTAGGGTTAGGGTTAGGGTTAGGGCTAGAGTTAGGGTAAGTGTTAAGGTTTAGGGTTAGGGTTAGTGTTTAGGTTTCGGGTTAGGGTTAGGGTTAAGGATTAGGGTTAGGGTTAGGGTTAGTGTAGTGTTAGGGTTTCATTTAAATTAGGGTTAGCGTTAGGGTTTAGGACGGCGTTAAGGTTAGGGTTAGGGTTATGGTTTAGGGTTACGGTTAGGTTTAGGGTTTAGGGTTAGCGTTAGGCTCAGGTTTTCGGGTTAGGGATAGGGTTAGGGTAAGGAATGGGTTAGGTTTAGGATGAGGGTTACGGTTAGGGTTAGGGTAGGGAAACTGTTTCTGAAACTGTTTGAATGCAATGTCAAATTTAAATCCATGAAAGAGGTATTCACAACAGAAAGTTCTTTGGAGGAACGTGTGTACGTGTGATAAGAACATAAGGTTCTTTGGAAAATATTGAAACATAGTGATACATGTTAACTCCTGAATTAGCAGTAAGAACCAGGATTCTGTATGTGCAAATGAAAGCTGTTTCTGAAACTGAATCAAAGCAATATCAAATTTGGCACCACCCATTAAGTTGTGTTAACAACATTAGGTTCTTAGGAGAACAATGTACCGGAGTGATACATGATAACTGTTCAACTAGCAGTAAGAACCAAGTTTCTGTATGGGCAAAAGGAAGCTGTTTCTGCAAGTGAATCAATCCAATATCAAATATCTCTCCATCATTGAAGGTGTTTTCACAGGACAAGGTTCTTAGGAGTACAGTGCACCTTAGTGATACCAGTTAACTCCTGAACTAGGAGTACGAACTATTTTTCTGTATGAGCAAATGGAAGCCGTTTCTGAAATTGAATCAATGGAATATCAAATTAATCTCTATCACTGAAGGTGTCTTCACAAAAGAAGTTTCTTAGAAGTACAATGGACCATAGTGATACATGTTAACTCCTGAACTAGCAGTAAGTAAGAACCAGGATTCTCTATGCAAATGGAAGCAGGTACTGAAACTGAATCAATGCAATATCAAATATGTCTCCATCACTGAAGGTGTCTTCACAACAGACGGTTCTTAGGAGAACAATGCACCATAGTGATACATCTTAACCCCTAAACTAGGAGTAAGAACCAGCATTGTGTATGTGCAAAAGAAGGTGTTTGTGAAACTGATTCAATGCAATATCAAATATGTCTCCATCACTGAAGGTGTCTTCAGAACAGAAGGTTCTTTGGAGAAGAATGCACGATAGTGATACATGTTAACTCTTAAACTAGCAGTAAGAACCCGGATTCTTTATGTGCAAAAGAAGGTGTTTCTGAAACTGAATCAATGCAATATCAAATCTGTCTCCATCACTGAAGGTGTATTCACAACAGAAGGTTCTTAGGGGAACAATGCACCATAATGATACATGTGAACTCCTAAACTAACAGAAGGAACCAGGATCGGTTATGTGCAAATGAAGCAGTTACTGAAACTGAATCAATGCAATATCAAATATGTCTCCATCCCTTACGGTTTCTTCACAACAGACGGTTCTTCGCAGTACAATGCACCATAGTGATACATGTTAACTCCTGAACTAGAGGTAAGAACCAGGATTCTGGATGTGCAAATGGAAGCAGTTACTGAAACTGAATCAATGCAATATCAAATATGTCTTCATCACTGAATGTATGTTCACAACAGAAGGTTCTAAGGAGAAGAATGCACCATAGAGATACATGTTAACTCCTGAAATAGAAGTAAGAACCACGATTCTCTATGTACAAATGGAAGCAGTTACTGAAACTGAATAAATGCAATATCAAATATGTCTCCATCACTGAAGGAGTCTTCACAACAGAAGGTTCTTAGGAGTACAATCCACCATAGTGATACATGTTAACTTCTAAACTAGCAGTAAGAAGCCGGATTCTGGATGTGCAAATGGAAGCAGTTACTGAAACTGAATAAATGCAATATCAAATATGTCTCCATCACTGAATGTGTCTTCACAACAGACGGTTCTTAGGAGAATAATGCACCTTAGTGATACATGTTTACTCCTGAACTAGCAGTAAGACCCAGGATTCTGCATGTGCAAAAGATGGTATTTCTGAAACTGAATCAATGCAACATCAAATATGTCTCCATCACTGAAGGTGTCTTCACAACAGAACTTTCTTAGGAGAACAATGCACCATAGTGATACATGTTAACTCCCGAACTAATAGTAAGATCCAGGATTCTCTGTGTACAAAAGAAGGTGTTTCTGAAACTGAATCAATGCAACATCAAATATCTCTCCATCACTGAAGGTGTCTTCACAACAGAAGGTTCTTAGGAGAAGAATGCACCATAGTGATACATGTTAACTCCTGAAATAGAAGTTATACCCAGGATTCTCTATTTGCAAATGGTAGCAGTTACTGAAACTGAATAAATGCAATATCAAATATGTCTCCATCACTGAAGGTGTCTTCACAACAGAAGGTTCTTAGGAGAAGAATGCACCATAGTGATACATGTTAACTCCTAAACTAGGAGTAAGAAGCCAGATTCTGTATGTGCAAATGGAAGCAGTTACTGAAACTGAATCAATGCAATATCAAATATGTCTCCATCACTGAAGGTGTCTTCTCAACAGTCGGTTCTTAGGAGAATAATGCACCATAGTGATACATGTTTACTCCTGAACTAGCAGTATGAACAGGATTCTGTATGTGCAAAAGAAGGTGTTTCTGAAACTGAATCAATGCAACATCAAATATGTCTCCATCACTGAAGGTGTCTTTACATCAGAAGGCTCTTAGGAGAAGAATGCACCATAGTGATACATGTTAACTCGGAAACTAGCAGTCAGAACCAGGAGTCTTGTTGTGAAAAAGAAGGTGTTTCTGAAACTGAATCAATGCAACATCAAATATCTCTCCATCACTGAAGGTGTCTCCACAACAGAAGGTTCTTAGGAGAAAAATGCACCATAGTGACACATGTTAACACCTGAAATAGAAGTAAGAACCAGGATTCTCTATGTGCAAATGGAAGCAGTTACTGAAACTGAATAAATGAAATATCAAATATGTCTCCCTCACTGAAGGTGTCTTGACAACAGAAGGTTCTTAAGAGAAAAATGCACCATAGTGATACATGTTAACTCCTAAACTAGCATTAAGAAACAGGATTCTGTGTGTGCAAAAGAAGGTGTTTCTGAAACTGAATCAATGCAACATCAAATATCACTCCATCACTGAAGGTGTCTTCACAACAGAAGGTTCTTAGGAGAAGAATGTACCATAGTGATACATGTTAACTCGTGAAATAGAAGAAAGACCCAGGATTCTCTATTTGCAAATGGTAGCAGTTACTGAAACTGAATAAATGCAATATCAAATATGTCTCCATCACTTAAGGTGTCTTCACAACAGAAGGTTCTTAGCAGAAGAATGCACCAAAATGATACATGTTAATTCCTAAACTAGTAGTAAGAACCTGGATTCTGTATGTGCAAAAGAAGGCGTTTCTGAAACTGAATCAATGCAATATCAAATATGTCTCCATCACTGAAGGTGTCTTCACAACAGAAGGTTCTTAGGAGAAGAATGCACCATAGTGATACATGTTAACTCCTAAACTAGGAGTAAGAAGCCAGATTCTGTATGTGCAAATCGAAGCAGTTACTGAAACTGAATCAATGCAATATCAAATATGTCTCCATCACTGAAGGTGTCTTCACAACAGTCGGTTCTTAGGAGAATAATGCACCATAGTGATACATGTTTACTCCTGAACTAGCAGTAAGAACCAGAATTGTGTATGTGCAAAAGAAGGTGTTTCTGAAACTGTATCAATGCAACATCAAATATGTCTACATCACTGAAGTTGTCTTCACAACAGAAGGTTCGTAGGAGAACAATGCACCATAGTGATACATGTTAACTCCCGAAATAATAGTAAGAACCAGGATTCTCTATGTGCAAATGGAGCAGTTACTGAAACTGAATAAATGCAATATCAAATATGACTCCATCACTGAAGGAGTCTTCACAACAGAAGGTTCTTAGGAGTACAATCCACCATAGTGATACATGTTAACTTCTAAACTAGCAGTAAGAAGCCGGATTCTGGATGTGCAAATGGAAGCAGTTACTGAAACTGAATAAATGCAATATCAAATATGTCTCCATCACTGAATGTGTCTTCACAACAGACGGTTCTTAGGAGAATAATGCACCTTAGTGATACATGTTTACTCCTGAACTAGCAGTAAGACCCAGGATTCTGCATGTGCAAAAGATGGTATTTCTGAAACTGAATCAATGCAACATCAAATATGTCTCCATCACTGAAGGTGTCTTCACAACAGAACTTTCTTAGGAGAACAATGCACCATAGTGATACATGTTAACTCCCGAACTAATAGTAAGATCCAGGATTCTCTGTGTACAAAAGAAGGTGTTTCTGAAACTGAATCAATGCAACATCAAATATCTCTCCATCACTGAAGGTGTCTTCACAACAGAAGGTTCTTAGGAGAAGAATGCACCATAGTGATACATGTTAACTCCTGAAATAGAAGTTATACCCAGGATTCTCTATTTGCAAATGGTAGCAGTTACTGAAACTGAATAAATGCAATATCAAATATGTCTCCATCACTGAAGGTGTCTTCACAACAGAAGGTTCTTAGGAGAAGAATGCACCATAGTGATACATGTTAACTCCTAAACTAGGAGTAAGAAGCCAGATTCTGTATGTGCAAATGGAAGCAGTTACTGAAACTGAATCAATGCAATATCAAATATGTCTCCATCACTGAAGGTGTCTTCTCAACAGTCGGTTCTTAGGAGAATAATGCACCATAGTGATACATGTTTACTCCTGAACTAGCAGTATGAACAGGATTCTGTATGTGCAAAAGAAGGTGTTTCTGAAACTGAATCAATGCAACATCAAATATGTCTCCATCACTGAAGGTGTCTTCACATCAGAAGGCTCTTAGGAGAAGAATGCACCATAGTGATACATGTTAACTCGGAAACTAGCAGTCAGAACCAGGAGTCTTGTTGTGAAAAAGAAGGTGTTTCTGAAACTGAATCAATGCAACATCAAATATCTCTCCATCACTGAAGGTGTCTCCACAACAGAAGGTTCTTAGGAGAAAAATGCACCATAGTGACACATGTTAACACCTGAAATAGAAGTAAGAACCAGGATTCTCTATGTGCAAATGGAAGCAGTTACTGAAACTGAATAAATGAAATATCAAATATGTCTCCCTCACTGAAGGTGTCTTGACAACAGAAGGTTCTTAAGAGAAAAATGCACCATAGTGATACATGTTAACTCCTAAACTAGCATTAAGAAACAGGATTCTGTGTGTGCAAAAGAAGGTGTTTCTGAAACTGAATCAATGCAACATCAAATATCACTCCATCACTGAAGGTGTCTTCACAACAGAAGGTTCTTAGGAGAAGAATGTACCATAGTGATACATGTTAACTCGTGAAATAGAAGAAAGACCCAGGATTCTCTATTTGCAAATGGTAGCAGTTACTGAAACTGAATAAATGCAATATCAAATATGTCTCCATCACTTAAGGTGTCTTCACAACAGAAGGTTCTTAGCAGAAGAATGCACCAAAATGATACATGTTAATTCCTAAACTAGTAGTAAGAACCTGGATTCTGTATGTGCAAAAGAAGGCGTTTCTGAAACTGAATCAATGCAATATCAAATATGTCTCCATCACTGAAGGTGTCTTCACAACAGAAGGTTCTTAGGAGAAGAATGCACCATAGTGATACATGTTAACTCCTAAACTAGGAGTAAGAAGCCAGATTCTGTATGTGCAAATCGAAGCAGTTACTGAAACTGAATCAATGCAATATCAAATATGTCTCCATCACTGAAGGTGTCTTCACAACAGTCGGTTCTTAGGAGAATAATGCACCATAGTGATACATGTTTACTCCTGAACTAGCAGTAAGAACCAGAATTGTGTATGTGCAATAGAAGGTGTTTCTGAAACTGTATCAATGCAACATCAAATATGTCTACATCACTGAAGTTGTCTTCACAACAGAAGGTTCGTAGGAGAACAATGCACCATAGTGATACATGTTAACTCCCGAAATAATAGTAAGAACCAGGATTCTCTATGTGCAAATGGAAGCAGTTACTGAAACTGAATAAATGCAATATCAAATATGACTCCATCACTTAAGGTGTCTTCACAACAGAAGGTTCTTACGAGAAGAATGCACCATAGTGATACATGTTAACTCTTAAACTAGTAGTAAGAACCTGGATTCTGTATGTGCAAAAGAAGGTGTTTCTGAAACTGAATCAATGCAATATCAAATATGTCTCTATCACTGATGTTGTCTTCACAACAGAAGGTTCTTTGGAGACGAATTCACCATAGTGATACATGTAACTCCAGAACTAGAAGTAAGAACCAGGATTCTGTAGGTGCAAATGAAAGCAGTTACTGAAACTGAATCAATGCAATATCAAATATGTCTCCATCACTGAAGGTGTCTTCAAAACAGAAGGTTCTTAAGAGAAGAATGCACCATATTGATATATGTTAACTCTTGAACTAATAGTAAGATCCAGGATTCTCTGTGAGCGAAAGAAGGTATTTCTGAAACTGAATCAATGCAACATCAAATATGTCTATTTCACTGAAGGTGTCTTCACAACAGAAGGTTCTTAGGAGTACAATGCACCATAGTGATACATGTTAACTCCTAAACTAGGAGTAAGAAGCCTGTTTCTGTATGTGCAAATGGAAGCAGTTACTCAAACTGAATTAATGCAATAACAAATATGTCTCCATCACTGAATGTGTCTTCGCAACAGACGGTTCTTAGGAGAATAATGCATCATAGTGGTACATGTTTACTCCTGTACTAGCAGTAAGAATCAGGATTCTGTATGTGCAAAAGAAGGTGTCTCTGAAACTGAATCAATGCAACATCAAATATGTCTCCATCACTGAAGGTGTCTTCAAAACAGAACGTTCTTGGAGAACAATGCACCATAGTGATACATGTTAACTCCCGAACTAATAGTAAGACCCAGGATTCTCTGTGTACAAAAGAAGGTGTTTCTGAAACTGAATCAATGCGACATCAAATATCTCTCCATCACTTAAGGTGTCTTCACAAGAGAAGGTTCTTAGGAGAAGAATCCACCATAGTGATACATGTTAACTCCTAAACTAGCAGTAAGAAGCCGGATTCTGTATGTGCAAATGGAAGCAGTCACTGAAACTGAATAAATGCAATATCAAATATGTCTCCATCACTGAAGGTGTCTTCACAACAGACGGTTCTCAGGAGAACAATGCAGAAAAGTGACACATGTTAACTCCTGTACTAATAATAAGAACCAGGATTCTGTATGTGCAAATGGAAGCAGTTACTGAACCTGAATCAATGCAACATCAAATACGTCTTTATCACTGAAGGTGTCTTCAAAACAGACGGTTCTTAGGAGAACAATGCACCATAGTGATACATATTAACTCCTAAACTAGCAGTAAGAACCAGGATTCTGTATATGCAAATGGAAGCAGTTACTGAAACTGAATCAATGCAATATCAAATATGTCTCCATCACTGAAGGTGTCTTCACAACAGATGGTTCTTAGGAGAAGAAGGCACCATTGTGATACATGTTAACTCCTGAAATAGAAGTAAGAACCAGGATTCTGTATGTGCAAATGGAAGCAGTTACTGAAACTGAATGAATGCAATATCAAATATGTCTCCATCACTGACGGTGTCTTCACAACAGACGGTTCTTAGGAGAACAATGCACCATAGTGATACATGTTAACTCCTGAACTAGAAGTAAGAACCAGGATTTTGTAAGTGCAAATGGAAGCAGTTACTGAAACTGAATCAATGCAATATCAAATATGTCTCCATCACTGAAGGTGTCTTCACAACAGAAGGTTCTTAGGAGAACAATGCACCATCGTGACACATGTTAACTCCTGAACTAGCAGTAAGAACCAGGATTCTGTATGTGCAAAACAAGGTGTTTCTGAAACTGAATCAATGCAATATCAAATATATATACATCACTGAAGGTGTGTTCACAACAGGAGGTTCTTAGGGAAACAATGCACCATAGTGATACATGTTAACTCCCAAACTAACAGAGGGAACCATGATCGGTTATGTGCAAATGGAAGCAGTTACTGAAACTGAATCAATGCTTCAGGGTGAGGGTTAGGGGTTAGGGTTAGAGTTAGGGTTTAGTGTTAGGGTTAGGGTTTAGGTTTAGGGTTAGGGTTAGGGTAAGGCTAGGGTTAAGGTTTAGTGTTAGGGTTAGGGTGTGGGTAGTGTTAGGGATTTTTATTTAAATTAGGGTGAGCGTTAGGGTTTGGGATGCCGCTAAGGTTAGGGTCAGGGTTAGGCTTCAGGATTAAGGGTTAGGGTTTCATTTAAATTACGGTTAGCGTTAGGGTTTGGCATGGCGTTAAGGTTAGGGTCAGGGTTGGGATTAATGTTTAAGGTTAGGGTTAGGGTTAGGGCTAGGGCTAGGGTTACGGTTTAGTATTAGGGTTAAGGTTAGGGTTAGGATTAGCGTTAGGGTTTGGCATGGCGTTAAGGTTAGGGTCAGGGTTGGGATTAATGTTTAAGGTTAGGGTTAGGGTCAGGGCTAGGGCTAGGGTTAAGGTTTAGTATTAGGGTTAGGGTTAGGTTCAGGGTAGTGTTAGGGTTTCATTTAAATTAGGGTTAGCATTAGAGTTTGGAATGGTGTTAAGATTAGGGTTAGGGTTAGGGTTAGGGTTTAGGGTTAGGTTTAAGGCTAGGGTTAAGGATTAGGGTTAGGGTTTGGGTTCAGGTTAGGGTAGTGTTAGGGTTTCATTTAAATTAGGGTTAGCGTTAGCGTTTGGGATGGAGTTAAGGTTATTGTTAGGGTTAGGGTAGGGTTAGGGTTTCATTTAAATTAGGGTTAGGGTTAGGGTTTAGGGTTAGGGTTACGGTCACGGTTAAATTAGGGTTAGGGTTAGGGTTTAGGGTCAGGGTTAGGGTATCGTTAGGGTTTCATTTAAATTAGGGTTAGCGTTAGGGTTTGGGATGGCGTTAAAGTTAGGGTCAGGATTAGGCTTATGGTGTCTGGTTAGGGTTAGGGTTTCATTTAAATTAGGGTTAGCGTTCGGGTTTGAGATGGCGTTAAGTTAGGGTAAGTGTTAGGCTTAGGGTTTAGGGTTAGGGTTAGGGTTAGGGTTTAGGGTTCGGGTTAGGGCTAGGGCTAGGGTTAAGGATTAGGGTTAGGTTTAAGTTTAGGGTAGTGTTAGGGTTTCATTCAAATTCGGGTTAGCGTTAGGGTTTGGGATGGCGTGAAGGTTAGGATTAGGTTTAGGGTTTAGGGTTAGGGTTAGGGTTAAGGTTATGGTAAGCGTTTGGGTGAGGGTTAGGGTTTAGTGTTAGGGTTAGAGTTAGGGTTAGGGTTAGGGTTAAGGTTAGAGTTTAAGTTTAGGTTTAGGGTTTGGGTTAGGGCTAGGGTTAAGGATTAGGGTTAGGTTTAGGGTTCGGGTTAGGGTAGTGTTAGGGTTTGGGATGGCATTAAGGTTAGGGTTAAGGTTAGGTTTAGGGTAGTGTAAGGGTTTCATTTAAATTAGGGTTAGCGTTAGCATTTGGGATGGCGTTAATGTTAGTGAAAGAGTTTGTCTTATGGTTTAGGGTTATGAATAGGGTTTACAGTTAGGGTTAGGGCTAGGGTTAGGGTTAACGTTAAGGATTAGGGTTAGGGTTAGGGTTAGGGTACTGTTAGGGTTTCATTTAAATTAGTGTTAGCGTTAGGGTTTGGGATGGTGTTAAGGTTAGGTTTAGGATTTACGGTTAGGGTTAGGATTAGGATTAGGGTTATGGGTAGCCTTAGGGTTTGGGTTACAGTTAGGGTTTAGGGTTAGGGTTAGGGTTAGAGTTAGAGCTAGGGTTAGGGTTAAGGTTTTGGTTTAGGGTTAGTGTCAGTGTTAGGGTTAGGGTTAAGGATTAGGGTTAGGGTTAGGGTTCGGGTTAGGATAGTGTTAGGGTTTCATTTAAATTAAGGTTAGCGTCAGGGTTTGGGATGGCATTAAGGTTAGGGTTCGGGTAAGATTTAGGGTTAGTGTTAGGATTAGGATTAGGGTTTAGTGTTATGGTTAGATTTAGGGTTAAAGTTTGGGGTTAGGGTTTGGGTTAGTTTTTAGGGTTAGGGTTAGGGTTAGGGCTAAGTTTAAGGTTTAGGATTAGGGTTAGCGTTAGGGTTTGGGATAGCGTTAAGGTTAGTGTTAGGGTTAGGGTTAGGCTTAGGCTTAGGGTTTATTGTTAGTGTTTAGGGTTAGGGTTAGGGTAGGGCTAGGGTTAGGGTTAGGGTAAGGGTTAAGGTTTAGGGTTAGGTTTAGGGTTTAGGTTTGGGGTTAGGGTTAGGGTTAAGGATTAGGGTTAGGGTTAGGGTTAGTGTAGTGTTAAGGATTGGGTTAGGGTTAGGGATAAGTTTAAGGTTTAGGATTAGGGTTAGCATTAGGGTTTGGGATAGCGTTAAGGTTAGTGTTAGGGTTAGGCTTAGGCTTAGGTTTAGGGTTAGGGTTTATTGTTAGTGTTTAGGGTTAGGGTTAGGGTTAGGGCTAGGGTTAGGGTTAGGGTTAGGGTAAGGGTTAAGGTTTAGGGTTAGAGTTAGGGTTAGGTTTAGGTTTAGGGTTAGGGTTTAGGTTTAGGGTTAGGGTTAGGGTTAGGGTTACGGATAAGGTTAGGGTTAGGGTTAGTGTAGTGTTAGGGTTTCATTTAAATTAGGGTTAGCGTTCGGGTTTGGGACGGCATTAAGGTTAGGGTTAGTTTTAGCTTTAGGGTCAGGATTAGGGTTAGGTTCATGGTTTAGGGTTAGGGTTAGGTTTAGGGTTTAGAGTTAGCGTTAGGGTTAGGTTTTCGGGTTAGGGATAGGGTTAGGGTCAGGAATGGGTTAGGTTAAGGATGAGGGTTACGGTTAGGGTTAGGGTAGTGTTAGGGTTTCATTTAATTTTCGGTTACCGTTAGGGTTTGGGATGGCATTAAGGTTAGGGTTAGGGCTAGGGTTAGGGTTAAGGTTAGGGTAGGGGCTAGGGTTAAGGTTTAGGACTAGGGTTCGGGTTAGAGTTAGGTTTAGATTTAGGGTTAGGGTTAGGATTTAGGTTTGGGTTTAGGGTTAGGGCTAGGGTTAAGGATTAGGGTTAGGGTTAGGTTTCGGGTGAGGGTAGTGTTATGGTTTCATTTCAATTATGGTTAGCTTTGGCATTTGGGATGGTGTTAAGGTTAGGGTTAGGTTTAGTTTTAGGGTTAGGGTTAGGACTAGGTTTAGAGTTCAGGGTTAGGGTTGGGGTTAACGGTTAGGGTTAGGGTAGTGTTAGGGTTTCATTTAAATGAGGGTTAGCGTTAGGGTTTGGGATGGCGTTAAGTTTAGGGTAAAGGTTAGGGTTTTGGGTTAGGGTTAGGGTTAGGGTTAGGGCTAGGGTTAAGGTTAGGGTTAGGTTAGGGAAACTCTTTCTGAAACTGTTTGAATGCAATGTCAAATTTAAATCCATGAAAGAAGGGGTTTTCACAACAGAGTTTCTTAGGAGGACAATGCACCATAGTGACACATTTTATCTCCTTAACTAGCAGGAAGAATTAGGATTCTGTATGTGCAAATGGACGCTGTTTCTTAAACTGAATCAAAGCAATATCAAATTTGTCTCCATCAATGTAGGTGTGATAAGAACATAAGGTTCTTTGGAAAATATTGAACCATAGTGATACATGTTAACTCCTGAATTAGCAGTAAGAACCAGGATTCTGTATGTGCAAATGAAAGCTATTTCTGAAACTGAATCAAAGCAATATTAAATTTGGCACCAACCATTATGTTGTGTTAACAACATTAGGTTCTTAGGAGAACAATGTACCGGAGTGATACATGATAACTGTTCAACTAGCAGTAAGAACCAAGATTCTATATGTGCAAAAGGAAGCTGTTTCTGCAAGTGAATCAATCCAATATCAAATATCTCTCCATCATTGAAGGTGTTTTCACAAGACAAGGTTCTTAGGAGTACAGTGCACCTTAGTGATACCAGTTAACTCCTGAACTAGGAGTACGAACTATTTTTCTGTATGAGCAAATGGAAGCCGTTTCTGAAATTGAATAAATGGAATATCAAATTAATCACCATCACTGAAGGTGTCTTCACAACAGAAGGTTCTTAAGAGAAGAATGCACCATAGTGATACATGTTTACTCCTGAACTAGCAGTAAGTAAGAACCAGGATTCTGTATGTGCAAATGGAAGCAATTACTGAAACTGAATCAATGCAATATCAAATATGTCTCCATCACTGAAGGTGTGTTCACAACAGAAGATTCTTAGGGGAACAATGCACCATAATGATATATGTTAACTCCTAAACTAACAGAAGGAACCAGGATCGGTTTAGTGCAAATGAAGCTGTTTCTGAAACTGAATCAATGCAGTATCAAATATGTCTCCATCATTGAAGGTGTATTCACA
The DNA here is from genome assembly GCA_034509955.1 of Urosaurus nigricauda. Taxonomy (NCBI): domain Eukaryota; kingdom Metazoa; phylum Chordata; class Lepidosauria; order Squamata; family Phrynosomatidae; genus Urosaurus; species Urosaurus nigricauda. The sequence goes on from JAOEGL010000003.1 coordinate 151,869,044, forward strand.
GCAGAAGATTCTTAGGAGAAGAATGCACCATAGTGATACATGTTAACTCCTGAACTAGAAGTAAGAACCAGGATTCTGTTTGTGCAAATGGATGCAGTTACTGAAACTCAATCAATGCAATATCAAATATGTCTCCATCACTGACGGTGTCTTCACAACAGAAGGTTCTTAGGAGAAGAATGCACAATAGTGATAGATGTTAACTCCTAAACTAAAAGTAAGATCCATGATTCTCTATGTGTAAAAGAAGGTGTTTATGAAACTGAATCAATGCAATATCAAATATGTCTCCATGACTGAAGGTGTCTTCACAACAGAAGGTTCTTAGGAGAACAATGCACCATAGAGACAGATGTTAACTCCTGAACTAAGATCCTTGATTCTCTATTTGCAGAAGAAGGTGTTTTTGAAACTGAATCAATGCGATATCAAATATGTCTCCATCATTGAAGGTGTCTTCACAACAGTAGTTACTTAGGAGAAGAATGCACAATAGTGATAGATGTTAACTCCTAAACTAGAAGTAAGATCCAGGATTCTCTATGTGTAAAAGAAGGTGTTTATGAAACTGAAGCAATGCAATATCAAATATGTCTCCATGACTGAAGGTGTCTTCACAATAGACGGTTCTGAGGAGAACAATGCACCATAGTGATACATGTTAACTCCTAAACTAGCAGTCAGAACCAGGAGTCTTGTTGTGCAAAAGAAGGTGTTTCTGAAACTGAATCAATGAAATATCAAATATGTCTCCATCCCTTACGGTTTCTTCACAACAGACGGTTCTTAGCAGTACAATGCACCATAGTGATACTTGTTAACTCCTGAACTAGAGGTAAGAACCAGGATTCTGTATGTGCAAATGGAAGCAGTTACTGAAACTGAATCAATGCAGTATCAAATATGTCTCCATCATTGAAGGTGTCTTCACAACAGAAGATTCTTAGGAGAGGAATGCACCATAGTGATACCAGGATTCTGTATGTGCAAATGGAAGCAGTTACTGAAACTGAATGAATGCAATATCAAATATGTCTCCATCACTGAAGGTGTCTTCACAACAGAAGGTACTTAGGAGAAGAATGCACCATAGTGATACATGTTAACTCCTAAACTAGGAGTAAGAAGCCAGATTCTGTATGTGCAAATCGAAGCAGTTACTGAAACTGAATCAATGCAATATCAAATATGTCTCCATCACTGAAGGTGTCTTCACAACAGTCGGTTCTTAGGAGAATAATGCACCATAGTGATACATGTTTACTCCTGAACTAGCAGTATGAACAGGATTCTGTATGTGCAAAAGAAGGTGTTTCTGAAACTGAATCAATGCAACATGAAATATGTCTCCATCACTGAAGGTGTCTTCACATCAGAAGGCTCTTAGGAGAAGAATGCACCATAGTGATACATGTTTACTCCTGAACTAGCAGTAAGAACCTGGATTCTGTATGTGCCAAAGAAGGTGTTTCTGAAACTGAATCAATGCAACATCAAATATGTCTCCATCACTGAAGGTGTCTTCACAACAGAACGTTCTTAGGAGAACGATGCACCATAGTGATACATGTTAACTCCCAAACTAATAGTAACATCCAGGATTCTCTGTGTAGAAAAGAAGGTGTTTCTGAAACTGAATCAATGCAACATCAAATATCTCTCCATCACTGAAGGTGTCTTCACAACAGAAGGTTCTTAGGAGAAGAATGCACCATAGTGATACATGTTAACTCCTGAAATAGAAGTAAGAACCAGGATTCGCTATGTGCAAATGGAAGCAGTAACTGAAACTGAATCAATGCAATATCAAATATGTCTCCATCACTGAAGGTGTCTTCACAACAGAAAGTTCTTAGGAGTACAATGCACAATAGTGATACATGTTAACTCCTGAAATAGAAGTAAGACCCAGGATTCTCTATTTGCAAATGGTAGCAGTTACTGAAACTGAATCAATGCAATATCAAACATGTCTCCATCGCTGAAGGTGTCTTCACAACAGACGGTTCTCAGGAGAACAATGCACCATAGTGATACATGTTTACTCATGAACTAGCAGTAAGAACCAGGATTCTGTATGTGCAAATGGAAGCAGTTACTGAAACTGAATGAATGCAATATCAAATATGTCTCCATCACTGAAGGTGTCTTCACAACAGAAGGTTCTTAGGAGAAGAATGCACCATAGTGATACATGTTTACTCCTAAACTAGCATTAAGAACCAGGATTCTGTATGTGCAAATGGAAGCAGTTACTGAAACTGAATCAATGCAATATCAAATATGTCTCCATCACTGAAGGTGTCTTCACAACAGAAGGTTTTTAGGAGAACAATCCACCATAGTGACACATGTTAACTTCTGAACTAATAGTAAGATCCAGGATTCTGTATGTGCAAAAGAAGGTGTTTGTGAAACTGATTCAATGCAATATCAAATATGTGTACATCACTGAAGGTGTCTTCAGAACAGAAGGTTCTTAGGAGAAGAATGCACCATAGTGATACATGTTAACTCCTAAACTAGCAGTAAGAAGCCGGATTCTGTATCATAGAATCATAGAATCATAGAATCATAGAGTTGGAAGAGACCACAAGGGCCATCCAGTCCAACCCCCTGCCATGCAGGAACTCCAAATCAAAGCATCCCTGACAGATGGCCATCCAGCCTCTGCTTAAAGACCCCTAAGGAAGGAGACTCCACTACACTCCGAGGGAGTGTGTTCCACTGTCGAACAGCCCTTACTGTCAGGAAGTTCCTCCTAATGTTGAGGTGGAATCTCTTTTCCTGCAGTTTGCATCCATTGTTCCGCGTTCTAGTCTCTGCAGCAGCAGAAAACAAGCTTGCTCCCTCCTCAATATGACATCCCTTCAAATATTTAAACAGGGCTATCATATCACCTCTTAACCTTCTCTTCTCCAGGCTAAACATCCCCAGCTCCCTAAGGCGTTCTTCATAGGGCAAGGTTTCCAGACCCTTCACCATCTTAGTTGCCCTCCTTTGGACATGCTCCAGTTTCTCCACATCTTTTTTGAAATGTGGTGCCCAGAACTGGACACAGTATTCCAGGTGGGGCCTGACCAAAGCAGAATAGAGTGGCACTATAACTTCCCTTGATCTAGACACTATACTTCTATTGATGCAGCCTAAAATTGCATTGGCTTTTTTAGCTGCCGCATCACACTGTTGACTCATGTTCAGCTTATGGTCTATTTGGACTCCTAGATCCCTTTCACATGTGGTCTCATTCAGCCAGGTGTCCCCCATCCTATATCTGTGCATTTCATTTTTCCGCCCTAGGTGCAGAACCTTACATTTCTCTGTGTTAAATTTCATTTTGTTAGCGCTGGCCCAGCTTTCTAGTCTATTCAGGTCATTTTGAATTTTGATCCTGTCCTCTGGGGTATTAGCTACTCCTCCCAGTTTAGTGTCATCTGCAAATTTGATAAGTATGCCCCCAATTCTGTCATCCAAATCGTTAATAAAGATATTGAATAGCACTGGGCCAAGTACAGAGCCCTGTGGGACCCCACTGGTCACTTCTCTCCAGGATGAAAAGGAGCCATTGTTGAGCACCCTTTGAGTTCGGCCAGTCAACCAATTACAAATCCATGTAACAGTTAACTTGTCTATCCCACATTTTGCAAGCTTGTTTGCAAGAATGTCATGGGGAACCTTGTCAAAGGCCTTACTGAAATCGAGGTATACTATATCCACAGCATTCCCTTCATCTACCAAGCTGGTAATTTTATCAAAAAAAGAGATCAGGTTCGTTTGGCATGACTTCTTTTTCTGAAACCCATGTTGGCTTTTTGTGATTATGGCATTGGCTTCTAAATGTTCACAGACTCTCTGCTTAATGATCTGCTCTAGAATCTTTCCTGGAATTGATGTCAGACTAACTGGACGATAATTGTTGGGATCCTCTTTTTTTCCCTTTTTGAAGATGGGGACAACGTTTGCCCTCCTCCAGTCTGCAGGGACTTCTCCTGTTCTCCAGGAGTTCTCAAAGATTATTGCCAATGGCTCCGATATCACCTTTGCCAGTTCTTTTAATACCCTTGGATGTAGTTCATCTGGTCCTGGAGATTTATATTCATTTAGGTTAACCAGGTATTCCTGTACTACCTCTTTACTTATTCTGTGCTGAATTTCCTCTATTCTGTCTCCTGTTCCATTATCCTTAGGTTGAGCACCCTTTGCCTTTTCTGAGAAGACTGAAGCAAAGAAGGTGTTGAGTAATTCTGCCTTTTCTCTGTCCACTGTTAGCATTTTGCCATCTTCTGCACGCAGTGGCCCCACTGTTTCCTTCTTCTTCCTTTTGCTGCGGACATATCCAAAAAAGCCCTTTTTATTGTTCTTAACCTCTCTAGCAAGCCTGAGTTCATTCTGCGCTTTAGCTTTTCTGACTTTACCCCTACATGTGCTGGCTATTTGTTTGAATTCCTCTTTCGTGATTTCTCCATTTTTCCATTTCTTATACATGTTCCGTTTAAAACTTAGCTCAGTTGAAAGTTCCTTAGTCATCCATCCTGGCTTCTTGAGACATCTTCCATTTTTCTTCCTCATTGGAACTGTTTGAAATTGTGCCTTCAATATCTCCCTTTTGAGAAACTCCCATCCGTCTTGAACTCCCTTTTCATTTAGTATTCCTGACCATGGGATCACTCCCAGTATTTCTCTAAGTTTATTGAAATTAGCTCTCCTAAAGTCTAGAGTGCGTGTCTGACTATGCCTTGCTTCTCCCTTCCACTGTATTATAAACTCCAGGAGAACATGGTCACTTCCACCTAAGGATCCAACCACTTGCGCCCCATCAACTAGGTCTTCCCTGTTGGTTAAGATCAGATCTAAAATGGCTGATCCCCTTGTTGCCTCTTCCACCTTTTGGACAATGAAATTGTCTTCCAGGCAAGTGAGGAATTTGCTAGACTTTGAGGATTTGGCTGAGTTTGACTTCCAGCAAATATCAGGATAGTTGAAGTCACCCATCACTACTACATCTCTCTTTTCTGAGTATGTGATTATCTGTTCTAGAAAGGCATCATCCAATTCCTCTGCCTGAGTCGGGGGTCTGTAGTAGACTCCCACAGTAACATCCCTGTTATTTCCCTCTCCTTTAATTTTTATCCAGATGCTCTCCACCTGACTTCCAGTATTGACTTCCTGGATCTCTTCACTGGTGTAAATATCCCTGACATATAATGCTATTCCTCCTCCTTTCCTGCTTGGCCTGTTTCTCTTAAAAAGGTTATACCCCTCTATTTCTACATTCCAATCATGAGACTCATCCCACCAGGTTTCAGTGATGCCTATTATATCATATTTCCCTTGTTGTGCTAGGAGTTCAAGTTCTTCCTGCTTATTTCCCATACTCTGTGCATTAGTGTAGAGACATTTAAGACCATGTGTCCTCTTTACTTGCTGCTTTTGCACATTTTTTTGCCTCCTACTGTTGGGTCCTTGCACTGTTTGCCTTGTTCCCTCTATGCCACTTGGACTATTCTCTCCATCCCTTTTGCCTTCCAGTATAATGTCTCCCTCCCCCACATAACTCAGTTTAAAGCCCTCCTGATCAGATTCTTCAGACTGTTGGCAAAAACGTTTTTGCCAACTGGCGTGAGATGCAGTCCATCCCTTGCCAGAAGTCCCTCCTCATGGAACCGCAGCCCATGATCCAAGAATCCAAACTGTTCTTGGCGGCACCACCTACGGAGCCAGTTATTCACCTCTGCTATTTTCCTCTCCCTTCCTGGACCATGCCCTTCTACGGGGAGTAGAGATGAGATGACAACCTGTGCATCCATCTCTTTCAGCTTCCTTCCCAGAGCCTCATAATCCCTTTTGATATTCTGAAGGCTGTGCCTTGCAGTATCATTGGTTCCCACATGAACCAAAAGAAGGGGATATTGATAATGGAAGCAGTTACTGAAACTGAATCAATGCAATATCAAATATGTCTCCATCACTGAAGGTGTCTTCACAATAGACGGTTCTTAGGAGAATAATGCACCATAGTGATACATGTTTACTCCTGAACTAGCAGTAAGAACCAGAATTGTGTATGTGCAAAAGAAGGTGTTTCTGAAACTGTATCAATGCAACATCAAATATGTCTACATCACTGAAGTTGTCTTCACAACAGAAGGTTCTTTGGAGACGAATGCACCATAGTGATACATGTAACTCCAGAACTAGAAGTAAGAACCAGGATTCTGTAGGTGCAAATGAAAGCAGTTACTGAAACTGAATCAATGCAATATCAAATATGTCTCCATCACTGAAGGTGTCTTCAAAACAGAAGGTTGTTAAGAGAAGAATGCACCATATTGATATATGTTAACTCTTGAACTAATAGTAAGATCCAGGATTCTCTGTGAGCAAAAGAAGGTATTTCTGAAACTGAATCAATGCAACATCAAATATGTCTCCTTCACTGAAGGTGTCTTCACAACAGAAGGTTCTTAGGAGTACAATGCACCATAGTGATACATGTTAACTCCTAAACTAGGAGTAAGAAGCCTGTTTCTGTATGTGCAAATGGAAGCAGTTACTCAAACTGAATTAATGCAATAACAAATATGTCTCCATCACTGAATGTGTCTTCGCAACAGACGGTTCTTAGGAGAATAATGCATCATAGTGGTACATGTTTACTCCTGTACTAGCAGTAAGAATCAGGATTCTGTATGTGCAAAAGAAGGTGTCTCTGAAACTGAATCAATGCAACATCAAATATGTCTCCATCACTGAAGGTGTCTTCAAAACAGAACGTTCTTGGAGAACAATGCACCATAGTGATACATGTTAACTTCCGAACTAATAGTAAGACCCAGGATTCTCTGTGTACAAAAGAAGGTGTTTCTGAAACTGAATCAATGCGACATCAAATATCTCTCCATCACTTAAGGTGTCTTCACAAGAGAAGGTTCTTAGGAGAAGAATCCACCATAGTGATACATGTTAACTCCTAAACTAGCAGTAAGAAGCCGGATTCTGTATGTGCAAATGGAAGCAGTCACTGAAACTGAATAAATGCAATATCAAATATGTCTCCATCACTGAAGGTGTCTTCACAACAGACGGTTCTCAGGAGAACAATGCAGAAAAGTGACACATGTTAACTCCTGTACTAATAATAAGAACCAGGATTCTGTATGTGCAAATGGAAGCAGTTACTGAACCTGAATCAATGCAACATCAAATACGTCTTTATCACTGAAGGTGTCTTCAAAACAGACGGTTCTTAGGAGAACAATGCACCATAGTGATACATATTAACTCCTAAACTAGCAGTAAGAACCAGGATTCTGTATATGCAAATGGAAGCAGTTACTGAAACTGAATCAATGCAATATCAAATATGTCTCCATCACTGAAGGTGTCTTCACAACAGAAAGTTCTTAGGAGTACAATGCACAATAGTGATACATGTTAACTCCTGAAATAGAAGTAAGACCCAGGATTCTCTATTTGCAAATGGTAGCAGTTACTGAAACTGAATCAATGCAATATCAAACATGTCTCCATCGCTGAAGGTGTCTTCACAACAGACGGTTCTCAGGAGAACAATGCACCATAGTGATACATGTTTACTCATGAACTAGCAGTAAGAACCAGGATTCTGTATGTGCAAATGGAAGCAGTTACTGAAACTGAATGAATGCAATATCAAATATGTCTCCATCACTGAAGGTGTCTTCACAACAGAAGGTTCTTAGGAGAAGAATGCACCATAGTGATACATGTTTACTCCTAAACTAGCATTAAGAACCAGGATTCTGTATGTGCAAATGGAAGCAGTTACTGAAACTGAATCAATGCAATATCAAATATGTCTCCATCACTGAAGGTGTCTTCACAACAGAAGGTTTTTAGGAGAACAATCCACCATAGTGACACATGTTAACTTCTGAACTAATAGTAAGATCCAGGATTCTGTATGTGCAAAAGAAGGTGTTTGTGAAACTGATTCAATGCAATATCAAATATGTGTACATCACTGAAGGTGTCTTCAGAACAGAAGGTTCTTAGGAGAAGAATGCACCATAGTGATACATGTTAACTCCTAAACTAGCAGTAAGAAGCCGGATTCTGTATGTGCAAATGGAAGCAGTTACTGAAACTGAATCAATGCAATATCAAATATGTCTCCATCACTGAAGGTGTCTTCACAATAGACGGTTCTTAGGAGAATAATGCACCATAGTGATACATGTTTACTCCTGAACTAGCAGTAAGAACCAGAATTGTGTATGTGCAAAAGAAGGTGTTTCTGAAACTGTATCAATGCAACATGAAATATGTCTACATCACTGAAGTTGTCTTCACAACAGAAGGTTCTTTGGAGACGAATGCACCATAGTGATACATGTAACTCCAGAACTAGAAGTAAGAACCAGGATTCTGTAGGTGCAAATGAAAGCAGTTACTGAAACTGAATCAATGCAATATCAAATATGTCTCCATCACTGAAGGTTTCTTCAAAACAGAAGGTTGTTAAGAGAAGAATGCACCATATTGATATATGTTAACTCTTGAACTAATAGTAAGATCCAGGATTCTCTGTGAGCAAAAGAAGGTATTTCTGAAACTGAATCAATGCAACATCAAATATGTCTCCTTCACTGAAGGTGTCTTCACAACAGAAGGTTCTTAGGAGTACAATGCACCATAGTGATACATGTTAACTCCTAAACTAGGAGTAAGAAGCCTGTTTCTGTATGTGCAAATGGAAGCAGTTACTCAAACTGAATTAATGCAATAACAAATATGTCTCCATCACTGAATGTGTCTTCGCAACAGACGGTTCTTAGGAGAATAATGCATCATAGTGGTACATGTTTACTCCTGTACTAGCAGTAAGAATCAGGATTCTGTATGTGCAAAAGAAGGTGTCTCTGAAACTGAATCAATGCAACATCAAATATGTCTCCATCACTGAAGGTGTCTTCAAAACAGAACGTTCTTGGAGAACAATGCACCATAGTGATACATGTTAACTTCCGAACTAATAGTAAGACCCAGGATTCTCTGTGTACAAAAGAAGGTGTTTCTGAAACTGAATCAATGCGACATCAAATATCTCTCCATCACTTAAGGTGTCTTCACAAGAGAAGGTTCTTAGGAGAAGAATCCACCATAGTGATACATGTTAACTCCTAAACTAGCAGTAAGAAGCCGGATTCTGTATGTGCAAATGGAAGCAGTCACTGAAACTGAATAAATGCAATATCAAATATGTCTCCATCACTGAAGGTGTCTTCACAACAGACGGTTCTCAGGAGAACAATGCAGAAAAGTGACACATGTTAACTCCTGTACTAATAATAAGAACCAGGATTCTGTATGTGCAAATGGAAGCAGTTACTGAACCTGAATCAATGCAACATCAAATACGTCTTTATCACTGAAGGTGTCTTCAAAACAGACGGTTCTTAGGAGAACAATGCACCATAGTGATACATATTAACTCCTAAACTAGCAGTAAGAACCAGGATTCTGTATATGCAAATGGAAGCAGTTACTGAAACTGAATCAATGCAATATCAAATATGTCTCCATCACTGAAGGTGTCTTCACAACAGATGGTTCTTAGGAGAAGAAGGCACCATTGTGATACATGTTAACTCCTGAAATAGAAGTAAGAACCAGGATTCTGTATGTGCAAATGGAAGCAGTTACTGAAACTGAATGAATGCAATATCAAATATGTCTCCATCACTGACGGTGTCTTCACAACAGACGGTTGTTAGGAGAACAATGCACCATAGTGATACATGTTAACTCCTGAACTAGAAGTAAGAACCAGGATTTTGTAAGTGCAAATGGAAGCAGTTACTGAAACTGAATCAATGCAATATCAAATATGTCTCCATCACTGAAGGTGTCTTCACAACAGAAGGTTCTTAGGAGAACAATGCACCATCGTGACACATGTTAACTCCTGAACTAGCAGTAAGAACCAGGATTCTGTATGTGCAAAACAAGGTGTTTCTGAAACTGAATCAATGCAATATCAAATATATATACATCACTGAAGGTGTGTTCACAACAGGAGGTTCTTAGGGAAACAATGCACCATAGTGATACATGTTAACTCCCAAACTAACAGAGGGAACCATGATCGGTTATGTGCAAATGGAAGCAGTTACTGAAACTGAATCAATGCTTCAGGGTGAGGGTTAGGGGTTAGGGTTAGGGTTAGGGTTTAGTGTTAGGGTTAGGGTTTAGGTTTAGGGTTAGGGTTAGGGTAAGGCTAGGGTTAAGGTTTAGTGTTAGGGTTAGGGTGTGGGTAGTGTTAGGGATTTTTATTTAAATTAGGGTGAGCGTTAGGGTTTGGGATGCCGCTAAGGTTAGGGTCAGGGTTAGGCTTCGGGATTAAGGGTTAGGGTTAGGGTTTCATTTAAATTACGGTTAGCGTTAGGGTTTGGCATGGCGTTAAGGTTAGGGTCAGGGTTGGGATTAATGTTTAAGGTTAGGGTTAGGGTTAGGGCTAGGGCTAGGGTTACGGTTTAGTATTAGGGTTAAGGTTAGGGTTAGGGTTAGCGTTAGGGTTTGGCATGGCGTTAAGGTTAGGGTCAGGGTTGGGATTAATGTTTAAGGTTAGGGTTAGGGTCAGGGCTAGGGCTAGGGTTAAGGTTTAGTATTAGGGTTAGGGTTAGGTTCAGGGTAGTGTTAGGGTTTCATTTAAATTAGGGTTAGCATTAGAGTTTGGAATGGCGTTAAGATTAGGGTTAGGGTTAGGGTTAGGGTTTAGGGTTAGGGTTAGTGTTAGAGTTAGGGCTAGGGTTAGGGTTAAGGTTTGGGATTAGGGTTAGGTTTAGGTTTAGATTTAAGGGTTAGGGTTAGAGTTTAGGTTTAGGTTTAGGGTTAGGTTTAAGGCTAGGGTTAAGGGTTTGGGTTCAGGTTAGGGTAGTGTTAGGGTTTCATTTAAATTAGGGTTAGCGTTAGCGTTTGGGATGGAGTTAAGGTTATTGTTAGGGTTAGGGTAGGGTTAGGGTTTCATTTAAATTAGGGTTAGGGTTAGGGTTTAGGGTTAGGGTTACGGTTACGGTTAAATTAGGGTTAGGGTTAGGGTTTAGGGTCAGGGTTAGGGTATCGTTAGGGTTTCATTTAAATTAGGGTTAGCGTTAGGGTTTGGGATGGCGTTAAAGTTAGGATCAGGATTAGGCTTATGGTGTCTGGTTAGGGTTAGGGTTTCATTTAAATTAGGGTTAGCGTTCGGGTTTGAGATGGCGTTAAGTTAGGGTAAGTGTTAGGCTTAGGGTTTAGGGTTAGGGTTAGGGTTAGGGTTTAGGGTTCGGGTTAGGGCTAGGGCTAGGGTTAAGGATTAGGGTTAGGTTTAAGTTTAGGGTAGTGTTAGGGTTTCATTCAAATTCGGGTTAGCGTTAGGGTTTGGGATGGCGTGAAGGTTAGGATTAGGTTTAGGGTTTAGGGTTAGGGTTAGGGTTAAGGTTATGGTAAGCGTTTGGGTGAGGGTTAGGGTTTAGTGTTAGGGTTAGAGTTAGGGTTAGGGTTAGGGTTAAGGTTAGAGTTTAAGTTTAGGTTTAGGGTTTGGGTTAGGGCTAGGGTTAAGGATTAGGGTTAGGTTTAGGGTTCGGGTTAGGGTAGTGTTAGGGTTTGGGATGGCATTAAGGTTAGGGTTAGGGTTAGGTTTAGGGTAGTGTAAGGGTTTCATTTAAATTAGGGTTAGCGTTAGCATTTGGGATGGCGTTAATGTTAGTGAAAGAGTTTGTCTTATGGTTAAGGGTTATGAATAGGGTTTACAGTTAGGGTTAGGGCTAGGGTTAGGGTTAACGTTAAGGATTAGGGTTAGGGTTAGGGTTAGGGTACTGTTAGGGTTTCATTTAAATTAGTGTTAGCGTTAGGGTTTGGGATGGTGTTAAGGTTAGGGTTAGGATTTACGGTTAGGGTTAGGATTAGGATTAGGGTTATGGGTAGTCTTAGGGTTTGGGTTACAGTTAGGGTTTAGGGTTAGGGTTAGGGTTAGAGTTAGAGCTAGGGTTAGGGTTAAGGTTTTGGTTTAGGGTTAGTGTCAGTGTTAGGGTTAGGGTTAAGGATTAGGGTTAGGGTTAGGGTTCAGGTTAGGATAGTGTTAGGGTTTCATTTAAATTAAGGTTAGCGTCAGGGTTTGGGATGGCATTAAGGTTATGGTTCGGGTAAGATTTAGGGTTAGTGTTAGGATTAGGATTAGGGTTTAGTGTTATGGTTAGACTTAGGGTTAAAGTTTGGGGTTAGGGTTTGGGTTAGTTTTTAGGGTTAGGGTTAGGGTTAGGGCTAAGTTTAAGGTTTAGGATTAGGGTTAGCGTTAGGGTTTGGGATAGCGTTAAGGTTAGTGTTAGGGTTAGGGTTAGGCTTAGGCTTAGGGTTTATTGTTAGTGTTTAGGGTTAGGGTTAGGGTAGGGCTAGGGTTAGGGTTAGGGTAAGGGTTAAGGTTTAGGGTTAGGTTTAGGGTTTAGGTTTGGGGTTAGGGTTAGGGTTAAGGATTAGGGTTAGGGTTAGGGTTAGTGTAGTGTTAAGGATTGGGTTAGGGTTAGGGATAAGTTTAAGGTTTAGGATTAGGGTTAGCATTAGGGTTTGGGATAGCGTTAAGGTTAGTGTTAGGGTTAGGCTTAGGCTTAGGTTTAGGGTTATGGTTTATTGTTAGTGTTTAGGGTTAGGGTTAGGGTTAGGGCTAGGGTTAGGGTTAGGGTTAGGGTAAGGGTTAAGGTTTAGGGTTAGAGTTAGGGTTAGGTTTAGGGTTAGGGTTAGGGTTTAGGTTTAGGGTTAGGGTTAGGGTTAGGGTTACGGATAAGGTTAGGGTTAGGGTTAGTGTAGTGTTAGGGTTTCATTTAAATTAGGGTTAGCGTTCGGGTTTGGGACGGCATTAAGGTTAGGGTTAGTTTTAGCTTTAGGGTCAGGATTAGGGTTAGGTTCATGGTTTAGGGTTAGGGTTAGGTTTAGGGTTTAGAGTTAGCGTTAGGGTTAGGTTTTCGGGTTAGGGATAGGGTTAGGGTCAGGAATGGGTTAGGTTAAGGATGAGGGTTACGGTTAGGGTTAGGGTAGTGTTAGGGTTTCATTTAATTTTCGGTTACCGTTAGGGTTTGGGATGGCATTAAGGTTAGGGTTAGGGCTAGGGTTAGGGTTAAGGTTAGGGTAGGGGCTAGGGTTAAGGTTTAGGACTAGGGTTCGGGTTAGAGTTAGGTTTAGATTTAGGGTTAGGGTTAGGATTTAGGTTTGGGTTTAGGGTTAGGGCTAGGGTTAAGGATTAGGGTTAGGGTTAGGTTTCGGGTGAGGGTAGTGTTATGGTTTCATTTCAATTATGGTTAGCTTTGGCGTTTGAGATGGTGTTAAGGTTAGGGTTAGGTTTAGTTTTAGGGTTAGGGTTAGGACTAGGTTTAGAGTTCAGGGTTAGGGTTGGGGTTAACGGTTAGGGTTAGGGTAGTGTTAGGGTTTCATTTAAATGAGGGTTAGCGTTAGGGTTTGGGATGGTGTTTAGTTTAGGGTAAAGGTTAGGGTTTTGGGTTAGGGTTAGGGTTAGGGTTAGGGCTAGGGTTAAGGTTAGGGTTAGGTTAGGGAAACTCTTTCTGAAACTGTTTGAATGCAATGTCAAATTTAAATCCATGAAAGAAGGGGTTTTCACAACAGAGTTTCTTAGGAGGACAATGCACCATAGTGACACATTTTATCTCCTTAACTAGCAGGAAGAATTAGGATTCTGTATGTGCAAATGGACGCTGTTTCTTAAACTGAATCAAAGCAATATCAAATTTGTCTCCATCAATGTAGGTGTGATAAGAACATAAGGTTCTTTGGAAAATATTGAACCATAGTGATACATGTTAACTCCTGAATTAGCAGTAAGAACCAGGATTCTGTATGTGCAAATGAAAGCTATTTCTGAAACTGAATCAAAGCAATATTAAATTTGGCACCAACCATTATGTTGTGTTAACAACATTAGGTTCTTAGGAGAACAATGTACCGGAGTGATACATGATAACTGTTCAACTAGCAGTAAGAACCAAGATTCTATATGTGCAAAAGGAAGCTGTTTCTGCAAGTGAATCAATCCAATATCAAATATCTCTCCATCATTGAAGGTGTTTTCACAAGACAAGGTTCTTAGGAGTACAGTGCACCTTAGTGATACCAGTTAACTCCTGAACTAGGAGTACGAACTATTTTTCTGTATGAGCAAATGGAAGCCGTTTCTGAAATTGAATAAATGGAATATCAAATTAATCTCCATCACTGAAGGTGTCTTCACAACAGAAGGTTCTTAAGAGAAGAATGCACCATAGTGATACATGTTTACTCCTGAACTAGCAGTAAGTAAGAACCAGGATTCTGTATGTGCAAATGGAAGCAATTACTGAAACTGAATCAATGCAATATCAAATATGTCTCCATCACTGAAGGTGTGTTCACAACAGAAGATTCTTAGGGGAACAATGCACCATAATGATATATGTTAACTCCTAAACTAACAGAAGGAACCAGGATCGGTTTAGTGCAAATGAAGCTGTTTCTGAAACTGAATCAATGCAGTATCAAATATGTCTCCATCATTGAAGGTGTATTCACAGCAGAAGATTCTTAGGAGAAGAATGCACCATAGTGATACATGTTAACTCCTGAACTAGAAGTAAGAACCAGGATTCTGTTTGTGCAAATGGATGCAGTTACTGAAACTCAATCAATGCAATATCAAATATGTCTCCATCACTGACGGTGTCTTCACAACAGAAGGTTCTTAGGAGAAGAATGCACAATAGTGATAGATGTTAACTCCTAAACTAAAAGTAAGATCCATGATTCTCTATGTGTAAAAGAAGGTGTTTATGAAACTGAATCAATGCAATATCAAATATGTCTCCATGACTGAAGGTGTCTTCACAACAGAAGGTTCTTAGGAGAACAATGCACCATAGTGACAGATGTTAACTCCTGAACTAAGATCCTTGATTCTCTATTTGCAGAAGAAGGTGTTTTTGAAACTGAATCAATGCGATATCAAATATGTCTCCATCATTGAAGGTGTCTTCACAACAGTAGTTACTTAGGAGAAGAATGCACAATAGTGATAGATGTTAACTCCTAAACTAGAAGTAAGATCCAGGATTCTCTATGTGTAAAAGAAGGTGTTTATGAAACTGAAGCAATGCAATATCAAATATGTCTCCATGACTGAAGGTGTCTTCACAATAGACGGTTCTGAGGAGAACAATGCACCATAGTGATACATGTTAACTCCTAAACTAGCAGTCAGAACCAGGAGTCTTGTTGTGCAAAAGAAGGTGTTTCTGAAACTGAATCAATGAAATATCAAATATGTCTCCATCCCTTACGGTTTCTTCACAACAGACGGTTCTTAGCAGTACAATGCACCATAGTGATACTTGTTAACTCCTGAACTAGAGGTAAGAACCAGGATTCTGTATGTGCAAATGGAAGCAGTTACTGAAACTGAATAAATGCAATATCAAATATGTCTCCATCACTTAAGGTGTCTTCACAACAGAAGGTTCTTAGGAGAAGAATGCACCATAGTGATACATGTAACTCCTGAACTAGAAGTAAGAACCAGGATTCTGTAGGTGAAAATGAAAGCAGTTACTGAAACTGAATCAATGCAATATCAAATATGTCTCCATCACTGAAGGTGTCTGCACTGAAGTTTTCTTCACATCAGAAGGCTCTTAGGAGAAGAATGCACCATAGTGATACATGTTAACTCGTAAACTAGCAGTCAGAACCAGGAGTCTTGTGAAAAAGAAGGTGTTTCTGAAACTGAATCAATGCAACATCAAATATCTCTCCATCACTGAAGGTGTCTTCACAACAGAAGGTTCTTAAGAGAAGAATGCACCATATTGATATATGTTAACTTTTGAACTAATAGTAAGATCCAGGATTCTCTGTGAGCAAAAGAAGGTGTTTCTGAAACTGAATCAATGCAGTATCAAATATGTCTCCATCATTGAAGGTGTCTTCACAACAGAAGATTCTTAGGAGAGGAATGCACCATAGTGATACCAGGATTCTGTATGTGCAAATGGAAGCAGTTACTGAAACTGAATGAATGCAATATCAAATATGTCTCCATCACTGAAGGTGTCTTCACAACAGAAGGTACTTAGGAGAAGAATGCACCATAGTGATACATGTTAACTCCTAAACTAGGAGTAAGAAGCCAGATTCTGTATGTGCAAATCGAAGCAGTTACTGAAACTGAATCAATGCAATATCAAATATGTCTCCATCACTGAAGGTGTCTTCACAACAGTCGGTTCTTAGGAGAATAATGCACCATAGTGAAACATGTTTACTCCTGAACTAGCAGTATGAACAGGATTCTGTATGTGCAAAAGAAGGTGTTTCTGAAACTGAATCAATGCAACATGAAATATGTCTCCATCACTGAAGGTGTCTTCACATCAGAAGGCTCTTAGGAGAAGAATGCACCATAGTGATACATGTTTACTCCTGAACTAGCAGTAAGAACCTGGATTCTGTATGTGCCAAAGAAGGTGTTTCTGAAACTGAATCAATGCAACATCAAATATGTCTCCATCACTGAAGGTGTCTTCACAACAGAACGTTCTTAGGAGAACGATGCACCATAGTGATACATGTTAACTCCCAAACTAATAGTAACATCCAGGATTCTCTGTGTAGAAAAGAAGGTGTTTCTGAAACTGAATCAATGCAACATCAAATATCTCTCCATCACTGAAGGTGTCTTCACAACAGAAGGTTCTTAGGAGAAGAATGCACCATAGTGATACATGTTAACTCCTGAAATAGAAGTAAGAACCAGGATTCGCTATGTGCAAATGGAAGCAGTAACTGAAACTGAATCAATGCAATATCAAATATGTCTCCATCACTGAAGGTGTCTTCACAACAGAAAGTTCTTAGGAGTACAATGCACAATAGTGATACATGTTAACTCCTGAAATAGAAGTAAGACCCAGGATTCTCTATTTGCAAATGGTAGCAGTTACTGAAACTGAATCAATGCAATATCAAACATGTCTCCATCGCTGAAGGTGTCTTCACAACAGACGGTTCTCAGGAGAACAATGCACCATAGTGATACATGTTTACTCATGAACTAGCAGTAAGAACCAGGATTCTGTATATGCAAATGGAAGCAGTTACTGAAACTGAATGAATGCAATATCAAATATGTCTCCATCACTGAAGGTGTCTTCACAACAGAAGGTTCTTAGGAGAAGAATGCACCATAGTGATACATGTTTACTCCTAAACTAGCATTAAGAACCAGGATTCTGTATGTGCAAATGGAAGCAGTTACTGAAACTGAATCAATGCAATATCAAATATGTCTCCATCACTGAAGGTGTCTTCACAACAGAAGGTTTTTAGGAGAACAATCCACCATAGTGACACATGTTAACTTCTGAACTAATAGTAAGATCCAGGATTCTGTATGTGCAAAAGAAGGTGTTTGTGAAACTGATTCAATGCAATATCAAATATGTGTACATCACTGAAGGTGTCTTCAGAACAGAAGGTTCTTAGGAGAAGAATGCACCATAGTGATACATGTTAACTCCTAAACTAGCAGTAAGAAGCCGGATTCTGTATGTGCAAATGGAAGCAGTTACTGAAACTGAATCAATGCAATATCAAATATGTCTCCATCACTGAAGGTGTCTTCACAATAGACGGTTCTTAGGAGAATAATGCACCATAGTGATACATGTTTACTCCTGAACTAGCAGTAAGAACCAGAATTGTGTATGTGCAAAAGAAGGTGTTTCTGAAACTGTATCAATGCAACATCAAATATGTCTACATCACTGAAGTTGTCTTCACAACAGAAGGTTCTTTGGAGACGAATGCACCATAGTGATACATGTAACTCCAGAACTAGAAGTAAGAACCAGGATTCTGTAGGTGCAAATGAAAGCAGTTACTGAAACTGAATCAATGCAATATCAAATATGTCTCCATCACTGAAGGTGTCTTCAAAACAGAAGGTTGTTAAGAGAAGAATGCACCATATTGATATATGTTAACTCTTGAACTAATAGTAAGATCCAGGATTCTCTGTGAGCAAAAGAAGGTATTTCTGAAACTGAATCAATGCAACATCAAATATGTCTCCTTCACTGAAGGTGTCTTCACAACAGAAGGTTCTTAGGAGTACAATGCACCATAGTGATACATGTTAACTCCTAAACTAGGAGTAAGAAGCCTGTTTCTGTATGTGCAAATGGAAGCAGTTACTCAAACTGAATTAATGCAATAACAAATATGTCTCCATCACTGAATGTGTCTTCGCAACAGACGGTTCTTAGGAGAATAATTCATCATAGTGGTACATGTTTACTCCTGTACTAGCAGTAAGAATCAGGATTCTGTATGTGCAAAAGAAGGTGTCTCTGAAACTGAATCAATGCAACATCAAATATGTCTCCATCACTGAAGGTGTCTTCAAAACAGAACGTTCTTGGAGAACAATGCACCATAGTGATACATGTTAACTTCCGAACTAATAGTAAGACCCAGGATTCTCTGTGTACAAAAGAAGGTGTTTCTGAAACTGAATCAATGCGACATCAAATATCTCTCCATCACTTAAGGTGTCTTCACAAGAGAAGGTTCTTAGGAGAAGAATCCACCATAGTGATACATGTTAACTCCTAAACTAGCAGTAAGAAGCCGGATTCTGTATGTGCAAATGGAAGCAGTCACTGAAACTGAATAAATGCAATATCAAATATGTCTCCATCACTGAAGGTGTCTTCACAACAGACGGTTCTCAGGAGAACAATGCAGAAAAGTGACACATGTTAACTCCTGTACTAATAATAAGAACCAGGATTCTGTATGTGCAAATGGAAGCAGTTACTGAACTTGAATCAATGCAACATCAAATACGTCTTTATCACTGAAGGTGTCTTCAAAACAGACGGTTCTTAGGAGAACAATGCACCATAGTGATACATATTAACTCCTAAACTAGCAGTAAGAACCAGGATTCTGTATATGCAAATGGAAGCAGTTACTGAAACTGAATCAATGCAATATCAAATATGTCTCCATCACTGAAGGTGTCTTCACAACAGATGGTTCTTA
Source organism: Urosaurus nigricauda (assembly GCA_034509955.1). NCBI lineage: Eukaryota > Metazoa > Chordata > Lepidosauria > Squamata > Phrynosomatidae > Urosaurus > Urosaurus nigricauda. The sequence goes on from JAOEGL010000003.1 coordinate 151,888,139, forward strand.
GGAGAAGAAGGCACCATTGTGATACATGTTAACTCCTGAAATAGAAGTAAGAACCAGGATTCTGTATGTGCAAATGGAAGCAGTTACTGAAACTGAATGAATGCAATATCAAATATGTCTCCATCACTGACGGTGTCTTCACAACAGACGGTTCTTAGGAGAACAATGCACCATAGTGATACATGTTAACTCCTGAACTAGAAGTAAGAACCAGGATTTTGTAAGTGCAAATGGAAGCAGTTACTGAAACTGAATCAATGCAATATCAAATATGTCTCCATCACTGAAGGTGTCTTCACAACAGAAGGTTCTTAGGAGAACAATGCACCATCGTGACACATGTTAACTCCTGAACTAGCAGTAAGAACCAGGATTCTGTATGTGCAAAACAAGGTGTTTCTGAAACTGAATCAATGCAATATCAAATATATATACATCACTGAAGGTGTGTTCACAACAGGAGGTTCTTAGGGAAACAATGCACCATAGTGATACATGTTAACTCCCAAACTAACAGAGGGAACCATGATCGGTTATGTGCAAATGGAAGCAGTTACTGAAACTGAATCAATGCTTCAGGGTGAGGGTTAGGGGTTAGGGTTAGGGTTAGGGTTTAGTGTTAGGGTTAGGGTTTAGGTTTAGGGTTAGGGTTAGGGTAAGGCTAGGGTTAAGGTTTAGTGTTAGGGTTAGGGTGTGGGTAGTGTTAGGGATTTTTATTTAAATTAGGGTGAGCGTTAGGGTTTGGGATGCCGCTAAGGTTAGGGTCAGGGTTAGGCTTCGGGATTAAGGGTTAGGGTTAGGGTTTCATTTAAATTACGGTTAGCGTTAGGGTTTGGCATGGCGTTAAGGTTAGGGTCAGGGTTGGGATTAATGTTTAAGGTTAGGGTTAGGGTTAGGGCTAGGGCTAGGGTTACGGTTTAGTATTAGGGTTAAGGTTAGGGTTAGGGTTAGCGTTAGGGTTTGGCATGGCGTTAAGGTTAGGGTCAGGGTTGGGATTAATGTTTAAGGTTAGGGTTAGGGTCAGGGCTAGGGCTAGGGTTAAGGTTTAGTATTAGGGTTAGGGTTAGGTTCAGGGTAGTGTTAGGGTTTCATTTAAATTAGGGTTAGCATTAGAGTTTGGAATGGCGTTAAGATTAGGGTTAGGGTTAGGGTTTAGGGTTAGGGTTAGTGTTAGAGTTAGGGCTAGGGTTAGGGTTAAGGTTTGGGATTAGGGTTAGGTTTAGGTTTAGATTTAAGGGTTAGGGTTAGAGTTTAGGTTTAGGTTTAGGGTTAGGTTTAAGGCTAGGGTTAAGGATTAGGGTTAGGGTTTGGGTTCAGGTTAGGGTAGTGTTAGGGTTTCATTTAAATTAGGGTTAGCGTTAGCGTTTGGGATGGAGTTAAGGTTATTGTTAGGGTTAGGGTAGGGTTAGGGTTTCATTTAAATTAGGGTTAGGGTTAGGGTTTAGGGTTAGGGTTACGGTTACGGTTAAATTAGGGTTAGGGTTAGGGTTTAGGGTCAGGGTTAGGGTATCGTTAGGGTTTCATTTAAATTAGGGTTAGCGTTAGGGTTTGGGATGGCGTTAAAGTTAGGGTCAGGATTAGGCTTATGGTGTCTGGTTAGGGTTAGGGTTTCATTTAAATTAGGGTTAGCGTTCGGGTTTGAGATGGCGTTAAATTAGGGTAAGTGTTAGGCTTAGGGTTTAGGGTTAGGGTTAGGGTTAGGGTTTAGGGTTCGGGTTAGGGCTAGGGCTAGGGTTAAGGATTAGGGTTAGGTTTAAGTTTAGGGTAGTGTTAGGGTTTCATTCAAATTCGGGTTAGCGTTAGGGTTTGGGATGGCGTGAAGGTTAGGATTAGGTTTAGGGTTTAGGGTTAGGGTTAGGGTTAAGGTTATGGTAAGCGTTTGGGTGAGGGTTAGGGTTTAGTGTTAGGGTTAGAGTTAGGGTTAGGGTTAGGGTTAAGGTTAGAGTTTAAGTTTAGGTTTAGGGTTTGGGTTAGGGCTAGGGTTAAGGATTAGGGTTAGGTTTAGGGTTCGGGTTAGGGTAGTGTTAGGGTTTGGGATGGCATTAAGGTTAGGGTTAGGGTTAGGTTTAGGGTAGTGTAAGGGTTTCATTTAAATTAGGGTTAGCGTTAGCATTTGGGATGGCGTTAATGTTAGTGAAAGAGTTTGTCTTATGGTTTAGGGTTATGAATAGGGTTTACAGTTAGGGTTAGGGCTAGGGTTAGGGTTAACGTTAAGGATTAGGGTTAGGGTTAGGGTTAGGGTACTGTTAGGGTTTCATTTAAATTAGTGTTAGCGTTAGGGTTTGGGATGGTGTTAAGGTTAGGGTTAGGATTTACGGTTAGGGTTAGGATTAGGATTAGGGTTATGGGTAGCCTTAGGGTTTGGGTTACAGTTAGGGTTTAGGGTTAGGGTTAGGGTTAGAGTTAGAGCTAGGGTTAGGGTTAAGGTTTTGGTTTAGGGTTAGTGTCAGTGTTAGGGTTAGGGTTAAGGATTAGGGTTAGGGTTAGGGTTCGGGTTAGGATAGTGTTAGGGTTTCATTTAAATTAAGGTTAGCGTCAGGGTTTGGGATGGCATTAAGGTTAGGGTTCGGGTAAGATTTAGGGTTAGTGTTAGGATTAGGATTAGGGTTTAGTGTTATGGTTAGACTTAGGGTTAAAGTTTGGGGTTAGGGTTTGGGTTAGTTTTTAGGGTTAGGGTTAGGGTTAGGGCTAAGTTTAAGGTTTAGGATTAGGGTTAGCGTTAGGGTTTGGGATAGCGTTAAGGTTAGTGTTAGGGTTAGGGTTAGGCTTAGGCTTAGGGTTTATTGTTAGTGTTTAGGGTTAGGGTTAGGGTAGGGCTAGGGTTAGGGTTAGGGTAAGGGTTAAGGTTTAGGGTTAGGTTTAGGGTTTAGGTTTGGGGTTAGGGTTAGGGTTAAAGATTAGGGTTAGGGTTAGGGTTAGTGTAGTGTTAAGGATTGGGTTAGGGTTAGGGTTAGGGATAAGTTTAAGGTTTAGGATTAGGGTTAGCATTAGGGTTTGGGATAGCGTTAAGGTTAGTGTTAGGGTTAGGCTTAGGCTTAGGTTTAGGGTTATGGTTTATTGTTAGTGTTTAGGGTTAGGGTTAGGGTTAGGGCTAGGGTTAGGGTTAGGGTTAGGGTAAGGGTTAAGGTTTAGGGTTAGAGTTAGGGTTAGGTTTAGGTTTAGGGTTAGGGTTTAGGTTTAGGGTTAGGGTTAGGGTTACGGATAAGGTTAGGGTTAGGGTTAGTGTAGTGTTAGGGTTTCATTTAAATTAGGGTTAGCGTTAGGGTTTGGGACGGCATTAAGGTTAGGGTTAGTTTTAGCTTTAGGGTCAGGATTAGGGTTAGGTTCATGGTTTAGGGTTAGGGTTAGGTTTAGGGTTTAGAGTTAGCGTTAGGGTTAGGTTTTCGGGTTAGGGATAGGGTTAGGGTCAGGAATGGGTTAGGTTAAGGATGAGGGTTACGGTTAGGGTTAGGGTAGTGTTAGGGTTTCATTTAATTTTCGGTTACCGTTAGGGTTTGGGATGGCATTAAGGTTAGGGTTAGGGCTAGGGTTAGGGTTAAGGTTAGGGTAGGGGCTAGGGTTAAGGTTTAGGACTAGGGTTCGGGTTAGAGTTAGGTTTAGATTTAGGGTTAGGGTTAGGATTTAGGTTTGGGTTTAGGGTTAGGGCTAGGGTTAAGGATTAGGGTTAGGGTTAGGTTTCGGGTGAGGGTAGTGTTATGGTTTCATTTCAATTATGGTTAGCTTTGGCGTTTGGGATGGTGTTAAGGTTAGGGTTAGGTTTAGTTTTAGGGTTAGGGTTAGGACTAGGTTTAGAGTTCAGGGTTAGGGTTGGGGTTAACGGTTAGGGTTAGGGTAGTGTTAGGGTTTCATTTAAATGAGGGTTAGCATTAGGGTTTGGGATGGCGTTAAGTTTAGGGTTAAGGTTAGGGTTTTGGGTTAGGGTTAGGGTTAGGGTTAGGGCTAGGGTTAAGGTTAGGGTTAGGTTAGGGAAACTCTTTCTGAAACTGTTTGAATGCAATGTCAAATTTAAATCCATGAAAGAAGGGGTTTCCACAACAGAGTTTCTTAGGAGGACAATGCACCATAGTGACACATTTTATCTCCTTAACTAGCAGGAAGAACTAGGATTCTGTATGTGCAAATGGACGCTGTTTCTTAAACTGAATCAAAGCAATATCAAATTTGTCTCCATCAATGTAGGTGTGATAAGAACATAAGGTTCTTTGGAAAATATTGAACCATAGTGAACCATGTTAGAACATAGTTAACCATGTTAACTCCTGAATTAGCAGTAAGAACCAGGATTCTGTATGTGCAAATGAAAGCTATTTCTGAAACTGAATGAAAGCAATATTAAATTTGGCACCAACCATTATGTTGTGTTAAAAACATTAGGTTCTTAGGAGAACAATGTACCGGAGTGATACATGATAACTGTTCAACTAGCAGTAAGAACCAAGATTCTATATGTGCAAAAGGAAGCTGTTTCTGCAAGTGAATCAATCCAATATCAAATATCTCTCCATCATTGAAGGTGTTTTCACAAGACAAGGTTCTTAGGAGTACAGTGCACCTTAGTGATACCAGTTAACTCCTGAACTAGGAGTACGAACTATTTTTCTGTATGAGCAAATGGAAGCCGTTTCTGAAATTGAATCAATGGAATATCAAATTAATCTCCATCACTGAAGGTGTCTTCACAACAGAAGGTTCTTAAGAGAAGAATGCACCATAGTGATACATGTTTACTCCTGAACTAGCAGTAAGAACCAGGATTCTGTATGTGCAAAAGAAGGTGTTTCTGAAACTGAATCAATGCAACATCAAATATGACTCCATCACTGAAGGTGTCTTCACAACAGAACTTTCTTAACAGTACAATGCACCATAGTGATACATGTTAACTCCTAAACTAGTAGTAAGAACCAGGATTCTCTATGTGCAAATGGAAGCAATTACTGAAACTGAATCAATGCAATATCAAATATGTCTCCATCACTGAAGGTGTCTTCACAACAGACGGTTCTTAGGAGAACAATGCACCATAGTGATACATCTTCACTCCTAAACTAGCAGTAAGAACCAGGATTGTGTATGTGCAAAAGAAGGTGTTTGTGAAACTGATTCAATGCAATATCAAATATGTCTCCATCACTGAAGGTGTCTTCAGAACAGAAGGTTCTTAGGAGAAGAATGAACCATAGTGATACATGTTAACTCTTAAACTAGCAGTAAGAACTCGGATTCTTTATGTTCAAATGGAAGCAGTTACTGAAACTGAATCAATGCAATATCAAATATGTCTCCATCACTAAGGGTGTCTTCAAAACAGACTGTTCTTATGAGAACAATGCACCATAGTGACATATGTTAACTCCTGAACTAATAGTAAGATCCAGGATTCTCTATGTGTAAAAGAAGGTGTTTCTGAAACTGAATCAATGCAATATCAAATATGTCTCCATCACTGAAGGTGTGTTCACAACAGAAGATTCTTAGGGGAACAATGCACCATAATGATATATGTTAACTCCTAAACTAACAGAAGGAACCAGGATCGGTTTTGTGCAAATGAAGCTGTTTCTGAAACTGAATCAATGCAGTATCAAATATGTCTCCATCATTGAAGGTGTATTCACAGCAGAAGATTCTTAGGAGAAGAATGCACCATAGTGATACATGTTAACTCCTGAACTAGAAGTAAGAACCAGGATTCTGTTTGTGCAAATGGATGCAGTTACTGAAACTCAATCAATGCAATATCAAATATGTCTCCATCACTAAGGGTGTCTTCAAAACAGACGGTTCTTATGAGAACAATGCACCATAGTGACATATGTTAACTCCTGAACTAATAGTAAGATCCAGGATTCTCTATGTGTAAAAGAAGGTGTTTCTGAAACTGAATCAATGCAATATCAAATATGTCTCCATCACTGAAGGTGTGTTCACAACAGAAGATTCTTAGGGGAACAATGCACCATAATGATATATGTTAACTCCTAAACTAACAGAAGGAACCAGGATCGGTTTAGTGCAAATGAAGCTGTTTCTGAAACTGAATCAATGCAGTATCAAATATGTCTCCATCATTGAAGGTGTATTCACAGCAGAAGATTCTTAGGGGAAGAATGCACCATAGTGATACATGTTAACTCCTGAACTAGAAGTAAGAACCAGGATTCTGTTTGTGCAAATGGATGCAGTTACTGAAACTCAATCAATGCAATATCAAATATGTCTCCATCACTGAAGGTGTCTTCACAACAGAAGGTTCTTAGGAGAAGAATGCACAATAGTGATAGATGTTAACTCCTAAACTAAAAGTAAGATCCATGATTCTCTATGTGTAAAAGAAGGTGTTTATGAAACTGAATCAATGCAATATCAAATATGTCTCCATGACTGAAGGTGTCTTCACAACAGAAGGTTCTTAGGAGAACAATGCACCATAGTGACAGATGTTAACTCCTGAACTAAGATCCTTGATTCTCTATTTGCAGAAGAAGGTGTTTTTGAAACTGAATCAATGCGATATCAAATATGTCTCCATCATTGAAGGTGTCTTCACAACAGTAGTTACTTAGGAGAAGAATGCACAATAGTGATAGATGTTATCTCCTAAACTAGAAGTAAGATCCAGGATTCTCTATGTGTAAAAGAAGGTGTTTATGAAACTGAAGCAATGCAATATCAAATATGTCTCCATGACTGAAGGTGTCTTCACAATAGACGGTTCTGAGGAGAACAATGCACCATAGTGATACATGTTAACTCCTAAACTAGCAGTCAGAACCAGGAGTCTTGTTGTGCAAAAGAAGGTGTTTCTGAAACTGAATCAATGAAATATCAAATATGTCTCCATCCCTTACGGTTTCTTCACAACAGACGGTTCTTAGCAGTACAATGCACCATAGTGATACTTGTTAACTCCTGAACTAGAGGTAAGAACCAGGATTCTGTATGTGCAAATGGAAGCAGTTACTGAAACTGAATAAATGCAATATCAAATATGTCTCCATCACTTAAGGTGTCTTCACAACAGAAGGTTCTTAGGAGAAGAATGCACCATAGTGATACATGTAACTCCTGAACTAGAAGTAAGAACCAGGATTCTGTAGGTGAAAATGAAAGCAGTTACTGAAACTGAATCAATGCAATATCAAATATGTCTCCATCAGTGAAGGTGTCTGCACAACAGAAGGTTCTTAAGAGAAGAATGCACCATATTGATATATGTTAACTTTTGAACTAATAGTAAGATCCAGGATTCTCTGTGAGCAAAAGAAGGTGTTTCTGAAACTGAATCGATGCAACATCAAATATGTCTCCATCACTGAAGGTGTCTTCACAACAGAAGGTTCTTAAGAGGAGAATGCACCATATTGATATATGTTAACTCTTGAACTAATAGTAAGATCCAGGATTCTCTGTGAGCAAAAGAAGGTGTTTCTGAAACTGAATCAATGCAACATCAAATATGTCTCCATCACTGAAGGTATCTTCACAACAGAAAGTTCTTAGGAGTACAATGCACAATAGTGATACATGTTAACTCCTGAAATAGAAGTAAGACCCAGGATTCTCTATTTGCAAATGGTAGCAGTTACTGAAACTGAATCAATGCAATATCAAATATGTCTCCATCGCTGAAGGTGTCTTCACAACAGACGGTTCTCAGGAGAACAATGCACCATAGTGATACATGTTTACTCCTGAACTAGCAGTAAGAACCAGGATTCTGTATGTGCAAATGGAAGCAGTTACTGAAACTGAATGAATGCAATATCAAATATGTCTCCATCACTGAAGGTGTCTTCACAACAGAAGGTTCTTAGGAGAAGAATGCACCATAGTGATACATGTTTACTCCTAAACTAGCATTAAGAACCAGGATTCTGTATGTGCAAATGGAAGCAGTTACTGAAACTGAATCAATGCAATATCAAATATGTCTCCATCACTGAAGGTGTCTTCACAACAGAAGGTTCTTAGGAGAACAATCCACCATAGTGACACATGTTAACTTCTGAACTAATAGTAAGATCCAGGATTCTGTATGTGCAAAAGAAGGTGTTTGTGAAACTGATTCAATGCAATATCAAATATGTGTACATCACTGAAGGTGTCTTCAGAACAGAAGGTTCTTAGGAGAAGAATGCACCATAGTGATACATGTTAACTCTTAAACTAGCAGTAAGAACTCGGATTCTTTATGTGCAAATGGAAGCAGTTACTGAACCTGAATCAATGCAATATCAAATATTTCTCCATCACTGAGGGTGTCTTCAAAACAGACCGTTCTTAGGAGAACAATGCACCATAGTGATACATCTTAACTCCTAAACTAGCAGTAAGAACCAAGATTCTGTATGTGCAAAAGAAGGTATTTCTAAAACTGAATAAATGCAATTTCAAATATGTCTCGATCACTGAAGGTGTGTTCACAACAGAAGGTTCTTCGGGGAACAATGCACCATAATGATACATGTTAACTCCTAAACTAACAGAAGGAACCAGGATCGGTTATCTGCAAATGAAGCTGTTTCTGAAACTGAATCAATGCAATATCAAATATGTTTTCATCACTGAAGGTGTCTTCACAACAGAAGGTTCTTAGGAGAAGAATGCACCATAGTGACATATGTTAACTCCTGAACTAATAGTAAGATCCAGGATTCTCTATGTGTAAAAGAAGGTCTTTCTGAAACTGAATCAATGCAACATGAAATACGTCTCCATCACTAAAGGTGTCTTCACAATAGACGGTTCTTAGGAGAACAATGCACCATAGTGATACATGTTAACTCATGTCAGAACCAGGAGTCTTGTTGTGCAAAAGAAGGTGTTTCTGAAACTGAATCAATAAAATATCAAATATGTATCCATCCCTTACAGTTTCTTCACAACAGACGGTTCTTAGCAGTACAATGCACCATAGTGATACATGCTAACTCCTGAACTAGAGGCAAGAACCAGGATTCTGTATGTGCAAATGGAAGCAGTTACTGAAACTGAATCAATGCAATATCAAATATGTCTCCATCACTGAAGGTGTCTTCACAACAGAAGGTTCGTAGGAGAACAATGCACCATAGTGATACATGTTAACTCCCGAAATAATAATAAGAACCAGGATTCTCTATGTGCAAATGGAAGCAGTTACTGAAACTGAATAAATGCAATATCAAATATGTCTCCATCACTTAACGTGTCTTCACAACAGAAGGTTCTTAGGAGAAGAATGCACCATAGTGATACATGTTTACTCCTAAACTAGTATTAAGAACCTGGATTCTGTATGTGCAAAAGAAGGTGTTTCTGAAACTGAATCAATGCAATATCAAATATGTCTCCATCACTGAAGGTGTCTTCACAACAGAAGGTTCTTAAGAGAAAAATGCACCATATTGATATATTTTAACTCTTGAACTAATAGTAAGATCCAGGATTCTCTGTGAGCAAAAGAAGGTGTTTCTGAAACTGAAGGTTAGGGTTCGGGTAGGTTTAGGTTAGGTTTAGGTTTAGGTTTGGATTAGGGTTAGGGTTAGGGTTTGGATTGGGTTAGGGTTAGGGTAAGCGTTCGGTTAGGTTTAGGTTTAGTTTAGGGTTGGGGTTAGGGTTTGGTTAGGGTTAGGGTTAGGTTAGGGTTAGGGTTAAGTTTAGGTTAGTTTAAGTTTAGGGATAGGATAGGGTAGCATTAGGGTTAAGGTGAAAGGTAGGTTAAGTTTAAATGTAGTTTAGGGTTAGGGTTAGGTTTGGAACAGGGTTAGGATTAGGTTTGGATTAGGGTTAGGGTTAGGTTAGGGTTAGTGTTTCATTTAAATTAGGGTTAGGGTTAGGGTTTGGGATAGCGTTAAGATTAGGGTTAGGGTCAGGGTCAGGTTCAGGGTTAGGTAAGGGTTAGGGTTAAGGTTAAGGTTTAGAATTAGGATTAGGGTGAGGGTTAGGGTTAGGGTAGTGTTAGGGTTTCATTTCAATTAGGGTTAGCAGTAGGGTTTGGTATGGCGTTAAGGTTAGGGTTAGGGTTTGGGATAGCGTTAAGGTAAGGGTTAGGGTCAGGGTCAGGGTCAGCGTTAGGGTTAGGGTTTAGGGTTAGGGTTAGGGGTAGGGCTAGGGTTAAGGATTAGGGTTAGGGTTAGGGTTAGGGTAGTGTTATGGTTTCATTTAAATTAGGGTTAGCGTTAGGGTTTGGGATGGCGTTAAGGTTAGGGTCAGGTTTAGGGTTAAGGGTTAGGGTTACATTTAAATTAGGGTTAGTATTAGGCTTTGGGATGGCGTTAAGGTTAGGGTCAGGGTTAGACTTAGGGTTTAGGGTTAGGGTTAAGGTTTTGGGTTAGGGTTAGGGATAGGGTTAGGGTTTAGGTTTAGGGTTAGGGTTAGGGTAAGGGCTAAGGTTGATTAGGGTTAGGTTTAGGGTTTGTGGTTAGGGTTAGTGTTAAGGCTAGGTTTACGGTTTAGGATTAGGGTTACGGTTAGGGTTAGGCTAGTGTTAGGGTTTCATTTAAATTAGGGTTAGCCTTAGGGTTTGGGATGGCGTTAAGTTTAGGGATAGGGTTAGTGTTTAGGGTTAGTGTTAGGATTAGGGTTGGGGTTTAGGGTTAGGGTTAGGGTTTGGGGTTAGGGTTAGGGTTAGGGCTAGGTTTAAGGTTTAGAATTAGGGTTAGGGTAGTGTTAGGGTTTCATTTTAATTCGGGTTAGAGTTACGGTTTGGGATGGCGTTAAGGTTAGGGTTAGCGTTAGGGTTAGGGTTTCATTTAAATTAGGGTTAGGGTTAGGGTTTGGGATAGCGTTAAGTTTAGGGTTAGGGTTAGGGTTAGGGTTTCATTTAAATTAGGGTTAGGGTTAGGGTTTGGGATAGCGTTAAGTTTAGGGTTAGGGTCAGAGTCAGTTTCAGGATTAGGTAAAGTTTAGGGTTAGGGTTAATGTTAAGGTTTAGAATTAGGATTAGGGTTAGGGGAAGGGTTAGGGTAGTGTTAGGGTTTCATTTAAATTAGGGTAAACATTAGGGATTGGGATGGCGTGAAGATTAGGGTAAGGATTTGTGATAGCGTTAGGGTTGGGTTTAGGGTTAGGGTGAGGGTGCGGGTTAGGGTTAGGGGTTAGGGTTAGGGGTTAGGGTTAGGGTTTCATTTAAATTAGGGTTAACGTTAGGGTTTGGGATGGCGTTAAGGTTAGGGATAGGGTTAGTTTTAGGGTTAGTGTTAGGGTTAGGGTTGAGGTTTAGGGTTATGGTTTGGGTTAGGGTTTGGGGTTAGGGTTACTGTTAGATTTAAGGTTTAGAATTAGGGTTAGGGTTAGGGTTAGGGCTAGGGTTAGGGCTAGGGTTGAGATTTAGGGTTAGGGTTAGGGTTTAGGGTTAGTGTCAGGGTTAGGTTTTAGGGTTAGGGATAGGGCTATGGTTAGTAATGGGTTAGGTTTAGGATGAGGGTTACGGTTAGGGTTATGGTAGTGTTAGGATTTCATTTAAATTTTGGTTAGCGTTATGGTTTGGGATGGCGTTAAGGTTAGGAGTAGGGTTAGGGTTAGGGTTAGGGTTTAGGGATAGGGTTAGGGTTAGGGCTAGGGTGTGGGTTAGGGTTAGGATTAGGGTTTAGGGTTAGGATTAGGGTTAGAGTTCGGCCTAGGGTTAGGGTTAAGGTTTGGGATTAGGGTTAGGTTTAGGGTTAGAGTTTAGGTTTAGGGTTTGGGCTAGGGTTAAGGATTAGGGTTAGGGTTAGGGTTCAGGTTAGGGTATTATTAGGATTTCATTTAAATTAGGGTTAGCGTTAGGGTTTGGGATGGCATTAAGGTTAGGGTTAGGGTTAGTTTTAGGGTTAGTGTTAGGATAAGGCTTGGGGTTTAGGGTTCGGGTTAGTTTTAGGGTTTGGGGTTAGGGTCAGGGCTAGGCTTAAGGTTTAGGATTAGGGTTAGGGTTAGGGTAGTGTTAAGGTTTCATTTAAATAAGGGTTAGCGTTAGGGTTTGGGATGGCGTTAAGGTTAGGGTTAGGGTTTAGGGTTAGGGTTATGGTTTGGATTGGGTTATTGTTAGGGTAAGCGTTAGGTTAGGTTTAGGTTTAGTTTAGGGTTGGGGTTAGGGTTTGGTTAGGGTTAGGGTTAGGTTATGGTTAGGGTTAGCTTTAGGTTAGTTTAAGTTTAGGGATAGGATAGGTTAGCATTAGGGTTAAGGTTAAAGGTAGGTTAGGTTTAAGTTTAGGGATAGGGTTAGGGTTAGGGTTAAAGTTAAGGTTTAGAATAAGGATTAGGGTTAGGGTTAGGGTAGTGTTAGGGTTTCATTGAAATTAGGGTTAGTGTTAGTGTTTGGAATGGCGTTAAGTTTTGGGTTAGGGTTTGTAATAGCGTTAAGGTAAGAGTTAGGGTCAGGGTCAGGTTCAGGGTTAGGGTTAGGGGTTATGGTTAGGGTAAGGGTTAGGGTTAGGTTACTTTAAGTTTGGGGATAGGATAGGTTAGCATTAGGGTTAAGGTTAAAGGTAGGTTAGGTTAAATTTAGGGTTATGGTTAGGGTTAAGGTTAAGATTTAGAATTAGGATTAGGATTAGGGTTAGGGTTAGGGTTACGGTAGTGTTAGGGTTTCATTTAAATTATGGTTTACGTTAGGGTTTGGGATGACATTAAGATTCGGGTTCGGGTTTTGGATAGCGTTAAGGTTAGGGTTAGAGTCAGGGTCAGGTTCAGGGTTAGGCTTAGGGGTTAGGGTTAGGGTTTAGGGTTAGGGTTAGGGTTAGGGTAAGGCTAGGGTTAAGGTTTAGGGTTAGGGTTAGGGTTAGGGTGTGGGTAGTGTTAGGGTTTTTTATTTAAATTAGGGTGAGCGTTAGGGTTTGGGATGGCGCTAAGGTTAGGGTCAGGGTTGGGATTAATGTTTAAGGTTAGGGTTAGGGTTAGGGCTAGGGCTAGGGTTACGGTTTAGTATTGGGGTTAGGGTTATGTTCAGGGTAGTGTTAGGGTTTCATTTAAATTAGGGTTAGCGTTAGGGTTTGGAATGGCGTTAAGATTAGGGTTAGGGTTAGGGTTAGGTTTTAGGGTTCAGGTTAGGGTAGTGTTAGGGTTTGGGATGGCATTAAGGTTAAGGTTAGGGTGAGGTTTAGGGTAGTGTTAGGGTTTCATTTAAATTAGGGTTAGCGTTAGCATTTGGGATGGCGTTAATGTTAGTGTAATAGTTTGTCTTAGGGTTTAGGGTTAGGAATAGGGTTTACGGTTAGGGTTAGGGCTAGGGTTAGGGTTAAGGTTAAGGATTAGGGTTAGGGTTAGGGAAGTGTTAGGGTTTCATTTAAATTAGTGTTTGCGTTAGGGTTTGGGATGGTGTTAAGGTTAGGGTTAGGATTTACGGTTAGGGTTAGGATTAGGGTTATGGTTAGGCTTAGGGTTTGGGTTAGGGTTAGGGTTTAGGGTTAGGGTTAGGGTTAGAGTTAGAGCTAGGGTTAGGGTTAAGGTCTTGGTTTAGGGTTAGTGTCAGTGTTAAGGTTAGGGTTAAGGATTAGGGTTAGGGTTAGGGTTCGGGTTAGGCTAGTGTTAGGGTTTCATTTAAATTAGGGTTAGCGTTAGGGTTTGGGATGGCATTAAGGTTAGGGTTCGCGTAAGTTTTAGGGTTAGTGTTAGGATTAGGATTAGGGTTTAGGGTTATGGTTAGACTTAGGGTTAAAGTTTGGGGTTAGAGTTTGGGTTAGGTTTTAGGGTTAGGGTTAGGGCTAAGTTTAAGGTTTAGGATTAGGGTTAGCATTAGGGTTTGGGATAGCGTTAAAATTATTGTTAGGGTTAGGCTTAGGCTTAGGCTTAGGGTTAGGGTTTATTGTTAGTGTTTAGGGTTACGGTTAGGGTTAGGGCTAGGGTTAGTGTTAGGGTTAAGATAAGGGTTAAGGTTTAGGGTTAGGGTTAGGTTTAGGTTTAGGGTTAGGGTTTAGGTTTAGGGTTAGGGTTACGGATTAGGGTTAGGGTTAGTGTAGTGTTAGGGTTTCATTTAAATTAGGGTTAGCGTTAGGGTTTGGGACGGCGTTAAGGTTAGGGTTAGGGTTAGTTTTAGCTTTAGGGTCAGGATTAGGGTTAGGGTTATGGTTTAGGGTTAGGGTTAGGTTTAGGGTTTAGGGTTAGCATTAGGGTTAGGTTTTCGGGTTAGGGATAGGGTTAGGGTTAGGAATGGGTTAGGTTTAGGATGAGGGTTACTGTTAGGGTTAGGGTAGTGTTAGGGTTTCATTTAATTTTGGGTTAGCGTTAGGGTTTGGGATGGCATTAAGGTTAGGGTTAGGGCTAGGGTTCGGGTTAAGGTTAGGGTAGGGGCTAGGGTTAAGGTTTAGGATTAGGGTTAGGGTTAGGATTTAGGTTTGGGTTTAGGGTTAGGGTTAGGGCTAGGATTAAGGATTAAGGATTAGGTTTAGGGTTAGGTTTCGGGTGAGGGTAGTGTTATGGTTTCATTTCAATTATGGTTAGCTTTTGGGTTTGGGATGGTGTTAAGGTTAGGGTTCGGGTTAGTTTTAGGGTTAGGGTTAGGATTAGGTTTAGGGTTTAGGCTTTAGGGTTAGGGTTAGGGTTTAGGATTAGGATTAGGGTAGTGTTAGGGTTTCATTTAAATGAGGGTTAGCGTTAGGGTTTGGGATGGCGTTATGTTTAGGGTTAGGGTTAGGGTTTAGGGTTAGGGTTACGGTTAGGGCTAGGGTTAAGGTTAGGGTTAGGTTAGGGAAACTGTTTCTGAAACTGCTTCAATGCAATGTCAAATTTAAATCCATGAAAGAAGGGGTATTCACAACAGAAGGTTCTTAGGAGGACAATGCACCATAGTGACACATGTTATCTCCTTAACTAGCAGGAAGAACTAGGATTCTGTATGTGCAAATGGAAGCTGTTTCTTAAACTGAATCAAAGCAATATCAAATTTGTCTCCATCAATGTAGGTGTGATAAGAACATAAGGTTCTTTGGAAAATATTGACCCATAGTGATACATGTTAACTCCTGAATTAGCAGTAAGAACCAGGATTCTGTATGTGCAAATGAAAGCTGTTTCTGAAACTGAATCAAAGCAATATCAAATTTGGCACCACCCATTAAGTTGTGTTAACAACATTAGGTTCTTAGGAGAACAATGTACCGGAGTGATACATGATAACTGTTCAACTAGCAGTAAGAACCAAGATTCTGTATGTGCAAAAGGAAGCTGTTTCTGCAAGTGAATCAATTCAATATCAAATATCTCTCCATCATTGAAGGTGTTTTCACAAGACAAGGTTCTTAGGAGTACAGTGCAACTTAGTGATACCAGTTAACTCCTGAACTAGGAATACGAATTTTTTTAAAAACTTTTTATTTATTTATTTTTATACACAAGAAAATCACAGTAGGTTCACGTCATATACTTTCCATAAATCATATTTCCTTTCTTATATCAATGAAATTGCTTATATACTTTATGATTAATCTCATGTGAAATTGTTTGCGTCCTTGTATTGATTCTTAATAAAACATTTGTACATTCAAGTCTTTACACTGAAATTGAACAAATAAACAAAAACAATATCTTCCCGTAGAACTCTTTTCTCACTAGAGGCATTATTAGCTAAACAGGGCAACGCTTATAACCGTACCTAACAGAAGAAAATCCTTAATCATTGCAGACCAACATTTATTCCTGCATTCTTAAAACATCCAATGGGGAGTTAATGATTCCTCGATAGCAACCTGTTATGTACAACGCCATCTATCCTGGCAAAAGGTTTTGATTGTGTTCCAATCTGAGTTGTGGATTTTCCTTTGTAGTTTCACCGATAGAATGTCCATTTCCATATTGTCCAATGTTTTTAATAGCCAATCATCTATAGAGGGTATCTCTTCCGTTTTCCATTTTTTTGCCACTAGTATTCTGGCGGTGGAAATCATATATAAAATGGTCTTTGTGTGTTTTTTCGCTTCATTATCTAAAGTTGTATTTGTTATGTTCAAAAGGTAGAGTTCGGGCCACATTTTAAAATTTAGTCCCAGTATCAGGTTAATTTTCCGATGGATCTTTTCCCAAAATTTTTGCATTTTGGGACATGTCCACCACATATGGTACCAGTCTCCAATTGATTTTTTACATTTCCAGCACCTATTTTCTGCTTTTTTATTTATTTTTGCAAGTTTGGAAGGAGTTAGGTGCCACCTATAGGCCATTTTTATGTAATTTTCTCGAATGCTTTGACATTTAGTGAATTTAAAAGTCTTTTCTCTAGATAATTCCCAACTGTTGAGGTTAATTGTTCTGCCAACATCCCTGGCCCATTGAATCATCGTGTTTTTAATTATGTCTTGTTCGTGTTTTCTTGATTGAAGAAGTTTGTACAGTTTAGAGACTGGTTTTGATTCATTACCCTCCAGTATCTTATCTAAATGTTCTATTTTTCTTTCCATTTTTTCAAAGCCCTTATTTAAATTTTCATTTATTTCTTGTCTGTTTTCTTTTAATTCGAGTCTCATTTCTTGCTTGAAATTCCTCATTTCCTCCACCAGCATTTGAATTGCGTCTGGTTGTTTTACTGCGGAGTCTGAAGAGCCTCTTCTAGGTGTAATTTGTGATAATGCCTTATTGGCTTGTAATCTTGTCCCAGCTGCCATACTGTTATCTATATTGAAGAACTGTTATACTGTACAAAGTTGTTCTAATGTTCTAATATCGGCAAAAAAGTGTTTAAAGGGAGAGATGTTCACAACAATCATCAGAGTATTAACTGCTCCTACTATACCTTAAATATCTATGTTCCCAAAGTGCTTTTAAGACAGATTATAAATTCACCTGTGTCCAAAAACCGTAAAAGAAAAAGCTAACAAACTGCAATGTTAACATTAGGATTAAGCTAATGCCTCCTACTGTCTTAAACTTCTCTGTTTTTCTAATAAATAGTTATTTTGTTTAACATATAGTTGTTTGAATCGTGTAGAGGAATTACTTTGAAGCAAACAAGGTGTCCTATAAGGGCAGGTGGCTGCTTTCCGGCTATTCCTAACAGCCTTCTACAAGCCCCCGAAGTTTATCCCTTCCCAGGGTTAACGTTCCGTGAGAGTTAATCCCAGCCTGCCCTTAGGGAGGACGGAGTAGGATGCCAAACCACTCCTGTCCTATCTCCTCCTTCACGATCAGGAAGAATCCTGGCGGTGCAGCCTAAAACGAAAGAAATAGAGGTGAGTGGGGAGTCTGGGATGACCCGTGGCGCTACCTGTGCCGCTGCCTCGCAAGCCGCGCCGCCGCCGAAGAAGCAAAGGGGCTGTTGGGCTTTGTAGCCCAGCTGTTCCGGCTCTCCTCCTCCCTCGCAAGCCGCGCCGCCGCCGAAGAAGCAAAGGGGCTGTTGGGCTTAGTAGCCCAGCTGTTCCGGCTCTCCTCCTCCCTCGCAAGCCGCGCCGCCGCCGAAGAAGCAAAGGGGCTGTTGGGTTTTGTAGCCAAGCTGTTTCGGCTCTCCTCCTCCCTCGCAAGCCGCGCCGCCGCCGGGGAAGCAAAGGGGCTGTTGGGCTTTGTAGCCCAGGCGTTCCGGCGCTCCTCCTCCCTCGCAAGCCGCGCCGCCGCCGAAGAAGCAAAGGGGCTGTTGGGCTTTGTAGCCCAGCTGTTCCGGCTCTCCTCCTCCCTCGCAAGCCGCGCCGCCACCGGGGAAGCAAAGGGGCTGTTGGGCTTTGTAGCCCAGCTGTTCCGGCTCTCCTCCTCCCTCGCAAGCCGCGCCGCCGCCGAAGAAGCAAAGGGGCTGTTGGGCTTTGTAGCCCAGCTGTTCCGGCTCTCCTCCTCCCTCGCAATGCACCAGAGTGATACATGTTATCTCCTGAACTGGCAGAAAGAACTAGGATTCTGTATGTGCAAATAGAAGCTGTTTCTTAAACTGAATCAAAGCAATATCAAATTTCTCTCCATCAATGTAGGTGCGATAACAACACAAGGTTTTTAGGAAAATAATGAACCATAGTGATACATGTTAACTCCTGAATTAGCAGTAAGAACCTGGATTCTGTATGTGCAAAAGAAGGTGTTTCTGAAACTGAATCAATGCAACATCAAATATGTCTCCATCACTGAAGGTGTCTTCACAACAGAACGTTCGTAGGAGAATATTGCACCATAGTGATACATGTTAACTCCCGAACTAATAGTAAGATCCAGGATTCTCGGTGTACAAAAGAAGTTGTTTCTGAAACTGAATCAATGCAACATCAAATATCTCTCCATCACTGAAGGTGTCTTCACAACAGAAGGTTCTTAGGAGAAGAATGCACCATAGTGATACATGTTAACTCCTGAAATAGAAGTAAGAACCAGGATTCTCTATGTGCAAATGTAAGCAGTTACTGAAATTGAATCAATGCAATATCAAATATGTCTCCATCACTGAAGGTGTCTTCACAACAGAAGGTTCTTAGGGGAACAATGCACCATAGTGATACATGTTACCTCCTAAACTAACAGACGGAACAAGGATCGGTTATGCGCAAATGAAGCTGTTTCTTAAAACTGAATCAATGCAGTATCAAATATGTTTCCATCACTGAAGGTGTCTTCACAACAGACGGGTATTAGGAGAAGAATGCACCATAGTGATACATGTTGACTCGTGAACTAGAAGTAAGAACCAGGATTCTGTATGTGCAAAAGAAGGTGTTTCTGAAACTGAATCAATGCAACATCAAATATCTCTCCATCACTGAAGGTGTCTTCACAACAGAAGGTTCTTAGGAGAAGAATGCACCATAGTGATACATGTTAACTCCTGAAATAGAAGTAAGAACCAGGATTTTGTAAGTGCAAATGAAGCAGTTACTGAAACTGAATCAATGCAGTATCAAATATGTCTCCATCATCGAAGGTGTCTTCACAACAGGTTCTTAGGAGAAGAATCCACCATAGTGACACATGTTAACTCCTTAACTAATAGTAAGATCCAGGATTCTGTATGTGTAAAAGAAGGTGTTTGTGAAACTGAATCAATGCAATATCAAATATGACTCCATCACTGAAGTTGTCTTCACAACAGAAGGTTCTTAGGAGAACAATGCACCATAGTGACACATGTGAACTTCTGAACTAATAGTAAGATCCAGGATTCTCTATGTGTAAAAGAAGGTGTTTGTGAAACTGAATCAATGCAATATCAAATATTTCTCCATCACTGAAGGTTTGTTCACAACAGAAGGTTCTCAGGGGAACAATGCACCATAGTGATACATGTTAACTCCTAAACTAACAGAAGGAACCAGGATCGGTTATGTGTAAATGAAGGTGTTTCTGAAACTGAATGAATGCAATATCAAATATGTCTCCATCACTCACGGTGTCTTCACAACAGACGGTTCTCAGGAGAACAATGCACCATATTGATACATGTTTACTCCTAAACTAGCATTGAGAAGCCTGATTCTGTATGTGCAAATGGAAGCAGTTACTGAAACAGAATCAATGCAATATCAAATATGTCTCCATCACTGAAGGTGTCTTCACAACAGACGGTTCTTAGGAGAATAATGCACCATAGTGATACATGTTTTCTCCTGAACTAGCAGTAAGAACCAGGATTCTGTATGTGCAAAAGAAGGTGTTTCGGAAACTTAATCAATGCAACATCAAATATGTCTCCATCACTGAAGGTGTCTTCACAACAGAACGTTCGTAGGAGAACAATGCACCATAGTGATACATGTTAACTCCCGAACTAATAGTAAGATCCAGGATTCTCTGTGTACAAATGAAGGTGTTTCTGAAACTGAATCAATGCAACATCAAATATGTCTCCATCACTGAAGGTGTCTTCACAGAAGGTTCTTAGGAGAAGAATGCACCATAGTGATACATGTTAACTCCTGAAATAGAAGTAAGAACCAGGATTCTCTATGTGCAAATGGAAGCAGTTACTGAAACTGAATAAATGCAATATCAAATATGTCTCCATCACTTAAGGTGTCTTCACAACAGAAGGTTCTAAGGAGAAGAATGCACCATAGTGATACATGTTAACTCCTAAACTAGCATTAAGAACCAGGATTCTGTATGTGCAAATGGAAGCAGTTACTGAAACTGAATCAATGCAATATCAAATATGTCTCCATCACTGAAGTTGTCTTCACAACAGAAGCTTCTTTGGAGAAGAATGCACCATAGTGATACATGTAACTCCTGAATTAGAAGAAAGAACCAGGATTCTGTAGGTGCAAATGGAAGCAGTTTCTCAAACTGAATCAATGTGATATCAAATTTGTCTCCTTCACTGAAGGTGGCTTCACAAGAGAAGGTTCATAGAATGCAGCATAGTGATGCATGTTAACTCCTGAACTAGTAGTAAGAACCAGGATTCTCTATGTGCAAATGGAAACAGTTACTGAAACTGAATCAATGCAACATCAAATATGTCTCCATCACTGAAGATCTCTTGACAACATTAGGTTCTTAGGAGAAGAATGCAGCATAGTAATACATGTTAACTCCTAAACTAGCAGTAAGAAGCCGGATTCTGTATGTGCAAATGGAAGCAGTTACTGAAGCTGAATTAATGCAATATCAAATATGTCTCCATCACTGAAGGTGTCTTCACAATAGACGGTTCTTAGGAGAATAATGCACCATAGTGATACATGTTAACTCCTAAACTAGTAGTAAGAACCTGGATTCTGTATGTGCAAAAGAAGGTGTTTCTGAAACTGAATCAATGCAATATCAAATATGTCTCCATCATTGAAGGTGTCTTCACAACAGAAGGTTCTTTGGAGAACAATGCACAAAAGTGACACATGAAAACTCCTATACTAATAATAAGAACCAGGATTCTGTATGTGCAAAAGAAGGTGTCCGTTAAACTGAATCAATGCAACATCAAATACGTCTCCATCACTAAAGGTCTCTTCACAATAGACGGTTCTTAGGAGAACAATGCACCATAGTGATACATGTTAACTCCTAAACTAGCAGTCAGAACCAGGAGTCTTGTTGTGCAAAAGAAGGTGTTCCTGAAACTGAAAGAATGCAATATCAAATATGTCTCCATCACTGAAGGTGTCTTCACAACAGAAGGTTCTTAGGAAAAGAATGCACCATAGTGATACATGTTAACTTCTAAACTAGCAGTAAGAAGCTGGATTCTGTATGTGCAAATGGAAGCAGTTACTGAAACTGAATCAATGCAATATCAAATATGTCTCCATCACTGAAGGTGTCTTCACAATAGATGGTTCTTAGGAGAATAATGCACCATAGTGATACATGTTTACTCCTGAACTAGCAGTAAGAACCAGGATTGTGTATGTGCAAAAGAAGGTGTTTCTCAAACTGAATCAATGCAACATCAAATATGTCTCCATCACTCAAGGTGTCTTCACAACAGAAGGTTCGTAGGAGAACAATGCACCATAGTGATACATGTTAACTCCCGACATAATAGTAAGAACCAGGATTCTCTATCTGCAAATCGAAGCAGTTACTGAAACTGAATAAATGCAATATCAAATATGTCTCCATCACTTAAGGTGTCTTCACAACAGAAGGTTCTTAGGAGAAGAATGCACAAAAATAATACATGTTATCTCCTAGACTAGTAGTAAGAGCCTGGATTCTGTATGTGCAAAAGAAGGTGTTTCTGAAACTGAATAAATGCAATATCAAATATGTCTCCATCACTGAAGTTGTCTTCACAACAGAAGGTTCTTTGGAGAAGAATGCACGATAGTGATACATGTAACTCCTGAACTAGAAGTAAGAACCAGGATTCTGTAGGTGCAAATGAAAGCAGTTACTGAAACTGAATCAATGCAATATCAAATATGTCTCCATCACTGAAGTTGTCTTCACAACAGAAGCTTCTTTGGAGAAGAATGCACCATAGTGATACATGTAACTCCTGAATTAGAAGAAAGAACCAGGATTCTGTAGGTGCAAATGGAAGCAGTTTCTCAAACTGAATCAATGTGATATCAAATTTGTCTCCTTCACTGAAGGTGGCTTCACAAGAGAAGGTTCATAGAATGCAGCATAGTGATGCATGTTAACTCCTGAACTAGTAGTAAGAACCAGGATTCTCTATGTGCAAATGGAAACAGTTACTGAAACTGAATCAATGCAACATCAAATATGTCTCCATCACTGAAGATCTCTTGACAACATTAGGTTCTTAGGAGAAGAATGCAGCATAGTAATACATGTTAACTCCTAAACTAGCAGTAAGAAGCCGGATTCTGTATGTGCAAATGGAAGCAGTTACTGAAGCTGAATTAATGCAATATCAAATATGTCTCCATCACTGAAGGTGTCTTCACAATAGACGGTTCTTAGGAGAATAATGCACCATAGTGATACATGTTAACTCCTAAACTAGTAGTAAGAACCTGGATTCTGTATGTGCAAAAGAAGGTGTTTCTGAAACTGAATCAATGCAATATCAAATATGTCTCCATCATTGAAGGTGTCTTCACAACAGAAGGTTCTTTGGAGAACAATGCACAAAAGTGACACATGAAAACTCCTATACTAATAATAAGAACCAGGATTCTGTATGTGCAAAAGAAGGTGTCCGTTAAACTGAATCAATGCAACATCAAATACGTCTCCATCACTAAAGGTCTCTTCACAATAGACGGTTCTTAGGAGAACAATGCACCATAGTGATACATGTTAACTCCTAAACTAGCAGTCAGAACCAGGAGTCTTGTTGTGCAAAAGAAGGTGTTCCTGAAACTGAAAGAATGCAATATCAAATATGTCTCCATCACTGAAGGTGTCTTCACAACAGAAGGTTCTTAGGAAAAGAATGCACCATAGTGATACATGTTAACTTCTAAACTAGCAGTAAGAAGCTGGATTCTGTATGTGCAAATGGAAGCAGTTACTGAAACTGAATCAATGCAATATCAAATATGTCTCCATCACTGAAGGTGTCTTCACAATAGATGGTTCTTAGGAGAATAATGCACCATAGTGATACATGTTTACTCCTGAACTAGCAGTAAGAACCAGGATTGTGTATGTGCAAAAGAAGGTGTTTCTCAAACTGAATCAATGCAACATCAAATATGTCTCCATCACTCAAGGTGTCTTCACAACAGAAGGTTCGTAGGAGAACAATGCACCATAGTGATACATGTTAACTCCCGACATAATAGTAAGAACCAGGATTCTCTATCTGCAAATCGAAGCAGTTACTGAAACTGAATAAATGCAATATCAAATATGTCTCCATCACTTAAGGTGTCTTCACAACAGAAGGTTCTTAGGAGAAGAATGCACAAAAATAATACATGTTATCTCCTAGACTAGTAGTAAGAGCCTGGATTCTGTATGTGCAAAAGAAGGTGTTTCTGAAACTGAATAAATGCAATATCAAATATGTCTCCATCACTGAAGTTGTCTTCACAACAGAAGGTTCTTTGGAGAAGAATGCACGATAGTGATACATGTAACTCCTGAACTAGAAGTAAGAACCAGGATTCTGTAGGTGCAAATGAAAGCAGTTACTGAAACTGAATCAATGCAATATCAAATATGTCTCCATCACTGAAGGTGTCTTCACAACAGAAGTTTCTTAAGAGAAGAATGCACCATATTGATATATGTTAACTCTTGAACTAATAGTAAGATCCAGAATTCTCTGTGAGCAAAAGAAGGTGTTTCTGAAACTGAAGGTTAGGGTTTCTTAGGAGAAGAAGGCACCATAGTGATACATGTTAACTCCTGAAATAGAAGTAAGACCCAGGATTCTCTATTTGCAAATGGTAGCAGTTACTGAAACTGAATAAATGCAATATCAAATATGTCTCCATCACTGAAGGTGTCTTCACAACAGAAGGCTCTTAGGAGAAGAATGCACCATAGTGATACATGTTAACTCCTAAACTAGCATTAAGAAGCCGGATTCTGTATGTGCAAAAGAAGGTGTTTCTGAAACTGAATCAATGCAACATCAAATATGTCTCCATCACTGAAGGTGTCTTCACAACAGAAGGTTATTAGTGATACATGTTAAGGATTAGGGTTAGGGTTAGGGTAGTATTAGGGTTTCATTTAAATTAGTGTTAGCGTTAGGGTTTGGGATGGTGTTAAGGTTAGGGTTAGGATTTACGGTTAGGGTTAGGATTAGGGTTATGGTAAGGCTTAGGGTTTGGGTTAGGGTTAGGGTTTAGGGTTAGGGTTAGAGTTAGAGCTAGGGTTAGGGTTAAGGTTTTGGTTTAGGGTTAGTGTCAGTGTTAGGGTTAGTGTTAAGGATTGGGGTTAGGGTTAGGGTTCGGGTTAGGGTAATGTTAGGGTTTCATTTAAATTAAGGTTAGCGTTAGGGTTTTGGATGGCATTAAGGTTAGGGTTCGGGTAAGATTTAGGGTTAGTGTTAGGATTAGGATTAGGGTTTAGTGTTATGGTTAGACTTAGGATTAAAGTTTGGGGTTAGGGTTTGGGTTAGGTTTTAGGGTTAGGGTTAGGGTTAGGGCTAAGTTTAATGTTTAGGATTAGGGTTAGCGTTAGGGTTTGGGATAGCGTTAAGGTTAGTGTTAGGGTTAGGCTTAGGGTTAGGGTTTATTGTTAGTGTTTAGGGTTAGGGCTAGGGTTAGGGTTAGGGTAAGGGTTAAGGTTTAGGGTTAGGGTTAGGGTTTAGGTTTGGGGTTAGGGTTAAGTATTAGGGTTAGGGTTAGGGTTAGTGTAGTGTTAGGGTTTCATTTAAATTAGGGTTAGCGTTACGGTTTGGGACGGCGTTAAGGTTAGGGGTAGGGTTAGTTTTAGCTTTAGGGTCAGGATTAGGGTTAGGGTTATGGTTTAGGGTTAGGGTTAGGTTTAGGGTTTAGGGTTAGCGTTAGGGTTAGGTTTTCGGGTTAGGGATAGGGTCAGGGTCAGGAATGGGTTAGGTTTAGGATGAGGGTTACAGTTAGGGTTAGGGTAGTGTTAGGGTTTCATTTAATTTTGGGTTAGCGTTAGGGTTTGGGATGGCATTAAGGTTAGGGTTAGGGCTAGGGTTAGGGTTAAGGTTAGGGTAGGGGCTAGGGTAAAGGTTTAGGACTAGGGTTAAGGTTAGAGTTAGCTTTGGGTTTAGGCTTAGTTTTTGGGCTAGGGTTAAGGATTAGGGTTAGGGTTAGGTTTCGGGTGAGGGTAGTGTTATGGTTTCATTTCAATTATGGTTAGCTTTAGGGTTTGGGATGGTCTTAAGGTTAGGGTTAGGGTTAGTTTTAGGGTTAGGGTTAGGATTAGGTTTAGAGTTCAGGGTTAGGGTTGGGGTTTACAGTTAGGGTTAGGGTAGTGTGAGGGTTTCATTTAAATGAGGGTTAGCGTTAGTGTTTGGGATGGCTTTAAATTTAGGGTTAGGGTTAGGGTTTAGGGTTAAGGTTAGGGTTAGGTTAGGGAAACTGTTTCTGAAACTGTTTGAATGCAATGTCAAATTTAAATCCATGAAAGAAGGGGTATTCACAACAGAAGGTTCTTAGGAGGACAATGCACCATAGTGACACATGTTATCTCCTTAACTAGCAGGAAGAACTAGGATTCTGTATATGCAAATGGAAGCTGTTTCTTAAACTGAATCAAAGCAATATCAAATTTGTCTCCATCAATGTAGGTGTGATAAGAACATAAGGTTCTTTGGAAAATATTGAACCATAGTGATACATGTTAACTCCTGAATTAGCAGTAAGAACCAGGATTCTGTATGTGCAAATGAAAGCTGTTTCTGAAACTGAATCAAAGCAATATCAGATTTGGCACCACCCATTAAGTTGTGTTAACAACATTAGGTTCTTAGGAGAACAATGTACCAGAGTGAAACATGATAATTGTTCAACTAGCAGTAAGAACCAAGATTCTGTATGTGCAAAAGGAAGCTGTTTCTGCAAGTGAATCAATCCAATATCAAATATCTCTCCATCATTGAAGGTGTTTCCACAAGACAAGGTTCTTAGGAGTACAGTGCACCTTAGTGATACCAGTTAACTCCTGAACTAGGAGTACGAACTATTTTTCTGTATGAGCAAATGGAAGCCGTTTCTGAAATTGAATCAATGGAATATCAAATTAATCTCCATCACTGAAGGTGTCTTCACAAAAGAAGTTTCTTAGCAGTACAATGCACCATAGTGATACATGTTAACTCCTGAACTAGTAGTAAGAACCAGGATTCTCTATGTGCAAATGGAAGCAGTTACTGAAACTGAATCAATGCAATATCAAATATGTCTCCATCACTGAAGGTGTCTTCAGAACAGAAGGTTCTTAGGAGAAGAATGCACCATAGTGATACATGTTAACTCTTAAACTAGCAGTAAGAACCCGGATTCTTTATGTGCAAATGGAACCAGTTACTGAACCTGAATCAATGCAATATCAAATATGTCTCCATCACTGAGGGTGTCTTCAAAACAGACCGTTCTTAGGAGAACAATGCACCATAGTGATACATCTTAACTCCTAAACTAGCAGTAAGAACCAGGATTCTGTATGTGCAGAAGAAGGTGTTTCTGAAACTGAATCAATGCAACATCAAATATGTCTCCATTTCTGAAGGTGTCTTCACAACATTCGGTTCTTGGGAGAACAATGCACCATAGTGATACATGTTAACTCCTAAACTAGAAGTAAGATCCAGGATTCTCTATGTGTAAAAGAAGGTGTTTATGAAACTGAATCAATGCAATATCAAATATGTCTCCATGACTGAAGGTGTTTTCACAACAGAAGGTTCGTAGGAGAACAATGCACCATAGTGACCGATGTTAACTCCTGAACTAAAAGTAAGATCCAGGATTCTCTATTTGCAGAAGAAGGTGTTTCTGAAACTGAATCAATGCAACATCAAATATGTCTCCATCACTGAAGGTGTCTTCACAACAGACGGTTCTTAGGAGAACAATGCACCATAGTGATACATGTTAACTCCTGAACTAGAAGTAAGAACCAGGATTTTGTAAGTGCAAATGGAAGCAGTTACTGAAACTGAATCAATGCAATATCAAATATGTCTCTATCACTGAAGGTGTCTTCACAACAAACCATGATTCTGTATGTGCAATTGGAAGCAGTTACTGAAACTGCATCAATGCAATATCAAATATGTCTCCATCACTGAAGGTGTCTTCACAAGAGACGGTTCTTAGGAGAATAATGCACTATAGTGATACTTGTTTATTCCTGAACTAGCAGTAAGAACCAGGATTCTCTATGTGCAAATGGAAGCAGTAACTGAAACTGAATGAATGAAATATCAAATATGTCTCCATCACTGAAGGTGTCTTCACAACATTAGGTTCTTAGGAGAATAATGCACCATAGTGATACATGTTTACTCCTGAACTAGCAGTAAGAACCAGGATTGTGTATGTGCATAAGAAGGTGTTTCTGAAACTGAATCAATGCAACACCAAATATGTCTCCATCACTGAAGGTGTCTTCACAACAGAACGTTCTTAGGAGAACAATGCACCATAGTGATACATGTTAACTCCCGAACTAATAGTAAGATCCAGGATTCTCTGTGTACAAAAGAAGGTGTTTCTGAAACTGAATCAATGCAACATCAAATACCTCTCCATAACTGAAGGTGTCTTCACAACCGAAGTTTCTTAGGAGAAGAATGCACCATAGTGATACATGTTAACTCCTGAAATAGAAGTAAGAACCAGGGTTCTGTATGTGCAAATGGAAGCAGTTACTGAAACTGAATAAATGCAATATCAAATATGTCTCCATCACTGAAACTGTCTTCACAACAGAATGTTCGTAGGAGAAGAATGCACCATAGTTATACATGTTAACTGCTGAACTAGAAGTTAGAACCAGGATTCTGTAGGTGCAAATGGAAGCCGTTACTGAAACTTAATCAATGCAATATCAAATATGTCTCCATCACTGAAGTTGTCTTCACAACAGAAGGTTCTTAAGAGAAGAATGCACCATATTGATATATGTTAACTCTTGATCTAATAGTAAGATCCAGGATTCTCTGTGTGCAAAAGAAGATGTTTCTGAAACTGAATCAATGCAACATCAAATATGTCTCCATCACTGAAGGTTTGTTCACAACAGAAGGTTCCTAGGGGAACAATGCACCATAGTGATACATGTTAACTCCTAAACCAACAGAAGGAACTAGGATCGGTTATGTGCAAATGAAGGTGTTTTTGAAACTGCATCAATGCAATGTCAAATATGTTTCCATCACTGAAGGTGTTATCACAACAGAAGGTTCTTCGGAGAAGAATGCACCATAGTGATACATGTTAACTCCTGAACTAGAGGTAAGAACCAGGGTTCTGTATGTGCAAATGGAAGCAGTTACTGAAACTGAATCAATGCAATATCAAATATATCTCCATCACTGAAGGTGTCTTCACAATAGACGGTTCTCAGGAGAACAATGCACCATAGCGATACATGTTTACTCCTGAACTAGCAGTAAGAACCAGGATTCTGTATGTGCAAATGGAAGCAGTTACTGAAACTGAATCAATGCAATATCAAATATGTCTCCATCACTGAAGGTGTCTTCACAACAGACGGTTCGTAGGAGAACACTGTACCATAGTGATATATGTTAACTCCTGAACTAGCAGTAAGAACCAGGATTCTGTATGTGCAAAAGAAGCTTTTTCTCAAACTGAATCAATGCAATATCAAATATGTCTCCATCACTCAAGGTGTCTTCACAACAGAAGGTTCTTAGGGGAACAATGCACCATAGTGATACATGATAACTGCTAAACTAGCAGAAGGAACCAGGATTGTGTATGAGCAAAAGAAGCTGTTTCTGAAATGAATCAATGCAATATCAAATATGTTTCCATCACTGAAGGTGTCTTCACAAGAGAAGGTTCTTAGTAGAAGAATGTACCATAGTGACACATGTTAACTTCTGAACTAATAGTAAGATCCAGGATTCTCTGTGAGCAAAAGAAGGTGTTTCTGAAACTGAAGGTTAGGGTTTCTTAGGAGAAGAAGGCACCATAGTGATACATGTTAACTCCTGAAATAGAAGTAAGACCCAGGATTCTCTATTTGCAAATGGTAGCAGTTACTGAAACTGAATAAATGCAATATCAAATATGTCTCCATCACTGAAGGTGTCTTCACAACAGAAGGCTCTTAGGAGAAGAATGCACCATAGTGATACATGTTAACTCCTAAACTAGCATTAAGAAGCCGGATTCTGTATGTGCAAAAGAAGGTGTTTCTGAAACTGAATCAATGCAACATCAAATATGTCTCCATCACTGAAGGTGTCTTCACAACAGAAGGTTATTAGTGATACATGTTAAGGATTAGGGTTAGGGTTAGGGTAGTATTAGGGTTTCATTTAAATTAGTGTTAGCGTTAGGGTTTGGGATGGTGTTAAGGTTAGGGTTAGGATTTACGGTTAGGGTTAGGATTAGGGTTATGGTAAGGCTTAGGGTTTGGGTTAGGGTTAGGGTTTAGGGTTAGGGTTAGAGTTAGAGCTAGGGTTAGGGTTAAGGTTTTGGTTTAGGGTTAGTGTCAGTGTTAGGGTTAGTGTTAAGGATTGGGGTTAGGGTTAGGGTTCGGGTTAGGGTAATGTTAGGGTTTCATTTAAATTAAGGTTAGCGTTAGGGTTTTGGATGGCATTAAGGTTAGGGTTCGGGTAAGATTTAGGGTTAGTGTTAGGATTAGGATTAGGGTTTAGTGTTATGGTTAGACTTAGGATTAAAGTTTGGGGTTAGGGTTTGGGTTAGGTTTTAGGGTTAGGGTTAGGGTTAGGGCTAAGTTTAATGTTTAGGATTAGGGTTAGCGTTAGGGTTTGGGATAGCGTTAAGGTTAGTGTTAGGGTTAGGCTTAGGGTTAGGGTTTATTGTTAGTGTTTAGGGTTAGGGCTAGGGTTAGGGTTAGGGTAAGGGTTAAGGTTTAGGGTTAGGGTTAGGGTTTAGGTTTGGGGTTAGGGTTAAGTATTAGGGTTAGGGTTAGGGTTAGTGTAGTGTTAGGGTTTCATTTAAATTAGGGTTAGCGTTACGGTTTGGGACGGCGTTAAGGTTAGGGGTAGGGTTAGTTTTAGCTTTAGGGTCAGGATTAGGGTTAGGGTTATGGTTTAGGGTTAGGGTTAGGTTTAGGGTTTAGGGTTAGCGTTAGGGTTAGGTTTTCGGGTTAGGGATAGGGTCAGGGTCAGGAATGGGTTAGGTTTAGGATGAGGGTTACAGTTAGGGTTAGGGTAGTGTTAGGGTTTCATTTAATTTTGGGTTAGCGTTAGGGTTTGGGATGGCATTAAGGTTAGGGTTAGGGCTAGGGTTAGGGTTAAGGTTAGGGTAGGGGCTAGGGTAAAGGTTTAGGACTAGGGTTAAGGTTAGAGTTAGCTTTGGGTTTAGGCTTAGTTTTTGGGCTAGGGTTAAGGATTAGGGTTAGGGTTAGGTTTCGGGTGAGGGTAGTGTTATGGTTTCATTTCAATTATGGTTAGCTTTAGGGTTTGGGATGGTGTTAAGGTTAGGGTTAGGGTTAGTTTTAGGGTTAGGGTTAGGATTAGGTTTAGAGTTCAGGGTTAGGGTTGGGGTTTACAGTTAGGGTTAGGGTAGTGTGAGGGTTTCATTTAAATGAGGGTTAGCGTTAGTGTTTGGGATGGCTTTAAATTTAGGGTTAGGGTTAGGGTTTAGGGTTAAGGTTAGGGTTAGGTTAGGGAAACTGTTTCTGAAACTGTTTGAATGCAATGTCAAATTTAAATCCATGAAAGAAGGGGTATTCACAACAGAAGGTTCTTAGGAGGACAATGCACCATAGTGACACATGTTATCTCCTTAACTAGCAGGAAGAACTAGGATTCTGTATATGCAAATGGAAGCTGTTTCTTAAACTGAATCAAAGCAATATCAAATTTGTCTCCATCAATGTAGGTGTGATAAGAACATAAGGTTCTTTGGAAAATATTGAACCATAGTGATACATGTTAACTCCTGAATTAGCAGTAAGAACCAGGATTCTGTATGTGCAAATGAAAGCTGTTTCTGAAACTGAATCAAAGCAATATCAGATTTGGCACCACCCATTAAGTTGTGTTAACAACATTAGGTTCTTAGGAGAACAATGTACCAGAGTGAAACATGATAATTGTTCAACTAGCAGTAAGAACCAAGATTCTGTATGTGCAAAAGGAAGCTGTTTCTGCAAGTGAATCAATCCAATATCAAATATCTCTCCATCATTGAAGGTGTTTCCACAAGACAAGGTTCTTAGGAGTACAGTGCACCTTAGTGATACCAGTTAACTCCTGAACTAGGAGTACGAACTATTTTTCTGTATGAGCAAATGGAAGCCGTTTCTGAAATTGAATCAATGGAATATCAAATTAATCTCCATCACTGAAGGTGTCTTCACAAAAGAAGTTTCTTAGCAGTACAATGCACCATAGTGATACATGTTAACTCCTGAACTAGTAGTAAGAACCAGGATTCTCTATGTGCAAATGGAAGCAGTTACTGAAACTGAATCAATGCAATATCAAATATGTCTCCATCACTGAAGGTGTCTTCAGAACAGAAGGTTCTTAGGAGAAGAATGCACCATAGTGATACATGTTAACTCTTAAACTAGCAGTAAGAACCCGGATTCTTTATGTGCAAATGGAACCAGTTACTGAACCTGAATCAATGCAATATCAAATATGTCTCCATCACTGAGGGTGTCTTCAAAACAGACCGTTCTTAGGAGAACAATGCACCATAGTGATACATCTTAACTCCTAAACTAGCAGTAAGAACCAGGATTCTGTATGTGCAGAAGAAGGTGTTTCTGAAACTGAATCAATGCAACATCAAATATGTCTCCATTTCTGAAGGTGTCTTCACAACATTCGGTTCTTGGGAGAACAATGCACCATAGTGATACATGTTAACTCCTAAACTAGAAGTAAGATCCAGGATTCTCTATGTGTAAAAGAAGGTGTTTATGAAACTGAATCAATGCAATATCAAATATGTCTCCATGACTGAAGGTGTTTTCACAACAGAAGGTTCGTAGGAGAACAATGCACCATAGTGACCGATGTTAACTCCTGAACTAAAAGTAAGATCCAGGATTCTCTATTTGCAGAAGAAGGTGTTTCTGAAACTGAATCAATGCAACATCAAATATGTCTCCATCACTGAAGGTGTCTTCACAACAGACGGTTCTTAGGAGAACAATGCACCATAGTGATACATGTTAACTCCTGAACTAGAAGTAAGAACCAGGATTTTGTAAGTGCAAATGGAAGCAGTTACTGAAACTGAATCAATGCAATATCAAATATGTCTCTATCACTGAAGGTGTCTTCACAACAAACCATGATTCTGTATGTGCAATTGGAAGCAGTTACTGAAACTGCATCAATGCAATATCAAATATGTCTCCATCACTGAAGGTGTCTTCACAAGAGACGGTTCTTAGGAGAATAATGCACTATAGTGATACTTGTTTATTCCTGAACTAGCAGTAAGAACCAGGATTCTCTATGTGCAAATGGAAGCAGTAACTGAAACTGAATGAATGAAATATCAAATATGTCTCCATCACTGAAGGTGTCTTCACAACATTAGGTTCTTAGGAGAATAATGCACCATAGTGATACATGTTTACTCCTGAACTAGCAGTAAGAACCAGGATTGTGTATGTGCAAATGGAAGCAGTTACTGAACTTGAATCAATGCAACATCAAATACGTCTTTATCACTGAAGGTGTCTTCAAAACAGACGGTTCTTAGGAGAACAATGCACCATAGTGATACATATTAACTCCTAAACTAGCAGTAAGAACCAGGATTCTCTGTGTACAAAAGAAGGTGTTTCTGAAACTGAATCAATGCAACATCAAATACCTCTCCATAACTGAAGGTGTCTTCACAACCGAAGTTTCTTAGGAGAAGAATGCACCATAGTGATACATGTTAACTCCTGAAATAGAAGTAAGAACCAGGGTTCTGTATGTGCAAATGGAAGCAGTTACTGAAACTGAATAAATGCAATATCAAATATGTCTCCATCACTGAAACTGTCTTCACAACAGAATGTTCGTAGGAGAAGAATGCACCATAGTTATACATGTTAACTGCTGAACTAGAAGTTAGAACCAGGATTCTGTAGGTGCAAATGGAAGCCGTTACTGAAACTTAATCAATGCAATATCAAATATGTCTCCATCACTGAAGTTGTCTTCACAACAGAAGGTTCTTAAGAGAAGAATGCACCATATTGATATATGTTAACTCTTGATCTAATAGTAAGATCCAGGATTCTCTGTGTGCAAAAGAAGATGTTTCTGAAACTGAATCAATGCAACATCAAATATGTCTCCATCACTGAAGGTTTGTTCACAACAGAAGGTTCCTAGGGGAACAATGCACCATAGTGATACATGTTAACTCCTAAACCAACAGAAGGAACTAGGATCGGTTATGTGCAAATGAAGGTGTTTTTGAAACTGCATCAATGCAATGTCAAATATGTTTCCATCACTGAAGGTGTTATCACAACAGAAGGTTCTTCGGAGAAGAATGCACCATAGTGATACATGTTAACTCCTGAACTAGAGGTAAGAACCAGGGTTCTGTATGTGCAAATGGAAGCAGTTACTGAAACTGAATCAATGCAATATCAAATATATCTCCATCACTGAAGGTGTCTTCACAATAGACGGTTCTCAGGAGAACAATGCACCATAGCGATACATGTTTACTCCTGAACTAGCAGTAAGAACCAGGATTCTGTATGTGCAAATGGAAGCAGTTACTGAAACTGAATCAATGCAATATCAAATATGTCTCCATCACTGAAGGTGTCTTCACAACAGACGGTTCGTAGGAGAACACTGTACCATAGTGATATATGTTAACTCCTGAACTAGCAGTAAGAACCAGGATTCTGTATGTGCAAAAGAAGCTTTTTCTCAAACTGAATCAATGCAATATCAAATATGTCTCCATCACTCAAGGTGTCTTCACAACAGAAGGTTCTTAGGGGAACAATGCACCATAGTGATACATGATAACTGCTAAACTAGCAGAAGGAACCAGGATTGTGTATGAGCAAAAGAAGCTGTTTCTGAAATGAATCAATGCAATATCAAATATGTTTCCATCACTGAAGGTGTCTTCACAAGAGAAGGTTCTTAGTAGAAGAATGTACCATAGTGACACATGTTAACTTCTGAACTAATAGTAAGATCCAGGATTCTCTCTGTGCAAAAGAAGGTGTTTCTGAAACTGAATCAATGTAATTTCATGGCCAAATCAAAATTGTTTCTGGAACTCATTAGTGCACCATAGTGATACATATTAACTCCTGAACAAGAAGTAAGAACCAGGATTCTGTCTGTGCAAATGGAAGCCGTTTCTGAAACTTAATCTATGCAATATCAAATATCTGTCCACCACTGAAGGTGTTTTCAAAGGACAAGTTTTTCAGGAGTACAATGCACCATAGTGATACCTGTTAACTCCTGAACTAGCAGTAAGAACTACGATTCTGTATGTGCAAATGGAAGCTGTTTCTCAAAATGAATCAAAGCAATATCAAATATCTCTCCATCATTAAAGGTGTTTTCATAGGACAAGGTTTTTTGGAGTACAATGCTCCTTAGTGATACCTGTTAACTCTTGAACTAGGAGTACGAACCAGGATTCTGTATGTGCAAATGGAAGCCGTTTCTGAAACTGAATCAAGAGAATATCAAATTTCTCTCCATCACTGAAGGTGTCTTCACAAAAGAAGTTTCTTAGCAGTACAATGCACCATAGTGATACATCTTAACTCCTGAACTAGCAGTAAGAACCAGGATTCTGTATGTGCAAATGGTAGGTGTTTCTGAAACTGAATCAATCAAATATCAAATATCTGTCCATCATTGAAGGTGTTTTCACAGGACAAGGTTCTTAGGAGTACAATGCACCATAGTTATACATGTTATATCCTCAAGCTTTAAAATAGGATTAGGATTAGGATTCGGGCAAGGTTCAGGGTTATGTTGGGCGTTAGGGTTCCGGACAGGGTTATTGTTATGGTAAGGGTCAGGTTGCGTTTATGTTTTAGTTTTGGGTTAGGGTTAGGGTTAGGGTCAAGCTAAATGTTAGGGTTATGTTTAGGTTTATCGTTAGGTTAGGTTTAGGGTTATGGTTAAGGTTAGGAGTAGAGTTAGGTTTAGCATTTGTATTAGGGGTAGGGTTCAGGTTTAGATTTTGGTTATGGTTAGAGTTAGGGTTTGTTTAGGGTTAGGGTTAGGTGTTGGTTAGAATTAAGGTTGGGTTAGGTGTTGGTTTAAGGTTAGGATTAGGGTTAGGGTTAGGTTAGGTTCTGGTTTCAGGTTAGGGTTAGGGTTATGGTGAGGGTGAAGGTTAGGGTTAAGATAAGTGTTAGGGTTAGTTTTTTGCTTAGGATTCTTTTACGGATAGGGTTAATGTGAGGGTGGGGGTGAGGGTCGTAATTGAGTAAGTTTTAGGGTTAGGATTAAGGTCAGGTTAGGGTTTGGAATAGGGCTTGGGTTAGTGTTAGGGTCAGGGACAGGGTTAGAAT
The DNA here is from genome assembly GCA_034509955.1 of Urosaurus nigricauda. NCBI lineage: Eukaryota > Metazoa > Chordata > Lepidosauria > Squamata > Phrynosomatidae > Urosaurus > Urosaurus nigricauda. The sequence goes on from JAOEGL010000003.1 coordinate 151,923,536, forward strand.
TTGGTTTATGGTTAGGGTTAGGGTTCGGGTAGGTTTAGGTTAGGTTTAGGTTTAGGTTAGGATTAGGGTTAGGGTTTGGTTAGGGTTAGGGTCAGGTTAGGGTTAGGGTTAGGTTTAGGTTAGTTTAAGTTTAGGGATAGGATAGGTTAGCATTAGGGTTAAGGTGAAAGGTAGGTTAAGTTTAAATTTAGTTTAGGGTTAGGGTTAGGTTTGGGGCAGCATTAGGATTAGGTTTGGATTAGGGTTAGGGTTAGGGTTAGGTTAGGGTTAGTGTTTCATTTAAATTAGGGTTAGGGTGAGGGTTTGGGATAGCGTTAAGGTTAGGGTTAAGGTCAGGGTCAGGTTCAGGGTTAGGTAAGGGTTAGGGTTAGGTTAGGGTTAAGGTTAAGGTTTAGAATTAGGATTAGGGTGAGAGTTATGGTTAGGGTAGTGTTAGGGTTTCATTTCAATTAGGGTTAGCATTAGGGTTTGGGATGGCGTTAAGGTTAGGGTTAGGGTTTGGGATAGCGTTAAGGTTAGGGTTAGGGTCAGGGTCAGGTTCAGGGTTAGGGTTAGGGTTTAGGGTTAGGGTTAGGGCTAGGGTTAAGGATTAGGGTTAGGGTTAGGATTAGGGTAGTGTTAGGGTTTCATTTAAATTAGGGTTAGCGTTAGGATTTGGGATGGCGTTAAGGTTAGGGTCAGGGTTAGACTTAGGGTTTAGGGTTAGGGTTAAGGTTTTGGGTTAGGGTTAGGGATAGGGTTAGGGTTTAGGGTTAGGGTTAGGGTTAGGGCTAGGGTTAAGGATTAGGGTTAGGGTTAGTTTTAGGGTTAGTGGTAGGATTAGGGTTGGGGTTTAGGGTTAGGGTTAAGTTTAGGGTTTGTGGTTAGGGTTAGTGTTTAGGCTAGGTTTATGGTTTAGGATTAGGGTTACGGTTAGGGTTAGGCTAGTGTTAGGGTTTCATTTAAAAAAGGGTTAGCGTTAGGGTTTGGGATGACGTTAAGGTTAGGGATAGGGTTAGTTTTAGGGTTAGTGTTAGGATTATGGTTGGGGTTTAGGGTTAGGGTTAGGGTTAGGGTTTGGGGTTAGGGTTAGGGCGAGGTTTCAGGTTTAGAATTAGGGTTAGGGTTAGGGTAGTGTTAGGGTTTCATTTGAATTAGGGTTAGGGTTAGGGTTTGGGATCGCGTTAAGGTTAGGGTTAGGGTTAGGGTTAGGGTTTCGTTTAAATTAGGGTTAGGTTTAGGGTTTGGGATAGCGTTAAGTTTAGGGTTAGGGTCAGGGTCAGTTTCAGGATTAGCTAAGGTTTAGGGTTAGGGTTAATGTTAAGGTTTAGAATTAGGATTAGGGTTAGGGTTAGGGTTAGGGTAGTGTTAGGATTTCATTTGAATTAGGGTTAGCATTAGGGTTTGGGATGGCATTAAGGTTAGGGTTAGGTTTAGGGTTAGGGTCTCGTTTAAATTAGGGTTAGGGTTAGGGTTTGAGATTAGCTAAGGTTTAGGGTAAGGGTTAATGTTAAGGTTTAGAATTAGGATTAGGGTTAGGGTTAGGGTTAGGGTAGTGTTAGAGTTTCATTTAAATTAGGGTTAACGTTAGGGTTTGGGATGGCGTTAAGGTTAGGGTTAAAATTTGTGATAGCGTTAGGGTTGGGGTTAGGGTTAGGGTTTCATTTAAATTAGGGTTAGCCTTAGGGTTTGGGATGGCGTTAAGGTTAGGGATAGGGTTAGTTTTAGGGTTAGTGTTAGGATTAGGGTTGGGGTTTAGGGTTAGGTTTAGGGTTAGGGTTTGGTGTTAGGGTTAGGGTTAGGGATAGGTTTAAGGTTTAGAATTAGGGTTAGGGTTAGGGTTAGGGTTAGGACTAGGGTGTGGGTTAGGGTTAGGGTTAGGGTAGTGTTAGGGTTTCATTTGAATTAGGGTTAGCGTTAGGGTTTGGGATGGCGTTAATGTTAGGTTTAGGGTTAGGGTTTCGTTTAAATTAGGGTAGGGTTAGGGTTTGGGATAGCGTTAAGTTTAGGGTTAGGGTCAGGGACAGTTTCAGGATTAAGTAAGGTTTAGGGTTAGGGTTTATGTTAAGGTTTAGAATTAGGATTAGGGTTAGGGTTAGGGTAGTGTTAGGGTTTCATTTAAATTAGGGTTAACTTTAGGGTTTGGGATGCCGTTAAGGTTAGGGTTAGGATTTGTGATAGCGTTAAGGTTATGGTTAGGGTCCGGGTCAGGTTCAGGGTTATGGTTAGGGGTTAGGGTTAGGGTTAGGGTTAGGGTTTAGCGTTAGGGTTAGGGTTTAGGGTTAGGGTTAGGGTTTAGGGTTAGGGTTAGGGTTATGGTTTAGTTTTAGGGTTAGGGTAGTGTTAGGGTTTCATTTAAATTAGGGTTAGCGTTAGGGTTTGGGATGGCGTTAAGGTTAGGGTCAGGGTTAGGCTTAGGGTTTAAGGTTAGCGTTCGGGTTTAGGGTTAGGGTTAGGGTTAGGGCTAGTGTTGAGGGTTAATGTTTAGTATAAGGGTTAGGGTTAGGGTTCATTGAAATTAGGGTTAGCGTTAGGGTTTGGGATGGCGTTAAGGTTAGGATTAGGGTTTGGGATAGCGTTAAGGTTAGGGTTAGGGTCAGGGTCAGGTTCAGGGTTAGGGTAAGGGTTTAGGGTTAGGGTTAGGGTTTAGGGTTAGGGTTTAGGGTTAGGGTTAGGGCTAGGGTTAGAGCAAGGGTTAAGGTTTAGGGTCAGGGTTAGGGTTTAGGGTTCGCGTTAGGGTTAGGTTTTAGGGTAGGGATAGGGTTATGGTTAGGAATGGGTTCGGTTTAGGATGAGGGTTACGGTTAGGGTTAGTATTAGGGTTTCATTTAAATTTGGGTTAGCGTTAGGGTATGGGATGGCGTTAAGGTTAGGGGTAGGGTTAGGGTTAGGGTTGTGGTTTAGGGATAGCGTTATGGTTAGGGCTAGGGTGTGGGTTAGGGTTAGGGTTAGGGTTTAGGGTTAGGGTTAGGGTTAGAGTTAGGCCTAGGGTTAGGGTTAAGGTTTGGGATTAGGGTTATGTTTAGGTTTAGGGTTCGGGTTACGGTTAGAGTTTAGGTTTAGGTTTAGGGTTAGGGTTAGCGCTAGGGTTTAGGATTAGGGTTAGGGTTAGGTTTCGGATTAGGGTAGTGTTAGGGTTTCATTAAAATTAGGGTTAGCGTTAGGGTTTGGGATGGCGTTAAGTTTAGGGTTAGGGTTAGTTTTAGAGTTTGTGTTAGGATTAGGGTTGGGGTTTAGGGTTATGGTTAGGGTTAGGGTTTGGGGTTAGGGTTAGGGCTATGCTTAAGGTTTAGGATTAGGGTTAGGGTTAGGGTTAGTGTAGTGTTAGGGTTTCATTTATTTAAGGGTTAGCGTTAGGGTTTGGGATGGCGTTAAGGTTAGGGTTATGGTTTAGGGTTTGGGTTAGGGTTTGGGTTGGGTTAGGGTTAGGGTAAGCGTTAGGTTAGGTTTAGGTTTAGTTTAGGGTTGAGGTTTGGGTTGGGTTAGGGTTAGGGTTAGGGTTAGGTTAGTTTAAGTTTAGGGATAGGATAGGTTAGCATGAGGGTTAACGTTAAAGGTAGGTTAGGTTTAAGTTTATGGATAGGGTTATGGTTAGGGTTAGGGTTAAGGTTAAGGTTTAGAATTAGGATTAGGGTTAGGGTTGTGTTAGGGTTTCATTGAAATTAGGGTTAGTGTTAGGGTTTGGGATGGCATTAAGGTTTGGGTTAGGGTTTGGGATAGCGTTAAGGTTAGGGTTAGGGTTAGGGGTTAGGGTTAGGGTATAGGGTTAGGGTATAGGGTATAGGGTTAGGGTTAGGGTATAGGGTTAGGGTTAGGGTTTAGGGTTAGGGTTAGGGTCGTGTTAGGGTTTCATCTAAATTAGGGTTAGCGTTAGGGTTTGGGATGGCGTTAAGGTTAGGGTCAGGGTTAGGCTTAGGGTTTAGGGTTAGGGTTTCATTTAAATTAGGGTAAGCGTTAGGGTTAGGGTTAGGGTTAGGGCTGGGATTTGATTAGGATTAGGGTAAGCGTTAGGTTAGGTTTAGGTTTAGTTTAGGGTTGGGGTTAGGGTTTGGTTAGGGTTAGGGTTAGGTTAGGGTTAGGGTTAGGTTTAGGTTAGTTAAAGTTTGGGGATAGGATAGGTTAGCATTAGGGTTAAGGTTAAAGGTAGGTTAGGTTTATGGTTAGGGTTAGGGTTAGGGTAGTGTTAGGGTTTCATTTAAATAAGGGTTAGCGTTAGGGTTTGGGATGGCGTTAAGGTTAGGGTTAGGGTTTAGGGTTAGGGTTAGGGTTTGGATTGGGTTAGGGTTAGGGTAAGCGATAGGTTAGGTTTAGGTTTAGTTTAGGGTTGGGGTTTGGGTTTGGTTAGGGTTAGGGTTAGGTTAGGGTTAGGGTTAGGTTTAGGTTTGTTTAAGTTTAGGGATAGGATAGGTTAGCATTAGCCCTGGTGGCGCAGTGGTTAAATGCCTGTACTGCAGCCACTCACTCAAAACCAGAAGGTGGCGAGTTCAAGACCAGCAAAGGGCTGAAGGCCTGCATCCTTCCGAGGTTGCTAAAATGAGTACCCAGATTGTTGGGGGCAAATAGCTTACAATTGTAAATGAAGCTGTTTGTTTAACAAATTGTAAGCCGCTCTGATAGTCTTGGCTGAAGAGCGGGGTATAAATAAAACATTATTATTATTATTATTATTATTATTATTATATTAGGGTTAAGGTTAAAGGTAGGTTAGGTTTAAGTTTAGGTATAGGGTTAAGGTTAGGGTTAGGGTTAACGTTACGGTTTAGAATTAGGATTAGGGTTAGGGTTAGGGTAGTGTTAGGGTTTCATTGAAATTAGGGTTAGTGTTAGGGTTTGGAATGGCGTTAAGGTTTTGGTTAGGATTTGGGATAGCGTTAAGGTTAGAGTTAGGGTCAGGGTCAGTTTCAGGGTTAGGGTTAGGGGTTAGGGTTAGGGTTAGGGTATAGGGTTAGGGTATTGGGTTAGGGTTAGGGTTAGGTTTTAGGGTTAGCGTTAGGGTTAGGGTAGTGTTAGGGTTTCATTTAAATTAGGGTTAACGTTAGGGTTTGGGATGGCGTTCAGGTTACGGTTAGGATTTGTGATAGCTTTAAGGTTAGGGTTAGGGTCAGGGTCAGGTTCAGGGTTAGGGTTAGGGTTTAGGGTTAGCGTTAGGGTTAGGTTTTAGGGTTAGGGATAGGGCTATGGTTAGTAATGGGTTAGGTTCATGATGAGGGTTATGGTTAGGGTTAGGGTAGTGTTAGGGTTTCATTTAAATTTTGGTTAGCGTTAGGGTTTGGGATGGTGATAAGGTTAGGAGTAGGGTTAGGGTTAAGGGCTAGGGTTAGGGTTAGGGCTAGGGTGTGGGTTAGGGTTAGGGTTTAGGGTTAGGGTTAGGGTTAGAGTTAGGCCTAGGGTTAGGGTTAAGGTTTGGGATTAGAGTTAGGTTTAGGATTAGGTTTAGGGTTAGGGTTAGAGTTTAGGTTTAGGTTTTGGGTTAGTGTTAGGGCTAGGGTTAAGGATTAGGGTTAGGGTTAGGGTTCAGGTTAGGGTAATGTTAGGGTTTCATTTTAATTAGGGTTAGCGTTCGGGGTTGGGATGGCATTAGGGTTAGTGTTAGGGTTAGTGTTAGGATAAGGGTTGGGGTTTAGGGTTCGGGTTAGGGTTAGGGTTTGGGGTTAGGGTTAGGGCTAGGCTTAAGGTTTAAGATTAGGGTTAGGGTTAGGGTAGTGTTAGGGTTTCATTTAAATAAGGGTTAGCGTTAGGGTTTGGGATGGCGTTAAGGTTAGGGTTAGGGTTTAGGGTTAGGGTTAGGGTTTGGATTGGGTTAGGGTTAGGGTAAGCGTTAGGTTAGGTTTAGGTTTAGTTTAGGGTTGGGGTTAGGGTTTTGTTAGGGTTAGGTTTAGGTTAGTTTAAGTTTAGGGATAGGATAGGTTAGCATTAGGGTTAAGGTTAAAGGTAGGTTAGGTTTAAGTTTACGGATAGGGTTATGGTTAGGGTTAGGGTTAAGGTTAAGGTTTAGAATTAGGATTAGGGTTAGGGTTAGGGTTAGGGTAGTGTTAGGGTTTCATTGAAATTAGGTTTAGTGTTAGGGTTTGGAATGGCGTTAAGGTTTGGGTTAGGTTTTGGGATAGTGTTAAGTTTAGGGTTAGGGTCAGAGTCAGGTTGAGGGTTAGGGGTACGGGTTAGGGTTAGGGTTAGGTTTAGGTTAGTTTAAGTTTGGGGATAGGATAGGTTAGCATTAGGGTTAAGGTTAAAGGTAGGTTAGGTTTAAGTTTAGGGTTAGGGTTAAGGTTAAAGTTTAGAATTAGGATTAGGGTTAGGGTTAGGGTTACGGTAGCGTTAGGGTTTCATTTATATTAGGGTTAGCGTTAGGGTTTGGGATGGAATTAAGGTTCGGGTTAGGGTCAGGGTCAGGTTCAGGGTTAGGGTTAGGGGTTAGGGTTAGGGTTAGGGTTTAGCGTTAGGGTTAGGGTTTAGGGTTAGGGTTAGGGTAAGGCTAGGGTTAAGGTTTAGGGTTATGGTTAGGGTTAGGGTGTGGGTAGTGTTAGGGTTTCATTTAAATTAGGGTTAGCGTTAGGGTTTGGGATGGCGCTAAGGTTAGGGTCAGGGTTAGGCTTTGGGATTAAGGGTTAGGGTTAGGTTTTCATTTAAATTAGGGTTAGCGTTAGGGTATGGCATGGCGTTAAGGTTAGGGTCAGCGTTAGGGTTAGGTTTTAGGGTTAGGGTTAAGGTTAGGCTTAGGGTTTGGGTTAGGGTTTAGGGTTAGGGTTAGTGTTAGAGTTAGGGCTAGGGTTAAGGTTAAGGTTTGGGATTAGGGTTAGGTTTAGGTTTAGCTTTAGGGTTAGGGTTAGAGTTTGGGTTTAGGTTTAGGGCTAGGGTTAGGGCTAGGGTTAAGGATTAGGGTTAGGGTTTGGGTTCGGGTTAGGGTAGTGTTAGGGTTTCATTTAAATTAGGGTTAGCGTTAGGGTTTGGGATGGCGTTAAGGTTAGGGTTAGGGTTAGGATAGTTTTAGGGTTTCATTTAAATTAGGGTTAGCGTTAGGATTTGGGATGGCTTTAAGGTTAGGGTTAGGGTTAGTTTTAGGGTTAGGGTAAGGATTACGGATAGGGTTACGATTTAGGGTTAGTATTAGGGTTAGGGTTTTGGGTTAGTGTTAGCGTTACGTTTTCGGGTTAGGGATTAGGGTTAGGGTTAGGGTTAGGGTTTAGGGTTAGGGTTACGGTTAGGGTTAGGGTATTGTTAGGGTTTCATTTAAATTAGGGTTAGCGTCAGGGTTTGGGATGGTGTTAAGATTAGGGTCAGGATTAGGCTTAGGGTTTAGGGTTAGGGTTAGGGTTTAGGGTTCGGGTTAGGGCTAGGGTTAAGGTTTAGGATTAGGGTTAGGGTTAGGGTAGTGTTAGGGTTTCATTTAAATTCGGGTTAGCGTTAGGGTTTGGGATGGCGGTAAAGTTAGGATTAGAGTTAGGGTTAAGGTTTAGGGTTAGGGTTAGGGTTAAGGTTAGGTTTAGGGTTTGGGTTAGGGTTAGGGTTTAGTGTTACGGTTAGAGTTAGGGTTAGGGTTAGGGTTAGGGTTAGAGTTTAGGTTTAGGTTTAGTGTTAGGGTTAGGGCTAGGGTTAAGGATTAGGGTTAGGGTTAGGGTTCCTGTTAGGGTAGTGTTAGGGTTTGGGATGGCATTAAGGTTAGGGTTAGGGTCAGGGTAGTGTTAGGGTTTCATTTAAATTAGCGTTTGCGTTAGCATTTGGGATGGCGTTAATGTTAGTGTTAGGGTTTGTCTTAGGGTTTAGGGTTAGGAATAGGGTTTAGGGTTAGGGTTAGGGCTATGGTTAGGGTTAAGGTTAAGGATTAGGGTTAGGGTTAGGGTTAGGGTAGTGTTAGGGTTTCATTTAAATTAGTGTTAGCGTTAGGGTTTGGGATGGTGTTAAGGTTAGGGTTAGGATTTACGGTTAGGGTTAGGATTAGAGTTATGGTTAGGCTTAGGGTTTGAATTAGGGTAAGGGTTTAGGGTTAGGGTTAGGGTTAGAGTTAGGGGTAGGGTTAGGGTTAAGGTTTCAGATTAGGGTTAGTGTCAGTGTTAGGGTTAGTGTTAAGGATTAGCGTTAGGGTTAGGGTTCGGGTTAGGGTAGTGTTAGGGTTTCATTTAAATTAGGGTTAGCGTTAGGGTTTGGGTTGGCATTAAGGTTAGGGTTAGGGTTTGGGATAGCGTTAAGGTTAGGGTTAGGGTCAGGGTCAGGTTCAGGGTTAGGGTAAGGGTTTAGGGTTAGGGTTAGGGTTTAGGGTTAGGGGTTCGGGTTCGGGTTCGGGTTTGGGTTAGGGTTTAGTGTTAGGGATAGAGTTAGGGTTAGGGTTAGGGTTAGAGTTTAGGTTTAGGTTTAGTGTTAGGGTTAGGGCTAGCGTTAAGGATTAGGGTTAGGGTTAGGGTTCGGGTTAGGGTAGTGTTAGGGTTTCATTTAAATTTGGGGTTGCGTTAGCATTTGGGATGGCATTAATGTTAGTGTAGGGTTTGTCTTAGGGTTTAGGGTTAGGAATAGGGTTTAGGGTTAGGGTTAGGGCTAGGGTTAGGGTTAAGGTTAAGGATTAGGGTTAGGGTTAGGGTTAGGGTAGTGTTCGGGTTTCATTTAAATTAGTGTTAGCGTTAGGGTTTGGGATGGTATTAAGGTTAGGGTTAGGGTTTTGGATAGTGTTAAGGTTAGGGTTAGGGTCAGGTTCAGGTTCAGGGTTAGGGTAAGGTTTTAGGGTTAGGGTTAGGGTTTAGGGTTAGGGTTTACGGTTAGGGTTAGGGCTATGATTAGGGCTAGGGTTAAGGTTTAGGGTTAGGGTTAGGGTTTAGGGTTAGCGTTAGGGTTAGGTTTTAGGGTTAGGGATAGGGCTATGGTTAGTAATGGGTTAGGTTTAGGATGAGGGTTATGGTTACGGTTAGGGTAGTGTTAGGGTTTCATTTAAATTTTGGTTAGCGTTGTGGTTTGGGATGGCGTTAAGGTTAGGAGTAGGGTTAGGGTTAGGGTTAGGGTTTACGGAAAGGGTTAGGGTTGGGGCTAGGGTGTGGGTTAGGGTTAGGGTTTAGGGTTAGGGTTAGGGTTAGAGTTAGGCCTAGGGTTAGGGTTAAGGTATGGGATTAGGGTTAGGTTTAGAATTAGGTTTAGGGTTAGGGTTAGAGTTTAGGTTTAGGTTTAGGTTTTGTGTTAGGGCTAGGGTTAAGGATTAGGGTTAGGGTTCGGGTTCAGGTTAGGGTAGTGTTAGGGTTTCATTTAAATTAGGGTTAGCGTTAGGGTTTGGGATGGCATTAAGATTAGGATTAGGGTTAGTTTTAGGGTTAGTGTTAGGATAAGGGTTGGGGTTTAGGGTTCGGGTTCGGGTTAGGGTTAGGGTTTGGGGTTAGGGTTAGGGCTAGCCTTAAGGTTTAGGATTAGGGTTAGGGTTAGGGTAATGTTAGGGTTTCATTTAAATAAGGGTTAGCATTAGGGTTTGGGATGGCGTTAAGGTTAGGGTTAGGGTTAGGGTTTAGGGTTAGGGTTAGGGTTTGGATTGGGTTAGGGTTAGGGTAAGCGTTAGGTTAGCTTTAGGTTTAGTTTAGGGTTGGGGATAGGGTTTGGTTAGGGTTAGTATTAGGTTATGGTTAGGGTTAAGTTTATTTTAGTTTAAGTTTAGGGATAGGATAGGTTAGCATTAGGGTTAAGGTTAAAGGTAGGTTAGGTTTAAGTTTAGGGATAGGCTTATGGTTAGGGTTAGGGTTAAGGTTAAGGTTTATAATTCGATTAGGGTTAGGGTTAGGGTTAGGGTAGTGTTAGGGTTTCATTGAAATTAGGGTTAGTGTTAGGTTTTGGAATGGCGTTAAGGTTTGGGTTAGGGTTTGGGATAGTGTTAAGTTTAGGGTTAGGGTCAGGTTCAGGTTCAGGGTTAGGGTTAGGGGTTAGGGTTAGGGTTAGGTTAGTTTAAGTTTGGGGATAGGATAGGTTAGCATTTGGGTTAAGGTTAAAGGTAGGTTAGGTTTAAGTTTAGGGTTATGGTTAGGGTTAAGGTTAAGGTTTAGAATTGGGATTAGGGTTAGGGTTACGGTAGTGTTAGGATTTCATTTAAATTAGGCTTAGTGTTAGGGTTTGGGATGGCATTAAGTTTCGGGTTCGGGTTTTGGATAGCGTTAAGGTTAGGGATAGGGTCAGGGTCAGGTTCAGTGTTAGGGTTAGGGTTTAGGGTTAGGGTTAGGGTTAGGGTAAGGCTAGGGTTAAGGTTTAGGGTTATGGTTAGGGTTTCATTTAAATTACCGTTAGCGTTAGGGTTTGGCATGGCGTTAAGGTTAGGGTCAGGGTTGGGATTAATGTTTAGCGTTAGTGTTAGGTTCAGGGCTAGGGCTAGGGTTACGGTTTAGTATTAGGGTTAGGGTTAGGTTCAGGGTAGTGTTAGGGTTTCATTTAAATTAGGGTTAGCGTTAGGGTTTGGAATGGTGTTAAGATTAGGGTTAGGGTTAGGGTTTAGGGTTAGGGTTAGGGTTAGGGTTAAGGTTAGGCTTAGGGTTTGGGTTAGGGTTTAGGGTTAGGGTTAGGTTTAGGTTTAGCTTTAGGGTTAGGGTTAGAGTTTAGGTTTAGGTTTAGGGTTAGGGTTAGGGCTAGGGTTAAGGATTAGGGTTAGGGTTTGGGTTCGGGTTAGGGTAGTGTTAGGGTTTCATTTAAATTAGGGTTAGCGTTAGGGTTTGGGATCACGTTAAGGTTAGGGTTAGGGTTAGGGTAGTGTTAGGGTTTCATTTAAATTAGGGTTAGCGTTAGGGTTTGGGATGGCTTTAAGGTTAGGGTTAGGGTTAGTTTTAGGGTAAGGGTAAGGATTACGGATAGGGTTACGATTTAGGGTTAGTAATAGGGTTAGGGTTTCGGGTTAGTGTTAGCGTTAGGTTTTCGGGTTAGGGATTAGGGTTAGCGTGAGGGTTAGGGTTTAGGGTTAGGGTTACGGTTAGGGTTAGGGTATTGTTAGGGTTTCATTTAAATTAGGGTTAGTGTTAGGGTTTTGGATGGCGTTAAGTTTAGGGTAAGTGTTAGGCTTAGGGTTTAGGGTTAGGGTTAGGGTTAAGGTTTAGGATTAGGGTTAGGGTTAGGGTTAGGGTAGTGTTAGGGTTTCATTTAAATTCGGGTGAGCGTTAGGGTTTGGGATGGTGTTAAGTTTAGGATTAGGGTTAGGGTTAGGGTTTAGGTTTAGGGTTAGGGTTATAGTTAAGGTTAGGGTTAGGGTTTGGGTTAGGGTTAGGGTTTAGTGTTAGGGTTAGGGTTAGAGTTAGAGCTTAGGTTTAGGTTTAGGGTTAGGCTTAGGGCTAGGGTTAAGGATTACTGTTAGGGTTAGGGTTCGGGATAGGATAGTGTTAGGGTTTGGGATGGCATTCAGGTTAGGGTAAGGGTTAGGGTTAGGGTAGTGTTAGGTGTTCATTTAAAATAGGGTTTGCGTTAGCATTTGGGATGGCGTTAATGTTAGTGTAAGGGTTTGTCTTAGGTTTAGGGTTAGAAATAGGGTTTAGGGTTAGGGTTAGGGCTAGGGTTAGGGTTAAGGTTAAGGATTAGGGTTAGGGTTAGGGTAGTGTTAGGGGTTCATTTAAATTAGTGTTAGCGTTAGGGTTTCGGATGGTGTTAAGGTTAGGGTTCGGATTTACGGTTAGGGTTAGGATTAGGGTTATGGTTAGGCTTATGGTTTGGGTTAGGGTTAGGGTTTAGGGTTAGGGTTAGGGTTAGAGTTAGGGCTAGGGTTAGGGTTAAGGTTTGGGATTAGGGTTAGTGTCAGTGTTAGGGTTAGTGTTAAGGATTAGGGTTAGGGTTAGGGTTCGGGTTAGGGTAGTGTTAGGGTTTCATTTAAATTAGGGTTAGCGTTAGGGTTTGGGATGGCGTGCAGGTTAGGGTTAGGGTTAGTTTTAGCTTTAGGGTCAGGATTAGGGTTAGGGTTACGGTTTAGGGTTTGGGTTAGGTTTAGGGTTTAGGGTTAGCGTTAGGGTTAGGTTTTCGGGTTAGGGATAGGGTTAGATTCAGGAATGGGTTAGGTTTAGGATGAGGGTTACGGTTAGGGTTAGGGTAGTATTAGGGTTTCATTTAATATTGGGTTATCGTTAGGGTTTGGGATGGCATTAAGGTTAGGGTTAGGGTTAGGGTTAGTGTAAGGGCTAGGGTTAAGGTTTAGGATTAGGGTTAGGGTTAGAGTTAGGTTTAGATTTAGGGTTAGGGTTAGGATTTAGGTTTGGGTTTAGGGTTAGGGTTAGGGCTAGGGTTAAGGATTAGGTTTAGGGTTAGGTTTCGGGTGAGGGTAGTGTTATGGTTTCATTTCAATTATGGTTAGCTTTGGGGTTTGGGATGGTGTTAAGGTTAGGGTTAGGTTTAGTTTTAGGGTTAGGGTTAGGATTAGGTTTAGGGATTAGGGTTAGGGTTAGGGTAGTGTTAGGGTTTCATTAAAATGAGGGTTAGCGTTAGGGTTTGGGATGGTGTTAAGTTTAGGGTTAGGGTTAGGTTTTAGGGTTAGGGTTAGGGCTAGGGTTAAGGTTAGGGTTAGGTTATGGAAACTGTTTCTGAAACTGTTTCAATGCAATGTCAAATGTTAAATCCATAAAAGAAGGGGTATTCACAACAGAAGGTTCTTAGGAGGACAATGCACCATAGTGATACATGTTATCTCCTGAACTGGCAGAAAGAACTAGGATTCTGTATGTGCAAATGGAAGCTGTTTCTTAAACTGAATCAAAGCAATATCAAATTTCTCTCCATCAATGTAGGTGTAATAACAACACAAGGTTTTTAGGAAAATAATGAACCATAGTGATACATGTTAACTCCTGAATTAGCAGTAAGAACCAGTATTCTATATGTGCAAATGGAAGCAGTTATTGAAACTGAATCAATGCAACATCAAATATGAAGCCATCACTGAAGGTGTCTTCACAACAGAAGGTTCTTAAGAGAAGAATGCACCATAGTGATACATGTTAACTCCTGAACTAGAAGTAAGAACCAGGATTCTGTATGTGCAAAAGAAGGTGTTCGTTAAACTGAATCAATGCAACATGAAATACGTCTCCATCACTGAAGGTGTATTCAGAATAGACGGTTCTTAGGAGAACAATGCACCATAGTGATACACGTTAACTCCTAAACTAGCAGTCAGAACCCGGAGTCTTGTTGTGGAAAAGAACGTGTTTCTGAAACTGAATCAATGCAATATCAAATATGTCTCCATCTCTGAAGGTGTCTTCACAACAGAAGGTTCTTAGGAGTACAATCCACCATGTTAACTCCTGAACTAGCTGTAAGAACCAGGATTCTCTAGGTACAAATGGAAGCAGTTACTGAAACTGAATCAATGCAGTATCAAATATGTCTCCATCACTGAAGGTGTCTTCAGAACAGAAGGTTCTTAGGAGAAGAATGCACCATAGTGACACATGTTAACTCATGAACTAATGGTAAGATCCAGGATTCTGTATGTGTAAAAGAAGGTGTTTCTGAAACTGAATGAATGCAATATCAAATATGACTCCATCACTGAAGTTTTCTTCACAACAGAAGGTTCTTAGGAGAACAATGCACCATAGTGACACATGTGAACTTCTGAACTAATAGTAAGATCCAGGATTCTGTATGTGTAAAAGAAGGTGTTTGTGAAACTGAATCAATGCCATATCAAATATGTCTCCATCACGGAAGGTTTGTTCAAAACAGAAGGTTCATAGGGGAACAATGCACCATAGTGATACATGTTAACTCCTAAATCAACAGAAGGAACCAGGATCGGATATGTGCAAATGAAGGTGTTTTTGAAACTGAATCAATGCAATATCAAATATGTTTCCATCACTGAAGGTGTCTTCACAACAGAAGGTTCTTAGGAGAAGAATGCTCCATAGTGATACATGTTAACTCCTGAACTAGAGGTAAGAACCAGGATTCTGTTTGTGGAAATGGAAGCAGTTACTGAAACTGAATCAATGCAATATAAAAAATGTCTCCATTACTGAAGGTGTCTTCACAACAGACGGTTCTCAGGAGAACAATGCACTATAGTGATACATGTTTACTCCTGAACTAGCAGTAAGAACCAGGATTCTGTATGTGCAAATGGAAGCATTTACTGAAACTGAATGAATGCAAAATAAATATGTCTCCATCACTTAAGGTGTCTTCACAACAGAAGGTTCTTAGGAGAAGAATGCACCATAGTGATACATGTTAACTCCTAAAGTAGGAGTAAGAAGCCGGATTGTGTATGTGCAAATGGAAGAAGTTACTGAAACTGAATGAATGCAATATCAAATATGTCTCCATCACTGAAGGTGTCTTCACAACAGACGGTTCTTAGGAGAATAATGCACCATAGTGATACATGTTTACTCCTGAAGTAGCAGTAAGAACCAGGATTCTGTATGTGCAAAAGAAGGTGTTTGTGAAACTGAATCAATGCAATATCAAATATGTCTCCATCACTGAAGTTGTCTTCACAACAGAAGGTTCTTAGGAGAAGAATGCACCATAGTGATACATGTAACTCCTGAACTAGAAGTAAGAACCAGGATTCTGTATGTGCAAATGGAAGCAGTTACTGAAACTGAATCAATGCGATATCAAATATGTCTAAATCATTGAAGGTGTCTTCACAACAGAAGGTTCTTTGAAGAACAATGCACAAAAGTGACACATGTTAGCTCCTGTACTAATAATAAGAACCAGGATTCTGTATGTGCAAAAGAAGGTGTTCGTTAAACTGAATCAATGCAACATCAAATACATCTCCATCACTAAAGGTGTCTTCACAATAGACGGTTCTTAGGAGAACAATGCACCATAGTGATACATGTTAATTCCTAAACTAGCAGTCAGAACCATGAGTCTTGTTGTGCAAATGGAAGCAGTTACTGAAACTGAATCAATGCAATATCAAATATGTCTCCATCACTTCAGCTGTCTTCACAACAGAAGTTTCTTAAGAGATGAATGCACCATATTGATATGAACTATTACTAAGATCCAGGATTCTCTGTGAGCAAAAGAAGATGTTTCTGAAACTGAATCAATGCAACATCAAATATTTCTCCATCACTGAAGGTGTCTTCACAACAGAAAGTTCTTATGAGAACAATGCACCATAGTGATACATGTTTACTCCTGAACTAGCAGTAAGAACCAGGATTCTGTATGTGTAAAAGAAGCTGTTTCTGAAACTGAATCAATGCAATATCAAAAATGTCTCCATCACTGAAGGTGTCTTCACAACAGAAGGTTCTTAGGAGTACAGTGCACTATAGTGATACATGTTAACTCCTGAACTAGTAGTAAGAACCAGGATTCTCTATGTGCAAATGGAAGCAGTTACTGAAACTGAATAAATGCAGTATCAAATATGTCTCCATCACTGAAGGTGTCTTCACAACAGAAGGTTCTTAGGAGAACAATGCACCATAGTAACACATGTGAACTCCTGAACTAGCAGTAAGAACTAGGATTCTGTATGTGTAAAAGAAGGTGTTTTTCAAACTGAATCAATGCAATATCAAATATGTTTCCATCACTGAAGGTGTCTTCACAACAGAAGGTTCTAAGGAGAACAATGCACCATAGTAACACATGTGAACTCCTGAACTAGCAGTAAGAACAAGGATTCTGTATGTGTAAAAGAAGGTGTTTTTCAAACTGAATCAATGCAATATCAAATATGCTTCCATCACTGAAGGTGTCTTCGCAACAG
Source organism: Urosaurus nigricauda (assembly GCA_034509955.1). Taxonomy (NCBI): domain Eukaryota; kingdom Metazoa; phylum Chordata; class Lepidosauria; order Squamata; family Phrynosomatidae; genus Urosaurus; species Urosaurus nigricauda. Next base: position 151,939,185 of record JAOEGL010000003.1, read on the forward strand.
AAGGTTCTAAGGAGAAGAATGCACCATAGTGATACATGTTAAGTCCTGAACTAGAGGTAAGAACCAGGATTCTGTTTGTGCAAATGGAAGCAGTTACTGAAACTGAATCAATGCAATATCAAATATGTCTCCATCACTGACGGTGTCTTCACAACAGACGGTTCTCAGGAGAACAATGCACCATAGTGATACATGTTTACTCCTGAACTAGCAGTAAGAACCAGGATTCTGTATGTGCAAATGGAAGCAGTTACTGAACCTGAATGAATGCAATATCAAATATGTCTCCATCACTCAAGGTGTCTTCATAACAGAAGTTTCTTAGGAGAAAAATGCACCATAGTGACACATGTTAACTCCTGAACTAATAGTAAGATCCAGGAGTCTCTATGTGCAAAAGAAGGTGTTTCTGAAACTGAATCAATGCAACATCAAATATGAAGCCATCACTGAAGGTGTCTTCACAACAGAAGGTTCTTAGGAGAAGAATGCACCATAGTGACACATGTAACTCCTGAACTAGAAGTAAGAACCAGGATTCTGTACGTGCAAATGGAAGCAGTTACTGAAACTGAATCAATGCAATATCAAATATGTCTCCATCATTGAAGGTGTCTTCACAACAGAAGGTTCTTTGAAGAACAATGCACAAAAGTGACACATGTTAGCTCCTGTACTAATAATAAGAACCAGGATTCTGTATGTGCAAAAGAAGGTGTTCGTTAAACTGAATCAATGCAACATCAAATACGTCTCCATCACCAAAGGTGTCTTCACAATAGACGGTTCTTAGGAGAACAATGCAGCATAGTGATACATGTTAACTCCTAAACTAGCATTCAGAACCATGAGTCTTGTTGTGCAAATGGAAGCAGTTACTGAAACTGAATCAATGCAATATCAAATATGTCTCCATTACTGAAAGTGCCTTCACAACAGACGGTTCTTAGGAGAACAATTCAGCATAGTGATACATGTTTTCCCCTGAACAAGCAGTAAGAACCGAGATTCTGTATGTGCAAATGGAAGCAGTTATTGATACTGAATCAATGAAATATCAAATATGTCTCCATCACTGAAGGTGTCTTCACAACAGAAGGTTCTTAGGAGAAGAATGCACCATAGTGATACATGTTAACTCCTAAACTAGCAGTCAGAACCCGGATTCTCTATGTGCAAATGGAAGCAGTTTCTCAAACTGAATCAATGCAAGATCAAATATGTCTCCAATACTGAAGGTGTCTTCACAACAGAAGGTTCTTAGGAGTACAATGCACCATAGTGATACATGTTAACTCCTGAACTAGTAGTAAGAACCAGGATTCTGTATGTGCAAATGGAAGCAGTTACTGAAACTGAATCAATGCGATATCAAATATGTCTAAATCATTGAAGGTGTCTTCACAACAGAAGGTTCTTTGAAGAACAATGCACAAAAGTGACACATGTTAGCTCCTGTACTAATAATAAGAACCAGGATTCTGTATGTGCAAAAGAAGGTGTTCGTTAAACTGAATCAATGCAACATCAAATACATCTCCATCACTAAAGGTGTCTTCACAATAGACGGTTCTTAGGAGAACAATGCACCATAGTGATACATGTTAATTCCTAAACTAGCAGTCAGAACCATGAGTCTTGTTGTGCAAATGGAAGCAGTTACTGAAACTGAATCAATGCAATATCAAATATGTCTCCATCACTTAAGCTGTCTTCACAACAGAAGTTTCTTAAGAGATGAATGCACCATATTGATATATGTAAACTCTTGAACTAATAGTAAGATCCAGGATTCTCTGTGAGCTAAAGAAGATGTTTCTGAAACTGAATCAATGCAACATCAAATATGTCTCCATCACTGAAGGTGTCTTCACAACAGAAAGTTCTTATGAGAACAATGCACCATAGTGATACATGTTTACTCCTGAAGTAGCAGTAAGAACCAGGATTCTGTATGTGTAAAAGAAGCTGTTTCTGAAACTGAATCAATGCAATATCAAAAATGTCTCCATCACTGAAGGTGTCTTCACAACAGAAGGTTCTTAATAGAAGAATGCACCATAGTGACACATGTAACTCCTGAACTAGAAGTAAGAACCAGGATTCTGTACGTGCAAATGGAAGCAGTTACTGAAACTGAATCAATGCAATATCAAATATGTCTCCATCATTGAAGGTGTCTTCACAACAGAAGGTTCTTTGAAGAACAATGCACAAAAGTGACACATGTTAGCTCCTGTACTAATAATAAGAACCAGGATTCTGTATGTGCAAAAGAAGGTGTTCGTTAAACTGAATCAATGCAACATCAAATACATCTCCATCACTAAAGGTGTCTTCACAATAGACGGTTCTTAGGAGAACAATGCACCATAGTGATACATGTTAATTCCTAAACTAGCAGTCAGAACCATGAGTCTTGTTGTGCAAATGGAAGCAGTTACTGAAACTGAATCAATGCAATATCAAATATGTCTCCATCACTTAAGCTGTCTTCACAACAGAAGTTTCTTAAGAGATGAATGCACCATATTGATATATGTAAACTCTTGAACTAATAGTAAGATCCAGGATTCTCTGTGAGCTAAAGAAGATGTTTCTGAAACTGAATCAATGCAACATCAAATATGTCTCCATCACTGAAGGTGTCTTCACAACAGAAAGTTCTTATGAGAACAATGCACCATAGTGATACATGTTTACTTCTGAAGTAGCAGTAAGAACCAGGATTCTGTATGTGTAAAAGAAGCTGTTTCTGAAACTGAATCAATGCAATATCAAAAATGTCTCCATCACTGAAGGTGTCTTCACAACAGAAGGTTCTTAGGAGAAGAATGCACCATAGTGACACATGTAACTCCTGAACTAGAAGTAAGAACCAGGATTCTGTACGTGCAAATGGAAGCAGTTACTGAAACTGAATCAATGCAATATCAAATATGTCTCCATCATTGAAGGTGTCTTCACAACAGAAGGTTCTTTGAAGAACAATGCACAAAAGTGACACATGTTAGCTCCTGTACTAATAATAAGAACCAGGATTCTGTATGTGCAAAAGAAGGTGTTCGTTAAACTGAATCAATGCAACATCAAATACGTCTCCATCACCAAAGGTGTCTTCCCAATAGACGGTTCTTAGGAGAACAATGCACCATAATGATACATGTTAACTCCTAAACTAGCAGTCAGAACCATGAGTCTTGTTGTGCAAATGGAAGCAGTTACTGAAACTGAATCAATGCAATATCAAATATGTCTCCATTACTGAAAGTGCCTTCACAACAGACGGTTCTTAGGAGAACAATTCAGCATAGTGATACATGTTTTCCCCTGAACAAGCAGTAAGAACCGAGATTCTGTATGTGCAAATGGAAGCAGTTATTGAAACTGAATCAATGCAATATCAAATATGTCTCCATCACTGAAGGTGTCTTCACAACAGAAGGTTCTTAGGAGAAGAATGCACCATAGTGATACATGTTAACTCCTAAACTAGCAGTCAGAACCCGGATTCTCTATGTGCAAATGGAAGCAGTTTCTCATACTGAATCAATGCAAGATCAAATATGTCTCCAATACTGAAGGTGTCTTCACAACAGAAGGTTCTTAGGAGTACAATGCACCATAGTGATACATGTTAACTCCTGAACTAGTAGTAAGAACCAGGATTCTGTATGTGCAAATGGAAGCAGTTACTGAAACTGAATCAATGCAATATCAAATATCACTGAAGTTGTCTTCACAACAGAAGGTTTTTAGGAGAACAATGCACCATAGTGATACATGTTAACTCCTGAACTAGAAGTAAGAACCAGGATTTTGTAAGTGCAAATGGAAGCAGTTACTGAAACTGAATCTATGCAATATCAAATATTTCTCCATCACTGAAGGTGTCTTCACAACAGAAGGTTTTTAGGAGAACAATGCACCATAGTGATACATGTTAACTCCTGAACTAGAAGTAAGATCCAGGATTTTATCAGTGCAAATGGAAGCAGTTACTGAAACTGAATCAATACAATATCAAATATGTCTCCATCACTGAAGGTGTCTTGACAACAGAAGATTCTTTGGAAAACAATGCAGCATAGTGATACATGTTAACTCCTGAACTAGTAGTAAGAACCAGGATTCTCTATTTGCAAATGGAAGCAGTTAATTAAACTGAATCAATGCAATATCAAATATGTCTATATCACTGAAGGTGTGTTCAGAACAGAAGGTTCTTAGGAGAAGAATGCACCATAGTGACACATGTTAACGCGTGAAATAATAGTAAGAACCAGGATTCTGTATGTGCAAAAGAAGGTGTTGGTGAAACTGAATCAATGCAATATCAAATATATCTACATCACTGAAGGTGTGTTCAAAACAGAAGGTTCTTAGGGGAACAATGCACCATAGTGATACATGTTAACTCCAATACTAACAGAAGGAACCAGGATCGGTCATGTGCAAATGAAGGTGTTTTTGAAACTGAATCAATGCAATATCAAATATGTCTCCATCACTGAAGGTGTCTTCACAACAGAAGGTTCTTAGGAGAAGAATGCTCCATAGTGATACATGTTTACTCCTGAACTAGCAGTAAGAACCAGGATTCTGTATGTGCAAATGGAAGCAGTTACTGAAACTGAATGAATGCAATATCAAATATCACTGAAGGTATCTTCACAACAGAAGGTTCTTAGGAGAAGAATGCACCATAGTGACACATGTTAACTCCTGAACTAGCAGTAAGAAGCAGGATTCTGTATGTGCAAAAGAAGTTGTTTGTGAAACTGAATCAATGCAATATCAAATATGTCTCCATCACTGAAGGTGTGTTCACAACAGAAGGTTCTTAGGGGAACAATGCACCATAGTGATACATGTTAACTCCTAAACTGACAGAAGGAACCAGGATCGGTTATGTGCAAATGAAGCTGTTTCTGAAACTGAATCAATGCAATATCAAATATGTTTCCATCACTGAAGGAGTCTGCACAACAGAAGGTTCTTAGGAGAACAATGCACCAAAGTGACACATGTTAACTCCTCTACTAATAGTAAGAACCAGAATTCTGTATGTGCAAAAGACGGTGTACGTGAAACTGAATCAATGCAACGTCAAATATGTCTTCATCACTGAAGGTGTCTTCACAACAGAAGGTTCTTAGGAGAACAATGCACTATAGTGACACATGTTAACTCCTGAACTAGCAGTAAGAAGCAGGATTCTGTATGTGCAAAAGAAGCTGTTTCCGAAACTGGATTAATGCAATATTAAATATGTCTTTATCACTGAAGGTGACTTCAGAACAGAAGGTTCTTAGGAGAACAATGCACCATAGTGATACATGTTTACTCCTTCACTAGCAGTAAGACCCTGGATTCTGTATGTGCAAATGTAAGCAGTTACTGAAAGTAAATCAATGCAATATCAAATATGTCTCCATCACTGAAGGTGTCTTCACAACAGACGGTTCTTAGGAGAAAAATGCACCATAGTGATATATGTTAACTCCTGAACTAGCAGTAAGAACCAGGATTTTGTATGTGCAAAAGAAGCTTTTTCTCAAACTGAATCAATGCAATATCAAATATGTCTCCATCACTCAAGGTGTCTTCACAACAGAAGGTTCTTAGGAGAACAATGCACCATAGTGATACATGATAACTGCTAAACTAGCAGAAGGAACCAGGATTGTTTATGTGCAAAACAAGCTGTTTCTGAAACTGAATCAATGCAATATTAAATATGTCTCCATCACTGAAGGTGTCTTCAGAACAGAAGCTTCTTAGGAGAACAATGCACCATACTGACACATGTTAACTTCTGAACTAATAGTAAGATCCAGGATTCTCTCTGTGCAAAAGAAGGTGTTTCTGAAACTGAATCAATGTAATATCATGGGCAAATCGAAACTGTTTCTGGAACTGATTAATGCACCATAGTGATACATATTAACTCCTGAACAAGAAGTAAGAACCAGGATTCTGTCTGTGCAAATGGAAGCTGTTTCTGAAACTGAATCAAGGGAATATCAAATCTCCATCACTGACGGTGTGTTCACAAAAGAAGTTTCTTAGCAGTACAATGCACCATCATGATACATCTTAACTCCTGAACTAGCAGTTAGAACCAGGATTCTGTATGTGCAAATGGAAGGTGTTTCTTAAACTGAATCAATCAAATATCAAATATCTGTCCATCATTGAAAGTGTTTTCACAGGACAAGGTTCTTAGAGAGTACAATGCGCCATAGTTATACATGTTATATCCTCAAGCTTTAAAATAGGATTAGGATTAGGATTCGGGCAAGGTTCAGGGTTATGTTGGGCGTTAGGGTTCCGGATAGGGTTATTGTAATGGTTAGGGTCAGGTTGCGTTTATGGTTTAGTTTAGGGGTTAGGGTTAGGGTCAGAGTCAAGCTAAATGTTAGGGTTAGGGTTAGGTTTAGGGTTAGGTTAGGTTTAGGGTCATGGTTAAGGTTAGGAGTAGAGTTAGGTTTAGCATTTGTATTAGGGTTAGGGTCGGGTTTAGATTGGTTTATGGTTAGGGTTAGGGTTTGTTTAGGGTTAGGGTTTGGGTTAGGGTTAGGCTTAGGTTTAGATTTAGTTTAGAGTTAGTGCTAGTGTTAGAATTAGGGTTGGGTTAGGTGTTGGTTTAAGGTTAGGATTAGGGTTAGGTTAGGTTTTGGTTTCAGGTTAGGGTTAGGGTTATGGTGAGGGTGAAGGTTAGGGTTAAGATAAGTGTTAGGGTTAGGTTTTTGCTTAGGATTCTGTTACGGATAGGGTTAATGTGAGGGTGGGGGTGAGGGTCATAATTGGGTAAGTTTTAGGGTTAGGATTAGGGTCAGGTTAGGGTTTGGAATAGGGCTTGGGTTAGTGTTAGGGTCAGGGACAGGGTTAGAATTTGATTTATGGTTAGGGTTAGGGTTCGGGTAGGTTTAGGTTAGGTTTAGGTTTAGGTTAGGATTAGGGTTAGGGTTTGGATTTGGTTAGGATTAGGGTAAGCGTTAGGTTAGGTTTAGGTTTATTTTAGGGTTGGGGTTAGGGTTTGGTTAGGGTTAGGGTTAGGTTAGGGTTAGGGTTAGGTTTAGGTTAGTTTAAGTTTAGGGATAGGATAGGTTAGCATTAGGGTTAAGGTGAAAGAGAGGTTAAGTTTAAATTTAGTTAAGGGTTAGGGTTAGGTTTGGGATAGGGTTAGGATTAGGTTTGGATTAGGGTTAGGGTTAGGTTAGGGTTAGTGTTTCATATAAATTAGGGTAGGGTTAGGGTTTGGGATAGCGTTAAGGTTAGGGTTAGCTTCAGGGTCAGGTTCAAGGTTAGGTAAGGGTTAGGGTTAGGGTTAAGGTTAAGGTTTAGAATTAGGATTAGCGTGAGGATTAGGTTAGGGTGGTGTTAGGGTTTCATTTAAATTAGGGTTAGCATTAGGGTTTGGGATGGTGTTAATGTTAGGGTTAGGGTTTGGAATAGCGTTAAGGTTAGGGTTAGGGTCAGGGTCAGGTTCAGGGTTAGGGTTAGTGTTTAGGGTTAGGGTTAGGGTTAGGGCTAGGGTTAAGGTTTAGGTTTAGCGTTACGGTTAGGGTAGTGTTAGGGTTTCATTTAAATTAGGGTTAGCGTTAGGGTTTGGGATGGCGTTAAGTTTAGGTCAGGGTTAGGCTTAGGGTTTAGGGTGAGGGTTAAGGTTTTGGGTTAGGGTTAGGGGATAGGGTTTAGGTTACGGTTAGGGTTAGGGTTAGGGCTAGGGTTAAGGATTAGGGTTAGGGTTAGTTTTAGGGTTAGTGTTAGGGGTTGGGGTTTAGGGTTAGGGTTAGGGTTTGTGGTTAGGGTTAGGGTTAGGGCTAGGTTTACGGTTTAGTATTAGGGTTACGGTTAGGGTTAGGGAAGTGTTAGGGTTTTATTTAAATTAGGGTTAGCGTTAGGGTTTCGGATGGCGTTAAGGTTAGGGGATAGGGTTAGTTTTAGGGTTAGTGTTAGGATTAGGGTTGGGGTTAAGGGTTAGGGTTAGGGTTTGGAGTTAGGGTTAGGGCTAGGTTTAAGGTTTAGAATTAGGGTTAGGGTTAGGGTTAGGGTAGTGTTAGGGTTTCATTTGAATTAGGGTTAGCGTTAGGGTTTGGGATGGCGTTAAGGTTAGGGTTAGGGTTAGAGTTTCGTTCAAATTAGGGTTAGGGTTAGGGTTTGGGATAGCTTTCAGTTTAGGGTTAGGGTCAGGGCCAGTTTCAGGATTAGGTAAGGTTTAGGGTTAGGGTTAAGGTTAAGGTTTAGAATTAGGATTAGGGTTAGGGTTAGGGTTAGGGTAGTGTTAGGGTTTCATTTAAATTAGGATTAACGTTAGGGTTTGGGATGGCCTTAAGGTTAGGGTTAAGATTTGTGATAGCGTTAGGGTTAGGTTTAGGGTTAGGGTTAGGGTTAGGATTAGGGTTAGGTTTTAGGTTCGAGGTTAGGGTTAGGGTTTAGGGTGAGGGTTAAGGTTTCATTTAAATTAGGGTTAGAGTTAGGGTTTGGGATGGCTTTAAGGTTAGGGATAGGGTTAGTTTTAGGGTTAGTGTTAGGATTAGGGTTGGGGTTTAGGGTTAGGGTCAGGGTTTGGTGTTAGGGTTAGGGTTAGGGCTAGGTTTAAGGTTAGAATTAGGGGTAGGGTTAGGGCTACGGTAGTGGTAGGGTTTCATTTGAATTAGGGTTAGCGTTAGGGTTTGGGATGGCGTTAAGCTTAGGGTTAGGGTTTCGTTTAAATTAGGGTTAGGGTTAGGGTTTGGGATAGCGTTAAGATCAGGGTTAGGGTTAGGTTTTGGGTAGTGTTAGTGTTTCATTTAAATTAGGGTTAGCGTTAGGGTTTGGGATGGCTTTAAGGTTAGGGTTAGGGTTAGGGTTTAGGGTTAGGGTTTGGATTGGGTTAGGGTTAGGGTTAGGGGTTAGGGTTAGGGTTAGTGTTTCGGGTTAGGGTTACAGTTAGGGTTAGGGTATTGTTAGGGTTTCATTTAAATTAGGGTTAGGATTAGGCTTAGGGTTTCAGGTTAGGGTTTCATTTAAATTAGGGTTAGCTTTAGGGTTTGGGATGGCGTTAAGTTTAGGGTAAGTGTTAGGCTTAGGGTTTAGGGTTAGGGTTAGGGTTAGAGTTTAGGGTTAGGGTTAGGGTTAAGGTTAGGGTTAGGGTTTGGGTTAGGGTTAGGGTTTAGTGTTAAGGTTAGAGTTAGGGTTAGGGTTAGAGTTTAGGTTTAGTTTTAGGGTTCGGGTTAGGGCTAGGGTTTGGGTTCGGGTTAGGGTTAGGGTTCGGGTTAGGGTAGTGTTAGGGTTTGATATGGCGTTAAGGTTAGGGTTAGGGTTAGGGTTAGGGGAGTGTTAGGGTTTCATTTAAATTAGGGTTAGCGTTAGCATTTGGGATGGCGTTAATGTTAGTGTAAGGGTTAGTCTTAGGGTTTAGGGTTAGGAATAGGGTTTAGTTTTAGGGTTAGGGGTAGGGTTAGGGTTAAGGTTAAGGATTAGGGTTAGGGTTAGGGTTAGGGTAGTGTTAGGGTTTCATTTAAATTAGTGTTAGCGTTAGGGTTTGGGATGGTGTTAAGGTTAGGGTTAGGATTTACGGTTAGGATTAGGATTAGGGTTATGGTTAGTATTAGGGTTTGGGTTCGGGTTAGGGTTTAGGTTTCGGGTTAGGGTTAGAGTTAGGTCTAGGGTCAAGTTAAGGTTTGGGATTAGGGTTAGTGTCAGTGTTCGGGTTAGGGTTAAGGATTAGGGTTAGAGTTAGGGTTCGGGTTAGGGTAGTGTTAGGGTTTCATTGAAATTAGTGTTAGCGTTAGAGTTTGGGATGGCATTAAGTTTAGGGATTGGGTAAGTATTAGGGTTAGTGTTAGGATTAGGATTAGGGTTTAGGGTTATGGTTATATTTAAGGTTAAGGTTTGGGGTTAGGGTTTGGGTTAGGTTTTCGGGTTAGGGTTAGGGTTGGGGCTAAGTTTTAGGTTTAGGATTAGGGTTAGCGTTAGGGTTTGGGATAGCGTTAAAGATAGGGTTAGGGTTAGGGTTAGGGTTAGGCTTAGGGTTAGGGTTTATTGTTAGTGTTTAGGGTTAGGGTTAGGGTAAGGGATAAGGTTTAGGGTTAGGGTTAGGGTTAGTTTTAGGTTTAGGGTTAGGGTTTAGGGTTAGGGTTAGGGTTAGAGTTAAGGATTAGGGTTCGGGTTAGGGTTAGGGTAGTGTTAGGGTTTCATTTAAATTAGGGTTAGCGTTAGGGTTTGGGACGGCGTTAAGGTTAGGGTTAGAGTTAGTTTTAGCTTTAGGGTCAGGATTAGGTTTAGGGTTAGGGTTTAGGGTTAGGGTTAGGTTTAGGGTTTAGGGTTAGCGTTAGTGTTAGGTTTACGGGTTAGGGATAGGGTTAGGGTCAGGAATGGGTTAGGTTTAGGATGAGGGTTACGGTTAGGGTTAGAGTAGTGTTAGAGTTTCATTCAATTTTGGGTTATCGTTAGGGTTTGGAATGGCATTAAGGTTAGGGTTAGGGCTAGGGTTCGGGTTAGGGTTAGGGTAAGGGCTAGGATTAAGGTTTAGGATTAGGGTTAGGGTTAGGGTTAGAGTTAGGTTTAGATTTAGGGTTAGGGTTAGGATTTAGGTTTAGGTTTAGGGTTAAGGTTAGGGCTAGCTTTAAGAATTAGGGTTAGGGTTAGGTTTCGGGTGAGGGTAGTGTTATGGTTTCATTTCAATTATGGTTAGCTTTGGAGTTTGGGATGGTGTTAATGTTAGGGTTAGGGTTAGTTTTAGGGTTAGGGTTCGGGTTAGGGTAGCGTTATGGTTTCATTTAAATGTGGGTTAGCGTTAGGGTTTGGGATGGCGTTAAGTTTAGGTTTAGGGTTAGGGTTTAGGGTTAGGGTTAGATTAGGGCTAGTGTTATGGTTAGGGTTAGGTTAGGGAAACTGTTTCTGAAACTGTTTCAATGCAATGTCAATTTTAAATCCATGAAAGAAGGGGTATTCATAACAGAAGGTTCTTAGGAGGACAATGAACCATAGTGATACATATTATCTCCTGAACCGGCAAAAAGAACTAGGATTCTGTATGTGCAATTGGAAGCTGTTTCTTAAACAGAATCAAAGCAATATCAAATTTCTCTCCATCAATGGAGGTGTTATAACAACACAAGGTTTTTTGGAAAATAATGAACCACAGTGATACATGTTAACTCCTGAAATAGCAGTAAGAACCAGGATTCTATATGTGCAAATCGAAGCAGTTACTGAAACTGATTCATTGCAACATCAAATATGTCTTCATCACTGAAGGTGTGTTCACAACAGAAGGTTCTTAGGAGAACAATGCACCGTAATGATACATGTTAACTCCTGAACTAGCAGTAAGACCCAGGATTGTGTATGTTCAAATAGAAGCAGTTACTGAAACTGATTCATTGCAACATCAAATATGTCTTCATCACTGAAGGTGTCTTCAGAACAGAAGGTTCTAAGGAGAACAATGCACCATAGTGTTACATGTTAACTCCTAAACTAGCAGAAGGAACCAGGACCGTGTATGTGCAAATGAAGCTGTTTCTGAAACTGAATCAATGATATATCAAATATGTTTCCATCACTGAAGGTGTCTTCACAACAGACGGTTCTTAGGATAATAATGCGCCATAGTGATACATGTTTACTCCTGAACTAGTAGTAAGAACCAGGATTCTGTATGTGCAAAAGAAGGTGTTTCTGAAACTGAATCAATGCAACATCAAATATGTCTCCATCACTGAAGGTGTCTTCACAACAGAAGGTTCTTAGGGGAACAATGCACCATAGTGATACATGTTAACACCTGAACTAGAAGTAAGAACCAGGATTCTGTATGTGTAAATGAAAGCAGTTACTGAAACTGAATCAATGCAATATCAAATATGTCTCCATCACTGAAGGTGTTTTCAAAACAGAAGGTTGTTAGGAGAACAATGCACCATACTGATACATGTTAACACCTGAACTAGAAGTAAGAACCAGGATTCTGTATGTGCAAATGGAAGCAGTTACTGAAACTGAATCAATGCAATATCAAATATGTCTCCATCACTGAAGGGGTCTTCACAACAGAAGGTTCTTAGGAGAACAATGAACCATAGTGACACATGTTAACTCCTGAACTAGTAGTAAGAATCGGGATTCTCTAGGTGCAAATGGAAGCAGTTACTGAAATTGAATCAATGCAATATCAAATATGTCTACATCACTGAATGTGTCTTCACAACAGAAGGTTCCTAGGAGAACAATGCACAATAGTGATACATGTTAACTCCTGAACTAGCAGTAAGAACCAGGATTCTGTAGTTGCAAAAGTAGGTGTTTCTGAATCTGAATCAATGCAACATCAAATATGACTCCATCACTGAAGGTGTCTTCACAACTGAACGTTCTTAGGAGAACAATGCACCATAGTGATACATGTTAACTCCCGAACTAATAGTAAGATCAAGGATACTCTGTGCACAAAAGAAGGTGTTTCTGCAACTGAATCAATGCTACATCAAATATTTCTCCATCACTGAAGGTGTCTTCACAACAGAAGGTTCTTTGGAGAAGAATGCACCATAGTGATACATGTTAACTCCTGAAACAGAAGCAAGAACCAGGATTCTGTATGTGCAAATGGAAGAAGTTACCGAAACTGAATAAATGCAATATCAAATATGTCTCCATCACTGAAGGTGTCTTCACAACAAAAAGTTCTTAGGAGAAGAATGCACCATAGTGATACATGTTAACTCCTAAACTAGTAGTAAGAACCTGGATTCTGTATGTGCAAAATAAGGTGTTTGTGAAACTGAATCAATGCCATATCAAATATGTCTCCATCACTGAAGTTGTCTTCTCAACAGAAGGTTCTTAGGAGAAGAATGCACCATAGTGATACATGTTAACTCCTGAACTAGAAGTAAGAACCAGGATTCTGTAGGTGCAAATGGAAGCAGTTACTGAAACTGAATCAATGCAATATCAAATATGTCTCCATCAATGAAGGTGTCTTCACAACAGAAGGTTCAGTGCAGAACAATGCACAAAAGTGACGCATGTTAACTCCTGTACTAATAATAAGAACCAGAATTCTGTATGAGCAAAAGAAGGTGTTCGTTTAACTGAATCAATGCAACATCAAATACGTCTCCATCACTGAAGGTTCTTAGGGGAACAATGCACCATAGTGATACATGTTAACTCCTGAACTAGCAGTAAGAACCAGGACTCTGTATGTGCAAATGAAAGCAGTTACTGAAACTGAATGAATGCAATATCAAATATGTCTCCATCACTGAAAGTATCTTCACTAGAGAAGGTTCTTAAGAGAAGAATGCACCATATTGATATATGTTAACTCTTGAACTAATAGTAAGATCCAGGATTCTCTGTTTGCAAAAAAAGGTGTTTCTGAAACTGAATGAATGCAACATCAAATATGTCTCCATCACTGAACGTGTCTTCACAACAGAAGGTTCTTAGGAATACAATGCACCATAGTGATACACGTTAACTCCTGAAGTAATAGTAAGAACCAGGATTCTCTATGTGCAAATGGAAGCAGTTACTGAAACTGAATCAATGCAGTATCAAATATGTCTCCATCATTGAAGGTGTCTTCAGAACAGAAGGTTCTTCGGAGAAGAATGCACCATAGTGACACATGTTAACTCCTGAACTAATAGTAATATCCAGGATACTCTATGTGTAAAAGAAGGTGTTTCTGAAACTGAATCAATGCAATATCAAATATGACTCCATCACTGAAGGTGTCTTCACAACAGAAGGTTCTTAGGAGAAGAAAGCACCATAGTGTAACATGTTAACTCCTAAACTAGCAGTAAGAACCTGGATTCGATATGTGCAAATGGAAGCAGTTACTGAACCTGAATAAATGCAATATCAAATATGTCTTCCTCACTGAAGGTGTCTTCAGAACAGACGGTTCTTAGGAGAACAATGCACCATAGTGTTACATGTTAACTCCTAAACTAGCAGAAGGAACCAGGATCGTGTATGTGCAAATGAAGCTGTTTCTGAAACTGAATCAATGCAATATCAAATATGTTTCCATCACTGAAGGTGTCTTCACAACAGAAGGTTCTTAGGAGAACAATGCACCATAGTGACACATGTTAACTCCTGAACTAATAGTAATATCCAGGATTCTCTATGTGTAAAAGAAGGTGTTTCTGAAACTGAATCAATGCAATATCAAATATGACTCCATCACTGAAGTTGTCTTCACAACAGAAGGTTCTTAGGAGAACAATGCACCATAGTGACACATGTTAACTCCTGAACTAATAGTAATATCCAGGATTCTCTATGTGTAAAAGAAGGTGTTTCTGAAACTGAATCAATGCAATATCAAATATGACTCCATCACTGAAGGTGTCTTCACAACAGAAGGTTCTTAGGAGAAGAAAGCACCATAGTGATACATGTTAATTCCTAAACTAGCAGTAAGAACCTGGATTCTATATGTCCAAATGGAAGCAGTTACTGATCCTGAATAAATGCAATATCAAATATGTCTCCATCACTGAAGGTGTCTTCACATCAGACGGTTCTTAGGAGAACAATGCACCATAGTGATACATCTTAACTCCTAAACTAGCAGTAAGACCCAGGATTGTGTATGTTGAAATAGAAGCAGTTACTGAAACTGATTCATTGCAACATCAAATATGTTTTCATCATTGAAGGTGTCTTCACAACATTAGGTTCTTAGGAGAACAATGCACCATAGTGACACATGTTAACTCCTGAACTAATAGTAAGATCCAGGATTCTCTATGTGTAAAAGAAGATGTTTCTGAAACTGAATCAATGCAACATCAAATATGTCTCCATCAAGGAAGGTGTCTTCACAACAGAAGGTTTATGGGAGAACAATGCAGCATAGTGATACATGTTAACTCCTGATCTAGAAGTAAGAACCAGGATTTTGTAAGTGCAAATGGAGCAGTTACTGAAACTGAATCAATGCAGTATCAAATATATCTCCATCACTGAAGGTGTCTTCAAAACAGAAAGTTCTTAGGAGAACTATGCACCATCGTGATACATTTTTACTCCTGAACTAGCAATAAGAACCAGGATTCTGTATGTGCAAATGGAAGCACTTACTGAAACTGAAACAATGCAATATCAAATATGTCTCCATCACTGAAGGTGTCTTCGCAACAGAAGGTTCTTAGGACCAGAATGCACCATAGTGACAGATGTTAACTCCTAACCTTGAAGTAAGAACCAGGATTCTGTATGTGCAAATGGAAGCAGTTACTGAAACTGCATCAATGCAATATCAAATATGTCTCCATCACTGAAGGAGTCTTCACAACAGAAGGTTCTTAGGAGAACAATTCACCAAAGTGACACATGCTAACTCCTGTACTAATAGTAAGAACCAGGATTCTGTTTGTGAAAAAGAAGGTTTTCGCGAAACTGAATTAATGCAATATCAAATATGTCTCCATCACTGAAGGTGTCTTCACAACAGAACGGTTCTTAGGAGAACAATACACGATAGTGACACGTGTTATCTCCTGTACTACCAGTAAGAACCAGGATTCTGTATGTGCAAAAGTAGCTGTTTCTGACACTGAATGAATGCAATATCAAATATGTGTCCATCACTCTAGGTTTCTCCATAACAGAAGGTTGTTTGGAGAACAATGCACCAAAGTGACACATGTTAACTCCTGTACTAATAGTAAGAACCAGAATTCTGTTTGTGCAAAAGAAGGTGTTCGTGAAACTGAATCAATGCAACATCAAATATGTCTCCATCACTGAAGGAGTCTTCACAACAGCAGGTTCTTAGGAGAACAATGCACTATAGTGTCACATGTTAATTCCTGAACTAGCAGTAAGAAGCAGGATTGTGTATGTGCAAAAAAGCTGTTTCTGAAACTGGATTATTGCAATATTAAATATGTCTTTATCACTGAAGGTGACTTCAGAACAGAAGGTTCTTAGGAGTACAATGCACTATAGTGATACATGTTAACTCCTGAACTAGTAGTAAGAACCAGGATTCTCTATGTGCAAATGGAAGCAATTACTAAAACTGAATCAATGCAATATCAAATATGTCTCCATCACTGAAGGTGTCTTCACAACAGACGGTTATTAGGAGAACAATGCACCATAGTGATATATGTTAACTCCTGAACTAGCAGTAAGAACTAGGATTCTGTATGTGCAAAAGAAGCTTTTTCTCAAACTGAATCAATGCAATATCAAATATGTCTCCATCACTCAAGGTGTCTTCACAATAGAAGGTTCTAAGGAGAACAATGCACCATAGTGATACATGATAACTGCTAAACTAGCAGAAGGAACCAGGATTGTGTATGTGCAAAAGAAGCTGTTTCTGAAGAATGTACCATAGTGACACATGTTAACTTCTGAACTAATAGTAAGATCCAGGATTCTCTCTGTGCAAAAGAGGGTGTTTCTGAAACTGAATCAATGTAATATCATGGGCAAATCGAAACTGTTTCTGGAACTGATTAATGCACCATAGTGATAAATATTAACTCCTGAACCAGAAGTAAGAACCAAGATTCTGTCTGTGCAAATGGAAGCCGTTTCTGAAACTGAATCTATGCAATATCAAATATCTGTCCAAAACTGAAGGTGTTTTCAATGGACAAGTTTTTCAGGAGTACAATGCACCATAGTGATACCTGTTAACTCCTGAACTAGCAGTTAGAACCAGGATTGTGAATGTGCAAATGGAAGCTGCTTCTGAAACTGAAACAAAGCAATATCAAATTTATCTCCATCCCTTACGGTTTCTTCACAACAGACGGTTCTTAGCAGTACAATGCACCATAGTGATACATGCAATATCAATGCAAATATGTCTCCATTACTGAAGGTGTCTTCACAACAGACGGTTCTTAGTAGAACAATGCACCATAGTGATATATGTTAACTCCTGAACTGGCAGTAAGAACTAGGATTCTGTATGTGCAAATGGAAGCTGTTTCTGAAAATGAATCAAAGCAATATCAAATATCTCTCCATCACTGAAGGTTTTTTCACAGGACAAGGTTCTTAGGAGTACAATGCATCTTAGTGATACCTGTTAACTCCTGAACTAGGAATACGAACCAGGATTCTGTATGTGCAAATGGAAGCCGTTTCTGAAACTGAATCAAAGGAATATCAAATTTATCTCCATCACTGAAGGTGTCTTCACAAAAGAAGTTTCTTAGCAGTACAATGCACCATAGTGATACATCTTAACTCCTGAAGTAGCAGTAAGAACCAGGATTCTGTATGTGCAAATGGATGGTGTTTCTGAAACTGAATCAATCAAATATCAAATATCTGTCCATCATTGAAGGTGTTTTCACAGGACAAGGTTCTTAGGAGTACAATGCACCATAGTTATACATGTTATATCCTCAAGCTTTAAAATAGGATTAGGATTAGGATTTGGGCAAGGTTCAGGGTTATGTTGGGCGTTAGGGTTCAGGATAGGGTTATTGTTATGGTTAGGGTCAGGTTGCGTTTATGGTTTAGTTTAGGGTTAGGGTTACGGGCAGGGTCATGTTAAATGTTAGGGTTAGGGTTTGGGTTAGGTTTAGGGTTAGGTTAGGTTTAGGGTTATGGTTAAGGTTAGGAGTAGAGTTAGGTTTAGCATTTGTATTAGGGGTAGGGTTCGGGTTTAGATTTGGTTTATGGTTAGGGTTAGGGTTTGTTTAGGGTTAGGGTTTGGGTTAGGGTTAGGCTTAGGTTTAGATTTAGTTTAGGGTTAGTGCTAGTGTTAGAATTAGGGTTGGGTTAGGTGTTGGTTTAGGGTTAGGGTTAGGGTTAGGGTTAGGTTAGGTTTTTGTTTGAGGTTAGGGTCAGGGTTATGGTGAGGGTGAAGGTTAGGGTTAAGATTAGGGTTAGGGTTATGTTTTTGCTTAGGATTCTGTTACGGATAGGGTTAATGTGAGGGTGGGGGTGAGGGTCATAATTGGGTAAGTTTTAGGGTTAGGATTAGGGTCAGGTTAGGGTTTGGAATAGCGCTTGGGTTAGTGTTAGTGTTAGGGACGGGGTTTGAATTTGGTTTATCGTTAGGGTTAGGGTTCGTGTAGGTTAAGGTTAGGTTTAGGTTTAGGTTAGGATTAGGGTTAGGGTTAGGGTTTGGATTGGGTTAGGGTTAGGGTAAGCGTTAGGTTAGGTTTAGGTTTAGTTTAGGGTTGGGTTTAGGGTTTGGTTAGGGTTAGGTTAGGGTTAGGGTTAGGGTAGTGTTAGAGTTTCATTTAAATTAGGGTTAGCGTTAGGGTTTGGGATGGCGTTAGGTTAGGGTTCGGGTTCGGGTTAGGGTAGTGTTAGGGTTTCATTTTAATTAGGGTTAGTGTTAGGGTTTTGGATGGCTTTAAGTTTAGGGTCAGGGTTAGGCTTAGACTTAGGGTTTAGGGTTAGGGTTTGGGTTAGGGTTAAGGTTAGGGTTAGGGTTTGGGTTAGGGTTAGGGTTTAGTGTTAGGGTTAGGGTTAGAGTTAGGGTTAGGGTTACGGTTAGGGTTAAGGTTAGGCTTAGGGTTTGGGTTTAGGTTAGGGTTAGGGTTAGGGATAGGGTTAGGGTTAAGGTTTAGGGTTAGGGTTAGGTTTAGGTTTAGGGTTAGGGTTTAGGTTTAGGGTTAGGGTTAGGGTTAAAGATTAGGGTTAGGGTAGTGTTAGGGTTTCATTTAAATTAGGGTTATCGTTAGGGTTTGGGATGGCGTTAATGTTAGGGTTAGGGTTAGTTTTAGCTTTCGGGTCAGGATTAGGGTTAGGGGTTAGGGTTAGGGTTAGGTTTAGGGTTTAGGGTTAGGGTTAGGTTTAGGGTTTAGGGTTAGGGTTAGGTTTAGGGTTAGCGTTAGGGTTAGGTTTTCGGGTTAGGGATAGGATTAGGGTCAGGAATTGGTTAGGTTTAGGGTTATGGTTAGGGTTAGGGTAGTGTTAGGTTTCATTTAAATTTGGGTTAGCGTTAGAGTTTGGGCTGGCATTAAGGTTAGGGGTAGGGTTAGGGTTTAGGGTCAGGGTTAGGCTTAAGCTTACAGTTTAGGGTTAGGGTTAGGGTTAGGGCTTAGGGTTAGGGTTAGGGTTAGGGCTAGGGTTAAGGGTTAGGGTTAGGGTTAGGGTTACGGTAGTGTTAGGGTTTCATTTAAATTGGGGTTAGCGTTAGGGTTTGGGATGGCGTTAAGTTTCGGGTCAGGATTACGTTTAGGGTTAGGGTTATGGTTAGGGTTTCATTTAAATTAGGGTTAGCGTTAGGTTTAGGGTTAGGAATGGGTAGTGTTAGGGTTTCATTTAAATTAGGATTAGCGTTAGGGTTTGGGATGGCATTAACGTTAGCGTTAGGGTTAGGGTTAGGGTTAGGGCTAGGGTTAGGGCTAAGGTTTGGGATTAGGTTTAGGTTTAGGGTTAGGGTTAGGGTTAGAGTTTAGGTTTCGGTTTAGCATTAGGGTTAGGGTTAGGTCTAGGGTTAAGGATTAGGGTTAGGGTTAGGGTTCAGGTTAGGGTAGTGTTAGGGTTTCATTTAAATTAGGGTTAGCGTTAGGGTTTTAGATGGCTTTAAGTTTAGGGTTCAGGTTAGTTTTAGGGTTAATGTTAGAATTATGGTTGGGGTTTAGGGTTAGGGTTAGGGTTAGGGTTTGGGGTTAGGGTTAGGACTAGGTTTAAGGTTTAGGGTTTGGGTTAAGGTTAGGGTAGTGTTAGGGTTTCACTTAAATTAGGGTTAGTGTTAGGGTTTGGGATGGCGTTAAGGTTAGGGTCAGGGTTAGGCTTAGGATTTAGGGTTAGGGTTAGGGTTTAGGGTTAGGGTTAGGGTTTGGATTGGGTTAGGGTTAGGGTAAGCGTTAGGTTAGGTTTAGGTTTAGTTTAGGGTTGGGGTTAGTGTTTGGTTAGGGTTAGGGTTACCTTAGGGTTAGGGTTAGGGTTAGGATAGTTTAAGTTTAGGGATAGGATAGGTTCGAATTAGGGTTAAGGTTAAATGTAGTTTAGGTTTAAGTTTAGTTTAGGGTTAGGGTTAGGTTTGGGATAGGGTTAGGATTAGGGTTAGGGTTAGGTTAGGGTTAGTGTTTCGTTTAAATTAGGGTTAGGGTTAGGGTTTGTCAGAGCGTTTAGGTTAGGGTTAGGGTCAGGGTCAGGTTCAGAGTTAGGTAAGGTTAAGGGTTAGGGTTAGGGTTCAGGTTAAGGTTTAGAATTAGGATTAGGGTTAGCGTTAGGGTTAGTGTAGTGTTAGGGTTTCATTTAAGTTAGGGTTAGTGTTAGGGTTTGGGATGGCGTTAAGGTTAGGGTCAGGGTTAGGCTTAGGGTTTAGGGTTAGGGTTAGGGTTTAGGGTTAGGGTTTAGGGATAACGTTAGGGTTAGGGTTAGGGCTAGGGTTAGTGTTAGGGTTAGGTTAGGGTTAGGGTTAGAGTTAGGGTAGGGTTAGGGTTTCATTTAAATTTGGGTTTGTGTTAGGGTTTGGGATGGCGTTAAGGTTAGGGTCAGGGTTAGGCTTATGGTTCAGGGTTAGGGTTAGGGTTAGGGTTTGGATTGGGTTAGGGTTAGGGTAAGCATTAGGTTAGGTTTAGGTTTAATGTAGGGTTGGGGTTAGGGTTTGCTTAGGGTTAGGGTTAGGTTAGGGTTAGGGTTAGGGTTAGATTAGTTTAAGTTTAGGGATAGGATAGGTTCGCATTAGGGTTAAGGTTAAAGGTAGGTTATGTTTCAGTTTAGTTTAGGGTTAGGGTTAGGTTTGGGATAGGGTTAGGATTAGCTTTAGGGTTAGGTTAGGGTTCGTGTTTCGTTTAAATTAGGGTTAGGGTTAGGGTTTGGGATAGCGTTAAGGTTAGGGTTAGAGTCGGGCTCAGGGTCAGGGTTAGGTAAGGTTTAGGGTTAGGGTTAGGGTTAAGGTTAAGGTTTAGAATTCGGATTAGTGCTAGGGTTAGGTTTAGGGTAGTGTTAGGGTTTCATTTAAATTAGGATTAGCGTTAGCGTTTGGGATGGCGTTAAAGTTCGGGGTAGGGTTAGGGTTCGGGTTAGGGTTAGAGTTTAGGGATAGGGTTAGGGTTAGTGCTAGGGTTAGTGTTAGGGTTAGGTTAGGGAAACTGGTGCTGAAACTGATTCAATGCAATGTAAAATTTAAATCCATGAAAGAAGGGGTATTCACAACAGAAGGTTCTTAGGAGGACAATGCACCATAGGGTTAGGGTTAGGGTTAGGGCTAGGGTTAAGGTTTAGGATTAGGGTTAGGGTTAGTGTTAGGTTTAGCGTTAGGGTTAGGGTTTAGGATTAGGGTTAGGGTTAGGGCTAGGTTAGGGTTAGGGTTATGCTAAGGGCTAGGGTTATGGTTTAGGATTAGGGTTAGGGTTAGAGTTAGGTTTAGATTTAGGGTTAGCGTTAGGATTTAGGTTTAGGTTTACGTTTAGGGTTGGGCTAGGGTTAAGGATTAGGGGTAGGGGTAGGTTTCGGGTGAGGGTCGTGTTACGGTTTCATTTCAATTAGGGTTAGCATTGGAGTTTGGGATAGTGTTAAAGTTAGGGTTAGGGTTAGTTTTAGGGTTAGGGTTAGGATTAGGTTTAGGGTTTAGGGTTAGGGTTAGGGTTTCATTTAAATGAGGGTTAGCATTAGGGTGTGGGATGGCGTTAGGGTTAGGGTTAGGGTTAGGGTTAGGGTTTAGGGTTAGGATTAGGGTTAGGGCAAGGGTTAGGGTTAGGGTTAGGGCTAGGGTTAAGGTTTAGGTTTAGGGTTAGGGTTAGTGTTCGGTTTAGCATTAGGGTTAGGATTAGGTTTAGGGTTTAGGGTTAGGGTGAGGGTTTAGGGTTAGGGTTAGGGTAGTGTTAGAGTTTCATTTAAATGAGGGTTAGTGTTAGGGTTTGGGATGGCATTAAGGTTAGGGTTAGGGTTAGAGTTAGGGGTTAGGGTTAGGGTTAGGGCTAGGGTTAAGGTTAGGGTTAGATTAGGGAAACTGTTTCTGAAACTGTTTCAATGCAATGTCAAATTTAAATCCAGGAAAGAAGGAGTATTCACAACAGTAGGTTCTTAGGAGGACAATGAACCATAGTGATACATGTTATCTCCTGAACTGGCAGAAAGAACTAGGATTCTGTATGTGCAAATGGAAGCTGTTTCTTACACTGAATCAAAGCAATATCAAATTTGTCTCCATCAATGTAGGTGTGATAACAACAGAAGGTTCTTAGGAAAATAATGAACCATAGTGATACATGTTAACTCCTGAACTAGAAGTAAGAACAAGGATTCTGTATGTGCAAATGGAAGCAGTTACTGAAACTGAATCAATGCAATATCAAATATGTCTCCATCACTGAAGGTGTCTTCACAACAGAAGGTTCTTAGGAGAAGAATGTACCATAGTGATACATGTTAACTCTTAAACTCGCAGTAAGAACAAGGGTTCTGTATGTGCAAATGGAAGCAGTTACTGAACCTGAATCAATGCAATATCAAATATGTCTCCATCACTGAAGGTGTCTTCACAACAGAAGGTTCTTAGGAGAAGAATGCACCATAGTGGTACATGTTAACTCCTAAACTAGCAGTAAGAACCTGCATACTTTATGTGCAAATGGAAGCAGTTACTGAACCTGAATCAATGCAATATCAAATATGTCACCATCACTGAAAGTGTCTTCACAACAGACGGTTCTTAGGAGAACAATGCACCATAGTGATACATATTTACTCCTGAACTAGCAGTAAGAACCAGGATTCTGTATGTGCAAATGGAAGCAGTTACTGAAACTGAATCAATGCAATATCAAATATGTCTCCATCACTGAAGGTGTCTTCACAAAAGAAGGTTCTTAGGAGAAGAATGCACCATAGTGATACATGTTAACTCCTAGACTCGCAGTAAGAACCAGGGTTCTGTATGTGCAAATGGAAGCAGTTACTGAAACTGAATCAATGCCATATCAAATATGTCTCCATCACTGAAGGTGTCTTCACAACAGACGGTTCTTAGGAGAACAATGCCCCATCCTGATACATGTTATCTCCTGAACTAGAAGTAAGAACCAGGATTCTGTATGTGTAAATGGAAGCAGTTACAGAGACTGAATCAATGAAATATCAAATATGTCTCCATCACTGAAGGTTTCGCCATAACAGAAGGTTAAAGGAGAACAATGCACCAAAGTGACACATGTTAACTCCTGTACTAATAAGAACCAGAATTCTGTATGTGCAAAAGAAGGTGTTCGTGAAACTGAATAAATGCAACATCAAATATGTCTCCATCAGTGAAGGTGTCTTCAAAACAGAAGGTTCTTAGGAGAACAATGCACTATATTGACAAATGTTAACTCCTGAACTAGCAGTAAGAAGCAGGATTCTGTATGTCCAAAAGAAGCTGTTTCTGAAACTGGATTAATGCAATATTAAATATGTCTTTATCACTGAAGGTGACTTTAGAACAGAAGGTTCTTAGGAGAACAATGCACCATAGTGATACATGTTTACTCCTTCATTAGCAGTAAGACCCTGGATTCTGCATGTGCAAATGTAAGCAGTTACTGATACTGAATCAATGCAATATCAAATATGTCTCCATCACTGAAGGTGTCTTCACAACAGACGGTTCTTAGGAGAACAATGCACCATAGTGATATATGTTAACTCCTGAACTAGCAGTAACTACCAGGATTCTGTATGTGCAAAAGAAGCTTTTTCTGAAACTGAATCAATGCAATATCAAATATGTCTCCATCACTGAAGGTGTCTTCAGAAGAGAAGGTTCTTAGGACAAGAATGCACCATAGTGACACATGTTAACTCGTGAACTAATAGTAATATCCAGGATTCTGTATGTGCAAAAGAAGGTGTTTGTGAAACTGAATCAATGCAATATCAAATATGTCTCCATCACTGAAGGTGTCTTCAGAAGGGAAGGTTCTTAGGAGTAGAATGCACCATAGTGACACATGTTAACTCCTGAACTAATAGTAAGAACCAGGATTCTGTATGTGCAAAAGAAGGTGTTTGTGAAACTGAATCAATGCAATATCAAATATGTCTCCATCACTGAAGGTATCTTCATAACAGAAGGTTCTTAGGGGAACAATGCACCATAGTGATACATGTTAACTCCTAAACTAACAGAAGGAACCAGGATCGTTTATGTGCAAAAAAAGCTGTTTCTGAAACTGAATCAATGCAATATCAAATATGTCTCCATCACTGAAGGTGTCTTCAGAACAGAAGTTTCTTAGGAGAAGAATGCACCATAGTGATACATGTTAACTCCTGAACTAGAAGTAAGAACCAGGATTCTGTATGTGCAAATGGAAGCAGTTACTGATACTGAATAAATGCAATATCAAGTATGTCTCCATCACTGAAGGTGTCTTCACAACAGAAGGTTCTTAGGAGAAGAATGCACCATAGTGACACATGTTAACTCCTGAACTAATAGTAAGATCCAGGATTCTCTGTGTGCAAAAGAAGGTGTTTCTAAAACTTAATCAATGCAACATCAAATATGTCTCCATCACTGGAGGTGTCTTCACAACAAAAGGTTCTTAGGAGAACAATGCAGAAAAGTGACAGATGTTAACTCCTGTACTCATAGTAAGGATTCTGTATGTGCAAAAGAAGGTGTTTGTGAAACTGAATCAATGCAATATCAAATATGTCTCCATCGCTGAAGGTGTGTTCACAAAAGAAGGTACTTAGGGGAACAATGCACCATAGTGATACATGTTAACTCCTAAACTAACAGAAGGAACCAAGATCGGTTATGCGCAAATGAAACTGTTTCTGAAACTGAATCAATGCAATATCAAATATGTCTCCATCACTGAAGGTGTCTTCAGAAAAGAAGGTTCTTAGGAGAAGAATGCACCATAGTGATACATGTTAACTCCTGAACTAGCTGTAAGAACCTTGATTCTGTATGTGCAAATGGAAGCAGTTACTGAAACTGAATCAATGCAATATCAAATATGTCTCCATCACTGAAGGTGTGTTTCACAACAGAAGGATCTTAGGATAACAATGCACCATGGTGATACATGTTAGCTTCTGAACTAGAAGTTAGAACCAGGATTCTCTATGTGCAAATGGAAGCAGTTAATGAAACTGAATCAATGCAATATCAAATATGTCTCCATCACTGAAGGTGTCTTCACAAAAGAAGGTTCTTAGGAGAAGAATGCACCATAGTGATACATGTTAACTCCTAGACTCGCAGTAAGAACCAGGGTTCTGTATGTGCAAATGGATGCAGTTACTGAAACTGAATCAATGCCATATCAAATATGTCTCCATCACTGAAGGTGTCTTCACAACAGACGGTTCTTAGGAGAACAATGCCCCATCCTGATACATGTTATCTCCTGAACTAGAAGTAAGAACCAGGATTCTGTATGTGTAAATGGAAGCAGTTACTGAAACTGAATCAATGAAATATCAAATATGTCTCCATCACTGAAGGTTTCTCCATAACAGAAGGTTCAAAGGAGAACAATGCACCAAAGTGACACATGTTAACTCCTGTACTAATAAGAACCAGAATTCTGTATGTGCAAAAGAAGGTGTTCGTCAAACTGAATAAATGCAACATCAAATATGTCTCCATCAGTGAAGGTGTCTTCAAAACAGAAGGTTCTAAGGAGAACAATGCACTATATTGACAAATGTTAACTCCTGAACTAGCAGTAAGAAGCAGGATTCTGTATGTCCAAAAGAAGCTGTTTCTGAAACTGGATTAATGCAATATTAAATATGTCTTTATCACTAAAGGTGACTTTAGAACAGAAGGTTCTTAGGAGAACAATGCACCATAGTGATACATGTTTACTCCTTCATTAGCAGTAAGACCCTGGATTCTGCATGTGCAAATGTAAGCAGTTACTGATACTGAATCAATGCAATATCAAATATGTCTCCATCACTGAAGGTGTCTTCAGAAGGGAAGGTTCTTAGGAGTAGAATGCACCATAGTGACACATGTTAACTCCTGAACTAATAGTAAGAACCAGGATTCTGTATGTGCAAAAGAAGGTGTTTGTGAAACTGAATCAATGCAATATCAAATATGTCTCCATCACTGAAGGTATCTTCATAACATAAGGTTCTTAGGGGAACAATGCACCATAGTGATACATGTTAACTCCTAAACTAACAGAAGGAACCAGGATCGTTTATGTGCAAAAGAAGCTGTTTCTGAAACTGAATCAATGCAATATCAAATATGTCTCCATCACTGAAGGTGTCTTCAGAACAGAAGTTTCTTAGGAGAAGAATGCACCATAGTGATACATGTTAACTCCTGAACTAGAAGTAAGAACCAGGATTCTGTATGTGCAAATGGAAGCAGTTACTGATACTGAATAAATGCAATATCAAGTATGTCTCCATCACTGAAGGTGTCTTCACAACAGAAGGTTCTTAGGAGAAGAATGCACCATAGTGACACATGTTAACTCCTGAACTAATAGTAAGATCCAGGATTCTCTGTGTGCAAAAGAAGGTGTTTCTAAAACTGAATCAATGCAACATCAAATATGTCTCCATCACTGGAGGTGTCTTCACAACAGAAGGTTCTTAGGAGAACAATGCAGAAAAGTGACAGATGTTAACTCCTGTACTCATAGTAAGAACGAGGATTCTGTATGTGCAAAAGAAGGTGGTTGTGAAACTGAATCAATGCAATATCAAATATGTCTCCATCGCTGAAGGTGTGTTCACAAAAGAAGGTACTTAGGGGAACAATGCACCATAGTGATACATGTTAACTCCTAAACTAACAGAAGGAACCAAGATCGGTTATGCGCAAATGAAGCTGTTTCTGAAACTGAATCAATGCAATATCAAATATGTCTCCATCACTGAAGGTGTCTTCAGAAAAGAAGGTTCTTAGGAGAAGAATGCACCATAGTGATACATGTTAACTCCTGAACTAGCTGTAAGAACCTGGATTCTGTATGTGCAAATGGAAGCAGTTACTGAAACTGAATCAATGCAATATGAAATATGTCTCCATCACTGAAGGTGTGTTTCACAACAGAAGGATCTTAGGATAACAATGCACCATGGTGATACATGTTAGCTTCTGAACTAGAAGTTAGAACCAGGATTCTCTATGTGCAAATGGAAGCAGTTAATGAAACTGAATCAATGCAATATCAAATATGTCTCCATCACTGTAGGTGTCTTCACAACAGAAGGTTCTTAGGAGAAGAATGTACCATCGGAACACATGGTAACTCCTGAACTAGCAGGAAGAAGCAGGATTCTGTATGTGTAAACGAAGGTGTTTCTGAAACTGAATCAATACAATATTAAATATGTCTCCATCATTGAAGGTGTCTTCAGAAGGGAAGGTTCTTAGGAGTAGAATGCACCATAGTGACACATGTTAACTCCTGAACTAATAGTAACAACCAGGATTCTGTATGTGCAAAAGAAGGTGTTTGTGAAACTGAATCAATGCAATATCAAATATGTCTCCATCACTTAAGGTATCTTCACAACAGAAGGTTCTTAGGGGAACAATGCACCATAGTGATACATGTTAACTCCTAAACTAAGAGAAGGAACCAGGATCGTTTATGTGCAAAAGAAGCTGTTTCTGAAACTGAATCAATGCAATATCAAATATGTCTCCATCACTGAAGGTGTCTTCAGAACAGAAGTTTCTTAGGAGAAGAATGCACCATAGTGATACATGTTAACTCCTGAACTAGAAGTAAGAACCAGGATTCTGTATGTGCAAATGGAAGCAGTTACTGATACTGAATCAATGCAATATCAAATATGTCTCCATCACTGAAGGTGTCTTCACAACAGAAGGTTCTTAGGAGAAGAATGCACCATAGTGACACATGTTAACTCCTAAATTAATAGTAAGAACGAGGATTCTGTATGTGCAAAAGAAGGTGTTTGTGAAACTGAATCAATGCCATATCAAATATGTCTCCATCACTGAAGGTGTCTTCACAACAGACGGTTCTTAGGAGAACAATGCACCATCGTGATACATGTTATCTCCTGAACTAGAAGTAAGAACCAGGATTCTGTATGTGCAAATGGAAGCAGTCACTGAAACTGAATCAATGAAATATCAAAAATGTCTCCATCACTGAAGGTTTCTCCATAACAGAAGGTTCAAAGGAGAACAATGCACCAAAGTGACACATGTTAACTCCTGTACTAGTGCAAAAGAAGATGTTCGTGAAACTGAATAAATGCAACACCAAATATGTCTCCATCAGTGAAGGTGTCTTCAAAACAGAAGGTTCTTAGGAGAACAATGCACTATATTGACAAATGTTAACTCCTGAACTAGCAGTAAGAAGCAGGATTCTGTATGTCCAAAAGAAGCTGTTTCTGAAACTGGATTAATGCAATATTAAATATGTCTTTATCACTGAAGGTGACTTCAGAACAGACGGTTCTTAGGAGAACAATGCACCATAGTGATACATCCTTACTCCTTCATTAGCAGTAAGACCCTGGATTCTGTATGTGCAAATGTAAGCAGTTACTGATACTGAATCAATGCAATATCAAATATGTCTCCATCACTGAAGGTGTCTTCACAACAGACGGTTCTTAGGAGAACAATGCACCATAGTGATATATGTTAACTCCTGAACTAGCAGTAACTACCAGGATTCTGTATGTGCAAGAGAAGCTTTTTCTGAAACTGAATCAATGCAATATCAAATATGTCTCCATCACTGAAGGTGTCTTCAGAAGAGAAGGTTCTTAGGAATAGAATGCACCATAGTGACACATGTTAACTCCTGAACTAATAGTAAGAACCAGGATTCTGTATGTGCAAAAGAAGGTCTTTGTGAAACTGAATCAATGCAATATCAAATATGTCTCCATCACTGAAGGTGTCTTCAGAAGGGAAGGTTCTTAGGAGTAGATTGCACCATAGTGACACATGTTAACTCCTGAACTAATAGTAAGAACCAGGATTCTGTACGTGCAAACGAAGGTGTTTGTGAAACTGAATCAATGCAATATCCAATATGTCTCCATCACTGAAGGTGTCTTCAGAAGAGAAGGTTCTTAGGAGAAGAATGCACCATAGTGATACATGTTAACTCCTGAACTAGAAGTAAGAACCAGGATTCTGTATGTGCAAATAGAAGCAGTTACTGAAACTGAATGAATGCAATATCAAATATGTCTCCATCACTGAAGGTGTCTTCACAACATACGGTTCTTAGGAGAACAATGCACCATAGTTATACATGTTAACTCCTAAACTAGCAGTAAGAACCTGGATTCTGTATGTGCAAATGGAAGCAGTTACTGAAGCTGAATCAATGCAATATCAAACATGTCTCCATCACTGAAGGTGTCTTCACAACAGACGGTTTTTAGGAGAACAATGCACTATCGTGATACACGTTAACTCCTGAACTAGAAGTCAGAACCAGGATTCTGTATGTGAAAAAGAAGGTATTTGTGAAACTGAATAAATGCAATATCAAATATGTCTCCATCACTGAAGGTGTCTTCACAACAGAAGGTTCTCAGGAGAAGAATGCACCATAGTGACACAGGTTAACTCCTGAACTAATAGTAAGATCCAGGATTCTCTGTGTGCAAAAGAAGGTGTTTCTGAGACTGAATCAATGCAACATCAAATATGTCTCTATCACTGGAGGTGTCTTCACAACAGAAGGTTCTTAGGAGAACAATGCAGAAAAGTGACAGATGTTAACTCCTGTACTCATAGTAAGAACGAGGATTCTGTATGTGCAAAAGAAAGTGTTTGTGAAACTGAATCAATGCAATATCAAATATGTCTCCATCACTGAAGGTGTGTTCACAACAGAAGGTTCTTAGGGGAACAATGCACCATAGTGATACATGTTAACTCCTAAACTAACAGAAGGAACCAAGATCGGTTATGTGCAAATGAAGCTGTTTCTGAAACTGAATCAATGCAATATCAAATATGTCTCCATCACTGTAGGTGTCTTTCACAACAGAAGGATCTTAGGATAACAATGCACCATGGTGATACATGTTAGCTCCTGAACTAGAAGTAAGAACCAGGATTCTGTATGTGCAAATGGAAGCCGTTTCTGAAACTGAATCAATGCAATATCAAATATCTGTCCATCACTGAAGGTGTTTTTAGAGGACAAGGTTCTTAGGAGTACAATGCACCATAGTGACACATGTTATCTACTGAACTAGCAGTTAGAACCAGGATTCTGTATGTGAAAAAGAACCTATTTCTGAAACTGAATGAATGCATTATAAAACATGTCTTCATCATTGAAGGTGTCTTCAGAACAGACGGTTCTTAGGAGAACAATGCACCATAGTGATACATGTTAACTCCTAAACTAACAGAAGGAACCAGGATGGTGTATGTGCAAATGAAGCTGCTTCTGAAACTGAATCAATGCAATATCAAATATGTTTCCATCACTGAAGGTGTCTTCACAACACCAGGTTCTTAGTAGAACAAAGCACCATAGTGATACATGTTAACTCCTGAACTAGCAGGAAGAACCAGGATCCTGCATGTGCAAAAGAAGGTGTTTCTGTAACTTAATCAAAGCAATATCAAATATGTCTCCATCCCTGAAGGTGTCTCCACAACAGAAGGTTCTTAGAACAATGCACCATAGTGATACATGTTTACTCCTTCACTAGCAGTAAGACCCTGCATTCTGTATGTGCAAATGTAAGCAGTTACTGAAACTGAATCAAACCAATATCAAATATGTCTCCATCACTGAAGGTGTCCCCACAACAAAAGGTTCTTAGGAGTCCAATGCACCATAGTGATACATGTTAACTCCTGAACTAGCAGTCAGAAGCAGGATTCCGTATGTGCAAAAGAAGCTGCTTCTGAAAATGAATCAATGCAATTACAAATATGCCTCCATCACTGAGGGTGTCTTCACAACAGAAGGTTCTTAGGAGATCAATGCACCATAGTGATACATGTTAACTCCTGAACTAGCAGTAAGAACCAGGACTATGTATGTGCAAAAGTAGGCGTTTCTGAACGTTACTGAAAGCAGTATCAAATTTGTCTCCATCAATGAAGGTGTGTTAACAAGAGAAGGTTCTCAGGAGAACAATGCACCATAGTGACATATGTTAACTTCTGAACTAGCAGTAGGAACAATGATTCTGTATGTACAAATGGAAGCTGCTTCTGAAAATGAATCAAAGCAGTATCAACTTTGTCTCCATCAATGACGGTGTGTTACCAACACAAGGTTCTTTGGAGAACAATGCACCATAGTGACACATGATAACTCCTGAACTAGCAGTAAGAACCAGGATTCTGTATGTGCAAAAGAAGGTGTTTGTGAAACTGAACCAATTCAATATCAAATATGTCTCCATCACTGAAGCTGTCTTCACAACAGAAGGTTCTCAGGAGAACAATGCACCATAGTGATACATGTTAACTCCTGAATTAACAGTAAGAACCAGGACTCTGTATGTGCAAAAGAAGGTGTTTCTGAAAATGAATCAAAGCAGTACTTAATTTGTCTCCATCAATGAACGTGTGTTAACAACATAAAGTTCTTAGGAGAACAATGCACCATAGTGACACATGTTAACTCCTGAACTAGCAGTAAGAACCAGGATTCTGTATGTTTAAAAGAAGCTGTTTCTGAACGTGGATCAAAGCAATATCAAATATGTCTCTATTACAAAACCTGTCTTCACAACAGAAGGTTCTTAGGATAACAGTGCACCATAGTGAAAGATGTTAACTCCTGAACTAGTACTAAGAACCATGATTTTGTATTTGGAATTGGAAGCAGTTTTTCAAACTGAATCAAAGCTGTACCAAATTTGTCTCCATCAATGAAGGTGTGTTAACAACAGAAGTTACTTAGGAGAACAATGCACCATAGTGACACATGATAAGTCCTCAACTAGCAGTAAGAACCAGGATTCTGTATGTGCAAAAGAAGGTGTTTCTGAAACTGAATCAATGCAGTACCAAATTTGTCTCCATCAATGAAGGTGTGTTAACCCAAAGTTCTTAGGAGAACAATGCACCATATTGACACATGTTAATTCCTGAAGTAGCAGTAAGAACCAGGATTCTGTACGTGCAAAAGAAGGTGTTTCTGTAACTGAATCAAAGCAATATCTAATATTTCTCCATCACTGAAGATGTCTTCACAACAGAAGGTTCTTAGGAGAACAATGCACCATAGTGACACATCTTAACTCCCGAACTAGCAGTAAGAACCAGGATTCTGTATGTGCATCAATGCAATCTCAAATATGTCTCCATCACTGAAGGTATCTTCACAACAGAAGGTTCTTAGGAGTACAATGCACCTTAGTGATACATGTTAACTACTGAAATAGTAGTAAAAACCAAGATTCTGTATGTGCAAATGGAAGTAGTTTCCGAAACTGAATCAAACTTCGGTCCATCAATAAAGGTGTGTTAATAACAGAAGGTTCTTAGGAGAACAATGCACCATAGTGACACATGATAACTCCTGAACTAGCAATAAGAACCAGGATTCTGTATGTGCAAAAGAAGGTGGTTCTGAAAATGAATCAAAGCAATATCAAATATGTGTCCATCAATGGAGGTGTATTCATCGCAGAAGGTTCTTAGGAGTACAGTGCACCATAGTGATACATGTTAACTCCTGAACTAGCAGTAAGAACCAGGATTCTGTATGTGCGAATGGAAGCTGTTTATGAAACTGAATCAAAGCAATATCAAATTTGTCTCCATCAATGAAGGTGTGTTAACAACACAACTTCTTCGGAGTACAATGCACCATAGTGATACATGTTAACTCCTGAACTAGCAGTAAGAACCAGGATTCTGTATGTGCAAAAGAAGTTGTTTCTGAAACTGAATCAAAGCAATATCAAATATGTCTCCATCACTGAAGGTGTCTCCACAACAGAAGCTTCTTAGGAGTACAATGCACCATAGTGATACATCGGCTGCGGTTCCATGAGGAGGGACTTCTAGCAAGGGATGGGCTACATCTCATGCCAGTTGGAAGAAACGTTTTTGCCAACAGTCTGAAGAATCTGATCAGGAGGGCTTTAAACTAAGTGATCTGGGGAAGAAAGACAGCAGTCTGGAAGGCAAAACGGCTAGAAAAAATAGTCAAACTGACATAGAGGGAAGAAGACAAACAGTGCAAGGACCCAACAATAGGAGCCAAAAAAACATGCACAGGCATCAAGTAAAGGGGACACATGGTCTTACATGTCTGTACACTAATGCACAGAGCATGGGAAATAAGCAAGATGAACTTGCACTCCTAGCACAACAAGGGAAATATGATATAATAGGCATCACTGAAACCTGGTGGGATGAGTCTCACGATTGGAATATAGAAATAGAGGGGTATAACCTTTTTAAGAGAAACAGGACAAACAAGAAAGGAGGAGGAATAGCATTATATGTCAAGGATATTTACACCTGTGAAGAGATCCAGGACATCAATACTGGAAGCCAGGTGGAGAGCATCTGGATAAAAATTAAAGGAGAGGGAAACAACAGGGATGTTACTGTGGGAGTCTACTACAGACCCCCGACTCAGGCAGAGGAATTGGATGATGCCTTTCTAGAACAGATGACCACACAATCAGGAAGGAGAGATGTAATAGTGATGGGGGACTTCAACTACCCGGATATTTGCTGGAAGTCAAACTCAGCGCTATCCTCAAGATCTAGAAAATTCCTCACTTGCCTCGAAGACAATTTCATTGTCCAAAAGGTGGAAGAGGCAACAAGGGGACCAGCTATTTTGGATCTGATCTTAACCACCAGGGAAGACCTAGTTGATCGGGTGCAAGTGGTGGGATCCTTAGGTGGGAGTGACCATGTCCTCCTGGAGTTTGTTATACAGTGGAAAGATGAAGCTAAGCATAGTCAGACACGCATTCTAGACTTTAGGAAAGCTGATTTCAATAAACTTAGAGAAATACTGGGGGTGATCCCATGGTCAAGAATACTAAAAGAGAAGGGAGTTCAAGATGGATGGGAGTTCCTCAAAAGGGAGATACTAAAGGGACAATTTCAGACAGTTCCAATGAGGAAGAAAAATGGGAGATGTCTCAAGAAACCGGTATGGATGACTAAGGAACTTACAACTGAGCTAAGTTTTAAACGGAACATGTATAAAAAATGGAAAAATGGGGAAATCACCAAAGAGGAATTCAAACAAATAGCCAGCACATGTAGGGATAAAGTGAGAAAAGCTAAAGCGCAAAATGAACTCAGGCTTGCTAGAGACGTTAAGAACAATAAAAAGGGCTTTTTTGGGTATGTCCGCAGCAAAAGGAAGAAGAAGGACGCAGTTGGGCCACTGCGTGGAGAAGATGGCAAAATGCTCACAGGAGACAGAGAAAAGGCAGAATTGCTCAACACCTTCTTTGCTTCAGTCTTCTCAGGAAAGGCAAAGGGTGCCCAACCTAAGGATGATGGGGCAGAGGACAGAATAGGGGAATTTCAGCACAGAATAAGTAAAGAAACAGTACAGGAATACCTGGTTAATCTAAATGAATATAAATCTCCAGGACCAGATGAACTACATGCTAGGGTATTAAAAGAACTGGCAAATGTAATATCGGAACCAATGGCAATCATCTTTGAGAACTCCTGGAGAACAGGAGAAGTCCCTGCAGACTGGAGGAGGGCAAATGTTGTCCCAATAATCAAAAAGGGGAAAAAAGAGGATCCCAACAATTATCGTCTGGTTAGTCTGACATCAATACCAGGAAAGATTCTGGAGCAGACCATTAAGCAAAGAATCTGTGAATATCTGGAAGATAATTCCATAATCACAAAAAGCCAACATGGGTTTCAGAGAAACAAATCATGCCAGACAAATCTGATCTCTTTTTTTGATAAAATTACCAGCTTGGTAGATGAAGGGAATGCTGTGGATATAGTATATCTTGACTTCAGTAAGGCATTTGACAAGGTTCCCCATGACATCCTTGCAAACAAGCTTGTAAAATGTGGACTAGACAAGGTAACCGTTACATGGATTTGTAACTGGTTGACTGACCGAACCCAAAGGGTTCTCAACAATGGTTCCTTTTCATCCTGGAAAGAAGTGACCAGTGGGGTGTCACAGGGCTCTGTCCTGGGCCCAGTGCTATTCAACATCTTTATTAATGACTTGGATGACAGTATTGAGAGCCTAGTTATCAAATTTGCAGATGACACCAAATTGGGAGGATTAGCTAATACCCCAAAGGACAGGATCAAAATTCAAAATGACCTGAATAGACTAGAAAGCTGGGCCAAAGCTAACAAAATGAAATGTAAGGTCCTACACGTAGGGCGGAAGAATGAAATGCACAGATATAGGATGAGGGACACCTGGCTGAACGAGACCACATGTGAAAAGGATCTAGGAGTCCAAGTAGACCACAAGTTGAACATGAGTCAACAGTGTGATGCAGCAGCTAAAAAGGCCAATGCAATTTTAGGTTGCATCAATAGAAGTATAGTGTCTAGATCAAGGGAAGTAATAGTGCCACTCTATTCTGCACTGGTCAGGCCCCACCTGGAATACTGTGTCCAGTTCTGGACACCACAATTCAAAAAGGATGTGGAGAAACTGGAGCGTGTCCAAAGGAGGGCGACTAAAATGGTGAAGGGTCTGGAAACCTTGCCCTATGAAGAATGCCTTAGGGAGCTGGGGATGTTTAGCCTGGAGAAGAGAAGGTTAAGAGGTGATATGATCGCCCTGTTTAAATACTTGAAGGGATGTCACATTGAAGAGGGAGCAAGCTTGTTTTCTGCTGCTCCAGAGAAAAGAACTCGGAACAATGGATGCAAACTGCAGGAAAAAAGATTCCACCTAAACATTAGGAAGAACTTCCTGACAGTAAGGGCTGTTTGACAGTGGAACACACTCCCTCGGAGGGTGGTGGAGTCTCCTTCCTTGGAGGTTTTTAAGCAGAGGCTGGATGGCCATCTGTCGGGTATGCTTTGATTGGGAGTTCCCGCATGGCAGGGGGTTGGACTGGATGGCCCTTGTGGTCTCTTCCAACTCTAAATTTCTATGATTCTATGATTCTAACTCCTGGACTAGTAGTAAGAACCAGGATTCCGTATGTGCAAAAGAAGCTGTTTCTGAAAATGAATCAATGCAATTACAAATATGTCTCCATCTCTGCGGGTGTCTTCACAACAGAAGGTTCTTAGGAGAACAATGCACCATAGTGACATATGTTAACTCCTGAACTAGCAGTAGGAACAATGATTCGGTATGTACAAATGGAAGCTGCTTCTGAAACTGAATCAAAGCAGTATCAAATTTGTCTCCATCAATGAAGGTGTGTTAACAACAGAAGGTTCTTGGGAGAACTATGCACCATAGTGACACATGTTAACTTCTGAACTAGCAGTAAGAACCAGGATTCTGTATGTGCAAATGGAACCTGTTTTTGAAACTGAATCAAATATGTCTCCATCATTGAAGGTGTCTTCACAACAGAAGGTTCTTAGGAGTACAATGCACCATAGTGCACAATAGTGATAGATGTTATATCCTCAACTCGCAGTAAGAACCAGGATTCTTTATGTGGAAAAGAAGGTGTTTCTGAAAATGAATCAAAGCAATATCAAATATGTCTCCATCACTGAAGGTGTCTTCCCAAGAGAAGGTTCTTAGGAGTGTTACGATATATGCTTTTAATATAAAATTTTGGACTGTGTGTGGAGTTCCTTCATGACCTCAAACTGACCTGCCAGGCTAGCAGCCATAATCCCAAAAGCAGTGGATTATGTAGGCAGATGAGTCATACTCACAAGACCCCTGAAAAACAACACTTTGGAAAGGTTTGGGAGATGCTAAATGGGACAGCCATCACCTCCAAGAGTAAAATCTTTGTTTTAGGTCTCACATTGATGAGCCAGTGATTAACTTAACTCATCTACCATCTCCTCTTGATTGTTGTCAGACCACTTTGCTTAGACATGACAATGCAAAGCCTTAGTTTACAATGCCCAAGTAATCCAATACCTTTGTCTAGGCTTCAGCCAAGCCATTAACCAGCTTTGCCAGAAGAGGATTTTCCCCCTATAAAAACCCCCAATTTTGGGCACTCAGTGTGCCAGTCTATGAGTTCTCCATACTCCACGTCAGTCTGATCTCTGAACTGGACACCGAAAAGAGCTGCTCAAACCTACATTGCAGAGTGGACTTGTCCCAGAAATCACTGTCTCATTCGATTCCCAGAGGAGAATCTACACTTTGGTAAGCATCACCCTAGTCAAGCCTCAAACTATCCCCAATGCTAACTACTGACTTTCCTTAGCCTTGTATGTTTGTGTGTGTGTAAGTGCATTGTGTGAGTGTCTTTTCCCCCCTTTAATAAAGTAGATATTAATTAGACAAGCCTGTCTCTGCTCAATTTCCTGGAACCCTAGTCTTCTTGGTATACACAGCGGGAGACAACCTCGCAGGGTTGTTGTAGCCGACCCATCTCGCAATTTGAGCTAATACTGTAGTATAATTCCCCAACTTGGTTCTTGGCTACAATTTGGTGGAGAATGCGGGCAGAGGAGGCAGTCACGCAAGTAAAGGAAAAGGCGGCCGAAATTGCCCTACATGTCAGAGCAAGGGAAGAAGCAGCATGTCAGATAGAAAGAGACAAGCTAGAGAAGGAGGTCATGAAAAGCTATATTCAGGACCTAGAAATAAAAATTAAGCAAGTGACGCAGGCAGCGGATTATGTTTTGGCTCACAAGGCTGCAGGAGATCCGAAAGCTAACCACACTAAATGCGAGCAACGCATCCGTGAGCTCGAAACTGCTTTGGATCTCCGTCACTCATTAATATCTACCGTGAGCCCTCAGTATATAGAGGCGATTGACTGGGACAAAGAAGAACTGCACTATGCCCCCTCGGAAACTAAAACACCACCACCTTTTATTCCTCAATGGGAACAGAGTAACCAGGAGGACATAATAACTGCATGTCCTGTTAGACCAGTCACTGAGGAACAGCCTCTACCAGTACAACCGGTAAAAACAAAATGATTGGTGGAGACCAAGGCTACTGGGGATGATGGGACAGTGACCAGAACAGTGATGGAAACTGTCCCTTGGTCCCAGACAGAGGTCTGAGCCATAGCAGATTACCTGGGAAAGCTTGATGCCCAGACTGGGGTGCAATGGTTAACCAGAGCCTATATAGTTTACCCCAAGGCCAAGGGACAGGATTTAACACAGGTAGCAAGGATGTGCATAGACCCTGCATACAAAGGGGCCTTTGAAACTGCAGCCATAACTATAGACCTGGCTGAAGTAGAAATTAGCGAATGGATGTCTAAGGTGGCAGATGTCCTATGGCCAGGAACCATGCTGCGAACCAAATTTCAAGCCGAAAAGCAGTCCCCGGATGAAGCCCCCGATGCATATGTGGCCCGGAAAAAGATTTTAGGTATTTTAGCAGGGGTAGTGGACCTCGGCACGGGAGGGCAACCCATATTTGATGACTATGACTTCATACGGGAAGTATATGAGGGTTTACATGCATCTACCAAGATTGGAGTCATTAAAACTACACACTTTGACCTGGGCCCAATTCATGGAACAGATCAATGCAGCCTCAAGGGCATATCGGACCGCGAGGGTGGACCAAGAAATAAATTCGGAATCTAATAAGCCCCCAAAAGCAGGAGGCAAGAAAGGAGGAAGGGAGGGAGAGCACATCCACACCGTAACCTACCGTAACAACGGCCCCCACTCACAGCCCCCACCCAAAGATACGAAGCCAGGAGGGAATTGGCCAAATGGGAAGCCCGAGTACTACCGAAAGGAGTACAGAGGCCCCCCGGCACAGAAAGAGTATGGCAAGAAGGAGGGAGGAGGAGGCATGATCTCCCAGAACTCCAGAAATAATGTGTGGAAGCGGCTGCTGAACATGGGGGTGCCCCGGCAAGAGATAGATCAGTTGCCAAACGATGAACTGTTAGCTCTTTTGCTACAAAAATGGAGGAGCTACCCCCACGACCTGCCCCTAGAAGGGAGAATTCAGACTAGGACAGCCTGGGATCCCGTTTAACATCAGGGACCAAGGCAGGGCCTAGGATCCCACGGGCACGACCCCCGCCTGCCAGAATCCGGCGTAAGGGACCGATTAGAGTCAGGCATGCTGCAGCACCAGTAATGCCAGTCACGAATGAACCTCCTGATCCTCCCGCAAATACCCCAAAAGAGCATCCAAGGCCCCCTCCATGTCCCCAGGTGATAGCCAAGCTCACGCCTGACCTGTGGGGGCGCCCTTTAGTGGAAGCTGAGGTAGGGCAGGAACCCCCAACCCCTGCACAGCTCCTAGTAGATTCAGGAGCAGCGGTCAACACAATGCATCCAGATCTGACCCGTAATGGGGTTAAAACCCTCACCCGCATGGAACTAATGGGGTATGGGAAGGCCGACAACAGGCAGCCATTTGGGCAGATATCCCTTTGTGGATCGGGCCTATTCTAGATCATGTCAAGGCCTGCGAGAATCAGGGAGAGGATGATGGAATTCTGGGTATAGGATACCTCAAACGTCATGGACTGACCATAGATCTAGCCAATGGTTTCCTATGGCAGCTAGAGGATGGCCCTCTTCATATCTCCACCATCCACCGATGTGCGGCCCTGAAAGCCCCAATGCCCCTGTTCCCCATTGCTACTGACCCTTGGGTACAAGAATTCCCTGAGGTCTGAATCACAGACAAAATGGAGTGCGGCACTGTCAGGGGAGCATGTGTGCTCATTGAAGGGAAAGATCCCCCTCCCCAGAAACAGTATAGGTATCCTCATGAGGCTGAAGAGGGCATCACAAAGACAAGCCCTCCCTCCATACCAACTGCCATCCTCCGGCTTGGGAGGGAGAGAAGAGGCAGGCCCAGCTCCATCAGGGCTTGCCTGAAGGAAAGAACCCTCCCTTCATGCCTTCTAAATATTATTTAGATATTTAATTTATTGCTTATGTAAATCATCTATGTATTTTGTGTATTTGTTTATCCACTTTTGTAAACCGCTTTGATCTTTTTTGGAAAGGCGGTATATAAATAAATTATTATTATTATTATTACTATTATTATTATTATTATTAATAGAAGGATTGCTTAAGTGGGATGTTATACAGCCCATGCAGTCTATATGTAATTCCCCGCTCTGGCCCGTACTGAAATCGGATGGAGTCACGTGGAGGATGACTGTGGACTTTAGGGCCCTTAATGCTGCCACTCCCTCGGTGTCACCAGTAGTTGCTAAGTACAATGAGATTTTGGCTGCTATAGCTGCAGGTGCCAAATATTACAGTGTAATAGACTTGGCCAACGCATTCCATTCTATTCCACTCCACAAAAGCTGCTACTACAAATTCTCATTTGAATTCAGGGGAACTCAAATGGCTTTCAAGCGCTGCCCCCAAGGGTTTCACTCGAGCCCCAGCATATGTCACTCTCACGTAGTCAAGATGTGGACCAGACTGCGGCCCACATCTCGCCCCCATGTGTTGTCATATGTGGACGATATCCTGGTTCACTCTAGTTCAGAGGAAACGACCGCAGACATAACTAGGGAAGTTCTAGAGCTCATCAGGGA
This sequence comes from Urosaurus nigricauda, assembly GCA_034509955.1. Lineage (NCBI taxonomy): Eukaryota > Metazoa > Chordata > Lepidosauria > Squamata > Phrynosomatidae > Urosaurus > Urosaurus nigricauda. The sequence continues at coordinate 151,979,703 of JAOEGL010000003.1, forward strand.
CACAGGGTTCAAGGCTAATAGGGACAAGGCCCAACTGGTTCAGACCCAAGTTAAATACCTTGGCTTGAACCTCCAAACTGATTGCAGGACCCATGACTCACAGAGAGTAGAGACTATAGGGAAACTTCCAGCTCCAACGGATGTGACCTCCTTAAGAGCACTGCTCGGAACGTTCAACTTCTCCCGGGAGTTTATAGAGGCGTTTGCCCCTAAGGCCAAGCCGTTGTATGCCCTATTGAAGAAAGGAGCTGTTTGGGAATGGGGTTCCACGCAGGAAAAGGCGTTCGCCACCTTAAAGCAGGATTTGGCCAAAGCACCGGCTCTAGTACATCCAGATGTCAGCCAACCGTTTTACATTCAGCTGGCAGTCTCAGATAGCCACGTAGGGGCTATCCTGCTGCAGCTCCGGAATGGCACTCACAGGGCCGTAGCATACGCATCACGAAACCTTTCCCCCACAGAAGTAAAATTTGGGCCGTGCGAGACGAACTGCTTAGCACTGGTGTGGGCACTAACGAAATGGGAATTCATCATAGGAGGTGCAAGAGTTATTGTACAAACCCCACACACCCTCTGAAATATATTCTGTCTGGAAAGATCCAGGATGGCCAAGTGCATAATGCCCGGATAGCCAAATGGACTTTGGAGTTAGTTAAGAGAGGTGTCGGGTATCAGAGACAGGCCAACGAGCCCCCTGCCCCTAATGGGCTAATAGTCACCGGCTGTGCTCATGAATGTCCCTTGCCTCCAATAGCCAAACAAACTTGGCCAGTTCACACCGGGGGACCTCTGTCTATGGCGCTGGAAAAGGGATTCCAATGCTGGTTCTGTGATGGCTCCTCCTATTGCATAGATGGCACCCGCTTCACGGGATATGGAGCTGTCCGAGCTAATGACTCGCACGTCCTTCAAGGAACGGTCCGCCCCCACTCCAGCCAAGCCGCAGAGGTGACGGCACTGCTAGCTGTTTTAGCTTTTGAAGCGCCCGACACTCCAGTAGCTATATACACGGACTCTCAATGGTCCGTTAACGCTGCTGTAGATTGGCTTCCTATATGGGTAAACCATGAATGGAAGACCACTGACGGCAAACCGGTAGCCCACGCAGAGATATGGAAACAAGTGGCAGTTAGAATCTTAGCCAGAACTGCCAAAACTCGGGTGTCATTTGTGAAGGGGCATCAGAAAGGAGCACAAGAAGAAGCAAAATGGAACAATCAGGCAGACTCCTTAGCAAAAGAAGCTGCAAAAAGGGACGAACCTCCCACGCCAGTGGACGCCATAAATGTAAAGCCTAGGGACCCGCTGTTTCCACCTACCCTAGACTTAGCCCAGCTGCAGAACAATGACAGGGAGATAAAGGAATTGATCATCATTGACCGAGATCCCACTAACAAGTACAAGATAGAACTGAAGGAAGGAGTGTGGTGGGCTGTAGATAGTGAAGGGAACTATAACTGGATTGTACCCACGGAACTCCATGGAGACGTGATCCAGTTCATACACGAAATTGGGCATAGAGGCAAACAAGGGACGTATGAGAGGGTGAGAGAAGCAGGTTGGTGGCCCAACATGAGAGGAGACATAGACCAGTGGGTAGATAATTGCCTATCCTGCGCCATGGTAAATGCAGACCCCAAAGATCCCAAGGCCGCCATGAAACACCAACATATCAGTGGACCCTGGGCGCACCTCCAAATTGACTTCATAGGACCCCTGCCCACCACTGCCAGACATAATAAATATTGCCTCACCATCATAGACCCCTTTAGCAAATGGGTTGAAGCATTCCCCACCAAAGATAATACAGCTGCCACCACAGCCCGCATCCTCTTCACCCAAGTGTTCTCACGCTTTGGGATGGTGCGGGAAATGGATCACGATTCAGGCCCTCACTTCACGGGTGAAGTCATGAAGGAGCTATGTAGAGCCCTAGGCATTAAGCAGAAATTTCACATCCCTCACCACCCACAGAGCTCGGGGGGAATTGAATGCACCAATAGGACCCTAAAGGAGGCGCTATGCAAAGTGGTAAAGGCCTCTGGAAAGGATTGGGATGCTAAACTGCCTATAATCCTCATGGCCTTCAGAGGCACCGTGGCCTCACATGGCTTTACGCCACACCAAGTTATGACAGGAAGGAAAATGACGATGCCAGAAGCATTCTGGATTAATACAGCCCTACCTTCTGAGCTAGAGCCTGTATTGTTAAACCACGAATGGATCAGGACTCTTGTACAGGAACTGAGCCAGATCCACAGGCAGGTAGCCAAAAGCCTGGGGAAGAATATGAAGCAGATGGATCACAAGTTGGGATGGGTACGCAACCCTCAACAGTGGAATCCGGGACAGCAAGTCATGTACAGAAACTTCTCCCAGCATAAACATGCTCTCTCGGCCAAGTGGGTTGGTCCGGCTGAAATCACCGAAAGGGTCTCTCCCGCGGTGTATCAAGTGCGCATTCCCAACAAAAGAGGGGACAAACTGAAATATTTTCATTCCTCCCAGCTGAAAGAATGGAAGGGAGAACCAATGCCTATCAAGGTGATCCAGGAGTGGCCAGACTCTCCCCCTATTGATCTGTCCAAGACTTTCCTATATGATGATGGAGGTTAGGAACAGTAATCAGATGCTAAAGCCATCTCTGTTTCCCTACAGGGACATGAGATGGTGCCACATATATGGACCCTGTGGATCCTGATGTGGCAAACTATGGGCACTGCTATATCTATATATCCCACTCAGTTCGCAACCACTTGGGAATTCAACGTAGAAGCAGATTGCCAGTGGGCAGCTCCCTACCCGGGGATATATGGAGTCATGCCATGGGAGAAGCTCGTACCTGGTATGACAAAAAGCTTCCCCTTAGAATTAAAACTCGGATTTATATCACAGAGGCCAAAACAATCAAATCTGAAGTTATAATGTTCAGCCCCCAAGGACACATGTGGGTTGAGGCTGATGCAGGAAGCCTCCCTCTTAAGGTGGGATTTTGGAATCGACATCGGTTTGACCCCCCACTCAGTAGAACCCCCTCCTCCTTCTATACTACTCTAACCCTTGATGCACAATGCCGTCCTACATGGACTTGGAAGACTAGGCTCTTCCTGTGCCATAATCTCACCCGCACTCCCACATGATGTAATATTGACTGCCTCAGCATGGATTGCCCCTATATCCCTATATATGTCCCTGCCATCCTTAAGGAACCCCCAATCTACATAGGAAACCTTGTGGTGAGGAAGGATGTAGTTGTCTATGCCTATTGCGAAATGCAGCCTCTAGTTACAACCCTAATCCTTAACCTCACAGCAGTAAATGTGGCACGTGCGATCCCTTCCTGCAGCCCGTACAGTATTTAAAGGCAGCTTGGGCGCAGTGGGAGCAGCTAGAAAAGAAATGGCAATCTGTAACGCACCCACTCTTCCGAGAAAAATGGGATGCTGTAGGCACCATCCTGGGAGGCCTTGGCGTAGGGGAAGGAGTGTTAAATGCAATAGGAACAGAAATACTGGCTAACAAACTCGGACTGGTTGGGTCCAAAACAAGGGACGTGGGAATATCGATAGCCTCAGGTCTGACAAATGTGGCACAAGGGATTGACATAATTGGACACATCCTACCCCAGTGGGTAGGAGTAGAAAAGGAAATCATCATAGATTTAGGGCGGTCCCTTCAAGGTAACATACACAACCTCTCCATAGCCATACAATGTACTCAGATACAAAGCAGCCTTATGACCTTTGCCTCCCAATTAATACAGGCCTCACTCATGAAGCTAATACATCCCGAGGTATTGGGGTTGCTTAAGGTGAGATACCCCGATTCCCTCCAATACCCAGCAGATCTGATGACAATAACGGGTGCTCATTGGCACAATATGATTCTAAAGGTTGGGGTATATCATGAGAGGGTCTGGGACCCAGAAATCATGCATCCCATTTCCCATTTGGGCTTACCCCTTTCGGAGAGTAACACCACTATGATTCCAGACAAAATGATGCATTGGTCTAATGGCACTCATGTCTATGATCTAGCCGGATGTGTTAAAAATCGACAGTGGCTGCATTGCTATGGCGGCCTAGAAGGCACCCCCATACAAAACATGCAGGAGCATGTCATAATCCCCATAAGAACTTCAGTGATGGTACAACTGACTCATGATTGCTTCTGCTTAATCACCCCATGCAATCACCTCACTATTCTGCCCCAGGAATATGATCTAGATATAGATAGGGTCAAGGGAAATCCTTGCTTCTGCCGTGTGCATGTAAGGGACTGCCTCGGCCAGGAATTCTACCTGCATGAGATAGTTAGGGAATACACAAGTGAGACCTCATGCCATGTTAATGCAAGGTTACTGTGAGGATTTCACATTGAGGACGAATTGGCCGTATCTAAATGGCTGCGTCCGCTTTCAAACCTGAGTGATGCCGCTAAACAAATTGAGCAGACTGAGGCACACATCAAAATAGCAGTAGATCTCCGGGCCAAGCAGATCCTAAAAATCACTCAGAAAATACAGCAAACCACCACTAAGTCATGGTGGGGAGATTGGAGTTGGTCTGCTACCGGACAGGCCATATTAAACCTGCTTACCAACCCTCTCACTATCATAGTAATTATACAAGTCGTTACTGTGGCGGGATCTGCCGGTTTAACATACTGGGTGCGAAAACAAATGTCTGAATTCAGAGCGATTCGAAGGGAACTAGATCTCCCCAGGCAACCTGCTGAATCCCTTCCCCAGTCTATTTATTAGGCTTTAAGCCCTGGCCCTCCTCATTGTTGATTGTCTTTCATTACATGAGCAGGGTGGAGGAAGTTTACCCCCACCCCAGTTACTGGTGAGGTAGAGAGTTGCTATCCTTGGAGGTGCTACAGAGCCATTTTGCCAGCTAGCTAAAACGTGCCAGTATAGGGAGAGGCTGCTCAAGTAGCACCTGGCATCAGTGCCAAGGAGAGCAGCTCTCTGCTTCTTGAAGCGCCCCTTCACAGGGATGCTTGCAGTACTAGTAGGCATCAAGGAATATAAGGCAAATACACTCCCGGGGACTACCTTTTACATCATAGTGCATCTGGAGCATTTGCATATTACTCAGCAAGCCCACAAGAAGTTGTGCCAAAGTTAAAATCGTTCCTCCTGGGCTGCTCTTTTTTTAAATTTATTTTCATTGTTTTCTTTCAAGGAATGTTTATTCACCTTTAAGGTGCCCAAAACAATTGGTCAGGCTTGGAGATAGTGCAGCAGACACACTATCTCAGCCCAAAATAGACGTGACAGTGTTGCTGTAGCAGCACCAGGCTTTTACCCCTGTGTGTGTGTTTGCATGTATCTTTATGGTGATGGTGATATAGATATAAGGTGTATATAGATATAAGGCATGTCTTTTGGCGATGGTTCTTCTAGACACTCTAAACTCAGGCAATCCCTATGCCCTGCATTCCTCAGCCTCTCTGAGAGACGAAAGGGGGGGAGGAACTTTAACCTGCGTTTAGACACCCCCCCACTATAGATTTTCCACCCTCTTATCTTCTCAAATCTCCATGGGGAGGTAAGCCCCCAACGTGCTGACGGTCCAGATCTGACCCTGCGGTCGCCATTCAAGACGTCAGGTCCTCTAAGCTGTCCTCCATGTTGCCAGATGCTCCCCACTCCAAGGTTGAGACTCCTATGCCTTCGTCCTCCAGAGATGTCCTCCATGCCATGCTGCCATAGACGTCGTCCAAAGATTGCTTCGAGACACAGTCGGTGTCTTCTACTCCTCCTGTTCCCGATTGTCCTCAAATGTCCTACATCGAGATGCTGCCTCTCCAGACGCCAACAGTGGCTTGTTCTCCACCACTACCATATTGCCCGCATCCAAGGAGTCTTCAGCCGCTTGGACACCGCTTGCAAGGGGATTGCTCTCTGCAAGCCGTCCACACACACTACTATCCCCTCCAGTACATCTATATGCCCGCATTCCCAGACATACCCCCAAAGACACTAAAAGGGACATTCATAACCATTCCAGATGAACTCTGTGCATCCGTATTACTGTGCAAACTGTTTGGACTCATGTTGCATTTACTCTCTCTCAGTCATTGGTCTCCAAATATGATTGTTTCCCCTGAGCATTGGACTCAGATACACATTGGACTATGTTATGCCCTTTTTTCATTGCATATTGTATGCTTTTATTGGTGTTTATGTTTCCCATGATTCTTTTTGGCTTTATGTTTACCTCGTGAGTGATGTGTATGAATGGGTTCCGGAACAAATGATCATCTCCCCCCACCATTGAAACACTAGTGGTCATGCTTCCCTTAGTAGGAATCCCTCCCCAAATTAACACCCCGAAATTTTCCATGGCAAAGGTTTAATGCGAAAGACATTCATCCCCACATACATATGGGTCTGAACGCTTTCGAGGGGGGAACTGTTATGATATATGCTTTTAATATAAAATTTTGGACTGTGTGTGGAGTTCCTTCATGACCTCAAACTGACCTGCCAGGCTAGCAGCCATAATCCCAAAAGCAGTGGGTCATGTAGGCAAATGAGTCATATTCACAAGACCCCTGAAAAACAACACTTTGGAAAGGTTTGGGAGTTGCTAAATGGGACAGCCATCACCTCCAAGAGTAAAATCTTTGTTTTAGGTCTCACATTGATGAGCCAGTGATTAACTTAACTCATCTACCATCTCCTCTTGATTGTTGTCAGACCACTTTGCTTAGACATGACAATGCAAAGCCTTAGTTTACAATGCCCAAGTAATCCAATACCTTTGTCTAGGCTTCAGCCAAGCCATTAACCACCTTTGCCAAAAGGGGTTTTTTCCCCTATAAAAAAACCCAATTTTGGGCACTCAGTGTGCCAGCCTATGATGTCTCCATACTCCACGTCAGTCTGATCTCTGAACTGGACACCAAAAAGAGCTGCTCAAACCTACATTGCAGAGTGGACTTGTCCCAGAAATCACTGTCTCATTCGATTCCCAGAGTAGAATCTACACTTTGGTAAGCATCACCCTAGTCAAGCCTCAAACTATCCCCAGTGCTAACTACTGACTTTCCTTAGCCTTGTATGTTTGTGTGTGTGTAAGTGCATTGTGTGAGTGTCTTTTTCCCCCTTTAATAAAGTAGATATTAATAAGACAAGCCTGTCTCTGCTCAATTTCCTGGAACCCCAATCTTCGTGGTATACACAGTGGGAGGCGACCTCGCAGGGTTGTTGTAGCCGACCCATCTCGCAATTTGAACTAATAGTATAATTCCCCAATTAGGCTCTTGGGCTACAGGAGTACAATGCACCATAAGGATACATGTTAACTCCTGAAAGAACCAGGATTCTGTGCAAATGTGCAAATGGAAGCTGTTTCTGAAACTGAATCAAAGCAATATCAAATTTGTCTCCATCAATGAAGGTGTATTCACTGCAGAAGTTTCTTAGGAATACAATGCACCAGAGTGATACATGTTAACTCCTGAACTAGCAGTAAGAACCAGGATTCTCTATGTAGAAATGGAAGCTGTTTCTGAAACTGAATCAAAGCAAAACCAAATTTGTTTCCATCAATGAAAGTGTGTTAACAACACAAGGTTCTTAGGAATACAATGCACCACAGTGATACATGTGAACTCCTGAACTAGTAGGAAGAACTAGGACTCTGTATGTGCAAATGGAAGCTGTTTATGAAACTGAATAAAAGCATTATCAAATTTGTCTCCATCAATGAAGGTGTCTTTACAGCACAAGGTTCTTAGGACTACAATGCACCATAGTGATACATGTTCACTCCTGAACTAGCAGTAAGAACCAGGATTCTTTATGTGCAAATGGAAGCGGTTTCTGAGACTGATTCAATGCACTCTCAAATTTGTCTCCATCAAAGAATGTGTCTTCACAATAAAAGGTTCTTAGAAGTTCGATGCACCATAGTGATACATGTTAACTCCTGAACTAGCAGGAAGAACCAGGATTCTGTATGTGCAAATGTAAGCTGTTTCTGAAACTGAATCAAAGCAATATCAAATTGGTCTCCATGAATGAAAGTGTATTCATCACAGAAGGTTCTTAGGAGTACAATGCACCATAGTGATACATGTTAACTCCTGAACTAGCAGTAAGAACCAGGATTCTGTATGTGCAAACAGAAACTGTTTTTGAAAATGAATCAAAGCAAAATCAAATATGTCTCCATCACTGATGGTGTCTTCACAATAGAAGGTTCTTAGGAGTACAATGCACCATAGTGGTACATGTTAACTCCTGAACTAGCAATAAGAACCAGGATTCTGTATGTGCAAATGGAAGCTGTTTCTGAAACTGAATGAAAGCAATATCAAATTTGTCTCCATCAATGAAAGTGTGTTAACAGCACAAAGTTCTTAGGAGTACAATGCACCATAGTGATACATGTGAACTCCTGAACTAGTAGTAAGAACCAGGATTCTGTATGTGCAAATGGAAGCTGTTTATGAAACAGAATCAAAGATTATCAAATTTGTCTCCATCAATGAAGGTGTCTTTACAGCACAAGGCTCTTAGGAGTACAGTGCACCATAGTGATACATGTTAACTCCTGAACTAGCAGTAAGAACCAGGAATCTGTATGTGCCAATGGAAACTCTTTCTGGAACTCATTAATTGCAACGACAAATTTGTCTCCATCAAAGAAGGTGTCTTCACAACAAAAGGTTCTTAGAATTTAAATGCACCATAGTGAAACATGTTAAGTCCTGAACTAGCAGGAAGAACCAGGATTCTGTATGTGCAAATGGAAGCTGTTTCTGAATCTGAATCAAAGCAATATCAAATTTGTCTCCATCAATGAAGGTGTGTTAATAACACAAGGTTCTTAGGAGTACAATGCACCATAGTGATACATGTTAACTCCTGAACTAGCAGTAATAACCAGGATTCTGTATGTTCAAATGGAAACTATTTTTCAAACTGAATCAAAGCAGTATCAAATATTTCTCCATCACTGAACATGTCTTCACAACAGAAGGTTCTTAGGAGTACAATGCACCATAGTGCACCATAGTGATACATGTTATATCCTGAACTAGCAGTAAGAACCAGGATTCTATATGTGCAAAAGAAGGTGTTTCAGAAGCTGAATCAATTCAATATCAAATATGTCTCCATCACTGAAGGTGTCTTCACAACAGAAGGTTCTTAGGAGTACAATGCAGCATATAGATACATGTTAACTCCTGAACTAGCAGTAATAACCAGGATTCTGTATGTGCACATGGAAACTCTTTTTGAAACTGAATCAAAGCAATATCAAATATGTCTCCATCACTGAAGGTGTCTTCACAACAGAAGGTTCTTAGCAGTACAATGCACCATACTGATACATGTTAACTCCTGAACTAGCAGTAAGAACCAGGATTCTGTATGTGGAAATGGAAGCTATTTCTGAAACTGAATCAAAGCAATATCAAATTTTTTCTCCATCAAAGAAAGTGTCTTCACAATGGACGGTTCTTAGGAGAACAATGCACCATAGTGATACATGTTAACTCCTGAAGTAGTAGTTAGAACCAGGATTCTCTATGTGCAAATGGAAGCTGTTTCTGAAACTGCAACAGTAAGAAGACCAATACATGTCCATTGTTGGTCTTTGAAGGAGGAACCCCAAGAGAGCCCCAAAACTTCCGGAACTTTCTTCACCTGGTAGTAGGACAATGGGAAGCATCCTGTACACTGGCAGGCAGAGATGCTATGGTGCATGCTGTTAGATTGAGGGTGTCCAGATGTCTGAATTCAATTATGTTTTAACTTTGGTATTTTGTGGATTAAAAAAATTAATTGTAAACCACTTTGAGTTCCAATCTGGGGGAAAGGCAGGATATAAATATAAAAACAACAACAATACCATGCTTCCTTTTAAATGGCATTTTCTTCCATCCATGACTAACCTTGCCTTTTGGCATCCCATAATAGTCCCCCAAAATGCCTCAGGAAAGACACCCCCTCAAGCTGGGCCTACAGCCAGCTACCCCTCCCCACCTGGTCAACAAGGATGCTATTATTTCATTTGAATCCCCTCCCAAATATCCTGGCCCCACAGAGATCCCAAAGGGGGTGGGGGTGGAGAGCGATGGGAGGCTTCCTTGCTTTTCCCCAACCAAATCTCCTTCCTTTCTTCCTTCCTTCCCACACAAAAAATCAGATCTGGGATCCCTACACCCCCATGTAGCCTCTTCCTCTCAAGCCTCACCCTCCCCCCCAAAAAAACTTCCAGTATCGTGTGTATGGAAATCTGGTCTGAGTTAAAGCCGAACAAAGACCCTTTAAGATACCATAGATGGAAAAGTGGAGCAAGCCACGGCTGCCCAGTACACCAGGATACAATCAGCCTTGTCCTAGTGGAGCTTGGCAATCACCCTGACAAGATGTGGGAAAGGTGGAAAGGCATATATTTCTTGATAAGTCTGGGAGCAGCATTGCTTGCAGTGAGTGTTCTTCTTGGATGTGAAGAGATCCAGCTCTGTTTGCCCTGATGAAAGATTGGGATGGAGCCACCAGTCATGCATGTAATTCAATGTCCTGCTGAATGGCAGTATCGTGATGTCTCTCTCAATGCACCACCATAGAATGGGAGTAAGGAAAGTGCTGGAGCAAATCCCTCCCTGCTTGTTCAAGTAGTACATGACTGTGGTGTTGTCCGTAAGTATCTGTAGTACCTTACCCTGTAGTAGTGCCTTCTATACTGCCAGAAGTTCAAAGTGTTTATGTGAAGAGGCTTCTCCTTTTTTGGCCATAGTCCTTATATGAACTTATATGAGCTCATTGAGGTAAGCTCCCCATCCTGTCAGTGATACATCTGTCATGATCAGAACCTGGGGCTGAAAAGGAGAACAGGGTATGCTGCTTTGCACCTTGGAGGATGCCAACCACTAATGAAAAAATTACTGGAGCATTCTCGGGATAGCCAGCCACGTCATTAGAGAGTCTCAGCGTCGACTGAAGCTAGTGATAAACTGAAGAGGCCACATGGTTAGCAGCATATCCCAAGAGTGACCTGCATCTGCCTGGCTTTTAGCTGTCTGTGAAGGAGACGCTGGTGGATGGATTGGCAGAGTGCCATAGTGGTAACTGAAGAAAATCTCCTTGCACCCCTGAATCCAAGATTGCACTAATGAATCTGATCTACTGTGAGCATTAAGTGAGATTTTTCTTGATTCAAATCAGTCTGAGATGCTGGAGAAGATCCAGAGACCCTGAGGCCAGTGGTTTGAAGTTGTAACTGGTACACCTGAAGCAGAAGAATCACTGATAGGATGCTGAATTGAATGATGAAAGTAGGCATCTTTCAAGTCCAGAGTTGTGAACCTGTTACACTGCTGTATCAAGGGAAGATAGAGTTGAAAGTCACAATCCTGAAGTGGCATGGATGGGTGTAGTGGTTTATACATCAAATGTCTAGGATGGGGAGAAGCCTCCCATCTTTTTTAGTAACAATGAAGTACTGTGAGAAGAAAATTTGGTGGCAGTGAACAGCCAGAACTGGTTTGATGCCTGTTTTTTGCAATACAGTGGTCCCCCGGCTTACGAATCCCCCGGGTTACGAAAACCCCGGGATCCAAAACCGGCGGGACCGCTACAGTATCCCCCGGGATCCGAAAGATCCCCCAGGATACGAAAAACAAAACAAAACCGCGCGGCCCCTTTAAATCGGCCGCGCGGTCTGTTCGCAATAGCGGTCCCCCGGGAAACGAAAGCTGCCGGGTTACGAAGGTAATCCCGGAACGGATTACCTTCGTAACCCGGGGGACGACTGTATGGTATACACTTCTTGGAATAACCTGATGGAAGGAGGCATAGGTTTTATGACATCTATCAGAGATACTCTTCTGGCTGCTTGTTATGTTCTATGTTCTATGTTGTATGTATGCAATTTGTATGACTATGTTGTATGACTGGCTGCTTGTTATGTTCTATGTTCTATGTTGTATGTATGCAATTTTATTTTTATTTTTTATTTTTTGGATTTTAATCTGATATTGGTTTAATTTATTTTTAAGGGGTGGGAGGTGGGGTTATGGGTTATTGGGATTGTTTTATCTTGATGTCTTTTAATTATTGTAACCCGCTCCGATTGATGACAGAGGAGCGGGCTATAAATAAAATTATTATTATTATTATTATTCAAACTTGATAGCATAGACTTTATGTGATATCTAAGACCCAGGAGTCCAAGATGACGGAGGTTCAAGGAGAGTGCATTAGCACTGGTGAAATAGTGAAGTCCTGGTTGTGGCCAGTGAAAGATGGCCTTGGTGTTGGTGATACAGTGGCAGTGGAACTGTCAAAGAGGAGTCAAAGATGGCACTTGGATTGTGATTTTTTAAGACTGACTTGACTTGTATTGTTACCGGAAGTGCTCTGTATAAAATCATGGCATAAATGATATCCACATACATGACCCATAGATGAACCCTGTCGGCTGGTTAATCCTGAAAGGTGAAGCAAGAAGTCACAGAGTTTCCCCTCTTAGCAAACATTGCACCCAGATAGTCTAGGAAATCACAAGTGAGATTTTCACCTGGTCATTGGGAGGTGTAATGTTTGTCATCCTTAATCTGCTGACTTCCCCCTCAGGATCCTTGATTTCCATGACTCAGGATACCTCTGCAATACATTAAGTCTTTTAAGACAATCAGACCCCATTGTCCAGACATTTAGCCCACCATTAAGAACTTTTGCCAGAAGGGGCTTTTTCCCCATACCCCCCCCCAAGTTTTAGTCATTCAGTGTGCCAGTTGAAGAGGTCTCCATACTCCACGCCAGTCTGATCTCTGATCTGGACACCGACAAGCCTCACTCAAACCCACACTATGGAGCGGACTTGTCCCAGATTCCTGACCAAGGTCAGAGCCATAACGGACCATTTAGGAAGGCTTGACGCCCAGACTGGGGTACAATGGATGCCTAGTGCATATATATCCTACCCCAAAGCCAAGGGACAAGCCTTAACTCAGGTAGCCAGGATGTGCCTGGATCCTGCGTATATAGGGGCAGGATCCAGGAACATCCTGTAGACCTGGCCAGTGTAGAAATCAACGAATGAATGTCTAAGGTGGCAAGCATCCTATGACCAGGAACCCTGCTGCGTACCAAATATCAATTGTAGAAGCAGTCTCCAGACAAAGCCCCCAATGCATATATAGCGAGAAAGAAAATCCTAGGAATTTTGTCTGGGGTAGTAGACCTTAATGCAGAGGACAGCCCATACTTGATAACCATGACCTCATATAGCCAAAGTGTATGAAGGCTTAAACACTTCTACCAAGATGTATCTGGCACCATTAGCACTAAAATTGCACACCCTGACCTGGGCCCAATTTATGGAAAACATTAGTTCAGTCTCAAGGATGTATTGGACTGCGAAGGCTGAAAAGAACCTACACCTAGAACATAACAGGCCCCCTAGGGAAGGAGGCAGGAAAGGAGGAAGGGAAGGAGAATCCATCCATACGGTGACTTACTGCAATAAAAGCCCCCACTCGCAGCCCCCACCTAGAGATCAAAAGCCAGGAGGGAGCATGCCAAATGGAAAACCCAAGTACTACCAAAAGGAGTACCGAGGTCCCCCGGCACAGAGAGACCACAGTAAAAGAGACATAGCGGGAACAATTTCCCAGACATCCAGAAATAGCATATGAAGGTGGCTTCTTATTATGGGAGTACCTCAAAATGAAATAGACCACCTGCCCAATGAAGATCTATTAGCACTCTTGCTAAAGAAAACAGAAGAGTTGTCCCACAGCCCCTCCCGAGGAGGGAAGCCACAGACTAGGACAGCCTGGGATCCCTTCTAACATCAGGGACCAAGGCAGGGCCTAGGATCCCACAGCCACGACCGCCGCCTGCCAGACACAAGTGTACTGGGCTGATTAAGCCCAATCATACCACAGTCCTAGTCACGCCAATAACTGAGAGATCCTCCAACACCCCTACAGCTGCCCTGCCAGATCCTCCAAAACCCTCTCCTTGCCCACAAGTAATTGCCACATTCACGCCTGATCTCTGGGGGTGCCCTTTGGTAAAAGCAGACATAGGGCAAGACCCCTCAACCCCTGCACAGCTCCTGGTAGACTCCGGAGCCACAGTTAACACATTACATCCCGATTTGGCTCGAACTGGGGTTAAGACCCCAGCACACATGGAACTGATTGGGTACGGGAAGAGCCAGCAACATGCTGCAATATGGGCAGACATCCCTTTGCAGATTGGGCCCATTCTAAACCAAGGCCTGCAAAAACCAGAAAGAGGACGATGGGATTTTGGGAATAGGATATCTTAAACGCCACTGACTGACCATAGATTTGGCCAATGGCTTCCTCTGGCAGCTAGAGCATGGTCCCTTCCAGATTTCTGCCATCCACTGATGCATGGCCCATTGCCACAGACCCGTGGGTACAAGAGATCACGGACAAAATGGAGTGCAGCACCATCAAGGGAGCTTGCATGCTCATTGAAGGAAAGGATCCCCCTCCACAGAAACAATATAGATACCTCCCGCAACACCGAAGAGGGCACTGCCAAGACCATAGAGGGATTGCTCAAGTGGGATGTCATCCTGCCCATGCAATCTATATGTAATTCTCTGCTCTGGCCCGTGCTAAAAGTGGACGGGGTCACATGGAGAATGACCGTGGATTTTAGAGCCCTTAACGCCGTCACTGCCCCTGTGGCACCTGTAGTTGCTAAGTATAATGAGATATTGCCGGCAGGGCCAAATTCTATAGTGTAATAGACTTAGCCAATGCATTCCTCTCTATCCCACTCCAAAACAGCTGCTATTACAAATTCGCATTCGAATTCTGGGGTATCCAAATGGCCTTCAAGCGCTGTCCTCAAGGATTTCACTCGAGCCCTAGTATATGCCACTCTCACATGGTCAAGATATGGACTAAACTGCGAACCACATCGTGCCCCCAATTTTTTCATACGTGGATGACATTCTGGTCCACTCCAGCTCCGAAGAAAAGACAGCAGACATAACTAGGGAGGTCTTAGAGCTCATTAAGGACACAGGATTCAAAGCTAACAGGGAAAAGGCCCAATTGGTTCAGACCCAGGTTAAGTACCTCAGTCTAAATCTCCAGACTGACTGCAGAACCCCCGACTCCCAGAGAGTAGAAACAATAGGAAAGCTTTCTGCCCCCACTGACGTGGCCTTCTTAAGAGCGTTGCTCGGAACATTCAATTTCTCCTGGGAATTTATAGAGGCTTTCGCCCCCAAGGCCAAGCCACTGTATGCCCTTTTAAAGAAAGGAGCTGCTTGGGAATGGGGGCCCACACAGGAGAAAGCTTTCACCATTTTAAAACAGGACCTTGACAAAGCCCCCGCCTTACTGCACCCAGATGTCAGCCAGCATTTCTATATTCAATTGGCAGTATCAGATGGCCACATAGGAGCCATCCTTTTGCAACTCTGAAATGGCACCCAAAGGGGTGTGGCTTACGTATCATGGAAACTTTCCCCTACCGAAGTTAAATTCGGTCTGTGTGAAAAGACCTGTTTGGCCCTGGTGTGGGCTTTAACCAAATGGGAATTCATCATAGGAGGTGCTAGAGTTATTGTGCAGACTCCCCCCCCACACCCCTAAAATACATCCTGTCTGGAAAAATCCAGGATGGGCAGGTTCACAATGCCCAGATTGCCAAGTGGACTCTGGAGCTAGTAAAGAAAGGTGTCGGCTAGCAGAGACAGGCCAGCAAGTCACCCCCCACCCCCATGGGCTAATAGTTGCAGACTCCATTCATGAGTGTCCCTTGCCCCCTATCGCTGACCACGCATGGCCGGTGACTCCCGGGGTACCCCATCCACAGCATTAGAGAAGGGATTCCAGTGCTGGTTCTGTGACGGCGCCTCCTATTGCCTAGACGGCACCTGGTTCATGGGATATGGGGCCATCTGAGGTGATGACTCCCACGTCCTTCAGGCAACAGTTCACCCCCACTTCAGGCAGCTGAAGTAACTGCATTGCTGGCCGTTCTAGTTTCTGAACCCCCAGACACCCCAATGGCCATATACACCAACTCTCAATGGTCCATTAATGCTGCCTTAGACTGGCTCCCCCTATGGATAAACCGCACATGGGAGAAGACGGTCGAACTTGACTATCTAGAGGAGGTAAAAGTAAAAGTAAAAGATGTCTGCCCACGCAGACATCTGGAAGCAAGTTGCCACTCAGATCCTAACCCGCACCGCAGACACACAGGTTTTATTCGTAAAAGGGCATCAGAAAGGAACACAGGAAGAAGCCAGGTGGAATAATCAGGCAGATTCCCTGGCAAAGGAAGCAGCAAAGCTGGCTGAACCTCCCGCACCCTTACACCCAATCAATGTCAAGCCTAGAGACCCACTAATGCCACCTACCTTATATCTAGCTCAGCTACAGAAGGAAGACAGGGACATAAAAGAGTTAAGCAGCATAGGCAGAGACCCCACAAACAGATACAAGATAGAACAAAAGGAAGGAGTGTGGTGGGCAGTAGATAATGAAGGAAACCAGTTTATACACGAGATTGGACACCGAAGCAAACAAGGGACATGTGAGAGAGACAGGGAGGAATGAGGGAGGAAGTAGACCAGTGGGTGGATAACTGTCTATCATGTGCCATGGTAAATGTAGATCCAAGGGGCTCCAAAGCCGCTATGGGACATTAATGGACATTAATGGACCCTGGTCGCACCTCCTGATTTCATAGGACCACTACCCACTACCGCAAGGCACAATAAATACTGCCTCACCATTATCGACCCCTTCAGTCGAAGAATTCCCCACTAAAGATAACACTGCAGCCACCACAGCCTGCATCCTCTTTACCCAAGTGTTTTCCCATTTCGGGATGGTGCATGAATTAGATCATGACTCTGGCCCACACTTCACCGGGGAGGTCATGAGGGAACTCTGTCAAGCCCTAGGCATCAAACAGAAGTTTCATATCCCCTACCACCCACAAAGCTTGGGGGAAATTGAGCGCACCAATAGGACACTGAAGGAGGTGCTGCCTAAAGTGGTAAAGGCCTCAGGAAAAGACTGGGATACAAAACTTCCCATAATTCTCATGGCCTTCAGAGGCACAGTAGCCCTCTTGGCTTCACACCACACCAAGTCATTACTGGACGAAAAATTATTATGCCCAAAACGTTTTGGATTAATACCACCCTACCCTCTGAACTAGAGCCAGTACTGCTAAATCATGAATGGGTTAGGACTCTCTTACAGAGCCTGAGCCAGATTCACAAACAGGTAGCCAAAAACTTAGGAAAGAACATTCAGTCCATGGATCACAAATTGGGATGGGTGCGCAACCACAGCAATGGGATCCCGGACAGCTGGTCATGTACAGGAATTTCTCACTGCATAAACATGCCCTCTCTGCTAAATGGGTGGGCCAGTCAAAATCACTTAAAGAATTTCACCCACAGTGTGCATCCCAAACAAACACGGGGAAAAGCTCAAATATTTTCACTCCTCCCAGTTAAAGGAATGGAAAGGAACCAGTCCGGTTCCTGTGAGGTCAATACAGGATTGGCCTGAGCTCCCCATAATTAACCTGACTGAGAACTTTCTGTACGATGATGGAGGTTAAGAACTAGAACCAGCCACTCAACCCATTTCTGTCTCCCCACAGGGACAAAGATGGTGCCCCATGCATGGACCCTATGGATCCTGATATGGCAGAGTATGGGCAATGCCCTCCCCATATACCCTACCCTATTTGAAACCATGTGGGAATTCAACATAGAAGCAGACTGTCAGTGGGCACCTCCATAACCAGGAATATACAATGTCCTGGATGCCATGGGTGAAGCCCACACTTGGTATGACGAAAAGCTCTCCCTTAAGGTTAAGACCCAGATCTATATTACCGAAACTAAAACCTTCAAATCAGAGTTTATTATGTTTGGTCCACAGGGACATATATGGGTTGAGGCTGATGTAGGAAGCCTTCCCCTCACAACAGGGTTTTGGAATAGGCACTGATTCAATCCTCCATTGAGCAAAATACCAGCCTCCTTTTTCACCACCCTCACCCTAGATAAACAGTGCCATCCTACATGGACTTGGAAAATTAGACTTTTCTTCTGCCACAACCTCATTCACATCCCCACGCAATGCAGTATTGGCTGCCACAGCATGGATTGCCCATACATTCCCATTTACACCTCAGCCATCCTCAAAGAGCCTCCAATGTACATGGGAAACCTCGTAATTAGGAGAGACGTGGTTACCTATGCTTATTCAGAGACACAACCCATAATTACAATGTTGGTTTTAAATCTCACAGCAGTAAATGTGGAACGCACGATTCCCCCTACAGCCCTTATTTAAAGGAAGCTTGGGCACAGTGAAAACAGTTAGAAAAGGGATGGCAACCCATGATGCACCCGCTCTTTATAGAGAGATGAGATGCAGTAGGTACCATCCTGGGAGGTCTTGGAGTGGGAGAAGACGTGTTAAACACAATTGGTATGGAAGTATTGACAAATAAACTTGGGTTAGTAGGGTCCAAAACCAAGGATGTAAGAGTGTCAATAGTCTCAGGTTTAACCAATGTGGCACAAGGAATCAATATAATTGGACACATCCTGCCACAGTGGGTGGGAGTGGAAAAGGAAATAATCCTAGATTTAGGACGTTCTCTTCAGAGCATTATATATAATTTGTCTATAGCCATTCAATGCACTCAAATACAAAGCATGGCCTTCACATCTCAGCTAATACAAGCCTCACTTATGAAATTAATACATCCAGAGATACTTGGGTTGCTCAAGATAATATATCCAGATTCCATTCAGTACCTAGCAGACTTAATGACAGTGACAGGAGCCCAGTGGCACAACATGATTCTAAAGGTTGGGGTGTACCACAAGAGGGTCCGGGACCCGCAGATCAAACACCCGGTCTCCCATTTGGGCCTTCCCCTTGCAGAGAACAATGCCACAATGATCCCAGATAAAATATTTCATTGGTCTAATGGCACCCACCTGTATGATTTGTCCGGATGCGTCAAAACTTGACAGTGGATGCATTGTTATGGCGGCCTAGAGGGGGCAAGATGTTCAAGAACATGTCATAATCCCCACAAAAGCCTCCTTGATGGTACAGATGACATGTGATTTATTCACTCCTTGCAATTACCTCACTGTTCTGCCCCAAGAATACGATATAGATATAGATAGGTTCAAGGGAAACCCCTGCTTTTGCAGTGTGCATGTATGGGACGGCCTTGGCCAGGAGTTTTATCTGCATGAAATAGTTAGGGAATACACTAGCAAAACAATATACCACACTGACAGGAAATTATTAAAAGGGTTTCACGTTGAGGACAAGTTACCGGTTTCCAAATGGCTGCACCTGCTCACTAATCTCAATGAGGCCACCAAACGAATCGAGCAGACTGAGGCATGCATTAAACTGGCAGTACAGGTCCAGGCTAAACAGATCCTAAAAATGACCCAAGAAATCAATAGAAGTATAATGTCTAGATCAAGGGAAGTAATAGTGCCACTCTATTCTGCTTTGGTCAGGCCCCACCTGGAATACTGTGTCCAGTTCTGGGCACCAAAATTCAAAAAAGATGTGGAGAAACTGGAGCATGTCCAAAGGAAGGCAACTAAGATGGTGAAGGGTCTGGAAACCATGCCCTATGCGGAATGCCTTAGGGAACTGGGGATGTTTAGCCTCGAGAAGAGAAGGTTAAGAGGTGATATGATAGCCCTCTTTAAATATTTGAAGGGATGTCATATTGAGGAGGGAGCAAGCTTGTTTTCTGCTGCTTCAGAGACTAGGACGCGGAACAATGGATACAAATTGCAGGAAAAAGATTCTTCCTCCACATTAGGAGGAACTTCCTGACAGTAAGGGCTGTTCGACAGTGGAACACACTCCCTCGGAGTGTGGTGGAGTCTCCTACCTTAGAGATCTTTAAGCAGAGGCTGGATGGCCATCTGTCGGGGATGCTTTGATTTGGAGTTCCTGCATGGCAGGGGGTTGGACTGGATGGCCCTTGTGGTCTCTTCCAACTCTATGAATGAATGAATAAATAAATAAATAAATAAAGCAGGCCACCACTAAGTCTTGGTGGGAAGACTGTAGTTGGTCTGCAACTGGACAGGCAATATTCACAGTTATTCACAAACTCTCTGACCATTGTAGTAATTGTACAAGTTATCACCATGGCAGCATCTACCAGTTTAGTATATTGGGTGCGAAATCAAATGGCTGAGCTCAGAGCCATCTGAAGGGAACTAGATCTTCCACCACAACCCAAAGGGTCTCACCACAAGTCTGTCTACTAGGCTTCAAGCCTTGGCTCCTCACTACCTGCTGTCCTCCACTACCTCGGTGAGGTGGAGGAATCTTCCCCAATCCCATGTGTGAGATAGAAAGTTGCAATCCTTGGTTGTGGCCTGGGTCACCTCTCGTACCAGGGATAGTTTGGGGATTCTGTTAGTATACCGACCACTCCGTTGCCTAACAGACTCCCTGACTGAGCTGACTCAGCTGGTCTCTGAGTTGCTGTTGGAGTCACCTAGGCTTTCGGTCTTGGGTGACTTCAACATTCCTCTTGAGACCAGTCCTTCTGATTTACCTGGAGCAGCTCGAGAGTTCATGGAATCCATGACATGAACCTATCTCAATTGGTCAACAGGCCTACCCATTGTGTGGGTCACACACTCAATGGGATCTTTAGTACGGAACGGGAATATCCGTGGGCAGAGGTAGTCAAAACCTCCGCACTGTCACAGACAGACCATCCTCTGATCAAGATGGAACTTAGAGCTGCACCTCACCCCTCCGGGGTGGTGGACCCATTAGAATGGCCTCGAAGGCTTATGGAACCAATTGGTTTCCAGAAGCCCCTAGAAGGTTTAATGGTTGGCAACGCCGGCGACCCCTTCGAAGTCTTGGTGAACCCCTGGAACACCGATCTTCCCAAGGCTCTTGACGTCATTGCCCCCGAGTGTCCTTTCCAACCCGCTTCGAACCGCAAACCCTGGTTCACAGAGGAACTCAGGGAAATGAAGCGAGTTGGACAACAACTAGAGCGCAAGTGGTGAAAGACTCGGTCCTCATCAGACAGAACTTGCCATAGGCAGCATCTTTGCGCCTATTGGGAGGCATTGCGTGCAGCGCGGAAATTTTTCTATGCTGCACACATTGCATCTGCAGAGTCTCATTCAGCAGAGCTGTTGGAGAGTTAACACAGGTTCCCCCTGCGTTTAACCCCCTCCTTGACCTGACGATGGCCTGCTGCGACGCATTTAACAACCACATTGCAGACAAAATCTCTCGGATAAGGGCTGACTTGGATGCCAGTATTTCTCCAGTATCCGTAAATGAGGTAACCAGCAAATCCGCTACTGTCATTTTGTTGGATGAGTTTAAATCTACAAGTACTGATGACCTGGACTAGCTCCTTGGAAGCATGAGGAAGATGACCTGCCCTCTCGATCCATGTCCATCATGACTGGTCGTCCAGGGAGGGGATGCATTGAAGACATTCCTTCGGGATATAGTCAATGCGTCCCTCAGGGAGGGTACTATTCCATCCTGTCTGAAGGAGGCGGCTGTAAAGCCTCTCCTGAAGAAACCTTCCCTTGATCCCCTGGACAGAAACAACTATAAACCAGTTTCCTTGCTGCCATTTTTAAGCAAGGTGATCGAGACAGCAGTTGCCTCACAACTCCAAGCTGTCTTGGATGAAACCGACTTTCTTGATCCATTTCAAACCGGCTTCCGAGCAGGATATGGAGTTGAGACTGCCATGGTTGCTCTGACAGATGACCTCCACTTGAGCATTGACAGGGGTAGTGTGACCCTGCTGGTGCTCCTGGATCTCTCAGCGGCCTTTGACACTATAGATCATGCCATCCTCTTGAGCCAGCTGAGAAACATGGGTATCGGAGGCACTGCTCTGCAGTGGTTCCATTCCTTTCTCTCTGGCTGGTCCCAAAGGGTGAGGCTCGGGGTCAGCTGCTCCTCTAAAATCGAGCTAAACTGTGGCATCCCTCAGGGCGCCATCCTGTCCCCGATGCTATTTAATATTTATATGAAGCCGCTGGGTGAGATCATCCGGAGGCATGGAGCTCAGTGCCATCAGTACGCTCATGACACTCAGATATACTTCTCCATGACCAGATCATCTGCCCAGACCTCAGATGGCGTCTCTCCTCTCAATGACTGTCTCGCAGCGGTAATGGATTGGATGAGGGAAAATAGATTGAGGCTAAATTCTGACAAAATGGAGGTTCTAACAGTCACCGGCCCAAAACCAGGTCTGGGAATACACCTTCCAGTCCTGGATGGAGTCACACTCTCCTCTCAGGACTTTGTTCGCAGTCTGGTGGTACTTCTAGACTCATCGCTTCACATGACACGTCAGGTGAATGCGGTGGTCAGAAGTGCCTGTTATCAACTTCGGTTGATCCGCCAGGTGCACCCTTTCCTGGAGATGAAGGACCTGGAGGCTGTGGTACATGCGCTGGTCACCTCACATCTGGACTACTGTAACACACTCTACATGGGGCTACCTATGTGCCTAACCCAGAAACTTCAACTGGTTCAAAACATGGCAGCCAGGCTTGTCACTGGAACATTGAGGAGAGAGCATATAACACCAGAGCTTAAATCCCTCCACTGGCTGCCGATCAGTTTCCGGGCACAGTACAAGGTGCTAATTTTGACTTTTAAAGCCTTACATGGCTTGGGTACAACTTATCTTAGAGACTGCCTCTTCCCATATGAGCCCCCGCGTACACTTCGGTCCTCTGGGAGGAATCTGCTTCAGCCTACAAAAACTAGGTTGTCCCAGAGGGCCTTTTCTGCTATTGCTCCCAGGCTGTGGAACGACCTGCCAGATGAGATGCGTCTTATTACAACCTTGGAAAGCTTTAAAAAAGCGACCAAGACGCATCTCTTCCAGCAGGCCTTTCCGGACAGTAACTAATTTCCTACCGTCTGATGACCCTGCCCCCCTGTCCCCATCCTGCCATCTAAATGGGACTTGAAGGAATATGTATTTTAAATCTTGATTGTTTTAATTATGATTAGTTTAATACTGTTTTAAGGGGAGGGAGGTTCGAATGTTGGAGGATTTTAACTGCATATGTTTTTAACAAGTTGTACACTGCCCCGATTGCTTGATCAGAGGGGTGGGTAAGAAATAAATATTATTATTATTATCATTATCATTATCATTATATGCCGCTGTGCTAAGTGAACCGGAGCAGCCCCTCTCACCAGCCCACACACAAGCCCTTCACAGGGGTGCTTGCAAGGCTGACTCTTCACCCTTGATCATCAGGCATCACTTTTTTCCATGTCCCTTTTGGTCAGAGGGAACCACAGCACCCTCCCCCTCCAGACTTAACCAGGCAGTCATCAGGCCCTAAGCCCATCCACACACAGGGGTCAAATCGACCCCGTTACTACAAAATCCAGTCCTTCCCAGCTCTGTGGCCAAAGAGGCCATTTGCATATTTCCCAACAGCCTGCCAAGTAGGGACCTGAATCACACCCACTCAGCCAACCTGCTTATCTCCCCTCCTTTCTTGAAGCTGATGCCTGTTCCTCCTTACAAGTAGAACCCGCTACTGAGGGCTCCCGGGGGGGGGGGGACTTATTGCTATCTTTTAGACTTAAAGGTGGGAAGGGGACCAGCCCCCACCCTTTTGTGTTTGACCTCTGAGAAAAAGGACCGTCCTTGGAGGTGACCTGAGGCAGAACAGGGTAACGCTGTGTGGTGATGTAGGTTGGGGCCTGTCTACTGGGTGTGCCATCTCATGAGATGGCTTACCATGCTGTCCAATCAGGCTCTTGGCTTGACACCCCCATAGCGGCTGTCTGCGCCAGGACACCACCAAGGATGATAATTTTCAACCAGGGTGTCAAGACCCTTTCCCAGGGCCTGACGTGGCAATTCAATTCCAGTTTGTATCTCCCTCCTCATTCTCCTCAACCCCCTTTCAGGTCACAGTGAGCCATGTGCAGGTGAAACCCGGACTAACCATCCAGGCCCCACCCCCGATGCCAACAAGCCCCCTCTCGGGCTCCAAAGCAACACAATCCCCATGTTAGCACCCAGTCTTGCCCGGAATCCAGTCCTAATCTGCATATTTTCCCAACATGCAACAAGCCCCACAGGAACATGGCTGGGCCAGCCTCTCACCGGCCAAAATGTCCTCATTTCCCCAAGCCTATAAGAGCAGCCCCTGAAAGTACATATGACTGGATTCAGCCTATCCCCAGCATTCCTGGAGCCTCACTGCTTTTAACTGAATTTCCAGAAAGAGTTGGGATTGCCTCAGTGGAAGACAGCAACATTATCTCATCCCAAAATAGACTTGATAGGATTACAGTTGCTGCTGCAGCAATGGGCTTTTGCCCCTGTGTGTGTTTGTATGTATCTTTGTGGACAATGACAAGCCCTGCTCAAATCCACACTGCAGAGTGGACTTGTCCCAGATCCACACTCACTCATTTGACTCCCAGAGGAGAGGATCAACCTTAGTCAAGCCTTGAACTATCCCCAACGCTAACTACTGACTTCCCTGAGACTTACATGTATGTGTGTGTTTGTAAGTGCATTGTGTGGTTGTCTTTCTCCCCTTAATAAATTGGATATTAAGTAGACAAGCCTGTCTCTGCTCAATTTCTTGAACCCTGGTCTTCTCGGTATACACAACGGGAGATGACCTTGCAGGGTTGTTGTAGCCAGCCCATCCCACAACTTGAGCTAATAATAATAAAATTCTCCAAATCAGACCCTTGGCTACAGTATCTTGGGGCAGAGGAATCTTGCTTCTGACCCTCAGAGGATGACAATGGGTGAGTACAATGATACTAAGACCTAGGAGTAAAGAATGGTCTCTTGGAGGTCATACCATACCTGGGTCTGGAGGTTGCCTACACAAGAGGAATAAGGATATATCTCTTGAACATTGACCTCATATTGTGTGTGTGTGCTCCAACTTAGAATCCATTTTAATGTTGAAGAGCCAAGCCTGCTCACAGTGCCCCAAGAAGCATAGTCATGCATGCCTATGAAGTGCCACTGCTTTAGCTATTGCCTTGCCAACACAATCTGCAATGTGTCTAGAAGTAATGATTTTTTGGCAAGCCAGCTGGTGTCCCATGAAATGGATCATAGATGTCACTCTCCTATCCTCATCGTTCAATTCATCAAGGGTGGGGGAAATTTTTCCCCAAAACATCTGATGATAGAACACTTACAGAGCAAGTAGAATTTCCTGCCCATCAACTCTAGCTTCTTCCCTTATAGGAGTGGAGTAGAGATGCTGAGCGGTCCAAGACTGAGCAGTGTTGATGATTATTAAATTGGGCTTTGGATATTGCCCTAATCAGGGATGATCTGAGTCTTAAAATCTGTAAAGGTTCTCAATTTCTGTGGAGGTGGCAGGAATGGAGGATGGTGTTGACCAAGACTTGAAGATTATCTGAACCAAGACTTGCATTGACAGAGCAACAGGAATAGTGGTGTAAGACTGAACCAAATGGAACACAGGATCATCTAATTGAGATTATGGTTAGGCCATAGACGAGTCAAGGGATTTTGCCACCTGCATTGACAGTCAAAATCACAGTTTGAGCCATTATCAGAGGTGTTCGTGGCAGTGGTAGATGGCTGTAGAAGCTGTAGATTCAAGAGCTAAGTTCAACTTTGAAACAGTAGCCTGCTTGGTGTCTTCCTAATGTGACTCCAAGGGAACCTTATCCTTTTGCTTACCTTGCATCCTGTCCTGGCCCTCACACCTAGAGCTTTGGACTGTTGGCAGCAGATGCAATGTAGTTATGATATCTGTGTTGAAGTTGTCTATGCATCTTGTAGTAGTAGCAGCACTTAGACTTCTCCTAATAGAAGTAGATGTAGTCTCACCAATTTGTGGAATAAGTAGAGGAACTGCTGTGGATGGCGTACTGGGATTCCAAGGACCATGAACTGTGTCATGTGCTATGAGTATGGGTGTGCTGGCCAATGAGCTTGTTGACAGCGAAGGGGTGTAGAACAGGACTTAGACAGGAATCCAATATTGAGGTCAATCAAGATCGGGTCTGACAACAGCTGGAGCAATGCTAAGTGGGCGGAGATAGACGATTCAGCAAAAACCATGAAGCAGATGATAGCCTAGGCAATGGAACTTGCCTTGACTGACAGTAAGGATTCTAAAATTTCTCCCTCAGAGACATAGCAGTGAGAATAGACCACAATTATCAAATCATCTACAGCACAGACCAGGAGTAGGAGCCATGTCAATGTGGCAGGGCTTTGGCAATATGAGAAGCCACTTCAGAAAAAGCAGTTCTGGCCATGAGATTTCCCCGGTTGTGCAAAGATGAGGAGCAACACAAGTATCAGAATTCACACAAGCAACTTTGGGTGAGGTGGTGGTAGTATGAGTTGGTGACTCTTTAGCTTTACATTGAGTAGCTGTGGAAGCAGAAGGGACTAAAGTCAACTTTGAGAAATGATTGGTCTCAGCGCCAAGAGCTGGTAATGTTAATGGGTGGTTGTGATTCTCAGTAGTGTCCATCCTACTAGCAGTGGACAGGATGAAGGGCCTGTTTGTTAGGGTGTGCCTTTAATTGCAACTCCCTATTCTTCTGTGCTTATG
This sequence comes from Urosaurus nigricauda, assembly GCA_034509955.1. Lineage (NCBI taxonomy): Eukaryota > Metazoa > Chordata > Lepidosauria > Squamata > Phrynosomatidae > Urosaurus > Urosaurus nigricauda. The sequence goes on from JAOEGL010000003.1 coordinate 152,006,363, forward strand.
GTGTGAAGGCATCTTGAAAAACCATCCTATCTGGGAAGTTTGGTGCTACAAGAGACACACAGCAGAAAGAAGTCCGAGTCCAGAGGGTGAGCATGGCTTTGACTGCTAAATGCTAGATGGAAAAGACTAAACAAAGGTGGGAAAGCCAGTATCCTAGTGGCCAAAATCCAATTGAAATTGAAATTGAATTGAATTGAATATGGCTTTTTACAATGTAGGTGTAACAGCATACAAAACAGCATACAAAAACATACAAAATAGCATACAACAGCATACAAAAAGGAACTACTGGGTGGGTGGAGCTACTGCCAAAATATTTAGATAACTTTCTAAAAGGTTCCAAACGGTGCTCTGCACAGGCACAGGATAACCCTTTTTGCTCTAGGCCATCACTGGAAACTTTGTTGTGGTTTGCAGCAGGGTAAAGAAGATGCACATGATCAGCTGTTTTTGTTGTAGCCTGGGCAATGCTTTGACAAATTACTTTAAAAATATCTACAATGACACTTTTAGCATTTGAAGCCATGTGTTTTTGAACCATCTGAACAACATCCACCTAACATCCAATTCATGATGGAAAAAGAAAAGGAAGGAATATTGCCATTCCTGGATGTCCTGGTCATCTGCAAACTGAACCAACATTTGGGTCACATGGTACACAGAAATCCTACGCACATGGACAGAAATCTACACAAGAACTCCAACCATCATCCAAGACAAAGAAGCACAGTAAAAACACAGGTAGACTGGGCTAAAAAGGATCTGTGAACCCCACTTCCTGGAAGATGAATTGAAGCTCCTAGACTGTTCTCTTATAGGCTAATGGCTACTCCAACTCAGACATCAGAAGAACTACAGACCCAGAAAAACAACCACCCAAAGGGAATGTATTTTTACCATACATCAAAGAAGTCATAGACAGAATAAGGAAACTGGTGAGGAAATACAACCTCCAAATGATCTACTTTTTTAATTTAGTATTTTTCAAATTTTACAAAAAATAACATACAAAACAAATTATAACATTCTTTCATACCTATATTATACTTTAACATTTTTTTTTTTTTATACACAGTGCACCCCTCCCCCAGAGTCATTCCCATCTTTATATTCCATCCAAAATTTTAATTCATCCCGTGGAGGTAATTTCCCATCTTCTTTTGCTAGGACATTTTCAATAATTTTTTTCCAAATTTCATCAAAATCATTTCTTTTCCATAATCCCTTCTTTACCCTCAATTTACATGTTAATTTATCATTGATTGCTAATTTCCAAACTTCTTTATACCAATCCTCCAATTCTACATTTATTTTTGTTTTCCAGTTTCTCGCTATTATTAATCTCGCAGTCATAAATAAATTTGTTATAAGGTTTCTCTCTTCTTTTTTCCATTCTACTTCATTATATAATGATAATAATACTATATTTGGTTTTCTATCTATTTTTATATTCAAAATATTTTCTATTTCTAATATTACTATTTCCCAAAATTTTTGAATATATTTACATTGCCACCACATATGTATATACGATCCTACCTCATTACAACCTCTCCAACAATATTTTGAGTTATTCTTATTTATATTATGTAATCTTATTGGTGTTAAATACCATTTCCAAACCAGTTTATAATAATTTTCTTTAATTTGTAATTATAAGTTTTTCAAATGTCTTTGCTCCCAAATTCTATTCCATTCATTTTCACAAATTTTATATCCTAATTCATCTTCCCATATTTTTTCAGAATATTTTGATTTAATTTTGCTCTTTTACTCTCCATTAATATTTTATACATTTTACTTGTTGTTCCTTTCATATTTTCATTTTCCTTCCTTTCTTTCCCTTGTTGAATTATTTGTTCAAATTGTGTATATTTTTCATTTCTTATATTCTTTTTTTCTAATTTTTAAACCATTGTTCTATTTGCATATAGTGAAACCAAGACATTTTTATTCCGCTAAGCTTTTCTTTTATACTTTCTTTTCCAATTTTTAACTCTATCTAATTTTATATTTTATCCATTTTCCTTTCCTTTAATTCCTTATCTAGTAAATCTCTTAATTTTGGGGGGAATGATTTTTCCATTATTATTGGTGTTATCATTGAATTTTCATTCATCATTCTTTTTTTATATATATATTTGTTCCATATCTCCAATATATTTTTCATGAATGGATTTTCAATCTCCTTAATTTCCTTCCTACTGAAATCTCTGAAATTTTTTTTATCTATTTTCATATCTATTTCTTCTTTTCCCATTTCTAACCAGTCTAGATCTAATATATTTAACATACCTTCTATTACATATTTTAAGTGGTTGGCCTCATAGTATCCCTTTATATTAGGGAGGCCTTTTCTGAGATCTATACCAAATTTGTTTATTTAATCTAATTCTTTTGCCTCCATTACAATATAAATTTAATAACTGTTGCCATTTATTTATTTCAGATTCTGATATTTTTAATGGTATCATTATAAATAAAAAAAATTAATTTTAGTAGGGTTTTCATTTTAACTAATGCAATTCTTCCGAACCATGATAATTGAATCTTCTTATATTCTACCAATTTTTTTCAACTTCTTTTCGTAATACCACTAAATTTTCCACTCCCACATCTTTTAAATCTTTTGTAATATTTATTCCTAAATATTTTATACTACTTTTTAATCGTATCTCTAAATCTTTTTGTTTTGTTAATTCTAATTCCTCTTCTTTTGTATAGTTAAATAACATCATTTCTGATTTGTTACAATTAATTTGAAGTTCTGTCACCTTTCCAAATAGATTCAAGTGTTCTTTTATTTTTCCCATTTTATTCTTTAAATCCTTAATAGTTAATAATGTATCATCAGCAAATAAACTAATTTTATGTTTCTTCCCCAATCCTTTCCCTTTCAACCAGCTATCTTTCTTTATAGCATTTGCTAGCATTTCTATTACCATTGCAAATAATATTGGTGAAAGGGGGTATCCTTGTCTTGTACCTCTTGTTACTTTTATTTCATTTGTTACCCCATCGTTTACCATTACCTTTATTGAGTTATTACAGTATAATTGGTCTATTAATCCTATTATTTTTTCCCCCATTCCAATTTTTTTCAAAATTATTTTTAATGTTGCCCATTCCACACAGTCAAAAGCTTTAAATATATCTAATGCTAAAATTCCCGCTTTTAATTTTTTTTATCCCAGTTACATGTATTTTACTCAAAACTCTTCCTACTAAGTTAGGCATTTGTCTTCCTTTTATAAATCCGCATTGATCTTTTTCTATATATTTATACATACATTTATTCATTCTATTTGCTATTATTGCTGTTAAATTTTTTGCATCCTGATTTATTAATAATATGGGCCTGTAAATCTTTGTCTGTTTTGGGTATCAATATTATCAATGATTGATACCATGATGCTGGATTTTTTTCTCCATTTATTATTCCATTGTACAGCTCTAACAATTTCGGAACTAATATTTTTTCAAATATTTTATAATATTCAGGTCCCAAACCATCCATTCCTGGAGTATTTTCATTTTTTAGTTTTCTAATTACTTCAATTATCTCCTCCTTTTCTATGGGTTGTTCCAGTAATTCTTTATCTTCTTCCTTTATTGTTTGTCCCCAATTTTCTTCTACATACGTTTCAATCTTATCTAATGGGTTTTTTCCTGCTTGATATAATTTTTTATAAAATTCTTTAAAAAATTGTATTTTTTCTTTCTTCAATCTACACATCGTCCCTGATTTATCCTTCACTATGTTTATCATACTTTCCATTTTCTTTTTCTGTGTGGATTTGGCCAGCACCAACAAGTACCCCTTGCCCTTAATGAAAGACATGCTGGGACGCCTGGTCACCGGCAAGGTATTCACCAAATTAGATTTGAGAGACACTTATTATCGAGTGCGCATTAGGGAGGGAGATGAGTGTAAGACTGCATTCAATTGTCCCTTGGGGGCCTTTGAATATCTAGTCCTCCCCTTTGGTTTATCGGGGGCCCCTGGTGTGTTTATGAGACTTGTTAACGAGGTGCTACACGATCTGTTGTTTGAGGGGGTGCTGTTGTACTTGGACGATGTTCTAATATATTCCCAAGACTTGGAGAGCCATGTGCAGTTGGTACGGGAGGTGCTGAAGCGTTTGCTGGACAACCAGCTGTATGTGAAGTTGTCTAAATGCCACTTCCACACCAACAAGCTGGACTTTTTGGGGTACCAGGTGTCGGCCCAGGGACTTGAGATGGACCCCCTAAAAATCCAAATGGTGTTGGATTGGGCCCCTCCTACAAACAGAAAGCAAGTGCAACGGTTTTTAGGCTTTGCCAACTTTTATCGGCAGTTCATCCCAGAGTTTGCTAAAATAGCCTTGCCAATTACTGATCTGTTAAAGACCAAAACCCAGGAAAGGGGAGACTGGGGCACAGGGGCTAAGGAAAAGAAACCACCCAAGCCCTCAACCCCGATTCAATGGATTGATAGGTGCCAGAGGGCTTTTGACCAGCTGAAGCAACTATTCAGCTCAGAACCCATTTTGTTACATCCAGACCCTGACAAACCTTTTGTAATCCAGGTGGATTCTAGTGACCAGGCAATGGAAGCAGTATTATTGCAGAAGGACAATAATGAAGTGTTGAGGCCATGTGCCTATTTGTCCCGTAAGTTCCAAAAAGGGGAATTAGGGTGGCCCACCTGGGAAAAGGAAGCGTTTGCTATTAAGCATGCTCTGGACAGTTGGAGACAGTTCTTGGAAGGGCGCCCCACCCTTTTGAAGTTTGGACGGACCACCGTAATTTGGAGGCTCTGCAAACTCCCAGAAAGCTAACTCCCAAACAGCGGAGGTGGGCAAAGGACTTTTACAAATACAAATTTAAATTAAAGTTCTTCCCAGGGCGGCAGAACATTTTGGCTGATGCCTTGTCTAGACTCCCTCAGCACATGGGAAAGGAACAAGTTCCACTACAGACCATTTTTTCTCCTGAACAACTGGGACTGTCTGTGGTGGCCCGTAGCCAAGCTAAGCAAGAACCTGTCAAAACTTCACCTCCATTAGACAGTCTGTTGCAAAAGATCAAATGGGAGGCTGAGAAAGATGAATGGCTACAAAAACACAGAGCGCTAACATTAAATGCACATTATTAATGACTTGGATGACAGAATTGGGGCATACTTATCAAATTTGCAGATGACACTAAACTAGGAGGAGTAGCCAATACTCCAGAAGACAGGGTCAAAATTCAAAATGACCTGAATAGACTAGAAAGCTGGGCCAGTGCTAACAAAATGAAATTCAATGCGGAGAAATGTAAGGTACTGCACTTAGGGTGCAAAAATGAAATGCACAGATATAGGATGGGGGACATCTGGCTGAATGAAACTACGTGTGAAAGGGATCTAGGAGTCCAAGTAGACCATAAGTTGAACATGAGTCAACAGTGCGATGCAGCAGTTAAAAAACCAATGCTATTTTAGGCTGCATCAATAGAAGTATAGCGTCTAGATCAAGGGAAGTAATAGTGCCACTCTATTCTGCTTTGGTCAGGCCCCACCTGGAATACTGTGTCCAGTTTTGGGCACCACAATTCAAAAAAGATGTGGAGAAACTGGAGCAGGTCCAAAGGAGGACAACTAAAATGGTGAAGGGTCTGGAAACCATGCCCTATGAGGAACGACTTAGGGAGTTGGGGATGTTTAGCCTGGAGAAGAGAAGGCTAAGAGGTGATATGATAGCCCTGTTCAAATATGTGAAGGGATGTTATATTGAGGAGGGAGCAAGCTTGTTTTCTGCTGCTGCAGAGACTAGAATGCGGAACAATGGATGCAAGCTGCAGGAAAAAAGATTCCACGTCAACATTAGGAGGAACTTCCTGACAGTAAGGGCTGTTCGACAGTGGAACATACTCCCTCGGAGTGTGGTGGAGTCTCCTTCCTTGGAGGTCTTTAAGCAGAGTTTGGATGGCCATCTGTCGGGGATGCTTTGATTTGGAGTTCCTGCATGGCAGGGGGTTGGACTGGATGGCCCTTGTGGTCTCTTCCAACTCTATGATTCTATGATTCTATGAGGGTTTATGGGCTAAGGACTCCAAGATCTATGTTCCTGCTGCGACGCGGCCGGAGATATTGAAGTTGTGTCATGACTCCAGGGCTGCTGGGCATTGGGGGTACCTAAAGACCTGGCACAAAGTTCGAAAGACATACTGGTGGGAGGGGGTGCGGGCAGAGGTGGAGGACTATGTCAAAAGTTGCCCGGTTTGTGCAAGAGCCAAACCAGTCATGGGAAAGCCAAGAGGTCTTTTGCAGCCTCTGCCTACTCCAGATGGACCCTGGAAACACATTGCCAGGGATTTTATTACTGACTTGCCCAAAAGCAAGGGGAGAAACACCATTTGGGTGGTGGTGGATTTGTTTTCTAAGTAAGCCCATTACGTAGCTTGCAAAGGGATGCCTAGTGCTACTAAACTAGCTGACTTATTCATTATGGACATATACAAGTATCATGGTTTGCCAGACAGAATTGTAAGTGATAGAGGAAGCACCTTCACATCCCAGTTTTGGAGGGTTTTGCAGAAAAAATTGGGAGTGGAATTGGCATTGAGCATGTCCCATGATCCACAGACGGATGGTCAGTGTGAGAAGACTAACATGGCCCTTGAACGGTACCTTCGATGCTATACTAACTATTTGCAGGATGATTGGTATGATTTGTTGCCCCATGCTGAAGTGGCGTTCGACAGTGCCATCCATCGGAGCACGGGTCGTTCGCCCTTCGAAATCACCTACGGTTTTGAGCCTAAGACCCTTCCAGCTTTTGCCTGCAGAACCTTTCGACCCAGTAACCGTGACTCAATGGGTGGATAAAATTAAGGGGGCTTGGCCACAGATCACTAAAGCCTTGGAGGAGGCAAAAAAGGATTATAAAAAGTTTGCTGACAGAAAGAGGTCCTTGGGGTGGGACATAAGACCTGAGGACCGAGTGTTTCTGTCTACTAAGCACCTGAAAACCAGGCAATCTTCTAAGAAGTTGAGGCCCAAATATATTGGGCCTTTCCCAGTGAAAAGACTGGTCAATGAGGTGACGGCTGAATTGGACTTGCCCAACTCTTACAGACATTTACATCCTGTTTTCCATTTTGGCTTGCTGAAGCCGGACCGGAGCACTGGACGATGGAAACGGGATGATTCACCGCCCCTTCCTATGATGATCGAGGGGGAACAGCATTTTGAAGTTGCAAAGCTTTTAGACTTTAGGGTTCACAGGGGTAAACTGCAGTACCTGGTTCGCTGGAAACACTTCTCAGTGGATCATGATGAGTGGGTGTATGCCAAACATGTTAGAGCCCCTGATTTAGTTGCCAAGTTTCATTGAGCTTATCCTAACAAACAGCATTTGTAGTCTGTTTCAATGGGGTTCTTCTCCTTTGCTGTCGGGGGGGGGGGGTTGTCTTCTTTTAGGGGGGCAGACTGTTAGAATCCCTATAGTCTTCTACCAGATATATGGTTAATGGAGTTTATGGGGAGGATAGGTATTAGAGTGTATAAGAGTGTATAATTGTGCCAGGTGGCTGTTATTAGTCGACCTTGTAACTGCTCGTCTCAGAGGCTTGGAATGTAACAGCACCAGCGTCTGGTGAGATGAGAACTGGCAAGGAGGGAGGGATGGGGGAAACAGAAACTGATGGGAAAGAGGTGGAATGTGTTAGTTGGCAGTGGGAGGAGGAGTAGGACTGAAGGGGCTATTTGGATGCGTTCTGGCGGGAACTGGTCAGTTTCAGCTAAGAAGCTGGATTATGTGGTATTGCTGATCCTGGAGCATCAATAAAGTTCTGTTTATTCTACATGAAGCTGACTGGTTGGTTGTCTGGGATTCTGGACCCCTGTCCTGACAAGTTTCTATTACTGTATTCAAAATATTCCCTTCTTAAATAAATCAAATTATCTTGTACTTCATTTATTTCTATCTTATCCAAATGATCTACAAAGTAGCCAAGAAAATCCAGCAAATGCTGTGCTTAGCAAAGGACACGAGAAACTCTCTCACAGCCGCAAGAGTTTACCACATATCATGCAGCTGTACATAAGTCTACACAGGGACCACTAAATGTAGTGTTCAAACATGAATCAATGAACACAAGAGACACTGCAGACTGGGTCAGCCAGAAAAATCAGCAGTAGCAGAACACACTGTAAACCAGCCTGGGTATAAAATGCTATTTGAAAATACTGAAATTCTGGACCATTCCAACAACTATCAGGTCAGAATGCAGGGAAGCCATTGAAATCCACAAACACCTGGTCAACTTCAAGAGGAAAGAAGAAACCCTGAAAGAAAGCAAAGTTTGGCTACAAGTCCTGAAAAACACCAAAATCAAGCATGTGCAAATGAATACCACCCATGGTCAGGGGTTTCTCCAGCAGACAATGGATCACAAATTGAATAGGCATCCTGAGGGCTTGCCATTCAACAACAGATCAATACACAGATTAACTTGCAGAGTGCTTCCTCTCAACCAAGGGTCACACAGTACATATATCCCAATCACTTCTATGCCAGCATTCTCTGAAGATGCCAGCCACAGCTGCTGGTGAAACATCAGGAATAAACTCTTCCAGAACATGGCCACATAGCCTTAAAAACCCACCCGAAAAAAAAAAAAAAAGAAAAAGAAAAAGAAAAAAAAGAAAAGCAACCTACAATGACTTTGATAGTTCTCTAAAACTCTTACACAAAACCAAACCAAGGCATATGTAAAGAAGCTGAAACATCCAGCCACTGTACCTGCAGCTATTGTGCCTCCAGGCAGCCAGCCAGCCTGCATTCTAAAACTGATGTTGCAGAATCAATGAGAGAACTGTAAACATGATAGTGTTTTTGATGGGATGCAGAGATTAATGGAGAGCTAGCGTAGTGTAATAGTTTTGTTAAGAGCAGGGCTGGAGTTATTGGTTTTGGGGAAAAGACTCCTCCAGGAACTAACTCTCTGCAGGACCTTACAGAGCCATCCCAGTCCTGTGTGCTCCTATGTAAAGCACAGTGGAGCAGCTTGAGATTTGGGTGGGTGGCAAATTTGTGTGATTTATTGTGGGAGATGGCAGTAAGAATTTAAACTCTTTCTAGCTATTTCATTCTCACTACAGTCCTCCCATCAATGTCCTTCCTTCATTCTTAAAAGCTTTATATTTCTTATGTAAATCTCTTAGATCATTCTTGCTGGACATTGGCTGGGTCACTGAGATCACCAGTACTAGTATTATTATACATTATATCACCCCCCCCTCAAAAAAAGTGGAACCTTACTCCCTCATAACCTCAACAGCACATCAACAGCAAAAATGGTAACAGTACACTTGCTGGGCATGGATGCCAAAGTCACACCCCTTCTCTCTTTTTCACCATTTCCCACCCTTCCTTTCAACCATCCCATCCCATCCCCTGATTCCATCCATACCCCAATTTGGAGCATAGTACACATGTCTAAAATAACTGGACTTTCCAAGAAACACTGTAGGAAAATGGTTGCTGTTTTAAAAATTGCTTTAAAGCGTTCAGGCATTGAAAAGAAGTGGTTTTACTTTGAATTTGGATTAACATTAAGTGTTCCAACAGGATCTGGACTGAGATAAGTACAAATTATTTTACAGATGTGGATTTAGCATATTTTTTGAAGCATTGTAAGTTTATAATATGTACAAATATATATATATATATATATATATATATATATATAATGTTTTATTTATACCCCGCTCTTCAGCCAAGACTATCAGAGTGGCTTACAATTTGTTAAACAAACAGCTTCATTTACAATTGTAAGCTATTTGCCCCCAACAATCTGGGTACTCATTTTAGCGACCTCGGAAGGATGCAAGCCTGAGTCGAGCTTCAGCCCTTTGCTGGTCTTGAACTCGCCACCTTCTGGTTTTGAGTGAGTGGCTGCAGTACAGGCATTTAACCACTGCGCCACCATATATATATATATATATATATATATATAATCTACAATACTGTAACATATGACTTATGTTTACATATGATTTATGTTTTCAGTACTACTTCAAAGAACTGGAGATCATGGTGGGTGGGTCTTTCAAGGGGCATTTTTAAAAGTACATTTTTGTAAGAAGAAATTAGCATTTAAAATACCATTTAGAGTAATAAATAATGCATTTCCCCCAAAAGAAATAACTATAGCTAACAAGATGCTTTTAAAGAAAAATGTTCAGAGCTCCTTCTCTTAATACCCACATGCCCACCCACTTTGTATTCAAACCAGTCTGCAGAGGATGGCTCTGAAACTGGAAATCAGTATATATGTGCATCTTCCAGAAAGAATGTCATTAGTTATTCAGACCATTCTAGTCATAGTTGCTATCCCTAACATACTTTAAAAAAAAACATGTAATTGATTCTAATTATATATTATTATAGCTGGAAACAAATTTCATAGTGAAATGAGAATCACTTCCTTCAAAAACTGCTAACTTTAATTTCTTCATTCAAGCATCTGAAAATATGATACACAAGTTTTTAAAAGGTGGAATAAGATGAACCTTATGTTTTCACAGGTTTGTCAGCCTAAGATTAATAGGATCAGGTTTAGTGACTTTGGAAACCACATTTGAACCAATTTTTTTAAAAAAATTCATTTACAAACTTTTGGCATCAGTTTGGTACAAAGAATTTGTTAGCTGTCCTCAGTTTTAAATAATAGCCAAGATTGTGCATTGGGAGACATAGTCTGGGTGCCTCATTCCTCACTGCCCTGCTCTCCAGAGTGTCAGAAAATACTTTTTTTTGGGGGGGGGGGCTACATGGCATAAAAAGTAGGTTTGGAGGAGGCATTTCAATTGTTGGAACAGTGTACCAACTTTAACAGTGAATTCAAATAAATACTATGTAACTTGGTGCTACATCATAATTACTGAACAGAATGCCAGCTCTCAGTTTAAATTATACATATATAATTTAAAGACTTCAAGAATAACCAAGAATAAGAAAATCTGCAACCATATTTCATTATAGATATCATAAAGAGAACAACACAAAATATTGCATATACCATGAAGAGGTAAAAACACTTTATAATTTGAGGATAATTAACTTTCTAAAATGTCTGGCATTATTCAACATAGAGGTATGCAAAATGATGCCCCTCCACATTTCTTGTAGGCTGGAGGAAGGCAAATGTTTATATGGAAGTTACTAAGATTAGGGCATTATCTTGACAAATAATGGCCTCCCAATCTATATTTTCCAAGAGCAAAGGAGAAGGTTGTGTGCTTAATATATCTCTCTCTCCATTCAGGCCACTTTCCCTCCAAAACCAGCCTGATTCTTTAGAAAGCTTAAGTATTCTTCTGCCTGCCTGCTAAATCATCCTTACAAATGTATCTTCAATACATGATTGTAATGAAGGAGACCAAAGATATGTAGTCCAGATTTATTTTCTAAAACTTAGTTTTAACTAAGCACTCTTTAACATGGGAGGAATTTCTCTCTATTTCGAATAGAGCCAATCCGAATTCACTAGTTTAGCGAATTCACGTGAATTCCCATTGAGTTTGGAATGCATTCAGATTGACTTTCCATTACCCGAAAATGACTCCCCATTGCCCGAAATTGCGTGAGAAGCTTTAATTCACAATAACACGAAACCCATGATTGCATTCGGAATGACTTCCCTTTTCCCCGAAATTGCGTGAGAACCTTTAATTCACAGTAACGTGAAACCCCATGATTGCGTTTGGATTGCCATTGGGTTATACTTCCAATTTCCGATGTCTGAAAGTGTCCTAAGTGATATGACATTATAAAGCTTGTGTCATGGTTTATACAAATGAAGAAGTGAGATAGTGTCAAAAATTCCTCATGAAAGCACCAGCGTGGAAGTTGCTCAATGAGAAATTGCTTCCAGATATTAATTTTTGTATAAGAAAATATCATAACTATTCAAAATACAAGCTCACCACTTTCCTCTTCAGGAACAGCAAGGTTTTATGCAGCTTAAAGGCTTGTGAATGAACACAAATTCATTTTAATTGCCATGAACTTCTCTACATAGTCATTCATCCCTATTAGTCTCTGAGGCCAAAAAAAGTTACAAAAACTAGTAGAAATGAGTTCAGTTATAAGCATATATTTTTATAGCTACTTTCCCACTATATGTCTGCACCTATTGTGCCCACTTTGCCTAGGTAGTGCTTTAGAAATCAACGTTTGTCAGATATTGAAATATAACACAATTCAATTTATATAGCACTTCCCATTGCCCCTTGGGTATCTTGATGGAATGAAGTTGCAGGTAATAAGGTGAGCCTCAAGGACTGGTTTCTTTACTGCAGTTGCTGGGAATTCATGCTCTGAATGTTCTTCAGGGTTTCCAGTGCTATTTCATAGCAAAACATATACTGCTCCTAGGCATGAAGAGAAAAAACAAAGTTATTCTCCAGCGTAGCATGACAGCACTGAAAAACAGGTGTGGGAATATTCTAGCTATGGGAATGTATAGTATACCGTACAATGCATATAGCAATACTGTAATAGCACTTGGGGTTACTACCTTTGATATAGCCCCATTATTATTTGTTCCAGACAAGGTTGTAATTATGATGTAAATGTCTACCTGTTCACTGAATTTTATGGAAATTTCACATGACATTGTTCTCCACTCATAATTCTCCTTTGTTTTTCCATCCTTTCTTTCATCCCATTACTTAAGGGAAAATGCTGCAAAGTGTCTAATTGCTAGCCTCCAGAGCCCTTTGTGTAGAAATGTAGTCCACTGCAGCAAAAAAACCTAGGGAAGTTTAAAGACTGCACAAATGTATTGTGACCCAGACTTCCAAGAGCCAGAATTGACCAAACCAGTCTGGGAGGTCCAGGGCCATTTTTCATCCCCCAGTACACACAGCCTGCAAAAAAGTGTTCCCTTTTGATTTGTTAAGTTTTTATTTTAAATTTATTTTAAAAATTGTAAGAGGGCCCTACAGCCTATTTAAAACATGATGCTCCCAGAAGAGGCCATTTACCTTTTCACTTTCCACTGTATAAAGGATGCAGCTGGAGGAAATGAGGGCTGCAATAACAGCCTTGAAGCCCACCCCTGAACGAAGAGAAATGCCCCCTTTTAGCCTGCATCACTTTGCCTTCAGTGGTATTCCTGCTTTTGTTCTTGCATTCCTTCCTTGAAATAATAGTTACACAAAATAAATTATTCAGAAGAGGATCTTCTATGCAGTCCTTTGCCATTGGAAGACCACTATGTGCAAAAAATAAAATAAAATCCAAGAATCATTCCTCACTGAATGATGCCTTCCTAGAACAGATGGGCAACAGAAGGAGATACATAGTATTATTCAAGAAAGAGAGACATAGTAGTAATGAGAGATTTCAACCACCCTATTTGTTGGAAGTCTAACTCTGTGGCTGTACATACAGCCCCTTTTTGTGGTGGATTGGGGCCTTGGCAACCGCACACTGTGGTCCTGACTTGGCATTTCTAGGGCACAAAAAGTGATTCCTTTTTGCACCCTAGAAATGACATATGCTACAACCATATGGCCCTCCTTTGGCACTGCGTCGTATGGACACAGCACCAGAGGAGCACCATGATGCTCCTCTGGTGCTTCATGTGGATGTGATACCCCGACTCCACCCCCCCAAGGTGGCCTTTCAGGCTGGTGTGTACAGTGCCAGTGTCAAGAGTGGAAGGTCCAAGAAATTCCTCTCTTGACTTGGTGACAATTTCATTGTCCATATGCTGGGGGAGGCAACAAGATGACTGACTATTTCAGATCTGATCAACATGGATGAACTGGTCAATAGGTTGGAAGAAGTAGAATACTTGGCTGAAAGTGATCATGTTCTCCAAAATTTTTTTATGCATAGGAAAGGGGAAGCCAAATATAGACATGTACTCTGGATTAAGAAACCTGATTTCTGAAAGGGAAATATATTAGGTGACCCCATGGTCTGAAAATCTCAGAAGGAAGTGAGTTCATGGTGCATTAGAGTTTTGTAAAGACGAGACATGGAAGGGAAAGCTGTAAATTATTCCAATCCAATATTATTCGAAAAAAAGTAGGAGGTGTCTAAACAAACTGGGGACCTTTCACTTTATAAAAACAATAGCATTATGATTCCACTTCAACTGTTCTCACTCCATCCTGTGGAATTCTTGAATTTCCAGGTAATAAAGAAGAGTTATTTAAAATTCTCTCAAGCAAGTGAACTGCAATCCCTGTATGGTGGAAGAAGGAGAGCTGTGTCTGGGAGAAAATCTTTGACTGGGTGTGTTCTCAAACTTGGGTGAGTTTGTTCCTGAGGGGGTGGACTGGTCTGAAAGGCTGGCCTGGGGGCAGAGTTGGAGTGCAGCATCTTGACGATGCATGCCCGCCTCTGCCTCCCCAGGGTGCCCTAATGCTGTGCACCACTCCAGATAGCCTCCAGCACTGTGTTCAGATGATGCAGCACTGAAGGGATGCCATATAGCTGTGCCATCATGGCTATGGCACTCTTTCAAGGGCACAAAAAGGAGCTGCTTTTTGCACCTTTGGAAGGCCAGATCAGGGCTGCAGTGTGAGGTCACTGCGGCCCCGATCTGGCTGAAGAAGGGGCGGCTGCATGCTGCCCCTTCAGGGCTGTATGTACAGCCCCTTAGTTCAGTCAAGGATGAGGGTCAGCTGGGATAAGATTGTTGGTTTTACTTTTGGCCTAGTGGTATTGTCTATTGTTCTAGTGTATGTTGTCACCTTCGTCTGTTGGGTCAAGTATGGTTGTTTCTGTGAACTCAGGAAAAGTGTGTGTGTGCTCGTCAGCACTCAGTTTTCTTTTGGGTTAAGACCCAGGTCTTGAGCACCTGGGCTCAGGTGGGCCTTTTGCTCAGAGGAAGTCAGTCAGAGAGTTGCTTGGAGAAGGAGCTAGCAGACAATAGCTCTCTATATAACTATAGCCCCGGTCTCTTGAGCTTGGTGACAGAGCTTGCTGAACAGGCCAAGACAACTGGAGGGGAAACCCAGACTCCTGTTTCGGTGCTTACTTAAGACTTCTGAACATGGACAGTGAGGGAGCTGATGAAGTCACCTGCAACAGTTGTTACATAGAATCATAGAATCATAGAGTTGGAAGAGACCACAAGGGCCATCCAGTCCAACCCCCTGCCATGCAGGAACTCCAAATCAAAGCATCCCTGACAGATGGCCATCCAGCCTCTGCTTAAAGACCCCTAAGGAAGGAGACTCCACCACACTCCGAGGGAGTGTGTTCCACTGTCGAATAGCCCTTACTGTCAGGAAGTTCCTTCTAATGTTGAGGTGGAATCTCTTTTCCTGCAGTTTGCATCCATTGTTCCGTGTTCTAGTCTCTGCAGCAGCAGAAAACAAGCTTGCTCCCTCCTCAATATGACATATGTGCGTTCTTGCCAATGGATGTGGTTAACTTCACCTGTACCAAGTGCAAGTTGGTAGCACTGTTGGAAGAGAAGGTCCAGCAGCTGGAGGCCTGGGTATGTACACTTCAGTGTATTAGGGAGCAAGAGATTTTCCTAGACAGAACAGAATGGTTGGTCCTGGATGGGGAACACACAGAGGAAGTTTCTGGGGAGGAGGTCAGTTCCTATACACCAGAGTAGACAGAGGAATGTAACAAGGAGAAGTAGGAAGCAGGGGATCATTCTGTGAGCTTGCAGGTACAAAATTTATTTGAAGCTCTCTCCCTTATCAGAGATGATGAGCAAGAGAAGCAGGGTCAGTTGTTAGGGAAAGTGTAGGGGACCTTAAGAGTACCACCACAGAGGAGGCTTGTGATGGTGATGGTGGCAGATTTCTTGCTGAGGGGCACAGAATCAGTGGTTTGTTGCCTCTAAGGTTTTGGCTGAGTTTGACTTCTAGAAAATATCTGGATATCTGAAGTCTCCCATTACTACTATGTTTCTTCTTTCTGAGTGTGAGGTCATCTACTCTCGAAAGACATCATCCAGTTCCTCAATGTGACTTGGGAGTCTTTAGTAGACCCCATAATAACGTCCTTTTCAGGATTTAAGTTCTGGATCTCTTCACACGTCTAAATAGCCCTGACATATAATTCTGTTCATCCTCCTTTCCTGTTTGGCCTGTTTCTTTTAAAAAGATTATACCCATCTGTTAAAAAGGTAAAAGATAAAGGTATTCTCCAATGACAAGGTTATCAAGTCATGTCTGACCATAGTGGGCTGTGCTCATCTCCATTACTAGCCAAAGAGTCAGCATTATCAGAGACTATTCTGTGATCATGTGGCCAGCATGATGGCACAGAATGCTGTTTACTATATTCAAATTATGAGAGTCATGCCATGATGCCTATTATATCGTATTTGCTTTGTTGTGCTAGGAATTCAGGTTCATCTTGTTTATTTCCCATGCTCTTTGTATTATGCCATGGGTCCTTCCCCCTTTCTGCCTATGTAAAGTTTTTCCTCTCCCACTATTGGACCTTGCAATCTTTGCCTTGTTCTTTCTACAACAGTTTGAATATTATCTCCAGCCCTTCATGAACTCCTTCCTTCCAAGGTACTGTTTCCTTCCAATTTAAAGCTTTCCTAATCAGACTTTTGGGACAGTTGGCAAAAGTATTTCTGCCAGCTGGTGTGGCATGCAACCCATCCCTTGCCAGAAGCCCTCTCCTGAAACTGCAACCCATGATCCAAGAATCCAAATCATTCTTGACTGCCCCATCTACAGAGGCAATTGTTCACATAGCTATTTTCCTCTCTCTTCCTGGATGAAGCCCTTCAACTGGGAAAAGAGGTGAGATGACAACCTGTGCATCCAGCTCTTTCAACTTCCTATCCAGATTCTCATAATCTCTTATGATATTCTGAAAGCTGTGCCTTACAGTATCATTGGTTCTACATGGACCAAAATAAAGGGGGTAGTGATCAGTAAGCTTGACAAGTCTTGTCAGCCTCCCTGTCCTATCACAGATTTTTGCCCCTGGGAGACAACACACTTCCCTTATTATCTTGTCAGGCCCACAAACCACTGATTCTGTGCTATTTTTCGGGCACAGTACAAGGTGTTGATTTTAACCTATAAAGCCCTACATGGCCTAGGTCCATCCTATCTTAGGGACTGCCTCCCCCACACATTACGATCCTCTGGGAGGAATCTGCTACAGCCCATGAAGACCAGGCTGGTGCAGACCTCCCAGAGGGCCTTTTCAGCGGTCGCCCCTAAGCTATGGAATGACCTGCCGGATGAGATGCGTCTTATGTCATACATTGATGGCTTTAAAAAAGCCTTAATTGCATCTTTTCCAGCAGGCCTTCCTGGATAATGCTTAACATCTACCAGCTCAAAACTCTTAGTCGCAGAGCTCTCCAGCCTTTGCCCATCCATGGCTCAAGGACTCTTAGGCTGTTATGTTGATATTGCTTTTATACTATGTTTTAATTTATTTGATTTAATCCTTTTTTAAGGGGGGAAGGTGGGGATGGATTGGTTATTTTAAACTACTGCTGTTTTAATTTCTTTTGCTGTACCTCACCCTGATTGCTAGCTCAGAGGGGCAGGCTATAAATAAATAAATAAAGTATAATTTTAAATCTGATCCTAACCAATAGGGATGACCTGGTTAATGGGGTGGGATAGTGGTGGGATCCTTAGGTGGGAGTGATCACATTCTCCTGGAGTTTATTGTACAGTGGAAAGGAGAAGCCAAGCATAGTCAGAGACACATTCTAGACTTTAGGACTTCTGTAAAGTTGGGGAAATATTGGGGAAATATTCCTGTGGTCAGGAATAGTAAAAGAGAAGGGAGTTCAGGACAGATGGGAGTTTCTCAAAAGGGAGATGCTGAAGCCATAATTTCAAACTGTTCCAACCAGAAGGAACAATTGGAGGTGTCTCAAAAATATCTGGGTTGATGACTAAAGAACTTTCAACTGAGCTAAGTTTTAAATGGGAGATTGACAAGAAATGGAAAATGGGGGGAATCATCAAAGATGAATGGAAATAAATAACACATAAAGTAAAAAAAAGCTAAAGCATAGAAGGAGCACGGGCTTGTTAGAGAGGTTAAGAACAATAAAAAGGGCTTTTTTGGTTATGTTGCGTAACAAAAGGAAGAAGGAGGAAATGTTAGAGCCATCGAGAAGATAGTGAAATGCTAACAGGGGAGAGAGAAAAGGCAGAACTAGTTAACACCTCCTTTGTCTTAGTCTTCTCAAAAAAGGAAAAGGGTGCTCAACGTGAAAAAAATGGAGCAGAGGACACAAAAGGGAAAATGCAGCACAGAATAAGTAAAGAGATAGAACAGGAATACCGGAATACCTGATTAATTTAAATGAATTTAAGTCTCCAGAACCATATGAACAACATCCAAGGGAGTTAAAAAAACTGACAGAGGTAATCTCAGAGGAACTGGCAATAATCTTTGAGAACTCCTGGAGAACAGGAACAGTCCCAGCCCCATCTTCAAAAAGCAAAGCAAAGCAAAAAATAAAATAAAATAAGTAAAGAGGATGCCAATAATTATTGTCCAATTATTCTGACATCAATACCAGGAAAGATTCTAGAGCTTACCATTAAACAGAGAATGAGTGAACATTTAGAAAGGACTGCCATAATCACAAAAAATCAACATGGGTTTCTCAAAAACAAGTCATGCCAGACTAATCTGATTTTTTATATATTTAATTTACCAGCTTGCTAGATGAAGGGAATGCTGTGTATATAGCATGTCTTGATTCCACTAAAGCCTTTGATAAGCCCCCCTCCCAGATATTCTGACAAAGAAGCTAGTATGGAACCATTATATGGATTTGTAACTGGTTGACAGGCTGAACCCAAAGAGTGCTCAGCAATGGCTCCTTTTCATCTTGGAGAGGAGTGATTAGTGGGATGCCAGAGGGTTCTAGCCTTGGCTCAGTGCTATTCATCACCTTTATTAATAGAGGGCATGCTTATCAAATTTGCAGAAAACACCATATTGGGAGGAGCAGCTAATACCCCACAGGGAAGGTTCATAATTCAAAGTGACTTTAATAGATTAGAAAGCTGAGCCAAAACTAACAAAATTATTTTCCACAGGGAGAAAAGGCAAAATGCACAGATAGAGGATACAGTGCCTCACCAAACTACACCTGGCTTAATAAGACTATACATGAAAGGGATCTTGGAGTCCTAGTAGGCCATAAGTTGAACATGAGTCAATAGTGTGATGCACTAGCTAAAAAAGCCAATGCGATTCTTTATTGTTAACTGCCCTCGAGTCAATCCTGACTCATGGTGACCCTATGGATAAGACATCTCCAAAACTTCCACTACTCTGCTTAATTTCTGCAGTCCATTAATCTAAAATGTGGCCTTCCTCTCTTCCTACTTCCCTCCACTTTCCCCAGCATTATTGTCTTTTCCAATGAATCCTTCCTTTTCATGATGTGCTTGAAGTATGACAACATGAATTTGGTCATCTTGGCTTCCGGGGAAGTTTCTGGCTTGATCTGCTCTAGTGACTTTTTCACACGTGGACCTATGTACTTCCATCCCAAAAATTATGAAAGTGCTGGTATCCCAGAAAAGCAAGTCCATTTGCTATTCATTATAACACACAGAGCACAAGGGGTTAAAAGCACATTACTTAGGGTCCAATGAGAATTTGCTTATCAAAAGGAGACAAACTCCCAACTTAGAAACACCTTTTCTGTGCATGCTCCAAACTGTCATTTCCACAAGTGCCCGTCTACATGCTCCAGAGATGGGAGGGATACTGGGGGGGGGGGGGATCCTCTTTGCTCCAGAAGCTTTGTCAGAGGAAGGCAGAATGAGGCTTTCCTTTGCAAACTCCGTAAAATCATACACAAAGACACACACACAAGAGGGAGAGAAAAAGGAGGGGGCTAGGTCCATAAACCTGCCTGATTCCAGCGAGGGCTGATACTCCCCGATGCCCTCCTTTTCCAGGGCATGTCCTCCATTTTTCCCTCCTGCCAGGAGGAATGCCAAAACATCTCCTTTTGCCTTCTCCCAGTAGCTGTCCCCTTAATTAGAGGCTGCAAAGAGGAAGAGAGGAACAGGATAAGGGAAGTGTGTGAGAATCCCTTTAAGGACAAGGCTGCCTTCCTCTCCCAGGCACAGAAAGGGACCCTGGGAAATCTGGGAACCGGAGGCATAATAGGGAATACAATGGCTTGTTTGATTCTACCTTTTGTGCTGATTTGTATATCTTTGCATTTTAGAATCTTTTCTAGTTGTTTTGGAGCCACACTCCCCATTCTTAATCTTCTTCTGATCTCCTTATTGCAGTCCCCATTTTTTATCAATGTTTGATCCCAGGTACGGGAACGTTTTACTATTTTGATTTCTTCATTGTCATTGTTGAACTTGTAAAGGTCTTCAGTGGTCATTATTTTTTGTTTTCTTTATGTTCAGTATTAAGCCTGCCTTTGCATTTTCTTCTTCATTCTTCCTTAGTAGGTGTTCCAGGTCTTTGAGGTTTTCTGCTAGTACTATGGTGTCATCTGCATATCTTATATTGCTGATATTCCTTCCTCCTTATTTTCACTTCTCCTTCTGTATCCAAGCCTGCTTTTCTTATAATATGTTGTGCATACAAGTTGAACAGAAACGGTGAAAGGATACAGCCTTGTCTGACCCCTTAGCCAATTGAGAACCACACAGTTTCTCTGTGTTCTGTTCTGACAGTAATTTCTTGTCCTGAGTACAGATTCCTCATAAAGCACTCCCATGTCTTTAAGGGCATTCCATATCCTTTCGTGATCTATGCAGTCAAAGGCCTTGCTATAATCTACAAAGTACATACAGATTTTCTTTTGGAATTCCCTGGTGTGCTCCATTAGCCATCGTATGTTTGCAATATGGTCTCTAGTGCCTCTAACTTTCCTGGACCCCACTTGAACCTCTGGGATTTCTCTCTCCATGTATGGTTGAAGTCTATGTTGCAGAATTTTAAGCATGATTTTGCTTGCATGGGAGATCAGTGCTATGGTCCTATAGTTGTTGCAGTCTCTTGTGTCTCCCTTTCTTGTGGATGGGGATGTATATTGATTGCTTTCAGTCTGTTGGCCATCATTTTGTTTTCCACATCTGCTGACATACGTTGGATAGCTAGAGTTGACTCTGTCAGTGTGGACTGCAACAGTTCAATTGGAATATCAGGCTCTTCTGGCAGCAGCAGGATGAAAAGGTTGGAGAGGAGACCGGGGCATGGGGCTTGAAGGGGGTCTGTTTCTACCGAAGGAGGAGGACTGCAGGATTATCCTAGCCATGGTGATCAGACCGAAGAGCAGCTGAGCTTGCTAATGGCTGCCATTGACACTGAGTCCAGCCAGCTGTTTCTTTTAGATCTTCAGTAGTTTTTCTTCTTCTCTTCGCTTACTGTTATAAGAATTCCCAGCTCGCTTGCTTTGGACTTGGAAGGAAGCCACGAAGTGCCAATTTAAGTTCTGCTGCACATCAGGAATTGTTTTTTCCCTCTCCTTTCTTCCCTCTTGGAGGAGGAGGGAGAGATCAAACAGTTTCTAAAGAGCTGTAAATTAAAAAGAGAGCACTGAAGTGGACCCAAGCCAATTAACAAACTGATAAGATTTTCTTCTATTATTAGCAAAGCAAAGTGGCTGTTTCTGAAACTTCTCATTGCTCTTTTGCTTTTTTTTTTACTACGTAGTCAAGATGGTGGCTGCCATGTGGAATTAAGTAAATAAATCTGGAAGACAAAGCTGGATACAACGAAGCAGGTCTATATTTTTTTCTCTATTATAAGATTAAATAGGATATTTAAATGCTGAATTTAATTTAATGAACAGTAGGAAGAAGAGAGAGAAGTGAGATATAGAGAGCCCAGATGGCTTTTTTAAAACTCTTCTTACGAATTGGACCTGAGGGTTTCAAGAAAGGTTGCATCGGAAAGAGGAGTAGGAGACGACGAAGGATATTAGTTTGGTTCTGCTGGAATAATTTTACAAATTTATTATGAGCTGTGGGGGTTTGAAAAATTTGGTTTTCGTTATTGTGGATATATCAAATTGAAATAAAAGAAAGATTTTGACGGAAAGAGGACGGGAGGAGGAGACATCAACAGATCTATGTGATTGGTTTAGTTTGTTTTAGAAAGAAAAATACTTAGAACGCAATTGAAAATAAGAATTTTGAAAAAGGAGATGCAGAAGAAGACATTTGAACATTCTACAATAAATAGGTTATAAATAGCTTATAAAGAAACATACTGTGGTTTTGTTGGCTCTAATAGAAGATGGGAAAGAGGACTGTTTGATGAGATTTTTTTATAAGTGTTCTAAACAGATTTGTTTGAGCATCATTAAGAAGACTACGTTGGACTATATTTACTAGTTTTTTTTGTTTTTGAGACTTTTTTGGATTTTGGAATTTTTTTGAGAAGTTTGCAAAAAATTTTTGGAAAATTTTGAGAAATATGAGAATTGGTGGATAACTACAGTGACTTTACTTTCTTTAACTGTAAAAAGACATAGAATATAAAATCTATTTAAGATTTGGATCTTTGTAAAGTTTGGGATTTTTTTTGAAATTTTGGAAATTTTGAGCAACTTGAGAATTGGTGGATAATTACTGTGACACTGTATTTTTCAACTGTAAGAGACATAGAATACTAATTTCATTCAGGATTTGGAATTTTGTAAAGTTTTGGAAAATTTTAGAAAATTCTGAAAATTTTGAGAAATTTGAGAATTGCTGGACAATTACTGTGACTTTGTATTCTTCAACTGTAAGAGATATAGAATATTATTTAATTTAAGATTTGGAATTTTGTAAAATTTGGGAAATTTTTTGAAAATTTTGAGAAATTTGGGAATTGGTGTATAATTATGGTGGCTTTGTATTTTTCAATTATAAAGGACATAGAATATTAATTTTACTTAAGATTTTAAAATTTGGGAAATTTTGAATAATTTTTGAGAATTTTGGAAAATTTTGAATATTTATGGAAATTTGAGAATTTGTGGATATTAATGTGTTAATGAATCTCTTAATTGAAGGGGATATATATTACTAACTTTAATCAATATTTGGAATTTTGCAAAGATTTTGGAAATTTTGTAAATTCTCTGAATACTTAAGAAGATGGCGTCACAGGAAAAAAAAACACCTCTACCTTCAAGAAGAGGTTCAACAGATGAACCTCTGGGTCCGACAATGACATTTTTGGAAGAATTCAAGAAGCTTAAAGAAGAGATGTGAGCAAAAATGGATCAGGACCTTAAAAATTATAGAAAAGAAGCAAAAGAAGATATGCACAAAGAGCTTAGTACATTTGGTAAAAAAAAAAAAACCTAGATAAAATTAATAAAGATATAGAACACTTACAAATGGATACAAAAAAAATTAAAGACCAAAACAGAAGAACTGGAAAATTTAAACAGAGAAATACTGGACAATGAGAAAGGAGACAGGATCCTGTTTCAAGAAATTCATTATTGTGAAAGATGTCTGAAACTAAGAGGAAACACTTAAGGAAGAGTTACATGAAACCATGACTTTGTTGTTGGCAAACTATATTGAAATTTCGGGTGACGAAATGGACTTAGCAATTGATCGTGCATTCCGTGTTAACTCTGCTATAGCTAAAGAGAAAAAACTTCCACGCGACATTGTTATCTCTTATAAAATCTAAATGGCAAGATCAGATCATTCAAAAAATCTACATTGAAGATTTAACATTCGAAGATTCTACTATAAAAATTTATAAAGATATCCTATTAGAAGTATTGAAGAGGATACAGGATTATAAATTTTTAACAACAGAACTTCATAAAAGGAACATATATTCATGGGAAAGGATTGAAGGTGTTTCAGTTCTTTACAAACAAAAGAGATTCAAGATGAATACAGTACTGAAAGCTAGGGATTTTCTGAGAAGACTTCATCGTGATGAAGAAAAAGGACCACAAGAAGAGTTCAAGAGGCAAACTAGACAGGAGACTAAGAAAAAAGGAGAAGCAGCAGAAGGTGAGCCAAATCGAAAACTTACACCAGAGTTGGACATACTAATACAAGGAGAGGAAGAGAGAGAAAGAGTGGACAGTTAATAGAGGAGGTTAAAGAGAACTAAATATATTATAAAGTATTAATTTAAAGATATCAATGAATATTGGATCTTGGAATGTAAAAGGATTACATTCTAAGTTTAAACATAGTAAAGTATTTCATTATTTGGCAAAGAAAAAAATTGGATATAATATGTCTATAAGAAATCAAAATAAAATAAAAAGATGTTGCTTATTTTTGAAATCCTAAATTTGGACAATGTTTTATTGCAGCAAATCCAAAAAGAAAGAGCGGCACTGCAATATACATAAATAATAAATTTGAAGCTGTGGAGATATGCAAAGAAGAAGAAGGCCATTTTTTAGCAATTGAACTACAGGTTGAAAGGAAAAAAAATCTGCTATTAGGTGTTTATGCGCCCTTGGATGGAAAACAATTTTTTTTCCAAAAAAATTGGTGAAAAATTAAGAGAACTTGAATATGAAAACTTCATAATTGTAGGAGAATTCAATGGAGTAGTTGACCCAAGCAGAGATAGAACATCTAAGAAAACAATAAAGAAACATCAAGGTAAACTCCCCACCTCCTTTTTGGAACTGGCAAATGAATTTGACTTGACAGACGTATGGAGAAAAATTAATTCTTCCTTAGATGGTCATACTTTCTTGTCAGAATTGCACAAATCAACTTCTTGGATAGATATGTTCTGGATTTCTAGTTCACTGGTACCAAGTGTAAAGGAAATGACAATCTCACCAAGATTGCTATCAGACCATAACTTAATATCTGTGCAATTACAATTTAACATCAAAATATTTTCATGGAAATTAAATGATTCATTATTACATGATCAAAGCTTTCTAAACAAAGAAAAACAGATTTTGCAGAACTTTTAAATTGAGAATTCTGGGGAAAAAAACATTACATAAAGTGATTTGGGACACAAGCAAGGCGGTGATGAGAGGGGTTCTAATACAGAGGGGTGTGGAAATGAAACAGAAAAAAGAAAAGGAAATGCAAAAACTGGAAGAAGAAACGAGACAAGCTGAAAAAGAAGTTGCAAAAGATCCGACGAATGATCAAAAGGGGAAGGGATATAAATTGTTGAGAAAAAAACTTGAAGCAAAGAGTTCTGAGGAGGTGGAAAGGAAGTTAAAATTTATAAAACAATTTGTTTTTGAAAAGGCAAATAAATGTGGTAAATGACTGGCACATAGGATGAGAAACATAAAAAATTAATTACACAGATAAACACAAGCAAAGGAACTTGTGTTAAACAAGAACAAATTGAAAAATATTATTCACAACTGTACAAAAGGGACAACAAGTGAGGTTTATCACACTAGAGGGCAAACAGGATTTAAACAGGAATTAAACAGGAAATGCCCTATGTTAAACATAAGGCATTTCCTGTTTAATTCCTGTTTAATTCCTGTTTAAATCCTGTTTGCCCTCTAGTGTGATAAACCTCAGACAAAAGGAAGAAATAAAGAATTATCTTGATAAACAATGCATCAAAAATAAATAAACAACAAGAGACACTGAATGCTACTATTACAATAGAATCAGTAATCAAGAAGTTAAAATTGGATAAAGCTCTGGGGCTGGATGGATTCACAGCAATATTTTATAAGGAATTCATAGAGGAAATTAAATTACCTTTAGTTAAAACTCTGAATGATATAAAAGAATATGGAATCCCTGAGTCATGGAAAAGTGCAAACATCACAGTAATTCCTAATGAAGGGAAAGATTCTTCACAAGTAGCTAATTACAGACCAATTTCTTTACTGAATATTGACTATAAAATCTTTACAATGATTTTAGCAGATAGATTCAAAAAGATGTTACAGGATTACATTAAAGAAGATTCCTTCCAAGAAGACAATTGAACGAAAATACCAGATTTGTCATTGATATTCTAGAATATTACCAGAGAAATAATCATAAAAAGTTAGGTTTAATATTCTTGGATGCCGAGAAAGCGTTTGATAGCGTCAACTGGAATTGCATGTTTGAAATAATGAGAAGAATGGAATTAGGAGCGGACTTTGAAACTTGGATAAGAAAGATATATGAAGATCAAAATGCACAAATTATAATCAATGGGAATAAATCAGAACGGATCGAGATTGAGAAAGGTACAAGACAAGGCTGTCCAAAATCACTGCTTTTATTCATTATGGTTTTAGAGGTGTTACTCAACAGAATTAGAGATGACTCAACAATAAGTGGCACTCAAATTAAAAGTTACAACTACAAATTGAAAGCGTACGCAGATGATGTTTTGATTGTAACAGAGGACCCAATAAAGCAAGTACAACGGCTGTTTGAAGTGATTGAGGAATATGGGAAAATATCAGGTTTTAAAGTAAATTATCAAAAAACTGTTATGATCACGAAGAACTTAACGAGTAAAGAAAAACAAGATCTAGGAGGGATTACCGATTGCCAGGTGAAGAAGAAGACGAAATACTTAGGAGTTTGGATAACTGATAAAAACATGGAACTTTTTGAGAACATCTATAAACCAAGATGGAAAGAAATTTAAAAAGATATGGAAAATGGTCAAAATTGAATTTGTCTTTGTCAAAATTGAGGCAATTAAGATGATGATCCTACTGAAAATAAATTTCCTGTTTCAAACTATTCCCATTCTAATTAATGGGAAAATATTTAAAGAATGGCAGAAAGATTTAAATTTATTCATACGGAATAACAAAAAGCCACATGTGAATCGGAAGACAATGACATACCAAAAAGAAGTTGGTGGAGGAGGAATTCCAGACCTAAAGCTTTACTATGAGGCAAATGTATTAAATTCGATTAATGAATGGATCAGGCTGAAAAATGAAAAACTCCTTAACTTAGAAGGATTTGATAACAGGTTTGGTATTCTCAGAAAAGGCAAAGGGTGCTCAATGTAAGGATAATGGAGCAAAAGACAGAATAGAGGAATTTCAGCACAGAATAAGTAAAGATATAGTACAGGAATACCTGGTTAACCTAAATGAATATAAGTCTCCAGGACCAGATGAACTACATCCAAGGGTATTAAAAGAACTGGCAAATGTAATATCAGAATCACTGGAAATAATCTTTGAGAACACTTTGAGAACAGGAGAAGTCCCAGCAGACTGGAGGAGGGCAAACGTTGTCCCCATCTTCAAAAAGGGAAAAAGAGGATTCCAACAATTATCGTCCATGGATTGGATGAGGAAAAACCGATTGAAACTTAATCCAGACAAAATGGAGGTGCTCACAGTCACAGGCCTGAAACCAGGTTTGGGAATACAACTTCCAGTCCTGGACAGAGTCACACTCTCCTCAAAGGACTCTGTTCGCAGTCTGGGGGTACTCCTTGACCCATCGCTCCACATGACAAGTCAGGTGAATGCGACGGTCAGGAGTGCCTGTTATCAGCTCCGGCTGATACACCAGTTGCGCCCTTTCCTGGAGATGAGGGATCTGGAAACTGTGATACATGCACTGGTAACCTCATGTTTGGATTACTGTAACACACTCTACATGGGGCTACCCTTGTGCCTAACCTGGAAACTACAACTGGTCCAAAATATGGCAGCCAGACTTCTTGCAGGAACATCTAGGAGAGAGCACATCACTCTTGTGCTTAAAGCTCTCCACTGGCTGCCGACCAGTTTCTGGGCACAGTAAAAGGTGTTGGTTTTAACCTTTAAAGCCCTACATGGTTTGGGTCCATCCTATCTAAGGGACCGCCTCTTCCCATACGAACCTCCCCGCACACTTCGGTCCTCTGGGAGGAACCTGCTGCAGCCCATGAAGACCAGGCTGGGGGCTTTTTCGGCTGTTGCCCCCAGGTTGTGGAATGACTTGCCGGATGAGATGCGTCTAATTTCATCTTTAGAAGGTTTCAAAAAAGCCCTAAAGACGCATCTCTTCCGGCAGGCCTTCCCAGAGAATGCGAACATCCCCCGGCTCCAAACTTAGGTTTTAGAGTGGCTTTTCCCCCCTATGGGGAAAAGGGAACTGGGGATGTTTAGCCTGGAGAAGAGAAGGTTAAGAGGAGATATGATAGCCCTGTTTAAATATTTGAAGGGCTGTCATATTGAGGAGGGAGCAGGCCTTTTTTCTGCTGCTTCAGAGACTAGGACGCGGAAAAATGGACATAAATTGCAGGAAAAAGAGATTCCACCTCAACATTAGGAGGAACTTCCTGACAGTAAGGGCTGTTCAACAGTGGAACACACTTCCTCGGAGGATGATGGAATCTCCTTCCTTAGAGGTCTTTAAGCAGAGGCTGGATGGCCATCTGTCAGAGATGCTTTGATTGGGAGTTCCTGCATGGCAGGGGGTTGGACTGGATGGCCCTTGTGGTCTCTTCCAACTCTATGATTCTATGATTCTATGGTATGATAAAGCGGCTATACCCAAAGATTTTTCACACCACTTGATTAGGAGATCCTTATTTAAAACATGGGAAAAAATTAAGAACAAAACATTTCGAGAAATATGTTTGTTGGCATCTTCTCAAAAAGCATTTTTTGGAAGGTGGAAGTATCTCGACATTTGGCTGACTTACAAAACATTTTAATCAAATCAAGTAATAATACATATGAAATGAAAGCAATCAAAAACTTGAAACAACTTCACCCTGAGCAGGTAAGGGAAAGTGGGCGGGGGGGGGGCGCGTTGCTATAGTCCATAAAACCAACCTAACCTTGACCAGGAAACCTGTCCGGAAAACGACCCACATCGAGTGCGTGTACCTCAGCCTGAAGACCAGGGATAGTCTGGGGATTCTGTTGGTATACCGGCCACCCTGTTGCCTAACAGACTCCCTAACCGAGCTGACTCAGCTGGTCTCTGAGCTGTTGTTGGAGTCACCCAGGCTTCTGGTCCTGGGTGACTTCAACATCCCTCTCAAGACCAGCCCTTCTGATCTATCTGGAGCAGCTCGGGAGTTCGTGGAATCTATGACAGCCATGAACCTATCCCAGTTGGCCACGGGCCGACCCATTGTGCAGGTCACACACTCGATGGGTTTTTTAGTACGGAACAGGAGTATCCGTGGGCGGAGGTAAGGGAAACCTCCGCTCTGTCATGGACAGATCATTTTCTGATCAAGGTGGAACTAAGAGCAGCGTTTCATCCCCCCGGGGGTGGCGGACCCATTAGAATGGTCTGCCCTCGAAGGCTCATGGAACCAATTGGTTTCCAGAAGGCCTTAGAGGGTCTAATGGTTGGCAATGCTGGTGATCATGTTGAAGCCTTGGTAAATACCTGGAACACTGATCTTCCCAAGGCTATTGACACGATTGCCCCTGAGCATCCTCTCCAACCCGCCCCAAGCACAAACCCTGGTATACGGAAGAGCTCAGGGAGATGAAGCGGGTTGGACGATGACAAGAGCGCAAGTAGCGGAAGACTCGACTCCTATCTGACAAGACTCGCCATAGGCAGCATCTCCGTGCCTATCGGGAGGCTTTGCGTGCAGCGCAAAAATCCTTCTGCTCTGCACGCATTGCGTCTGCAGAGTCTCGCCCAGCAGAACTGTTTAAGGTGGTGGGGGAGCTGACGCAAGTTTCCCCTATGCCGAATCCCCTACTTAACCCTACGTCAGCCTGCTGTGATGCGTTTAACATCTTCTTTGCAGATAAAAACTCTTGGATAAGAGCCAACTTGGATGCCACCTTTTCTCCAGATCCTATAGGTGAGGTGTCTAGCGGCTCCGTTGCTGTCACATTACTGGATGAGTTTCAATCTGTAAGTACTGATGACGTGGACAAGCTACTTGGAAGTATGCAGAAGACAACCTGCCCTCTCGATCCTTGTCCATCTTGGCTGGTCGTCCAGGGGGGAGAAGCACTGAGAGTGTTTCTTCGGAACACAATCAATGCTTCTTTCAGGGAGGGCATCTTACCATCCTATCTCAAGGAGGCGGCAGTTAAGCCCATCCTAAAAAAGCCCTCCCTTGACCCCCTGGACAGAAACAACGATAGACCAGTGTCCTTGCTCCCATTTTTAAGCAAGGTGATCGAGAGGGCAGTTGCCATCCAACTCCAAGCAGTCTTGGATGAAGCCGACTACCTTGATCCATTTCAAACCGGCTTCAGGACAGGACATGGAGTGGAGACTGCCATGGTTGCACTGACCGATGACCTCCGCTTGAGTATTGACAGGGGTAGTGTGACCCTGTTAGTGCTCTTGGATCTCTCAGCGGCCTTTGATACTGTAGACCAGTCCATCCTTTTGGGTCGGTTGAGGGAGTTGGGAATCGGAGGCACTGCTTTCCAGTGGTTCTGATCCTTTCTCTCTGACAGATCCCAAAGGGTGAGGCTCGAGGACAGTTGCTCTTCCAAAATTGAGCTTAATTGTGGTGTCCCTCAGGGCGCCCTCCTGTCCCTGATGCTATTTAACATCTATATGAAGCCACTGGGTGAGATCATCCGGAGGCATGGAGCTCAGTGTCTTCAGTACGCTGATGACACTCTGATATACCTCTCCATGACTAGATCATCGGCTCAGTCTTCAGATGGCGCCTCCCCTCTCAATGACTGTCTTGTGGCGGTAATGGATTGGATGAGGGAAAACAGATTGAAGCTAAATCCAGGCAAAATGGAGGTACTAACAGTTACCGGTCCGAAACCAGGTTTGGGAATACAGTCTCCAGTCCTGGATGGAGTCACACTCTCCTCCAAGGACTGTGTTCGCAGTCTGGGGGTACTCCTTGACTCTTCGCTTCACATGACTAATCAGGTGAATGCGACAGTCAGGAATGCCTGCTATCAGCTTCGGCTGATACACCAGCTGCGCCCTTTCCTGGACACGAAAGACCTGGAATCTGTGGTACACGCTCTAGTAACCTCACGTCTGGATTTCTGCAACGTGCTCTACATGGGGCTACCCTTGTGCCTAACCCGGAAACTTCAATTAGTTCAGAATATGGCAGCCAGGCTTATCACTGGAACACCAAGGAGAGAGCACATAACACCAGTGCTCAAAGCTCTCCATTGGCTGCCCATTAGTTTCCGGGCACAGTACAAGGTGTTGGTACTAACCTTTAAAGCCCTGCATGGCTCAGGCCCATCCTACCTTAAGGACCGCCTCTTCCCGTATGAACCGCCCCGCACACTTCGGTCCTCTGGGAGGAACCTGCTGCAGCCTATGAAAACTAGGCTGTCCCATACCTCCCAGAGGGCCTTTTCAGCTACTGCCCCTAAGCTTTGGAACGGCCTGCCGGACGAGATGCGTCTCATTACATCACTGGCTAGTTTCAAAAAGGCTTTAAAGATGCATCTTTTCCGGCAGGCCTTTCCTTGAAGGAGGAAATAAATGGAACATCTACTCCCTGCTCTGAAAACATAGATGGAACCGGGAATTATCTCAGCTGCCCTTTGCCCAAACCTGCTGAGTTCACTTAATGCGGATTTGCACGTGGAGAGTTCATGAGACTGCACTGGTTTTAATAATTGTTGACCAATTTTAATTGTACTAATTTTAATTTGTCTTGGTTTAATTAAGTTTTAAGGGGGGCGGTTGGGGAGGGATATGATTGTTGTTTTTACTCTGTATCCTTTTTAATCTATTGTACTCCGCTCCAAGTATTTTATTAGAGGAGCGGGCTATAAATAAACATTATTATTATTATTATTATTATTATTATTAATATTCAGATTAAAGAAAGATTTAAAATAGACCAGACATTACAAGACTTTGAAAAAGAAACTTCGGGTTTGTCAAATATTTTATTAAATACAGATGACAAAAAGACTGCTATATTACATAAATTTCTTAGGGATCTTGAACAAGAAAAGGAACCTCTTTTGAATACAATGAGATAAAATGGGCTTCAGATATACAAAATACTATAGAGATGGATAGTTGGGAGAACGCAAGAGAAAGGACTAAATAATTCACTAAATGTCAAAACCTCCGAGAAAATTATTGGAAAATGGAACATAGGTGGCACTTAACACCAAGCAAGATAACAAAAATTTATAAAACAGGTCTGGATCTATGCTGGAAATGTGAAAAGGCACCAGGAACTTGGTTTCATGTTTGGTGGAAATACCTGATTTGGACCTTTGGTGGGTAAAAATTCATGAATTTCGAGAGATGGACATTCTCACTGGCCGTTTATCTAATAAAGATGCTACACTAATAGAGAAAGAGTGGGACCAGATAATGAAAAATTGCAGGTTAGAGACATAAGAATGCAGACACAATAACCTACAAGCAACTTATTTGTAATATAACATTTAAGAAATTGTACGATTTGGGAATATATACTTCGAGGCAACAGGAATTAAAAAGAGAAAGTGACATTAAAAAAAAGAGAGAATAATGAAATGTATGGGTATAGTGTTTGGGAATTGTTTTTAAAGTGACTTTGGAAGTATTGATTTGTAAACGTCAATATATTTTCTGATACAATGTAGTGACTTGAAGCTTTTTTATTGTTTTTGTATATAAAATGCTTCTATTTAAAAAAAACCAACAACAGTTCAATTAGAATATCATCTGTTTCTGGTGATTTGTTTTTTACTATTTCTCTCATTGCAGTTTCCACCTCGCTTTTTAGAATTTGAGGTTCATCTTGAAATAGATCTCTTGTTCTTCCCTTTTTGTTGCTGTCTTCTATTTTTCTGCATTGGTCACTGGAGTAATTTTCTTTATTTTTCCGCACAAGCCGTTGTACCGTTGTACCATTGCATTCATAATTCTTAGTTTGTTCCTATTTCCCTTTTGTTTTTCTTCTCTTCCTTTCTTTATTGCTTGTAGTGTTTTTTCTATCATCCATATTTTTTCCCCTTTCTGTTTGTTTATTGCAAGTGTCTGTCTGCATTCTAGGATGTATCAATAGAAGTATAATGTCTAGATCAAGGGAGGTAATTGTGCCAATAGTGCTTTGGTCAGGCCTCACCTGGAATACTGCATCCAATTCTGAGCACCAAAATTTAAAGGAGATGGGGCTTTCTAGATTGGCAGGAAAGTGTGACATGAAGTTGCCTTTTCCTTAATGCTTAGCAGCTGCACCACAGCCTTTAGATGGAGCTGCGCTGTTCCGCAGTTTTTAAAAAAGAAGCTGGGAAAACCAGCAACTTTTTAAAGGTGCTTCTCCCCTAAAACACAAAAAAAGCGTTTTCATGGCACACTTTCCCTTTTTCTCATCTAAAGGCTAGAGTTTAATGCAGCCATGAACACACTTCTTTTTGTCAATCTAGAAAGCCCTATTGACAAGTTGGAGTATGCCCAGAGGATGCAACCAAAATGATGAAGGGTCTGAAACCATGCCTTATGAGGAGAGACTTAGGGAGCTGGATATGTTTAGCCTGGAGGAGAGATGGTTAAGAGGTGATATGATAGCCCTGTTTACATATTTGAAGGAGTATCTTATTGTGGATGGAGCAAGCTTTTGTTTTCTGCTGTTCCAGAGAATAGGACCCAGAGCAATGGATTCAAACCAGATGATTCCAGCTGAACATTAGGACGAACCTCCTGACAGTTAGAGCTATTCGACAGTAGAACATACTCGTTTGAATTGTGATGGAGTCTCCTTCTTAAACAGAGGCTGGATGTCTGGGGGTTGGAATGGATGGCACTTGTGTGGTCTCTTTCAACTCTGTGATTCTATGAACTCTAGTGTCTCATCAAACTACCGATCCCATGGTTCCACAACATGCAACCATGGAAGTTAAGGGGAATCATAGTGCAAAGTTGTGGAGCCACAGGATGGATATAGTCAAAACTTTCAGATGTGAACTCACATTTAACACAGATATTTGCCAAAAAATAAGGAAGAATGGAAAAATCTCCAAAGAGAAATACAAACAGTCAGTACTTGTAGAAGCCAGAAAAGTTAAAGCTCAGAATAAGCTTAGGCTTTGTTGTTGTTGTGTAGCCAAGAGCCTAGTTGGGGAATTTTTTTATTATCTCAAGTTGCGAGATGGGTCGGCTACAATAACCTTGCGAGGTCACCTCCTGCTGTGTATACTAAGAAGACCAGGGGTCCAAGAAATTGAGCAGAGACAGGCTTGTCTAATTAATATCCAATTTATTAAGGGGAGAAAGACAATCACACAATGCACTTACACACACACACACACATACAAGGCTAAGGAAAGTCAGTAGTTAGCATTGGGGATAGTTTGAGGCTTGACTAGGGTGATGCTTACCAAAGTGTAGATTCTCTTCTGGGAATCAAATGGCTGAGAGTGGGTCTGGAACAAGTTCACTCCGCAACTTGGGTTTGAGCGGGACTTATCGGTGTCTAGGTTCAAAGATCAGACTGACTGCAGTATGGAGACCTCGTAATCTGGCACACTGAGTGCCTAAAACTGGGACTTTTTATAGGGGAAAAACCTCTTCTGACAAAAGTGCTTAATAGTGGACTAAATGTCTGGATAATAGGGTCTGATGTTCTTAAGAGGATTAATCTATTGTGGAGGCATCCTGAGGAATGGTATCAGGATATCAAGAATTCTGAGGAAGAGGGAAGTCAGCGGATTAAGGAGGACAAACATTACACCTTCTAATGGCTAGGTGATGATCCCATTGCGACTTCCTAGACTATCTGGTCACAATATTTGCTAAGAGGGGAATTCCCTTTGAGGCAGTGATTCTGTGACCTCTTGCTTCACCTTACAGGATTAAACCAGCAGCCAGGGTTCATCTAGGGGTCATATAAATGGATATCATTTATGCCATGATTTTACACAGGTCACTTCCGGTAACAGTTCCCCACCTCGAAAGCGTTCAGACCCATATGTGTGTGGGGATGAA
Source organism: Urosaurus nigricauda (assembly GCA_034509955.1). NCBI lineage: Eukaryota > Metazoa > Chordata > Lepidosauria > Squamata > Phrynosomatidae > Urosaurus > Urosaurus nigricauda. The sequence continues at coordinate 152,041,140 of JAOEGL010000003.1, forward strand.
TGTCTTTTGCATTAAACCTTTGCCATGGAAAATTTCAGGGTGTCAATTTGGGGAGGGATTCCTACTAAGGGAAGCATGACCACTAGTGTTTCAATGGTGGGGGAAGATGACTATTTGTTCAGGAACCCATTCATATACATCACTCATTCACAAGAGAAACATTAAGCCAAAAGAATTATGGGAAACAAACAACAATAAAAGCATACAATATGCAATGTGATAAGGGCATAACATAGTCCAGTGTGTATCTGAGTCCAATGCTCAGGAGAACAACCATATTTTGAGACCAATGACTGAGAGAGAGTAAATGCAACATGAATCCAAACAGTTTGTGGTTTGTACAGCATCTGGAATGACAGAGTCCATAACAAGTATGCACAGCAATATGGATGCAGAGTTCATCTGAAATATGAATGTCTCTGAGGTATGCCTGGAGATGAGGACACATAGATGTACTGGTGTGGACAGTAAGGTTCGTGAATGGCTTGCAGGGAACAATTCCCTTGCAAGCAGTGTCCATGCGACTGAAACAACAGACCGGTGATATATATCAATGTTCAAAATGCGGGCATGTATGGCCATCTGGCCAGGTAGGATAATGACAGCAATGAACAAGTGAGAATGCGGACAGTAACGTAACAGACAGCGGTTAACTTCTGGAAGCGTAGTCCTAGGGAATCATCTGGGAAGGCGAGGCGGTGGAGGGTTCAGTGGCAGGGACTGAAACATATTGGGTTATGGCAGGATCACTGGAGGACATCAGGGCTCAGATAACCTTCAAACCGGGATGGCAACATGGGATCGGGAACGTTCCGCAGCTTGGAGGGTGGTTTGGAGAGCTTGGCATCTGGGAAGGCAGCAGTAAAGAGGCATCTGATTTCAGGACCGTCGAGGACCATCTGGAACAGGCATGAAGAGAAGCCATCGATTGTGTCATGAAGAAACCTTAGGAAGATGTCCATAGCAGCAGGGCATGGAGGACATATTTGGAGGACGTGGGCATAAGAGTCTCAACCCTGGAGTGGGGAGCATTTGGCCGATTGGAGGACAGCTTGGAGGACCTGACATCTCGGATGGCGACTGCAGGGTCGGGTCCAGATTGTTGTGAAGTGCTGGGGGCTTACCTCCCCATGGAGAATTTAGAGGACAGAGCCAGGACAGGATAGAATTTAACTAGTTACATGCAGTGGGGCAAAGGGAGACCGATTCCTCCCCCCCCTTGCTCCCAACACAGCAGGTTAGTTGGGGTGCGGATACCAGCAGAGAAGAAATAGAGAACCCATCACCAAAATACATACAAGAGACATATACATCTATATCTATAAGAATTACATGCAGACACATAAAGCTGTCTGAGGGCTTAGGGCCCATCACTCAAATAACTATAACAATCACAACCTTACATTGGGCTGAGAGAGTGTGACCGTCACACTGTCTCCAAGCCTGGCACCTTTGGGCATTATAAGGATGCATTCCAAGGCGGGGAGGCACTGAAGCCTCAATTTCTGTTCAATGTCCGATATCGTGGGGCCAATTTACAGGAATTGGGCTTGGCTCCATGGAAGTCCGCTCGGTTAAAAGCAGTGAGGCTCCAGGAGTACTGGGATAAATTTTGGTAAAACTTCTAACCATTGGGCTTGCTGATTAGCAGAATGAAAAGGGCAAAAGAAAAGCAACCACAACAGTAGCAGCAAGTAACATGGAGAGTGATGTGACTGGGAAATAAAACTCAAAACAAAGGTCACAGAATCAGGCGACTCTAGCCCCTAGGCCTGTTGGTAACAAAATACTGCATGGGGAGCAGCATTAAAAGCTTGTACATCACAAGACCAAAACTCTGATAGCCAAAAAGGGAAATATAAAACAAAAGTATCGCCTTGAAATTCAGAGGGCTACCAGCAAAATAAAACAAGAACAATAAGAAAAATGAGAAGCCAGAGTCACCTTTTAGGCTGAGAGAGAGTGATTTCCACTCTGTCTCAAAGTCACAAAACAAAAATGAACACAAAACAACACACACAAAAATAAGTCACCAACGGAAATGGATGGAGTGTGGAGCAGGGTTCTGGGAAGCACAATATAAGGACACATGAAACAAAAAGTTCTGAGAAGACGGCCTTGTGGAAGAAGACTATTTGGTCCCTCCAGCTTCTGGGCATAATCCAAGAAAACTGGGTATATTTTCAGCATGATCCTAGTCTCTGGTCATGTGCAGAGAGCAAAGCAAAACCTGCAGGAGGCAATGTGATAACACTCACAGCGAAGGAGGACCAGAGAGCAAAGCGTGCTATGAGAAATCTACCCTTCTCTAACCCCACATCCAGCAATGGAGAGGAAGATAACTCCTGAGCATGTTTAGAGTGCAGCAACTGGGGAAGACAGGTTCTAAAACACATTGCATCACTTAGAACAGAAGGGGGAAGGCAACAGAAAGAAAAGTTACTTGCCAACTGCCTGGAATCGTGCCAAGCAATTTGAACTGAAAAGAGGCATCACCTCTGAAACCGACTGAAAGGAAGAGGTTGGCAATGTCATCTTTAACCTAGAAAAGACATAGGGTACTGTGGACAAACTGAATTTGTTTAGTCTCTGAGCATGTGGAGAGTGCACGCAGAAGCAACAACTTGGGAAAGACAGGGGGTGCTTGTGAGGCAAAATGGTGAGAACACACCTAAAATTGCTAAGAGAAGGGGAAGAGAAATTCTTCTGGTTAAACAGTGGGTGTCCTGTCCTACATAGATTGTGGAGGACAAGAAAGGTCTAAGAGAAAGGAATAGGGGGACCTATTCGAATGAGGCTTATCTATAGAGACAAAGACACTCAGATGTATGAATTTCAAGGCTCTGAACCAGACAGAGTGGAGGGAGTTTCCCAAATCTCAACAAATAACAAATTGTTATCAGTTAAAAGGAGGATGAGGTTGTGACTTGTGCTAATAAAAGCCTGCAGCCATCAACTATATTGTATTGAAGCTTCAAGCAAACAAAAGGATTCCATTTTGGTTGAGAGTCAGTAGCTAAGACCTTTTTCACAGGTAGACTGTGCTGACCTGAGGCTTTTTATAACTACTTAGTAGAAAACAAAGACACTTGGGATCATGAATTAGTCCCTTCTAATAACACAGATTTCAGACAAACAGGAAGTTGCCTTCATACAGTCAAGAAAACAGACAAACAAGCAAGAACAACAATTAATGGGGTGATAGGATTACAATCCCTATTTGGACTATACTGGCCAGCCAAGTCTTATGCAAATTAAATACTTCAAGGGAAAAAGGGGGCTCCTTTGTCCTGGTTATGCAAGCTGGGCTGACCTTGTAGTGAGATATGGAACTCTTGCAGTCTGGAAAAAGTAGCTTTTCAAGAACCCAAGCACTTGGTTTTATTTCATAAAAATGTTCACAAAATTCTCTTTGCCTGCAAGACTTGTGCACCCAAAAAGGAATTATAATCTTATCACAACTCAGAACAACCATGTATCGCAAATTTGGGTTCAAGAGAAACTAGAAACTCTGGTCCCATTACAGAACTCTAGCACAATTCTTTTGTACATGGCTTAGAAACAAAATGGGGCTTTTTAGACCGCCCCAAAAGGGGCGGTCCAAACTCGCCCCTTCTGACGGCGGGATGACGCTGAGGCTGCCGCACGGGCAGCCTCTAGGCCTCCTCCCGCCGCTTTTGGAGGCCGCGGGGAACCGGCAAAGTGCCGGTTCCCCGCGGCCTCCAAGCGGGGTGCAGCGGGTGCTCTGGGCACCCGCTGCACCCCGCTTCCCTTGGCGGGGCTCAAGGGAGGAAGGGGCCGCCACTGCGGCCCCTTTCTCCCTGGGTCTTTGCCGCGGCCATCTAAAGGCCGCGGCAAAGACCCGCCGCAAGAAAAGAGCTCCGAGAAGGAGCTCTTTTTTTGCGCTGCGGGAAGGGCGCGATTGGCGCCCTCCCACGGCGCAAAAGCGTCATAACGTGCGCAGCGCGTCAAAACGCTGCGCACGTGATGATGCTTGTACGGCGCCACCGTGTAGAAGCCGCCATCTTTAAATGGCGGCTTCCACGCGGTTTAGGCTTAGGGAGGGTATAAAAGCTACGCCCTCCCTAACCCTAAAAGCGGGCTTTTTAGCCCTAAACGCGCCTTTTTTTGCCCGTCTAAAACGGGCCAATATCCTTTCCAAGCAAATTTATCACTGAGGACTTTTTCAGACATGGGAAATTGGAAGTATAATCCAAGGGCAATCCAAACGCAATAATGGGGTTTCACTTTATTGCGAATTAGAGCTTCTCACGCAATTTCGGGCAAGAAGGGGTTATTTTCGGGTAATGGGAAGTCATTCCGAATGCCTTCCAAACGCAATGGGGATTCACGTGAATTCTCATTGGCTTCATATGAAGTTGGGAGAAATTCCTCCCGTGTGAAAGAGTCCATAGAGATGCCCAATCTGTAGATCCAAGTATAACCTTTGAATTTTAATATCTTAAAGTCTGAAAACTTGTTGTATTCAATAGAAGAGAAGGGCACTGAAGGCACACAGAAACTGAATGGAGGAAGAGACATTGGTATTGGGTTGAGACAGTGTAACTCTTTTGGGTCACACTATCTCAGGAAGGAGAATGAAGGACAAGACTCATGGAAGAGAGCAAGATCTTGCTTAAAGCAGCAAAAGAAGAACTCTATTGGGCTATAGACACACAACTAAGGCCTTACAATATACCACAAAGACAAAGGAGTAGATTTCCTGAGCAATACAAGAACAATGAAAGACAAGAGAGGGGATGCTGTGTGGCCTCTGAGCCTCTGAGCATGTAAAGACATCAAGCAAACAGAAACAGGAAACTACAGCTTAAACCTCATGCAGCTCCAAGCTCATGGCAGAGACAAACTCTGGATCCCGACCATGTGTTCCCTCAAGAATTGAGAGGGGCACAACATAATAGACACAGCAATACCCAAAAGACAAAATTCTGACAGCACAAACCAACACCAAAGAAGAAACAAAAGGGACCGATGGCTTTAGTCTGAGTCAAGAGAGCTTGTGTTCAGAGGTGGGAAAGAAAGGGACTAGCCTCTGAGCTCGAGCAGAGACAAATCCTGGCCTCTTCCCAAGAGGAGAATGATAACACCATCACCAAGACAAGAGTATAAACTGTTACAAACCTAATACTATCTAAAACCATAAAACACATAGAATGACTATCTTAACTCAAACTAAGCCAAGAAACTCAAAAAGAGACCTATAAAAACAAATACAAGGGGGAATGGACTTGAAACAACACCCACAGTAAATTTTAAAATTCCGAATTACTTCTATGGAAACAGGGGCGCCACAAACAACTTGAGTCTGCAGCTTTGAACTTTGTGTTCTATATGGCATCTGAGCATGTACAGAGTGCCAAAAAGGAAACAATGAGGCACTATTCAGTTTCTATCTTGCAAAGTAGGAAAAGAGGAGGGGGTGTCTTCCCTCCTATGCTTTCTATGCTATATTCCCTTAATTTGGAAATTCCTTACTCAATTTGGAGACTTTTGCTGAATCTCTTTATCCACTTGCTCCATGCGCACAGAGGGAAAAGCAGAACACAAAAACACAAACTGGAACTGCTGAACAGCAATGGTGGGGAGCAATCAGTCTCTCATCATGAGAGAAGCTGGGAGACAGCTGCTCTCATAAAAAAGAGCTGACATCTGGCATCCCTCAAGGCGCCATTCTGTCTCCCATGCTATTCAACATTTACATGAAGCCACTGGGAGAGATTATCCGGAGACATGGGGCGCAGTGTTATCAGTATGCTGATGACACACAAATATATTTCTCCATGTCTCCGATTGCTGCAATGACCAAGGAGGGAATCTCTCCTCTAAACGCCTGCCTGGAGTCGGTAATGGGCTGGATGAGGGATAATAAACTCAAGCTGAATCCAGAGAAAACGGAGGTACTTGTGATAGGATTCCCTGGCCCTGTGATTGAGATTTGTCAACCTTTAGGGGTCACACTTCCCCTAAAGGACAAAGTACACAGTCTGGGCATACTCTTGGGACTCTTTCAAACGGGGAGGAATTTCTCCCAACTCTGAATGGAGCCAATGCAGATTTATGTAAATTCGCTTGTTTAGCGAATTTACATGAACCCCTGCTCCGTTCGGAATTACTTCCCATTACCCGAAAATAACCCCCTCCTGCCCGAATTTGCATGCGAACCTTTAATTCGCAATAAGGTAAAACCCATGATTGCATTCGAATTGGCTTCCCTCTTGCCCGAATTTACGTGCGAAGAGTTAATTTGCAATAACATAAAACCCATGATTGCATTCGAATTGACCTTTAATTATACTTCCAATTTAGCCTTGTATGAAAGAGTCCTTGGACTTGTAGCTCCAGCTGACACATCAGGTGGAAGTGACAGCCAGGAGTGCATGGTACCAGCTTTGGCTGATACGCCAGCTGTGCCCCTACCTGGGCAGGGGGGACCTTGAAACATTGGTACATGCGTTGGTAACTTCTCATTTAGATTTCTGTAATGCGCTTTACATGGGGCTACCTTTGTACCAAGTCTGGAAGCTGCAGCTAATTCAAAATGCAGCAGCCAGACTATTAACAGGGGCATCAAGATCTGAACATATCACCCCTATACTAAAATCATTACACTGGTTGCCGATTAGCTTCCGGGCCCAATACAAAGTGTTGGTCGTTACCTTTAAAGACCTATATGGTTCGGGTCCGAGTTACTTGAAGGAGCACCTCTCCCTACATAATCCGCCCCACACTCTCAGAACATCGGGGAATAATTTATTAGATCCTATTAACACAAGATTGATATCAATTTCCCATAAGGCATTCTCTGCGGTAGCTCCAAAGCTCTGAATGATTTGCCGGAGGAGATCCGTCTTATTACTTCTTTGGATGCTTTTAAGAAAGCCTTAAGATGGATCTCTTCTGGCGGGCCTACCCACCTGATCTACTTTGATGGAGCATGAATGAACAGATAAAACTAAACGGATAACAGATACAGTGACACTGCCTAGAAAGGACAGTATGTCCAACAAGTAAATTGATTATATAATTGTTTTAATTGTTTTTAAATTGTTTTTAAATTGTATCTGAACTATGTAAGAATTTTAACACTGTTGGAATCCCGCCTTGATCCGAAGGGAGAGGTGGGAAATACACATCATTATTATTATTATTATTATTATTATTATTAATTTTTAAACAGCCAATTTCTCAATCTAGGAGGATCAAGGAATGTAGACACAGTCTCTTATTCCCATCCTCCCATCTCTGTAACCTTAAATTACACCAAGGTGAAACAAGGACAATTTGCCAGCCCTGGTGGCGCAGTGGTTAAATGCCTGTACTGCAGCCACTCACTCAAAACCATAAGGTGGCGAGTTCAAGACCAGCAAAGGGCTGAAGCTCGACTCAGGCTTGCATCCTTCCGAGGTCGCTAAAATGAGTACCCAGATTGTTGGGGGGCAAATAGCTTACAATTGTAAACCGCTTAGACACTCCTTAAGGGTATGAAGCGGTATATAAATGAAGCTGTTTGTTTGTTTGTTTGTTTGCCATAATCAGGATGATGGGCTTTGCAACTCCCTTGCCCATGATCTGGTTTTCTTGGCTTCTAGCCAAGTATTCCATGAGTCTGCAGTTTTATGTGAATCAGACTTAAAGTAGAGGGAAAAAGAAAATTTCGTTTTCTAATATTCCAACACTCACAAAAGGGACCTTCTCGAGAGTCTCTGGGAGCTGTTGTCTCTTAGGGAGACTGGGACCCTCGGAAGTCTCCATTTCCCTTTGGTGAATAGGAGCAGGATGAGTGGGGGCTCTAGGTGGACTTGGGAAGCGTCTTCTGGGGGAACTCTCCCCATTCTTCTTTTTATTCTCCCTTCGTATGGCCTGAGCTTTTTGTTTCCTTTTTGCTACCTTTAAATGGAACTCATGAGAAAGACACTTTAATTTTCCTAAATAGGTGTCCAGCCCCTCATATGATGTTGTTTCTAAGCGGTCCAAAACCTCCTTGCTTTTGGGATGAAGTCCATTATATAGCTCACTGATAAAATCCATCTTCCTTTCCCCAGAAGGAAAACCTATCTTAGCCAGCAACTTCTTTCTGGCAAGGTATGCCTCTGGATCCTCATTTGTTCTTTGTTCCTGTTCATAATATAGATCCCAAGCCCATTTTCCTGGCCACAAGAGGCTCAAAATGTGGCTCATCTAAGGGTATCTTCCTGTGGACAGAAGGTCCCAACACATCACTGCTTCCTCTAGTTTATTTCTGTCTAAGGGAGACATGCAGCATCTGGCGATCTGGGTCAAATGGAAGCCATTAACTGATGGTGGGAGGCTATTCACAGCTTGCAACATCCAAGTGATGGAAGCATGCAGCCTTCCTCTCTTTTTCCAGTGATGGAGGTGGGAAAATCCTATATGAATGAAACTACGTGTGAAAGGGATCTAGGAGTCCAAGTAGACCATAAGTTGAACATGAGTCAACAGTGCGATGCAGCAGCTAAAAAAGCCAATGCTATTTTAGGCTGCATAGCGTCTAGATCAAGGGAAGTAATAGTGCCACTCAATTCTGCTTTGGTCAGGCCCCACCTGGAATACTGTGTCCAGTTCTGGGCACCACAATTCAAAAAAGATGTGGAGAAACTGGAGCGGGTCCAAAGGAGGGCAACTAAAATGGTGAAGGGTCTAGAAACCATGCCCTATGAGGAACGACTTAGGGAGCTGGGGATGTTTAGCCTTGAGAAGAGAAGGTTAAGAGGTGATATGATAGCCCTGTTCAAATATTTGAAGGGATGTCATATTGAGGAGGGAGCAAGCTTGTTTTCTGCTGCTGCAGAGACTAGAATGCGGAACAATGGATGCAAGCTGCAGGAAAAAAGATTCCACGTCAACATTAGGAGGAACTTCCTGACAGTAAGGGCTGTTCGACAGTGGAACACTCTCCCTCGGAGTGTAGTGGAGTCTCCTTCCTTGGAGGTCTTTAAGCAGAGGCTGGATGGCCATCTGTCGGGGATGCTTTGACTGGGAGTTCCTGCATGGCAGGGGGTTGGACTGGATGGCCCTTGTCTCTTCCAACTCTATGATTCTATGATTCATGGGCTGATTCCATGTCATTGCTCCAAGTAGGCAGGGAAAACAGATTTGAAGGAATCACCACAAGAGGGAGCAACCTCCACCGTCCCTCAATCTTTTTCCTGCCTTGGCTCTGAGCGGGCTGTGTTTTTCCTTCTCTCCTCCTTCCTTTACTTTGTCTTAAAGACTTTAATATTTCTTCTAATATTTCTTCTATTTTTCCTATATTCATATTCTTTTCTCTCCTGCCTTCACAACTACCTACAAAAACAACCATGTTTTCTTTAGTCTTTGCTCTATCCCTTTGCTTTTCTAACTGCTAAAGCAAAGCCAGGCAGGGAGAGACAGTTCAGAAGCTGTTGTGCTGTGAGGCAACTAGGCCCAACTCCAGCATTATAGAAGAAAAGAGCCCAGCCATGTCTTGCTGATGGGGCTGAAAGGCCAGAGAGTCCATTTGTGGCAGGAGGTGGGAGATCCCTCTGTCCTTGACCAGATGCGCACCACAGCAGACTTCAACCCCAGCAAGGGATCTGGGCAGCGAGATGGAGATCCTAAAAGGAATTGGCGTGGTGGAGGAGGGATTTTCCCTGTCCTTAACCAATAGGCACCACACTGCGGACACCAGCCCAAGAAGGGTTTTTGGGCAGTGAGATGGAGAACCTGACAGGACCTTGGCGTGCCTGGAGGAGGAAGAACAACCTGTCCTTGGCGAGATTGGGCCCCACTGCAGACATCAAACCTGGCAAGAGGTTTGGAAAATGAGAGAGAGAGAGAAAGAGAGAGAGAAGGCAGATTTCAAGAGGTGAGTGAGGATTCAATTCTTAATCCTGTGTTTGTGGGTTAAGCTTTACTCCAGAGGTTTGTTTCTTATGACTTGCATTGCCAGTTTTGAAGGAGACTTCAGTTACTTCAGAAATTCAAATGGAGAGTTTCCCTCCAAAACCAACTGCCTTCTCCTCTCCTTCCTCCTTGATCCACTCAGAGTGAAGGGATCAGAGAGGGTTAACAAAGGATTTCCAGGTGCAGGGAGTCTCTCCATCTGCCCCATCTTCCCCTAGTCTGGAGGTTTCAGTAATTCCTTGGAGATAATTTAGCCAAGACATTTATTTATTCTGCATGCCTTTTTAAAATAAGCGGCAAAGCTGTAACTGAAGGTGTGGCAGCCATTTTGATTAAGAGCAGCAAGGCAAGGCCTACTGCTTCTGCTAATTAATATGCCTTTAGTAAAATTAAGGAAAATAATACCTATAGTTTATTCCTCAGAAGAGGAATGTGATCTGAAAAAGAAAGAAATAAAAGTTAAAAACAACAAAATAAATAAAAAATAAAGATGAGGGCCTTTCAGTACCTCCTGAAAGCTTCTGAAATCTGTTAGACTTTTGGGGACTGATGATCTTTCGTTATTATTGTATTTGTTTATTATTATTGTACTTGTTTTATGATATTTTTGTATAAAACAATTTATATATTGGAGTTTAATGTCAAATCTGACCAATTAAAGCTAGATGATCCATCCTGATCTTCCTCATGGGAAGGATTCTCCTCCCCCCTCCAAGCCTGGGCCTTCAATACCAAATACTCCATTTCATGCAGAAGGTAATAAGGACTCCATAATTTGTGATTATGACACCAAATTCAATAGCTGTTATAGTTACAACTCACCCCACTTTGTCATGGGAATCAACAGATGCCACTTGTGGCTGCCAGAGTTTATGCTCAACTAAAGGTGTCTCTGCTATTTCCATTTTTCTAGGGCTAAACATGTGTGGCCTAGACCACTTGTTAAAAACAAAAAAACAAACAAGCAAACAAACACTTGAGATCAAAATAAAGTTCTACCAGGGCATTAACAATGGTTAAAGGTAGTGGCTATTTCAGGAGACACGAGCCTAAATGAGACCACAACTGGTTCAGTTCCAGTTCAAGGAACTTGACTAAAGAACCGACACATAAATGCCCATTACAGTACAAACAAAATCTAACATTTCCACCTCTTAATGGGAACAAATTGTTTGGAATAAAGTCTCTTGGCTGAGAGTAAGAATAATAAGAAGACCTTACCATCTTTTATTTAGAAAGAAAGAAAGAAAGAAAGAAAGAAAGAAAGAAAGAAAAGGCTATTTTCTACAGTACATTCCTCAAACGAAGAATGACAACAGGGCTCTGACCTTCCTATATTGCCTAAATATGACACTGGGGATTCCATGGAGACAAAGAGAGCTATGATGCAGAGAATTGATAGGTAATAGCAAAACTACAAGTCTAATAGATGACTCAATATAAGCCCTAGTTTTTCTCCCATTTATACTCAAATTGGAGAAGACACACATTCCCTTTCTCTTTCACACACATACATAAATACATGTATATATACACACTCTAATGAAAGATCAGATGTGGTTCTTAAAAGGTCATAGACCTTTTGGCAATTAGGGTTGCTTCAGCCATATCATTATCTCGAGGGCCAAACTTATGTGGGCTAAAGATTTTATGAGAAACCCTGATAATCAGGTTAACATAAAATTATATCAAGACAATCTACAAGTTACTCAAAGTAGCCACTTTCTCAGCTGATGCCATTCCAGGTGTACTACAGTTTGGCAAAAGGCCACAGTCAGCCTCTACATTGGTCAAGAGGCAGATTTTAAATAAAAACAATAAACAAATAAACAAAACCACTGGCATGTGAAAGCCTGTTTTAAACAAAATTTGATAATTTGATTGATGACAAACTCTTTCAACAACCACTAGACCCATTATTGTTAGAGATTAATGAAAAAGGGAAAGCATGTGTTTTTTTCACATAAAAATAAAAAAGAGGTCCCTTCATTAGGGACAGTCCTCCTCCCCCCCCCCGATACAATTATGGTACTTGTTGTACATGAGACAATAGATTTGGCAGACAGTGGCCTGACCTTAATTACCAACCCCTGCAGTAGTCCCAGGCACTGCATCACCTGACCAAACAACAACGTAAGTGGCAGTACCTAGCTTGTCAAACAATGATAGAAATATCCCCAGTCTCTGATATATTTTATATACCATTCTCATGACCATTTCATTGCTTCCTTAAGTTTCAGGAAGGCAAGAAACATAGGCTGATATAAAAGTTACAATATGTCTGATCGATGTTGGGGCCACAAAAAACTATACTATCTTTGTAATAACAAAAACAGTTTTTAGAGTGTGGTGCTAGAGCTCAAATGGGTCAATTGGGTTACAATAATCACAGGTTCAGACTGGAGACTCTCCAGACATTTCTGGAGACACTTCACCTCCAAGATTTTTGTGTGTCCCTGTTTTTGGTTGTAGTTCGCTTCCACAGCCCAGTCCATCACTTCTTCACAAATATCTTACCAGGAGAAACCTTTTCCATACAAGGATCTACCATTCAGTCTGTTGTTTTCTTCAGTGACACTCACTACACTGATAGACACACCTTGGAAACAGTGGGACCTTCATATAGACCCATAATTTCACAATGTCCTGATTCTCTCCCATAGGATATATAAGATGGCGAGTTGTGCTTTCCTTCCTATCCAGACATAGTTTTCTGGTAACTTATGAAAAGAACAACCTAGTTCCATTTCAGAACCTTTGGAGCAGTTGTAGACACGTTGCTGACCAGAGTCTACCTGACCAAGCAAAAGGGTAAGATCCATGAAGAACACTCTCAAGCAGGTAGGTTGTTCCCAGTTATTGGACCTAGTGTTACTGGTGCACCTGATCTGCTTCAGTTAATAGTTTGTCACGAACACCATTTCATGCCTGGAGCCTACAGTGGTTCCTCTAGCTGTATCAAAAACAGATGGTACAGATAAATCACCTGTTCTGACATACACCAAATAGGTCAAATCTCTGAATGGTGGTTGTTGCTGCCAATTGAAGAGGATTGTCTGATTTAGGCCCTGCTGAAGTTCCAAATGATGTTGGATGCCAGCTTAGGGCAATGGGGAGCCAATTTCCTGCTATAGACCAACAATCTGCTTTGCAGACTGGAGCTCCATTTTCTGTATAGCTCTCAAACTCTCCATCTTCTGTGGAACCCTCTCTTCAGGCCTGGCAATTTTAACTCTATCTAATTCCCAATTCCTCACTATCCAGCCTTTCACACCTTTCTTTCTGTTGGCCTTCTATGGTTCTTAAAGTTGCATTGGATTTGTGTATTTGCATGCACCTTTGCACATTTCTAAATATTCATTGAAATCTCTGCAGTTAGTGCTCTTACACATTGGTATAAAGATCCCTGTACATTGCCCACCTTCCACAGGCCCCCTTTTGAGCTAATAATTTCCTCAAAATATCAATGAGAAGATGACACTCCAAGTCTCCCCACCTTTTGGGCTGATAGTGGGAAAGTGTGGGTGACTAAGGGACTGCATTTACTCCTTTAGGGTGAGCTGCCTCCCATCATACCTCTACCACAAAAAAACAAACAAACAAACAAAAAACCCAAAAACAAACAAACAAAAAACTGTCATCCCCAAATGCCTCCACCACTCTCTAGGGGCTGTTGGAGGCATTTTAGTCATGATTTTAGGCCCAGGAAAGACCCACTTTCAAATCAGGAAATTTCAAATTTGTTTTACTTTCAGTTTTAAAAAAGACTTTTGCTGGGCCTAAAGGGGCAATCTAGACTGCCCAAAGGGGGCTGTCCACAATCGTCCCAGGAAGCGCCGGGATGGGGTCAAGGCTGCCACACCGGCAGCCTCCGTGGCCCCATCCTGCCGCTTCCAGAGGCCGCAGGGAAGCGGCAAACTGCTGCTTCACCGTGGCCTCTAAGCAGGGTTCAGCAGGCGCCCTGGGTGCCTGCTGCACCCCGCTTGCAGAGGCAGGGCTGAAGGGAGGAAGGGGCCGCCGTGGCGGCCCCTTTCTCCCTGGGTCTTTGCTGCAGCTATCTAAAAGCCATGGCAAAGACCCAATGCCAAATTTTTTGCACTGCAGAAAGGGCGCAATTTGCACCCTCCCACGGCGCAAAAGCGTCATCATGTGCACAGTGCATCTAGCAGCTGCACACATGATGATGCTCTGAAAGTGCATCCGTATGGACGCCACCATTTTAAAATGGCGGCGTCCATACGCTTTAGGCCTAGGGAGGGTGTAAAAGCTATGCTCTCCCTAACCCTAAAGGTGGGCTTTCTAGCTCTTAAAACGCCGCTTTGTGCCCGTCTAGAACGGGCCAAAATAATTCAGAGGCCCAAAAACATGAGGAAAAAGCCTATAAATCCATTAGAGAGCATTTGGCAGCAAAAAATTAGGGCATTTTGTTTGACCCTTGAGAGATTCTGGAAGGCCACATACCATATTTTGCTCACCCATGTTGTAGAAAATACTGATCTTATAGATTTCAAAACATTTGGTTTCAAAGATAGCAACTTTTTAGATTTAGCTGGAAAAAAAAGAAAAACCTGATACAATGGGAGGATGTTCTATAATAACTCCTGGAGACGGGTGTCTTTAATATCTCCTTAGTTATCAGCAGCAGTTAATCTCCCAAATGTGAAAGTAATGTGATAAACTTTTGCTTGGAAACAACACTTATTAGACCTATAGGGCATGTTCCTTGGAAGATGCCATCCCTTTTTTGGTGAACTTTTTACAGGGCTGAGAGTGGAACTAAAGGACGAAGCAGATCAGCCTGAAGGGGTGGCATCATGCTGCCCCTGAAAAAGCCGGGTGGGTACCATGGCAAACATTGAATGGCTAAGGTCCTTTCACATAGGAAGATAATATATCTAGCCTATATTCCCAGACTTTCAAACAGTTTGGTGTGTCTTAATTCCATACTTTTTGTGGAAAGAGACTCAGTGTCCTTACCTTGGTTTGGATCATGCCAAATCGCTGATGTCTCAGATATGTTACAATCTGCTTGATGTCGAACTGCAGGCAAGAAAGAAAGGTTATTTATATTTAGAATGTAATTATGACATTTAATTAGATCAGCAACTGCTCATGGGGTGTTTTTTCTTCCCTGCGCCTGTTCTGGTGGGCTGTATCAGCAAATTTCAGCATGCTTTAAGTGATGAGATATCACTTCTGGTCACCATTCTGGCCAGATTTTCTTTATTTTTTGTGTCTGTTTCAAGGAGGTGGGAGTCTTTGTAGGGTTAGGGAAAGAAAAACACTGAATTTTAGACAGTTTTATCCTATTTAGGGCCAAAAAACTGCCTGAAAATGGCCCTCCATTTTTTTTAAAGGGGGGATGGGGCTGTGGCCTGGAGAGCTTGATGGGTGCGTGCAGTCCACGGACCACACCTTACCCACCTGTGAATTACACAGATATTAGTATTTGACTTATATAATCTCTTAGAAGGGTAAATCCTTCCTACTGACTAAAGGATGGGTGGCTCTCCACATGTTCCAGACTGCAATCTCTACCAGCACTAGCTAGCATAGCAAATGGTCAAGGGTGATGGGCAGTGCACCCTCACCCCAAATCCTAAAGCCATGTTACTCAACGTTGTTTTAGTGTAAGTCAGTGCCATTACACCCATGTTGCAGATACGTGGATGCCATCCTGTGAGTTAACAGCATCCTAATTCATACTTCTACACCATATCTTCCATCAGCTCATGAAGCTTATTTTTCCTCACTCCATTGCAACCACACTGCTCCTATATGCTGCCTATGTCAATTGTCAACAACTTAGCTGAGACTATTAGATTTCCACAGGCAGTTGTTTGCATGTGTCTGGGTGGTGTTTGTACATGATTATACAGAACGTCATAACAGACCATGCAGCTAATGATGGTCATCATTAGGAGGGGAGATTATAGATAACTTCCCAAGGGTTTGAAACTAGATTAGTTTACTCCACAATTTAATAACATTGGCTTTCCCAATTTAACTAAATAAAGCACTCCCAGATGTGTGACTTTGTCTGCCCCGTTTTAACTGTGCATTATGAAGCCGAGCCCTCCATCTAGTCCATCTGTCTTGATCCAGGCCTCAGAGGGAGAGAAGAACCACCACACCTGATACCCTCCCCCATCACCTTTCCCTTCTCCTTTTGTGTCATGCCTTTTAGATTGTAAGCCTGAGGGCAGGGAACCGTCTAATTATAAATTTTATGTACAGCACTGTGTAAACCTACAGAACTATATAAATAAAGGATAATAATAATAATAATAATAATAATAATAATAATATTGAAGACAGATTTTTATTACCGCTGTGCTTTTTCTATAGTTTAATACTGATGTCAAGAAGTTCTAGGCTTATTTTTGGGAAACAACTTTATATTAAAATAAAGTAAGTGTCTTGCTTTTTCTGCAGCAAAAGAAAGAAGGAATTATTCACTCTTTAAAATGAGTTTGGATGAACATACAGGCATATCTTTTTCTATGTAGCTCAATAAAATATCCACACAAAGTAGAACCCCACTCCTTCCAATCCCAGCACTGCAGTGTGCAATGATAGGCCCTGACTGGTGAATTTTTCTCATGTAACGAACAAATTTCAGTAGATGATCTGATGCCATGGGAGTGCCATGGTCTGGCCAGTTTGTAAACTGTAGGTGTTGCACGATGCGCCTCTCCAGTGTCTGCAATAGAAAGAAGCAACAGGGGTTTTTTATTTAGATATGAACAAATTATACAATTAGAAATAGGAACTGGCACATTTAAAGTCAGAATGAAGACAATTTATGAATTCAATTTAAATGAAAACAGTTTGTTACCCTGGGACTAGGCCTCCGATTGCCCATCATATTTTAATAATAATAATATTAATAATAATATTTATTTCTTACCCGCCCCTCTGTAAAACAATCGGTGAAGCTGGGAGAGGTGATCTGGGCATGACCCCTAAGCCTGACCTGTTTACACTTGGAAAAACTGGTTAGGGCTCTCCAGGATCTAGAAAGCACCCACTATGCTGGGATTCCCCGAGGCCCCAGCATAATCCTTTTTGCCTGCAGTGAGAGGATGATGGTCAAAGGAGGTGATTGTGATTACCTAGGACAGGGAAGCATTGACAAATCCCTGTCTAGGTGCATTCACAACAATCACCCAACTATCTGCTTATAGTCCAAACCATTCCCCCCCCTTCTTTGATCTAGGCCCTTCTTTGATCTAGGCCTAGTTTGCAACAGGCAGATATTCAGTCAGTTTGGCTAGACTACGCTCCTCAATATGACCGCTAACTCCCCTTGCTGCAGCGGCTATTGAGTCTTCTCTGTTCCACACTTCCATTGATTGGAATCAAGATCCTTGTTGGTAATGTATCACCATTAGCAAGATCTTAAACCTATTCCACTTCTCCCACCATTGTTTCCCTAGCTCTTGTGTGTGTGTGTGAGTGTATGTGTGCTTGTGTGTGTTGGTTATTTCCTCTAATAAAATTACAGAATTTGCTTCTGGAGTTCTAAGTGATTTGGACTTGCTATCCCAAGGCCACTGTTACCCTGGCCGTATAACTCTCATCTGAGCTAATATTAAATTAGATATATTAAATATTAAATAAGATATATTAATTTGTGGGCCCCAGAAATTTGGGGTAACAATCCAACCCTAATGTTAACACTGGAATCTACTGATACTTCTATCAAGGACATTCTAGTAGTTCTCCACTCCCTCTTTGTCTTTTATCTGTCAAAACAGCTGGAACACGTCCCCTGATCATTCTTCTCTCCTTCTCTGTTTTTTTGATAGCAATATCCATGGGTACTAAGGAAGTTTGATTTCTCTGGCTGCAGAATTCTTAGTATGACTATATGGACCTGACTCACAGAGTAAGGAAAGATGATTTCTCTCATACATACACACAGTATTAGGACTTCAGGTTGCATAAGGAAATAGACTTGCGGAAGGTTCAGGAAAGACCAAAGAAAGCTTTTGTTTTACTAGTATCATGCAAGTGGCTGCTGAATTTGTGATGCTGGGCTAGGCCAAGAGAGTACCAAGTATGCCTTTCAAAATGCTTTTGATTAAAGCAAGGATTATTGCTAGAGTATTTGGCATTAATGAATGCCACAAAATGAATACTGAATAAAGGGCTGTCCTTGCATCGGGATTAGGGCTGGGGAGTGCCCAGCATTTGCACACTCCCCAGCCCTAGCACGTGATGACGTAGCGCTGTTTAGATGGCATGCGTAACGACGCCATTGCAACTGCGCAGCTTCCAGATGGAGCTGTGGAGTTGCGATGGCGTAAAGGTGCCCAATGACGCCTTTTTGTTTTAAACAATCGCAACTGTGATGGTAAAAAGGAGTGGGGTTTCGCCACTCCTTTTTTGCTGCACACCTTTGCCGCAGAAGCTAGCTAGCTAGAAGGTGTGCAGCAAAAAAGGAGTGGCGAAACCCCGCTCCTTTTTAGCATTGCAGTTGCAATTGTTTAAACTGAAAAGGCACCACTGGGCACCTTTACACTGTCACAACTGTGCAGATCCATGTGGAAGCTGTGCAGTTGCAATGGCGTCATTACGCACGCCATCTAAACAGCAGCATGTTCAGCTATCTGCTGCAGCGAAGGTCTGCAGCAAACAAAGGAGGCTTCAGACTGCCCTTTTTGAGTGGTCTGTAAAGCCCCAACATGTTCTAAAATGTGCAAATATGTAAAGATCAAACTTGGCATTAGCAGTACTTTTCTTTTGTAATCAGTGTATCCATACCTGTTTGTTCATCATTTCTATTATTCTAATAACAAAACAATCCAGGATCTGATAATTATCAAGTCGCAACTGAAAATGGGTCAAATTAACAGCATCTTGGGGAGGCTCAGGCCAGTATCGATGGCATTTAGATATTCCATGCTCAGTTTCTTTTGTAATCATTGCAATTACATTGGAGTGGTTTTCCCAGACCATTTGCCAGAAGTCATTTGTGGTGCAAGGTAGAGGACCTTGGGTAGAGATGTAAAAGTGCTCTTCTTTACCCACTGGAACACGAATGTAACTGGCATTGATATAGCCCTTCATCTCTCCAAGGGGAACTCGTGTTAAATCATCTAGAAAGAAAGAGAGAACGGGTCTAAGAGGCTTTTAATAATATGAAACTAAAAAAATTCATGAAAATTATGAATAAGAAATTTCAGTTCATAAACAAGAAAATTTTAGGGCGATTTTAATATGTTTAGTATCAGTTTTGTGCTTATTTGTAATATCCCTGTTCACAGGTTCAGTTTCCAAATATGGTTATTTTCCCATCAAACAATCAGATTTCTTTCTAATTTGTTGAATCTTAGGCTATGTCTACACTGCATAAATAAAGCAGTTTGACACCACTTTAACTGTCGTGATTCAATGCTATGGACTTCTGGGATATGTACTTTTGTGAGATATTTAGCCTTCCCTATCAGAATGCTCTGGTGCCCTACCAAACTACAAGTCCCAGAACTCCATAACATTGAGTTATGAAAGTTAAACCAGTATCAAACTGCATTATTTCTGCAGTGTGGCTATCCCAGGGGGAAAGGTGTGGGGGTGATCAATCCTACCCCCCTTTTCCTGATGGGATAGCTGCCTGGAAGAGAGCTATACCAGTGGGGAAGGCACATGTGGGGTTTGATTCTTCTCTCTCTTTTCATGATTGGATAGCTGCCTGGAAGACAGCTATCTCAGTGGGAAAGGCATGCAGGGGGATCAATCCCTCCTTTCCTGGTGGGGTGCCTGGAAGACAGCTATCCTGCCAGGAAAGGGATGGGGTTGGTGTGTGCACACTTCCCGACTGCTCCCTCCTTCCTGGGCTTTCCTCCACCCCAAGGGAAAAAGACCCGGAAGGAGGAGGAGGAGGAGGGCTGTGTTTGCATGCGGCCATGACCTCATGAATAATCAAAGCCATGGGTGTCAAAGCCACAAATGTCGAGGGCTGACTGTATTAACCTGTCTGTTATTAATGGAACTTTGTTTCTCTTTGACACCACCACAGCAAACCATAAAAAATTGTGCTGGAGACAGTCTCTCTTGATGCTTAGATATTTCTAATTGCCTTACTAAAAGAAGCTAACTGAATAACTAGAAAAGGAGAGAGAAAGAGAACGGAAACAAAAAGCAATTGTAAGATTTTATTCTAGCCCTAGGATCTGCAGAATCCTAAGGCATTTCATTCATGAAACATGGATCTTAAAAGTATATAAGCAATGGGGAAAAAAATAAGCCCTACCTCACCCCACTTTCAAGGATGCAGCAGTTGTACTGCCAAGGAAATTCCCTCTATCACTATAGGCAGGACTCTTGAAATAAGCATTCAAATGAATTTAATGGTCTAGAAACATAAGATTGTCACAACTATTCCCCACCCCCTGGCCAAGAAATATAGTATTTGCAGTTATTGTAGAGATTGAGGACTCTTTGGTGTTAATTGCTGCAACCCGTTCAAGGGGCATATTATTTATTTTTAACATACCCAAATACACCATCTTTTTATTGTTACCCACCTTGAGAACTTCATTGCTGTAGAATTTTAATGAGTTCTAACTTTTAATTTTGGGATCGGTAACCTGTGGCTTTACAGGTGTTTTTGAATGGCAGCTCCCATAGTCTGTAGCCAGCATAACCAATAGCAAAGGACCATGTATGTTGCAGTCTAACAACAGCTTACCCTTATCTAACCAATGTCTGTTCAAATGCACCCCAAGAACTCTTTCATTTTCTCTGTTTTCTCTGGTCGACCACTACACACAAGATTTGATTCAACAACAGATTATGGACCTCAGTAAGTCACACAGTTGGTGTAAAAGAAGGAAAAGCCTCTATAAGCAAATAATTTGGAAACTCATGAGTACTGTTGCTTGGATAGGCAGAAAACAAAAATAAAAAATAAAAATAAAAATCTAAGGGTGGGAAGATGGTTGAGCATGAGGCTGTTCAAAAAACAATCAGTCCTGGAAGTTTAAAATGGAAATAGTGCTTGTGGGAAGTCTTGCAATTAAAGTATCTAACAGAAAATCACCAGAATGGGGATGAAAACCAAGATCAAAAATTGTATGATTTGTTCAAATTGGCAGATTGCCCCATAACTGGGAGAACTGCAAAGAGGAAGTGGGAAACCCTGCAGAAAGTATACTAATCGACCAGTATTAACATTAAGCTATTTTAAAAAAAAAAACAATGGGGCTTTACAGACTGCCAGGAGTGGGCGACATGAAATTGCATTTTCCCAAATGCTTAGCAGCTACACTGCAGGTCCCAGGGGTGTATTTAAAAGGTATAGGGCAGCTACACTGAGGGGGTGTGGGGACGACTTATCTGAAGTCTTGTCTCTTGCTCACCAACTACATTGGAAGCTGTCAGGACACTAGAAACACAGGCGGAGCAGCTGCACGGGCGAATGAACAGGGCTTTTGGCAGCACTGAACCTTTAATTTTTTTTTGTTTCCGGCTGAGAACTGCTCAGTTGCGCAAGTACATCACACATGAACTGTGCAGTTATGAACATCTGTCAAATTACCACTGTGGTTTTGCTTCCTTTTTTAAACTGCGCAGTTGTACCAGTGCACCATGAATGAACCTGTTTATTTTATGAATGAATTGACATTCATGGATGGCCATCTGTCAGGGATACTTTGATTGGGAGTTCCTGCATGGCAGGGGGGTTGGACTGGATGGCCCTTGTGGTCTCTTCTAACTCTATGATTCTATGATTCTATGGTTAACCAGCTGCAAGTGGTGGGATCCTTTGGTGGGAGTAATCATGTTCTCCTAGAGTTTGTTGTACAATGGAAAGGGGAAGCCAGGCATAGTCAGACACACATTCTAGATTTTAGGGCAGTTATTTTTACCAAACTTAGAGGTGATCCCGTGGTCAGGAATATTAAAAGAGAAGGGAGTTCAAGACAGCTACTGAAGCCACAATTTAAAACAGTTCCAATGAGGAAGAAATATGGGAGGTGTCTCAAGAAACCAGGATGTATGACTAAGGAACTTTCAACTGAGCTAAGTTTTAAATGGAACATGTATAAGAAATGGGAAAATGGGGAAATCACCAAAGACAAATTCAAAGAAATAGCAAGCATGTGTAGGGGTAAAGTTAGTAAAGCTAAAGTGCAGAGTGAACTCAGGCTTGCTAGGACAGCTTTTTTGGGTATGTCCGCAGCAAAAGGAAGAAGAAGGAAATGGTGTGGCCACTGTGTGGTTAAGATGGCAAAATGCTAACAGGGGACAGGGAAAAGGCAGAATTACTCAACACCTTCTTTGCTTCAGTCTTCTCAGAAAAGGCAAAGAATACTCAACATAGGGATAAAGGAGCAGGGAACAGAATAGGGGAAATACAGCTCAGAATAAATAAAGAGCTAGCACAGGAATACCTGTTAATCTAAATGAATATAAGGGCCAGTACAGCTGGCCACTAAGTGCCGTCCTGATGCAGATACTAGGGTTAGGACCACGCACCAACTACATGGTCCCTAACCCTAGTTCGTGCCACTGGAGGCATCACGGCAGCATCCCATCCACATGATGATGTTACGCATGCACCATGTTCAACGGTGTGCGTGTGACGTCTCTGCGCCGCTGAAAGGCGCTTATCGCACCTTTCCAGCAGTGCGAAAAGAAGCTCCTTTTCGGAGCTCCTTTTGGTTGTGTGCATTGTTACCGTGGTAACCAAGACAGCTGCGCCAATGATGCAGAGGGGAAAGGGACTGCCCCTTTGCCTTTTGAGTGCCAGGCACCACTAGGGTCCAATGAGCACCTAAGGTGCCAGGGCACCCCATTTCCGCGCCACAGAGAAGTGGCATTTTGCTGCTTTTCCATGGCCTGGAAAAACAGATTGAGGCTTCAGGGTAAGGCTGCCTGGCCCCAATCCATTGTGGAAAAGGGCAGCTGTTTGTCTCCAGGAACAGATGAACTACATCGAAGGGTATTAAACAAATTGGCAAATGCAATATCGGAGCCATTGTCAATAAACTTTGAGAACTTCTGGAGAACTGGAGAAGTCCCAGCAGAATGGAGGAGGGCAAACGTTGTCTCCAGCACAGAGAATCTGTGAACATCTAGAAAGCAATGCCTTAATCACAAAAAGTCAACATGGGTTTCAGAGAAACAAGTCATGCCAGGCAAATTTGATCTCTCTCTCTTTTTTTAAAATTACCAGCTTAGTAGATGAAGAGAATGCTATGGATATAGTATATCTTGTTTTTAGCTAGGGCTTTGACAAGGTTCCTCATGACATTCTTGCAAACAAGCTTGTAAAATGTGGGCTATGTACAGTTACATGGATTTGTGATGGGTTGACCGGCTGAACCAAAAGGATGCTCAACAATGATTCCTTTTCATCCTGGAAAGAAGTGACCAGTGGGGTGCCACAGGGGTCTGTCTTGTGCCCAGTGCTATTCAATATCTTTATTAATGACTTGGATTACAATATTGGGGATATAGTTATCAAATTTGCAGATGACACCAAATTAAGAGTAGTAGCTAATATCCCAGAGGACAGGACCTGAATAGCTTAGAAAGCTGGGCTAAAGCTAACAAAATGAAATTTAACACAGAGAAATGTAAAGTACTGCATTTAGGATTGAAAAATTAGATGCATAGATATAGGATGCGGGACAGCTGCCTGAACAAGAATACTTGTGAAAGAGATCTAAGAGTCCAAGAAGATGACAAGCTGAACATGAGTCAACAGTGTGATGCGGCAGCTAAAAAGGCCAATGCAATTTTAGGTTGCATCAATAGAAGTATAGTGTCTAGATCAAGGGAAGTAATAATGCCATTCTTATCTGCTTTGGTGAGGCCCTACTTGGAATACTGTGTCCAGTTCTGGGCACCACAATTCAAAAAGGATGTGAACAAACTGGAGTGTGTCTAAAGGTGGGTACTAAAATGGTGAGAGGTCTGGAAACCATGCCCTATGAGGAATGCCTTAGTGAGTTGGGTATATTTAATCTGGAGAAGAGAAGGTTAAGAGGTGATACCATATGATATCCTTGTTTAAATATTTGAAGAGATATCATATTGAGGAGGGAGCAGGCTTGTTTTCTGCTGCTCCAGAGAACAGGACCTGGAACAATGGAAGAGATTCGACCTCAACATTAGGAGAAACTTCCTGACAGTAAGGGCTGTTTGACAGTGGATCACAGTCCCTCGGAGTGTAGTGGAGTCTTCTTCCTTAGACGTATTTTAAGCAGAGGCTTGATGGCCATCTGTCATGGATGCTTTGATTGTGATTTCATGCATAACAGGAGGTTGGACTGGATGGCCCTTGTGGTCTCTTCCAACTCTATGATTCTATGGTTCTATGATCCTGTGCTCTAGGACCCATTTATTTGCCTTTTTAGCAGCCCATGGTATCTGTAGAACTCTTTTCCAGCATCATATTTCTAAACAGTTGATTTAGGCAGGTAAAAAGGCCAATGCAATTATAGGGTGCATCAGCTATTTTTGTGCATCAGCTATCAGCTCACTTCACTGTCCAGCTTTCAGAACCATACATAGAAATGGGAAATATGATGGCATTAACAATCCTAAATTTAGTATTCAATGAAATATCTTTACACTTCAGGATCTTGTCTAGTTCTTTCATAGCTGTTCTTCCAATTTCCTGGTCTTCATCTCATTTCTTGACTGAAGTCCCCATTTTGATTAATGACTGAGGTAAGGTATAGAATATCTATCAATGTCTTACTTGGCTGACTTAAAGTTCTATAAATCATCTGATGTCATTATTTTTGTTTTCTTAATATTCACCTATAAACCTGACTTTGCCTTGTAACTTAAAACTCTGCTAAAGTACACTCCCACAATCACTTGGTTGTCTTGGGGGCCTCCAAACGGACTAGAAAAGAACCCTTGGCTTTGGTACGTGCTTTAAGCATCCATTAATTACATCCAAGATGCACAGTAAGCACAAGCATTCCATACCTAGCCTTTTGACAGAAGTGCCATTACCAATTTTTTAAAATGAAGTCATGGTAAGTAATATTTGGGAGAATCTCAAAGAGAATTGTGCATAATGACTTTCTGAAAGAATTGGGGACATCAGATTTTCAACAACAGCAACCCTGCATCAATATGTTACAGTAGGAAAGCTAAAAATTAAAGGTGCTGAAACTCCACACCTGGGGAACAGGAACTCAAAGACTTTATAACTTCAAAGCTAAGAGACCTGCCAGACTTTGAGAAGAATTAATTAAAGTATATATACAACAAATGTATCATTTTAGCTTTTATAGCTACAACACAATTGGAACACAAATATAACTTTATAGAAACTAAAACAAAGCATTATATCTGCTGAAAGGCTACTTAGAAAGAGAACTCATCTGCTTACCTGAAAGGAAGGACTTTGCAGGAGTGTACTGTCTGGTGTAGCCAAGAACTCTAATGGGGTTTTAAAATAGCTCAGTGATGGCTGGGCTACACAGCCTTTCAGGTCTGTCTCTATGTTTGTGGAGGTTGGAGGCAAAGGACTGCAGAGACGAGATTGTCTAAGGACTCTTTCATACAAGGCTAAATTGGAAGTATAATTTAAGGTCAATTCGAATGCAATCATGGGTTTTACGTTATTGCGAATTAACTCTTTGAATGCAAATTCGGGCAAGAGGGAAGCCAATTCGAATGCAATCATGGGTTTTACGTTATTGCGAATTAAAGCTTCGCATGCAAATTTGGGCAGGAGGGGGTTATTTTCGGGTAATGGGAAGTAATTCCGAACGGAGCAGGGGTTCATGTAAATTCGCTAAACAAGCGAATTTGCATGAATCCGCATTGGCTCCATTCGGAGTTGGGAGAAATTCCTCCCCATTTGAAAGAGTCCTAAGATTTATAATTTTATTAAGGGATGTAACACACACACACTGAATGCATACACACGCACACAAGCACACAAGAAATGGAGAGTCAAATGAGTTAGTATGGAATAGATCTTGAGGCTTCACTAACGTAAAGACATTACTAGAATCTGTGTTACTCATGTAAATTCAGCTTTCTGGATGGCTAGTAGGGCTCAGTCGCTCCCAGATCACATGGCATAGCGAGCAATGAGGGGTCTGGCAGAGAGGCGAGTGACAAAGTGGCTGCCTGCAATCCAACTAGTCCAGGGAGCAAGAGAAAATTGGGATTTTTATAAGGCAATTTCAGCCTGGGGAAAGGTCCAGATATCCCATGATCAATAGTCTGAATTGTATGAGGTAACCCCTCAGGGGTGGGAACTTCCAAGGTGAGAAATGGGATGTTATTCCTGCTCAAGATAGCCCGCAGAACAAATATTATCCTGAAATTGTATTGTTTTCTTGATAGGCTTTTCCTTACCTCTCAGGATAGGTGTGGGTGAGTCACATCCCTCTGGCAACTCCTAAGCTAGCTGATATGACCCTCACACTTAAGGTCATGGTGTCCACATGTAGGGTCATGGAGGGGTGAATTTCACTCTACTTCTTGATATTAAAAGGGAGACAGCCACATGCAGTAACACAGGTAAGGAGGTAAGAAACCTAAGAAACTGCATGGTGAGTATCAACACAATGGATGATAGAAGGAAGAGGAAGTGTAATAGAAAGTAGAAGAGAAAAAAGCCAATTTATGGAAGAGAGAGAGAGGATTCTGGGAAATGGAATTGGAAATCAAACAAAATTTGAAAATTGAAATGAAAAGATATGTGTTTATTTTTATGCTGCCTTTCTCCCAAAAAATGACCCAAGGCAGTTTACAATATAAAAGCACATTAAAACAAAAATTTAGAAACAAAATAATCTAATTAAAACACTACAAAGTTAAAATTTAAAACATGCAAAAGTTAAAAATATAATCTAAAAATCTACAACAACCACACCCCAAAACCAGACTTGCATGATTTTAAAAAGCCTGCCTACATAGAAATGTTTTTACCTGCCAGCAAAAGGCCAGCAGGGAGGAGGCCATCCTAGCCTACCATTGAAGGGAGGTCTAGAGGGTGGGAGCAGCCACTGGGAAGACTCTCTCTTGTGTTCTCACCAAGCGAGCCTGAGATAGTGTCAGGGCCAAGAGACAGCCTTCTCTTGAGGATCTTAGGACTCTAGCTGGTTCATATGAGGTTATATGGGATTGTATTATATTATATGGGATTAGACAAACTGTAGAAAGAAGGTCATCAGATATAAAACTAGTGAATACTAGATTAGAGAAACTGGAAGAGAGAACTCAAAAGCTGGAAAAGATTACAGATGATCTTTCAATTGAACTGAACAGGAATTGGATGACAAAGCTCTACAAAAAAAGAAAGAAAGGGGCTTTCCAGACTGCCAGGAGAGGGCAACATGAAGTTGCCTTTTCCAAAAAGCTTAGCAGCTACACTGCAGGTCCCAGGGGTGTATTTAAAAGGTATAGGGCAGCTAGACTGAGGGGGTGTGGGGACGACGTATTTGAAGTCTTGTCTCTTGCTCAGCAACTACATTGGAAGCTGTCAGGATGCTAGAAACACAGCCGGAGCAGCTGCACATGTGGCAATGGATGGGGCTTTTGGCCGCACTAAACCTTTAAATGTTTTGTTGTTGTTGCCAGCTGAGAACTGCGCAGTTGCACCGGTACACCATACAGACAATTGTATTGCTGGCTGCGAACTGCGCAGTTGAACAGGTACATAACAGATGAACTGTACAGTTATGAATATCTGTCAAATTACCATTGTGGTTTCGCTAGCCTTTTTTAAACTGCGCAGTTGCACCGGTGCACCATGAATGAACCCCTTTATTTTATGAATAAACTTCTTTATTTCATGAATGAATTGACATTTTATGCACAGTTGCATAACAGTTAAAGCATCCCAGAGTCCCTACTGCACATGTCTAGTGTTTGGATTAGGGCTGGAGCTAGGGTTTGGGAGCTTTAAAAAACTGCACAGTTGCACCGCAGCATTTAGATGCAGCTGCGCAGTTACAACCTTTTCAAAAAGAAGTGGGGAAAAGCAGCTCCTTTTTAAAGCCGCTTCCCCCCCACTAAAACCCCAATGAAGTGCGTTCATGCCAAACTTTCACTGCAGATCATCTAAAGGCTACACTTTCATGCAGACATGAGCATACCCAAAAAGAAGCATGGATCCCCTGTACTGTCTAATCCATCCAGCCTTTAAAATGAGCATAAACAATTATGCCTGCCAGAATTTTCTATGTTCTTTGGCATCATTTTCCTTTGCATCATTATTTACATCCTTTGTTACATGCCCCTACGTTTTGCCCTCAACATATCCACAGGTCATATCAAAATCCATAATTTTGGCCCCAAAACCTTCTGATGTCGATTTATAGTTGAGTATATATGGTATATTCAGTGCTGCTGATTATATGGTATTTGCTTTGCTGTTCTAGGAGTTCAAGTTAATCTTGTTTATTTCCCATGCTCTGTAGACATCTAAGACTATGGGCTTTTGCCCCTAGCTACCTGTATAAAGTTTATTTTTCCTCTCCCTGTTGGGTCCTTGCATTATTTGTCTTGTTTGACTCCAGCCCTTAATGAACTCTTGCCCTCCCGAATACTTTTTCCCTCCCCCACATAACTTAATTTAAAGCCCTCCTGAACATATTTTTGACACTGTTGGAAACAAAATGTTTCTGCCAACTGGTGTGAGGTGTAAACCATTCCTTGACTGGGGTTGTAGCTATATAGAGTATTACTGGCTGCTAATTCCTCCTCCAGTCAAGTCTCTGACTCACTTCATCTGAGCAAAAGCCCCACCCCCCTGAGACCCTGAGATGCTCAGGAAGGGAACAATACAGTGCTAACAAGCACACAATCACACCTCTGCCTCAGCTCACATAATTTAAAGACATAGGTCACTTTATTCCTATCTCTTAATGTCAATATTATTTGCTTATGATCTGATATAGTTCTTGGTAAAATATGAAGTTTTTGATATATTTGCACATTGACGTGTTCACAAGAAACATGTTGATCCTTGACAGTCACTTCCACTTCTGTTACAGCACTTTCCCCAACTGGTTTTACTTTTTGAGGGAGCCTTAATCTCAGTATTTCCTTATGTCAATCCATACTTTTACCTTAGGAAATACTCCTTCTGAGATCGAAATCATTGCTATTCACTTTATTTCTTCTGGTTTCTTTATTAAGTGGGTGATTGCTTACTTTAAATATTTACCTCAAGATCACCTTAGGTCTTGTTTCTTATTCCTTGGATTATTCCCTACTGTATCTCAGATCTTTAGCTCAGAAATCATTGCTTTTGAGGATACAGATCTGGTAACCTCTTTAATTTTACTGGACTCTTTCAAACGGGAGGAATTTCTCCCAATTCCGAATGGAGCCAATGCGGATTCATGTAAATTCGCTAAACAAGCGAATTTACCTGAACCCCTGCTCCGTTTGGAAGGCATTCGGAATTACTTCCCATTACCCGAAAATAACCCCCCCTTGCCCGAAATCGCGTGAGAAGCTTAAATTCGCAATAACATGAAACCCATGATTGCATTCGGAGTGAGTTCCCTTTTGCCCGAATTTGCGTGAGAAGAATTAATTCGCAATAACGTGAAACCCCAGGATTGCGTTTGGATTGCCCTTGCATTATACTTCCAATTTCCCACGTCTGAAAGAGTCCACTGGGGAGTTTTTCTGGGTTTCTGTTTGCAATCCTCCTAATTTACTTCAGAAGTTACACTGTATTCATTTCCTTTCCTCTTGTCTTTCCTTTTGTTTGTGTTTTATACCACCTGTTTCTTATGAACCTGTTTGGGTCTTTTTCCAGCTTCTTGGTAATTCTCCAACTTTATCACATTTTAAGCTCAGGAAATGCAGTCAGCCTTTGGAATCCATGCGGGATCCATTCTGGTCTCTGCTATGCATACCAAAATGTGGTCAGGTCATCATTAGGGGCAAATGTACCAGAGTCTCCCTCCTCCCTCCTCCCCTTCCAAGGCTTCTGTCCCAGGTAATTTGGGGCAATTTGGAGGTAGAGGCTGGAGCCCCATTGACAAGAGGGAGCTGGAGTAAGCGCTGGTGCAGGGGTTTAGGTCTCAGAGTCCGTCCCCCCCCCCCCCAGTCCCAACACCCAGGACAGAATCCAGGCTCCAAGCCCCAAGCCCCAGTACTGGCTCCAGCTCCCATTGGCCGACAGAGCTTCAGCCTCCACCTCCACATTATCCCTGAAGCCAGGCCCAGGGCAGAAGTCTCAGAGAGGGAGGAGAGAGGGGGGAAGGAGGGGAGTAGGGAGAACTTCAGTCCAGTTGTCCCCAATGGCAGCACAGCACATTTGGATGCTCAAATTAATGGATGGCGAATCCATAGATACTGAGGGCCAACTGTGCCCTCAGCTATCTATACACCACCACTTCTGTTTCAATTTCAACCAACTGTCCAAACACACCAGACTGTTTTGACTTTTCCTCAACCAAACTGATCTCCTTACTGGAGCACTCAGTCTTATCTTCCTCTGATATATCCTCCTATCCTTTTTGCTCATATCAGATCTTTTCTGATCTTATCAAATCCTTTTGATGAGATCCTATTGCTTGGCACCAAAATGTTGGTCTATCCAAGGCTATCTTCACATGCAGGAAACAAAGGTAGCCATGTTGACCATACAGCAAAGTACAATAATATCCAAAGTTATTGTATTTTGCTATATGGCCAACATGGCTACCTCTGAATATGTTTCCTGGATGTGAAGATATCATATTTTAGATGCTACAGGAGAATCCTAGAGGGAGCCAACAAACTGGGACTTTACTATTTACCTCCAACAAAGATAAAACTTGTTTTAAAAATTTGGACTATATTTGGCATGTTTTACCAAAACAGCACCTAAAATTTTCCCGCAACAGTATGGAGGCTTCTCTGGAGAGAAGGTTCTCTGCCTAACAAAGGGGGTTGTGACCTCACAATGGATGGAGATATCTTGGATCTTAGAGGCCATACACTTTTGCATTGCTAATAGAATTCATATTTTATCTCCTGGATTTTGGAACACTTTGATCCCAGTGCAACATGGCCAGGAGGAGGAGGGAACTGCCTGCATAGCTGTATCTCCACACCATCTCAACTCAGAACAACACAACAACACCTTGACAAAATTCAGGTTTCTGACTAACATAATCATTTTTAATTCCCCCCCCCCCTTTTTACAATTTTAAACACATTTGCCTGATGAAGAAGCCAGTGAAGTTTTGAAAGTTTGCATCATGTATTTTATGCATCTTGGTTGGCTGAAAAACGCTATCATGGTTTTATAGATTGTTATTGTACTTTGCTATATGGTCAACACCATCACACCTGAATATATAATAGAACTAGCTTACATGGGAGGATATCTCGGTATCTGTTCTTTTCCCGATTTTCTGGTGCTTTGGCAACTTGGCAGTCATCAAGTGGCTTCATATGTTCTAATTCCTAAAATGAAGACAATAGTAATCATGATTATTTTGCAGGAATATAACCACAGTGGAATGATTGTATATGTAGGTATGCACTGGTGTATTTGAAGCACCCATCTCTCCTTCCCCATCAACAGAACAACCAAAGGTCTATACAGAAAGTGAACACTTAAGATAAAGGCCTGATACAGATGGGATGCTTTGTGACGTGCCAGGGGGCGGAATGATTAGATGCGCCGCAACCCTAGCACGTCGCCAGGGTGTCACCACTCCGCAGTGCCATACAGACTGCAGGTGGAGCGATGATGTTGCAGGTGTGCAGCCTCCATACAGCACAGCGCGCCTGCAATGTCATGGATACACCCTTTTGCTTGTAGTGTCGCAGATGCAACTCAAAACGGAGACGGTTTTCTGCGCTCCTTTTTCATCCGCATCATCACTTTTGGTTGCTGCAGGGACAATGTGGAGGTAAAAGAGCTGGCTCCAGACTGCCCTTTTCGGGCAGTCTGTTGAGCCCCAAAATTGGACAACCCATCGTATACCCCATCACCACATATAGATGTGAAAGCTGGGCAATGAAGAAAGAGGATAGGAAGAGTATCAATTCATTTGAGATGTGGTGCTAGAAAAGAGTGTTGATGAGACTATGGACAGCCATCCCAAAGGGTCCTGCAACATATCAAGTCTGAAATTTCCTTAGAAGCCAAGATGATCAAATTGAGACTGTTGTACTTTGGCCACATCATGAGAAGGAATGACTAATTAGAAAAGACAGCAATACTAGAAAAGCTAGAGGAAAGTAGAAAGAGAGGAAAGCTACATGGCAGATGGATAGAATCAGTCATGGAGCATGGAGTTTCAGGAACTAAGCAGAGCAATGGAGGATAGGGGTTTTGGAGATGTCTCATCCACATGGTCACCACGAGTTGAGCATTATGACTTGAGAGCCATTAACAATAACAGCAACAAATTTATATTCTCAAATTTAATTTGTTGCTTATTTTCTTTCTTTTTAATTTTTTATTACAACAAAAATAGCAATAACAATAACAATAAAGCAGACATCTAGGGATATCAAATCTCACTAAACTATAAATGTAATTAACTGCAACAGACTACTAATAAAAAACAATAAGTAAAAGTTAAACAAAAATGTGAGAACTATGGCCTCAAACTTGCCTGTCTTTTACATTAAATGTTTCTGTTCCCTTAGGCTTGCCATAAATTCCTGAAAACTGGTAAAATCATGGACTGAAGTGACTCCAGCAGACTGGAGGAGGGCAAATGTTGTCCCCATTCAAAAAGGGAAAAAAGGAGGATCCCAACAATTATTGTCCAGTTAGTCTGACATCATTCAATACCAGGAAAGATTCTAGAGCAGATCATTAAACAGAGAGTCTGTGAACATTTAGAAGGCAATGCCATCATCACAAAAAGTCAACATGGGTTTCAGAGAAACAAGCCATGCTAGACGAACCTGATCTCTTTTTTGATAAAATTACCAGCTTGGTAGATGAAGGGAATGCTGTGGACATAGTATATCTTGATTTCAGTAAGGCCTTTGACAAGTTTCCCTATGACATTCTTGCAAACAAGATTGCAAAATGTGGGCTAGATAAGTTAACTGTTACATGGATTTGTAATTGGTTGACCAGCCGAACCAAAAGTGTGCTCAACAATGGCTCCTTTTCAACCTGGAAAGAAGTGGCCAGTGCGGTCCCATAGTGTTATTCAACATCTTTATTAATGACTTGGATGACAGAATTGGGGGCGTACTTATTAAATTTGCAGATGACACCAAATTAGGAGGAGTAGCTAATACTCCAGAAGACAGGATCAAAATTCAAAATGACCTGAATAGACTAGAAAGCTGGGCCAACACTAACAAAATGAAATGAAATTCAACACGGAGAAATGTATGGTAGTGCACTTAGGGCGGAAAAATGAAATGCACAGATATAGGATGGGGGACACCTGGCTGAATGAAACTACGTGTGAAAGGGATCTAGGATTCCAAGTAGACCACAAGTTGAACATGAATCAACAGTGCGATGCGGCAAGTATTTCACATTATTTCCAAGAAACAATAAACTATTCTTTACCCATTTTCTTTCTTCTGAAAATGAAAGAGAATGTTACTGGGAACGTATTTTCTATTAGATGTAAAGATGATAGGTTATCAGGAAAGAAAGAAAGTGAATAGATCCAATCAGGCACAGAGGAGAGTAGCAAATAGAAGCAGCAATGGACAAATGTTCCTAATTGTTTTTATGAGTGTATGTGTGTGTGTTACTCCTCAGCTGAGTTGTGGAATGAACTAG
Organism: Urosaurus nigricauda; assembly: GCA_034509955.1. Classification (NCBI taxonomy): domain Eukaryota; kingdom Metazoa; phylum Chordata; class Lepidosauria; order Squamata; family Phrynosomatidae; genus Urosaurus; species Urosaurus nigricauda. The sequence continues at coordinate 152,074,756 of JAOEGL010000003.1, forward strand.
TGAGGGCGTAAGGGAGTGGTTGAGTGAATGGTTTGTGCATGCATGATTGCAAGCTTGTTTGCATATTTAGTTAAATTTCAGTCCAATGAGAACTAAATATCATAACATCTTTCAGTTTGGGACTGAATATCATCTTTCCAAGCATGCTCACAGTGTTAACAGATAATCGAAATCCTTTCTGTGTTTATACTGGGCCTGGTTCTTTTGGGTGGCTGGAGGGAGAGGGGATGAAGCAAGAAATAAATTGATAAATTGACAGCTACTCTTGTGATTTAGCACAGCCTCTGTTACAGCATGGACATGGGTAAAAGCCAAAACCAAATGGAATGTACTCACCAAATTCAACAGTCATGGAATACTGTGGGGCTGAGCAGATAGGCCAGGATAGCATGGGCTGAGGCCATGTTATTTTGGCTCAGGTGCTCACTCAGGGTGGTCTCTGGGTCAGCATACCAGGACTCACTACCACCACACACTTACTTTGACTGCTTAGGGAGTACTTAAGTGCAGTGATAAGTGGTATAAAAATGTACTTACTATTGCTATTCTCGCACCATCTGGCACATCATCATCCATTTCTCATGTGGAAACAGGGTGTCTGGTTGCACCCACATGGCCAGGTGCCCTGTTTCTGCATCAGATGCAGAGCTGGGGGGGGGCTCCTCAGTAAGAGCAACAGCACAGCCAGGTAAGGTGTGAAAGGAGCATTTAAACAGCCAGGGGTTACCATAGAGTTTCTAGAAAACTTCACAGCAAACCAGAAGTCATATAGACCTGTGTTTAGTCAGCCAAGATCCAGCCCAGTCCTGGGATCAGGGTTTTGGCACACATCATCTAAACAGGATGATGCAAGGCTGGGGAGAACACAGGTCTGTGTGGGCAACTCTTCTGTGGGACTAATGATACAAATAAAAAGTTCCACAGGAGCCACCTCATCTGCAGTATGGAGAACAGCCCAGTATGCCCACTCTTTAAATACCCAAACTCATCCAATTCACCAGTCTAGCACTATTACATGGGCATGATGCAACAAGGTATGAAAATCCCACAATATAGCAGGTATTCACTAAACAGGAAAACAGAGGTAGTGGAGGCAGAGTATGCTGCTGGACTGAGTGAGATAGCCCTGGTTGTAACCTCCTGTTCTGTTTCAGCGTTATCGGGTAGTATTCTATGAGGCCAGCTTCGGCTGATTAAATAAAGTGGACATTCTCCAGGTGCATTCATTCTGTATCCCTGCTTGAGCAAAATATATGCTCAGAGGGAAGAAAGGGTGCTGCTGTTGTAATATCATTATAATCCACTTAATGGACTAGGGGATATAAGATGATGGAGATTTAACATGCCAGTGTAGAAGAAGGATCTAGAGACATCTGGCTGTTTCTCCTTCTGTTTTATAATTCAATAAACAGGCTCCTAGCTGCTTAATATTGGGTCAAATGTTGTTGCTTTAATGCAAGGTTAATCATAGGTAGAAATAAATGATCCAGAACTAGATACTAGATTGGCAGGCTGACCTTGCTTGTGTGACTGAAACCTGGTTGACCAAAAAGGGAAGTGTCAAATTGACCAAATTGTGTCCATCAGGTTTCCAGATGCAAGAGACTATTGGGTGAAAAGTTGTACTGAACTATCAAGAATCCATACACCTATTGAGGCACACCATCTAAAAATCTCCAAGCTGTGAATATGTACACCTCATGATGAGGCAGCAGTGATAATCAGTGTGTCATTCATACCTCTAGCCAAAGGTCTCCTTGTCTAAGCTGGTGGAGAAGGTTGTGAGGTGATGTTGATCTCCCCCCAAATTTACTATGTTGGGGAACACCCATGCTGAAACCCCTTATTGGGACTGGCTCTAGATTTCATGTTTTTTGTAGCAATCAAAAGCCTGTCTCAATATCTGACCATACATATGCAATAAATTGAACTCTTGATCTGGTTTTTATTGGACAGGATAGGGGTAATTTGTGGGTAGGAGAGCTTAAAAGAACCCCAATATCATGGACACATCTCTAATCAGGTTTAGATCCGATCCTAACCATCAGGGATGACCTGGTCAATGGGGTGCAAGTGGTGGGATCCTTAGGCAGGATGATCATGTTCTCCTGGAATTTGTTATACAGTGGAAAGGACAAGCCAGGCATAGCAAGACACAAATTCTAGACTTTAGGAAAGATGATTTTAGTAAACTAAAATCCCATGGTCAGGAATAGTAAAAAAGAAGGGAGTTCAAGACAGAGTTTTTAAAAAGGAAGCTACTGAAGGGAGACAGCACTCTGGAAGGCAAAAGGGCTGGAGAGAATAGTCAAACTGACATAGAGGGAACAAGGCAAACAGTGCAAGGACCCAACAATAGGAGGCAAAAAACATGCACAGGCATCAACTAAAGGGGACACATGGTCTTCAATGTCTCTACACTAATGCACAGAGCATGGGAAATAAGCAAGAACTTGAACTCCTAGCACAACAAGGGAAATATGATAAAATAGGCACTGAAACCTAGTGGGATGAGTCCCATGATTGGAATGTAGAAATAGAGGGTTATGACCTTTTAAAGAGAAACAGGTCAAACAAGAAAAGAGGAGGAATAAGATTATATGTCAGGGATATTTACACCAATGAAGAGATCCAGGACATCAATACTGAAAGCCAAGTGGAGAGCATCTGGATAAAAATTAAAGGGGAGGGAAGCAACAGGGATGTTACTGTGGGAGTCTACTACAGACCCCAGGCTCAGGCAGAGGAATTGGATGATGCCCTTCTAGAACAGATGACCAGATACTCAGATAGGAGAAATGTAGTAGTAGTAGTATAGTAGTGATGGGTGACTTCAACTATCCTGATATTTGCTGGAATTCAAATTCTGCCAAATCCTCAAGTTCTAGCAAAATCCTCACTTGCCTGGAAGACAATTTCATTGTCCAAGGCAACAAGGGAGTCAACTATTTTGGATCTTATCTTAACCAACAGGGAAGACCTAGTTGATGGGGTGCAAGTGGTGGATCCTTAGGTGGGAGTGACCATGTTCTCCTGGAGTTTGTTATACAGTGGAAAGGTGAAGCTAGGCATAGTCAGACGCAAATGCTATACTTTAGGAGAGCTGATTTCAATAAACCTAGAGAAATACTGGAGGTGATCCATGGTCAAGTACACTAAAAGAGAAGGGCATTCAAGACGGATGGGAGTATCTCAAAAAGGAGATATAAAAGGCGCAATTTCAAACAGTTCCAATGAGGAAGAAAAATGAGAGATGTCTCAAGAAAGCAGGATGGATGACAAAGGAACTTTCAACTGAACTAAGTTTTAAACGGAACATGTATAAGAAATGGAAAAATGGGATAATCACTAAAGAGGAATTCAAACAAATAGCCAGCACGTGTAGGGATAAAGTCAGAAAAGCAAAAGCGCAGAATGAACTCAGGCTGGCTAGAGAGGTTAAGAACGATAAAAAGGGCTTTTTTGGGTATGTCTGCAGCAATAGGAAGAAGAAGGAAATGGTAGGGCCATTGTGTGGTGAAAATGGCAAAATGCTAACAGGGGACAGAGAAAAGGCAGAATTACTCAACACCTTCTTTGTTCTAGTTTTCTCAGAAAAGGAAAAGGGTGTTCAACCTGAGGACAGTGGGGCAGGGGATTTTCAGCACAGAATAAGTAAAGAGACAGTACAGGAATACCTGGTTAATCTAAACGAATACAAGTCTCGAGGACAAGATGAACTACATCCAAGGGTATTAAAAGAACTGGCAAATGTAATATCTTTGAGAATAATCTTTGAGAACTCATGGAGAACAGGAGAAGTCCCAGCAGACTGGAGGAGGGCAAACGTTGTCCCCATCTTCAAAAAGGGGAAAAAAGAGGATCCCAATAATTATCGCCCAGTTATTCTGACATCAATTCCAGGAAACATTCTGGAACAGATTATTAAACAGAGAGTCTGCAGATATCTAGAAGATAATTCTATAATTGCAAAAAGCCAACATGGGTTTCAGAGAAACAGGTCATGCCAGACAAATCTGATCTCTTTTTTTGATAAAATAACCAGCTTGGTAGGTGAAGGGAATGCTGTGGACATAGTATATCTTGATTTCAGTAAGGCCTTTGACGAGGTTCCCCGTGAGACCCTTGCAAACAAGATTGTAAAATATGGGCTAGACAAGTTAACTGTTACATGGATTTGTAATTAGTTGACTGGCCTCACCCAAAGGGTGCTCAACAATAGCTCCTTTTCATCCTGGAGAAAAGTGACTAGTGGGGTGCCACAAGGTTCTGTCCTGGGCCCAGTGCTATTCAATATCTTTATTAATGACTTGGATGACATTATTGAGGGCCTAGTTATCAAATTTGCAGATGACACCAAATTAGGAGGAGTAGCTAATACCCCAGAGGACAGGATCAAAATTCAAAATGACTTGAATAGGCTAGAAAGCTGAGCCAAAGCTAACAAAATGGAATTCAACACAGAGAAATGTAATGTTCTGCACTTAGGGAGGAAAAATGAAATGCACAGATATAGGATTGGGGACACCTGGTGGAATGAGACCACATGTGAAAGGGATCTAGGAGTCCAAGTAGACCACGAGTTGAACATGAGTCAACAATGCGATGCAGCAGCTAAAAAAAGGCCAATGCAATTTTAGGTTGCATCAATAGAAGTATAGTCTCTAGATCAAGGGAAGTAATAGTGCCACCTCAACATTAGATTCCACCTCAACATTAGGAAAAACTTCCTGACAGTAAGGGCTGTTCGACAGTGGAACACACTCCCTCTGAGTGTGGTGGAGTCTCCTTCCTTAGAGGTCTTTAAGCAGAGGCTGGATGGCCATCTGTCAGGGATGCTTTGATGGAGAGTTCCTGCATGGCAGGGAGTTGTACTGGATGGCCCTTGTGGTCTCTTCCAACTCTATGATTCTGTGATTCTATGAAGGATGCAATTCCAAACAGTTCCAATGAAGAAGAAAAATGGGAGGTGTCTCAAGAAACTAGGATGAATGATTAAGCAACTTTCAACTGAGCTAATTTTTAAATCTGATCATTGGAAGGGCGGTATATAAATAAAGATTTTATTATTTATTATTATTATAAATGGAACATGTATAAGCAAGCATGTGTAGGGGTAAAGTCAGAATAGCTAAAGCGCAGAATGAACTCAGGCTTCCTAGTGAGGTTAAGAATAATAAAAAAGGCTTTGGGGGGGGCATGTCCATAGCAAGAGGAAGAAGAAGGAAATGGCAGGGCCACTGTGTCGAGAAGATGGCAAAATGCTAACAAGAGACAGAGAAAAGGCAGAATTACGCAACACCTTCTTTGCTTCAGTCTTCTCAGAAAAAGCAAAGGGTGCTCAACTTGAGGATAATGGAGCCAAGAACAGAATAGGGGAATTTCAGCATAGAATTAAAGAGATAGTATCGGAATTTCCCTCGCAGGTAAGGCGCCATAATAATACAAAGACAAAATTGGCTGGAGGAAACAAGGCCACAACTTTATTCATAAACACATAATGAAACAACATATGTGTGTATCCGAACAAACATATAGGGTTGGCCCAAAGCATAAGGTCTGGATCTGGACATCAGCCACACCACGGTTGGCTAATGTATGGTTGCTTGGAGACCAAGCATCGGGATGACGTAGGTGCCAAGCCCCGCCCTATTATGCAGTCACGCGACTGCGTTGCTACAATTCGATTTGCAAGGCACTCTAGTCACCAGGTGCTAAATGACTGTGGCCCCCGCACTGGCCACAGCAGCCCGCTCCTTACACCTGGGTCCCGAGGACTCCCGATCCAGAGCCATAGGGCCCTGGAAACCCCTCACCCCAGATCCAGGCCTATGCTGCTGCCCCAACAGTTGTGACGATCAACTCCCAAACAGGGAGGAAGGGTGGGAGAGCCGAACATCGCAATGGCGCCGAGGAGCGCCCGACGAGGCCTTATATAGGCCAAGGAACCAATGGGGAGCCTAGGAGGGGAGAAAGCCCCTCCCCCAAGGCCCTCCAGCCAATCCCAGGAGGAGGCGGGCAACCCATAGCCAATCAGGCAGCCCGCCTCTCTCCTGGGGAACCTTGGGACTTGTAGTCCCGTCCCCTGATTGGAGGGAGGCTTCCCGCCGCTTTTCCCTGCGGCCAACGAGGAGGGCTCCCGCCCTCGCTCAGGCCGCCGGGATAGACCGCCGTAGGGAGCGCGGGACCAGGCACTTCCCGCGCGCGGCAACAGCGCCGGGCCGGTGACTTGGGCGGCGCCATATCTGGTTAATCTAAATGAATACAAGGACCTATACAGACTGGGGGAAAGTGGTGGACAGAGGCTGCCCCTTTCTTCCTCAGATTGTGGTTGCACCAACCAAATTGCGTTGCAACGAAGCACCTGAAAAAAGGAACTGCGAAACGCGCTCCTTTCTCTTCGGCTGCTGAGGTACCATTTGCACCCTGGAGCAGCGTGGTGATGGCCCTTGTGTGCTGCGCTGTTTGGACATGTCGTATGAGGCACGTAATCATCATACACGCCATCTGAACAGGCGCGTGACAAGATAGCACCTGGACAGGGTACTTGGTAGCGTGAGGACGCTCTGCTCTCCTGAGCCCTACTTTCGGCCCCAGGTCATTGAAAATGGCCAGTCTGTACCAGGCCAGAGTCTCGAGGACCAGATGAACTATATCCAAGGATATTAAAAGAACTGGCAGATGTAATATTGAAACCATTGGCAATAATATTTTAGAACTCCTGGAGAACAGGGGAAGTCCCAGCAGACTGGAGGAGGGCACATGTTGTCCCCATCTTCAAAAAGGGGGAAGAAAGAGGATCCCAACATTTATTGTCTAGTTAGTCTGACATCCAAACCAGGAAAGATCCTGTAACAGATCATTAAACAGAGAGTCTATGAACATCTAGAAGGCAATTCCATAATCACAAAAAGTCAACGCGAGTTTCAGAGAAACAAGTCATGTCAGACAAATCTGATTTTTTTTTCTTTTCTTTTTTTTGATAAAATTATCAACTTGTTACATGAAGGGAATGTCGTAGATATAGTATATCTTGATTTCTGTAAGCCAAAAGGCTGCCCATGACATTCTTGCAAACAAGCTTGTAAAATGTGGACCAGACAAGGTAACCATTACATGGATTTGTAACTGGTTGACTGGCCACACCCAAAGGATGCTGAACAATGGCTCCTTTTCATCTTGGAAGGAAGTGACAAGTGGGGTGGCACAGGGCTCTGTCTTGGGTCCAGTGCTATTCAATATCTTTATTAATGACTTGGATGACAGTATTGGGGCATAATTATCAAATATGCATGACTGATGCGGAAAAAGCATTTGATCGCATCAACTGGATTTTATGATAGAAAAATTTTAAAAGACAAATTTTGGTGAAAAATTTGTTGAATGGATTTCCACTATATAGAGAGAACAGAAAGCTCAGATTCTAATTAATCAAGACAGAACAGAAGATATTGTAATAGAAAGAGGTACTAGACAAGGATGCCCTCATCACCTCTGTTGTTTATTTTGGTACTGGAAGTACTAAATAATAAGATAAGAAATGATAGGGAGATAGAGGGTGCCAAAGCGAATAAGTATAATGTTAAATTAAAAGCATTTGCAGATGGTCTAGGGGTTTTTTTTTAATAGAAAATCCAAAAAAGTCTATAAATTTTTTATTAAATACAATTCAAGAATATGGAGCCATCTCAGGTTTTAGAATTAATGTAGAAAAAACATCAATTCTGACTAAAAAATTGTCAGAATCAGAAGAACAAGAATTAAAAAAACTCTCTGGATTAAGAAGGTCAAATATTTAGGGATTCTATTCACAAAAAGGAATATACATCTTTATGACAACAATTATGAAAAGCTATGGAGAGAGGTAAAAAGAGATTTGTCAAAATGGTCAAAACACCAATTTTCCTTTTCAGGTAGAATCGCAATATTAAAAATGAGTATTTTGCGTAAATTTATTTACCTGTTCCAGAACTTAGCAATTCTGATGAAAGAATCTTGTTTTGTAAAATGGCAAAAGTCCTTATCTAACTTTTTATGGCAAAATAAAAAAGCTAGAATTAAATGGAAGCTGCTTAGGGAAGAAAAAAAGTAAAGGTGGTTGTAATCTTCCTAACTTAAAGCTATATTACTATGAGGCATGCCTTCAATGGATTGAAGAATGGATATTACTAAGAAATGATAGACTGCTTGAACTAGAAAGTACAAAAATGAGATTTGGTTTTCATGCGTTTTCATGATATGACAAACACAAAGTTAACAATGATTTCTGCCATGACTTCATATGGAATTCTTTATTTAAAGTACGGTCTAAAATAAGAAAACAGTTCTACAGACATATACCTTTCTGGGTCTCAATCCAGGAAGCCTTTTATAGTAAAATTAATTTTATAGTAAAAATACAGGGACTTGTATTTCCAGACCTGGTTTCGGGCCGGTAACTGTCAGTACCTCCGTTTTGTCTGGATTAAGCCTCAATCTGTTTTCCCTCATCCAATCCATTACTGCTACCCGGAAGTCATTGAGAGAAGAGACGCCATCTGAGGTCTGAGCAAATGATCTGATCATGCAGAAGTATATCTGAGTGTCATCAGCGTACTGATGACACTGCACTCCATGCCTCCGGATGATCTCACCCAGCGGCTTTATATAGATGTTAAATAGCATCGGGGACAGGATGGCGCCCTGAGGGATGCCACAATTAAGCTCAATTTTGGAGGAGCAACTGTCCCCGAGCCTCACACTTTGGGACCTGCCAGAGAGAAAGGACTGGAACCACTGCAAAGCAGTGCCTCCGATGCCCATGTCCCTCAGCCGGTCCAAAAGGATGGCATCAAAGTCAATACAAAGGCTGCTGAGAGATCCAAGAGCACTAACAGGGTCCCCTGTCGATACTCAAGCAGAGGTCATCTGTCAGAGCTCCATATCCCGCCCGGAAGGTCATAGTGCCACTCTATTCTGCTTTGGTCAGGCCCCACCTGGAACACTGTGTCCAGTTCTGGGCACCACAATTCAAAAAAGATGTGGAGAAACTGGAGCAGATCTAAAGGAGGGCGACTAAAATGGTGAAGGGTCTGGAAAGGGCTATGAGGAACGACTTAGGGAACTGGTTCTGTTTAGCCTGGAGAAGAGAAGGTTAAGAGGTGATATGATAGCCCTGTTTGAATATTTGAAGGGATGTCATATTGAGGAGCTTGTTTTCTGCTGCTCTAGAGACTAGAATGCGGAACAATGGATGCAAACTGCAGGAAAAGAGATTCCACCTCAACATTAGGAGGAACTTCCTGACAGTAAGGGCTAAATCCAGACAAAACGGAGGTACTGACAGCTACCGGCCCAAAACCAGGTTCAGGAATACAACTCCCGGTCCTAGATGGAGTCACACTCTCCTCAAAGGACCCTGTTCGCAGTCTGGGGGTATTTCTAGACTCATCGCTTTACATGACTAGTAAGGTGAATGCGACGGTCAGGAGTGTCGGTTATCAGCTTCGGCTGATACATCAGCTGCGCCCTTTCCTGGAGATGAGGGATCTGGAAACTGTGGTACATGCTTTGGTCACCTCACGTTTAGATTAATGCAATGCGCTCTACACGGGGCTGTCCTTGTGCTTAACCTGGAAACTTCAAGTGGTTCAAAATATGGCAGCCAGACCATCTAGGAGACAGCATATAACACCAGTGCTTAAATCTCTCCACTGGCTGCCAATTAATTTCTGGGCACAGTACAAGGTGCTGGTTTCGACCTTTAAAGCCCTTCATGGCTCAGGTCCATCCTATCTTAGGGACCGCCTCTTCCCATATGAGCCCCTTGCACACTTTGGTCCTCTGGGAGGAACCTGTTACATCCTAAGAAAACTAGGTTGGCACAGACCTCCCAGAGGGCTTTTTCTGCTATTGCTCCCAGGCTATGGAATGGCCTGCCGGATGAGATGCGCCTTATTACAACCCTGGACGGCTTCAAGCAAGCCGCCAAGATGCATCTCTTCCAGCAGGCCTTCCCAGACAATGATTAACCTCTCTGCTAACTACTGTCCCTCTTGCCTCACCCACTGAGACATCTGATATTTTTGAGGCCACCCATTATTTTTAATTAGAGCCACTTTAATGTTCTAATGTTTTAATTATCCATGGCTCCGTTTTAGTGTTTTTAAATCTTATCTTAGTTTAATTTAATTTTAAGGGGTGGGAGGGGAGATTGAATTGTTATATTTTAATCGTATTTTTTTAAGTGCTGACCCCGCCCTGATTGCTTACCCAGAGGGGGCTGGATATAATAATAATAATAATAATAATAATAATAATAATAATAATTGCTGTTCAACAGTGGAACATACTCCCCCAGAGAGTGGTGGAGCCTCCTTTTAAGTCTTTAAACAGAGGTTGGATGGCAATCTATTGGGTATGCTTTGACTGTGATTTTCTCCATGGCAAGGGGTTGGACTGGGTGGCCCTTGTGGTCTCCTCCAACTCTATGATTCTGAGATTTTCTTGTACTTTACACTCTGCAGGGGTGGCAGACCCAGATCAAATGGATATGGAAAGAATCTAGTATTTTTGTGGTTTGATGTATCATTTCCACCCAGTGTTTCAGTTGTAAAATTCCATAGTTTCAGATGTAAAATTTAGAGAATGTAACTGTTCTCTGTATAAAGCTTAGGCTGCTTTGGTCATTCTTCTGTCAGGGAAGGAGAGATGGACTAAACAGATCAGAGCACACTTGATCCTTGAATGATCCATTCTTTTTCCATCAAAGATATAAATAACGAATATTCACCATCTCTCTAGTAGAGTCAGCCCTTTGTATCCATATGGGTTCAATTCTGGAGCCTCTGCAGATGCCAAAAACTGTGGAACTGCCAGTGTGCCATGTATATGATGCAACCAAATGTATTTGCCACCACTGGGGTGAATGGGGTGGGGCCATCCAAAGATACTCAGATCTGCGAATGGCTAGCCCACTATTGGGGCAGGCAGACTGTATGCATGTATGCATGCCTATGTGGATATATCATGGAGATATTGTCACTTTGTAAAAATATGGAACCACAACCATCTCACAAAGAACTTTTTTTTGGTAACTTTTTACTGTTACTGGAAAGCTCTCACCTGAGAATGGGAACATACCACAAATTCCTTAAGAATCTCTTGCTGTTCTATCTGCTTCTGAATCTTCTGTATTAGATTTGCAGTATTATAGCGCAGGCCATTATTTGACTGTGGTGCCCCCATCTGTGCCAGCTGAATCAATTCCTCTTCACTGACAAGTGCTGTCCCTTCCAAATGACAGATAAGAAAATGGAGAGGTCTTTTAGATAGGGCTTTCAAAAGGGTAAGTTTTCAGATCTGAACTCAGCATTATCCTTTCTGAAAAATTTATATCCTGCCCTTAATAAGGGATCAGAGAGTGGAAGAAGCATCTGTATTGGCTCTGGGTTCTGATAAACAAGATGTACCCCTTGGGTGGCTTGGGTGAGTGGTGGGGAATGAAGCCCCCCTTTTCTCCTCTGCCGGGCACTACTGCCACTGCCACTGCTGTGCTGGTGGGGGGGCATACTCACACCTTGCCTCTTTCTTACATGGCTGGGTGCAGTAGAGGAAAGGACCTCGGGAGAGTGGCAAGGAACTGAGTCCCCTCCCTCCTCTGCTGGGCACTGCCTGCATCATCATCATGCTCTCTGGGGTGTTCGCTCGCCTTCCCTGTTGTTGAAACATACATGATGCAAAGGACAATACCAGCCTTCCCAAGTCAAGTCAAGTCAAGTACAGTATTTAATGTATTTTAGGAGGTCTCTGGTAAAGCAAACGTTAAGAAGCAGTGTAGGCTACATTTCAGAGGAAGGAACTGTCAAACCCGCATTGAATTCCATTGTGGAGAATGGTGGGATACAAATCCTGGAAACAAACAAACAAACAAACAAACCTCCTCTGAGTACTCCTTGCCTAAGAAAAATTCATGGACTCACCATAATTCAACAGGCAACTTGAAGGCACGTATGTACAAGGTCTAGGTTCAGCCCCTCAGTGGGTAGACATGTGTAGGTAGGATCAATAATCTGTGCCATTAATGATCAATAATTAGGAGGTAAAGCAAGAGCTCAGCCATAGTGAAAAATAGAGCGGGCTAACAGAAAGGAAAATTGCAGTATGAAATAAGGCCCAACTGGAGAAAGGGAGGGCTAGCCCATCAGAGAGAAACTTTTAGCAGAGATAGCACTCTTGTAAGAACATTGCATTGCATTCTGGGATTCACTGCTGGGAGAACCAGAACTAGTCTACAGAAGGCTTGCAGAGAGATTCCAGTTCATTTCCTTTAAAAAGGAGGAGGAGGAGTCTCTTGTCCATGTACTTGGGTGAGATCTAATCTAATTTCCACTTAAGCCATTGCATTCTGGGATTTACTGCTGGGAGAACCAGAACTAGTCTATAGGAGGCTTGCAGAGGCGCGCACCGAATTTTAATTTTTCTTATCTAGTCAAGGAGGTTTTTGGAGAATAGAAGAGAAGCTGGCTTGAAACATCAGAGGAAGTGAGTCAGAGACTTGCCTCTGGAAGGAGCTAGTAGCCAGGAGTTCTCTATATAACTACAGGCCCTGTGACTTGAACTCAGTGTCAGAGCTTGGGGACAAAGGCCAAGTTTAGCAAGGGAAGCCCACAGTCTTGTTTAAGTGCCTCCTTAAGACTTCTCAGTATAGACACTGAAGGCCCTGCAGCAGTCACCTGCAACACTTGTGGGATGTATGTCTTCTTGCCTACAGATGTGGGGAACTACACCTGCTCCAAGTGCAAGTTGGTAACCCTCTTAGAAGAGAAAGTATAGCAGTTGGAGGCCCAGGTATATGCACTTCAGCATCATAGAGACCAGGAGATTCTCTTGAACAGAACAGACCAGAATGTTTTGGATAGGAAAAAAACAGAGGAAGTTGCTGGGGTGGAGGAGGACACTCCCCATACAACAGAGGTAGATGCTTGGAGGAAAGTCACACACAGAAGTAAGGAAGCCAGGGAACATTCTGTGAGTAGCTTACAGCTACAGAATTGCTTTGGATTGTTATCAGTGATGATGAGGAAAAGCAGCAGGGACAGACATCAGGGACAGAGCAGAGGAGCCTACCACTAAAGGGAACAGCCGCTGCTAAGCCTCGGGGGAGGTGCATGGAGGTGGTGGGGGACTCCTTGCTGAGGGGTACCGAAGCAGTGGTTTGTGGGCCTGACAAGATGTCTCGGGAGGTGTGTTGTCTCCCTGGGGCAAAGATCCGTGATGTGACGGAAAGGCTGACAAGACTTGTCAAGCCTACTGATCAATACCCCTTTCTTTTGGTTCATGTAGGAACTAATGATATTGCAAGGCACAGCCTTCAGAATATCATAAGGGATTTTGAGGCTCTGGGTAGGAAGCTAAAAGAGATGGATGCACAGGTTGTCATCTCATCTCTTCTCCCAGTTGAAGGGCATGGTCCAGGAAGGGAGAGGAAAATAGCAGAGGTGAATAACTGGCTCCGTAGATGGTGCCACCAGAACAGTTTGGATTCTTAGATCATGGGCTGCAGTTCCATGAGGAGGGACTTCTAACAAGGGATGGGCTGCATCTCATGACAGTTGGCAAAAACATTTTTGCCAACAGTCTGAAGAATCTGATCAGGAGGACTTTAAACTGAGTTATGTGGGGAAGGGAGACAGCATTCTGGAAGGCAAAAGGGCTGGAGAGAATAGTCAAACTGACGTACAGGGAACAAGGCAAACAGTGCAAGGACCCAATAGTAGGAGGCAAAAAAACGTGCACAGGCAGCAAGTAAAGAGGACACATGGTCTTAGATGTCTCTACACTAATGCAATGAGTATGGGAAATAAGCAGGATAAACTTGAACTCCTAGCACAACAAGGGAAATAGGATATAAAAGGAAATATGATATAACTGAAACCTGGTGGGATGTGTCTCATGATTGGAATAGAGAAGAATAACCTTTTAAAGAGAAATAGGCCAAACAGGAAAGGAAGAGGAATAGCATTATATGTTAGGGATCTCTTCACCAGTGAAGAGATCTAAGACATCAATACTAGAAGCCAAGTGGAAAGTACTGTATATGGATTAAAATTAAAGCAGAGGGAAGCAACAAGGATGTTACTGTGGGAATCTAATACAGATCCTCAAGTCAGATGGAGGAATTGGATGATGTTTTTCTAGAACAGATAACCACACACTCAGAAAAGAGAGTTGTAGTAGTGAGGGGGGACTTTAACTATCCAGATATTTGCTGGAAATCAAACTCAGCCAAATCCTCAAGGTCTAGCAAATTCCTCACTTGCCTCGAAGACAATTTCATTGTCCAAAAGGTGGAAGAGGCAACAAGGGGATCAGCTATTTTAGATCTGATCTTAACCAACAGGAATGACCTAGTAAATGGGGTGCCAGTGGTTGGATCCTTAGGTTGCAGTGATTATGGTCTCCTGGAGTTTGTTATACAATGGGAAGGAGAAGCCAGGCATAGTCAGACACACTTTCTAGAATTTAGGAGAACTGATTTCAATAAACTGGAGAACTGATTTCAATAAACTGGAGAAATACTGGGGGTGATCCCATGGTCAGGAATACTAAAAGAGAAGGGAGTTCAAGACAGATGGGAGTTTCTCAAAAAGGAGGTACTCAAGGAGCAATTTCAGACAGTTCCAATGAGGAAGAAAAATGGGAGATGTCTCAAGAAGCCAGGATGGATGACTAAGGAACTTTCAACTGAGCTAAGTTTTAAACGGAACATGTGTAAGAAATGGAAAATGGGGAAATCACCAAAGACAAATTCAAACAAATAGCCAGCACTTGTAGGGATATAGTCAGAAAAGCTAAAGCACAGAATGAACTCAGGCTTGCTAGAGAGGTTAAGAACAATACAAAGGGTTTTCTTGGATATGTCCGCAGCGAAAGGAAGAAGGAGGAAACGGTTTGGCCACTGCGTGCAGAAGATGGCAAAATGCTAACAGGGGACAGAGAAAAGGCAGAATTTCTGAACACCTTCTTTGCTTCAGTCTTTTCAGAAAAGCCAAAGAGTGCTCAACCTAAGGATAATTGAGCAGAAGACAGAATAGGGGAATTTCAGCAAAGAATAAGTAGAGATAGGACATGAATACCTGGTTAACCTAAATGAATATAAGTGTCCAGGACCAGATGAACTACATCCAAGGGTATTAAAAGAAATGGCAAATGTAATATCGGAGTCATTGTCCATAATCTTTGAGAACTCATGGAGAACAGAAGAAGGCCCAGCAGACTGGAGGAGGGCAAATGTTGTCCCCATCTTGAAAGAGGGGAAAAAAGAGGATCCCAACAAGTATCGTCTGCTTAGTTTGACATCAATACCAGGAAAGATTCTGGAGCAGATAATTAAACAGAGAGTCTGTGAATATCTAGATGATAACTCCATAATAACAAAAAGTCAACATGGGTTTCAGGAAAATAAGTCATGTCAGACAAATCTGATCTCTTTTTTGATAAAATTACCACCTTGATAGGTGAAGGGAATGCTGTGGATATAGTATATCTTGATTTCAGTAAGGCCTTTGACGAGGTTCCCCGTGAGACCCTTGCAAACAAGATTGTAAAATATGGGCTAGACAAGTTAACTGTTACATGGATTTGTAATTAGTTGACTGGCCTCACCCAAAGGGTGCTCAACAATAGCTCCTTTTCATCCTGGAGAGAAGTGACAAGTGGGGTGCCACAGGATTCTGTCCTGGGCCCAGTGCTGTTCAATATCTTTATTAATGACTTGGATGACAGTATTGGGGGCCTACTTATCAAATTTGCAGATGACACCAAATTAGGAGGAGTAGCAAATACCCCAGAGAATAGGATCAAAATCCAAAATGACCTGAATAGACTAGAAAGCTGGGCCAAAATGAAATTCAATGCAGAGAAATGTAAGGTTCTGCACTTAGGGCGGAAAAATGAAATGCACAGGTATAAAATGGGGGACACCTGGCTGAATGAAACTACGTGCGAAAGGGATCTAGGAGTCCAAGTAGACCATAAGCTGAACATGAGTCAACAGTGCGATGTGGCAGCCAAAAAGGCCAATGCAATTTTAGGCTGCATCAATAGAAGTATAGTGTCTAGATCAAGGGAAGTAATAGTGCCACTCTATTCTGCTTTGGTCAGACCCCACCTGGAATACTGTGTCCAGTTCTGGGCACCACAATTCAAAAAGGATGTGAACAAACTGGAGTGTGTCCAAAGGTGGGCAACTAAGATGGTGAAGGGTCTGGAAACTATGCCCTATGAGGAACGCCTTTGGGAACTGGGGATGTTTAGCCTGGAGAAGAGAAGGTTAAGAGGTGATATGATAGCCCTCTTCAAATATGTGAAGGGATGTCATAGTGAGGAGGGAGCAAGCTTGTTTTCTGCTGCTCCAGAAACTAGGATGTGGAACAATGGATGCAAACTGCAGGAAAAGAGATTCCACCTCAACATTAGGAGGAACTTCCTGACAGTAAGGGCTGTTCAACAGTGGAACACACTCCATCGGAGGGTGGTGGAGTCTCCTTCCTTGGAGGTCTATAAGCAGAGGCTGGATGGCCATCTGTCGGGGATGCTTTGATTTGGAGTTCCTGCATAGCAGGGGGTTGGACTGGATGGCCCTTGTGGTCTCTTCCAACTCTATGATTCTATGAACAAAGGGAGCTAAGAAACAGAGGCCTCTTGCTCAAGGCCAAAAGCATGCTAGCTGATAGAAGTTGTGGGAGACAGTAATACAGCAGTAGCAATGTTGCAAATTGCTTTCATGGAAGAAGATTCACAGCCAGCAAATGCCAAACCAGTTTTAGCTAGCGGATGTAAATACTGAACTGGGGAATTGAAAGAAGATCTGTACTGCACATGTCTGTTGGCTGCTTTCGTGATTCAATAAAACTCTGTCTCTGCCTTACCAGCCAGCTCATTTTGGCAAAAGGATTCCCACGAGCAAGCTTTTGCATGCAAATAAAGCCATCTGGATCAAGCTGAACCTGACTGGAAATATCTTCATTTTCATTGTTGTTATTGAAACTGTTTATTGCCTTAACAGAAATAATACAAACCTCAGTGTATTAACAGTGGCTTGATTGTATCTGGGTAAGACAGACATATTCTAATAAAGAAAGACAACAATGTTTTGTTAAGTATCCTGACCAGTGTGTTCTTCAATGTATAAAAATTAACAGACTCCTATCAAGAAAAGGAAAATAGTTCCCTTTACCACAGTTCTCCAACAGCATGCACTGAATGGAAGGAGATTGGCTTCCATTAATCTGGTCACACAAATCCTCAAGGAAGAAAGTATAGTGTAAATAAATTCACTTTTAAACATTATTATGAAAGAAGCAGTTATAAATCCTTTTACAGCTATGAAATTGGTCTGGCCAAGTTTGATCCTCATTTTATCCCAAGAAGAATATGGTCTTTGATAAGGAATGTTAAGATAAGGGGCTCCCTAAACCAGTACAGCTATTAATAGATATCTGTGGCTAAAATACTCAGTTTTTCAGATAGTATGGACAAATATCTTCACATTACCACACAAACAATCAAAACCATAACTTCTGGCTTTTAACATTTCTTAACCCATGGGCAGCTTAGACTAGGTTTACTCCAACTAAATAAAAAAAAAGTTATGTCAGTTGAAGCAGGCATTTAAGTAGTGTATATTTATGTACTATAAGTCAAGAAATTTATGGCTCCAAATTAACCCTAAAATCCTGGGTTGACATATGTACAGGTCAATACACTAATACTGGTTAGAAAGGTCCTGAAACGAGCACCCCTGTGATGCCCTACTCTTCCTCAATCTTTGTGCCTCGAGGCAGGAGTTTTTGTATGTGTGCACATGTGTGAGAAAGTGTTTCCCAATCCAATTTGAAAGCTTTCTTTTCCCATGAAACACTTCTTTTAGATCCACTTCCTTTCCCTTCCCAGTCTGATTTGAAAGCCTTCTCTTTCCATCAAAGAAATGCTCCTTTTAGTCCCACTTTCTTTCCCTTCCCAATCCAATTTAAATTCCTTCACTTCCTATCAAAGAAACACCTCATTTAGCTCCACGTCTGTCCCTTCCCAATCCAATTTGAAAGCCTTCTCTTCCCACCAAAGAAACACCTCATTTAGCATCACTTCTTTTCCCTTTCCAATCTGACCTGAAAGCTTTCTCTTCCCATTAAAGAAACACCCCATTTAGCTCCACTTCCTTAACTTCTCAATCTGATGTTGAAACCTCTCCTCCAGCACCTGGGAAGTGGTATTAGGTGGTTGGAAGAGGTCTAGAGAAGGAGGAGGGATGGAAGTGGTGTTTCCGTCCTTTGTTATAGTCACCTAAGTTTTACACTTGATAAAGGGGGGCGGGGAATGGAATGTGGGCAGATGAGTCTTAAGTGGATTATAATGTATGCATGTATTCCTTGCCTGATTGCTTGAGATCCTATATGTTTAGAGTTTGAACCAACCAATAGAATGCATTTTAAAAGTTTCTTTGTGTAAAAGACTATAAAACCCATCTTTTTGTGTTATTCTGGGACTCAGTCTTTGGAAAACTGAATTTCCACTGGGGACTCTGCTGACAAAGAATAAATTTGAGTTCTCAACCATATTTCTGGGTCCGCTTGTCTAATTCATTCTGTCAAGCTAAGGATTTTTATAAGCTTAATTACAAAATAATTCTTAACTGAGCCGATCATCCACTACAGCAGGAGGTCAACTTGTACGCGGGAATATATACAGTAGATACCTTTGGGCAAGGTCGACAGTCTCTGGGCTATGCCATCATCTTCATCACTCATGTAATCATCTGTTGTATCCTGCCTTTGCTGTGTTTTAGGGCTGTATTTCTGCAGGCTTTAGAACAATATTATTCATTTAACACTGGTTTTGCACATACTTTCAACAGCAGAAGAATGAAATAACCCCGAAGAAATTCACTTGCTTCCCTTCTCCTTGCTTATTTCTGTATAGAAATAGGGGACCCTCCCATCTGAAAGAACACTTTTACCAGTATCTATACCTGAGCCAACAGGATGTCATATATCAGGCCCAGATCTTTGAATATATCTGGCTTTCCAGATATTACTGGACTCTAACTTCCACCTTTTGTCATCACTGATCATATTGGTTATAATGATGGGAACTGCAGCCCAACAACATCTGGAGAGCTGTGTGTTTCAGATATCAATTTAAAGTGCTTAGAAATATAGTTTTTCAAGAGGAATACAAGCTCAGAATAGTAAACAATTCTGACATTGAAGGTTTTCTTGGGATCATGGTATAGCCTTATAAGCTGTTCTGAGCTGCTGTTTAAAATGTCTTTGCTACTCTAGTTGGTTTCCCACTGTTTCAAATTTTTAAAAAATGTTATTAGGTATTATATTATAGCCCAAGATTCATCATCTGTTAAGATAAGAATAGCAATACTTTGCTGAAAAGAAAAATCCATCCATCAAACAAGAAACAAAATCACAGAACAAGGAGCAAGACTTCAGTATATTTTCAACAAACAGTCAGAAGATCACTCCAAAGATTGCTGTGTGTCACTAGGGGTTGGTTTTACTCTGTATTCACTATGATACAGATTTATTGATTTATAATTAATTATTTAAAGGGAAATATATATATATATATATATATATATATATATATATATATAGTTATATATATAGTTATATTTTACATTAAATTAATTAATTGTAGCCAAGGGAGGGGATCTGTGGGGTCCAGACCCTCCTTCCAAGCCCCATTAAATTCAATGGGGCTCAAGTATACACATTATTCACTTTATGAATAACGACCCCCCCCTTCCCAAAATCCTGGCTACGTCTCTTGTTGAGCCAAAACTAACAAAATTAATTTCAACAGAGAGAAATGTAAGGAACTACACTTAGACAGAAAAAAAAATATATGAAAGGCTCAGATATAGGATGAGTGGTACTTGGCTTGACAGCAATACATGCGAAAGGGATCTGGGAGTCTCAGTAGACTACAAACTGAATGTGAGTCATATGATAAAGCAACTATAAAAGCCAATAAGATCCTAGGCTGCATCAACAGGAATGTAGAGTCTAGACTGAGGGAAGTAATATTTTCACTCTATTCTGCTTTGGTCAGACGTCACCTAGAATATGGTGTCCAGTTCTAGACACCATAGTTCAAGAAAGATATTAACAAACTAGAGTCTATCCAGAGTTCAAGATGGATGGGGAGTTCGTCAAAAGGGAGATACTGAAGGCACAATTTCAAACAGTTCCAATGAGGAAGAAAAATGGGAGATGTCTCAAGAAACCAGGATGTATGACTAAGGAATTTTCAACTGAGCTAAGTTTTAAATGGAATATGTATTAGAAATGGAAAAAATGGGGAAATCACCAAAGACGAATTAAAAACAAATAGCTAGTGCATGTAGGGGTAAAGTCAGAAAAGCTAGAGGGAAGAATGAACTCAGGCTTACTAGAATGGTTAAGAATAATGAAAAGCAAAAGGAAGAAGAAGGAAAGGGTAGGGCCACTGTGTGGAGAAGATGGCAAAATGCAAACAGGGGACAGAGAAAAGGTAGAATTACTCAACAACTTCTTTGCTTCAGTCTTCTCAGAAAAGGCAAAGGGTGCTCAAGCTGAGGATAATGTAGCAGAAGACAGAATAGGGGAATTTCAGCACAGAATAAGTAAAGAGATAGTACAGGAATAACTGGTTAATCTAAATGAATATAAGTCTCCAGGACCAAATGAACTACATCCCAGGGTACTAAAAGAACTGACAAATGTAATATTGGAACCATTGGCAATAATCTTTGAGAACTCCTGGAGAAAGTCCCAGCAGACTGGAGGAGGGCAAACGTTGTCCCCATCTTCAAAAAGGGAAAAAAGAGGATCCCAACAATTATTGTCCAGTTAGTCTGACATGAATACCAGGAAAGATTCTGGAGCAGATCAATAAACAGAGAGTCTGCGAATATCTAGAAGATAATTCCTTAATCACAGTCAACATGGGGTTCATACAAACCTGATCTCTTTTTTTGATAAAATATCCAGCTTGATTTCTAGGATCTTGTTGAAGAGATGCAGCATTGAAGCCAGCATTAGAAGCAAAGGGGTGGCTTTTTTCCACCCCAAATAGGAGCGGATTTTTTCTGCTCCTATTTGGGGCAGAAGCTGGCTGGGTTGGGGCCACAGTGTGTGGCTGATGCAGCCCCAATCTGGTTTTCCCTTTTGGGGAAGTAACTTTTGCCTCTAAATCCTTGGCTTCTATCCATAATTCATCTAGTTCATGGGTTCTAGGCTTAATAGTGCAAATCTGTTTCTCACACTTTATTTACATTCTGCTTGGATGTTCTTTAGATTATATGTTATCAAGGTGATTGAGCTGGTATTCTTCTTCAGCTGATTCTAATTTTGGATATTAGTAGTTTGTGGTCTGTCCCACAGTCTGCACCTGGTCTTCCTTTTCCTCTTCTGTTTCCTGTTATATAATCTAGTGTATTTGGTTTTTGTGTTTTCCATCCAGTGAGGTTCATGTGTACTCTCTGGCTGTGTGAAGAAGGCATTTATGATGAATAGATTGTTGGCCTTGCAAAATTCTACCAATTACTCTCCTGCTTTGTTTCTCGAACCACGTCCAAGTTCCCTACTGTCCTTGACTCTGCTGTATTTCCTAATTTGGCATTCCGGTTGCCTGTTTGTGAACTACAGTCCAGTAAGTCTGTTATCTATACTGGGGAAACTTTCCTCTAAATTAATCTTCTTCTTAAAACAGAATGATATTCTAGCTGAGATATAAGCAGCCTTTACAGAAAGATAGTCTACAACTAACCACTGCTTGTTCTTGGCTCACTTTACAGAGAAGTATTCAAGATTTATGTCCAGCAAGCTCTTTGTAGCATCCATGAAGACAGGTCACATTTGATTCCATGCCCAGACCTAAGGTATGGGCTAATATGGAATCTACATTGACCGTCTAATTAAGGTGCTCTATAATAATAGCCAGCTACAAGTAAGGTATGGCTTGTGGTGATATCTCTCTGAAACCATACTTATGTTGAAAGGGGGGGGGGGGGGAGACAAGGATATTCCACCCTATTTTGTCTCTATCTGAATGGCTTTGAGGAAGAAATGATGGATGAAAATAGCTATACATACAGATTAGAGATAAGAAAATCCCAGTCTTAATTGACACCGACGATACTATGATTCTTTCAAGATCTAGATCAGGGCTTAAATACTGAAATTACTACTTTAGGAATGAACATTAATGCCACAAAATCCAAAATTTTGGTTTTTGAATGCAATTATCATCAGTACAGATGGAACAAGTTAAAATTGTTCAATATCTTGGACTTCTTTTCCATCACAAAGTCTCATGACTCCACACAGATCACTACATTTTAATATTATCTTTTTAGATTGTAAGCCTGAGGGCAGGGAATGGTCTAATTAAATAATAATAATAATTGTAAGATGTTCTGAGAGCCTTTGTGGCTGAAGAGTGGGGTATATAATAATAATCTTTAGGATGTAAAACAGCTATCCTAAGATAGCTAAATGAAAAAACCTGCCATTAAATTATTTAACACAAAGATTGCACCAAAGCTTATTTATGTAGCAGCAATCTAAACAGAAGCTATAAATGTTGAGCTTGATAGTTTTCCAAGCTAAATTTGAAGGGGCCTCCTTTAATAATAATAATAATAATAATAATATCTTTATTTATATTTCCCGCCTGTCCCAAGGATCGAGGCAGGAGTACAACAAATAAAATCAATATTACATTGTATATATAGATATCTTAAAAACACCAATCATTAAAATAATCTAACAATACCATTGCAAATTCAATGTTCAGAACGTCCAGGAGAGAGGGGGTATTCCCTAAGGTCAATTATGGTGGGTCAAATGGGTAGGCCCACCAGAAGAGATCTGTCTTAAGTGCCTTCTTAAAGGCATCTAGAATGTTATTAAGATGCATCTCTTCCGGCAGACTATTCCAAAGTCTGGAGGCAGCAGTGGTGAATGATCTATCGAAGGTTGATCTTAACCTGACTTTTGGATACTCTAGTAATTTGTTTTCAGATGTTCTGAGAGTGCGGGGCAGATAGTGTAGGGAGAAGCGTTCCCTCAAGTAACTTGGGCCTAAGCATATAGGGCTTTAAAGTTAATGACCAACACTTTATATTGCGCCCGGAAGCTGATCAGAAGCCAGTGAAGCAAGTGGAACACACTCCCTTGGAGTGTGGAACACACTCCCTCGGAGTGTGGAACACACTCCCTCGGAGTGTGGAACACACTCCCTTGGAGTGTGGTGGATTCTCCTTCCTTGGAGGTCTTTAAGCAGAGGCTGGATGGCCATCTGTCAGGGATGCTTTGATTTGGAGTTCCTTCATGGCAGGGGGTTGGACTGGATGGCCCTTGTGGTCTCTTCCAACTCTATGATTCTATGATTCTATGATTCTAATACAGGTGTAATATACTCTGATCTAGAGGTTTTAGTGATCAGTCTGGCTGCAGCATTTTGGATCAATTGAGGCTTCCGGACTTGGTACAAACGTAGACCCATGTAAAGTGCATTACAGAAATCTAATCGAGAGGTTACCAGTGTATGTGACACTGTTTCAAGGTCCTTCTGGGCCAGGTGGGGACACAGTAGGCATATCAACCAGAGTTGATACCGAACACTCCTGGCCATCACCTCCACCCAACATGTCAACTGTAGAGATGGGTCCAGGAGTACAGTAGAGTCTTCATTATCCATCCTTCAGTTATCCAACATTCCGGATTGTCCAATGTCACGGTTGCTGTGATTTCTTTATATTTTCTGTGATTTCTTTATATTTTCAGAGGACTGAACTGTACATACTGTACATCACAATGTTGATCAGTGATTTCTTTACATTTACTTACTGTTACTGCGATAAAACTTCAATACATTTGCAATTCATAGTGATTTAAAGGCTTTTCTTGGACCCTCCGGATTATCCAACATTTTTGGCTGACTATCAGCCAGTCCAGGTTATGTTGGATAATCGAGACTCTACTGTACTGCCAAACTGCGAAGTTTTGAGCTTGTTTTCCCTCATCCAGCCCATTACTGACTCTAGACAGGCATTCAGAGGAGAGATACCATCCTTGGTTGCTGCTTCAGTTGGAGGTATGGAGAAACAGATTTGGGTGTCATCAGCATACTGATAACACTGTGCCCCATGCCTTCGGATGACCTCTCTGAGCAGCTTCGTGTAAATGTAAAATAGCATGGGGGACAGAATGGTGCCCTGAGGGACGCCAGATGTCAGCTCTCTTTTATGGGAGCAGATGTCTCCCAGTATCACCATCTGGAATCTACCCAAGAGGTAGGAACAGAACCACTGGAGTACAGTGCCTCTGATACCCAGCTCCCTCAGGCGTTCCAGAAGGATACCATGGTCAATGGTATCAAATGCCACTGAGATGTCCAGGAGCACCAGCAGGGTCACACTTCCCCTGTCGGTGCCCAGACAGAGGTCATCGACCAAGGCAACCATGGCAGTTTCTACTCCATATCCTGCCCTGAAGCCAGATTAAAATGGGTCTGATAATTGGCTTCATCTAAGATTGCCTCGATCACCTTGCCCAAAAAAGGCGTATAGTTTTTTCTTAGCAGGGGATCTAGGGAAGTTTTTTAAAGAGTGGCTTGGAAATCTCCCCCACCTCCCACCCCCAGTATACATCTAAGTATAAATCTCCTTTATACTCCCAGACCTCCTCTTGGACAAAAAAACATCTGGCATGTTTTACAGAAACCTGGCTGAGAGAAGATAGTGTCATCACTTGGAATCAAGCCCTCCCAGCTTGGTACACTGTTATGGAGCAGATAAGGGAAAGTGGGTGAGGGAGAGGAGTGGCTCTGACTTATAGAGACAATCTCACCTTGACCAGGATACCTGTCCAGAAGTTTGACAACTTCAAGTGTATGTACCTAAGACTGAAGGGATAGTACAGGGATCCTGTTAGTTTATCGTCCACCCTGTTGTCTAACAGACTCCCTATCAGAGCTGACACAGATGGTTTTGGAGTTGCTGTTGGAGTTGCCCAGGCTTTTAGTTCTGGGCAACTTCAACATCCCACTCGAGACCAGTTTAACAGGTGTGGCTCAGGAGTTCATGGAATCCATGACAATCATGGGCCTTTCCCAATTGGTCAACGGGTCTACACACTGTGCGGGTCATACTCTAGATGGGTCATACTCTAGACGGAACAGGAATATCCATGGGTGCAGGTAGTAAATACCACCGCATTGCTATGGACGGATCATTTCCTGGTGAGGGCATAATTAAGAGCCACTGTTTGCCACTTCGGGGGTGGAGGACCCATTAGAATGGTCTGCCCTTGAAGGCTAATGGAACCACTTGGCTTCCAGAAAGCCCTAGAGGGTTTAATGGTTGATAATGCTGGTAATTCTGTCGAAGCCTTGATGAATACATGGAACACCAGTCTTACTAAGGCTATCGACACAATTGCTCCCAAGCGTCCTTTCCAACGTGCTTCAAATCGGAAAATCTGGTATACCAGAGAGTTGAAGAACATGAAGCAGGAGGGACAATGACTAGAGCACGATTGGTGGAAATCTGGACTCTCACCTGACAGAACTCACCATAAGAAATTTCTTCGTTCTTATGGCGAGGCAATAAAAGCAGCAAAGAGATCCTCCTTGTCTGCTTGTATTGCGTCTGCAAAGTCCTGTCCAGCAGAACTATTTAGGGTGGTGAAGGGAACTGACGGTGATGCTATCTACCCTGAACCCTCTACCTAACCCAACAATAGTCTGCTGTGATGCTTTTAATAACTACTTTGCAGACAAAATCTCTCAGATAAGAACCCACTTGGATGCCAATGTTGGAGCAAAATCGACTGTGGAGGTGTCCAGTAAACTCGTTTGTGAGATTAAACTGGATCAATTCGAGTTTGTGAGTACCAATGACGTGGACAAGATCCTTCGAAAGGTGAGGAAAACAACATGCCCTCTTGATCCCTACCCATCATGGCTGGCCATCCGGGGGGGGGGGGGGTGATGCCTTGATGGCACTTCTTAGACGTGTCATCAATGTGTCCCTTGGGGAAGGTTATGTACCATTTTCTTTAAAGGAAGCGGTTGTCAGACCGCTCCTGAAAAAACCTTCACTGGATCCCTTGGACATGAAAAACTATAAGCCTAAATCCAATCTGCCATTTTGGGCAATATGATCTAGAGAGCTGTTGCTCTTCAGTTCCAAGCGGTGTTGGAGAAAACCGATTATCTTGATCCATTTCAAACTGGCTTCAGGACTGGCTATGGAGTGGAGACTCCCATGGTTGCCTTAACTGATGACCTTCGTCTAGGTATCGACAGAGGAAGCATGACCTTGTTGGTACTTCTGGACCTCTCAGCAGCATTCAGTACAATAGATCATGACATCCTCTTGGGACACCTGAGAGAGTTAGGAGTGGGAGGCATTGCACTCCAATGGTTTCACTCCTTTCTCTCGAGCAGGTTCCTGAGGACGATGCTTGGGGACAGTTGCTCCTCATAAATGGAGCTTAATTGAAATAATCTGTAGACATGGGGCAGGGTGTTATCAATATGCCGATGACACCCAAATATATTTCTCCATGTCTCGGTCATCAGTGACAATGACAGATGGCATTTCTCCCCTCAGTCAGTGTCTTGCAGCAGTGATGGATTGGATGAGGGAAAAGCTCAAGTTGGATCCAGACAAAATGGAGGTACTTACAGTAGGGGCCCCTAAACCAGGTATTGGGCTGCAACCTCCAGTCCTGGAGGGGTTCACGCTCTCCTCAAAGGACTGTGTTCACAGTTTGGGGGTGCTTCTTGACTCATTGCTTCACATGAGAGATCAAGTGAATGCGACAGTCAAGAGCGCCTGTTATCAGCTTCAGCTGATACGCCAGCTGAGTCCTTTTCTGGAACCAGGGGACCTTGAAACTGTAGTACATGCACTGGTAACCTCAAGACTTGATTTTTGCAATACATGGGGTTACCCTTGTGCTTAGTTCGGAAACTTCAGTTGTTACAGAATATTCAACCAATATTGAACTCACTCCACTGGCTGCCTGTTAGTTTCCGGGCACAGTACAAGGTGTTGGTTATCACCTTCAAAGCCCTACATGGCTTCGGCATAACTTATCTAAGGGATCGCCTGCTTCCATATAATCTGCCCCGTACACTGAGATCCTCTGGGAGGAACCTATTGCAACCAGTAAAGACCAGAAGAGGACTGTAATATCATAAATTTAAGAACCTGAGTCACGGTTTTAGTGGGAACATAAACTGTTTAAATTATCTTAACTGTTATAAAATGTCAAAAATACTACAAGTAATATAGACAAGAAGCATTATATAGATATGTACAAGAAATTATATTATGAACCCAGAAACTAGGTTATGGTTTCAGAAGGTATATAAGCTGTTTACATTGTTTTGTTAATTATAAGATATTGAACACTGATACAGTGGTCCCCCGGGTTACGAAAGTAATCCGTTCCGGATTACTTTTCATAACCCGGAAATTTTCGTTTCCCGGGGGACCGCTTTAGTGGACGGACCACGCGGCAAATTTAAAGGGGCCACGTGGTTTTTTCCTATCGTAACCCAGGTTTTTTTCCGTAAGCCGGGGCCGTTTTTGCGGCCCCGGCTCTTTCGTACCCCGGGGTTTTTGTACCCCGGGGTATTCGTAACCCGGGGGACCACTGTATATGAAATATAGAGAAACAAGCAATATTTTAATTCTATTTTAAGGGGTGGGTGGTTGGGCATGGGCAATGTATGTTTTATCTTGTAATTTTTAATTGATGTAACCCGCTCTGATTGGATGCAGAGGAGCGGGCTATAAATAAATTGTATTATTATATAGATAAATATATAGTTAGAGCTGTGCAGATAGCTGTGTAGGAAACGTAATTGAAAATAGCAGTTAGGCACTTATCTAGTTTAGATGTTTAATTTCTGCAGTAGATAAAAACTATAACTTCAGTTGGAGATGAAGAGGATATTCAATTTTTCAATAAGCTTTTCTAAATTTAAATATGTATTTATATTCTATTAACAATTTTTAATTAGTTCATTAGTTAATTAGTTAATTAATATCCCATCCTTCTCCCAAGACTGGGACTCAGGGTGGCTTACTACATTAAATATATGGTCTATAGAACTTGTAAAATTATAAATCAATATACTTGAGAAAAAAAATCAAGGAATGGAGCAAATTGTAGCTATCATTATTGGGCCAGATAGCAACTATCAAAGTATATTTTTGTTGTTAACTGCCTTTGTGTCAGTCTTGACCTATGGCGACCCTATGGAGCACACCAAGGAATTCCAAAAGAAAAATCATCATGTGCTTTATAGACTATAGCAAAGCCTTTGACTGCATAGATCATGAAAGGCTAAGGAATGACTTTAAAGACATGGGAGTGCCAACACATCTGATAGTCCTGATGAGGAATCTCTATTCAGGAAAAGAGGCTACTGTCAGAACTGAACATGAAGAAACAGAATGGTTCACAATTGGCAAAAGGGTCAGACAAGGTTGCATCTTATCACCCTATCTTTCAACTTATATGCAGATAGAGTTGTCATTTCCCAGTTTTTCCTGGGACAATCCTGGAGTGGTGGGTCCAAAAATGTCCTGGCCTGGCTGGGCATTTTTGACCCTTCAATCCCAGATTCCTGCTTTGTTCCATGCCATGTTTTGTCAGTCTCCAGTCAACTGGAGAAAATGTGGCCAGAACAAGGTAGGAAGTTGTTTCCCCCCTCCCCTCCCCTCCTACTCTTCCTCCTCCAAGATGGACTCGATCCTCTTCAGCACCCTCTGCTTGCCTCCTCCTGGGGTTTTGGCGCTGCCGTGCTCGGGGCCTCAATGGCAGCCCAAGGAGTGGTTGACAAGGCCTTCCTGGGCCTGGAGGAGGCACAGATGCAAGTGGGGCCTTAGCAGAGGCCCAAGGAGATCTGGCACAGCTGGCAAGGCCTGTGTGGGCCTTGGGGAGGTGCTGCCGCACACAGGCCTTGGCCTTGGCCCAAGATTTGGTATGGCAAGGCCTCCTTGGGCCTGGCAGAGCGGGCCTCAGCCTCGGCCCAAGGAGATCCGGCATGACCAGCAAGGCCTCCCTGGGTCTGGGGGTGAGGCACAGGACCTGAAGGGGAAGCTGGGGCTGCAGGTGGTGTAGCTGCCCGCCATCAAGAGCCTCCCAGACTTTGTCTTTATGGAGGACATGGCTGTGATATGACGGGAGACAGCCCCAGCAGAAGGAAAGAAGTAACCTGGGGGATGGGTAGAGGGCTCTCTCCTCCCACTCTCCCTCTTTTCCTCCCTGTCCCGATAGAGAAAGGGAGGGGGTAGCCTCAGCTTCAGAGGAGGACAAGCCAACATCAAAATGGAGTACCTTCCTCCCCCCCCCCCCCCCCAGGTACCCAAGAGAAGGTATAAAACACTCATAGAAATTCATGCTTCTTGGGCATGCTCAAAATAGATGATGTTTTGTGAAGCATGAATTTCTATTACTGTTTTGGGCTTTTAGTTGATTGTGTCTTCCATTTTTCTTGAATGTCCTACATTTTTTTCTACATTTTTTCCTACATTTTGTCTCAGTTTTGTAGAAGAGAATTATGGCAACCTTATATGCAGAACATATTGTAAGGAAAACAGGTTTGTACACAGAAGGAAGAGTGAAAATAGGAGGAATATCAACAATCTGAAATATGCTGACAATACCATAATACTAGCAGAAAACCTCACAGAACTTGAACAACTACTAAAAAAGATCAAAGAAGAAAGTGCAGAGGCAGGCTTACTGTTGAATATAAAGAAAACAAAAATAATGACCATGGAGAAATAACATAAATTCGAACTAGACAATGAGGAAATAGAAATAATAAAAGAGTTCTTATACCTGGGATCAAATATTGAAAGAAATGCAGACTGCAGCCAGGAAACCAGAAAAAAAGTTAAGAATGGTGAGGACAGCAATGAAAGAACTGGAAAAGATCCTAAAATGCAAAGATATACAACTCAGCATGAAAGTTAGAATCATACAAGCCACTACATTCCCCCCATTACAATGTATGTAAGAGCTGGACTGTTAAAAAAAGAAGACAGGAAGAAAATCAATACGTTTGAGATGTGGTGCTGGAGAAGAGTGCTGAGGATCCCATGGATGGCCAAAAAGACAAACAAATGAGTCCTAGAGCAGACCAAGCCAGAAATCTCCCTGGAAGCCAAGATGAGAAAACCTACCGTAAACTGGTGTACTTGGACACATCCTGAGAAGGCATGATTAATTGAGAAAAATAATAATGCTAGGAAAGGTAGAGGGAAGTAGAAAGAGAGGAAGGCCGCATACCAGATGGATGGACTCTATTAAAGAGATCATGAGTATGAGTTTGCAGGAGTTGGGCAGAGCAGTAGAGGACAGGGGGTCTTGAAGATATCTCATCAGCAGGGTTGCCATGGATCAAGATAGATGTGAAGGCAGTTAACAACAGCAAAATACATTGGTTGTTTTATTAATTTATTTATTTCTGTATTTCAATACTGTAATCTTGCTGCTTGCACTGTTGGGTCTTTGGATTGTAAACTAACTAACTAACTAACTACCTAACATCTATACTCTTTCTTTGTGATTTGTCCTTCATTCCATTCTTTATGCACACCCTTTTTTATTTTCATTTCCTCCTTGAGTTTGCTATGCAGCCATATTGATTTTTTCAGATGCTTCTTATTTTTCTTCTTCCATGGTATTGTATGTGATTGTGGTTTTTGCAACTCTTTCTTTAAGAATTCCTGGTTGTTGTTTTTATCATATTTTGCCATGGGATTCTACCTTGTATATCCCTGAATTTGTAAAAATCCGTTTTTCTAAAATCCAAGATCCTTATTTAACTTATTTATTTTTTGCCCTGTCCTACCTTTGTGAATTCTACCATTACATGGTTACTTTAACAGAAAATAGCAAATACTACTTTGAATCCAATGACCAACCTTTCCCTATTGGTTATTTCACTTTTCACATTTCATTTGTAAGGATATTTCAGACTTCACTGAGTAAGTATGATGGAAATGACAAGCAAAAGTATATTATGCAAATGGCAAGGGATCCAAATGCCAAAACTGTACCTTTCTGAAATGTTTTTAGAATATCCAGGTCCATGGTCTTTGAAAAGACAGCTATTTTTATCATCTGTATCCTAAATAAAACAAAATAAAAAACTTTATGACTTACCTAAAAAGAATTTAGGACAATGTATATGGTCTCATTTTGCTATTAGAACCCTGTTTTGTGGGTGGGCAGAGACCCAAAGGAGCACTCAGGGGACAGGTCACAGCCTAGCAGTAGGCTAAGAAGGTGGCATTGGACAGAATACGTCCAATGGTCAAAGCAAAGTGAGTCCAGGCAACTAAAATTCTAACTCATTTGAATTATAGATTAATGTTATGTATGTCTACTCTGAAGTAAGTAATAGCTTTCCCACTTTGAAAAGCACAGCTCAACAGCTTTCCTGGTTGCATAGCATGATTTAGTTCTATGCAAGGCATTCAAAATTTAAATATCTTTAAATCTCCCCTCATCTCCAAAAATTAATCAGAGGTAATAGTAGATTAGTTTGAGCTGAAAAAGCATTCCTCTCAAGCCATATATTTATCACAGGGATGGGCAACTGTGGAAGGCTAGGGGGCCACATTACCCAGGAAGACCACACTTTACCTGCACTTCCTTTAACAAAAATTAAGAACCCCCCCAACTTCATCTAGGGGGTGTTGTTGTTGTTGTTGTTGTTGTTGTTGCCATGTTTTTACCATTTTAAGCCCTGGAATGGCTTTTTAAACATGGGTGGAAATCACTTTGTGTTTACTTTCTTTCTTTTTTTTTTTAAAGGATTTTCCAGGGGGTTATATTGGTCTAGGAAGGCAAAATGTGGTGGAGATGATGATGATGATTTTATGTATTTATTTATACCCTGCCTTCCTCCCAGTACAGGGAGTCAAGTTGGTTAACAAAATTTAAAACAGTCCAAATTAAAACAATATAAAACGTTAAAATACAAAGTTTAAAAAAACAATTCAACAACCTCTGAAAGTTAAAAAACATTGCATGCTAAAATTTAAAATTCCTCCTATGATCCCCAGAGGGCAATTGGACAAAAAAAATTGAAGTGGCAGGGCAAGGAGCTGTATGGGCCCACACAGGCAACACTGATTCTCCCATCCCTTTCCTAACTTCCAAGAAATTGTACTGCTCTAACCATTACCTGACATAGACTTTTTGTATAAACAACTATTTTAGCATTTTCATAGCTGCCTGGAGGTTTATCTCTAGCTGACCCAGCAATAAGTGTTACTTTTGCAACTCTTGGCAGTGGTTCTCCATTCTCCAGTTCAAAAGCAGGGGTTTCTAGAGTATATACCATGAACCTACAGGACATTTAGAACAGAGCACAAAGGCTCAGTTAGCTATTTGGTAGCCAATCTGTACATAGAAAAAGCTGACAAATAGGCAGGGGAGATTTTCCCATACAACAGCTGCTTTTCTCCAAACTGTGTTCTAGACACATATATGCTACAGGGGAAAGTGGCTTAGATGAAGATAGTAAAAGGGGAAAAGGAGGAGGAGGAGGAGGAGGAGGAGGAGGGAGGGGGATTGGGAGTTAATCATCTTTTGTCTCCCACTGCAGATTTAACCTTGGGCAGATTTAAATGATACTGAGTTACACTGAACTCAACAGAACTTGAGAGAGATCCTATATATGGCTATACTTAAGCCATATATATATAGGATCTCTCTCAAGTTCTGTTGAATTCAGGGGAACTCAGTATCATTTAAATAGGATAGTACTTTTAAAAGATTGCAGCTTCATCTCAGAGCAACCTTTGTATTTGCAAAACTAAGGAATTAATCCCTTTAAATTCCATAAATAAACCAAATGTGAAACAAAGAGTTAATATTTTTAAAATAGCAAAATAAATTTAGTTGTGATAAGAAAATAAACATGGCATTTATTTCAATTTCCACCCCCAGTTGCCACCACCCCCCTGAAATATTTTCTACAGCTTCAGAATATTTCTGGAATATCTCTGCGTGCAGCATACTTCTTACTGCTGTTTTATGTCAACAATCTGTATTAGAGAGACATATACACAGCAAGTCAGCCAGATTCCCACAAAAGATGTCTCATTTACCTTGTTGCACATTTGACTGGATTCTTCCTGGCCTTGGAAAGTGAAATCTTGCTGTATTCTTAGAATTTCCAAGTAACCACATTCATCTAGAAATTAGAATTATTAGTTAACAAATGAAAATCTCAATGAAATCTAAAAATCTGAGAATACTGTCTATTTAGGCTGCATTCCTATATTCACTTAACTGTGCATAGCCCCCAATGGATTCATGTGGCTTACTTATGAGAAGAAGATGTGTAGCAAGAAGATGTGTAGCAATCCTGCCTGTTCTTGCATAAGGAAAGCTGTCAAGGCAATGTCTAATCTGAGTCTGTATGGCCACAACAGAAAATAAAACATCCTGGGGTCAGGATGAAGAATTAACCCAACTAGAACAAGGAATGCAGAACCTGATGTAGGTAGAAGACATGTTTTTTCAGCTCATAAAGATCAATGAAGAGAAGACAGACCTATGGCATTTACCTAGCTTAGCCAGTACATTTTGACAAACAGGAAAATGGAAAAGAACAAAGTACTGTCATCTAAAACCTATTGTCTTGTTCCTTCAGTAAGGCATCGACATATTGGATAACTTAAAATCATGTACTACATGTTACAAGTACACACATTACACTCCAACCCCCATAGCTAGACCAGAAACCTGATCTACAGATCTTTATATAGTAATGCCATGTATGAGAAATGGTCCCAACCTTATACAGAAGGTAGTATTCAAAATTGTCCTTCAATTCAAAAGGAGTTTAATTTAGGAAAACAGCATTATCAGGCATGCATGTCGTATCAGCACTCAGGGGAATTTATATTACATATGCCACAAATTAATCAGATGCTACATTACTTTGTAGCAGCATTGTCAACTGCCACAGTTTTCTATAGAACCTTTTCCCTGGGCTTCTGTGATGTCATACTGACTCAGATTACATAACTCTCCCTGGGAATAGCATGAACCACACAAATAGAAAAGAGCTCTCTTGTAAAACACAAAATCTAACATATCATGTTTGATAGAGATACTTAGAAAATTTGCCCTTCCATTCATTTGTGTAAAATAACTAATATTCACAGAGTCAGAGATGTTGCAAATGCTTTATTAAGAATAATGCTTTATGGAGGATAAACACTTGTAAAAGGGTAATAGGCTCCACTATAAAAGATATGACAAAATCTTACAGAATTAGTGATAGCATCAAGGCTTTCCCAATCTTTTTTTAATATATTTTTTAATTTTATTAACATAGATAAAACATACACAAACTAACAAACAATTTAACAAAAATACATGCACATTGGAACCTTTGAGCGTACATTTTAACTCACCATCTAATTCTTATCTTCTTGTTCCTTAACTAATCAATTTCTCTTATTCCTAATCTAATCCTCTCTTCCCTTAAAACCACCTCCATTCTGAATTCTCGGATGTTACCTTGTCTTCATTTTTTATTAATCCTCTACTAATTTAAAATAGACAAAACACACCAAGAACAAAAACAAGAGACAACAAACAATAACAATAAAAAAGACAATAATTCTTACAAACTGACAGACTAGACCTTCCTTTTTTGTGAATGAGGCAATTGATATAAAATCATTTGTGACCCCCTTTCTAGCGTTACTAATTCTAATATTTATTCAAATATGTTTGTTACAAATATAATTAATTATCTTCTAAATATCTCTATAACTGTTAAATTTGACTAATATTTTGTTTTTGTAAAACATTTGCCTTGTATGAAAAATAAAGTTATATTTGAAATTACAACTTATAAACAATATTTGTATACCGTTTTAGTTTTACAAGCATTTTTTATAACCAGACTGTGACTTCATCTGTTCTTCATTGTTCTGTAAGTCCAGACGTTGCTAAATGTCCATATTTATGTTGTAGGAAAGTTATTACTTTCTCCCAGTCTTTTTTGAAATCTTCTATGTTTTCATCATTCAATAATAGCGACAGTCTGTCCATTTTGGCTAGGTCATAAACCTTTATAATCCAGGCGTCAACTTCAGGAATTACTTCTTCTTTCCATTTTCTAGCAAGTATCAATCTTGCTGCGGTAGTTAAGTAAAATTGTATTCTACCATATTTTTTCCCAGATCTAAATTTAGTATGTTTAACAAATACAGTTCCGGTCTGAATTCTAATTTTAAGTTCAACATGTTACAGATTATTTTATGGACCCCCTCCCAGCATTTTTAAATTTTTTTACACGTCCACCAAACATGGAAGAATGTTCCTCTTTCTTTTTGGCATTTCCAGTACTTGTTGCTTACTCCATAGATTTTTGCTAATTTATCTGGTGATAAGTACCATCGAAATAGCATTTTATAGTAGTTTTCCCTGATGTCCTGACTTCTTGTATATTTCAGTCTTTTAACCCAAGTATATTCCCATTGGGCTAAGTCAATAGTATTACCAATATTTTGAGACCAAATTATCATATTATTTTTAATTATTTCTTTTTCCATTTCTATCTTCAACAAAAATTTGTACAATTTAGCTAGTAAACCTTTATTTTCTGAATTTAGTATTTCTTCTAATTCTGATTTCCCTGGTATGATTCCGTTTTCTTTTAAATCTAATTTAAATCTTTCTTTTAACTGCCAATTCAAGTACCAATGTAAGTTTAAATTTTCATTTTTTAATTCCTCTTCTGTTTTAAATCTAAGTTTCTTTTCCTTTTTTATTAATAAATTTTCATATCTGAGCCAGTCTTTATTACATCCTTTCTCTCTCCAAAAAAAGGCTTCATGAGGTGATGTCTCTAAAGAAATTTTGTCCCCAGTTTTTCTCCTTACCTTCCAAATCCAGGTCCCAGGTCATCTGCAAAAGCTAAGATTTTAAATTCATCTCCTTTATTTTTGACTCCCTAAATAGATCCATTCAATTTCACTTTTTAATCAGCATTTCCATAATTATAATAAATAATAAGGGGGATAATGGACATCCTTGTCTCGTCCCTTGTTGTATTTTTAGAGCTTTGGTTTTCTTGTTATTTATAATTAAATATGCTTCCTGATCTTCATAAATTGCCTTAATCCATCCTATAAATTTATGGCCAAATCCTATCTTTTAAAATATTTTAAATAGTGTTTCCCAATTCACTTTGTCGAATGCTTTTTCCATGTCAACCAATATTATAGCCAATTCTCTGTCTTTTTTATTTTTAAACAGCTCAATTATGTCAATCATTAATCTTATGTTATTCTTTAAGTATCATTTTGGTAAAAAAACATTTTGTTCATCCCCTATCCAGTTCTGAAGGATTTTTTTAAAGTCTATTAGACAAGATTGCTGAGAATAT
The DNA here is from genome assembly GCA_034509955.1 of Urosaurus nigricauda. Classification (NCBI taxonomy): domain Eukaryota; kingdom Metazoa; phylum Chordata; class Lepidosauria; order Squamata; family Phrynosomatidae; genus Urosaurus; species Urosaurus nigricauda. The sequence continues at coordinate 152,111,248 of JAOEGL010000003.1, forward strand.
TTTATAATCAATGTTCAACAAAGAGATCAGTCTGTAATTTTTAACTTCTTGTGGATCTTTTTCGGGTTTCAAAATTAAAGAGATGTTAGCTTCTTTCCATGTCTTAGGGAATTTATTTTCCTTGATAGTATTTATCATTTTTAATAAAGGATCAATTAATTGTTCTTCTAGAACTTTATAATATATTGATGAAAATCCGTCTGGGCCGTTTTTTTCCCCATTTTTCCCTTTTTTTATAGCCTGTCTGATTTCCTCTTTTGTAATTGGATGCTCTAGTTCTAGTAATTGGTCTTCTGGGACAGGGTTAGCATCTATTTTCTCTAAGTAACTGTTTATTGATTGTTCTGTAATTTCTTGTTTCTTATACAATTGTGAATAATAATTAGAAAAGGTTTCCTTTATCTTCTTTTGCTCAGTAACCAAGTCTTCTCCTACCCTAATATTCAAGATCAATTTTTTCTCCCTTTCCTTCTTTAATCTATATGGTAGCCACTTCCCTGTTTTGTTTGCATTTTCAAAGTAGTGTTGTTTGGCATATTTCATTTTTTTTCAATCTCTTCAGTCAGATACATTGAGATTTGTTTCTGTAAAATTTTTATTTCTTTAGTTATTTCAATTTCTTTAGGGTTCTCCTTTAATTTTTTTTCTTTTTCTTTAATTTTTTGTGTAATTTCCTCTATTTTCACATTCCTTTTCTTTTTCCAAATTATATTTTCTTGGCCAAAAAAGCCTCTCATTACAGCTTTACTTGCTTCCCATACTGTAATGTCATCTGTACCTTTTCCCAAATTTTCTTGAAAATAATTTTCTAAAGTCTTTTTAGCTTTTTCTATTGTTTCTTTCTTTTTAAATAAGTTTTCGTTTAAGCGCCATGAGGGGCTTTTTTGTCCATTTTTAAGAGTCATTTGAATAGGGTTATGATCTGACAAAACTTTTGGGAGAGAGTTCATTTCCAGTACATTTTTTGCCCATCTTTTAGAAATGAAAAACATATCCAACATATCCAAAGATTTATGTCTTTTAGAATAGAAAGTAAAATCTTTTTCTTTACCATGTTTCGATCTCCAAACGTCTGTCATTTCTAAGTTATCAATCATATTATGGAAACTTATTGGTAATTTTGCTTGCTTTTTCTTTACTGTTTTCCCTGATTTTCTGTCTATTCATGGTTCCACTACCCCATTCCAATTCCCCATCATAATAATATTATCATAGTTTAACTCTAAAATTTCTTTCATTAGTTTTTTGTAAAAGTTTTCTTTGTCTATTAATGGTCCGTAGACTCCTACTATTAATACTCTTTGATCCTAAATTTTAGTTTCAACCCCCACATAATGCCCCGTCTGGTCGTTAAATACCTTGGTAGAAACTAGATTCGAATTTACATATATTATTACTCCTTTTTTCTTTGTCTTTTAAGCAGAGATAAATTCTTTCCCAAGTTTTTTGTTCTTTAGGAGGCCCACATCTGGATGTTTAATGTGTGTCTCCTGAATACACAATATGTCCCATTTTTTTCTTTATTAAATATTGAAAAACTTTCCCCCCTTTTTTGGCATATTAAGCCCTTTAATATTCCAAGATAATATCTTCAAATTCATTTTTTATTATGTTGAGTTGTCTGACCCGCCCTTAAACCTTTTAAACCTTAATCACTCACTTTAGCAGATTGATATTAAGCCTCTTCTGTTTCTTCTTCTCCTATGTCACTCTCTTCTGGGTTCTTCTAGCTTCTATCGTCATCCACGTCTTCATCTTCATTTGAATGTTCGTTTAGATCTTTTGAATCTTCAACGGAGTCTTGATTCTTCCTGAATGATCTTATAAAGTCTCTCGCTTTGCTTGTTGTGTTAATTCTTACTCTTTTTTTCTTGAAAATAAATGAGACTCCTTCGGGTACTTCCCATCTGTAGGCTATGTTGTGTCTTTTCAGAGATGCTGTTAGGAATTTGTATTCCACTCTTTTCTTCAAAATCCTCGAGGGAATGTCTTTCAAAATCATCAGTTCTTCTTTGTCCACAATCAGTCTTTTCTCATAACTTTTTTCTAACACCAGTTCTTTTATCTTTGTACGTACGAAGTAAATTGAAATGTCCCTTGGTAGATTTTTTTTTCTCTGGCAATCCTAGAGTTAATTCTGAAAGTTTTGTCAATTTCTTTTAACATTTCCATGCAAGGTATCTCGACAAAATCAGCTAGGATTGGAACCAAATAATTGTATAAGTCTTCATTCTGAAATTCTCTAAGGCCTCTAATTTTCAAACATCATTCTCTGGCCTTTAAATCAGATAAAGCTCTTAAGTCCTGTTCTCTTTCATGTTCCACAGATAAATGTAGTGTTTTGTCTTCCAATTCTTTTGTTTTGACCTCTGATTTCCACCTTGGTATCCGTCTCTTTTAAATCTCTTGATACCTTTTCTATTGTTTGTTTAAGGCTTTTTATTTCTGTTTTGAAATCACGTTTTAATTCTGTCTTCATTTCTCTCATTTCAATTTGCATGTCTTTCATCCCTTGGTTCAGTTTTCTTCTAGAATCATATTCTGTTCAGTTTGATTTGTACTAAATTCAGTTGAAGGTCTCTGCTGGGAGTTTGTGTATTTTCTTAAACCTGTTGCCATCTTCTTATTTGTTTATTTATTTGTTATTGTTTGTTACTATTGTTGATTTTAATTTTTATTTATTTATTTTCTAATTGTTTTGTTAATTTATTTTATTTTTTATTTTTTATTTGTCTGTTTCCTTTTGTTTCCTTATGTTGTATTTATTTATTAATCTCCAATCTTCTTCCCACTATTGTTGTTTTTATTTAAATCTTTATTATGGCTGCAACGTCTTCCTTCCTCCAGCAGGCATCACTGTCAAGCAATTTATTTAATTTGTCTCTATTGTATTTTTTTTTTCTCTTCCACTAGATGTTGCCTTTTCGTTGTATTGGTTATTTCCTTTTTTGTTCTTTGTTAACTTCTCTCTGTCCTTGAGCTGAGCTTCACCTGGGTTTGTTTTTACTATCTTCTTGTTGTTTATCTTGTTATTAGAACTCTCTTTTTAAAGAGACTCTTGTGTTTTATATTAATGTAGTTGTTGTAGATAATATATTGTAGATATTTTTGTAGTTCTTATTTTTATTTCTTCCTTCTTACGTGTAGATTCTTTGTTGTTTAGTTTTGTTTTTATTTTGTTTCGTTATTTTACGTCTCAGTCAGTCCCGTCCAGATTTTTTCCCTGCCCCGTCCAGTCTTCTTTGTGTATTTAAATATTAGTTTTAATCTGTAGTTTTATAGTAGATTTTCAATAGATAAGGTGCAACTCAATTTTCTTTGCCAATTTGCTAGATTTTATTTATTTATTTATTTATTAGTAGTAGTATGTAGTTGTTTTTATTATTTTTTTCTCTGCCTCTGTAAAATAGTTCTTTCCCTTATCTCGAGTTTTGTTCCTTTTTCCCCCTTCTTTGTTTCAAGGATAATGTTACTTTATATTATCTTGTAGTCCCTTTTGTTATTTTGTCTCAAATTAATAATAGAGTTATTTAGCACCCAAATTTCCTTTGTTTATGTAACAGCCTTGTCGGGTCCTTTTACTTCTCCCTCTCGTCCTTTCAAAAGAACTTAAATTCGAATTGTTTGCTTACTTGTATTGTTAGCTTAAGTTGCTGGTGGTGGTTTTGTGCCGCTCTTCCAACACAGCTTTACAACTGCACGGCGTCTTTCGGCTCCCGGCTCCTTGAAGCAGCGAGGCTTTCCTCCTCTCTCTGTTCTTCCTTCGCCTTCGCCTCCTCGGTAGCTTCGGAGCGCTTAGCTAGCCAGCAATCGCTCCCCTTTGCAGGGATTAACCTCTCCTCAATCGTTGCTTAAAATTTTTATTTGTATTAAATGTTATTATTCAGGAGAGTGCCACACAGGGATATCTCCTCTAGGAGCCTTCCAAATCTTGAGTACAACAGAATATATGGCCTGGGGGTGCCTTTTCCCACTCTACAAGTTCTTTAAAAATGTAAGATTTTATAAAAATGATGGGATAAGCTACCCTACAGCTGTAGCATAATTCATAGTTCCAGTTGAAAAGCACAAGAATCTAATTATAAAAGAGTTATTCTGTACCTCAGATTTCTCAGCTGACACTGTTCAGTTCTGATACCTCAGCAGACAAGACCATTAGTGTGTATATATAATGCTCTTAATTGCTGGAAGTCCATGAATCATAGAATCATAGAGTTGGAAGAGACCAGAGGGGCCATCCAGCCCAATCCCCTGCCATGCTCATGATCAAATGAAATCTGATTTGGGAAGTCAGTATCGGGGATTTTCTTCCAGTCTCCTCATATAACTTTGAAGTTTAATTAATATGTCAAAAGTCTGCATTCTTTATGGAATCCCACCTCTCCAAATGGTATGGACTATGAACTATGGTAGAAGTGAGTTTGAAGAGTACAAGAATACTTCTGTAATTTCTTCCAAGACAATTTTTTTGGGATTAAAGGAGAGAAGAATGTGAAGGAATCTTGTAAATGACTGGACAATCAGTACAAATGTGTCTGGACAATGAAATATCTCCTCCAGAGGGAAGTACAGTGGGCCCTTGGTATCCCCTAGAGTTTTGTTCCAGGATCCCCTGTAGATACTAAAACCTGTGGATGCTCAAGTCCTATTAAATACAATGAGACAAGCCAAGGAAAAACTGGAAGGTGATACCCTAAACTGAAACAAGCAAGTGGGAAAACACAGGGTTTAGGGGGATAAATATTAAAAACACAGTAATAATATTAAAGCAATGCATTTCATGTGAGTGTTAAAAAATTAAAAAGAAATAACAAAACATAGAATCAAGAAGGGCTTATTCTGTCATGGGGGCCACGCCCTTACATGCACAAGGCCAGTAAATAGTGAGCAAGAGAACTGCAAATCCCATGAAAAAGTTACAAACACACAGGTACCAATTCCTCTGTGTCTCACAACATGAAAAAGAGGAAAAAGAGTGTTCATGCAGTTAGAAAAGACACATTTTTGCTCCCAAAGATGTGCTAGGTCCTATTTTCAGGGGATGTCTTATTTTTCCATGAAGAAGAATTCACATTTATTGTTGAACAAAAATTTGAACATTTATTATATACTCTCTCTCTCTTTCTCTCTCTCTCTCTCTCTATATATATATATACACACACACGCATACAAAAACTTTGCTAGGTCTTACTTTCTGGGGAGGCCTTATATTTATCAATTCAGCAAAATCTCTACTAGGTCTTATTTTCAGGAGATGTCATATTTTGGGGGAAACAGGGTATATAGCATGCCTAGTTTCCTGCTTTGGGGGTGCATTCTTGGCTATGTGCCTAAAACATCCCTTTTGATATCAGCTTGATATTGAAAAAGAGGAAGGGTGCAAGGGGCCCTTCACATTGGGGTAACAATGTGGTATACTGAATTGTTCTTTTGTTGATAAAGCTTTAGATTTGGATTGAAGTTTGGAGAGCTGGTTCTGCATGTACATGAATATTTGCCAATATTGCAATATTGCAATTTTTGTTGACAGATATTCTCCTTCAAGAAATTTCTGTGTTGAACATCTGGTGTAGGAATGATATGTTACTGTTTTGGGAGTCAGATAGGTGCGAAACAGATGGGCAGGAAAAAGTGGCTTGAAGCTGCCTTTTCTGAAGCCACATTGAAACTCCACCAACCGCATCACCATCTCCCAAGGCAGCTGGAGTTCTCATGTCATGATCACATGACATGTCTTCAAGCTAGGAAGAAATGGGGAAAAGCTGCTTCTCTTTGAAATGGCTTTTTTCTGTATAAGGCTACTTTTCTGCTGGCTTCAAGGCACGTGTCATCTAAATGCCATGCCTTCAAGCCAGCTTGAAAGCATCTCTTTTTGCCTGTCTGTTTAGACCCATAGACTTCTAGGATTCTCAAAGTATCAGGTTTCCCCCCTATACACCTAGTTTTTCTTTGTGGATTAGTTTTGTAAGCAAACTGTGAGAAATCAGAAGTGGCCAGAAGCAGGGCAAGAGTGACATACCAGCCAGACTGACATCAACAAAAAATTGAGAACTGAGTTCAGGACAAGAGGCGTGATCTCTCCCTTTCTTTCTGGTACAGTGGTTTTGTAATGTACTCTGTTTTTTCACAGCCTAGGATCATAGAGGTCTAGGCCCTAGAGATTTTGCCCCTCTTTTGGGATAATTTGGGATAATTAATCACAAATACAGTACCAACACTTGCCATTTGAATATTATATTACTTTTTTTATAGGACTTTCTCAATCAGGTGCTATGGAACCCTAGGATTCCGAGAAAGCTTTTTTTTAGCTATTTGTTGTGAGCTTTCAAGTCATTTTCCAACTTATGGCAACCCTAAGGTTGTGCCTATCATGAGGTTTTTTGAGGTTGAGTCAGTGAGTTGCCCAGTGGGTTTCTGTTGCCCAGTGAGGATTGGAACCCTGGTTTCTAGAGTCATAGTCGAATGTTCAAACAACTATGCCACACTGGCTCCTTTTAAGCTTTAGATATACCAGTTTTTATTCAGGGGTTCCCTGAGACCTGAACATTTTTTCAAGGGTTTCTCTGAGATAAAAAGATTGAGAAAGGCTGTTGTAGAGCTTACTAGTTTGTAGTGCTGCAGTAGTGTAGTACTGTTCATCCTGGAATAAAGGTTGAAACTATGAACCACCCTATTAAGTTCAACAAAGTGCTATGCTCTGGCAGACAGTGAACTGTGATGCTGTGAGCAGAGAGATCTTGTAGCACCTTTGAGACTATGAAGCAAAACAGACGGGTCCAAAAGAGCTGGTTTCCTGGCAGACTGGTGATGTAGCATTCCAACAGCAGCATGCCCCCAGTCCACTGGGAAGCCATACAGCAGATAGCACATGCATTGAATCCACGTTGTTTTGGCAGTGCAGCGTTTACACATGCTGTGATGAAGAAATGCTGAAGAAATCCTGAAAAAATGTCATTGTGGTGGCAAAGGTGCCCTTTTTGGCCACTCCTTTTTGAGTAGGGAAAAGGCTGGGTTGGGGGTGTGGCATGAGTTGCCATGGTCCCAACCCAGCAAGCAAAGGGGTGGCAGCAAGCTGCTCCTTACCTGCCATCTATTTTGCCCCTAAATAAAGAAAGAAGTTGGCAGCATGACTTCATAGACTTAAGTCTACTTCCTATTAAAATACTATACAAACTATAAAACAGCACAGCACATAATTAAAAGCCCATCTCATTTGGTTTCTAAAAGTCTGGTGGCACAAGAACGTTTGCAGTTGTCAATGAAAGGAGAGCAAGAAGAGAACCATCCAGGCCTCCCAACTGAGGGATTTCTAAAGACTGGGAGTTACCACTGAAAAGGCTTCCCCTTGTTCCAATCATATAAGCTTGAGAATGTGGTGGGACAGAAATAGGTTCATAAAATGAAATAGTCTTTCAAATCAAGCCATATAGGTGTCATGAATCCTGTTTAGTTATTATGATCTAGGAATCCTGCCATGAGGATTATGGGGTTGATTGTCAGGGGGGGATTGATGTAGATTTAGATGGGGAATAATAATAATAATAATAATAATAATAATAATAATAATAATGTTTTATTTGTATACCGCCCTTCCTGCGATCAGGGCGGTGCACAGCATAAAAACAAACAATATAAAACAATACAAGTTATTAAAACATTAAAACAATGTTAAAACAATGTAACAATTACAATAGTAGTGTGTCAGGGCACGAAACCAATATGGGGGGAATCGCATGTGGGAAGATGTCAGGGTCAAACAAGTATGTTTTTAAACCCCTTTTAAATGCACTGAGGGAGGCGGCCAGACGAAGCTCGGTGGGGAGGGAGTTCCAGAGGCTAGGGGCCGAGATGGAAAAGGCTCTCTTTGAAGTTGTTGATAATCTAGCCTCTGGAACTCTAATGGGTTAAGATAGGATAGGGTAGGACAGACAGAGCCAGAGTGGAATGGTAAAACCTTGGGAATGTAAGCTCATTAGCCAGGAATGCATTGGAAGTTAGCTACCAGCTGAGGCCTGTTTGAAAATGGACATTTAGTGTGAGGAGGGGATCTGATGGGATATATATGTTCCACCTCAACATTAGGAGGAACTTCCTGACAGTAAGGGCTGTTCGACAGTGGAACACACTCCCTCGGAGCGTAGTGGAGTCTCCTTCCTTGGAGGTCTTTAAGCAGAGGCTGGATGGCCATCTGTCAGGGATGCTTTGATTTGGAGGTCCTGCATGGCAGGGGGTTGGACTAGATGGCCCTTGTGGTCTCTTCCAACTCTATGATTCTATGATTCTATGAATCTATGATTCTATGATATAGTCAATGATTACTATGTAGTTATTTTAGAGAGAGAGTAACATAGGTATCTTACATAAATAGGGGGATTAGTAGTTATAGAGTCTATTGTACACACACTGTTAGTTGTTAAGATGTATAGACATAAACAATTTGAACTGTACAACCTCAAGGCCACAGGTGCCTGGGTAGTGATAAGGGCACCTGGGAAACTTAATTGCTTGTTAGAGACTTGCCGAGATCCGGGGACCAGAGGTCTGATGAATTACATCATAGGTTTCACCTGCTCGCGGGAAGAGAGATCCAATCCTGGATCATATTGACTCTAGGGGGACGGAGGTTGGTAAAAGCCTATAAAAGTATTGTATATGTAGTTCTTACTCAGTTTGGTCAATGGAAGTTTACTTCTTACCCATTTCCTTCTTTTCAATAAAGTAGTTACTTTTTTGGGAGTGCTGCTTGATTTGATTTGGGAGTCCTTATGCTGGTGAAGTCTGACAGTAGGACACTATAGATCATCATCAGCTCTTTGAATTGTGCTTGGAAATAGCCTGGCAGCCAGTGGAGCTGTTGCAGCAAGGGACCTCATATGATCCCTGTAACCAGCCCCAATTAGTGATGTGGCTGTGACCAAACATTTTTTGAGTACTTTTCAAAGGCAGCCCTATGTAGAGCACATTATTGCTTTTTTCTAGTGAGTCATGTCTTCTCATGATATGTCCAGGGTATGACAGCTTCTAGGGAGTGTTCAAGTACTGTACCTGCCTACTTTGTTCTTGCGTGCCTTCAAATGATTTCCAGCTTACAGCGACTCTAAGGTAACTTCATCACAGGGTTTTCTGGGGCTGAAAGTATGTGACTCACCCAAGGTCACCCAATGGATTTCCATGCCTGAGTGAGGAATCAAACCCTGGTCTCCAGAGTAACAGTCCAATGCTCAAATGACTACACCATGCTCGTTCTCTACCTACTACTACACCACAGTTAAAGATAAAGAGTCAGATAAAAATAGGTGGCATCCCTGTTTAGCAGTATCACAAATATGAGTTGAAGATACATGAGCCAGAATCCTTTGTTGACATACACAGGCACAATTCCAAATTATGCCTGCTTGTGGCCTTTGTCAGTTGCTATGAGGAATGACTTAGGGAGCTGGGAATGTTTAGCCTGGAGAAGAGAAGAGGTGCTATGATATCCCTGTTTAAATATTTAAAGGGATGCCATATTGAGAAGGGATCAAGTTTATTTCTGCTGCTCCAGAGAACAGGACCTGGAACAATAGAGGCAAGCTCCAGGAAAAGAGAATAACTTCTCTTTTAGGAAGAACTTCTAAGGGCTGTTTGGCAGTGGAACAAACTCCCTTGAAGAGTGGTGGAGTCTCCTTCCTTGGAGGTCTTTAAGCAGAGGCTGGATGGCCATCTGTCAGGGATGCTTTGATTTGGAGTTCCTGCATGGCAGGGGGTTGGACTGGATGGCCCTTGTGGTCTCTTCCAACTCTATGATTCTATGATTCTATTCTTTTATTACGGAACCAAAATATTAGACCCTCTGGTAGCCTCCATCTATAGGATATTTGACCCTCTCTGAATAAAGCCATTATAAAGTTATATTCCCATCTTTTCCTCATAATTACTGGGGGGATGTCCTTATACAACTGTAACTCTCGGCTTTCAAACAGCAATGGTGTATTTCTATGCTTATCCAATAGATCATTCCTAAATTGTTTTCTCAAAAAAAAAAAGAAAGAAAAAAAAGCATCTCCTGGGAATTGTTTCTCTTTTGCTGCATAAGAGCTTAATCTATATAAGCTATCAATTTGCAATTCACACCAGTCTAAATCTTTTTCCAAATAGTCTCCTAACAGTGAGATCACTTTTTGCAATAAATTCTCCCCTTCTGATTCTGGAATGCCCCTTATTTTAAGGGATCTCTCCCAGGCCCGTAAATCCTTCATTGTATTCTTGTCTATTAAATCTTTTTGTTTTTGTTTTATCTCATTTAGATTTTCCTCAGATTTCTCATGTTTAGCTTCGATTTTATCCATTTTATGTTTGATTACATTCATTTCCACGAAAACTTTATCTATCGCTGTTGTTACACCACTCAAATCCTCCTGTAATTCTTGTTTGATTTTAATCTTAAAATCAGCTGTTTCCTGCCTCAATTCTTGAATTTCTTTGCTTAAATCTGTCCTAATTTTCCGGATTTCTTCTAATAAAAAAGAATTAGATTCCATCGCCTTAGGTTGATCAAGCGAAAGTCTACAAGCCAATTGTGCTTGAGCTTAGGCCTGGGCCTGTGTCTGTGCCCTAGTGATCTTCCCAGGTGACATTGAACCTTAATATGGCTTCCACAAAAAGGGGAGAAAAAGAAAGAAAGATGTCCTTATTTCTCTCCCCCCCTTTAAATTATAATAAATGTCCCAATTTTACAATTTGATATATCTAAACCTCCTTTATATATTGTTACAGGCAGGTAGGTACTCTTTAATTTTTGTAGCCAAAAATCATTCCTCAGGAACAATCAATCTTAGCAGTAAAATTCTTTCCCAAGTTTTTTTAATCCTAAATTATGGTAGATTTTGAATATTTACTTCCAAAGAGACCCTATTTCTTATAAGTTCTCACACCTTTGCACTATCTCTCTATAATGTCTCTAAATGCTCAAATTCCCTTTATATTTTTCTACAAGAACAGAAACCAAACAGGCATATATTTTACTCTATAACTCAAAAAGTTTCACAATATCAATGTCCATCCCCCCACAGATTGTATTTCCAGGTCATTTCAGTAAAGTCCAGTCTTTATCTCTCAATCACTTCTCCTCTTCTCCTTTTCTCTCTATCTTCTCTCTCACAGAAAGTGGGGTAAGGGTTTTCTTTCCTTATCTTATCTTTCTTATTTACACAGGTCTCCTCCTGTTTAATTTGTCCACTCAATGGCTTTTAGCCCTCTATAACTTATTCACGCAATGTCCTTTATTTCATGTCCATTAATCAAGCTTAGGTCTTTCTCTCCTCACCTGAGTTCTCTCTCCTTTAAACAGGACCTTCTTGCTGTATTCCATCCAAAAACCAGGCAAAAGAGCTGTTAGGCTTTGAGGCCTGAGTATGAAATGTACAGATGTGCACAAAAGGAAAAACAGGAATTATGGCTAGACTTGTTTTTCAGCTGAAGGCTGGGAGCAGACGGTGCTCAAGGTCAGTATGTGCAGAGGAGGTTGGATTTGTGGCCACATGACACAAGTCTATAACCAATCTACAAACCTCAGTGAGGATGGTTGGGTAATTGTTCTGTAGTGGATGGTTGGAGAGATTTGTTGGACGAGTGTATGTGTATTTGTAAATACAGCAACTCAAGAATAAAGCCTCTGAGAAGAGAGTTTTGGCTCCAGTCTGTTTTCATCAACAACTGGGACGAGGATTCCTGATAAAGCCGAAGCTCCGGGGTTGCCGGTATTGGAGGCATCGGAGATTGCTTGAACTGTGCACTTCTGCTTATTTACACTAACAAGGGTTATTGGCCCAGATCTTATTTACTCACGCATCTTCTTTAGTTGCTGATGTGCTGTCTGTGCCGGAAGGCTGCGTGGTAAGACTTTTTGGACTGTTGTCTGTGTCTTATCACTATTGACAGTAGAAGCTGGGAAAACTGCCAGGACTCTATATTTACACTGCTTAATGATGGAGGCAGCTAAATTTCCCAAACTAGATGAAACTAATTATGTTGCGTTGAGTTCATATTGTGAAGCATTGCTGGTCAGAGAAGGACTGTGGGATGTTGTTGAGAGAGGACCCACAGCTGAAACTCTTGAAAATGCTAAGAGAGCCAGAGCTACAATTTTGCTTACAATCACGTTGTCGCAAATCGACCATGTCCGGGAGAAGAGAACCTCAAAGGCAGTCTGGGATGCTTTGAGGGAGATTCACCAATCTAATACTGCTTTGTCAAGAATGATTTGGTGTAGGAGGCTGTATGCCTGCAAAATGCAGAAAGGACATTTGCCAGAGAAGCATCTGGAGGTGATGTCTGATTTGTTCAGCCAGGTGCAGATGAGAGGTGTTGTCCTAGCATCTGAGCAGAAAGCATACATCCTGCTTGGGAGTCTTTCTGAAGATTTTGAAAATATTCTGTGGAGTTTTCAAAATTTTAATGAGGCAGATATTACTGCAGAGCTGGTAGCTGCACGTATCTTGGAAGAGAGCCAATGTCGACAGTACGAGGCAGGGCTCCAGAGGCAGCATGCAGTACCAAAGCAAACACACCCAACTGTGGATTTCAAGGACCTGCAAACGGAGAAGGTGGCTGGGTCCAGAGAGAGAAAGTGTTTCCACTGTGGGAAGCCAGGTCATCTCAAGAAGGACTGCAGGAAGCTGGCAGCAGCAAGGAAACAACAGCCTAAAGATCCTGTGACCAGGAAAGGTGTTGTTGCTGTGGTAAAGAACAATGACTATAAAGCCCATCAGGCTGTATCCCCTAAACATTCTTGGTTGCTCGACTCTGGAGCCTCTGGGCATATGGTTTTTGATAAACAGCTTTTGAAAAATAAGGTGCCCTCTAATGTACATTCAGTTGATTTGGCTGATGGTACATCAAGGGAGGCAAAAGAAATGGGAACTGTGTTCATCCCAAGTTTTGGAAAGGACTTTTCAAATGTTTTGTGTGTTCCTAAGTTGCAAAACTGTTTGGTTAGTGTATCTGCATTAACTACTAGTGGGTATGCCTTAAGTTTCAAAGGGGATGATTGTATTATTAGCATGAATGACCAGGTTTGTGCTAAAACAATCAAAAGAAATAAAATGTACTATATGGTTGACAAGGCAGAATGTGCAATAGTCAACCATGAGTGCATTACTACCATAGAGTCATGGGACATACAAGCTTCACAAGTTTGGGGAAGCTGGGGGAAGTGTGTCCAGAATTTAAAATGTCTTCCAAACCACCTGGATTGTTCAGTTTGCAGCAGGATAAAGCTGAAGGCTTTTCCTGTGGCCAAACGCAGCAAATGCAACACAAAGACCTTTTCAGGTTGTGCATGCTGATTTGGCTGGTCCTTTGGCCAAAACCATGGGCAAAAATCAGTACTTCATGGTCACTGTAGATCGTCACACACAGTTTTCGTATGTGATGCTCATGAAGGAAAAAAGTGAAGCTGCTGAACACATCAAAGATTGGGTCAATATGATTGAAAGGGAGTTTGAATGCAAGGTGGGGTCATTGGTTACAGATAGAGGTGGAGAATTTCTGTCTAATAACCTGACAAATTGGTTGAGGAGGAAAGGGATACGCCATAATACGACGAACCCAGCTGTCCCGAGGGAGAATGGCTTTGCGGAGAGACGTATTGGGGTTCTAAAGCAAATGAAAGATTGCATGATGCTCGATGCAGAAGCGCCTGAGCAGCTTTGGGGAGAAGCAACTTTGACAGCAAACCACATTGCCAATTGCACTTGGAATTCTTTTGTTAAGAAAACGCCATATCACATGTTGTATGGTAGACCATCAAATCTCAAATACCTGAGAGTTTTTGGGCAGTATGCAAATGTGTATGTGCCTGCAAACTTCAGGAAAAAGGGGGATCCTAAATGGAGAAGGTTGATGTTTGTGGGATATTCTGGAAACAGCTATAGATTTCACCTAGGTCATGGGGATATCTTGCTGTCCAGAAGTGCCAATTTTGAAAAACATTCAGGCTGGGGAATGCTACATGCAAACAAAGAAGTTTTTCTCAAGCTGGGGAAGAGGGACGTAGGTACTGGAAATGGAGGGGTGCCAGACAAGAAGCATCTACTGAGTGTGAACCTAGTACTTCTGCAGAACATCACACACAAACATATCCAACATTGCACTCACCAGTCACTACACAGAAATTTGAAAAGGTGTCCATGAAAGACACAGAGGTGCAGACTAGTTCTGACAGTGAGGACGAAAGAGGCAGAACAAAAGTGATTGTGCCAAGGAGAACTCAAAGGGTGAGGAGACCTCCAGATAGATTTGTAGTGCAGGGTGCAAGAGCTTGTTCAGTGGTGGCTGAAGAGCCAGAGAGTTTTGAGGAATTGCAGTCTTATCCTAAGGAGGAACAGGAGAAGTGGTTTTCTGCCATGGATCAAGAATACTTGTTTTTGCTAGATAAGGAAGTGTTTAAGATTGTGGCGAGGCCTAAGATGCACAAGGTTATAGGTTGCAAGTGGGTTTTCAAAAGGAAAAAAATGCCAGATGGAACCCATAGATACAAGGCAAGACTGGTTGCAAAAGGTTTTTCGCAGCAGAGGTTTGAGAATGTTGATAAAACTTTTTCACCTACTGCAAAGCTAGAAAGTTTGAGGCTTGTTTTAGCTTTGGCAGCTAGGAAGAATCAAGTGGTAAGACATTTTGATTTTGAAACTTTTTGAAAATGCTTGTCTTGATGAGGAGGTTTTCATGGAACCACCTTTAGGTTTTGACAAGGACAGTGATAGAAAGGTTTACAGGTTGAAAAATGCATTGTATGGTCTGAAACAGAGTGCACATTGCTGGAACCTTTGCATTCATGAAGAGCTGGTCAAATTCGGGTACAAATGCAGCATTGCGGATGCGTGCGTGATACAAAAGGTGATGTGACTATTGTGATTTATGTTGATGACTTGTGTGTCGCAGCAAAGTCAGAAAGGGAAATTCAGTCAGTACAGAAAGAGTTGTCCAAGAAGTTTGTGCTTAAGGATTTGGGAAATCTTAAGACTAACTTAGGGATTGAAGTACAGTGCACTGAGGATGGCAGATGTTTATTGAGCCAACAGAAAAAGATTGAGAGACTGATTGAGAAGTGTGGCTTGCAAAGTGCAAAAGTTGTAAAAAGTCCAATGACTTCTGGAAGTTCTAGTGCAGAATCATCAAAGGAATTTGAGAATCCAGAATTGTTCAGAAGTGTAGTAGGTAGCTTGGTGTTCATTGCAAACAACACTAGGCCAGACATTTCGTTTGCAGTTGGAGTGCTTAGCAGAAAAGTGAGTGTTCCAAAAGTAGAGGACTGGACTAGAGTGAAACATGTGCTGAAGTACTTGAAAGGAACTTGGCGCAGCAGGAAACAGAATTGTGTTGCTTTAAGTACTACAGAATCAGAATTTGCAGCATTGTCTGAAATTGCAGGAGAGATCCAGTGGATAAGGCAATTGCTTGTGGATTTGGGAGAAAAGTGTGAAGAGCCTACTGTAGTTCATGAGGATTCACAATCATGTATTGCAATGTCAGAAGCTGAGAACTTGAAGTGTAGAACAGAATCATAAGTCTGGAATACATTGGCACCAGAGACAACATTGCTTGATGTTCTCACAAAAGCTTTGCCTATTGAAAGGCATGAACAGCTATCTTGTTTGATAGGCATGGCACCATAAACACAATTTGGCAAAATGTTACACATCTGTACATTTTGGAGGGGTATGTTAGACTTTGAGGCCTGAGTATGAAATGTACAGATGTGCACAAAAGGAAAAACAGGAATTATGGCTAGACTTGTTTTTCAGCTGAAGGCTGGGAGCAGACAGTGCTCAAGGTCAGTATGTGCTTGCTTGCACATAAACCTAATGAAAACAACTGTGTCTTCCTGACTGAGGGGACAACAAAGCAGGCTATACGAACGGAAGTAGAATCACCAGATGAGGTTGGGTTTGTGACCACATGACACAAGTCTATAACCAATCTACACACCTCAGTGAGGATGCTTGGGTAATTGTTCTGTAGTGGATGGTTGGAGAGATGGTTGTGTATATTTGTAAATACAGCAACTTAAGAATAAAGCCTCTGAGAAGAGAGCTTTGGCTCCAGTCTGTTTTCATCAACAACTGGGAGGAGGATTCCTGATAAAGCCAGGGTTGCCGGTATCGGAAGCATCAGAGATTGCTTGAACTGTGCACTTCTGCTTATTTACACTAACAAGAGCAACTCACAAGGAGAAGAACGAGAAAAAAAAGAGGGGGAAGAAAGAGCCAACAGAGAGTTGCAGTAGATCATGTCATCCAGAGTAATTTCTCTCTCCTTTCTCCATTTTTTGGCAATTCTTTGACCTCTATTTGCAGAAAGACAGCAGCAGATACCAAACAGGACTCAGTTCTCCATCATGCCTCAAGGGGACTGTTACCTCTGGGAGACTCCACCCCTTCCAGCCAGTTACTTGCTTCTTTCAGCCAGCTACTCACTTCTAGCCACAGTTTCCAATGGCACTTCTCATAGGTAAGGTCTCTATCCGCCCCACAGATGATAAAATAGTAAAATCAAGTTTTTTGTTTTTCCTTTCTTTTCCTTCCTTTAGTATTTAGCGAAATTAAGTTTTCCATGTGGGGTTAAATAAAAAAGATAGCCTTCATTAGGTTATTACATCCCTACGTGCTTTCGAAACAAAACAGTTTTAGTATCTATAGAATAGTCCTTTAGTTTTAGCTTATCAAGAATGCATCTCACCCTCTTTATTTTCAGCTGGGTTTGTCCAAGTGGTGCTGCATCAGGCCTGGAAGAAAGTTCTGCTTCAAAAAAAAAGTCTAAAAAATAGACAACTTACAAAAAGCTTTTAAAAAGCCAGCGGCGTTCCTCAACCCCCAAAGAGGGGAAAACTAAGAAGCAGGCATGGTGCCTTCAGTTCTTGCATAGAGATACCATTTCTTCCCTTCCCTCCTCCTCTTCTTCTCTTTTGGCAGCTCAACAAAGGACCCACTGAGTTCCCCTTATCAGGGGAGCAATTTTGGCTGTTAGTTTGGCATGCAAAACAACCAATTCCCACATCTAGTTAGACAGCTCATGCAGGCACTAGGAGGACAAATTGGGGGTGCATTTGGCGTTGAGTACGGCTTTTCATCCGAACACGGACGGACAAAGTGAACGTTGTAACCAGTCCGTACAGGTTTATTTACGGTGTTATGTTAACCATTTACAAGACAATTGGTATGAACTGTTGCCCACATGCCGAGGTTGCTTTTAACCTGGTGGTGCACTCCAGCACAGGTGTATCACCATTTGAAGCCATTTATGGCTATGAACTGAGAGTTTTGCCTCAACTGCAGGTAGAGTCCAGGGATCCTGTGACTGTGAGTCGATGGAGTGAACTGATAAGGGAGAAATGGCCCTTAATAGAGGAGGCTCTGAAGAAGGCCAAGTTGGATTTTAAAAGGTTTGCTGATCAACATCGCAAGCCTAGTTGGAACATCAAGGTGGGGGACAAGATTTTCTTGTCCAAAAAGTATTTAAAGAGTGGGTTCCTTCACGGAAACTGGGTCCAAAATTTGTTGGGCCGTTTGAGGTTAAAAGACTCATAACTGAAGTAGCTGCTGAGTTAGAATTGCCAAAAATGTACAAGCATATTCATCCTGTGTTTCATTTTAGTTTCTTGAAGCCTGCTGGTCCGATGAATGAATGGAAGAAGGAGACGGATGCCCCTCTGCCACTGCTGATCGATGGAGAAGAACACTTTGAAATCATAAAAGTGCTGGACTCTAGGAAAAACTGGGGACAACTTGAGTATTTGGTTCAGTGGAAGCATTTTCTCATTGACATGGAAGAGTGGGTGAAGGCCCAGCATGTGCAAGCTGATCAATTGGTTCGAGAATTCCATCGAGCCTATCCTAATAAACCAAAAGGGGGGGACCTAAGGCTTTGGGGGGGAAGACTGTCAGGACCGACAATATAGATCATGATAGAGAGAATATATCCAGTTCATATATATATATATATATATATTCACATATATCCACAGTCTATATGTCTTAAATAGCTAACGTAGTGAAGTGAGGTAGATGGGGGGTTGGGATAGCCGTAGTGTTAAGATTGCTATGGCTATGAGTAATTGGGGAGTGTTGGTAGAGCTTGGCTGGAATGTGAGATAACATGAGACTCCAAGGCTGTAGCTGGTGAGAACATCTGGGTAGCTATTGTAATGAAGTCGTGTGGTGTGGAAGTTAAGGGGTGGAAAAGGAGGGGGGATTTTAAAACTGTGACTTTTTCCCTTTGAGCCTCAGACTCTGCAAAAACGTGACTGCGATCACTATTTTCCAGTGTTCTTACAATAAACCTTTCTTTATTTGGAGTAAGTCTATTTGTGGATCATTGGGTAGAGGATTTGAACCCTCACAATAATCCCAGCAGGCTGGAAACAGAGTGTAGTTGTCCCCATATACAAGAAGGGTGATAAGCAGGATCCCAACAATTATCGGCCTATAAGCCTTTTGGGTGTTGATTCCAAGCTATATAGTAAACACCTGTTACATAGATTAGAAGAATGGGAATCTAGCAATCAGATCATTTATCCTGAACAAGCCAGATTCAGTGAAGGTCAGCGTACTATCGACCACTGTCTGACACTTTATTTTTTAGCTCAACAAGGAATCGAGGGCCCCACAAAACACCTATTTGAAGAATTTAAGTATTTTGGCATTCATTTTACAGAAAATCTTGCCTGGAAGTCCCACATAGAAGCCAGTAGAGCAGTGGCTGTGAGATCTATTGGAGCAATCCTTAGATTTTACAACCAGGCAGGGGGTCATTTGGTTGCACCAACTCTAAAAATATTTCACAGCAAAGTTATAGCTCAGATTCTCTATGGCGCTGCTGTGTGGGGATGGGATGACTCCCAATTGGTCAAACTGGAGGCCCTTCAGAATACTTTTCTTAAGAAATTGCTTATACTCCCACCTGGCACGCTTGCAGCTTTGGTCCGGGCAGAAGTTGGCTTTCTCTCCATCAGAGCTTGTGTTCATTTTATTTTATTTAATTACTGGAGATCTGTAAAAGATTGTCCAGTTAAGATCTTCCCTAAGTTATGTTTCTAACTTTACCAAGCTGCAAAGTCTGGAAATTAAGATATCATAGGTTGCCTGAATCATATCCTGCTCTAATTGAAAATTCTTCTATCTGGAATTCAAGAGAGAAGCTTCGTAAACAGATTTTTAATCATGGTGTGTATCTGGATAGACAGGCTATTAACAATTCAAAATTTTCTAAATGGTTTAGATTATATAAACTGGACCAGCAGATGGCTGCCTATCTAGGGAAGCTCACATTCCCAAAGCTCAGGCAGCCTTTTACAGCTCTCGGCTTCCAAACAATGACCTCAGCCATGATTGACGGCAGATATTCACATACACCTAAGGACTCTCGTTTATGTGTTTGTGGAGCATCAGAAATTGAGGACCTACCTCAGTACCTGTTTTTTTGTTCACTTTATACTGATCCAAGAACCAAATTTTTGGGATCTATTCTGTCTAATTTACAGTACAAAACTATGTGAGTCACATCTGTGAGTCACAAGTGGGAGGAGCTAGGAGACTAGCTATATAGAACTGCTCAGAGAGCCAGCTGCAGACCAGTTGGAGTGAGAGAGAGAAGAAGGAAGAGCAGCTTTTTGGCGGCCATTTTAAGTGGTAAGTGTGTGGATTCTTAAAATCTCTTGTGAGAGTGTGTCTGTTGCAGAGGAGGAGGAGCTCCTGTGAGTCACATCTGTGAGTCACAAGTGGGAGGAGCTAGGAGACTAGCTATATAGAACTGCTCAGAGAGCCAGTTGCAGACCAGTTGGAGTGAGAGAGAGAGAAGAAGGAAGAATTCCCCCCGCCCAAAACAGGGTGAAGTACAACATAAGGAGCAGAGGAGCTGAAAACTTTGTCTTTTAGAGGTTCTCCTTTAAATCTCCCCCTTTTTAAAAGTGCTTTAGAGGGGTTCCCCTCCACCTCAGAGGGAGTGAATACAGGTTAGCAACCAGAACATCTGTATAAAGTTACATTCCCAGTAGGTTGAGATCACCGACAGAGACTGGTGAAATAGGCCAGGACATCAGGGGCCTTTGACATTGGTGTTTACCGGGGTATATTCTTTGAGGAGGAAGCCCACAGTCCTCTTTTAGTGATTCCTTAATACTTCTCAGTATGGGCACTGAGGGAACGGCTGCAGTCACCTGCAACACTTGTGGGATGTTTGTCTCCTTGTCTACAGATGTGGGGAACTTCACATGCCCCAAGTGCAAGTTGGTAGCCCTCTTGGAGGAGAAAGTATAGCAGCTGGAATCCAGGGTAGCGACACTTCAGCATGTCAGGGAGCAAGAGGTTTTCCTGGACACAACAGAAGGAACGATCTTGGAAGGGGACCACACAGAGAAAGTCGCTGGGGGTGAGAAGTTCACTTCATGTACGCAGGAGGCAGACAGCTGGAGGAATGTCACACAGAGAGGCAGAGAAATCAGGGATAGCTGTAGGAGCTTGCAGCTACAGAATCGTTTCGAAGCCCTTTCACTTATCAAGGAGGATCAGGAAGAGCAGCATGGACAGACCTCTGGGACACAGCAGGGGAGCCTGGGAGTTCCATCGCAGGGAAGAGTTGCTGCTAAGCCTCAGAGGAGGCACGTGGTTGTGGTGGGGGACTCCTTGCTGAGGGGTACAGAAGCAGTGATTTGTAGGCCTGACAAGATATCTCGTGAGGTGTGTTGTCTCCCTGGGGCAAAGATCCGTGATGTGACGGAGAGACTGACAAGACTGGTCAAATCTACTGACAAATACCCCTTCCTTTTGGTCCACGTGGGAACGAATGACACAGCAAGACACAGCCTTCAGAATATCAGAAGGGATTACGAGGCTCTGGGGAAGAAGCTGAAGGAAATGGACGCGCAGATTGTCATCTCGTCTCTTCTGCCAATAGAAGGGCATGGTCCAGGAAGAGAGAACAATTTGGATTCTTGGATCATGGGCTGCGGTTCCATGAGGAGGGACTTCTAGCAAGGGATGGGCTGCATCTCACGTCAGTTGGAAGAAAGGTTTTTGCCAACAGTCTGATGAATCTGATCAGGAGGGCTTTAAACTGAGTGATCTGGGGAAGGGAGACAGCAGTCTGGAAGGCAAAATGGCTACAAAAAATAGTCAAACTGACATAGAGGGAACAAGGCAAACAGTGCAAGGACCCAACAGTAGGAGGCAAAAAAAGGTGCAAAAACAGCTAGTAAAGGGGACACATGGTCTTCGATGTCTCTACACTAATGCACAGAGCATGGGAAATAAGCAAGATGAACTTGCACTCTTAGCACAACAAGGGAAATATGATATAATAGGCATCACTGAAACCTGGTGGGATGAGTCTCATGATTGGAATATAGAAATAGAGGGGTATAACCTTTTTAAGAGAAACAGGACAAACAAGAAAGGAGGAGGAATAGCTTTATATGTCAGGGATATTTACACCAGTGAAGAGATCTAGGACATCAATACTGGATGCCAGGTGGAGAGCATCTGGATAAAAATTAAAGGAGAGGGAAATAACAGGGATGTTACTGTGGGAGTCTACTACAGCAGTGCCTCACAGCAGTGCGGCGCAGCAGCGCGAGGAGGAGCTGGAACATCCTGGGCCCTATTTAGGCCCCAACTCTTCCCTCCCTTAGCGGCAGCGCGGCGGAGGCGGAGGAAGGGACTGGGCCAGAGCACCTGGGCCTGCATTGGCCCTTAATGCCTCCTTTCCTCCTCACTACAGCGAGGATCAGTATTAGAATTACCACTCAGTAGCAATATATGTAGCCTCCTCTAGCCTTGGCATAATGTCCAGTACGGTAGAATGGACTAGACAAGATAGCAGGCAACACCTGCTTATCGTTTGTCTGACACTGTATATCTATGCTGGGATGGGAACTCCAACTGGATTAACCATCTTTCCCACCAGATAATGGGGCCAGGAACCACCTGGGAGCGGGTATTGAAGTTGTGTGGGGCAGGGAAGGTATGGCGGTAACAGAGTGAAGACATGTTATAATAGAAGTAGGGATCGATGTTTAGTATCTATCCCTTCTTCAGGTCACTCTGTTTCCCAGGATAATGTGGAGAGTGTACCAACTATTCCACAATCCCTTAATCTGCTCCTCTGCAATGTCAGGTCGGCCAAAGGTAAGACCCACATCATCCACGATCTTCTCGTGGATGAACAAGCCGACCTGGCATTCTTTACCAAAATCTTACTGGGAGATGCTAGTGCAGCAACATGCGCGCAGGCTCTCCCAGCTGGCTATACGGTCAGTGACCAGATAAGGGAAAGTTGGCGGGGGGGGTCGGTGTGGCCATAGTCCACAAAACCAACTTGACCTTGATCAGGAAGCCTGTCCGAAAAACGACCCACATTGAGTGTATGTACCTTAGCCTGAAGACCAGGGATAGTTTGGGGATTCTGTTAGTATACCGGCCACCCCGTTGCCTAACAGACTCCCTAACCGAGCTGACTCAGCTGGTCTCCGAGTTGTTGTTAGAGTCGCCCAGACTTCTGGTTTTGGGCGACTTCAACATTCCTCTTGAGACCAGCCCTTCTGATTTATCTGGAGCAGCTCGGGAGATCATGGAGTCCATGACAAGCATGAACCTATCCCAATTGGTTGACGGGCCTACTCATTGTGTGGGTCATACACTCGATGGGATCTTCAGTACAGAACAGGAGTATCCATGGGCAGAGGTAATCAAAGCCTCCGTATTGTCATGGACAGATCACTTTGTGATCAAGATGGAACTAAAAGCCACTTTCTGTCCCCCGGGGGGGGGGCGGACCCATTAGAATGGTCCGCCCTCAAAGGCTAATGGAACCGATTGGTTTCCCGAAAGCCCTAGAGGGTTTGATGGTTGGCAACACTGACGATTCAGTCAAAACCTTGGTGAATACCTAGAACACCAATCTTCCAAAGGCTCTTGACGCAATCGCTCCCGAGAGTCCTCTCCAGCCCGCTCCTAACCACAAGTTCACAGAGGAACTTAGGGAGATGAAGCGGGTTGGACGATGACTAGAACGTAAATGGCGGAAGACTTGACTCTTATCCGACAGAGCTTGCCATAGGCAGCACCTTCGCGCCGATTGGGAGGCTTTGTGTGCAGAGCAGAAATTTTTCTGCTCTGCACGCATTGCGTCTGCAGAGTCCTGTTCAGCAGAGCTGTTTAGGGTGGTGGGAGAGTTGACGCGGGTTCCCCCTGCGCCAAACCCCCTACTTGATCCAATGACAGCCTGCTGTGATGCGTTTAACACCCACTTTGCAGATAAAATCTCTCAGATAAGGACCGACTTGGACGCCAATGTTTCAGCAGAATCTACAAGTGAGGCTCCCAACAACTCTGTTGCTGTCGTTTTACTGGATGAGTTCCAATCGGTTATAATGAGGACGTGGACAAGCTCCTTGGAAGTATGAGGAAGATGACCTGCCTTCTCGACCCTTGTCCATCTTGGCTGGTCGTCCAGGGAGGGGATGCATTGAGGGTATTCCTTCGGGATACAATCAATGAGTCCCTTAGGGAGGGCTCTTTACCACCTAGTTTGAAGGAGGCGGCTGTAAAACCCCTCCTGAAGAAGCCCTCCCTCAACCCCCTGGACAGGAACAACTACAGACCAGTGTCCTTGCTACCGTTTCTGAGCAAGATGATCGAGAGAGCAGTCGCCTCCCAACTCCAAGCTGTCTTGGATGAAACCGATTATCTGAATCCAACAGCCCTGGTGGCGCAGTGGTTAAATGCCTGTACTGCAGCCACTCACTCAAAACCGTAAGGTGGCGAGTTCAAGACCAGCAAAGGGCTGAAGCTCGACTCAGGCTTGCATCCTTCCGAGGTCGCTAAAATGAGTACCCAGATTGTTGGGGGGCAAATAGCTTACAATGGTAAATGAAGCTGTTTGTTTAACAAATTGTAAGCCGCTCTGATAGTCTTGGCTGAAGAGCGGGGTATAAATAAAAAACATTATTATTATTATTATTATTATTATTATTATTTCAAACATGGAATTGAGACTGGGGTAGTGTGGCCCTGCTTGTGCTCTTGGATCTCTCAGTGGCCTTTGATACTATAGATCATTCCATCCTTTTGGACCGGCTGAGGGAGTTGGGGATCAGAGGCACCGTGCTCCAGTGGTTCCAGTCGTTTCTCTCCGGCAGATCCCAAAGGGTGAGGCTCGGGGACAGTTGCTCTTCAAAGATCGAGCTTAATTGTGGCGTCCCTCAGGGTGCCATCCTGTCCCCAATGCTGTTTAATATTTATATGAAGCCGCTTGGTGAGATCATCCGGAGGCATGGAGCTCAGTGTCTTCAGTATGCTGATGGCACTCAGATATACCTCTCCATGACAAGATCATCGGCCCAGACATCAGATGGCGTCTCTCCTTTCAATGACTGTCTTGCGGCAGTAATGGATTGGATGAGGGAAAACAGATTGAAGCTAAATCCAGACAAAACGAAGGTACTCACAGTCACAGGACCGAAGCCAGGTCTGGGAATACATCTTCCGATCCTAGATGGAGTCACACTCTCCTCAACGGACCCTGTACGCAGCCTGGGGGTACTCCTAGACTCGTCGCTTCACATGACTAGTCAGGTGAATGCGACGGTCAGGAGTGCTTGTTATCAGCTTCGTCTGATACGCCAGCTGCACCCTTTCCTGGATCAGAAGGACCTGGAATCTGTGGTATACGTTTTGGTAACCTCACGATTGGATTTCTGCAATGTGCTCTACTTGGGGCTACCCTTGTGCCTAAGCCGGAAACTTCAACTAGTCCAAAACACAGCGGCCAGGCTTAGTACTGGTTCGCGAGCACATAACACCAGTGCTTAAGTCCCTCCACTGGCTACCGATTAGTTTCCGGGTGGAGTACAAGGTGTTGGTTTTAACCTTTAAAGCTCTACAGGGCTCGGGTCCATCTTATTTTAGGGACCACCTCTCCCTGTACAATCCCCCCCGCACACTCCGGTCCTCTGGGAGAAACCTACTACAGCCTTTGAAAACAAGGCTGTCGCGGACCTCCCGGGGGGCTTTCTCTGCTGCCGCTCCCAGGCTATGGAACAACCTGCCGGATGAGATGCGTCTTATTACATCCCTTGATAGCTTTAAAAAAGCCTTAAAGAGGCATCTCTTCTGGCAGGCTTTCCCAGAAAACACCTTAATTCCTGGCCTCGACACTGGTTCACGACATTGGGTCGCGTTCTTTTACCAGTTCCCAGAACTTTATCTATGAAGTTTACATCTACAGTGTCCATAGAACGACTAGCTGCTTTTTATGTTTTATGTTGTAATTGTTCTTGGGTTTTAATCTGACATTGGTTTAATTTAATTTTAAGGGGTGGGAGGTGGGGCCGTGGGTTATCGGAATTGTTTTATCTTGATTTTTTTTTAATCATTGTAACCCGCTCTGAGTGGTGACAGAGTAGTGGGTTATAAACATTTATTATTATTATTATTATTATTATTATTATTTTGTCTGATATTGATACCATGGTGACTTACAAGGTTTCACTGTTTGCCTCAGCAGCATTCAAAATCTGGGCTAGAGTTATAGAGGACATTGCAGTTGATTGCCATGGGGGTGATCTTATCTAATTTATGAAATTGGTTTTAGTGTTGTTTTAGTTAACTGTCTGGGATTGTATCATGGCCAATGTATACAATTTGAATGTTAATTATCTGATGGAGCATTTTATATTTACTGGTTTTTGTTTTTTTAAATTGGTTTTAATTGGTTTTAAATATTAAATATGCGAATGGCCTTTGGCTCAAGCATTAATAATAAAAATTGAATTGAATTGGAGAAGAGATGGTTCAGAGGTGATATGATAGAGACTTGCCTCTGGAAGGAGGTAGTAGCAAGGAGCTCTCTACATAACTATAGGCCCTGGGACCTGAACTCAGTGTCAGAGCTTGGGAACAAAGGCCAAGTCTAGCAAGGGAAGCCCACAGTCTTGTTTCAGTGCCTCCTTAAGACTTCTCAGTATGGACACTGAAGGCCCTGCAGTAGCCACATGTAACACCTGTGGGATGTTTGTCTTCTTGCCTACAGATGTGGGGAACTACACCTGCCCCACGGGCAAGTTGGTAGCCCTCTTGGAAGAGAACGTACAGCAGTTGGAAGCATAATAGAGAGCAGGAGATTCTCCTGAACAGAACAGAATGTCTTGGATGGGAAACACACAGAGGAAGTTGCTAGGGTGGAGGAGGTCACTCCACATACAACAACAACAATAATGATGATGATAAAGTTTATTTATAACCCGCTCCTCTAATGAAATACTCGGAGCGGGGTACACAAAATTAAAAAATACAAGGTAAAACAGCAGTCATATCCCTTCCCAACCTCCCCCCTCTTAAGACTAAATTAAACCAGGACTAGTTAAAATTGACATCAGTTAAAATTTGTTAAAATAGTAAAAACAAGGTGCAGTTTCATGGACAGTGCGAGTGCAATCCCCAGTGGGTGGAATCAGAAGATTTAAACAGGGGGACAGCTAAGGTTAATCCCCCAGTTCCATTTACATTTTCATTTGCATTTTCCAGGGTCGGCGGTTAGTGTTATATTTATTCCCTCCTCAAGGGAAGGACTGCCGGAAGAGATGCATCTTTAAGGCCTTTTTAAAGCTGGCCAAAGATGTAATGAGACGCATCTCGTCCGGCACGCCATTCCAAAGCTTAGGGGTGGTAGCTGAAAAAGTCCTCTGGGAATTCTGTGACAGCCTGGTTTTCATAGGCTTCAGCAGATTCCTCCCAGAGGACTGAAGTGTGCGGGGCAGTTCATATGGGAAGAGGCGGTCCCTAAGGTAAGATGGGCCTGAGCCATGTAGAGCTTTGAAGGTTAATACCAACACCTTGTACTGTGCACGGAAACTAATGGGCAGCCAGTGGAGAGCTTTAAGCACAGGTATTATGTGCTCTCTCCTTGATGTTCCTGTAATAAGCCTGGCTGCCATTTTCTGAACTAAATGAAGTTTCCGGGTTAAGCACAAGGGTAGCCCCATGTAGAGCGCGTTACAAAAATCCAGACGTGAGGTTACTAGAGTGTGTACCACAGATTCCAGGTCTTTCGTATCCAGGAAAGGGCGCAGCTGGCGTATCAGCCGAAGCCGATAGCAGGCGCTCCTGACTACCGCATTCACCTGACTAGTCATGTGAAGCGATGAGTCAAGGAGTACCCCCAGACTGCGAACAGAGTCCTTAGAGCAGAGTGTGACTCCACCCAGGACTGGAGGCTGTATTCCGAAGCCTGGTTTCGGACTGGTAACTGTTAGTACCTCCGTTTTGTCTGGATTTAGCTTCAATCTGTTTTCCCTCATCCAATCCATTACCGCTGCAAGGCGGTAGTTCCCCACATCTGTAGGCAAGAAGACAAAAAAAGAGACGCCATTTGAAGTCTGAGCCGACGATCTGGTCATGGAGAGATATATCTGAGTGTCATCAGCGTACTGAAGACACTGAGCTCCGTGCCTCCGAATGATCTCACCCAGCGGCTTCATGTAGATATTAAATAGCATCGGGGACAGGATGGTGCCCTGAGGGACGCCGCAATTAAGCTCGATTTTGGAGGAGCAACTGCCCCCGAGCCCTTTGGGATCTGTCAGAGAGAAAGGATCGGAACCACTGAAGAGCAGTGCCCCCGATTCCCAACTCCCTCAACCGACCCAAAAAGATGGAGTGATCAACAGTATCAAAAGCCGCTGAGAGATCCAAGAGCACTAACAGGGTCACACTACCCCTGTCAATGCTCAAGCGGAGGTCGTCGGTCAGAGCAACCATGGCAATCTCCACTCCATGTCCTGTCCTGAAACCGGTTTGGAATGGATCAAGATAATCGGCTTCATCCAAGACTGCCTGGAGTTGGGTGGCGACCACCCTCTCAATCACCTTGCTTAAAAATGGGAGTAAGGACACTGGTCTGTAGTTGTTTCTATTCAGGAGATCAAGGGAGGGCTTTTTCAGGAGGGGCTTAACCGCCGCCTCCTTGAGGCAAGATGGTAGGATGCCCTCCCTGAGGGACGCATTGATCGTGTTCCAAAGAAACGTTCTCAGTGCGTCCCCTCCCTGGACAACCAGCCAATATGGACAAGGATCAAGAGAGCAAGTCGTCTTCCGCATACTTCCAAGTAGCTTGTCCACGTCATTGGTACTTACAGATTGAAACTCATCCAGTAAAGTGACAGCAACAGAGTCGCTAGACACCTCACTTATAGGATCTGGAGAAAAGGTGGCGTCCAAGTCGGCTCTTATCCGAGAGATTTTATCTGCGAAGAAGTTGTTAAACGCATCGCAGCAGGCTGTCGTAGGGTTAAGAAGGGGATTTGGCACAGGGGCAACCTGCGTCAGCTCCCCTACCACCCTGAACAGTTCCGCTGGGCAAGACTCTGCAGACGCAATGCGTGCAGAGCAGAAAGATTTCCGCGCTGCACACAAAGCCTCCCGATAGGCGCAAAGATGCTGCCTATGGCGATTCTTGTCGGATAAGAGTCCAACAGCCAGCTTGCCACCTGAGAGGAACCTCTCCTGGACGCTGACCTTCCCTCCCTCTTCCCACTGCTTTCGGACTCTTTGGAAGCAGCAGCAGTACCTTCAACTCGGCAGGGAGAGAGGGGGGGCCTGCCTTTCCCCTTAAAAGGGCACTGCTCCAGCCTCCCTTCCTTTGTGAACAATAGCCAGCTTGCCACCTGAGAGGAACCTCTCTGGGACGCTGACCTTCCCTCCCTCTTTCCACTGCTTTGGGACTCTTTGGAAGCAGCAGCAGTACCTTCAGCTCGGCAGGGACAGAGGTGGGCCTGCCTTTCCCCTTAAAAGGGCACTGCTCCAGCCTCCCTTCCTTTGTGAACAACAGCCAGCTTGCCACCTGGGAGGAATCTCTCCTGGACACTGACCTTCCCTCCCTCTTCCCACTGCTTTGGGACTCTCTGGAAGCAGCAGCAGCACCTTCAGCTCGGCAGGGAGAGGGGCGGAGCTGGAGCAACACTCGGGACAACAGACAACGTCCCCTCAGCCTTCCCTTCCTCTGCCACCTTTGAACCTGGGACATCTGGAGGCCCCCATAGTTACCCTTTGTTGTCTCTCAACTCCTTTATGTCTTGGGATTGCCAATCCATTCCATCCAGCACTGTTGGACTGTATCTTTATTTTTCTGCTTTTCTCCTTTCCACATTTCCTCCTGCCATCTGTCTGTCACCCAAACCTCCCTTCCCCATGGCTCCTCGGACCTCTCCTTCTCCCTATCTCATCCCTATTCGCCGCCTCCCTATCTCCCATTCTCTTGTGCTCTGTGGAACTGCCGCTCCACTGCCCCAAAAGCTTACAGCGATCCATGATCTTTTTCTGTCACATTCTTTTAATCTTCTCGCCCTCACTGAAGACTGGCTTCCGGCCCATGATACTGTTACCTCTGCTGCCCTTTCTTTTGGCGGTCTTTCTTTTATCCATATTGGCCGCCCTGAGGGTCGCGGAGGAGGGCTCGGCATCTTATTATCTAAGTCTTGCCAGTTTCAGGTTCTCTCTCCTCCCCCTAGCTATTCTTTCTCCTCATTTGAACTACACTCTATTAGACTCTTTTTTCCTCTGCAACTCCGGGTTGCCATCATCTACCGTCCTCCTGGTTTAGCTTCTCAGTTTTTCACAGATTTCGAGTCTTGGTTGACATTTTTTCTCTCAGATACAGTTCCCCCCTGATCTTAGGTGACTTTAACATCCACCTTGACAATCCCAAGAATTCCTCAACCTCTCTTCTGGATTCCTTCGGTCTCCACCACATTCCAACTCTCCGACCCATTCCCTTGGTCACTGCCTCGATCTAGTTCTCCCCTCCAAGTGTGTCGTGTCCGACTACTTGGCTTCCGATTTTCCTCTATCTGACCATCACTTACTTTTCTTTAACCTTACCTATATCCCTCCTCCCTGTCACACCGTCTTCCGTCAGTTCCTCAATCTTCATTCTCTTAACCTCAACCATCTCACTCAGACCTTGGATTCATCCCTTGTTTCTCTCAATCTTGGGGACTCTGCTGACTCAGCTATGTCTTTATTGAATTCCACCCTTTCCTCAACTCTCGACAGCCTTGCCCCTGTTTCTACACGCGTGTCCTCCTCTTCCTCTACAACTAGGCCTCAGCCCTGGATCACTCCTACTGTTAGATTTCTCCGGTCCTGCTCCCGAGCAGCCAAACGTCTCTGGAGAAGGTCCAGGGAGTGGGCTGACTTTATCCATTATAAATTCATTCTTTTATCCTTTTCACACGCTCTGTCGATGGCAAAAGAAGACTACTTTCAATCATTGATCTGCACCAACGAGAGGCACCCACAACACCTGTTCTCCTGTTTCAACACACTATTAAAACCCTCTCTTCCCTCCGTCTCTCCATTATTTTCACCCTCTGACTTTGCCAATTTTTTCATTACAAAAATCACCTCTATTCGTTCTGAGCTAACTCCTCCCGATTTGGCTCCTACCATCAATCTTCTCACTCCTTCTATCAAGAAATTCTCTGTCTTTTCTTCAGTTTCCCTGGAAGAACTCTCTTCGCTACTGAACTCATCCAAACCTACCACCTGTTCTCTTGACCCAATTCCTTCTCGTCTTCTAATCTCTGTAGCCCCCTCTTTGTTACCCTCCCTCCTCCATATCTTTAATCTCTTCCTCTCTTTGGGTTCCTTCCCTTCGGTCTTCAAACATGCCTTAGTCTCCCCTATTCTGAAAAAACCCTCTCTCGACCCTTCTTCCCTGGCTAGCTATCGCCCAATCTCTCTTCTTCCTTTCCTTTCTAAGGTGTTGGAACGAGTTGTCTATTCACGCTGTCTTGAGTTTCTCAAAACTAACTCCATTCTGGATCCTTTCCAGTCTGGTTTTTGCCCACGGAATTCCACAGAGACAGCCCTCACTAAGATCTCGAATGATCTTTTGCGGGCCAAGGCGAATGGCCTTTATTCTATCCTTGTTCTTCTTGATTTGTCTGCGGCCTTTGACACCGTGGACCACTGTCTCCTGACAGACTTACTCTCTGACCTTGGTTTCTCGGGCCTTGTTCTCGACTGGTTCACATCCTACTTGTCAGACAGATCTTTTTCAGTGGTCTCGGGTGGTTGGACCTCGTCCTTTGTCCCCTTATCTGTTGGAGTTCCTCAGGGCTCTGTTTTGGGTCCCCTATTTTTTTCTTTATACACACTCTCCCTTGGCAGACTAATCAGTTCCTTGGGTTTCTCCTACCATCTGTATGCTGACGACACCCAGCTGTACCTTTCTAATCCTAATCTTTCGCCGGAATTAGAACAGCAAATGTCATCCTGTTTAACAGCTGTCTCCCACTGGATGCACCATCGGCGTCTGAAGCTCAATATGTCTAAGACTGAGCTTCTGGTTTTCCCGCCTAAGCCCACCCTTCACTACTCCTTTTCTATTTCTGTCAATAACATCTCTATTCAGCCGGTCCTGGAAGCCTGCAGTCTTGGTTTCATCTTTGACTCCTCTTTGTCATTTATTCCCCAGATCCAGACCACAGCCAAGGTCTGTAGATTTTTTTCTCTATAATATTGCCAAAATCCGTCCATATCTCTGTTTCTACCGCAAAAAAACTGGTCCATGCCCTAGTGGTCTCACGACTAGACTACTGTAATCTCCTCCTGGCTGGGCTTCCTCTCTCTCACCTCCACCCATTAATTTCTGTTCAGCATTCAGCTGCATGCATTATTTCACTTGCTCGTCGCCATGATCATGTCTCCCCTCTGTTGTCTTCCCTTCACTGGCTCCCTCTTCCTTTCTGCATCAGGTACAAACTTTTGTTACTCACCTTCAAAGCCCTGCATGGGCTGGCCCCTCCTCATCTAGCTGATCTTCTCTCCCCCTACATCCCTACTCGTACCCTCCGCTCTGGTAACCAAGGTCTCCTTTCCCAACCCAGGTTTTTCCTCTATCCCCTCCCGGATCCATCCCTTTTCTCTTTCTGCCCCTCATTCCTGGAACCTTCTCCCTCTGCATGCTCGTCTCATCACTTTCCTAACCAGTTTTAAGGTGGAGCTGAAAACCTTATTGTTTAGGGAAGCGTTCTCAGGGAATTGTGATTGTCATCTGGCTGTCTGATATCGTTTGATGTGACTTGCTTTTATGTCTGATGTTTTAACTTGTCTTTCCTTCCCTTTGTAATTTTATCTAATTGTTACTATCATAGAGCATACGCATCCGGCAGGCCTTTATATATTTCTTAAGTTTTACCAATTTTCTACAGCGGTGAGTATAATTACAGCACTTTAGAAATAAACCATAATAATAATAATAATAATAATAATAATAGGAGTCGAGTCTTCCACCTCTTGCGCTCTAGTCGGCGTCCAACCCACTTCATAATAATAATAATAATAATAGTTTATTTATAGCCCGCTCCTCTGTACATACACTCGGAGCGGGGTACAAGTAAAAAAAAATAGATTAAAACAATCCCATGACCCGTTTCCAAACCTCCCACCCCTTAAAAATAGATTAAACCAGCAATGATTAAAACAGTTATTTAAAAACATATAACTACATCCTAACCCTTCCTTATGCGGCCACGTCATAAGTGGGGATCAGAAACATGGGAGTAGGCAGGAAATCAAAGTCTGGAACCGAAGCCGGGGATAGGGAATTTCAGGGGAAGGCCCTCAGTTCTTCTGTATACCCGGTTTATGGTTAGGAGCGGGTTGGAGAGGACACTCAGGGGCTACTGCATCGATAGCCTTGGAGATATCGATGTTCCAGGTGTTTACCAAGGCATCAACACAGTCACCAGCATTGCCAACCATTAAACCCTCTAGGGCCTTCTGGAAACCGATTGGTTCCATGAGCCTTTGAGGGCAGACCATTCTAAAGGGTCCGCCACCCTCGGGGGGACGAAACGCTGCTTTTAGTTCCACCTTGATGAGAAACTGATCCGTCCATGACAGAGTGGAGGTTTTGGTTATGTCCGCCCCCGGATACTCCAGAGGTAGATGCTTGGAGGAAGGTCACACACAAAAGTAAGGAAACCAGGGAAAGATCTGTGAGCAGCTTGCAGCTACAGAATTGCTTTCAATCTCTCTCTGTTATCAGAGATGATGAGGAAAAGCAGAAGGGACAGACATCAGGGACAGAGCAGGGGAGCCTGAGAGTATCACAAAAGGGAATAGACACTACTAAACCTTGGAGGAGGCGTGTGGTGGTGGTGGGGGACTCCTTGCTGAGGGGTACAGAAGCAGTGGTTTGTGGGCCTGCCAAGATGTCTTGGGAGGTGTGTTGTCTTCCTGGGGCAAAGATCCGTGATGTGACGGAGAGGCTGACAAGACTTGTCAAGCCTACTGATCAATACCCCTTTCTTTTGGTTCATGTGGGAACCAATGATACTGCAAGGCACAGCCTTCAGAATATCATAAGGGATTATGAGGCTCTGGGTAGGAAGCTGAAAGAGATGGATGCACAGGCTGTCATCTTATCTCTTCTCCCAGTAGAAGGGCATGGTCCAGGAAGGGAGAGGAAAATAGCAGAGGTGAATAACTGGCTCCGTAGATGGTGCCGCCAAGAACGGTTTGGATTCTTGGATCATGGGCTGCGGTTCCATGAGTAGGAACTTCTGGCAAAGGATGGGCTGCATCTCACACCAGTTGGCAAAAACGTTTTTGCCAACAGTCTGAAGAATCTGATCAGGAGGGCTTTAAACTGAGTGATCTGGGGAAGGGAGACAGCATTCTGGAAGGCAAAAGGGCTGGAGAGAATAGTCAAAGTGGCATAGAGGGAACAAGGCAAACAGTGCAAGGACCCAACAGTAGGAGGCAAAAAAATGTGCAATAGCAGCTAGTAAAGAGGACACATGGTCTTCGATGTCTCTACACTAATGCACAGAGTATGGGAAATAAGCAGGACGAACTTGAACTCCTAGCACAACAAGGGAAATATGATATAATAGGCATCACTGAAACCTGGTGCGATGAGTCTCGTGATTAGAATGTAGATATAGAGGGATATAACCTTTTTAAGAGAAACAGGCCAAGCAGGAAAGGAGGAGGAATAGCATTATATGTCAGGGATATTAACACCAGTGAAGAGATCCAGGAAGTCAATACTGGAAGCCATGTGGAGAGCATCTGGATAAAAATTAAAGGAGAGGGAAATAACAGGGATGTTACTGTGGGAGTCTACTACAGACTGTCAAGTCAGACGGAGGAATTGGATGATGCCTTTCTAGAACAGATAATCACACACTTAGAAAGGAGAGATGTAGTAGTGATGGGGGACTTCAACTATCCTGATATTTGATGGAAGTCAAACTCAGCCAAATCCTCAAGGTCCAGCAAATTCCTTGTGGCGAGAACCACCAAGTTTCTATGATGACAGCAGCCTGGGCCTTTTCATCCCACCGCTGCCACCAAATTACTTCTGTGGTGGCGTGGACACTCACTCAGGCTCTCTCAGTCCACCACACAGAAGGCCTGTCTTCACCTTTGCTGCCACCAATTGTATTTTTTCTTCTGTGGAGATCTTCACCACCACTGCCTATCATTTCTGAGGCTTTGTTATCTCTAGTAGCGTGCCACAATATTTCACAGAGGCCAAGTTGTAATAAAATAATACTGACGTTTATTAACAAACATCAAAGTAATCAGTAAACTACTTTCAAGGCTTTTGCATTTCTTTCTTCTTAGTTACGTTACCACAGTTACATAGACACAATACTTCAGCCCTCAGGCAATCTGCCAAATACTCTCAGCTTAAATCAACTGGCTTACAACCTAAAGCCTAATCAGTCCCTCTCCTGGACTCTACAAAGACCCTGGACTCTTTCAAACGGGAGGAATTTCTCCCAATTCCGAATGGAGCCAATGCGGATTCATGTAAATTCGCTTGTTTAGAGAATTTACCTGAACCCCTGCTCCGTTCGGAAGGCATTCGGAATTACTTCCTATTACCCGAAAATAACCCCCCCTTGCCCGAAATCGCGTGAGAAGCTTAAATTCACAATAACGTTAAACCCATGATTGCATTCGGAGTGACTTCCCTTTTGCCCGAATTTGCATGAGAAGCTCTAATTCGCAATAACGTGAAACCCCAGGATTGCGTTTGTATTGCCCTTGGATTATACTTCCAATTTCCCACGTCTGAAAGAGTCCCGTCTGGCCTAAAACCTAACCTACACCTGTCCCAATCAGGAACCTAGAGAGCACCCCCCTCAGTGGCATCCCTCTCCCCAACCAAAACTCCAACTAAAACAAAAAAAAAAAACCCTGTCTCCCTCTGCTCAGGCTCTTATATAGCCCTGCCCAGCCAGCTCCTCATTGGCTGGACACTTGGTGTTCTGTGATTGGCTGTTTCTGTCTCCGAGGTTTGCTGTTTCTGGGGTCTCCAGCCAGCTTCTAATTGGCTGGTCACCTGGTGCTCGTTGATTGGCTATCTCTGTCTCCTCAATATGACATCCCTTCAAATATTTGAACAGGGCTATCATATCACCTCTTAACCTTCTCTTCTGCAGGCTAAACATCCCCAGTTCCCTAAGGCGGTCCTCATAGGGCATGGCTTCCAGACCCTTCACCATCTTAGTTGACCTCCTTTGGACACTCTCCAGTTTCTCCATATCCTTTTTGAATTGTGGTGCCCAGAACTGAACACTGTATTCCAGGTGGGGCCTGACCAAAGCAGAATAGAGTGGCACTATTACTTTGATCTAGACGCTACACTTCTATTGATGCAGCCTAAAATAGCACTGGCCTTTCAGCTGCTGCATTGCACTGTTGACTCATGTTCAACTTATGGTCTATTTGGACTCCTAGATCCCTTTCACACATAGTTTCATTCAGCCAGGTGTCCCCCATTCTATATCTGTGCATTTCATTTTTGCGCCCTGAGTGCAGTACCTTACATTTCTCTGCATTGAATTTCATTTTGTTAGCGTTGGCCAAGCTTTCTAGTCTATTCAGGTCATTTTAAATTTTGATCCTGTCTTCTGGAGTATTAGCTACTCCTCCTAATTTGGTGTCATCTGCAAATTTGATATGTATGCCCCCAATTCTGTCATCCAAGTCATTAATATAGATGTTGAATAGCACTGGGCCCAGGACAGAACCCTGTGGCACCCCACTTGTCACTTCTTTCCAGATTGAAAAGGAGCCATTGTTGAGCACCCTTTGGGTGCGGCCAGTCAACCAGTTACAAATCTATGTAACAGTTACCTTGTCTAGCCCACATTTTACAAGCTTGTTTGCAACAATGTCATGGGGAACCTTGTCAAAGGCCTTACTGAAATCAAGATACACTATATCTACAGCATTCTCTTCATCTACCAAGCTGGTTATTTTATCAAAAAAACGAAAAAAAAGAAATCAGATTTGTCTGGCATGACTTGTTTCTCTGAAACCCATGTAGATTTTTTGTGATTATGACATTGGCTT
The DNA here is from genome assembly GCA_034509955.1 of Urosaurus nigricauda. Classification (NCBI taxonomy): domain Eukaryota; kingdom Metazoa; phylum Chordata; class Lepidosauria; order Squamata; family Phrynosomatidae; genus Urosaurus; species Urosaurus nigricauda. Next base: position 152,147,655 of record JAOEGL010000003.1, read on the forward strand.
CTAAATGTTCACAGACTCTCTGCTTAATGATCTGCTCTAGAATCTTTCCAGGAATTGATGTCAGACTAACTGGACGATAATTGTTGGGATCCTCTTTTTTTCCCTTTTTGAAGATGGGGACAACGTTTGCCCTCCTTCAGTCTGCTGGGACTTCTCCTGTTCTCCAGGAGTTCTCAAAGATTATTGCCAATGGTTCTGATATTACATTTGCCAGTTCTTTTAGTACCCTTGGATGTAGTTCACCTGGTCCTGAAGACTTATATTCTTTTAGGTTCACCAGGGTGCTATTCTGTGCTGAAATTCCCCTATTCTGTCCTCTTCCCCATTATCCTTAGGTTGGGCACCCTTTGCCTTTTCTGAGAAGACTGAAGTAAAGAAGGTGTTGAGTAATTCTGCCTTTTCTCTGTCCCCTGTGAGCATTTTGCCATCTTCTGCACACAGTGGCCCAACCATTTCCTTCTTCTTCCTTTTGCTTCGGACATACCCAAAAAAGTCCTTTTTATTGTTCTTAATCTCTCTAGCAAGCCTGAGTTCATTCTGAGCTTTAGCTTTTCTGACTTTACCCCTACATGTGCCGGCTATTTGTTTGAATTCCTCTTTGGTGATTTCCCCATTTTTCCATTTCTTATACATGTTCTGTTTAAGGCTTATCTCAGTTGAAAGTTCCTTAGTCATCCATCCTGGCTTCTTGGGACACCTCCCATTTTTCTTCCTCACTGGAACTGTTTATAGAATCATAGAATTGTGCCTTCAGTATCTCCCTTTTGAGAAACTCCCATCCGTCTTGAACTACCTTCTCTTTTAGTTTTCCTGACCATGGGATCACCCCCCCCCCCGTAATTCTCTAAGTTTATTGAAATCAGCTCTCCTAAAGTCTAGAATGTGTGTCTGACTATGCCTGGCTTCCCCTTTCCACTGTATAACAAACTCCAGGAGAACATGGTCACTTCCACCTAAGGATCCAACCACTTTCATCCCACTTACTAGGTCTTCCCTGTTGGTTAAGATGAGATCTAAAATAGCTGATCCCCTTGTTGCCTCTTCCACGTTTTGGACAATGAAATTGTCTTCCAGGCAAGTGAAGAATTTGCTAGACCTTGAGGATTTGGCTGAGTTTGACTTCAAGTTCATCCTGTTTATTTCCCATACTCTGTGCATTAGTGTAGAGACATCTAAGAATATGTGTTCCCTTTACTTGCTGCCTGTGCAAATTTTTTTGCCTCCTATTGTTCGGTCCTTGCACTGTTTGCCTTGTTTCCTCTATGCCACTTTGACTATTTTCTCCAGCCCTTTTGCCTTCCAGAATACTGTCTCCCTCCCCCATATAAATCAGTTTAAAGCCCTCCTGATCAGATTTTTGAGACTATTGGCAAAAACGTTTTTGCCAACTGGCGTGAGATGCAGCCCATCCTTTGCCACAAGTTCCTCCTCATGGAACCACAGCCCATGATCCTAGAATCCAAACCGTTCTTGGCGGCACCATCTACGGAGCCAGTTATTCACCTCTGCTATTTTCTTCTCCCTTCCTGGACCATGCCCTTCTACTGGGAGAAGAGATAAGATGACAGCCTGTGCATCCATCTCTTTCAACTTCCTACCCAGATCCTCGTAATCCCTTATGATATTCTGAAAGCTTTGCCTTGCAGTATCATTGGTTCCCACATGAACCAAAAGAAAGGGATAACGGTCAGTAGGCTTGACAAGTCTTGTCAGCCTCTCCGTCACGTCACGGATCTTTGCCCCAGGGAGACATCACACCTCCCGAGACATCTTGTCAGGCCCACAAACCACTGCTTCTGTACCCCTCAGCAAGGAGTCCCCCGCCGCCACCACCACATGCCTCCTCTGAGGCTTAGCATTGGCTGTTCCCTTTGGTGTTATTCTCAGGCTCCCCTGCTCTGTCCCTGATGTCTGTCCCTGCTGCTTTTCCTCATCGTCTCTGATAACAGAGATTCAATGCGATTTTGTAGTTGCAAGCTCACAGAATGAACCGTGGTTTCCCTACTTCTGTGTGTGACATTCCTCCAACCATCTACTTCTGTTGTCTGTGAAGTGACTTCTACCTCCCCAGCAACTTTCTCTGTGTGTTTCCTGTCCACGACGGTCCGGTCCGTTCTGTTCAGGAGAACTTCCTGCTCTCTGGGATGCTGAAATGTAGACACCTGGGCCTCCAACTGCTGAACTCTCTCTTCTTTTTTTAAAAAAATTAAATATTTATTAAAAGTTCATGACATACAATATGTACAATATATACATTTCGTGTCGTCATATCCATTATAATTCTCTCCCCCCCCGTCCCAACTTCTTATCTTAGGAATCTTCTTTCTCAAACAGCCTTGTATTCTTTTTTCCTCATTATATATCCGTTAACCTCTTCCTCCTTTCTTCCCTTGATTGCTTCCGCTTCGCAGTATCAAAAGAATGTGTAAAATAGACCATTATTCATCCTCTTATTTATATTTTTCTATTGCTTAAAGTCCATAAATCCTATAATACCTAAAATTGCTTCATGAAATACATATACCTTATTCTTACGGCAATTTTTCAAACAACGATACGTCGATCTTCTATCAAATCTAATACATTTACTCAAATTCATATTCCCTTCCCTTTATTTATCTTTTCATAATATTGAAACAGTGAATCCCAAATTTGTGATTCTTCTTTCGCATCATCTCTTAATTCATATGTTAGTTTGTCCATTGTTGTGACGTCTAATGCTTTTAATAACTATACGTCCACCTCTGGAGCTCTATCATTTTTCCAAAATTCCGCTACCGTCATTCTGGTGGTAGTAATTAAGTATAATATCTGTTTTAGAAATTTTCTTTCCGTCTCACCTTCCAGCATGTTTAAGAGAAACAGTTCGGGCTCAAATTTAATTTTAACATTGTAAATCTCTTGAATAATTTTATGCACCTTAACCCAAAAGACCTTAATTTGGGGACAGGTCCACCACATATGGTAGAAGGATCCGTTTGTATCTTTGCATCTCCAACACTTCCCCTCCTTCCTTTTATATATTTTTGCAATTCTTAAAGGAGGAATGTACTACCTGTGTAGCATTTTTACAAAATTTTCTTTTATGTTTGTACATAAAGTAAATTTTAGATCTTTCCCCCAAACTTTTCCCCATTTTTCTAGAGCTATACTGTGTCCGACATTTTTTGCCCATTCGATCATGTTTGATTTAACTGTATCTGTTTCCAGTTTCAATTTTAAGCAAAAATTATATAATCTAGAGATTGATCCTTTCTTATTTTCCAATAATATTTTATCCAATTCATTTCTTTCTTCCATTATACCAAATGCTCTTTCATCACACAAAAATCTATCCCTTAATTGAAAGTAAGAAAACCAATTAAACCTTATTCCCTCTTCCTGTAGTTCTTCTTTACTTTTCAATATAAATTTCCCATTTTCTTTTTTCAAAATATCAGCATAGTTCTACCACCCTTTCTGTGCAATCCTCCCCCTCCTTAACAACGCTTCGTGTGGGGAAACCCAGGTTGGTAATTGTCTATAGATTTTTAACTTGTATCTATCCCACACCTGAAGTAGAGCTCTTCTTATTATATGATCTTTAAATTGCTTATTTTGCTTTAATTTTTCAAACCATAGATACCCGTGCCATCCAAACAGTACATTAAATCCTTCTAAGTATAGTAAGTTCTCATCTTCCAATTGGACCCATTCCTTCAGCCAGTCTAGAGCACAAGCATGATAATACAGTTGAAAGTCCGGCAATGACAGTCCTCCTCTCTCTTTTGAGTCTATTAAGGAATTCCATTTGATCCTTGCCTTCTTCCCTGCCCAGATGAATGTTGCCAAATCCTTTTTCCAATCCTTAAAAATGTTCTCATTCAGTAATATTGGTAAATTTTGGAGCACAAATAAAACTTTAGGTAATATATTCATTTTTACCAATGTTATTTTCCCTAACAATGATAGCTGCAAATTTTCCCATTTTTTCAATTTCCCTTTAATCTCTTTCCAAAAACTTTTATAATTATTGTCAAACAGCTTGTTATTTTTCTCCATTATATTTATTCCAAGGTATCTAATTTTCTTTTTGACTTGTATACCAGTACTATTTTGTAATATCTCTCTTTTCTTTTTTGACATATTAAATGTTAGAAAGGCTGATTTACTTTCATTTATTTTAAAACCTGCGCATTGTCCAAATTCTTTTATTTTCCTTATAACTTTAGGCGTTCCCACTACTGGATCTTCTATTATCAATACAACATCATCCGCATATGCTCTCATTTTTATCTCTCTTCCCTTTATCGGCGTTCCTCTTATTTCAGTGTCTTCCCTTATCTTATTACAAAGGGTTTCTAAACACATAATAAATAATAATGGTGACAAGGGACAACCTTGTCTTGTTCCCTTCATTATTTTACAGATTTTAGTTTTTTGACCATTTATTATTATTCTGGCTTGTTGCTCTTTATATATTTCTGTTATCCATCTCTTCATATTTTCACCTAGATTTAGTTTTTCTATTAATTTTTTCATAAAAAACCAATGCAGTTTATCAAACGCCTTTTCCGGTTCCAGGAAAAGCATTGTGGCTTCTTTCCCTGGGTTCTTATCATAGTACTCTATAACGTCGATAACAGTTCTTATATTCTGTTTTATGTGTCTCTGTGGCAAGAAGCCACATTGATCTCTTTGTATCCAAACCTGCAAAATTTTTCTTAACCTGTTCGCGATGATACTTGCCATTATTTTGTAATCTGTGTTTAATAAGGAGATCAGTCTATAATTTTGAGGCATTGTTTGATCTTTCTCCTCCTTAGGTATCACAATAATACTAGCTTCCTTCCATGATTCTGGAATTCTATTGAATTTTACTTCATTGAATGTTTTCTTTAATGGTGTTATAAGATCTTCTTTGAACAATTTATAATACAGCATCGTGAATCCGTCCGGGCCAGGTGCTTTCCCAGGTTTTGCTTTTTCTATCGCTTCACTTATTTCCTGTTCTGTGATATCGGAATGCAACATCTCTTTCTCCTCCGAGGTAACGTCCAAACTTTGCGTGCTTTCTAAATATTCCCTTATTTTCTCCTCCTTTTTGATCATTTGACTCATTATATAGATCTTCATAGTATTTCTGAAATACTCTTAAAATATTTTTCTGGTCAGAAAATTTCTTCCCTCCTTCTTGTATCTCCAACACTATGTTTTTGCCTCTTTTTTTCCCCTGACTTTTTGTGATAGTAGTCTGCCTGCTTTATTTCCAAATTCAAAATTTCTTTGTTTAACATATTTTAATTTTTTGCTTGTCTCTTCCAACATTATCCCATCTAGTTTTTTCTGTAGTATTTCCCATTCTCTTTTAATCTTTTTGTTATCTGGGTTTTTGATCAATTCTTCTTTCTTTTGAATATCTTGGGACAATTCCTGTATATTTTTCCTTTTCTCTTTATTTTTTCGTATCCCTTTTTAATAAGTATCCCCCTCATAATGGCCATAGATGTATCCCATACCGTCTTCATGGGGGTTTCTTCCTTTGAGGTTTCTCTAAAGTAGCATTTCAGTTCTTCTTTCAATTGTTTCTTAATTTTTCCTTCTTTTATTAAACTTTCATCTAATCTCCAAGTATACTCTTGATTTCTTCCCTTTAGTTCTAATAAAATTTGATTATGGTCCGAGACCTTGTTAACTTTAATCTTTACATCCTTTACTTCCTTACATAGATCCTTGGAAATTAAAAACATATCAATTCTTGATGCTGAATTGTGTGGCATAGGAAAAAAAAAGTGAAATCTTTTAGTCCTGAATTTCTCTGTCGCCATGGATCTTCCAAAGCAAAATTATTCTGAAGTTCAAAAAACGTTTTGGGTAGTTTTCCCTGATTCATTTTTATCTTCTTCTTTGAGTCTCTGTCCAGTTTGGGGTCTACGGCCCCGTTCCAATCTCCCATCAGAATATGGTATTCATAATCTAGTTTCCTTATTTGTTTTAACAGCTTTTTATAGAATTTCCCTTTTCTTTCTGTTGGGCCATAGATTCCCAGAATTAAAGTCCTTTTACCATTTATCATTATTTCCAATCCAATGTATCTTCCTTCTAAGTTATTTATAACTTCTTTCACTGCAATCTGATTTTTTACATAGATAGCAACTCCGTTCTTTTTCTTTTCACCAGCACTTATAAACACTTGTCCCAATTTAGGATTTTTCAGATATTTTTTCTCTTTTACCTTTATCCGAGTTTCTTGTACACTAATTACATCATATTTTTCCCTCTCCAATATATGGAAAATTTGTCTCCTTTTGTACACCGAATTTAATCCTTTAACGTTCCATGATAATATCTTCATTTTATCTTTTTAATTTGAGGTGTTACTTTCAATATTGATCTTCCTCTGTTGTTTCTTCCACTTCTTCTCCTTCTTCTTCTCTTCCTTCTTTCCTTTTCTTCCCTTCGTCTTCTTCTTCTTCTCCTTCTAAGTTTTCATCACTGTTCTCAAACTGTAACAGTGCCGTTCCTCCTCCAACAGCCCCTTTTAGTTCTTCTTCTTCCTCCTCTTCTCTTATATTCTCTTTCGTTTTCCTTATTTGGCTTATCTTATGCTCCTTTGTTTCTTTAGTTTCTATTTTCCCCTCATTTGGATTTCCTTCTTGCTGCTCATTATTCCATCTTTTTTCTTCTCTGAACCATCTATTATAGAATGCTCTCGCTTTTTCAATCGTGTCGATTTTGTACTGTTTTTGTCTCCAGCTAAAGGAGATTCCCTCTATCGGTTCGCATCTGTATCTTATGTTCCTTAATTGTAACATTCTGGTCAGGCTTATATAATCCCTTCTTTTCCTCAACACATCCGTGGGGACATCTTTGAAAATCATAATTTCCTTACCGTCAATTAATAACGTCTTATCATAACTAGCTTGAATTACTTTTTCTTTTATTCTCTCTCTCGTGAAGTATACAACCACATCTCTAGGAAGATTTCTGTTCCGGGCTGCCATGGAATTTATTCTGACGATTTTGTCAACATCCATGTCCAGAAGTTCTGACGGACAGCCAAGTAGGTCCGCTAACGCTGGAACTATTTCTTCATACAAGTTCTCATTGGATTTTTCTTTTAAGCCTCTTATTTTAATGCACTTTTTTTCTTTCTTTAATTTCTCTTCTCTTATTTAATTCTTTTATTTGATTTTGTTCAATTGTAAGATTTTTTGTTACTTGCTCTATTTCTGTGGTTCTCTTTTCCAATATTTCTATTTTCCCTTTTGCTTCTTTAATTTCGACTGTCATCCCTTTCATTGTTTCTTTTAACTCTTCAATTTCTTCTTTAAAATCTTGCCGAAGTTCATTTCTAGAATCTTTTATTTCTTGTCTTATATTGGTTTCAATCACCTTTATTTCTTGTCTTATGTTTGTTTCAATCCTTTGAATTGCCTCTAATAACTTGAAATTTGGGTCTGAAGCTTTAAATTCTAATGATGGTCTTCTTCCTGAACTTTGGGGTAATTCTGATACCTGTAATTTCTTTTCTTTTTCCTTTTTTGCCATATCTCTTGTCGTCATTGCTGTGGTTACTGTGTAAGACATCTTTTCCCCTTTCCTTTAATTTTCTGATTTTTTTTATTTTAAATTGGTTTCCTTTATATGTGTGTTTATTTAAAATTTATTTTAATTCCAATTTGTCTTAAATAGGAATTTTAATTTATCTCTTGTTGTGTCTATCCACCTCTACTAGATGTCAGCAGCACTATCTCTGTTTCGTATAGTCTATCACCACACTTAGATTTCCTGTACCACTCTTTTAACTATGACGTTATTCTATTTCCTCCCCAGGCACCACCTCTTCACTTCCTCCACACTATGAGTTCCCTGACCTTGAAAACGCCCAACCAGTATGTTTTTATTTGTTTCTTTTCAGCAACCTTCCCTCCTAAATTCCTTTCACCAATTCCTTCCCCACCTTCCTCCTCCTTGCTCTGTATTCTATTCTCTAATCCCCCTCTTGTTTCTTTCCTTGTTTCTTTCCACTTTTTCAAACCTTTTCTTCTCTCTTATCCACCTCCTTTCTGGGATCGTTATATCAATCCAAATATTATTTCGAATCCCCTTTCCTTCACCGACTTTCAACTCCCTCTCCATCTCTTCACTACTTCTCTTCCCAGTCTGCCACCACGTCTGCTTCTCTTCCTGGTCCGAAGGCCCCTTCATCTCCGATTTACACTCCTTTCACGTCTACTTCTCCTCTTGGTCCGCCGGCCCCAGTATCTCCGTCTCTCCTCTCACCTCCCCGTCTCTGTGTCTGCTTCTCTTCCTGGTCCGAAGTCCCCTTCTCTCAAATTTCTCCAATTTATGCTTCCTCGCCTGGATACTTCTCCTCCGGTTCGACAGCCCTGGTATCTCCTTCTCTCCTCTCTTCTCCCCAACTTCGCATCTAATTCGCTTCCTTTCCGAAGTCCCCTTCACGGCAAACTTAACTTCATCCCACTGCTATTTCTTCCAACTGCTAATTCTCCGATCACTGTTTCATCTCTTCCATTCTCTCCTCCTCACTCCTCCCTCCTCTTCCACTTCAATCTCCTTTCGCTAATTTCGGCTTAATTCACTCTTTTTATTTTTTCCCTTGCCTTTTCCTCTTGCCGCTCTTTATACTTTTCGCTCTTAGCAATCAACTCTTTCTTCTTCTTCTTTCCTAAGCTTAGTACAGTCAGTTGTCGCCGCACATTCCGTCTGGTTTTATTATTCCTCCCTTACAGACTTTACATCTCTCAATGGGGTGAGTGATGTGAGGATCTTTCTGTTCCAAAGTGATTCCTCTTTCCTCCTCTTCCTTTCCCTCTTACTGAGTTGGGTATTGTTTAAAAGGTTTGGCGGAGCTATGCTCCAGAGCCTCAATAGTAGCCGCGGCTTCCCTCGTTCTCCTTGGAGGTTCACTCCGATCTTCAGGATCGGGTCTGATCCTCCTTATAGAGAACCCCAACGGGCCCGTCCGGATCCCCTTTATCCAGGGGTTTTTCTAGCCTAAACTAAACAGTAAGTATTGATGAAAATTGAGCTACCTGGACTACTATTGTCGCTGCCTCCCACACCACCACCGTGGATGGCTGCTTATTGCTCCGCCATATTCTGAACTCTCTCTTCCAAGAGGGCTACCAACTTGCACTTGGTGCAGTGAAGTTCCCAACATCTTTAGGCAAGAAGACAAACATCCCACAAGTGTTGCAGATGACTGCAGCAGGTCCCTCAGTGTCCATAGTGAGAAGTCTTAAGGGGGCACTGTGTCCCGGACTGTGGCCAGCACACACCAACAAAGCTGATAAGGCCGTTTGACAAACCTGAATCTTGTTCCAAAGAATAGTCCAATAACCAGGTCAGGATTGGAGAAAGCAACAAACTCAGTCCATTCCAAGGTCAGGGCAAGGAGAAAATAGCAAAGGTCCAAAAATGTTCCGAGGTCAAGGCAATACTAGAAATCCAAATACATGAAGCCAGCACACAGTCACACCAAGGGGCTTTCTAGATTGGCAGGAAAGTGTGACATGAAGTTGCCTTTTCCTTAATGCTTAGCAGCTGCACCACAGCCTTTAGATGGAGCTGCGCTGTTCCATAGTTTTTAAAATAGAAGCTGGGAAAACCAGCACCTTTCTAAAGGCGCTTCTTCTCGCCTAAATCGCAAAAATTCATGGCACACTTTCCCTGCTGTACCTGGGAACTTAGGTACCTTTCAGTCTGTGAGTGTCATTTCTTGTTTCATTTTAGATTCTCTCGGCAGAGAGTTTTCACGGTAAAAGACATTCTAAAGGGATTTATCAGTGCCTTCTTCTAAAGACATTCTAAAGGGATTTATCAGTGCCTTCTTCTAAAGACATTCTAAAGGGATTTATCAGTGCCAATGGGCCCCTGCTATCCGCTGGGGTTTGGTTCCAGGAACCTCCGTGGATACTAAAATCCGTGGATGCTCAAATCCCATTAAATACAATGGCATAGTAAAATGCTGTGCCTTACATAAAGTGGCAAAGATATTGGAATTTATATATTTTTGGAATATTTTCAGGTCATGTATGCTAGAATCCATGGATACAAATACTAATAATTTTAGTCACTCTCCTCTGGACATGCTCCAGCTTATGAACATCACATGTCTTTCACATGTGCATTGTTAACACATATTGATTAAAAAAAGGTTGAAACGTTATTTTGTGGAGTAAGAAAATTTGAAATGACCTGCCAAAGGAGATCCGCCATATATCATCTTTGGAGGCCTTTAAAAAGGCTGTAAAGACGGATCTCTTCTGGCAGGCCTTCCCAAACTGACATCCTCAGAACTTAACTGTCCATTTGCCTTGCTGCCCCTACTGGAGACCATGACAAACATGGGCCTATCCCAATTGGTCGCTGGGCCCACACATTGTGCAGGTCATACACTCAATGCGGTCTTTAGTACAGAACAGGAATCTCTGTGGGAATCTAAATTTACTCTATTAGACGTCAGTTGATGCTATAATGTAAATTTTACCAGGAAGATAGGTTTACTGTGTTAATAGGTTCTGCTCTGAATTTATATTTAAAGATGGACACATTTGAAGACACCATTTATTTATGTTGTATTACTACGATTGTATATATACATGTATTTTCTTCTTTTTTGCTTTTTCTTCTTTTCTTTCTTCTTTTTTCATGTTGACGCATATGTAAATTTGGAAAACGTTAATAAAAATAAATAAATAAAAAATCTCCGTGTGTGTAGAGATCCTTCTTCTCTGCACGTATTGCATCTGCAAAGTCCCATCCAGCAGAGCTGTTTAAGGTGGTGAAGGAGCTGATGCAGGTGCCCCTTGCACCAAATCCCTTACTTAACCTGACGACAGCCTGCTGTGACACATTTAACAACTTCTTTGCAGATAAAATCTCTCAGATAGGAGCCAACTTAGATGCCAACATTTTAACAGAAACCATAGATGAGGTGTCCAGCAACTCTGTTGATGAAGTTATTCTGGATCAGCTCCAATATTTGAGTACCGATGACGTGAACAAGCTCCTTGGTAGGGGGAGGAAAACAACTTGCTCTCTTGACCCTTGCCCACCATGGCTGGCCGTCCAGGGGGGGATGCATTGAGGAATTTCCTGACGGATATCATCAATGCATCCTTCAGGGAAGGATATGTTCCATCAAGTTTGAAGGAAGCGGTTGTTAGGCCGCTTCTGAAAAAACCTTCCCTGGACCCCCTGGATATGAGTAATTATAGGCCAGTCTCTTTACTACCATTTTTCAGCAAGGTGATCCGAGAGGGCGGTTGCTCTTCAATTCCAAGCTGTCTTGGATGAAACCGATTATCTAGAGCCATTTCAAACTGGCTTTAGGACAGGCTTTGAGATTGAGACTGCCATGGTTGCCTTGACTGACGATCTGCATCTGAGCATCCATTTCAAACTGGCTTCAGATCAGGATACAGAGTGGAGACTGCCACGGTCGCTTTGGTCAATGATCTCCATCTATGCATCGACAGGGGTGGTGTGGCCCTGGTGGTGCTCTTAGACCTCTCAGTGGCCTTTGATACCATTCTGAAGCGCCTAAGAGATTTGGGAATTGGGGGCACTGCCCTGCAGTGGCTCCGGTCCTATCTCTTGTGGCAGCTCCAGATGGTGTCGCTTGGCGACAGTTGTTTGGTCAAGAGGGAACTCAAATCAGGCGTCCCTCAAGGCGCGATACTGTCACCAATGCTATTCAACATTTACATGAAGCTGCTGGGTGAGATCATCCATAGACATGAGGCGGGGTATTATCAGCAAACAGATGACACCCAAATTTGTGTCTCCATGTCTCAGACTGCTTCAGTGACCAAGGATGCCATCTCCCCTCTGAATGACTGTCTGAAGTCAGTAATGGATTGGATGAGGGAAAATAGACTTAAACTGAATCCAAATAAAACAGAGGTACTAGCTATAGGCAATCCTATTCTGGGTGCAGAGATAAGTCCTCCAGTCCTGGATGGGGTCACACTTCCCCTAAAGGACTGTGTTCGTAGCCTGGGGGTACTCTTGGACTCGTCGCTTTGCCTGACATCTCAGAGTGATGTGACAGCCAGGAGTGCCTGTTATCAGTTTCAGTTGATATGCCAGCTGCGACCCTTCCTTGAATGGGAGAATCTAGAAATGGTTGTACATTCACTGGTAATCTCTCGTCTCGATTTCTGCAATGCGCTCTACATGGGGCAACCCTCATGCCGTGTTTGGAAGCTGCAATTGGTTCAAAACATGGCAGTCAGATTAGTTACAGAGAGTTCTAAATTTGATTCTATTACACCTATTTTAAAATCCCTACACTGGCTGCCTATTAGCTTCCGGGCACAGTATAAGGTGTTGGTCATTACCTATAAAGCCCTACATGGCTTGGTCCAGCATACTTGAGGGAACGCCTCCTCCCATACAATCCTTCCTGCACACTCAGGTCCTCTGGGAGGAACCTACTGCAGCCAAAGAAAACCTGGTTGGTGGCGACCTCCCAGAGGGCCTTTTCAGCTGCTGCTCCAAAAATATGGAATGACATGCCGGAGGAGATCTGCCACATAACATCATTGGAGGCCTTCAATAAGGCAATAAAGATGGATCTCTTCCGGCAGGCCTTCCCTAACTGACCTCCTCAGACTTTTTAACAGTCCATCTGTCTCACTGCTGTCATCAATCCCCCCCCCCCATTTTATTGTGAATTCTAATATTTTAAATTATTATGTTTTAATGCTGTAGCACATTGTTTTTATTTATTTATTTATTTTCTTAACTGTTCTTCACTTGCTGTTACCTGCCTTGATCCAACGCAGGGAGAGATGGGATAGAAATAATAATAATAATAATAATAATATTACCAGGGTTTTTGTTTTTATTGTTTTATGATTTCTTGTTACCAATATAGGGAGATCCAATATAGGGAGAGGCAGGATACTAATAAATGTATTATTTTTTATTATTATCCCTAAAGTGGTGTCCATTATATGAAATGACAAAATCAAGGTTTGCTTTTTGGAACTGATGTATCTGTAAAATATTTTCAAGCTGTGGGTGCTTGAATCCATGGGTTTAAAAATCTGTGGATACGGAGGGCTGACTGTGTATGAGGTCATCATCCTGTGTTTGTTTCATAGGCAACGTGAAAACTCGGCCCCCTGCGTGCTGGCCTGGGGCCGCCCTGCCTCCCTGCGCCCAGCCATGGAGACCCCCCCCCTCTCTCTGAGCCTCACAGGAAGGAAGGGACTGAGAGGCAAACCCTTCAGACGGAACAGACCCCGCAAAGATAAACCCGTGACAGACACACACCTTGGCCCTAAGGCGGCGCCAGGCCATCACTCCAACCAGCGCAAGCCGAGCGAGGCGCGCAGGCGCAGTAGCCATGAAGACGACAGCTGCTGAGGGCTGCCTGCTGCCTCCCTCAGAAACCAGACCGGAAGTTCCCGCCCCTCTTCCGCTCGGCTTTCGGCTGCTGGGCTAGTAGTCTAGTCTGCATAGCGGCGGCCTCTGGAGGAAGACTGGAGTCCGGAGGAGGCTGTCCTTGGGGTGAGCAGCGAGGGCCGGTTTCCCGGCCTCCCTCGGGGGTCGCGGGGCACGGCTTCGTCCTCTCGCGGGAGCGGGAGGGGCACGGTTTTTGCCGGGGCCCGGAGCCAGCTAGAAGTAGGCAGCCCTCTCCCCGGCCGCGACACTTCGGACTGTAGGCGGGTGGCCTCATTCAGGCTGAGGCTGTGTGTGTGTGTGTGTGTGAGAGAGAGAGAGCGGCTGAGATGGGCTCCGTGTTTATTTCGGGTGGTAGCAAGGAACGTTTGCGGACCGTAGTGGTTTTCTCTTCCGCGTCCCATTCCAGAGAGGGGATGATGAGTCTTTCTTGTGCCGTTTTATAAAGTCTTATATAAAGTCTTATATAAAGGAACACAAAAGGTTGTGTGGGCGAGGACCCACTGTCTGTCGTCAGTGGCAGATATACTTGTTTACACTTAAATCCTCTGTTTCGTTCATGGATCCCAAACAGCGTAAGAACCCTGCAAGGAAGGGAGTTGGATGGGCCAAGATCACCCAGAGATCACCTTTACGGATGAACGGAGATTTCAATCTGTTTTCTTTGGTCCTATTGAATTACACGTGTAATAAATTTAACAGATACAGAAAGCGTTGGACAGAACTCAGGTGCATACACAGAATTTGCAGAAACTTTACAGATCTTCTGTAACTTATGTAGATTAGGGTTTTTGTCCCATTGTCATGATTTTCCTTTTCAGCATTATTAATATGTACATTTGACAGTGCAATTAGTGTTCACAGTAAATGTATTAACCCTAAAAGTACCAGTTATTGTGACATCTTTGCTATGTGGCTCTTTGGCCATAAGTGGAAGTTTTTGTGGAAGTTGCCTAGAATTCTTGACAGCTTAAGTCAAACAAAACTGGTTAAGCTTTAAAGATGCCATAATACCCTTTATATATTTACAGTATAAGCCATATTATTTCTGTATACATATATAAAATAAACTTTATGCATATAAATGTATACATAAAATGTATGCATATAAATAATTTTTTTACACAAATGGATAAAATATGTGTGTATAAAATAACTATATATAATTGCAAAATTTTCATGACAGAATAAATATAATAAATTTACATTATTGTTATTGTTATTATAATTATGTTTATTTCTATCCTGCCTTCCTTCCAGTACAGAGACTCAAGCCAGCTAACAAATCTAAAACAGACCAAGTTGAAACACTATAAAACATGCAAAATACAAGTTTTAAAAACAATTAATTCAAACAATTTAAAACATTACATTTTTAAAATATAAAGTTTAAAACTCTTTAAAACAAAAAACCCCAAACAGCATCTGTGTCATGCAAAAGCCTAGAGGCACACAAATGCCTTTACCTGCCACCAGAAAGACAACAGGGATGGAGCCATCCTGGCCTCCCTAGGAAGGGAGTTCCAGATACTGGGAGCGGCCACTGAAAAGGCCCTTTCTCTTGTTCCCACCAAACACGCCTGAGAGGGTAGTGGGATAGAGAGAAGAGCTTCTCTTAATGATCTCGATATTCTTGGGGGCTTGTACAGGGAGATGTGGTCCTTCAAATAGCCTGGACCCAAGCTGTATAGTTATTCACCTTCCCTCTCCCACATCAAATTTGTCTCACATTTTATTAATCCATCACTCTGGGGATTTATGTCTTCTAATTAACAGAAAAACAGTAATATGTGTGGCTATTAACATATAAACCATCAGCTCTGTATGCTCTTTGTGAACATTATGTTCACAAAACTCTTTACCTTTTAGAGTTTTGTGGCACCTTTATTAAGTTTTATTTGGCCAAAGCTATTGTGAAAGTGAGCTGCAGTTCATAAAAACATAGCAAGTAAAACCTATTAGTTTTTAAGCTATCAGAAGACGATCTCTCTCCATAGCATAAGGAAAGACAATATCACTGAGTCTAATGGTATACAATACTCTGTCATAACTTTAATTTTTAACAATTACTATATAGTAATTTTAAATGTTTGGACTAGTCCAGAAAATGTGATTATTAGCTGCTTTTTCAAAATTACAGTGCCAATACTTACATTCTATTAAATGTAAATGTATTTTGCTCATTTTGTAGAAATTCAATCTACAAGTCATCATATTTATTTTCTTGGAAATGTATAGGGATGCCACATATGGTACATAATTCCAAATTCATATTTCTAATGGTAGAACAAACTGTTCCATGGCATCTTAAAAGACTAACAAATTTACTACAGCGTCAACATTTACAGAAGAATGGTCCTCATGTGTGAAGTTGTTATTCACAATTTTAGATATAGATAAAATATATTGTTATTCACAATTTTAGATATAGATAAAATATATATGATTGGAGAACAGGGGCTAAAGGGATTAAGGTCAGAAAAATGAAATCCAGAAAATACTGATAATTAATGATGAACACTGACCATTCAAAAGTCAGTTGCTGATAGCACATATGCTCTTGCACTTAGGGATGTATCCATAGTAGATAGTTACACCTTTTGATAACACTTTTAACTGCTATGGTGTCATGTGAAATCCTGGGGTTTTTAGTTTTGTAAGGAATTTGATATTCTAATGTTCTAATGTTACAGAGAAAGTGCACTATAGATTTCTAACTGTCATCGCACTATAAATTATATGATTCCATAGGACGATGCTGTCAAGTTGTTATAAATAGGTGATGTAGACTTGGAACAATCACTAAGGATAGTCAAAGATGAAAGTGCAAAGGCAGGCCTATTGTTAAGCATAAAGGAAACAAAAATGATGACAACAGAGGATGGTATCCTCTAGGGATACTCCAGGACACCCCCCCCCATGTATACCAAAATCTGTGGGTGTTTATGTCCCATTAAATACAGTGGTGTAGTAAAATAGTGTTCTTTATATGAAATGGCAAAATCAAGGTTTGCTATTTGGAATTTATGTAGTTTTTTAAAAAAATCCAAACTGCGAATGCTTGAATCCATGGATAAAAAAATCCTTGGATACAGAGGGCTGACTGTATGCAAATTCAACCTAGATAATGAGGACATTGAAATAATTAAAGATTTCCCATACCTTGGATTAGACATTGATCAGAATGGAGATTGCAGTTAAGAAATCAGAAGATTATGAATGAGAAGGGCAGCTATGAAAGAACTAGACAAAATCTTGGGAGTTCCTGCATGACAGGGGGTTGGACTGGATGGCCCTTGTGGTCTCTTCCAACTCCATGATTCTATGATTCTATGATCTTAGTTGTCCTCCTTTGGACATGCTCCAGTTTCTCCACATCTTTTTTGAATTGTGGTGCCCAGAACTGGACACAGTATTCCAGGTGGGGCCTGACCAAAGCAGAATAGAGTGGCACTATTCCTCCCTTGATCTAGACACTATACTTCTATTGATGCAGCCTAAAATTGCATCGGCCTTTTTAGCTGCTGCATTGCACTGTTGACTCATGTTCAGCTTATGGTCTACTTGGACTCCTAGATACCTTTCGCACGTAGTTTTATTCAGCCAGGTGTCCCCCATTTTATGTCTGTGCATTTCATTTTTGTGCCCTAAGTGCAGAACCTTACTCTCTGCATTGAATTTCATTTTGTTAGCTTTGGCCCAGCTTTCCAGTCTATTCAGGTCATTTTGAATTTTGATCCTGTCCTCTAGGATATTAGCTACTCCTCCTAGTTTAGTGTCACCCACAGATTTGATGAGTATGACCCCAATTCTGTCATCCAAATCATTAATAAAAATGTTGAATAGCATTGTCACTTCTTTCCAGGTTGAAAAAGAGCCATTGTTGAGCACCCTTTGAGTTCGGCCATTCAACCAATTACAAATCCATGTAACAGTTAACTTGTCTAGCCCACATTTTACAAGCTATCCTATGGGTTGCAGTAAAAAGAATGTCATGGGAAACCTATTGGTAAATTCCTATTGATTTTACCAATCAATTTACCAATCAATTCCCGAATGTCATGGTAAAATCCTATTGATTGAATGGGTCTACTCTAGCCAGGACAAACAGCAGGATTTATGTTGTAATGGCTTGAAAAGTATTTTGGTACCTTGACGGCTTAGAAGTGAGTGTGAGCTTACAAAGTAGGTGCTATAAGAGTAAATGCAGTCTTTGGTAGTTTTGTCACAAGGAATAATTGTTCCACTGCATTTTATGCCAGTCAGACTATATCCAGAGTAATATATCCATTTTCTGTTAGAGCATATCCAGAGAAGAGCAACTAGCATGATGCAGGAACTGGAAACCAAGATCCATGAGGAAAGTGGAAGGTAACTGTAACCTGATACGTATAGAAAAAAATTAATCCACAAGTGAAGGCATGTTCAAAAGTATCAGCATTCAAGAAGAAAATGTACCTCCAAAGGGCAGGAATAGAACAGATGGGTTGAAATTGCAGGGAAGCAAATTTTAGCTAAATTTATATGAACAGAGAGAATGGTTTTGCTATGGAACAGACTGCCTTAATAATCTTTGGCCTGATAAAGGCATCCACAAAGTGATGTCCTGGGGCCGTTTCTAGGGTTAGGGAGGGCGCAGCAACCACACACTCCCTAACCCTAGCACAGCATGGCAACGCCCCCTCATGGTGGCCTCCCGTTCACACAGGGGCCACCATGATGGCGTCGCCATTGCTGGGCGTCCAAACATCGCTCCCAGGAAGTGGCGCCTTAAAGGCACCGCTTCCTTTAAACGGCACAGCAAAAAAAGAGTTGCTCTAGGCACCGCCTGAGCTGCTCATTCCTGCAGCAGTTACACTGCTGAGGGAACGAAGCCTTGGGAAGAAGGAGCCAAGCAGCCCCTTCCTCCCATGGCTGCAGCTGTTGGGGTGTCCTTGGGGCATGCAGCCACTTCTCCATGGTCCAGGAAAATCAGGGAGGGCTGAGAGAACTCCCTTTCAGGGCTCCTTAGGGAAATCCTGAGGGCTCCTGGAGTGTCTGTGGGGTATGCAGCCCCATGGACACTCCTTTTCCAGCCCAAAGAGAAGTGGCTCTCTTTAGGCTGGAAAAAGCTGGATTGGGGCCGTTGGGGCTGCCGGTGAGGCTGCCCTGGCCCCAATCCGGCACACAAAAGGAAGGACTGCTTCTGTGCACTCCTTTTTTGCTGCGCGGCAGTGCTGCGCTGCTTGGTTTCTGCGGCAACGCTGTGTAGCAAAGACTCGCACAGACTCGCCTCTAAAGGGGTAGTCTGTACAGCTCCTTTGAGAACTCCTGGAGAACAGTAGAACTTCCAGCAGACTGGAAGAGGGCAAACGTTGTCCCCATCTTCAAAAAGGGAAAAAAAGAGGATCCCAACAATTATCGTCCAGTTAGTCTGACATCAATACCAGGAAAGATTCTAGAGCAGATAATTAAACAGAGAGTCTGTGAACATTTAGAAGGCAATGCCACCATCACCAAAAGTCAACATGGGTTTCAGAGAAACAAGTCATGCCAGACAAATCTGATCTCTTTTTTTGATAAAATTATCAGCTTGGTAAATGAAGGGAATGCTGTGGATATGGTATACCTTAATTTCAATAAGGCCTTTGACAAGGTTCCCCATGACATTCTTGCAAACAAACTTGTAAAATGTGGGCTAGACAAGTTAACTGTTGCATGGATTTGTAATTGATTGACTGGCCGAACCCAAAGGGTGCTCAACAATGGCTCCTTTTCAACCTGGAAGGAAGTGACCAGTGGGGTGGCACTGGGCTCTGATTTTGACCCAGTGCTATTCAACATCTTTATTAATGACTTGGATTACAGAATTGGGAGCATACTTATCAAATTTGCATATGACACCAAATTAGGAGGAGTAGCTAATACCCCAGAGGACAGGATCAAAATTCAAAATGACCTGAATAGACTAGAAAGCTGGGCCAACGCTAACAAAATGAAATTCAACACGGAGAAATGTAAGGTACTGCACTTAGGGCAGGAAAGTGAAATGCACAGATATAGGATGGGGGACACCTGGCCGAATGAAATTACGTGTGAAAGGGGTCTAGGAGTCCAAGTAGACCGTAAGCTGAACATGAGTCAACAGTGTGATTCGGCAGCTAAAAAGGAAAAATTCATCAATAGAAGTATAGCGTCTAGATCATGGGAAGTAATAGTGCCACTCTATTCTGCTTTGGTCAGCCCCCACCTGGAATACTGTGCCCAGTTCTGGGCACCACAATTCAAAAAGGATGTGGAGAAACTGGAGCGTGTCCAAGGAAGGGCAACTAAGATGGTGAAGTGTCTGGAAACTGTACCCTATGAGGAACGCTTTAGGGAGCTGGGGATGTTTAGCCTGTAGAAGAGAAGGTTAAGAGGTGATATGATAGACCTGTTTAAATATTTGAAGGGATGTCATATTGAGGAGGGAGCAAGCTTTTTTTCCTGCTGCTCCATAGAACAGGACACGGAACAATGGATGCAAACTGCAGGAAAAGAGATTCCACCTCAACATTAGGAGGAACTTTCTGACAGTGAAAGCTGTTTGACTGTGGAACACACTCCCTCAGAGGGTGGTGGAATCTCCTTCCTTGGAGGTCTTTAAGCAGAGGCTGGATGGCCATCTGTCGGAAATGCTTTGATTGGGAGTTCCTACATGGCAGGGAATTGGACTGGATGTGAGGGCTTCTATAACTGTATCCTGTGCAGCAAATTTTAAATTAAACAGAAAGTTAGAGCAGATGCAATATTTTCAACTCCATTTATGTTTTAATGACTTTCTTGAGTTTTTTTTCCCGTTTTGATTCTGGTCTCTGATGATATACTGGAATGACTGGATTAATTGTAACTCAGCCAGTTTTTGCTCTTCCTTGGAAATTCCTTTGTTCCATAATGACTTCTTTAAGGTTAGTGACAGAGTGTCTTAGACTGAAGTTCAGTCGGTTCTTGTTATCTGTGAACTTGCCATCCGCGGATCTGAGCTTCTGCAGACAGAAAACCCTGTTGTTAATGGAGGTGCATACATGTGGCTATGCTAGTGGCCATGTGTATGTTGTGTGGCTATAAGGTACAATGGGACTTGAGGTCCCACATTTTTTCTTACCTATGTGGTGGGGTCCTGAACAGCTTCCACACAAATATGAAAGGATGACTGCATTCTACCACTTTTTAAAATGTTGCTATTTCTGATGTCAGATCTGTGACTTCTTATTCCTGTCATAGGCACAGTTAGAGGAGTGGAGAATCATTTTTCACCTCCCTCTGATGTTTGATAGGGTGGTACTGTTTTCCTGCCAGTAATCACTGATGTTCTCCCTCCACTTGGAAACAACCAGAGAATATGATGTGGCAACTTACTGTTCTCTTTTGTCTACCTGATTGCCAGAAAAGTGCCACCAACACTAGTAGACAGTTCTGCTTGTGCAGATGAACTGACCATTTCCTGGTTGCCAAAGTAGGCTGTGTGGTAGGGGCTGATCTACTGAGCAAATAATCTGTGTTTTGTTATTGGCGATTTCCCTAGCAACTGTGAACTCTGCCCTGTAGTGGTGGCTCTGAAGAACCAGAGCTGAGCAGTCACCAATATGCAAGATCTGCTGTGCTGCCTTTTTCAGCTGCTGGCAGTGATTTTTTTTCCTTTCTCTGTCTTCCGAAGAAGGAAGGATGCAGAGATTTCACAGTAAAACAGGGCAGAATTGGGTTGGGAGCTGCATAAGGCCCACAGGCCACACAATTCCCACTCCAATTCTTTGTCATAGAAACTGGCCTGTTTGCCATATATAGACTGTAGACAGGCTTTCCAGATGATGATGATGATGATGATGATGATAAGAGTAGCAGGATTTATTTCTATTCCGTCTTTTCCGGTAGGGAATCAAAGCAGATTACAGTAGTCAAGCAAACAGCTTCATGTATATACCGCTACATACCGTGTAAGCAGTGTCTACAACTGTAAGCTACTTGCCGCCAACAATCTGGGTTTTTAGTGACCTCGGAAGGATGCAAGCCTGAGTCGAGCTTGAGCCCTTTTGCTGGTATTGAACTCGCCACCTTATGTTTTTTAGTGAGTGGCTGCAGTACAGGCATTTAACCACTGTGTCACCAGGAATAATAGTAAAAATAATGATAATGATGATGATGATAATAATAATAAAAATATTTATTTGTATCCCGCCTCTCCCTGTGTTGGATTGAGGCGGGTAGCAGCAAGTGGAGAACAGTTTTCAAAACAACAAAAACCCAATGTGCTACAGCATTAAAAACATAATCTAAAATAATAATTTAAAAAACATTAAATTAGAATTCAAAATAAAATCGGAAAACATCCGATGGGGGCATTGAGACAGATGGACTGTTAAAAAGTCTGAGGAGGTCAGTTAGGGAAGGCCTCCCAGAAGAGATCCACCTTTTCTTGAAGACCTCCAAAGATGTTATATGGCAGATCTCCTCCGGCAGGTCATTCCATATTTTTGGAGCAGCAGCTGAAGAGATAGATCACATTGGACAATAAACAAATGAATGAGCAAATGAATGACTTCTTACATTCTAGTTCATGAACAATTTTCAGAGTACCATCAGATGCATGAACTGAAATGAAATTTTCTTTTCATGCTAAGTAAATTAATTGGCTTATTTAGTATCAGGCTAAAAACATACAAAAGAATCCTGTAGCACATTTGAGACTTAAAAAATAAATTTCCAGCACATTGTGTTGGCTACTAAACTGCTTTATTCAGATGAGAACAAACTGAGTTATTTCCTTAAAACTGCTGAATGACAGAGATTCGAATGATGTTTGTTAGGCTTGGCTTGCAAAGAGCTGAAAAGAGAAAGAACATAAGAAAAAAACTCCAGAATTCTATTGTTATTAGTTATGGTCCAAGCTGGGGAAGACTTTCCTTCCAGGCCTCTGGCCCCAAATGGGAGAGATAAAACAACATACTGTTCATAATTCTCTTTATGGGTTGCAGATCTTAGGATTCTGTGGTAGTTCTTAAAGGCGTACGGTGAAGGTTTTGATGGTCAGAATCTGTAGAGGCTTCCAAGCCCTCCAGCAGATATTAGTTTCAATTCGCTTTAATTGAGACAAGTAATTGGGGTGGGGGTCCTTTCTTTTGATAAGTGTCTCAGTTTTAAAATCCAATCCAGCGTGAGACCTTGCCCTTCTCTATAAACAACTATTCATATCTGTGTAAATATATATGTGCTTACACACACATACATATGTACACCTGCTGCCAAAAGAGAAGCTGAATTTTGCCTTTGATGTGTGTGTTCAACATGGAGTTACACTCGTCCTTCCACATTTGCAGCTTTGACTTTTGTAGATTTGATTATTCATGGATTTTATTAATATGTTATTTCTAGGAATATGTAAATCTTCCAGTGCAACTCTATGGTCAACTTTAACCAAAAGTCACTCTTAAGAACCTAGAAATTCCTAGAGATAACACTCCACTAGGCAATTGTAGCTCCTCTAGTGAAATTCTATGGTCAATGTCTGGCAGATATTGACCACAGAGTTGCACTGGAGGACCTAGAGATTCCTAGAAAGATGTTCTTTATGCTAAAAACATAGGCCTGATACAGATGGGCCCTTTTGGGCGCCCTGGCGACGTGCTAGGATTACCTGGGAGCAGAGCAAATAGATGCTCCGCAACCCTAGCACATGTCCAGGACGTTGTCGCTCTGCAGCGCCATACAGACGGTGTGCAGAGTGATGACATCGCAGTTGCGCAGCAACCAAACGAAGCTGCTCATCTGCGATGTCATAGATGAGCCCTATGGCGCTTTTTGCTTTGCAGGTGCGACGCAAAAATGAGCCGGTTTTTTGGGCTCCTTTTTTCATCTGCACCTTCGCTGCTCCGTTTGGTTGCTGCGGCGATAGTGTAGATGAAAAAGAGGTGGCGCTGGATTGCCCTTTTTAGGCAGTCCGTAAAGCCCCATAGTGTTTTTATTATTTGCAGTTTTTCCTCATTCGCAGGGGTCCTGTGCCTCTAACCCCAGCGAATGTGGAGGAATGAGTGTATTTTGAGTTGGATGAACAGAAGAATATGTTGCTATTAACAGTCTATATTCTAATCTATCCCTTTTCCAATTCTTTAATGATATAGGTGGGAAAAAGTATAATATTTTCTTCTATTTTCTTGCAGATTCATGTCTTTTAAATTAAGGTGTGCAGCTAATAGAATCATGAGCAGAAGCAAACATGAAAACAACTTCTACAGTGTAGAGATTGGAGATTCTACCTTCATTATACTCAAACGATACCAGAATTTAAAACCTATTGGATCAGGTGCACAAGGCATAGTATGGTAAGGCCTTTCTCTTTTAAAAGTAGTTCAGTGACTTATTAAAATAGGAATAAACAGAATTTAAGCTATCATGTTAATCAGCTACTGAATGGCTGATAGCTACAGGATGACTATGGGGACTGCTTGCCATACCTTTTCTTTGTGTATAAGTATCCTATGGGTTGCAGTAAAAAGATTGTATGATTGTCTTTTCAAAACTTTCACTCTGTTAATCTTGAGACATTTGGCCAGGTACTGGACTCTTCCCTATCCTCTCTAAACTTTGGTGACGCTGTGGATCCAGGAGTCTCTTTATTTAACTCAACTTTATCTGAATCTCTTGATAGTTTTGCCCCTTGTCAATATGCACGACTTTTTCTATTAAGCTGCAGGTCTGGCTCATTCCTGTTGTTTGATATCTCTGTTTTTGTGCTCATGCTGTTGAGAGTTTATGGAAAAAGACCAGGGAATGAACAGCTTTTGTCTATTATAAATTTGTTCTTTCTTCCTGCTTGCATGTTATTTCCATGGCTAAACAGAATTATTGCATATCATTGATTAATGCTAATGAGTGGCAGCTACAGCATCTCTTTTTAACCTTTAATTCATTGCTACAGCCTTCCTCGCCACCACTTCCTCTTTCATTTTCTCCTAATTATTTTGCAACTTTTTTCAATACTAAGATTGAAACTGTCTGCTCTAATCTTGAAGTTCCTGATTCTTCTGTTGTTCCAGCTTTTCAACCATCTATGTTGACAAGTTTTCCACTTTTCTGCACATTTTTCTGGATGAACTAAGTTATTGAATTCTTTCATTCTGTCTACTAGTTCTTTTCCCTCTGCCTTTAAATATGCTCTGTTTCCCCCTATTCTGAAGAAGCCTTCACTTGACCCATTTTCTCTTTCTAACTACTGTCCTATCTCACTCCTGCCTTTCCTCCCCAAGGTTTTGGAATGTGCTGGTTATTTTTGCTGTTTTGAATTTGTTTCTACTAATTCCATGATGGATCCTTTTCAGTCTGACTTCCATCCTCTGCACTCTAGAGAGACGGCTCTCATGAAGATTGTGGATGGTCTTCTTTTGGCCAAGTTGAAAGGCCTTTATTCTGTTCTTGTTCTTCTAGATCTTTCCGCTGCATTTGATACTCATAGAATCATAGAATGATAGAATCATAGAGTTGGAAGAGACCACATGGGCCATCGAGTCCAACCCCCTGCCATGCAGGAACTCTCAATCAAAGCATCCCCGACAGATGGCTATTAAGCCACTGTTTAAAGACCTCCAAGGAAGAAGACTTCACTACACTCTGAGAGTGTGTGTTCCACTGTCGAACTACCCTTACTTTCAGTAAGTTCCTCCTAATGTTGAGCTGGAATCTATCTTCTGCAGTTTACATCCATTGTTCCACGTTCTAGTCTTTGGAGCAGCAGAAAACAAGCTTGCTCCCTCCTCAATATGATGTCCCTTCAAGAATTTAAACAGGACTATCATATCACCTTCTCTTCTCCAGGCTACACATCCCCAGCTCCCTAAGACGTTCCTCATAGGGCATGGTTTCAAGACCCCTCACCATTTTAGTTGCCTTTTTAACTGCTGCATCACACTGTTGACTCATGTTCAACTTGTGGTCTACTTGGACACCTAGATCCTTTTCACATGTATTCTCATTCAGCCATGTGTCCCCCATCCTATATCTATGCATCTCGTTTTTTGCCCTCAGTGCAGCACATTACATTTCCCTGTATTGAATTTCATTTTGTTAGCTTTGGCCCAGCTTTTTAGTCTATTCAGGTCATTTTGAATTTTGATCCTGTCTCTGGGGTATTAGCTACTCCTCCTAATTTGGTGTCATCTGCAAATTTGATAAGTATACCCCCCAGTTCTTATATCCAAGTCATTGATAAAGATGTTTATCAGAGCCATATCTAAATCCCGGTGGCCTAGTGAGCAGCATGTTTCACTAATCTCCTACCCTCCCTATTCCACCTGAGCTCTATCTATGTTTTGTTCTGTTTTTACATTAATTGGGATTAATTATGAGGTATAATGTTTGTATTGGGATTTTGTATACTTTGTATTGTACTATGCTGTGAATGTAATTTGTGCAAATGTGTTTATTTTGAATTTATGTTGAGGGACCAAGGATGTATATTGTTACTGTATTGTATTTTATTGTTACTGTATTTTCTTTGATTGCTAGTGTATTATATTTGTTTATTGTATTTGTTGAATATGCGTTGGTTAGGAACTGTAATGGGCTGACTTGTATTTATTGTACTTTGTATTTTATTTTCTACTGTTATAAGATGCCTTGATTCCGTGGTGATTGGGTGGGATATAAATAAATCTATTATTATTATTATTATTATTATTATTATTATTATGTTGAATAGCACTTGGCCCAGGACAGGACCCCATGGGATCCCACTAGTCACTTTTTTCCAGGATGAAAAGATGTTGAGTAGCACTGGGCCCAGGACAGAACCCCCTGGGACCCCACTTGTCACTTCTTTCCAGGTTGAAAAGGAGCCATTGTTGAGCACCCTTTGAGTTCGGCCGGTCAACCAATTACAAATCCATGTAACGGTTACCTTGTCTAGCCTATATTTTACAAGCTTGTTTGCAAAAATTTCATGGAGTACCTTGTCCAAGGACTTACTGAAATCAAGATATACTATATCCACAGCATTCCCTTCATCTATCAGGCTGGTAATTTTTATCAAAAAAAGAGATCAGGTTTGTCTGGCATGACTTGTTTCTCTGAAACCCATGTTGACTTTTTGTGATTATGGAATTGCCTTCTAGATGTTCACAGACTCTTTGTTTAATGATCTGCTCCAGAATCTTTCCTCGTATTAATGTTGGATCCTCCCCCCACCCTGCTTTTGAAGATGGGGACAACGTTTGCTCTCTTCCTGTCAGCTGGGTCTTCTCCTGTTCCTCACAAGTTTCCAAAAAATATTGCCAATGGCTCCTATATTACATTTGACAGTTCTTTTAATACTCTTGGATGTAGTTTCTCAGGTCCTGGAGACTTACATTCATTTAGATTAAACAGCTATTCTTGTACTATCTCTTTACTTATTCTGTGCTGAATTTCTCCTATTTTGCTCCATTTTCCTCAGGCTACGCACCCTTTGCCTTTTCCGAGAACAATGAGGCAAAGAAGGTGTTGAGTAATTCTACCCTTTCTTTGTCCTCTGTTAGCAAATTGTCCTCTTCTCTGCAGTGGCCCTACGATTTCCTTCTTCTTCCTTTTGCTTCGGACATACCCAAAAAAGCCCTTTTTATTGTTCTTAATCTCTCTAGCAAGCCTGAGTTCATTCTGAGCTTTAGCTTTTCTGACTTTACCCCTACATGTGCCGGCTATTTGTTTGAATTCCTCTTTGGTGATTTCCCCATTTTTCCATTTCTTATACATGTTCTGTTTAAGGCTTATCTCAGTTGAAAGTTCCTTAGTCATCCATCCTGGCTTCCTGGGACATCTCCCATTTTTCTTCCTCACTGGAACTGTTTATAGAATCATAGAATTGAATCATAGAATACTTCTTTGGTGATTTCCCCATTTTTCCATTTCTTATACATTGCCCGTTTAAAATTCCCCTATTCTGTTTTCTGCTTCATTATCCTTAGGTTGAACATCCTTTGCCTTTTCTGAGAAGACTGAAGCAAAGAAGGTATTGAGTAAATCTGCTTTTTCTTTGCCCCCTGATAGTGTTTTGCCATTTTCTCTGCACGGCTCTTTAACTTTTCTGACTTTATTCCCACAGGTGCTTGCCATTTGTTTGAATTCCTCTTTGGTGATTATCCCATTTTTCCATTTCTTATACATGTTCCGTTTAAAACTTAGCCTGATGAACTCGGGCTTGCTAGAGAGGTTAAGAACAATAAAAAGGCTTTTTAAAAATATTTCTGCAGCAAAAGGAAGAAGAAGGAAATGGTAGGTCCACTGCATGCAGAAGATGGCAAAATGCTAACAGGGAGGAGAGAAAAGTCAAAATTACTCAAGCCGTCTTTGCTTCAGTCTTCTCAGAAAAGGCAAAGGGTGTTCAACCTAAGGATAATGAAGCAGAAGACAGAATAGGGGGATTTCAGCAAAGAATAAGTAAAGAGATAGTACAGGAATAGCTGTTTAATCTAAATGAATATAAGTCTCCAGTACCAGATGAACTATATCCAACGGTATTGAAAGAACTGGCAAATATAATATTGGAGCTATTGGCAATAAGGTTTGAGAACTCCTGGAGAACAGGAGAAGTCCCAGAAGACTGGAGGAGGGCAAACGTTGTCCCCATCTTCAAAAATGGGGAAAAAAGAGGATCCCAACAATTATTGTCCAGTTAGTCTGACATCCATTCTAGGAAAGATTCTGGAGCACCTCGTTAAACAGAGTCTGTGAACATTTAGAAGGCATTGCCATCAACTCAAAAAGTCAACATGGGTTTCAGAGAAACAAAGGAACCAAACGCGCAGGAGGTTTACAATACCTAAAGAAGGTGAACAACTGGACAAACTATAATATATAGAAAAAATTCTATCCCAGATTACCAAGAAAACCATACATCTACAAGCCCTTGGGTACACTGGTTTTTAACTTATGGATCCAAAATGATTTTCTCTGTAAAAGTATAGTACTATATTACCCCTGAAAAACGGACCAAACTTAACTTGTTCAATTACAAAAAATTTAATTGAATCAGGGGAATGATTAAATTGTGAGCAATATGTTACCAGTGGAGTATCCGTACTTTTATGTCGAGTGGTGCTTCTGTACCTGAGTACAGTTCTTAGATTTCTAGTTCTTAGATTTCTCGTAGTTTGTCCTACATAGATCTATTGACAGGGACATATAATCACATAAATGACATTCTGAGAATTACAATTCGTAAATGTCTTCAACTCATAGCATTCCCTAGATGTGGGATGAGTGAATGATTTGATATTTAATAACAGTCTACAGCAACTACAATGTCCACATCTGTAATGTCCTTTGATGTGGAAAGACTCCTGAGTCTGAACATGAAAGTCGGTATGAACAAGGGAGTCTTTTAAATTTCTAGTTCTGTGAAAGGCTATGATGGGTGCCTGTAGGCAACCCGGAATGCTCTGCACAATATGCCAATGTTTATGAATAATCCGTTTAATCTGTTGAGCGGCATGATTGAAAGTAAAAGACCCAATAATCCTATTGTGAGAGGTCCTGTTAGAGGGGAGAAATAATGCGGAGCATCTTTTAAAGAAGCTCTATTCCTAGCTGCCTGGACTATGTGAGTAGGAAATGCTCGATCATACAGGTCTGATTGGTATTGATCTTCTGCCATCTCAAAATGAATATTTTTATTTATTTATTTTTAATTTTTTAATTTTAAAGATTTTATTGGAAAAAAAACAACAACAACAGCAATGCAACAAATACATCAAGACATTACACAAAACAAACAACTACAGCAGTAAGACATACAAACCCTTTCACTACTTTAAAAAACATACAAACATTCTAGCATAATTGAACATTCTACAAGATAGAGCATAAAGCATATTTTATAGATCCATTCGGTCAACTTGAAGCCTTCTTCCTCTTGCTAGCATCCTATAGCCATCTATTCAATTCTCATCTTAATCCTTAATCCTTCTTAAACTAACCTCCCTCCCACTCTCATATACAAACTAATCGCTAACCGCTAATCTACCTACCTTCACAAACCCTCTTCTACCTACAATACCTAACAATTTCTAACCTTATTGTAATCTTCCTAGCTCTTATCTTGTCCACTTGACATACAAACCTAGTCAAAATGAATATTTTTAGAAGAATTCGTTTTTAATCTCTAAAACTGGGAATAAGGTAAGTTTTTCTTTAAATGATGGGGATGACAGCTAGAAAAATGCAACATGGAATTACAATCTGTAGCCTTATGAAAATTACGGACACCAATCTTGGAATTGTGAATATAAGCCTCTACATCCAGAAAGGAGATATGTTGGATGTCAATCAACAAGAGAATTTGATATGGTGACTGATAGTGCTAATCCAAGTAAAAAAAGGCTTCAACTTTGGATCTGTTTGTGAAAACTACAAAAAAAAAAAAAAAACTGAGTGTCAAACCTAAAGTAGTTCTTTTCCAAGATGATATCCAAAATATCTAACAAAAAATGAACGGGAGGTTTCACTATTTGTTGGAGTGTAAATATTGTTCAATTATTTCTCTAGCCTCTAAATGAGGAATGGATGTGTATAGAGAGTTTACATCTAAGGTGACTAAACATCCATTGGAATTGATCTCTGTATTCTCTATATTCTGTATGAAGTGTCGAGTATCTTTTATATAAGATGATGTTTTAACAATTAGAGGGGCCAAAAATGAGTCTAGATATTGAGATAAAGGTTCCAAAAGGGATCCCGATCCTGAAACAATAGGTCTGCCTGGTGGAGGAAAACCTCTCTTATGGATTTTAGGCAAAATGTAAAAAATAGGGATACAAGGATATTCTTGTAGAAAAAAACCTGCTGTGGCCGAATCTATATATCCTAATGTTTCTGCCTCTTGTACCATAACTTTGATTACAAATTTGATCGAATTAGTAGGATCCTTCTCCAAGGTTTTTAAACTAATATAATCAGATAACTGGCATTGTACTTCTTGGAGATAATCTTGTCTATCTAATAATACTATGACTCCCCCTTTGTCAGCAGGTTTGATTATCATATCCTGTTTTGAGGCTAACGACTGCAAGGTGCAGTGTTCCTGATAATTTAAATTATACCAAGGTTTCTTTAATGAGCTTTCTAGTGTTTCAACATCTCTTAAAACCACTTCCTCGAAAGTAGATATATTTTGGCTGTAAACAACAGGATTAAACTTAAAAGGTTTAAAGGTGCCTGAAGAAACAAGGGAGGGTGCCCCAAAATAGAAAGGTAATTTCAATTGTCTAATCAGTTTGAAAATATCAATTCTGGTTTGAAATGCATTGTAACTAGGGGTGGATACAAAAGAAAGTCCTTTATTGAGTAATAGATGCTCCTCTTGAGATAATTCATAAAATGACAAATTAACTACTAGGTCCTTGTTTTTCTTAGAATCATAGAATCATTGAGTTGGAAGAGACCACAAGGGCCATCCAGTCCAACCCCCTGCCATGCAGGACCTCCAAATCAAAGCATCCCCGACAGATGGCCATCCAGCCTCTGCTTAAAGACCCCCAAGGAAGGAGACTCCACTACGCTCCGAGGGAGTGTGTTCCACTGTCGAACAGCCCTTACTGTCAGGAAGTTCCTCCTAATGTTGAGGTGGAATCTTTTTTCCTGCAGTTTGCATCCATTGTTTCGCGTTCTAGTCTCTGCAGCAGCAGAAAACAAGCTTGCTCCCTCCTCAATATGACATCCCTTCAAATATTTGAACAGGGCTATCATATCACCTCTTAACCTTCTCTTCTCAAGGCTAAACATCCCCAGTTCCCTAAGGCGTTCCTCATAGGGCATGGTTTCCAGACCCTTCACCATCTTAGTTGCCCTCCTTTGGACATGCTCTAGTTTCTCCACATCCTTTTTGAATTGTGGTGCCCAGAACTGGACACAGTATTCCAGGTGGGGCCTGACCAAAGCAGAATAGAGTGGCACCATTACTTCCCTTGACCTAGACACTATACTTCTATTGATGCAGCCTAAAATTGCATTGGCCTTTTTAGCTGCTGCATCGCACTGTTGACTCATGTTCAGCTTATGGTCTACTTGGACTCCTAGATCCCTTTCACATGTGGTCTCATTCAGCCAGGTGTCCCCCATTTTATATCTGTGCATTTCATTTTTCCTCCCTAAGTGCAGAACCTTACATTTCTCTGTGTTGAATTTCATCTTGTTAGCATTGGCCCAGCTTTCTAGTATATTCAGGTCATTTTGAATTTTGATCCTGTCCTCTGGGGTATTAGCTACTCCTCCTAGTTTAGTGTCATCTGCAAATTTGATAAGTATGCCCCCAATTCTGTCATCCAAATCATTAATAAAGATGTTGAACAGCACTGGGCCCAGGACAGAACCCTGTGGGACCCCACTGGTCGCTTCTCTCCAGGATGAAAAGGAGCCATTGTTGAGCACCCTTTGAGTTCGGCCAGTCAACCAATTACAAATCCATGTAACAGTTAACTTGTCTATCCCACATTTTGCAAGCTTGTTTGCAAGAATGTCATGGGGAACCTTGTCAAAGGCCTTACTGAAATCGAGGTATACTATATCCACAGCATTCCCTTCATCTACCAAGCTGGTAATTTTATCAAAAAAAGAGATCAGGTTCGTTTGGCATGACTTCTTTTTCTGAAACCCATGTTGGCTTTTTGTGATTATGGCATTGGCTTCTAAATGTTCGCAGACTCTCTGCTTAATGATCTGCTCTAGAATCTTTCCTGGTATTGATGTCAGACTAACTGGACGATAATTGCTGGGATCCTCTTTTTTTCCCTTTTTGAAGATGGGGACAACGTTTGCCCTCCTCCAGTCTGCTGGGACTTCTCCTGTTCTCCAGGAGTTCTCAAAGATTATTGCCAATGGCTCCGATATTACCTTTGCCAGTTCTTTTAATACCCTTGGATGTAGTTCATCTGGTCCTGGAGATTTGTATTCATTTAGATTAACCAGGTATTCCTGTACTGTCTCTTTACTTATTCTGTGCTCAAATTCCCCCAGTCTGTCCCCTTCTTCACTGTCCTCAGGTTGAGCACCTTTTGCCTTTTCTGAGAAGACTGAAGCAAAGAAGGTGTTGAGTAATTCTGCCTGTTCTTTGTTCCCTGTTAGTATTTTGCCATCTTCTGCACGCAGTGGTCCTACCATTTCCTTCTTCTTCCTTTTGCTGCGGACATATCCAAAAAAGCCCTTTTTATTGTTCCTAACCTCTCTAGCAAGCCTGAGTTCATTTTGCGCTTTAGCTTTTCTGACTTTATCCCTACATGTGCTGGCTATTTGTTTGAATTCCTCTTTGGTGATTTCCCCATTTTTCCATTTTTTATACATGTTCCGTTTAAAACTTAGCTCAGTTATAAGTTCCTTAGTCATCCATACCGGTTTCTTGAGACATCTCCAATTTTTCTTCCTCATTGGAACTGTCTGAGATTGTGCTTTCAGTATCTCCCTTTTGAGGAACTCCCATCCATCTTGAAATCCCTTCTCTTTTAGTATTCTTGACCATGGAATCACCCCCAGTATTTCTCTAAGTTTATTGAAATCAGCTCTCCTAAAGTCTAGAATTCGTGTCTGACTATGCCTAGCTTCATCTTTCCACTGTATAGCAAACTCCAGGAGGACATGGTCACTTCCACCTAAGGATCCGACCACTTGCACCCCATCAACTAGGTCTTCCCTGTTGGTTAAGATAAGATCTAAGATGGCTGATCCCCTTGTTGCTTCTTCCACCTTTTGGACAATGAAATTGTCTTCCAGGCAAGTGAGGAATTTGCTAGACCTTGAGGATTTGGCTGAATTTGACTTCCAGCAAATATCAGGATAGTTGAAGTCCCCCATCACTACTACATCTCTCCTTTCTGAGTGTGTGCTCATCTGTTCTAGAAAGGCATCATCCAATTCCTCTGCCTGAGTTGGGGGTCTGTAGTAGACTCCCACAGTAACATCCCTGTTATTTCCCTCTCCTTTAATTTTTATCCAGATGCTCTCCACTTGGCATCCAGTACTGATATCCTGGATCTCTTCACTGGTGTAAATATCCCTGACATATAATGCTATTCCTCCTCCTTTCCTGTTTGTCCTGTTTCTCTTAAAAAGGTTATATCCCTCTATTTCTACATTCCAATCGTGAGACTCATCCCACCAGGTTTCAGTGATGCCTATTATATCATATTTCCCTTGTTGTGCTAGGAGTTCAAGTTCATCCTGCTTATTTCCCATACTTTGTGCATTAGTGTAGAGACATCTAAGACCATGTGTCCTCTTTACTTGCTGCTTTTGCATGGTTTTTTGCCTCCTACTCTTGGGTCCTTTCACTGTTTGCCTTGTTCCCTCTATGCCACTTTGACTATTCTCTCCATCCCTTTTGCCTTCCAGAATAATGTCTCCCTCCCCCACATAACTCAGTTTAAAGCCCTCCTGATCAGATTTTTGAGACTGTTGGCAAAAACATTTTTGCCAACTGGCGTGAGATGCAGCCCATCCCTTGCCAGAAGTCCCTCCTCATGGAACCGCAGCCCATGATCCAAGAATCCAAACTGTTCTTGGCGGCACCATCTACGGAGCCAGTTATTCACCTCTGCTATTTTCTTCTCCCTTCCTGGACCATGCCCTTCTACCGGGAGAAGAGATGAGATGACAACCTGTGCATCCATCTCTTTCAGCTTCCTTCCCAGAGCCTCATAATCCCTTTTGATATTCTGAAGGCTGTGCCTTGCAGTATCATTGGTTCCCACATGAACCAAAAGAAGGGGATAACGGTCAGTAGGCTTGACAAGTCTTGTCAGCCTCTCCGTCACATGATGGATCTTTGCCCCAGGGAGACAACACACCTCCCGAGACATCTTGTCAGGCCCACAAACCACTGCTTCTGTACCCCTCAGCAAGGAGTCCCCCACCACGACTACACGCCTCCTCCGAGGCTTAGCAGTGTCTGTTCCTTTTCGTGATACTCTCAGGCTCCCCTGCTCTGTCCCTGATGTCTGTCCCTGCTGCTTTTCCTCATCATCTCTGACAACAGAGAGAGATTCAAAGCGATTCTGCAGCTGCAGGCAGCTCACAGAACGTTCCCTGGTTTCCTTACTTCTGTGTGTGACCTTCCTCCAAGCATCTACCTCTGTTGTATGTACAGTGACCTCCTCCACCCCAACAACTTCCTCTCTCTGTATCCCACCAAAGACATTCTGGCCTGTTCTGTTCAGGAGAATCTCCTGCTCTCTATGATGCTGGAGTGCAGATATCTGCTCCTCTAGCTGCTGTACTTTCTCTTCTAAGAGGGCTACCAACTTGCACTTAGGGCAGGTGTAGTTCCCCACCTCTGTAGGCAAGAAGACAAACATCCCACAGGTGTTGCAGGTGACTGCTGCAGGGCCTTCAGTGTCCATACTGGGAAGTCTTAAAGAGGCACTGAAACAAGACTGTGGGCTTCCCTTGCTAGGCTTGGTCTTTGTTCCCAAGCTCTGACACTGAGTTCAAGTCACGGGGCCTATAGGTATGTAGTGAGCTCCTGGCTAATAGCTTCTTCCAGAGGCAAGTCTCTGATTTACTTCCTCTGATGCTTCAGGCCACCTTCCCTTCTATAGTCTAAAAACTTCCTTGACTAGATAAGAAAAATGAAAATTCGCGCGCCGTTAGGCGCGCGCCTTTCCAAGCCTTGTGTAGTTTAAGAGGTTTGGCCTCTCCCAGCAGTTGCTCCCAGCAATGCAGTGGGCTCAAGAGTAAACTAGACTAGATCTCACCCAAGCACATGGACCAAAGCCCCCTCCTCCTCCTCCTCCTTCTTCTCCTCTCTTAAAGGAAAATGCAGCCTTTCCAAGCCTTGTGTAGTTTAAGAGGTTTGGCCTCTCCCAGCAGTTGCTCCCAGCAATGCAGTGGGCTCAAGAGTTCTTCTTTGTTTGTATCTGTAATTGCGAGCACTGGTCGAAGTTATTTGAGTAGACCTGCGTGGTAGTGGATCTGTCAATAAAAAACCTTCATTTGAGTGTTCCTCTCTGGTGGATATGTCTGTAGAATATTCTCGTTCATCGGAAGACTCTCCATCTGAAGGAAAACTAGATCTGTCTGCCAAATGCACCCTTTTAATTGAAGAACTCTTAAGCCAGGGATAAACCCTTTCATTAGTATAATCTAGTTCATCACATTTAAACTTCTTAATTTTATAAGCTTTAAGTTCATTTGCAAATGAATCGAATTCCTTTTCTACTACTTCAATGCATTTTTGAATAACCTCATCTGAGTGATCTCGGGATAATTTGGACAAGGACTCATCAATCTTGAGTTTGGTGTGTTCTAATTCGGTATTAAGTCTCTCCACCAAGAGTAACATTAAATCTAAAGAACACTTATTAAGAATAGCATCCCATTTAGTTCTTCTTCGTGGTCTCTGTGCCTCACACAATAGGGTTTGCGCCTGCGCAGAAGCTCCATGCGGAATGCTGAAAAGCTGAGCAGATTGGCGGGAGCCCCACCCCTCCCATTCCCTGAGCATGCCCAATCCCGCCAATCTAGCTCCTCCTTCAGTTCTCTTTCGTCCGCCGCAGGAGTAACATCTCCTCCGGAGTGCTCTTCATCGCGACGAAAGCTGAGTAGCTAAGACTCTGTCTTATTTTATTTTGTTTGTTTTATTTAGGTTTTTTTTCTCCCGTTTTTTTCCTTGAGCTGCCCCCTTTTTGTTCGGAACTCGAGGGATTTGGCCCGGACGGGCCTCTCGCGATCGGACCGGCCTCTTATGGCCGCCCCGTTCAAGAAATGTTCCGAATGTGGCGGTAAAATCCCGGTTGTGGATGGACACTCGAAGTGCATTTTCTGCTTAGGCAGTTCCCACATTCCGGAGAAATGCAAGCATTGCAAGGCTTTTAACCCCGCCACACTTCGCCAAAGAGCGGATCGGCTCAAGGCCCATCTGTGGGAGAAGGCCCTCTCGGTTTCCCACACCTCGGAATCGTCCACGGACCCCTTGGGACGCCTCCCCATCTCTAAGTTCCCGAGAATTCCGAAAATCAAAAAACCGACCTCAACGTCGACAGCGGCTTCGACACCGACGGAGGCCTCCTTAGCTTCGGTCTCGACGCCGGCTACCATGTCTCGCCCTGAAGGGCAGCATAAGGAGCATAAGAAGCAGCCTTCATCCACCGAGCTGGAAAAGCCGAAGTCGAAGAAACATAAGCACAGAGAGGTCCTCACTTCGGTTGCCTCGGCAGCTGCCCAGGCAGACCTGGCCATGTCCTTTCTGAGACAGCCTTCGGCCATTGACCTCTCAGTCCCGGCCCCGGTCACTGTACTAGACTCGGCTCCGGAGACTTTGGAACCCGCATTTCAGCCTGCATCTACCCAGGTCCTCGCCCCTACGGGGACGGTCTCGACCTCGGTCTCGACGGTTTCGCCTATTTCGGCTCCGACTTCTGTGCCACCGAAGGAAATCCTAGCCTCTTCGGAGTGCATTTACAGGCTGCGGTTCCCATCTCCTCCACCCCGGAAGTCTCCGGAACCGTTCGAGGAGCACTACTTCGACTCGCCCCACTCGTCGGCCTCCTTTCTGGCTCGACATCGGGCTGAATCTTATTGGAGAGAGCGTCATCCATCCTACCGCTCCTACTCTCCCTCGTATCGGGATCGATACCATGTCCGTGACCTCCACGTCGGAGACTTTTCAAGATCTCGTTCTCGATCTCGTTCTCCCTCTCGGTCCTGAGCCGAATACAGGGCCATATCGCCTCCGCTGGCCTCAACAGCCATGGTGTCGAAACCCCCGGAATCGAGCGCCACTATGACCGCTGCGGCCTCAGCTACGATCACCACTTCGACATAGATTGCCTCCGCTCTGATCAGCTACGCGGACGCCTCGACGTCGACCTTTCTTACGGCGCCAACACAGCCCTATGTGGATCCGCATTTGCCAGCCTCCCAGTCTACGGAGGAGTCTACGGGAGAAACGGACAACTGTCTCGACTCCCCACAGCCTGCCATTTCCTCTCCTAACGAGGAGGTCGAAGACCAAACACCGGGTTCACCTGTCGAAGATCTCCATCTCTTTACTGGAATCGTTGACAGGATGGCCAGGGCGGTAGGCCTCCAAACCGGGCAGACGGCCCAGCCTCCTAGGGACCCCATCGATGGCCTCGTGGTGCGTCCCCAGCAGCCGCAGTCATCCCATTCTTGCCTTCCTTTTCCGACATCATGGTGGCATCTTGGAACAAGCCAGCCTCGACTCCACCTGCCTCTAAGAAGCTTGACTCCTTGTATCGGGTGCAATCGGATACAGCACCATTCCTGTTCACCCACCCAGCTCCCAATTCTCTTGTGGTGGAATCTACTTGTAAGTCTACTGGCAAGTCCCATTCTGCCCCGGTGGACAAAGATGGTAGAAGGATGGACATCTTTGGTCGCCGTTTCTACTCATCTGCGGTTTTGGCAGCGAAGGTCGCCAATATGCAAGGTTGCATGGCCGGCTATCAGAGGTTTCTGTGGGATCGTATGGCTGCTTTCATACCTTACCTGCCGCAAGCACAATAAGAGGCAGTGCAGGAGTTCTATGCTGAGGCACTCTCCCTCATTGCCCAGGAGGTGCACTCAGCTAGACATGTTGTTGACTGTTCTGCGAAAGTCATGGCCGGTGCGGTGGCGCTCCGCTGTTTCGCTTGGCTGAGATCCACTTCTCTGTCTGAGGAAGCTAAGTCTAAGATCGAAGATCTTCCCTTCGATGGTGAGGGTCTGTTCGCCGCCAAGACTGACGAATCCCTGGACACCATGGCCAAGGCTCGTCTGAATGGCAAAAGACTTGGGCTCACACCTAACAAACCTTCATCTGGTCGTACCTGGCGCCAAAGGCCATATGACCCTGGTTTCACCCGTTCTCGTTCGACTCCGTCCTCCACTTATAGGACTCACCCTTACGCTAGGAGGCCTTACAGACAGCTTCAACAGCAGCAACAGCAAAGGCAAGGCCAGCAGCGTCAGCAGCAACAGCCTTCTAGAAAGCCATCCTCCAAGTCACACTTTTGACAGGCCCTTGGAGGCGACACCCAACTTCTTCTTGCCAGTCACCCTTTCCTCGGTTCCCAGACTTCGCCATTTTTACGAGAACTGGTCCAAGATCACCACGGACTCCTGGGTGCTTACCATCATCCGCCTGGGCTACGCCATAGAGTTCTCACGTACTCCACCAAATGGCGTTTTCTGTTCCACTCCCTCCTCTCCTCCTCTTCTGGAGGAGATTTCCTCCCTTCTCGACAAAGGAGCCATACAACGTGTTCCACCGTGCTACAAACACCAAGACTTCTACTCCAGGTACTTCACAGTTCCGAAGAGAGGAGGAGGTCTTCGCCCCATCTTGGACCTGAGAGGCGTCAACTCATACATCATGCTTCGCAAGTTCAAGATGGTGACTCTCCAATCCATCTTGCCGTTCCTGCACCAAGGGGACTGGTTTGCATCCATAGACCTAAAGGATGCTTATTTCCACATCAACATCAGGCCACAACATTGGAAGTATCTCTGTTTCGCCATAGATGGAGATCTCTATCAATATACTGTTCTTCCTTTCGGCCTCTCTACCGCTCCTCGGGTGTTCACAAAGTGCATGGCGGTGGTCGTTTCTCACCTTCGTCTCCAAGGAATAAAAATTTTCCCTTATTTCGACGACTGGCTTCTGGTGTCGTCCTCCAAGACACAGCTTTACAAGGACGTCCAATACACTTTGGACCTCTTAGCCGATTTGGGTCTCAAAGTCAGTCTACCCAAATCCGTTCTCCACCCTGTGAGGGTGATAGACTATATAGGCACATCCCTGGACTCTGTGATGGGTCGGGCCTATCTTCCCACCAGACGGGCAGAAGCCCTCTGGGAACAGCTGCGATCCGTCATTCACACTCACCATCCGTCTGCAAAGGACATCCAGAGATTGCTAGGCCACCTGGCCTCAACCACAGCGGGGACCTACCTGGCTCGTCTCAGGCTCAGGCCTCTCCAAGCTTGGTTCCTGGCTTCTTTCGATCACCTGAGGGACAATCCGTCCAAGAGACTCTCGTTGCCACGTCATGTCAGAGACTCTCTCAAGTGGTGGATGTCTCCCTCCAACATCCTCAAGGGGATGCCCTTCCAGACGCCAGAACCGTCCAGGATGGTCACTACAGACGCGTCCATGTCAGGATGGGGCGCACATCTCAACGGCTTGTGTGTACAAGGACAGTGGTCTGCACAGGAGGCAGAACTGCACATAAATGCCTTGGAACTGTTGGCAGTCATCAAAGCCTTCAGGGCGTTCGAAAATCATCTCCTCCACAGAGTTGTGCAGGTAGTGTCGGACAACACAACCACTGTCTGGTACATCAACAAGCAAGGAGGAACTCACTCTCCAGTCCTCTTGCATCTCTCCCAGCAGCTGTGGACGTGGTGCCACCACCGATCCATTCATCCAGTGGCCATTCACTTGGCAGGAAAGGACAATGTGCTGGCAGACTCCCTCAGCAGGGACAAGGTGCTGCAGCACGAATGGACTCTGTCGAGTTCGGCCTTCAATCTCCTGACGTCTCGTTGGGGAATTCCCTCAGTGGACCTGTTTGCCACACCGGAGAACACCCAATGCCGGGCATTCTACACCAGAGCGGGCAAAGGACGAGGATCCATGGGGGACGCCTTCCTTTGCAGTTGGAGTTGAGACCTCCTGTATGCATTTCCGCCCTTTCCTCTGATCTCCAGGATAGTGGCCAAGATGGCCAGGGATCGGTCCAACGCCATACTGTTGACTCCATTTTGGCCGAGACAACCCTGGTTCACTCCTCTGCTTCACTTGGCCAGGGACCAATACTTCCACTTGCCGAAGTGACCCGACCTTTTATCTCACTCCAATGGAGCGGTCCTACACCCGGACCTAGTCAACCTACGGATGACGGCGTGGAGGATCCAGCCTAGAGTCTCCTGACCTGCTTAGGGTCCTGTCTGCCTCGAGAAAGGACTCCACCAAGAGATCCTATGCATATAAATGGAAGTGTTTCTGTGCCTTTACGGAAGCTAGATCTGAACCTTCCTCACCTGTGAGCCGTAGTACTGTCTTGCATTTTCTGCTGCACCTCAGGGATCAAGGCCTGGCCTTCTCCTCCCTCAAGGTCTACCTGTCGGCTATTGTAGCCAACCAGCCACCTGGCTCAAAATCATCTCGTCTATTCACGTCACCCACGTTAAAGAGGTTCTTCAAAGGACTGCATCACCTTTATCCTCCCTTACCACCACTGGCTCCGGCCTGGTCTCTCTCTCTGGTGCTTACACAGCTTACGAGACCTCCATTTGAGCCCTTAGGCTCTGCTTCCTTGAGACTGCTGACACTCAAGGTGTCTTTTCTTGTGGCCATAACTTCAGCCAGACATGCTTCTGAGCTGACAGCCCTACGCTCGGATGAGCCTTACTTGACTTTTCATAGGGACAAGGTTGTCCTCAGACCGGACATTTCCTTCCTCCCTAAAGTGGTTTCTCCGTTTCATCTCTCCCAGGAGATTGTGCTTCCTAATTTTTATCCAGATCCTTCTTCGCCTCTGGAAAAGACTATGCACACCCTGGATGTTCGCCGTGCTTTGGCTTTTTATGTTCAGCGTTCTCAAGAGTTTAGATTATCCAATAAGTTGTTTATTTGTTATGGCGGTGCCAGGAAAGGCAACCCAGTTTCATCACAGCGGTTTGCAAAGTGGATTGCTCAGACTATCGCCTTGGCCTATGAACT
The DNA here is from genome assembly GCA_034509955.1 of Urosaurus nigricauda. NCBI lineage: Eukaryota > Metazoa > Chordata > Lepidosauria > Squamata > Phrynosomatidae > Urosaurus > Urosaurus nigricauda. The sequence goes on from JAOEGL010000003.1 coordinate 152,188,765, forward strand.
GGCTAAACGCCCTCTTCCGGTTGGTGTTCGTGCCCACTCAACCAGGGCTACGGCGTCATCTGCTGCCTTCCTCAGAGGTGTTCCCCTGCCAGAGGTCTGCAAGGCGGCCACGTGGTCACAGCCATCCACGTTTGTGCGGCATTACCGGCTGGATTCCAGGTCCAGGAGAGATGCCAGTTTCGGTCGTGCTGTTCTTTCGTCAATTTTGCAGTGACCTTCCCACCTCCACAGGTAAGCTTTTTAGTCACCCTATTGTGTGAGGCACAGAGACCACGAAGAAGAAGTACAGGTTGCTTACCTGTAACTGTGTTTCTTCGAGTGGTCATCTGTGCCCTCACACAAATCCCGCCCTACCTCCCCTCGGTCAGGTCCCTGCCTTTTTGCGGCGGACTTGAACTGAAGGAGGAGCCAGATTGGCAGGATTGGGCATGCTCAGGGAATGGGAGGGGTGGGGCTCCCGCCAATCTGCTCAGCTTTTCAGCATTCCGAATGGAGCTTCTGCGCAGGCGCAAACCCTATTGTGTGAGGGCACAGATGACCACTCGAAGAAACACAGTTACAGGTAAGCAACCTGTACTTTTGAAATCAATGTCATTTGTGAATAGACCTGGACTTTTTTGTATTCTAAGTCCTCTAGGAATACGTGCTGTTATTGCAGTATTCTGCTAAAGTAGAGGCATGTAAATCCATTCTCATATATTGTTTTTTGAGGAGTTCAAAGTCCTACCAGTTATCAGAATGATGTGTGACCTCATGTTCATCAAACAAAGATCTGTTATATAGAATACGTGTTCTATCAGTATCGTTAAAGGCAAAAGTATTGACAAACTATAATAATATAGAAAAAAAATCTATCCCAGATTACCAAGAAAACCATACATCTACAAGCCAGCAGTAGGTAAATCTGGTTACTGTAACTTGATATTATGTCAAAGTCATGAAAAGCGTATTCTGTACAGCAATATGTTCTATATTTTCAAAACAGTCCTCAAAATAATAAGTGGCACTCGTAATGCAAAAACACTTCATGTAGATGGCAATGTCTTTAGATCCTTCAGGGCAATGTCCTGACGGCTACCTCTGGAGAGTTATGAGGCCGTTTCAACTTGTTAGATCATTGTCAGGATCGACAAGTTATGTGAAGCCAGGTAGATATCTCAATTAAGATTTCATGGTGCTAAATGCTTTAGATTGATCAAAGTTAATAGCTCAGTGTTACATTAAATACAGAGTGCTAAACTTAACATTATAAAAAACAAACAATGAGAATATATAAGCTTACCACAAACATCAATCATCAGACTTAACAATAGTCTAGTGCCTGGTGGGGAATCAGCAGTAATTGTGTGATGTGATGTATTCATTTTATAACAAAGCCTACAGGTGGCTGGCTATTCCATGAAAACTCTTAAAGGCATATGTACCAACAATGCAATATACTATATATCCCAACTTGTAAACCTGGAGCTCGGCTGAATATGCTTTACAGATACTTAGTAATTCAAATGAATACAATTCTGAACACAATTCCCAATATATAACACTCCAACTGTTTTGAAAATATAGAATACATTGCTGTATAGGATAGGCTTTTCATGACTTTGATATTATATAAAGTTACTTTAACCAGATTTACCTACTGCTGGCTTGTAGATGTATGGTTTTCTTGGTAATCTGGGATAGAGTTTTTTCTATATATTATTATAGTTTGTCCAGTTGTTCACCTTCTTTCAGAGAAACAAATCATGTCAGACAAACCTGATCTCTGTTTTTGATAAAATTACCAGCTTGATAGATGAAGGGAATGCTGTGGATATAGTATATCTTGATTTCAGTAAGGCCTTTAACAAGGTTCCCCATGACATTTTTGCAAACAAGCTTATAAAATGTAGGCTAGACAAGTTAACTGTTACATGGATTTGTAATTGGTTGACCGGCCAGACTCAAAGGGTGCTCAACAATGGCTCCTTTTCAACCTGGAAAGAAGTGACAAGTGGGGTCCCAGGGGGTTCTATCCTGGGCCCAGTGCTACTCAACATCTTTATTAATGACTATGATGACAGAATTGGGGGCATACTTATCAAATTTGCATATGACACCAAATTAGGAGGAGTAGCTAATACTCCAGAAGACAGGATCAAAATTCAAAACGACCTGAATAAACTAGAAAGCTGGGCCTAGGCTAACAACATTAAATTCAACACAGAGGAATGTAAGGTGCTGCACTTAGGGCAGAAAAATGAAGTTCACAGACATAGGATGGGGGCGTCTCGCTGAATAAAACTACGTGTGAAAGGGATTTAGGAGTCCAAGTAGACCATAAGTCAACAGTGTGATGCGGCAGCTAAAAAGGCCAATGCTATTTTAGGCTGCATCAATAGAAGTATAGCGTCTAGATCAAGGGAAGTAATATTGCTACTCTATTCTGCTTTGGCCAGGCCCCACCTGGAATACTGTGTCCAGTTCTGGGCACCATAGTTCAAAAAGAATGTTGAGAAACTGGAGCTTGTCCAAAGGAGGGCAACTAAGATGGTGAAGGGCCTGGAAACTGTACCCTATGAGGAACGCCTAAGGGTCTAGGGATGTTTAGCCTGTAGAAGAGAAGGTTAAGAGCTGATATGATAGCCCTTTTTAAATATTTGAAAGGATGTCATATAGAGGAGGGAGCAAGCTCATTTTCTTCTGCTCCAGAGACCAGAACGCGGAACAATGGATGCAAACTTCAGGAAAAGAGATTCCACCTAGACATTAGGAGGAACTTCATGACAGTAAGGGCTGTTTGATAGTGGAACACACTCCTTGGAATGTAGGGGAATCTCCTTCCTTGGAAGTCTTTAAGCAGAGGCTGATGGCCATCTGTGAGGGATATTTTGATTCCTGCATGGCAGGGAGTTGGACTGGATGGCCGTTGTGGTCTCTTCCAACTCTATGATTTTATGAAACTGTTAAGTGTAAAAAAGGGGGAAGTGAGTTGGATTTTGTAGATGGGAACAGAGGGGGAGGATTGTTGGCGTTGGAGGAGCTGGGGATTTTATGCATTGTAATTGCTAGAGATAGGCAGTCTCAGCTTAGAAGCTGAATAAGTTACAGGTGCTGTCTTTGGAATCTTCAATAAGTGCTGTTTGTTTTACCTGAAACTTGACTCAATGATTGATTCTAGAGGTGACTGACTCTTCATACAATCTTGGAGTAAAAAGATTTGATTTTTTTGGGGGGGGGGTTCAAATCTTTATTTATTTCTTCCAAAGTTTACAATAAAGATTACACCGTTAAGGAAAAAGAAAAAAACAAACACCTTATATAGCATCTTATTTCTTAGAGCGGTTAAACAATAGAAATGAGTACAATCAAACGTGATCTGTTAGTTGGACTCTTCCTAACCTTGTTCCATTATTTTTCAAATAAGTAATTCCTTCTGGATATTAGCCCAATCCTCCCAGAATTGGACAATGGGTAGCCATTCTTCGATCCATTTGTCCTTAGAACGATTATTTATTAGATTCGTGAGTCTGTCCATTTCTTTCATTTCTTGAAGTTTCATTACCCATTCCTCCAGCAAAGCGGGTTCGTTACTTTTCCAGTGTTTCGCTAACACCAATCTTGCTGCCGTAATCAAGTAGAGAAGTACCCTCCAATATTTACTTTCAACTTCTTTATTAATTACTGAGGTTATATTAAGTAGATAAAATTCTGGTTGTAGTTGGAACTGTATTTTAAATATTTTTTGGATCTTTGAATGTATTTGGTTCCAAAAGCTTTGGATTTTATCGCAGGTCCACCACATATGATATAGTGAGCCATGTCCTTTTTTGCAGCGCCAACATTTTAGATCAGGTATTTTATATATTCTCTTAAGTTTTAAAAGTGTAAAATACCATCTATTGGTTATTTTCATATGATTTTCCTTTAAACTTTGGCACGCTGTAAATTTGTTTGTTTTATTCCATGATTTTTGCCAGTCCTCATACGGGATCGGACGGCCTATATCTTGTGCCCAGCGTACCATGCACTCTTTAATTGTCTCTTTTTCTAGATCTCTATTTAATAATATTTTATAGAATTTGGATATTTTTTTCTTATCAGATTTCCACCAAAGATCGTCTAACTCATTTATTATAGTTTCTATCCCTTTATGTTTCACATCATCTTTAAATTTTGTTTTAATCTGGTTGTATTCAAACCAATTTAAATTTATGTCTTCTTTCGCTAATTCTTCCCTTTGTTTTAATTCCACTTTTCCTTTTCTATCTATTTTTGTTAACTCTTTATATGTCTGCCATTTTCTCCCTTTACTTCCTTTTTCAAAAAAAGCTTCCTGGGTTGATGACCACAATGGGTAATTTATTATAAAAATTCCTTTTAATTTTTTCCCATGTCGGTATTAGAGCTTTCCTCAAAAAATGGTCTTGAAATTCTTTATAGTTTGTTTGCTCCTTATATAACATGAATGCGTGCCATCCGTGTTTCATACCTGAGCCTTCTAGATTTAAAAGATCTCTATCGCTCAGTTTGATCCAATCCTGTATCCAACATAGTTTACAAGCTCTCATATACAGTTTAAAATCTGGCAGGGCATATCCTCCTCTTGTCTTATTGTCTCTAAGGGTATCCCATTTTATCCTTGATTTCCCCCCTTTCCATATAAATTTTTTAATATCTTTTGACCACTGCTGTAACAAATCTTCTTTAATAATAATTGGTAAATTATATAAGAGAAATATAACTTTAGGTAGAATAGACATTTTTATAAGTGATATTCTGCCTAAGATTGATGGATTTAATTTATTCCATTTTATTAGTTCTTTTTGTATTTCTTCCCATTTTCCCTTATAGTTTTTTCCATATAAATTCTCATTGTTATTTGTGATCCATAAGCCCAGGTACTTGACCCTTTTCACCATTCTACATCCAGTTTTCTTTATTAGTTTAGTTTCTTCTTTCCTTTCCATATTTTTAACTAAGATATTTGTTTTATCCTTGTTCACTTTGAATCCTGCATACATACCAAATTGCTTTAATTCGTTCATTAAATGCTCAATACTGTTTAAGGGATTTTCTATTATAGCCACTAAATCGTCAGCAAATGCTAATATTTTCCTCTCTTTCCCTTTAATTTTGTTACCCGTTATTTTTTTGTTGTCTTTGATGGCTTTGATCAAAACTTCTATGACACAGATAAAAAGTAATGGTGACAAGGGACACCCTTGTCTTGTCCCTTTACAGATTTTGAATTCCTCTGATATCCTACCATTGATTTTGATAACCGTGTGTTGTTGTTTATAAATTTGTTTTATATTATTTATATATGTCTGTCCTAAGTTCATCCTTCCTAAAAGTTCTAACATAAAATCCCATCTTATGTTGTCATATGCCTTTTCGGCATCGATGAACATTAACGCTAGTTTGTTTCCTTTGTTTTTACGATAATATTCTATGATATTGAGTATTGTTCTAATATTATCCTTTGCTTGCTGTCCTGGCAGGAAACCATTTTGTTCTTTATGAATTATCTCATTTAATCTCTGTTTAAGTCTTTCAGCTAATATAGTTGCATATATCTTGTAATCAGTGTTCAGTAAGGATATTGGTCTGTAATTTTTAACAGAAGAAAGATCTTTGTCTTCCTTTGGAATCACCACAATAGTGGCTTCCCCCCATGAATCTGGTTTTCCTTGTTGCTCTATTGAATTCAACAAGCTATACAAGGGTTCTGTTAATTCTTCCTTAAATATCTTATAGTATTTTCCCAAATAACCATCAGGCCCAGGTGCTTTCCCCTCTTTCAAGTTTCGTATCGCTTGTAAAATCTCCTCCTTACTGAATGGTTCATTTAATCTATTTCTTTGTTCTTTAGAAATTGCTTGTATTTCCTTCTTATCTAAATAATTACTCAGTTCTTTTGTATAGTTTGGTGTAAGGTTTTCTTCCCTATACAAATCTTGATAATATTCTCTAAAAGCTTTGATGATATCCTCCTGTTTATTTCTTAGTTTATATTTGTATCTAATTTCTTCTATTATCTTAGTTTTCTTATCTTTTTTAATCTTTTTTGCTAACCATTTCCCTATTTTGTTGGCATTCTCAAAAAATTTTTGCTTTGCCTTCTTCAACTCTATTGCTATTTCCTCCATTATTTCATTTTTAATCTGGTTCTGTAAGAATTTGATTTGTTGCCCTATCTTCTTATTTTTTGGATGCTGTTTTTGTTCTTCCTCTTTTTCAATTCCATTAATAAAGTTTTTTGTTTATTTTGTTTAATTCTTTTTATTATACATGCTCTTTGTATAAGTAAACCTCTTACTACTGCCTTGCTTGTGTCCCATATTGTTTTCATTGGGATATGTTCAGTATCATTTTCTTTAAAAAACAGCTTTATTTCTCTTTTCATTTTATTCACAAACGTCTCATAGGTCAGTAAATCCTCGTTCAATTTCCACTCATAACTCACCTTGACCTTGCTTTGAATGTGTAACTCAATAAGATTGTGGTCAGAGAGGTCTCTAGGTGCGATCTCCATTTTATTTACTCTTGTGATCAAATCTCTAGATATCAAAAATAAATCAATTCTTGAGAACGAGTGATGTACTTCAGAAAAGAAAGTAAATCCATTATCATTACCGTATAATTTTGGCCAGACATCTATTAAGTCTTGGTCGTCGATTAATTCCCTTCCCCTTGGGGGTAGTTTTCCTTGGCAGTTTTTTATAACTTTCTCTGATTTCCTATCTCTACTTGGTTTAATGACACTATTAAAATCACCAGTCAGTATAACATTGTTTTTATTTAGTTCAGTCAATTCATGGTTTAAAGATTGGAAAAATGCATTCTTTTTTTCTAAGGGTGCATAGATATTTGCGATTATTATTTTCTCCCCCTCTATTGACACTTCATTTATTAATATCCTTCCTTCCGAGTCTTTGTATAGGTGTCTAACTTCATATCTTTTATTTACAAAGATTGCAACTCCTCTTTTTTTCTTCTTTTTTGCACATGACCAAAAAACGTTCCCTAATCTCATGTCTTTTAAAAGGTTTACATCTGCTTCTCTTATCTTGGTTTCTTGTAAACAAATCACATCAAAATTATTTTTTGCCAAAATATGATAAATTTGTTTCTTTTTCTTTTTAGAATTCAATCCTTTAACATTCCATGAACTAATCCTTATTGTCATGGTATTTATATTAATTTAGCTTCTAACTTCTATAACTTCTTTTTAGTTACTAAATCTCCTTCCCTTTGTTTTGTGTTTAGATGTTTCTTTTTCTTCTTGGATTTTGTTTTCTCTTCTAAAGTCTCCCTCTTCATTCAATTTTTTGTAAAAATCTTTTGCTTTCTCTATTGTGTTAATAACGTAAGTTTTTTGATTGAGCATTATTATAATACCTTCTGTCTTTCCCCATTTATATAAGATGTTTTCTTCTTGAAGTCTATTTGTTAAAAATCTATAGTCTTGTCTTTTTCTCAATGTTTGGGATGGTAAATCTCTATAGATCTCAATTGTTTTCCCTTCTGTAACCAGTTTCTCTTTGTAATTCTGTTGGAGTAGTTCTTCCTTTAATCTAGAATTAATGAAACATATTAGCTAAATGGGGAACAATTTTTTCTCCTTTTTCTTCTGTCACGCCTCTTAATTTAATACTTCTCTCTCTCAATCTGTTTTCCAAAAGAAGAGTAGTTTGTTTGTTCTGTTTTGTTTTTATTTCCAAAAATTCTAGATTTTCCTCCATCTTCTTTGATTTTACATGTAACTCTTCAACTTCTTTTTTGACTGTGCCTATGTCTTTATTAATTTTATCAATTTTCTCTTCCAATCTTTCTATTTCTTTATATATATCTTTTTGAATCTCCGATCTATTTTCTTTCAATTCTTCTCTTATTTCCTTTTTAAAGGATTTTTTTAAATTCTCTCAACTCTTGGAGTTCATTGATTTCTGTATGTGTATTAGCTGGTTCATATATATCGATCTGTGGACTATCTAGTGTCTGCATTTTTGAAGTATTTTTCTTTTTGGAAGGCATTTTCTCAACCTCAAAGTTCTTGAAATAACGTGGGAAACACTAATTTCCCCCACTATCCTTCTAATATTATATTTGAAATCACCTTCTTAAATTCACCTAAATTACCATCAGTTGCCTCAAACATATATGAGGTAGGAAGAATAGAAGAAAAGAAACCAAGAGTAAAATTACGAAATTGATACGAGGCTAGTATCTCTACTTAGAGATGTGCCCAACACATTAGCTGATTGTTTTATAATTCTAACTAGCTTTCCCCCAGCTCTATACAGTGCAAGCTTGAAGGAGAAAATTTTTTTAAAAAAAGAATAATCACAGGCACAAAAAAAGAAAAAACAAGAAAAAACAGTCTCCTTCTCTTAATAAAAAAGAAACTCAACCTCTCCTCTAAGAAGAGTCAGGGTATGAGTAGTGTTGGGATTGGTATTAGGGGTAGAAAAGAAAACCCCCCAACACCTGTTGCCTCACCAATTTGTATCTATGTCAGTAGCAGAGTTAATACCAGAGTTCCAGCCATGCCCCCTCCTGCTGCTTCTGCGCTGCTACTGGGGAGAAGAGGCTGCTGCTGGGCCTATAAAGGCCTTGGTGTTCCAGCCACGCCCCCTCCTGCTGCTTCTGCGCTGCTGCTGGGGAGAAGAGGCTGCTGCTGGGCCTATAAAGGCCTTGGTGTTCCAGCCACGCCCCCCTCCTGCTGCTTCTGCGCTGCTGCTCTAAAAAGTTTTGATTTTATTGATGGAAGCACGGATGCAGAAGTCTGTGAACTTGACAGAACTTGTTAAGGCACTTCGCTGTCTCAACCATTCAAATTATGCAGAGAGTTCTCCTTGAGGTTCAACAGGAAAAGGCCTTGGTGGTGCTGATGGCTCCTTGTTGGCCCAGAAGCCTGTGGTTTCTACTGTCGGTGTGAATATATGTGAGACCCCCATGGAAACTATTAAAAAGTCCAGCCCTACTTAGTCATTGACAAGTACTACATCGCAATCCATACTGATTGCATCTGACTGCATGGATTTTGAGTGGATGTACTTAGAACTTATACCAAAAGGGTGATGGACTCTATCTTAGCTTCTAGGAAAAAGCTAACACAGAAAATATATACGACGTAGGATTCTGTAGAAATAGAAGGAGTTCAGCTGAGATAGGTTTTGCAATTTTTGCAAGATGGCCTTCATAAAGGTCTTTGATGCTGAAACAGAGCCTCCATTAAAGCCAACAAGGGATATATCACAGGTTCCTCTAAACTAAAATAGTTTCTTTAAAGCAGTTTCATAATCCAGGGTTGTTTTGGAGTTGGTGGCTATGTCCACAAAATCGAATTTGTGTAAGTTTGAACAGGATAGGCGTACCTTAATTTTGGATCCTTCTACTTAAAATATTTCCAAGTGAGAGGTAAGTGATGCACTGTATTTACATTTTTTTTGTCTACATCCAAGCCATCCATAAGAACACAGGTGGCATATGTTTGATGTGAGGGGAGAAGTGCAGGTATATTTGAAAAGGACATTGAAGATTAGGAACACTGATTTGTCTCTTTCCATCCCCAGACTTAGAATCATAGAATCATAGAAATTTTGAGTTGGAAGAGACCACAAGGGCCATCCAGTCCAACCCCCTGCCGTGCAGGAACTCTCCATCAAAGCATCCCCGACAGATGGCCATCCAGCCTCTGCTTAAAAACCTCCAAGGAAGGAGACTCCACCACCCTCCGAGGGAGTGTGTTCCACTGTCGAACAGCTCTTACTGTCAGGAAGTTCCTCCTAATGTTGAGGTGGAATCTTTTTTCCTGCAGTTTGCATCCATTGTTCCGAGTCCTGTTCTCTGGAGCAACAGAAAACAAGCTTGCTCCCTCCTCAATGTGACATCCCTTCAAGTATTTAAAGAGGGCGATCATATCACCTCTTAACCTTCTCTTCTCCAGGCTAAACATCCCCAGCTCCCTAAGGCGTTCCTCATAGGGCATGGTTTCCAGACCCTTCACCATTTTAGTCGCACTCCTTTGGACACGCTCCAGTTTCTCCACATCCTTTTTGAATTGTGGTGCCCAGAACTGGACACCGTATTCCAGGTGGGGCCTGACCAAAGCAGAATAGAGTGGCACTATTACTTCCCTTGATCTAGACACTATACTTCTATTGATGCAACCTAAAATTGCATTGGCCTTTTTAGCCGCTGCATCACACTGTTGACTCATGTTCAGCTTATGGTCTACTTGGACTCCTAGATCCCTTTCACATGTGGTCTCATTCAGCCAGGTGTCCCCCATCCTATATCTGTGCATTTCATTTTTCCGCCCTACGTGTAGGACCTTACATTTCTCTGTGTTAAATTTCATTTTGTTAGCTTTGGCCCAGCTTTCTAGTCTATTCAGGTCATTTTGAATTTTGATCCTGTCCTTTGGGGTATTAGCTACTCCTCCCAATTTGGTGTCATCTGCAAATTTGATAACTAGGCTCTCAATACTGTCATCCAAGTCATTAATAAAGATGTTGAATAGCACTGGGCCCAGAACAGAACCCTGTGGGACCCCACTTGTCACTTCTTTCCAGGATGAAAAGGAACCATTGTTGAGCACCCTTTGGGTTCGGTCAGTCAACCAGTTACAAATCCATGTAATGGTTACCTTGTCTAGTCCACATTTTACAAGCTTGTTTGCAAGGATGTCATGGGGAACCTTGTCAAATGCCTTACTGAAGTCAAGATATACTATATCCACAGTGTAGAAAGTTTAAAAACAGTAAAGGAATAGATTTACCTTTATAATGTTTATACTAAGAAATTAAGACCTCAAAATATATGGCCACACTCTACCAGATTAATGGCAACATGCACAGGGTATACAGTTTCACCTCCTTTGCAAGATGGATTTATAAAATTGTTACACAATTTTAAAGAATTCAAAGTAATTGACAACAGCAAAAAAAAAATAAAAAAAAAATCCCTGGAATATAAACTACACTCCCCAAGAGAGGTAATTAGATGGCTTCAGTAATAATTCATCCTTCATCTATAATATATAATATTACAAACTGAACAGATACAGATTTGCACAGGCAGCCTTTGGTGGAATTTTTCTGCAAGCAGTAGTGAAGTAGAGTGAAGTAGTTTGGGTTTAGGACTACTATGGATATAAAAATCTGTGTATATTTAATTCTCATTGTATACAAGTATAGTGAATTGGTGTCCCTTATAAAAATGGCAAAATCCAGGTTTGTTTTTGTAGTTTATATATTTTTGGAATACTTTAAAGCCATGGTGAATCAGTGAATATGGAGGACTGATTGTACTTGTCCTCATTTGAATTGATGGAGGATTGGGTGGATTGCTCCTCTAGGGACTTTATCACATGGAGAAAAGCTGGTATTAAAAAGGCATTTTCCTGGGAAAGTTGCAAGATCATGGCGAAGATTTTCCTACAGTGTCACAATTAGAGAGGATTTATCATGGGAAGAAACAGGAATACTCCAGCAACAAACAATTCATGCAATTTCTCCATGAATGGTTTGTTGCTTGAGCATTCCTGTTTCTTCCTGGGATAAGTCCTCTCTAATAGCAATGTCTCTGAAAACTTTTGCCATGAACTTGTGACTTTGTTGGAAAAATGCCTTCTTAATCCCAGTTTAAATCCCATCTTTTCCCCTGTGTGAGAAAGTCCTAGACTATCCTATGAAGGAGAGGTTGGAATTTACCATGAATGACCATTCTGGAATGACAGGAGGAATAATCTATGACCTCCTGAGGGAAAAATAATTTTAAAATACAGTGGTGGTGGTGATGATGATGATGATGATGGAATAATGTAGTCTGGTTTTGCAGGCGTGTCATATTCAGTATAACTAAATTGTCAAGGAAGGGATGGAGTCCCAACAGTACCACTGGAAAAGAATTTGAACTCATGTTTTGTTGGTTGAGATGTGGGAATTAACCCATGGAATGCTCCACCTTCCATCCCAGAATGATACAACTACCCTTTCCTGATTGGCCTTTTCTCTTCAGGTGGGAAAACAATGTGGTGAGTGATTTGTAGTACAGAATTATTGAGAGGAAAAGTGTTAAGGACCTCACTGAGACTAGAAGCCTTCCACGTACATTTTAGCTAAATAAACAAATTTTATTGGCAGATGATTAAATTTTATTGTTCTTAATGCAGAAAAATTAGACATTTACCATTACTTCTTTTAAGAACTCAATTTTAATTATTCAGATCAACAGTGAGAATCAGCTTAATTATTGTTTTAGTTAATTTTTAATAATTAAAAATTATTTAATATAATCTGTATACATTTTCTGAAATATAGTTACACTATAACGTTTGTGCACATTAAACACTAAGAATCATAGAGTTGGAAGAGACCACACATGCAGGAATACACAATCAGAACATTCCCAAAAGATGGCCATCCAGCTTCTGCTTCAAAACCTCCAGAGAGAGAGAGACTCATCTACACTGCCAGGCAACATATTGCACTTTTGAACAGCTCTTACTGTCAAGAAGTTCTTCCTAATGTTGAGGTGAAACCTCTTTTCCTGCAGTTGGAATCCATTGCTCCATGTCCTAGGCCTGAAACACAGGCAAAAAGTGCTGGCTTTGGGCTGTGTTGGGGGCATGGCATTTAGATGACGCATGCCCTGAGTGTGGCCAGAAGCTGCGCCAAGACAATGCCAAGGAAGAAGAATCAGGCCAAAAAGAAGAGGATATAATCTGCTCCTTCAGTCAGGACCATGGTGGTGTCCTGGATTGTGACCAGGTCCATGCAGTTGCTGCAGTCCTGGCATAATGGGGGGGGGGGGGGGCGCCGTGGTCCTGGTGTGGCCCTTTTGGCCACTCTTTGTAGGTCATGGTCTTTGGAGCTGCAGAAAACAAACTCCTCTCAGATATTTAAACATGGCTTTCATGTGAGCTCTTAACCTTCTCTTCCCAAGACTAAACATACCCAAGTCCCTAAACCCTCATAGAGTATGGTTTACAGTTCCTTCATCATTTTGGTTGCTGTCCTCTGGACACATTCCATCTTGTCTACATCTTTCTTGAATTGTGTTGCCCAGAACTGGCCACTGTATTCCAAATGAGGTCTGTTCAACTGGCACTATTTACTTCCCTTGATCTAGACACTACATTCCTGTTGATAAAGCCTAGGATCATATTGGCTTTTTAAGCTACTTCATCATACTGTTGATTCATGTTTAGCTTGTGATCTACTAAGATTCCTAGGTCTTTTTCACATGGATTATTGTCAAGTCAGGTATCCTTTATTACCTCTTTACCTATTTATGTGCTACATTACCTCTGCTCCATTTTCCTCATTTTGAGAATTGTTTCCCTTTTGGGAGAAGACTGAGGCAAAAAAGGTGTTGCATTGTTCTGGCTTTACTCTGTGCCCTGTTAGCATTTCTCCATCTTCTCCACTGAAGAGCTTTTCCTGGTTCTTCCTTTTGCTATGGACATAACCAAAAAAGCCCTTTTTATTGTTTTTAACTCTCTAGCAAGCTTGAGCTCATTCTGCATATTAGCTTTTCTGAATGCCTCCCTGCGTATGTTGGCTATTTGTTTGAATTCTTTTTTAGTGATTTGCCCCCCTTTCCTTTCTGTGTGTATAACCCTTCTACATTGCATGTTCTGTAGAAATCCATACTGGTATCTTTAGACAGCTCTCATTTTTCGTCCTCATTGGAACTGTTTGAAATTGTGTTTTCTGTATTTCACTTTTAAGAAACCTTCATGGACCATGGCATCGCCGCCAGTATTTCCCTAAGCTTACTGAAATCAGCTTCCTTAAAGTCTGGAATGCATGTCTGGTTATCCTTGGGTTCCACTGTATAACAAACTTCAGGAAAACATGATCACTTTCACCTAAGTGTCCTGCCACTTCCACCCCATTAACCAGGTCATCACCATTCGTTAGGATCTTATTTAAAATAGCTGACCGCCTTGTTGCCTGTTCCACCTTCTGGGCAATGGACCTGTCTGCAAGGAAAGTGAGGAATCTTAAATTTCAGGCAGAGTTTAACTTCCAACAAATATGAGGATAGCTGAAATTCCCCATTACTATGACATCTCTTCTTTCTGATTTTGTTCCAGGAAGCCGTCATCCAAATCCTCAGTCTGGCTTGGAGGTTTGTAGTAGACCTCATCACACACACACACACACACACACACACAGAAAAACACAGACACACATACTCCTACAGATGGCTGGATGGCCATCTGTCGGGGATGCTTTGATGGAGAGTTCCTGCATGGCAGGGGGTTGGAATGGATGGCCCTTGTGGTCTCTACCAACTCTGTGATTCTATGATTCTATGTACTTATATATACACTCTCTCATACATATACTCCACCACAGATACAGATATATACATACCACACCACACATCCCCTTTTTGGCATTGAGGACGGGCCAAATAAGTGCTCCTCTGGCTGGAGTGACATCACTATAGCCTCTGGTCCCAGCCTGAAGTTGGAAATGTCTTGGAGGTACACAATAACAACAACTAATATGTAATACAAAGAGCCAGTATGGTGCAGTGATTTGAGTGGGGGAGGGCGAGGTTTCTGGGGGTGAGGCCCAAAGGGCAACCCTCCAGCCACTCTCCCTTCCTCCTTCCCTCCCTCCCTCTCTCTCCCATGCCCTCTGAGTACTCCAAAATTTGGAGGGCATCCTCCTTTCATGCTAAGTCCTCCAAGGATTTGGAGGGCACCATCTCTTCCTCCCTCATGCCCTCTGAGTCCTTCAAGGACTCAGAAGTTATCCTCCCATCCTCCTCCATGCCCTCCAAGGACTCAGAGGACATCTTCCCTTCCTCCCCCATGCCCTCTGAGTCCTCCAAGGACTCGGAGAGCAGCCTCCCTCCCTCCCTGCCCTCCAAGGCCTCCAAGGACTGAGAGAGCATCCTCCCTCCCCACATGCCCTCTGAGTCCTCCAAGGAATCAGAGGGCATCCTCCCTCCCCCCAGGACTCGAATCCTAGCTCGGCCATGGAAACCCACTGGGTAACCTTGGGGAACTCAACTCTCTCAGCCTTGAGGAAGGCAATGGCAAAAAAAAAAACCCCTCTGAACAAATCTTGCCAAATCTGGTCGACTAGGAGGGAAGGAAAGGACTCTAGGAGAGGCCTAGCAACATCATCAGGCCTGTCCTCAAGTGAAAGAGCCCTCCCTTCATGACTACACCATCTGGTCGCCTAGGAGGGAGTGAAAGGACAGGCCAAACTCCATCGGGCCTGTCCTAGATTAAGAAGACGAGCCCTCCCTCCAGTCCAGGCCTCAGAGGGAGAGAAGAACTTTTGGACCTGATCCCCTTCCCCACCACCATCCCCTTCTCCTTTTGTGTCATGTCTTCTTAGATTGTAAGCTTGAGGGCAGGGAACCGTCTAACTAAAATGATAATTGTAAGCCACTCTGATAGCCTTTAGGGCTGAAGGGCGGGGTATAAATAAATAAAATCCCTTTGATAGGTTTGCCTTAAGGTCGCCACAAGTTGGAAATGATTTGGAGGCACACACCAAGAACAAGCAGAAAAAAGCACAGAATCTTGGAATTTCTGGCCAGGTTTTCAGCCTCCTATCCAGAGGCAGTGGCATCTGAGGCCATCAAGTCTCCTCTAGGGCCCTGAAAGCTGAGGGAAACTGGAGCCAAAAGCATGGCCACTGGGAGAAAAGAAACAGCCCTACCCATCCACTAGAAATTTGAAAACTCATTGGCCATGCTTCCTCCAACCAATGGGATGTGAACCACAAAAAGTAATAGGAATCTTGACTAATCGTGTGTGCTGAGATTGAGGGCTTTGGCATGGGTGTCATAAGTTTGTGATCACAGACCTAGATTCTTTTTTTCATGGTTGTTTTAAAATATTTTGAAAACTGGGTTACATTTTTTTTTAAAAAAATCAGATTTAAATAATCTGATTTACCACCCTGGTAACAGAAAGGTCTCTATAGTTCTCTTCTAACATTCTAGTTTTGATTATTTTTATTTTTATGGGACATACCCTGTTTCCCCAAAAACAATACTTCCCCCAAAAATAAGACCTAGTAGAGGTTTTGCTGAATTGCTAGATATAAGGCCTCCCCCGAAATTAAGACCTCGCAAAGTTTTTGTATATAAATATACGTACAGTATATAATAAATAGAACAATAAGACATCCCCTGAAAATAAGAGCTAGCGCATCTTTGGGAGCAAAAATTAATATAAAAATTATTTCCTCCCTTGCCCTCCCTTGTCCCCCCCCCCAAGTCTTTCACAAGTTTAAGGCCTCAAATGATTTCATCAAAGATATATTCAATATGAAGAGAAGATCTCTGACACAGATGGGAATTCTCACTGTCTAGGCAAGGATCATTCATTGGATTTGTGAGAACATTGTCAAAATGTTACATTACAGGGAAGACAAAAATACAACTAGCCCTCATCTTTCTCAAATTTGATTATTTGCAATATTGTAGCTGTTGCTTAACATATATTGCGAGACTTGAGTTCAGAAGCACAAGCTGCAGTAAAACAGCTTTATTTAAGAAACTAAAATTGTTCACAGCATAATGTCAAAATTTTTTGAGAACTACTGGAGAACAGGAGAAGTCCCAGCAGACAAACGTCCCCATCTTCAAAAAGGGAAAAAAGAGGATCCAAACAATTATCATCCTAGCCAATTGTCCTATTGAAAATCTACATAGCGGAACTTTCACTCACAATGGTGAAGCATGTGCAGCTGGATTTTTGAGCAGAAACCCAACTGATCTAATTGCGGGTTGTTAGCTGTGAATGGAAGATCTTAATAAGCAACAAATACCCTGCCAATAAACGGGGTTCAGATGGGCCCACATTTCTCTGTATTGCAAGAAGAAGGAGAAAGTAAGGAGAAGTTGTGGATAGGAACTGATAGGGCCAGAAGCTTTCAAAAAGTGATTTTAACATCAAGAAACATTAGAAAAATTCACAAACTCTAAGTAGGTTTGGAAATCAAAAAAGATCTTCACAGAAGACATCTGCTACAATTAAGTTAAAATTCAGCCTCAGAACTTTTACTCTGAAGGCTCCATTTCTTTTTCTTTGCTTTGTATAGTGACTGTGCAGGACTGGACAAAAGATTGGGGTTTAAACTGACAGTCAATAAGGAAGATACAGACTACAGAACAGATTAAATTGGAAGATGTAAAATTAACTTTGAAGAATAATCTGATAATGTTAATTTAATATAACCCCATTTTGCTATTTCTTGCTCTTTTAAAACGGAGAGGACAAGGATGTTGATGGTTTCCTTTTACCATCTTAAGAGAGAATAGTCACAGTAATGGCGGACAGAGACACAACAAGCCATTAATATTGAGACACTAATCTAAACAAGGGCTCTAAATGACCTAGATAATGAAAGCAAGTAGAAAGATCAGAAGTCGTAAAGAATAAACAAATATACAATTAATGGACTATCTCACCTAGTTTTGATAACAAATAATTCTGATTTATAAACTATTTCGACTTATTCATCTAGAATATAAACAATTATTTTTTCTTCTTCGTCGTCTCTGCGAATCACACAAATGGGTTCTTCTGCGCCTGTGCAGTAATGCTTGGAACCTTCTGGAATCATTGCGCAAACTTTATTTGGCAACTTTTGCAACTTTTTGGTGGAAGCTCTGCCCACCCTATATAAAGCCCTTAGCATTCCCTCTCTTTCTCAGTTTCTTTTTTCTGCTGTGTTGGCTGCTCAAAGGAACTTCGCTCTGTGAAATCGCTTCTTGGCTAGTATTGGATTTGGAATTCGGATTGTTGTTTGACTACTCTCTTGGACTTTAGCTTTGTGATTGACGCAAATTGGTTGACCTATGGCTCCTTTTTGACTTCTCTTGGATTTTGATTTGGCTTCTTCGACATGGCTTTTCATTCAACATCTTTTAAAAGATGTGAAAAATACAATGGTAAGATCCCAGTCAGAATCCCCACACCACTTTGCCTCCTCTGGGTGAAGGGCACAACGTCCAATCCTGTGCCACTTGTAAGGCCATGACACCCCAGGCCAGGAAGAACAGAGAGTCCAAGTTGAAAACAGCTCTTTATGAGCAGGCCCTACAACCAGAAAAGACTGCTCACCCCATATCTGCTACTGCTGCCCAGGGATCAGCCCAGGAAATCATCCAAAAAGGAAAAGGATAAGTCCAAAGCAGACTCGAGCTCTAAAAAGGTGGACAAGGATTCAGGCTCCAAGTCCACCTCAAAAAGGATGCATTCTGATGATGCAGTCTTCTCCATGATGCCTGTCTTCAGCGAAAAAAGCACGCTCTGAGCCTTTGACCTCCGATGGTGGAGTCATGAAAGCCTGTTCCGAGCCTTCAGGCTCCTAAAGGGCCTCCTTGGTACCGACGGATACTGAGAGACATAAGTTCTGGTGAACTTTAGTGTCAACTTCCCAGGCTGTTCCTACTGCTTCCATCCAGGAACTCACGTTCCATGTCATGTCAGATTCCAGAGATGATGTTGTAGACCTGGACCTCCCTATGCTATCCTCACATCTGCAGGACTTGGCCTCTTCTCAGAAGACCCATGGGCTTTGTTCTTCTAATCCAGTTCCTTTGTCCGTATCTGTGTTGGGTCTCCAAGAACCATTATTTGAGGACAATCCAAATTTCTTTTATGATAGTGAGACCGACAGATATTACATGACTGTTGATTCTGAGGTTTGTTGTTGCTTTGCCTCTTGAAAATCTTCAGTTTCAGCTTCAAAATTTAATGCAGCGCCCTCCACTCAGACCCGGACCTGCAGGGAGTGATCTTTGTCGCTGTCCCCAGCTGGACAGGATGATGTAGTTCAGTCAGATCAAAAGACTTCACATACATCCCATACTGCATCCGACGACACCGATACTGAAGCTCTTCACTCTCCACAGGAATTGTGTCACCCAGGTCCTTCACCAAACACATACAGATTGGCAGTGCACTCGAGTTGGAGGTTATCTATGTGGACAATAAGGCTTTGGACCTGGTGGAAAAAAACACCCACGGCAAGGTACCTGTCATGGCCAGCCAGGCTGATGACTCAGAGGAGGAGGATGAGATTGTGCCTCAGGTGCAGGTGGAACCTGAGGCTGAGCCAGGCCCCAGCTCTGCTCTGCCATCTCTAGCAAAGCCTGTGACTCAGCAGCCCAGTCTCCCCCCAGCAGAGATTCTGGGCCTGGGAGAAACAGAGGAGCAGGATGAGGAGGTACCTATGTTCAGCCAGCGAAGGACAGAAACGGTGTGCCTCCGCTGATCCAGGAGGCTTTATGAGAAACATTTAGTGGGCCAATGTAAACAGGTGCGAGACGCCAAGCTTCTTTGCTTGAGCTTATCTGAGTTTCCTGGCAAAAGCATGTTACTCTGCCCTTGGAGTTTGTCGCCTGAAACCTTGCCTCCTGGACTACAGATTGATCTGGAACCCTTGACCCTTGGATTCACTTGCTTATCTGCTTTCTGGAACTCTGGACCCTTGGCTTGCCTCCTGACCTTGCTCTATTGGACATTGGACTGGTACTACGATATTGGACTTGGTTTCTTGCTGCTGCAAAGACCTTGTGTTTGTTTGCCTTTAAAGCTGGTCTCAGCCCTTATCAACAGTCCTTGGCTGCTTTCCTGGTATCCATTCCGTTCTTGCCATCCTGTGAGCATATTACCAAGTGCTCCTGGGACACTCCTGCATCGATTGTGTCTAACACCAAGAAGATTGAGAAAGTACAGAATCTTTCCCTCTCAATCTTCTTGGGTGTGCCACCATCCAAAGCCTAATTTGGCAATAGTTGAGGGGTCTCAAACCACCTTCACTCCAAAGACGTCCACATCGCCCACAGACTGTGAATGCAAGAAGGCTGATGGGCTTGCAAAAACATATATTCTTCAGCTGTGTTGGATCTCAAGGTGGCCAACTATAATGCTTTATGGGGGTATAACAACACATGGAATGCTTCCTGCTGCTTATAGATGACCTGCCTGAAGAAGAACGTCTGCTGGCCCTCATGCTTCAAAATGAAGCCCATTCCATTGGTGGTTTGCAGATAACATCGGCACAACACTCAGCTGATTGTGCAGCCAAGTCCCTAGCTGCTGAAGTTGCCTTGAAAAGACACGCCTGGCTTAGAGTGTTAGA
Source organism: Urosaurus nigricauda (assembly GCA_034509955.1). Lineage (NCBI taxonomy): Eukaryota > Metazoa > Chordata > Lepidosauria > Squamata > Phrynosomatidae > Urosaurus > Urosaurus nigricauda. The sequence goes on from JAOEGL010000003.1 coordinate 152,208,888, forward strand.
TTTGACCTTGCATGTGAAAGTCACAATAGAGTACATGCCGTTTGATGCCACTGGCCTTTTTAATGAAGAGACCAATGCGCGTCTCAGTTACAAGTACCGTATGAAATCGGCAGCAAAGAAGCATGGTATGTCCTCCTCGATCTTCCATTCCTCTTCCCACCAATGTTTTGGTGGCTGGCATCCTGGTATGGGCAAAAGCAAAGGTCTTTCCACCAGCAGCAAAACTGCCAGTATCACCAAGACTAGTCTAGGCAGTGGTGCCCTTCCCAGTCATCTTCTGGTCGCTGGTAACCGCAGCCTTGGTACTGGAAGAGCACCCGTAAAAAAGATACTGACTAGATCAAGAAGAGACTCTGAAGGGCTGCTGCATACTCCATCCACCCCATCCCTTCTTTGGCAATGTTCTTAGGCCACCTGGGCCATGATAACTTCCGAACCTTTGGTCCTCGGTATTGTCTGTAGGGGCTATGCCCTTGAGTTTGAAAAGCTCCCGATCATGGAGCTGTTGTCACCACCCTACCCTCAGACACCCTACTCTACAGAGTACACACCTTATTGAAAAAGGGGGCAATATCATCCTTCGACTCTTCACAGACTCTTTATTGTTTCTTTTCCTGATACTTTTGTCCTGAAGACAGATGGTGGCCTAAGGCCCATCCTAGATCTTTGAGCCTTGAATGCCTTTTTGATTTACCATTGGTTTGATATGGTAACTCTTGCCTCTATTCTGGCCTTGTTACATCAGGAACTCTGGTTTGCGACCATCGATCTCAAGGATGCGTATTTCTACATTTCCATTAAGGAAGATCACAGGAGGTTCCTGTCCTTCACTGTTAGGACTGACTTGTACCACTACAGTATGCTTCCCTTCGGCCTGTCCATGGCACTAAGAGTCTACTCCACCAAGTTCACGGCCCCTATCGTGCCTACCTACACTGGCAAGGCTTTTTCCTTACCTTGACGATTGGCTCTTTGCCGCTGCATCCACGGAGGAACTACGAACAGATGTCGAGTTCGTTTTGCTTCTCCTCGACTCCCTTGGACTCATAATGAACATGGACAAGTCTCATCTCACCCCACCCAGGCAGATAAGATTCATCAGGATCACCCTCAATTCCGAGAACTCTATCTCCTATCTGCTGTCCGACAGATTTCAAGCTCTTTGTGCTGAAGTTCGAGATTGCCTCTCCCACAGGCGTGTCGGACCACACACTGTCCAGGTGGCATTGGGACACATGGCTTCCACAACCTTTGTCACCCCGTGGGCAAGGATCCAACTTTGACCCTTGTAAGCCTGGTTTCCCTCAGTCTTCAACCCAATGGAGGACTCCCTGACCAAGTGGCTCATGGTACCAAGACCTGTCGCTCAATCTCTCCACTGGTGGCTCAACTCCAGAAATGTCTGCATAGGCATGTCCTTCATGCCTTCTCAATCTCAGATCACCCTAACCACAGATGCATCCATGGAAGGCTGGGTAGCACACATGTCAGGCCTTACCTTCAAGGACAAATGGTCCTCTCTAGAGAAGACCTCCCACATCAATGTCCTAGAATTGCTGATCATAGAAAAGGCCCTTTGGGCTTTCGAAACATCCCTCTTGGCAAGGCAGTACTTCTGCTGATGGACAACACCACTGCCATGTAGTACCTAAACAAACAAGGGGGTTCAAGATCTCCAACATTGCTCGACCTCACTTTTTGTATCTGGCATTGGTGAATCCTGAGACAGATCCTCCTTAAGGCAGTTCACCTTGCAGGGGAGGAGAATGAATTCGCCAATCAGCTCATCAGATCCTCAGATTCCTGCCACAAGTGGACTCTGCATCCCAACACGGTGACCAACTTGTTCCATCTCTGGGGGACCAACCTAGGGGATGATGGATCTATTTGCCTCCCACTGCCACAGTCACAGTACTCAGTTCTGTTCACGGACACGATCTCTGGGCTCCCTAGGAAATGCATTCCTGTTTGGTCAGGAGAGATGTTCTGCACCTTTTCTCCCTTCCCACTCACCACGAGGGTTGTGGCGAAGTGGACCACTCTGATGCCATCCTGATCACCCAATTCTGGCTGAGGCAGTCATGGTTTGCCTCCCTCCTTCACCTGTCACGCAGGAACTTTCTCTGCTTTGAATTCTGTCCCAATCTCCTCATGCTTCAGCGAGGTCGGTTTTGACAGCCAGTCTTGGACAGTCTACCTCTGGTGGCCTGGAAAATACGGCCCTAGCAGCACTTCCAGACTCGGTTCAAACAGTGATCCTGGCAGCATAGAAACCCTCAATGATGAGATTGTATGCTGCCAAGTGGACAAAATTAATGGACATCCTTGGTGCCAAGGACCTTTCTTCATCACATATCTTGGTACCAATGGTGCTGGAGTTCCTCATGTTGCTTGCTGATTCTGGATTCTCCTTGTATTCCATGAAATGCTACCTTTGTGCTATCTGATCTCACTACCATGTCAAGGGCAGGCCTTCCTTTTAGGATTAGGTTTAGGGTTAGGGGTTAGGGTTACGGTTTTTCCGAATTCAGAAAAATTCAGAATGGAAAAAACAAAGAAATAGATTGGAAGAAATAATACAAGAAATCAAAATTAAAGAACAAGAATTATCTCAAAACCCAAACAAAAAGAAATTCATAATGATATTAAGTTGTTACAAAACCAATTATCAACGTTAATAATGGAAGAAATAGAAAGAAAGCTAAAATTTACAAAATGAAAACATTTTGAATTTGGTAACAAAACTGGGAAATTTTTAGCATATAAATTCAGGAAGATGAAAGAAAAAAATGATTTTAAAGATAAATTATGGCAATAAGAAAATTACAAATTTGAAAGGAATTCAAAGAATATTTGAGAAATATTCTAATTTGTTTAAGGAAGAACAAAAAAGAGAAAATTTTATAAACAAGATTTAGAAAACTATGCTATACAATATGGTTTAAACAAAATACAAGAGCACCAGAAAAAAAAACTAAACTCAAATATATCAACGATGGAGGTAATTGAATCAATAAAGGAAATGAAATCTGGTAAAGCTCCAGGACCAGATGGTTTCCTCAGCAACATATTATAAAACTCTACAAGAAGAACTTAGCCACAATATTTGTTGTTTAATGATGTAAAACAAAAAGGGATACCAGATTCATGGGCAAAAGCATATATTACACTTATACCAAAAGCAGATAAAGATTAATCTTTTCCACAGAATTACAGACCCATTTCTCTGTTAAATCTGGATTATAAATTATTTGCTGCTATTCTTGCAATAAGATTTAAAATGATACTATAAGACACTATACAAGAGGATCAATTTGGTTTCTTATCCCAAAGGTATATGAAACAAAATATAAGAATAACAACCAACCTAATAGAATATTATGATAAAAACCCAGGAAAGAGGGCAGCATTAATATTTCTTGATCCAGAAAAGGCCTTTGGTGGTGTAAACTGGGATTTCATGGTACAATGAAAGTGATGGACTTTGGTGATCTTTTCATAAACTGATTCAAGAAATTGACAAAACCCATACTGCCCAAATTATAGTGAATGGTGAAAAAAACTAAAGACTGCCAAATTACAAAGGGAACCAGACAAGGCAGTCTGTTAACCCCTTTACTGTTCATTATGACTTTGGACATTTTATTCAATCTGTTCTGTCCAAGAAACCTTCTTGCTCCCTAATATGCAGAAGTATAAATACCTAGGAAGATGGCGGGGTGGAGGAGCTGACCATTGTTCCGTTGCCATGGACCGACCACTACCTGATCAGGTTTAGACTCACTGTGCCTTTCCACCTCCACTGGGGTGGTGGACCCATTAGAATGGTCTGCCCCAGGAGACTTAGGGATCCAAATGGATTCCTGATGGCTCTTGGGGATTTTTCCGCCTCCTCAGTAAGTGACCCTGTCAAGGCTCTTGTCTCTCTCTGGGACAGGGAGATGGCAAGGGCTATTGACACGAGCGCTCCAGAACGCCCCCTCTCGAGTAAACGAGCTAAACCAGCTCCTTGGTTTACTGAGGAGCTGGCAGCGGTGAAGCGAAAAAAGAGGAGGCTAGAGTGCGTGTGGCATTGGAAGCGGAGCAGATCAGCCTGAGCGTGGCTGGTTTCATATCTTAGAACTTATTATTCGACAACAAAGGCAGCTCAGAATACATTGCGGCTAAAATTGCCTCCGCTAAGAACCGTCCAGCGGAACTGTTCTGAGTTGTCAAAAGACTATTAAATTCGCCGCAAAGCGAGATTCTAGTTGACTCGGCGGACCGCTATGAAGAGTTTTCTCGGTTCTTTGTTTTCTGCTGCTCCAGAGAACAGGACCCGGTACAATGGATGCAAGCTCCAGGAAAAGAGATTCCACCTCAACATTAGGAGGAACTTCCTGAGAGTAAGGGCTCTTCGACAGTGGAACACACTCCCTTGGAGTGTGGTGGAGTCTCCTTCCTTAGAGGTCTTTAAGCAGAGGCTGGATGGCCATCTGTCAGGAATGCTTTGATGGAGAGTTCCTGCATGGCAGGGGGTTGGACTGGATGGCCCTTGTGGTCTCTTCCAACTCTGTGATTCTATGATTCTATGAAAGCTGCCCTGAACCGTTCCAATTTCGACAACACTTTTACGGCAGTCTCTGGAGATGTGACTCGAGAAGCTGCTTGTCCAGTTTTGATGGATGTGGACAGGATCCTTGGAGAGGCAAGACCCACCACATGCATCCTAGACCCCTGCCCATCCTGGCTGATAAAGGAAGCCAGAGGGGGTTTGGCAGAGTGGGTTAAGATGGTGGTTAACACCTCCCTTTGGGAAGGCAACATTCCAGGCAGCTTAAAACAAGCTGTTATAAAACCGCTGTTGAAAAAACCTTCACTAGACTCCACTCAATTAGTCAACTATCGACCAGTTTCCAATCTTCCTTTTTTGGGCAAAGTCATGGAACGTGTGGTGGCCTCGCAACTCCAGGGATTTCTGGTAGACACTGATTATCTTGATCCGGCACAGTTTGGCTTTAGGCCGGGACATGGAACAGAAACAGCCTTGGTCGCCTTAGTAGATGATCTACGCCAGGAGCTCGACAGGGGGAGTGTGTCCCTGTTGGTGCTGTTGGACCTCTCAGTGGCTTTCGATACCGTTGACCATGGTATCCTTCTGGGACGCCTCGTAGATATGGGGCTTGGAGGCACTGCTTTGCAGTGGCTCCGATCCTTTCTGGAGGGTCGGTCTAAGAAGGTGTTATTGGGTGACACCTGTTCGACCCCACAGCTGTTGCCCTGTGGAGTCCCTCAGGGTTCAGTACTGTCCCCGATGTTATTTAACATCTACATGAAACCGCTGGGGAGATCATCCGGAGTTTCGGAGTAAGGTGTTATCTGTATGCAGATGATGTCCAGATCTGTCACTCCTTTCCACCTATTACTAAGGAGGTTGTCCAGACCGTGAACCGGTGCTTGGTCGCTGTGTCGGACTGGATGAGGGCTAACAAATTGAAAATTAATCCAGACAAGACAGAGGCCCTCCTAGTCAGTCAAAAGATCGAACAGGGCATAGGGTTACAGCCTGTGCTTGACAGGGTCACACTCCCCCTGAAGGCGTAGGTTCGCAACTTGGGAGTGATCCTGGACTCATCACTGAGCTTGGAACCCCAAGTTTCAGCGGTGGCCAGGGGAGCTTTTGCACAGTTAAGACTTGTGCGGCAGCTGCGCCCGTACCTTGGGAAGTCTGATCTGGCGACGGTGGTCCACGCTCTGGTCACATCTTGAATAGATTACTGCAACACACTCTGTGTGGGGCTGCCTTTGAAGACGGTTCAGAAACATCAACTAGTCCAAAGGATGGCAGCCAGACTAATAACTGGAGCTTCATACAGGGAGCATACTACCCCCTCTGTTATGTCAGCTCCACCGGCTACCAGTCCATTTCCGAGCTCAATTCAAAGTGCTGGTTTTGACCTTTAAAGCTCTATCCGATTCTGGCCCGGCTTACTTGTCTGAACGCATCTGCCCCTACGTCCTTCCTCGTAACTTAAGATCTTCCGGGGAGACGCTGCTGTCGCTCCCACCAGCTTCGCAATTGCGGCTGGCGGGGGCGAGAAACAGGGCTTTCTCGGCAGTGGCCCCCCACCTGTGGAATGCACTTCCGAGTGAGATACGATCAACCCCATCCCTCCTGGCCTTTAGGAAGAAAGTAAAATAATGGTTGTGGGACCAGACTTTTGCACATTAATGTAATGCAGCACTTCACTGGGACTGGCTAACATTGATGGTCATAAGAACACGGGTTACCGCTTTGGGATATGGAAGGATCATATATTGAGATCTTAAACTGATTGTTAATTATTGTTGATTGTGCTTGTTTTAACTTGCTGTATTTATGTTTTAAATTGTATACTGCCAGCATCTAATGATTACCTTGTAAGTCGCTCTGAGTCCCCCCTCGGGGGTTGAGAAGAGCGGGTTAGAAATACTGTAAATAAATAAATAAATAGGCCTTCAGCTGCTGGACCTTCTCTTCCAACAGGGCTACCAATTTCATAGAATCATAGAATCATAGAATCATAGAGTTGGAAGAGACCACAAGGGCCATCCAGTCCAACCCCCTGCCATGCAGGAACTCCAAGTCAAAGCATCCCTGACAGATGGCCATCCAGCCTCTGCTTAAAGACCCCTAAGGACGGAGACTCCACTACACTCCGAGGGAGTGTGTTCCACTGTCGAACAGCCCTTACTGTCAGGAAGTTCCTCCTAATGTTGAGGTGGAATCTCTTTTCCTGCAGTTTGCATCCATTGTTCCGCGTTCTAGTCTCTGCAGCAGCAGAAAACAAGCTTGCTCCCTCCTCAATATGACATCCCTTCAAATATTTAAACAGGGCTATCATATCACCTCTTAACCTTCTCTTCTCCAGGCTAAACATCCCTAGTTCCCTAAGGCGTTCTTCATAGGGCAAGGTTTCCAGACCCTTCACCATCTTAGTTGCCCTCCTTTGGACATGCTCCAGTTTCTCCACATCTTTTTTGAAATGTGGTGCCCAGAACTGGACACAGTATTCCAGGTGGGGCCTGACCAAAGCAGAATAGAGTGGCACTATAACTTCCCTTGATCTAGAAACTATACTTCTATTGATGCAGCCTAAAATTGCATTGGCTTTTTTAGCTACCGCATCACATTGTTGACTCATGTTCAGCTTATGGTCTACTTGGACTCCTAGATCCCTTTCACATGTGGTCTCATTCAGCCAGGTGTCCCCCATCCTATATCTGTGCATTTCATTTTTCCGCCCTACGTGCAGAACCTTACATTTCTCCGCATTGAATTTCATTTTGTTAGCACTGGCCCAGCTTTCTAGTCTATTCAGGTCATTTTGAATTTTGATCCTGTCCTCTGGGGTATTAGCTACTCCTCCCAGTTTAGTGTCATCTGCAAATTTGATAAGTATGCCCCCAATTCTGTCATCCAAATCGTTAATAAAGATGTTGAATAGCACTGGGCCCAGGACAGAACCCTGTGGGACCCCACTGGTCACTTCTCTCCAGGATGCAAAGGAGCCATTGTTGAGCACCCTTTGAGTTCGGCCAGTCAACCAATTACAAATCCATGTAACTGTTAACTTGTCTATCCCACATTTTGCGAGCTTCTTTGCAAGAATGTCATGGGGAACCTTGTCAAAGGCCTTACTGAAATCGAGGTATACTATATCCACAGCATTCCCTTCATCTACCAAGCTGGTAATTTTATCAAAAAAAGAGATCAGGTTCGTTTGGCATGACTTGTTTCTCTGAAACCCATGTTGGCTTTTTGTGATTATGGCATTGGCCTCTAAGTGTTCACAGACTCTCTGCTTAATGATCTGCTCTAGAACCTTTCCTGGAATTGATGTCAGACTAACTGGACGATAATTGTTGGGATCCTCTTTTTTTCCCTTTTTGAAGATGGGGACAACGTTTGCCCTCCTCCAGTCTGCTGGGACTTCTCCTGTTCTCCAAGAGTTCTCAAAGATTATTGCCAATGGCTCCGATATTACATTTGCCAGTTCTTTTAATACTCTAGGATGTAGTTCATCTGGTCCTGGAGATTTATATTCATTTAGGTTAACCAGGTATTCCTGTACTACCTCTTTACTTATTCTGTGCTGAATTTCCTCTATTCTGTCTCCTGTTCCATTATCCTTAGGTTGAGCACACTTTGCCTTTTCTGAGAAGACTGAAGCAAAGAAGGTGTTGAGTAATTCTGCCTTTTCTCTGTCCCCTGTTAGCATTTTGCCATCTTCTGCACGCAGTGGCCCCACTGTTTCCTTCTTCTTCCTTTTGCTGCGGACATATCCAAAAAAGCCCTTTTTATTGTTCTTAACCTCTCTAGCAAGCCTGAGTTCATTCTGCGCTTTAGCTTTTCTGACTTTATCCCTACAAGTGCTGGCTATTTGTTTGAATTCCTCTTTCGTGATTTCTCCATTTTTCCATTTCTTATACATGTTCCGTTTAAAACTTAGCTCAGTTGAAAGTTCATTAGTCATCCATACTGGCTTCTTGAGACATCTTCCATTTTTCTTCCTCATTGGAACTGTTTGAAATTGTGCCTTCAATATCTCCCTTTTGAGAAACTCCCATCCGTCTTGAACTCCCTTTTCTTTTAGTATTCCTGACCATGGGATCACTCCCAGTATTTCTCTAAGTTTATTGAAATTAGCTCTCCTAAAGTCTAGAGTGCGTGTCTGACTATGCCTAGCTTCTCCCTTCCACTGTATTACAAACTCCAGGAGAACATGGTCACTTCCACCTAAGGATCCAACCACTTGCACCCCATCAACTAGGTCTTCCCTGTTGGTTAAGATCAGATCTAAAATGGCTGATCCCCTTGTTGCCTCTTCCACCTTTTGGACAATGAAATTGTCTTCCAGGCAAGTGAGGAATTTGCTAGACTTTGAGGATTTGGCTGAGTTTGACTTCCAGCAAATATCAGGATAGTTGAAGTCACCCATCACTACTACATCTCTCTTTTCTGAGTATGTAATTATCTGTTCTAGAAAGGCATCATCCAATTCCTCTGCCTGAGTCGGGGGTCTGTAGTAGACTCCCACAGTAACATCCCTGTTATTTCCCTCTCCTTTAATTTTTATCCAGATGCTCTCCACCTGGCTTCCAGTATTGACTTCCTGGATCTCTTCACTGGTGTAAATATCCCTGACATATAACGCTATTCCTCCTCCTTTCCTGTTTGGCCTGTTTCTCTTAAAAAGGTTATACCCCTCTATTTCTACATTCCAATCATGAGACTCATCCCACCAGGTTTCAGTGATGCCTAATATATCATATTTCCCTTGTTGTGCTAGGAGTTCAAGTTCATCCTGCTTATTTCCCATGCTCTGCGCATTAGTGTAGAGACATCTAAGAACATGTGTTCCCTTTACTTGCTGCCTGTGCAAATTTTTTTGCTTCCCACTGTTGGGTCCTTGCACTGTTTGCCTTGTTCCCTCTATGCCACTTGGACTATTCTCTCCATCCCTTTTGCCTTCCAGTATAATGTCTCCCTCCCCCACATAACTCAGTTTAAAGCCCTCCTGATCAGATTCTTCAGACTGTTGGCAAAAACGTTTTTGCCAACTGGCGTGAGATGCAGTCCATCCCTTGCCAGAAGTCCCTCCTCATGGAACCGCAGCCCATGATCCAAGAATCCAAACTGTTCTTGGCGGCACCATCTACGGAGCCAGTTATTCACCTCTGCTATTTTCCTCTCCCTTCCTGGACCATGCCCTTCTACCGGGAGAAGAAATGAGATGACAACCTGTGCATCCATCTCTTTCAGCTTCCTTCCCAGAGCCTCATAATCCCTTTTGATATTCTGAAGGCTGTGCCTTGCAGTATCATTGGTTCCCACATGAACCAAAAGAAGGGGGTATTCATCAGTATGCTTGACAAGTCTTGTCAGCCTCTCTGTCACATGATGGATCTTTGCCCCGGGGAGACAACACACCTCCCGAGACATCTTGTCAGGCCCACAAACCACTGCTTCAGTACCCCTCAGCAAGGAGTCCCCCACCACGACCACGCGCCTCCTCCGAGACTTAGCAGTGTCTGTTCCCTTTCGTGATACTCTCAGGCTCCCCTGCTCTGTCCCCGATGTCTGTCCCTGCTGCTTTTCCTCATCATCTCTGACAACAGAGAGAGATTCAAAGCGATTCTGTAGCTGCAAGCTGCTCACAGAACGTTCCCTGGTTTCCTTACTTCTGTGTGTGACCTTCCTCCAAGCATCTACCTCTGTTGTATGTGGAGTGACCTCCTCCGCCCCAACAACTTCCTCTGTCTGTTTCCCACCCAAAACATTCTGGTCTGATCTGTTCAGGAGAATCTCCTGCTCTCTATGATGCTGGAGTGCAGATATCTGCTCCTCTAGCTGCTGTACTTTCTCTTCCAAGAGGGCTACCAACTTGCACTTGGGGCAGGTGTAGTTCCCCACCTCTGTAGGCAAGAAGACAAACATCCCACAGGTGTTGCAGGTGACTGCAGCAGGGCCTTCAGTGTCCATACTGAGAAGTCTTAAGGAGGCACTGAAACAAGACTGTGGGCTTCCCTTGCTAGACTTGGCCTTTATTCTCAAGCTCTGTCACTGAGTTCAAGTCACGGGGCCTATAGTTAGGTGGAGAGAGCTCCTGGCTAAAAGCTCCTTCCAAAGGCAAGTCTCTGATTCACTTCCTCTGATGCTTCAGGCCGGCTCCTCTTCTATTCTCTAAAAACCTCCTTGACTAGATAAAAAAATAAATAAATTTGTACTTGGTGCAAATGAAGTTCCTCACATCCCTAGGTGAGAAGACAAACATCCCACAAGTGTTGCAGGTGACTTCAGCAGCTCCCTCACTGTTCATCCTCTGAGGTCTTATGAAGGCTCTGAAACAGGACTGTGACCATCCCCCTCAAAAACTGCATATTAAACATCCTTTGAATATCAAAGTCGGAAGAGGATTCGAAAACAGTAGGCAGATTCAAATTAGGGATAAGAAACAAAACAGATGAGCGTCTGATAGCTTTTGACACTATCGACCATTCCATCCTTTTGGATTGGCTGAGGGAGCTAGGGATTGGAGGCACTGGGCTTTGGTGGTTTTGGTCCTTCCTTTCCGGCAGATCCCAAAGGGTGAGGCTCAGGGACAGTTACTCTTCCAAAATCGAGCTTAATTGTGGTGTCCCTCAGGGTTCCATCCTGTCCCCGATGCTATTCAGTATCTACATGAAGCCGCTGAGTGAGATCATTCGGAGGCATGGAGCTCAGTGTCTCCAGTACACTGATGACACTCAGATATACTAATCCATGACTAGATCGTCTGCTCAGACTTCTGATGGCATCTCTCCTCTCAGTGACTGTCTTGCGGCGGTAATGGATTGGATGAGGGAAAACAGATTGAAGCTTAATCCAGATAAAACAAAGATACTAACAGCCACAGGCCTAAAACAAGGTTTGGGAATACAACTTCCAGTCCTAGATGGAGTCACACTCTCCTCGAAGGGCTCTGTTTGCAGTCTGGGGGTACTCCTAGATTCGTCGCTTCACATGACTAATCAGGTGAATGCGGCGGTCAGTAGTGCTTGTTATCAACTTCAGCTGATACACCAGCAGTGCCCTTTCCTGGAAGCCGAGGATCTTGAAACCGTAGTACACCTGCTGGTAACCTTATGTTTGGACTACTGTAATGCATTCTACATGGGGCTACCCTTGTGCCTAACCCGGAAGTCGAGGATCTTGAAACCATAGTACACATGCTGGTAACCTTACATTTGGACTACTGTAATGCATTCTACATGGGGCTACCCTTGTGCCTAACCCGGAAGCTACAACTGGTCCAAAATATGGCATCCAGGCTTGTTACGGGAACATCTAGGAGAGAGCACATAACACCAGTGCTTAAGTCTCTCCACTGGCTGCCAATTAGTTTCCGGGCGCAGTACAAGATGTTGGTTTTAACCTTTAAGGCCCTACATGGCTTGGGTCCACCCTATTTTAGGGACCGCCTCTTCTCGTATACCCCCCCATCCCCGCACACTTCGGTCCTCTGGTAGTAACATGCTACAGCCCATGAAGACCAGGCTGTCGCAGACCTCCCAGAAGGCCTTTTCAGCTATTGCCCCCAAGCTGTGGAATGGCCTGCCGGATGAGATGTGTCTTATTGTATCCTTTGATGGCTTCAAAAAAGCCTTAAAGACACATCTCTTACAGCAGGCCTTCCCAGATAATGCTTAATACTCCCTGGCTCCCAACTTAAGGCCCAAAGTCTCTCCAGCTTCTCTCCCCCCCCCTCCATTATTTTAGCCTTTACCCATACTGCTCAAGAATCTTTAGGCTGAGGATATTGTTTTTGTATTTTTGTATTTATGTATTATGCTTTAAAATACATAAATTTTAAATTACATAAAAAAGATTCCACCTCAACATTAGGAGGAACTTCCTGACAGTAAGAGCTGTTCGACAGTGGAACACACTCCCTCGGAGGGTGATGGAGTCTCCTTCCTTGGAGGTTTTTAAGCAGAGGCTGGATGGCCATCTGTCAGGTATGCTTTGATTGGGAGTTCCTGCATGGCAGGGGGTTGGACTGGATGGCCCTTGTGGTCTCTTTCAACTCTAAATTTCTATGATTCTATGATTCATTGCTAATTTAAATGTTATTTTAAGGATTGGGATGTTGGGATTGGCTTGTTTCAATTTTAACTGCTAATGTTTTAATTTTGTTGTACCCCACCCCGATTGCCTGTTCAGAGGGGTGGGCTATAAATAATACTAATGCTAATTATATTATTATTTTTTGAAGCTAATGCATTTTTCACCCAACCAGAAAGAAGGTTATGCACATGGACATCACCAGATAGCTAATACAAAAAACAAATATATAATTGGAAGCAAAAGATGATGAAACTCCATACTGGTGGCCAAGACAAGACAAGGTGCCAATTGTGGTACAGATCACAAATTTCTCATACCAAAAATAAAAGTAAAACTGAAGAGAAAAGCAAAACTAGTGATTATCCCAAAATGTAATCTTAACAGTACCGCCCCCAAATTAATTAACAATGTAAGGAACAGATTTGCACTACAAAGCATAATTGATAACTAGAAGTGCTTTGGTTTGAAGCCAAGGGTATAATAAAACAAGAATGCAGACAGACACTTTCAATGGGCTAAAAGGAGAAGAACCATAGATGACAGATAAAACGTTAGACGCAATAAAGGAAAGATGAGAAGCAAAATTAAAAGGAGATAGAAACAAGCTAAGAACCATTAATTCAACAGTGTAGTGCATAAAGTTAAAGAAAACTACTACAGTGAGCTGTGCAGAGAAATAGAAGATTACACAAAAAGAGGAGAATGAGAGACCTATTCCAAGATCAAGGAATACAAGATCAGGGAAATCAAAGGAACATTCAAACCAAGGACTGGGACACTCTTATGATAATCAAAATTACACAATTCAAGACCAGGAATGAATTTAAAAAAATGGTGGATGCAATACACAGAAGAGCTGTATAAAAATATGACAGAATTAAGGATACATGTAATGAAGAGTCATATGAAGATGAACCCAAAATTCTAAAAAATGATGTAGAAGCTGCAATAAGAGAAATGGCAAAAAACAAGTTACCTGGAACAGATGATATTCCAATTGAGCAGCTGCAATCCACACTGACAGAGTCAACTCTTGTCAGAATCCTTGTAGTATTCTTCCAGATATGAGTTAGTAGGTGTAGTTGGGGATGATGGTACATAGTTAGCTGCTAGATAGAGAGGAGGAGTGCATAACGGTGCCAGGAGGATTTATCAGTTGACCTTGGTGCTGCTCAGCTCTAAGCTTGGAATGCAGTAGTTTCTGGTGGGAAGCGTTCAGAAGGGGGGTGATAAGGTGGAAAACGAAACCTATGGAAAAATACTGGAATAGGCTTTTCGCGGGCTTTTGTGAGAAGGGGGGAGGTGTGGGCCTTTGGAAGATATAGGGGTGCTGGGCGGGGAGTGGTCAGTCTCAGCTAAGAAGCTGAATGGTGTGGTTTTGCTGATCCTGGAGCATCAATAAAGTTCTGTTTATTCTACATAAAGCTGACTGGTTGATTGTCTAGGGTTCTGGACCCCTGTTCTGACAGCTGAGACTCTCCAAACCATCAACTCTTCTCTGAAGCAATGCAGGAGCAGGAGACTTCAGAGGAGCCTTCCACAACTCGGACAGCGGAGGCGGCGGAGGAGGCCAAGGCCTTGGCAGCGGGGGCAGGCGTGTTACCAAAGGCCACGAGACCCCCAGTGCTACAGACTCTGGTGAGCGGAGGACAGTGGTTTGGACAACCAGTGGCTCCGATGCGGACAAGAGAACGGAGGAGGGCCACTCGGTGGTCGGATTGGGACACGGGTCTCACGCAGCCCCTGAGAGTACAAACGGGCGAGGAGGCAGAGCTGGGCGAGCAAATGGCCTACCTTCGGGCCGATGTGGATATATTGCATGACCTCATGAAGGAACTGCTGGCTGCACACAAGGGACGCCCGGACGGGACGAGAGAGGGGCGAGAGGCTGACGTCGCGGCGGTTGCACCAGCGGTCCTAGTACAGGACGAGGCACCGCCACCGGACCAGCAGGTAGTTCGCCCGGCACCAGACCGTCAGGTAGACCCACAGGCCCGGAAGTTGGGGGTTAAGTTTGACGGGGACCCCCAGACCCTCCCCTATTTCTTGTCCCAGGTGGCTGACCACATGGATGAATGGGGGCCTACCTTTCCCTCAGAAGCGGCGAAGGTGAAGTGTGTGGCTAGGCACCTCAAAGGGGAGGCAGCCAACTGGCTGGTACAGCTGTACGATTGCCAAGCAGCCGAGCTGCGAAATCTGGCGGACTTTATGAGAGCCCTGAGAGCCAGATTCGAAGACCCGTTCAGGGCTGCCATCGCCCTGGCCAGTCTGAAGGCCCTAGACCAGGGCACCAGATCCGTCTCCGAGTACGCTATGGAGTTTCGGAGATTGATTGCCCAAGTGCCAGACTGCACCGAGGGGATGAAGATCCAATATTTTAAGGAGGGACTGCGTCCCGACATTGTGAACAGGGCACTTAACCTGGGCAACCCCCCTACGGCTATGGAGTGGATTCGGTTGGCTGGAGAGGCAGAGGCAGTGCTGCACGAGATTCGGATGCTAACCCAGTGGAGGAATAAAGGGGGCAAGGGAAGAGAAACCCAAATCGTTGGGGAGAGAGGCAAAGGCAAGGTTGGGCCGACCGCCGGGGAAGAGAGAGAGCGACGCCGCCGGCTGGGGTTGTGCCTGGGCTGCGGGCGCAAAGGCCACCTGGTCGCCAGCTGCCCAGATCGTATCCCGGAGAAGAAAATGTCCCCCTCCGCGCTTCCTCCAGCGCGGACTCCCAAGAAAGGGAAGGGGAAGGAAACGGTGAAAAGCTACGTCGATCGCGGGTTTCAAGTGGTGACGGAGGCTGAGGAGGAGGTCTGGACCCACGACGACAATGCCGATGGAGAGGAGCCGGCTTTAAACTCCCCGAGCCTGCCTTATAAAGCGGCCAGAGGCAGGCTGGGAGTGGGGACGGCCGCAAACCTATGGTGAGTGGGGGCATTCCCCTCTATACTTTGACGGTGACTTTGGTGGTGGGACGGGGGCAGAGAGCTATGACCCTAACCGCGGCAGTGGACTCAGGTTGCACTAGGTGCTTAGTCAACCCAGAGGTGGTGAAAAGACTGGGCATAAAAACCCAAAACCTGCAGGACCCCATCCCTTTCTCCCAGATGGATGGCAGCTTGATGGGGGGGCAAGCTTTGAAGGAGCGAACCACCACAGTGTGGCTGGGAATAGCAGACCACTGGGAACGGATTCAGTTGGTAGTGGGACCCACGTATCATTATCACATCATGCTGGGGATCGATTGGCTACATCACCATAACCCCCACACTAAGTGGAGGCAGAGACTATTAATTTTTGATGACCCAGGCTGCCAGGGCCACCAATTGGACCCCACTGTCAAAGTTACTCCAATGCAACAGTCGGTGAGGATACCCCGACCCCAGGCGAGCGAGGCTGCCACTCACTTAGAGCCGGTGAACTGGGGGGGGGGACGAAGGTGCAGTGGAACTGGGTGGCAGCTCAGAGGAGGCAGTGGCTTCAAACCCGGACTGTTATGAAGATCTTAAGGAGGTGTTTGAATCTAAAGAGAGTGACCTGCTGCCACCGCACCGAGAGACGGACTGTGCCATTGAGATAGAGCCCGGTGCGCCCCTGCCTAAGCCAAAACTGTACCCCATGACCCCCCGGGAGTTATCCACACTTAAGGATTTTATTGAAAAGAACTTGGCGAGAGGATTCATTAGACCATCCACCTCCACTTTTGCCGCACCAGTGTTCTTTCGGGAGAAGAAAGATGGAACGCTGCGGCTGGTCACGGACTATCGAAACCTAAATGGGATTTGTAGCACCAATAAGTACCCTCTGCCTTTAATGAAGGACATGCTGGGTCGGTTGGCCACGGGCAAGGTGTTTACCAAACTAGACTTGAGGGACGCTTATTATAGGGTACGGATTAAAGAGGGGGATGAACATAAGACTGCATTTAATTGCCCTCTAGGGGCCTATGAGTATCTGGTCCTCCCCTTTGGACTAGCGGGAGCCCCCGGGGTCTTCATGAGACTCATAAACGAGGTACTGCACGACTTGCTGTTTGAAGGGGTGCTGGTATACTTGGACGATGTTCTAATTTACTCTCAGGACCTGGAGAGCCATGTGCCACTGGTGCGAGAGGTGTTGCAGCGACTGCTTGATAACCAGCTATACGTAAAATTGTCTAAATGCCACTTCCATACTGACAAATTGGATTTTTTAGGGTATCGGGTGTCGGCCCAGGGGATTGAAATGGACCCACAGAAAGTGCACACTGTTTTGAGCTGGGCCCCCCCTAAGACCCGAAAACAAGTACAAAAGTTTCTGGGCTTTGCCAATTTCTACAGGCAGTTCATCCCGGACTTTGCTAGAATAGCACTGCCAATAACGGATCTTTTGAAAACCAAAACCCAGGAGGGAGGGGGCAAGGGCAAGGAGGTTAATGAAAAGAAACAGCCCAAACCCTCTACCCCGATTCACTGGACGGATCAATGCCAGAGAGCATTTGAGCAGTTGAAGCTCTTGTTTAGTGCAGAACCCATTTTACTTCACCCTGACCCCGACAAGCCGTTTGTCATTCAGGTGGACGCGAGCGACCACGCAGTAGGGGCCGTGTTGCTACAGAAGGACAATAATGGGCTGTTGAGGCCTTGTGCCTACTTGTCTCGCAAATTCCAAAAGGGGGAGCTGGGGTGGCCCACTTGGGAAAAGGAAGCATTTGCGGTTAAGCATGCTCTGGACAGTTGGAGACAGTTTTTAGAGGGGGCACCTCACCCTTTTGAAGTTTGGACGGACCATCGTAATCTAGAGGCCCTGCAAACTCCCCGAAAGCTAACTCCCAAACAGAGGAGGTGGGCTAAGGACTTTTACAAGTACAAATTCAAACTAAAGTTCCTCCCAGGAAGACAAAACATTTTAGCTGATGCCTTATCCAGGCTCCCCCAGCATATGGGGAAAGAGCAAGTTCCTCTGCAAGCCATTTTCTCCCCTGAACAGTTGGGACTAGCTGTAGTGACTCGTAGCCAGGCTAAGCAGAAACCGGTCGACCCTTTGCTCCAACTGGATGGGCTGCTACAAAAGATAAAAGGGGAAGCCGGGCAAGATGAGTGGCTTCAGCAGCACAGAGATCGGTTGGTTTTGAACTCACAAGGGTTGTGGACCAAGGGCTCTCAAATTTATGTCCCTGCATCAATACGGCCTGAGGTTCTTAAATTGTGCCATGATTCGAAGGCAGCAGGTCATTGGGGATATTTAAAGACTTGGCACAAGGTTCGGAAAACTTACTGGTGGGAGGGGGTGAGAGCTGAGGTGGAAGAATATGTGAAGAGCTGTCCGGTGTGTGCCCGTGCCAAACCAATCATCGGCAAGCCCAGGGGGCTTCTACAGCCGCTGCCCACTCCTGGGGGACCATGGAAACACATTGCCATGGACTTTATCAGCAATCTGCCTGAGAGCAAGGGGAGAAACACTATTTGGGTGGTTGTGGACCTTTTTTCAAAACAAGCGCACTATGTAGCCTGCAAGGGGATGCCTAGTGCTACTAGGCTTGCTGACCTGTTCATAGCCCACATTTATAAGTATCATGGGTTGCCAGACAAGATTGTGAGTGACAGGGGTAGCACCTTCACTTCAACCTTTTGGAAGGTGCTGCAAAGAAAATTGGGGGTAGAAGTGGCCCTGAGCACCTCCTGGCACCCCCAATCTGACGGGCAATGTGAAAAAACGAACCAGGCTCTCGAGAAATACCTCCGATGTTACACTAATTATTTGCAGGATGATTTGTATGACTTATTGCCCCATGCTGAAGTGGCGTTTAACAGTTCGGTACACCGGAGCACTGGTAAATCGCCTTTTGAGATTGTCTATGGATATGAACTCAGGACCCTCCCGGCCTTACCAGCCGACCCTTCGGACCCGGTGACTGTGACTCAATGGGTGCAGAGGGTCCAGGCTGCTTGGTCCCAGGTTGCCAAGGCTTTAGAGGTGGCTAAAACAGACTATAAGAGACATGCTGATCGCAAGAGATCTGTGGGGTGGGATATCAAACCTGGGGATTGGGTGTTTTTGTCCACGAAGAACCTGAAATCTAGGCACCCGTCTAAGAAACTGGGACCCAAATTCATAGGGCCTTTCCTGGTGAAAAGACTAGTCAATGATGTGACGGCGGAATTGGACTTGCTTAAATCATGTAGACATTTACACCCTGTATTTCATTTTAGCTTGCTGAAACCGGACCGAAGCACAGGACGATGGAGACAAGACAAGGAACCACCCCTGCCCATGATGGTTGAGGGGGAACAGCATTTTGAAGTTGCTAGAATCTTGGACTCTAGAATGTACAGAAACAAGCTGCAGTACCTGATTCGCTGGAAACATTTTTCAGCGGATCATGATGAATGGGTGTTCGCTAAGCATGTTAAAGCCCCTGAATTGATTGCTAAGTTTCATCGGATGTATCCTGACAAACCTAGACAATATTTTGTTGCCTTTTCTGTTTCCTTTCATGTCCTGTTTCCTTTTTACATATGTAGGGGGGGGTCTTCTTTTTGGGGGGCTGACTGTCAGAATCCTTGTAGTATTCTTCCAGATATGAGTTAGTAGGTGTAGTTGGGGATGATGGTACATAGTTAGCTGCTAGATAGAGAGGAGGAGTGCATAACGGTGCCAGGAGGATTTATCAGTTGACCTTGGTGCTGCTCAGCTCTAAGCTTGGAATGCAGTAGTTTCTGGTGGGAAGCGTTCAGAAGGGGGGTGATAAGGTGGAAAACGAAACCTATGGAAAAATACTGGAATAGGCTTTTTGCGGGCTTTTGGGGGAAGGGGGGAGGTGTGGGCCTTTGGAAGATATAGGGGTGCTGGGCGGGGACTGGTCAGTCTCAGCTAAGAAGCTGAATGGTGTGGTTTTGCTGATCCTGGAGCATCAATAAAGTTCTGTTTATTCTACATAAAGCTGACTGGTTGATTGTCTAGGGTTCTGGACCCCTGTTCTGACAACTCTAATATATGTCAACAGTTACGGAAAACAAAACGATGGCAGACTGGATACAATCAATATACATCCCCATACACAAAAAAGGAGACACAAAAGATTGCAGCAACTGTAGAACCATAGCACTAATCTAATATCCCATGCAAGCAAAATTATGCTCAAAATTCTACAACATAGACTCCAACCATACATGCAGAGAGAAATCATAGAGTTCAGGAAAGGAAGAGGCACTAGGGCCCACACTGCAAACATACGATGCATTATGGGGTGCACTAGGGAGGTCCAAAAAAAAAAATCAGCATGTGCTTTATAGACTATAGCAAAGCCTTTGACTGAATAAATAATGAAAGGCTATGGAATGCCCTTAAAGACATGGTAGTGCCAATACATCTGATAGTCTTGATGAGGAATCTGTACTCAGGACAAGAGGCTACAGTCAGAACAGTACATGGAGAAACAGGATGGTTCTCAATTGGCAAAAGAGTTGGACAAGGCTGCATCCTGTCACCCTACCTGCTCAACTTATATTCAGAACATATTGTAAGAAAGGCAGGCTTGGACACAGAAGAAGTAGGAGTGAAAATAGGAGGAAGGAATATCAACAATCTGAGATACAGATGACACCATAATACTAGCAGAAAATCTCAAGGACCTGAAACAACTACTAAGAAGTATTCAAGAAGAAAGTGCAAAGGCAGGCCTATTGTTGAACATAAAGAAAACAACAACAACAACAAAAAAAGACCACAGACAACCTACACAAATTTGAATTGGACAATGAAGAAATAGTAAAAGAATTATCATACGTGAGATCAAACATTGATAGAAATGAAGCCAGGAAATCAGAAGAAGATTAAAAATGGGAAGGACAGCTATGAAAGAGCTAGAGAAGATCCTAAAATGCAAGGATATACAACTAGGTACAAAAGTTAGAATCGTACAAGCCATTATATTCTCTATTGCCATGTATGTTTCTGAGAGCTGGACAGTTAAGGAGGATAGGAGGAAAATCAACTACAGTCGTCCCCCGGGTTACGAAGGTAATCCGTTCCGGATTACCTTTCGTAACCCGGAAGCTTTTGTTTCCTGGGGGACCGCTTTAGCGGACGGACCGCACGGCCGATTTAAAGGGGCCGCGCAGTTTTTTTTTCTTCGTATCCCGGGGGATCTTTAGGATCCCGGGGGATACGTTAGCGGTCCCGCCGGTTTTGTACCCCGGGGTTTTCGTAACCCGGGGTTTTCGTAACCCGGGGGACCACTGTAATTTGAATTGTGGTGCAGGAGAAGAGTGCTAAGGATTCCATGGACAGCTAAAGACAAAGAAATGTGTCCTGGATCAGATCAAGCCAGAAATCTTCCTAGAAGTCAAAATGACAAAACTCAGGTTGTTGTACTTTGGACACATAATGAGAAGGCATGAATCATTGGGAAAAAGGTAATGCTAGGAAAGGTAGAAGGAACTAGAAAGAGAGGAAGGCCACATACAAGATGGACTCTATTAAAAAGAGATCACGAGTATGAGTTTGCAGGATTTGAGCAGAGAAGTGGGTTTTAGAGATATCTCATCAGCATGACTTCCATGGGTCAAGATCAACTCAAGGGCAGTTAACAACAACAACAAAACTACTTGCTTTACTGCTCCACTTTCATGCTTCGAGTTTAAATCTCAAGTTTAAATTAAAAACAATGCAACAGAAAGAAACAGAGAAATAAGCCAAATAAAGGGCTCTTGATCTCAGAGAGACTAAAGTGTATTTGTTTTAGGACTGCAGTAATTTCTTATCACACTCATTTTTACCAGCATCAGTGGGATAGCTGGGGATAGATGGGTTTCTCTTTTTGTGTCTACTTGGTCGGGAATATTTTTTGCCTGTTCAGGCTCACCCCTCCCTTTTTTCCAGCCTGTTAAAAAAGCCTTTCATTCCGACAGCTGCTTGCAAACGAAACAAAACATAATAATATAATAACTTTATTTTTGTATCTCGCCTTTTTGCCTGGGCAATCAAGGTGGCTTACAGGGAATGAAATAGATTTGAATAAAACATTATCTGGATAAAAAGATAGATCCCCCCTTAACAGAGAATTAAACAACAACAACAACAAAAGCAAGCCCACACCAAACGTATGCACACAGCCACCATGAGAGCAGCGGGTGCTGGTGCCATAATCCCCCTCCTTCTCCTCCTCCTTCTCCAGTGCCAAACTTACTCTGTTCCCAGGCCCCTTCTTCTTTTCTTGATACTCACAACCCCTATTCCCATGCACACTGTCTCTAAGCAAGCCACCACTTTTCACCCCTTACTGTGTTGGGACAGAAGCTTTAATGCAATTAAAAAGGACCCACTCAAAGGCAGCCTGGGCCCTTCCACTTGAGAGATACACATATACCCTTTCTACCTCTGCTTTGCTCCTCCCTTAGACACCTATAAAAATGCCACCCACTCACCAAACTCAGAGAGAGGAGGGGGGGGCAAATGGGTACCAGTCACAACCCGCAAAAGGAGCAGCCACACACACAACGACAACAAGAACAACAACACACTCTAACCCTATGTAGGCCCACTTCCAGGTTTAAGCCACCTTTGGACTTTTTCTCTCACTCCCCTCCTCTATTCACACAAGGGACATAATAGTGAATAATAATAGTTGAAACCAACTCTCCTACCGATGAACAGCTACTAAACCCTCTTAGAACCATAAACTTGCGCTCATCAACAAAACTGGGGGGGGGGGGGAGGGAGAAGAGACCCACCAGTGCAACTTCTCTGCAGGGAGAAGGGGGAAGAAAAGGGGTTGCTTTTAAGGAGGAAAGAAAAAAAATAAAGGGAGGAAAATCAGAGTGAGTTCAATTTTTTTCTGAGGCTCCTTGTTGCTGCTGCTGCTGCGGTTGTCTGTCAAAATAAATTGGCGTTTTAAGAAGACAACAACAACATTTCTTATCTTTTCTTTTGAAGCTGCCTTAGGAAGTAAAGTCTTGCAAATGGAGAATGAGGGATTTTGAGGGGAATAAGATATAGACATAGGAAAAGGGAGGGAGAGGGAAAATTGGAGGAGGAAGCGACGGCTGCAGCAGCAACAAGAATATGAGGAAAGACGTGTGTGTGGACTTCCGGTGGGAGGGGCTTTGCAGGAGGATGCAAGTTAGGACTACTCCTAACGGCTCCTCCACAACTACGGTTCTTGGAGGAACGTGGACACTATCTACCTGTCCATACTCTCTGTGAAGAGGGGGTATACAGTGAAGTTCATTGAGGGCCCTTAGAAGTGAGTCTTTGCTGGAGCTGGATGTTTTGCTCCAAGCGTGAGGCCACTTTGGAGTTTTTTCAGGGCTGAAGAACTTTGCCTCCCCTAGCTGTTACCGTCTGTTTCTGGCGGTAGGCTTTAACCCTCACCTTTCTTTTCCTTGGTGTCAGTAAGAAGGTGAAATACTGGAAGAAAATGAGGTTTTGGAATACCTATCTGTTTTTTTAGTTTTTGGGAAGTAGTAACCTCGGACTTTACTTTTACTTTTTCTGAGTTTTCTTTTTTTTTTTTTTTAAAAAAATCTGTATTGAAAAAAAAAACCCTGAATACATAATATCAAACTAGATCATTGAAACAAAAGAAAGCAAAACATTCTTCTTCATTCCTTCTTAGTTTCACTCCACTCAGGGATATATTAAGTGATAATCAAGAATAAATGGAAAAATAGAAGTAGAAATAGAACAAAAAGACAGAAAGAAGAAAAAGAAATATTATAAATTTAAAAAAAAGAAAAAAGAGAAGAAAAAAAAGAAAACTTCCCTCCTCCCTCCTCTTGTATTACCAAAATAGATATCATATTTACAGCTTAGCTTTACTATTTCTTTAATAAATCACCAATCTTATACATACTCCAACTTGCATAATATTATACTAATATGAGAGGAAACAAAAGAAAAGAAAAATTAGAATGATCACATATTTACAAATAGAAACCTGTTCTAAATCTAAAGAGGTCTTTTCGGGGGTGGGTGGGTGATGCACATACATAGTCTATTCTGTACCAATCATTCTATCTTTACAATATTCAAATAAGGGGTCCCATACTTGATTTTCTTCAATTGGTTTATCCTTCAGGAGGGTAGTGATCTTTTCCATCTCTACAACTTCTAATATTTTAAAAGCCATGTATCTATCATTGGCATCTCTGTGTTTCTCCATGATTGAGCAAGTGTTATTCTTGCCATTGTAATAAAGTACAACAAAGCTTTAAGATTTTGCCTCATTTCCTTCCCATTGACCATATTTAAGAGCAAAAGTTCTGGTTCATATTTAATTTCTATTTGAAGTATCTTCTGCATAATTTTATGAACTTCTTGCCAGTAGGGTTTAATTTTGTTGCACATCCACCACATATGATAGAAAGTGCCTTTCTTTTCATGACATTTCCAACAGAGTCATGGATTGTTTTTGAAGGATTTACTCATCCTCGATGGCATTAAATACCATCTATGGATCATTTTCACTGAGTTTTCTCTGATATCGATACATGCTGTAAAATTCTGATCATTCCCCCAGGCTCTTTCCCACTTTTCGAGATCTATATTATGTCCTATATTCGTTGCCCATTTTATCATATGGGGGGCTTTTTAGATTGGCAGGAAAGTGTGACATGAAGTTGCACTTTCCTTAATGCTTAGCTGCTAGACTGCAAGCTCCAGGTGTGCACTTAAAAGGTACAGGGCAGCTAGACTGAGGAGTTTGGGAACGACTTATCTGAGGTCTTTTCTGTGGCTCAGCAGCTACATGGGAAGCTGTCAGAACACTACAAACACAGGTGGAGCAGCTACATGGGTGGCAATGAACACGGCTTTTAGCTGCGGTGAACCTTTAAAAAATTTTTTCCTTGCCGGCTGCGAACTGCGCAATTCCTCAATGCCCTGCAGGTGTAAAAGCTGGGGTTTACACCATACAGTCAAATTATCATTGCCGGCTGGGAACTGCGCAATTGCGCAGTTCGCAGCCGGCAAACCTGTGCAGTTGCGCAGGACAAATGTATACTTATGAGGAACCATCAACTTATCATTGCGTTTCCTCCACCTTTTAAAACTGTGCCGCTGCACTGGTGCATCATGAATGAACCCCTTTATTTTGTGAATGAATTGACATGTTATCCACAGTAGAATAACAGTAACGGCATCCCAGAGTCCCTCCTGTGCATGTCTAGGGTTCGGATTAGGAGTGGAGCTAGGGTTTGGGAGCTTTAAAAAACTTCGCGGATAAACCCCAGCTTTTACACCTGCAGGGCAGTGAGCGTTTTAATTAGAAGCGAATTTTAATTTCTTTTCTAATTGTTCCTTTAACATTCTTAGTTCTTTTTGTACTTTTTCATCTTATGGTTTTCTATTGTCATTTTTTCTTTCTCCTGTATTTTATCAGATATGTCTTGTACTTCTTTTTATGTTTTCTTTGTTTCTCACTTTTCTTTTTAATTAGGAAACCTCTTATTGCAGCTTTTGATGTGTCCCAGATAGTATTTAAGGTCACTTCTTCCCTCCCTATTTTTGAAAAAATATTTCAGTTGTTCTTTTATCTCTTGGGCAATTGATTCTTCTTTAATTAAATTTTTGTCCATTTTCCAATTATATTACATTCTTGGTTCTTTCGTCTCTAATATTATTTGATTATGAACTGATATTTTATTAGCAATTATCTCCACTTTTTGATGTCCCTCTAAAGCTCCTTTGAAATTAGAAATAGATCTATTCTGGAGGCGGAAGTATGTACATTAGAGAAAAAAGTATGTTCTCTCTCCAATGATCTAATAATATAAGTGCTTCCATCATATCAAAGAAGCTTTGTGGGAGCTTCCATTGTTTTTCATCTATTTTGTTTTGCGATATTCTATCTAGTGCTGGATTTATCACCCCATTCCAATCTTCCATAAATATATGTTGATCATATTTTAAATTTTGATTTTTTTTCATAAGTTTTTAAAATAAAAGTTTGCTTTTTTATTGATTGGTCCATAAATTCCTATTACTAATGTAGCTTTCTCTTTTAGGTTAATTTTTATTGCTATATATCTCCCTTCCTCATCTGAAAATATTTCTTTTGCTTTATATTCATTTTTTACATAAATTATCACTCCATTTTTCTTTCTTTCATTTGTCACTATAAATGCTTGTCCTAGTTTTGGATTTTTAAAGTATTTTTCATCTTGTTTCTTTATTTTAGTCTCCTGAATACAGCATATATCTGTTTTCCCTTTTTCCAATATATGATTTTTTTCCCTTTTATAGGGAGAGTTCATCCCTCTCAAATTCCAGGACACATATTTCATTTCTTATACTTTTTTGTTTATTAAATAATTAAGTTATACACCAGTTATCCTCAGATTTTTTCAGATTTCCATCTTTTCTTCTGTCTCTTTTCTTTCTAATCGATCTTCCTCATTTTCTCCTTGGCTAGTTTTGTCGTCTTCCCCACGTCTTCGCGGTCAGTCTCTCCTCCCATAGCTCCCTCAATCAGGTCTTCATCTTCCTCTGTTTCTTCAAATGCTTTGTTCTTCTGCATACTTTTTTTCTATTTCCTTTCCTTTCTCATTTCCTTTTCTAACCTCTTCTTTGAACCATCTATTATAAAAGCTCCTTGCTTTTTCTATTGAATCAATTTTAATATGTCTTTGTTTCCAAGTAAAAGATATTCCTTCAGTCGGTTCCCATCAGTAGCAGATCTTCTTTATTTGCAACATTTTGGTAAGAGTAGTATAGTCCCTTCTTCGTAATATCTCTCCAGGAATATCTTTAAACAACATAATTTCAGTTCCGTCCATTATCAATTTTTTCTCGTAGTTCGCTTGTATAATTCTGTCTTTAATCCTTTTTCTTGTGAAATAAACGACAATGTCTCTGGGGAGATTCCTGTTTCTGGCTACTGATGAATTCACATGAAAAATCTTGTCCACGTCCATGTCCAGATAATCTTTAGAACACTCAATCAGTTCCACCAAAGCTGGTATCAATTCCTCGTATAAATTTTCATTTTGTCTTTTCTTCAAACCTCTTACCTTAATGCATTTACATCTGTCTCAGAGCTCTTTCCATTTTAATTATTCTTGCTCCATTGTTTGTGTCAGGTTTGTTGTTGTTTTTTTTCTAAATCCTCAGTTTTGCTTTCTAAAAGTCCCGTTCTTTTATCTAATGTTCGGACCTCTTTAGTTATCCCTCTTATTGTGTCTTTAAGGTCTTCCACTTTTTAAAAAATCTTGCCTAAGTTCATCTCTAGAATCTTTTATCTCTTTTCTTATATTTGTTTCTATCTTCTGAATTGCCTCCAGGATTTTTAGGTCTGATGCTTTCATTTCTGTTGAGGGTCTACGTCCTAATGGATCTATTTGTTTGGAATCTATTTGCTGATATTTCCTTTCCCTCTCCCTTGTCCAAATGCCTGTTTTTTCCCATTATTGATTTGCCCCAATCAAACAGAGTTACCAGAAAAATTACTATTGACCTTCCCTGTTTTTCATAAGTCAAGGCTTCTTTTGTTATTATGCAGTACCAATAATGTAAATTGATTACCAATTAACTTCTATTGACCACTGTTTTTCCTCACTAATGGTTTGCTTTACAATGTTTCACAATAATCATGGGTGGTTTCAAAAAAATATATAATAAATGCCTTAAGCCACCAGATGGGAACACTTGCAACAACACAGAAAGAATGTTATATAATAATTGCTTTAAACCACCAGACTGAAGCACCTGCAACAACACAGCTCAATATTTTCTCTCTCCACCCCCTTTTACAAGCTAAATTATTCCCAATCTCCTATCCACTTCCGCCCAGGTCATCTCATTTCCTCCTTTTGAGTTTTTCTGAGTTTTCAATACTTGCTATTGACTTTGTTATCAAGCTGAAGGCAAGAGACCATGGGAAAAAGATCCAGTGAAGCCTTAGTGCTACCAAAGGAACCGGGCCAGAGGTTTTGATAAGGGCTAACTCAGAGGTGAAGAAAAAATGTATTAAAAGTTTTGAGAAGGTGTAAGGGGCGACATAGAGGTGAAAAAGAATTGAAGATTAAAGACAAGCAGAAGTGTGGCAGATGTTAAGGTGAGGAGGTGGAGGATAAGAAGGAGTTATTGTTTGGAGGCATTGAGAGGAACGATGTGCAGGTGAAACAGAGAAGGACTTAAAAACTAGAGGCAGAAAAAGTGAGGCAAAAGGAGAGATGCTGAGATGGAGAGGAGGACGAACTAAGGCCAGAGGCAGTGTAAGAAGAATTGCGGTGACAGAGAGGGAGAAGGAGCCAAGGCCATAGGCAGTGAGAGGAGGGAGAAGGAGGTGAGAAGGAGAAGGGGCCAGAGGTGACGAGAGGAGGGATGTGGAGGTGAGAGCGAGAAGGAGCCAAGGCCAGAGGTGGCGAAAGGAGGGATGTGGAGGTGAGAAGGAGAAGGAGCCAAGGCCAGAGGCGGCAAGAGGAGGGATGCGGAGGTGAGAAGGAGAAGGAGCTAAGGCCAGTGATGCTGAAAGGAGGGATGCAGAGGCGAGAGGGATAAGGAGCCAAGACCAGAAGTGGTGAGAGAAAAGAAATGAGGAGGTTGAAAGGGGGAGGGAGCTAAGACCAGCGGTGGCATGAGGAGAGACGTGAAGGAGAAGGAACTAATGGTCTGAGGTGGCAAAAAGAATGGGGTTGTGCAGATAGGGGGGGACCAAAATGTTTCTTAACTTTTAAGTATAGTAAAAATGATAAAATTCAGGCAGTTGATAACTTGTAACTTGATATTTCCCCTTTGAGTGTCCAGTGAGCAACCTGTGTGGGAGAGGAAAGTATATAGAAACTAGAAGTTCATCACGTCATAAAGAGAAAGTAAGAATTGTACACTAATTAAATCTTAAGGGGATCAACCCTGCATATATTAATAGTGTTGTTTGACAAAATAAGATAATACTGATGCATAGTTGGTTTCTTTTTTCTCCCTAGCTTGTTTTTTTTTTTGTGTTTGATATGTAGCGCTAATACTCTATACATACATATACAGCTTTACTATATTGATCTCGTCTTCAGGTCTCCCAGATAATTGTTATTATTGACCTTTCTGCACCGATAATCTATTATGCTGCTAGACTATTAATATCCTAACAGTCTTTGGAAGTGTAATCATGAAAGTTTAAGGTCAATATATCCTTTTTTCATTGTGTCTTGGGAAAGGGGATAGGAATATCTTATCGTTTTCTTTTCTTCATATTCTTATTTAGAATGGAAGAAGTGACAATATGGCAATGGGCAAAAAGGGATGGAACCAAACTCAAATTCAAATTTCATCTAACAGACGGGGTTCTATGGAAGATGGTATTAAAGTAACAGACCCCAACATGTTAGTTTTGGATAGAATAAGGAAAATTAGACAAGAAATGAAGGAGCTTAGGTCTGAAATGAAGGAGAATATTAAAGAATCGAGCCAGGAAACTAAAAGAAGAAATTAAAGAATCAAGAGCTGAAATCAGAAAAGATATAAAGAATTGGAAAGACCCAGAAAGAAGTAGAGGTGATAAAAGAAAGGGCATGAGTGTTGGAAAAGACCACGACAGAAATAAACAGTAAACAAGAGCGGCAGCAATGGAAGGATTTAAATCAAGAACTAAAGCTTCGTGAAATACGTGTGAAGATTAGAGGTGTGGTGGAAAAATCATGAGAAACCTTATTAGCGAGACTAGTTCCACTTCTAGTAGCATTTCTTGATCTCCCCCTGGAAAAGATGTAATCGGAAATTGACCAAATTTTCCGTGTAAACTCCAACCGAGCTAAAGACAAAGAGTATCCACAGGATATAGTAATTTGTTGTGTTAGAACACGAATAAGAGATCTAATTATTCAGGCTAGCTACTACAATAAATTGATGATCAAAGATAAAGAAGTAAAATTTTTTAAAGGCATTCCTGAAAATTGATTTTAGGTGGGAGAGATTGGAGGATTTATCTTTTTTGTATTGACAAAAAAAATAAATAAATAAACAATAAAAGTAATAAAAATTCAATGATATTGTGGGCTAAGGATGTAGGAAAGCCAATAGATTTAGATGACTGGGAATATCCCTGGAAGAAAATTAAAAAGTTTACAATGTGTCAAACATATAAAGAAAACTACCTGAAGATGTTCTTTACATGGTACATGACTCCGGTTAAAATAAATATAATCTATAAGTCTGGAGATAGGAAATGTTGGAAATGCTTGAAAAAGAGGGGAATTTCTTCCACCTTTGGTGGGATTGTAAGAAGGCAAAGGAATATTGGAGGTTCATTAGTTCAGTAATGTCTGATATTTTGATGGTTAAAATCCCATTAAATCTATTGATATTCCCTCTAAATATGATTAACAAGCTTGAAAGTGAGATAGTCAAAAAAGTTTCTAGGTTGATTTTATATATGGTATCCCTAGCCAGAATCCTCTATGCCCAACATTGGAAATGTACATCAATCCTCGAAAAAGAGGAGTGGATTAGCATATTACAGGAAATTAGGAGACTAGATATTCTAACTGCTTCTATTAGTGATAAAGCGGTTGACAAAATAAAAGAAGATTGGATCTGCATGGACCAATGTTGTAATCTACACTATGACTTAAAATTGAACTAATATTAATGTATTCACTGAGGTTAAATGTGTTTGAAGATAGTAAAGAACCTTGATTTAATTTGGTAATAAGGTATCGAAAGCTACCCTGGAAGTGTTGTGCTAGAGGTTATTAGATAATTTTCTTTTTATTGCTTATCGCTATTTCTTGTTATATGTTTTTTTAAATTGTTTTGTACGTTTGCAATGTATGGTGTTTATGTACTGCATGTTGTATATGTTATGTTTGTATATAATAAAATACATTTTTAAAAAAGGTGTGTGTGTGTGTGTGTGTGTGTGCTTGGGTGTTTGTGAGGGGAAACAACCTACAAGGGTTGCTCTGCTGTGGTATCACACTCGGGGGAGGGGGATTTTTGTACTAGGCAGCAGCAGCAGAGACACTGTGGTGCTATTCCAGCTGCCCATGGCCAGCGACTATTGTCATTGTTGCGGCAGCTGCTTTTGCTTTGTCATCCTTCCTTGCACAGCCTCTACACTTCTTGTAGGCCACCCAAAATCCTTGGGTGGGCTGCAGGTGTCCTATAATCCATATGTTGTGCAGGCCTACTTCATCTATATAGCACATGCTGATATTTTTTTCTGGAATTTTTCAGCTCACTCCACTGTCCATCATATGTTTGCAATATGGTCCCTTGTGCCTCTTACTTTCCTGAACCTCGCTTGGACAACTGGCAATTCCCTTTTCATATATGATTGGAATCTATGCTGGAGAATTGTTAGCATAATTGTGCTTGTGTGGGATCCTTCACACAGGTATTCTGTCTGAATAATCCTCCAGGGGAGTTACAGAAGGTATTAGGAATCCATATGGATGAAGATAGTGGTGGGTCTTCTGCTATACCGTTTGGTTTACTTCTAAAAAAAAAATTCAATAAAAAAAACAACGTCCAGTTTTTAGATTTTAAAATCATAGCACACTGTCCTTACAATTTCTACAACAAGCTCTTCCACATATCCACTAACATTTCATGCTTGGACAGAAACAGAAATGAGTTTTTTTTTCTTTTTCACAATTGTATGTAAGCCAGTGTGCTTGAATGAGAGGCATTAATTCATTTTTATGAACCAACATATTGGGGGTGAGATTTAGTTTTAAGTGTTATTTGTAAATGAGAGTTGTGGTAGAAATTTAGTGTATTTATGATATCATTTTTAAAAAAATGAGTATTCACATAGCAAGGGAAGGACTAAAAGTTCTTGTGATAAACTCAAATGGAACCTGAACAGTTTTTTTCTTGGAGGGCTACTAAAGAAACAGGTACTTATTGAGATAACCTTTGCATCAAAGAATCTGCACTTTGTGCTGTGATTATGTGACTGAGGGACTGTGCACACTGGCCAGGTTGGGGGCAGAGTGGGGGCATAGCGTCTACATGACGCATGCCCTGGCTCCGCCCCTAGGTCGGTATGAAGCCGTGTGTGTGTGCATGCTTGGTGCACAATGTCACAATGCTCCTCTGGCACCGAAGGAGCGCTGTAAAGCCGCAGCGCTGTGGCTATTGCTCCGTTTGCAGGGCACTAAAAGGAGCTGCTTTTTGCAGCTCCTTTTTGCACCCTGCAAAGGCCAGATCAGGGCTGTGGTATATGGTTGTTACAGCCCCAATCTGGCTGTAAATGTATCCAAATGTATATAAAGATCGGACTCTGAACTGACTGACCAACTTCAGGGATTGCTTTTGAATTTATCTCTGACTCCAGTTAGTTTTCTTTTAATCTGCATAAATGTGATTACAGCAGTTCACTTTTATTTACAGTGCAGCCTATGATGCTATCCTTGAAAGAAATGTTGCAATCAAAAAGCTCAGTCGGCCGTTTCAGAATCAAACCCATGCCAAAAGAGCCTACAGAGAGCTTGTTCTAATGAAGTGTGTAAACCACAAAAATGTAAGTACATTTGTATGGCATTTTAAAGTTAAATGTAAAGAGTAAACTAATTGTGATGAAAACAGCCTTATTTTATTTAGTTATCTGCCTCATTCATTTTTATTTCAGAAGGGGCAGTGCTGTGAACACTTTTAACTTTGAATTGGCTTGGGGAAAAATATGTGTACCAGAGCACAAAGAGTATGAGATTCATGGGGTGAAATACTACTTATCTCCCCTGCATGTACCTCTTGTTTTAAAAATTAGACAATCGTCTTATTTGTTCTGTACATGGATGGGACAGACATTTGAAATGACATACGACTGCCTCATCACAACTAGTTTGACTCAAAATTGTACTGAGTAAGGCATTTAAAGTCAGAAAAAATAGCAAATTTGCAAAATATAGATCATGCTGGAGTAGTCTGTTTCTTAGATGTCTATAATGTAACAGATTGAATCTATCTAGCTTTGTGTATATAAGAAATGATTATTCAAATTGAAGATGACCATCAGCTGGTATAGAAGAAAGAGTAAGAGTGCTATTCAATATCTTTATCAATGACCTTGATAGCAGAAAAGGTAGTACTGTATATCAAATTTTAGACCCCTCTATCCTTGACTCTTGCCTCTGCTGTAAACACTGGGATTGGCTGGTGATATGGCACAATTGGAAGAAAGAAAACTCTGCATCCTTGACCAAATTGTGCCCTGCCACCTGATCATGTTGACCTTGAAAAAGGGTCATTTGCCGTGGGCTGGCAACTCCCATTTCGAGTTCTATCCTTTGGATCCTAGGGCCTTCACAAAGTGCATGGCTGTAGGGATCGCCTTCCTCCATCAGAAAAGTATCTCCATCTTTCCATATTTGGATGACTGGCTCTTTGTGGTTCTATCCAATCAGCCTTGGCTCGAGACATCGATTTCTTGTTGTTACTCCTGGATTCTCTCAGGTTGATAGTCAACGTGGCCAAGTCCAATCTATCTCCATCTCAAGTGATTGGATTCATTGAAGCCCTGCTAGATTCAGGAAGAGGACTAGTGTACTTGCCCATGGACATGTTTGAGTCTCTAGTACAGGCTTGCACTTGGCACATACGGATAGTCACCAGGGTGGTTCAGGTCGCCCTTGGCCATATGGCCTTGACCACTAAAGTCACCTTTGGGTCTCAACTGCACTTCCATCAATTCCAGTTATGGTTCCTGTTCATCTTCAACCCGTTATGGGATTCACCTTTCAATTGGCTTAACATTCCCCATCCCATTGCCAAGACGTTGGACTGGTGGCTCGATCCTATGAATGTTTGTGTGGGCATGCTGTTTCTTCCTCTACAGCCACAGCCCGCCCTCACTATGGATGATTCCATGGAGGGTTGGGGAGCTAACTTGGAAGGTTTCATTGTCAGTAAAGTGGTCGAAACGAGAGATACTTCTCTATATCAGTGCCTATGATCTCTAGACTCACAGGCTTCATCTTTCCATAAAATATAGACTGAATCTTTTCTTTTCTCAGAAATATCCCTTTGACCCTTGGTCCTCTTACTGGCCCCAATTTCCTTCCTAGTCCTCTCACTTAATAAGTGACTCAGATAAGGGCTCCCAGTATCCTTATCTATTAAGTATCTTGGTAGCGGGCTTTTGATGTTTTTAGTTATAAATTACCTCAAGCCACTCTTCCGCAAGCAAGAAGAAATATAATTTTATTTACAGACATAATTGTTTATGTTTTTACAATGTTCTCAAATCGTGTGGTTACATTGTGTACAGCATTTCACTTGTTACAAAATGTCTTTATTCCATCACTGACTTCGTTTCCACTTAAACTTGTGTTTTATTTTACTAAACATAACTTTCAGTAATGTCCCTTCATCAGGATTATGAATCCTGTGAGGGTCCGGCTCAATTCACAATTAACATTCCCTCAGAACAAGGCTGGTATGAGCCAAACTGAACTAGCTCTTCAACTGTCAAATGACACATTCATATTTTTTACTAAACCTCTTCTTTCATCTTTTTATTCTTTATACACAAATTTGAATTTCATTAAGGCTTTGTACTGATACCTCTTCACTTCTGACAGAACATAACATGACACACTCACACTCATATTTCTTTCAACAGCTCATCCCCTTTTATAGGAGCATCAGGCAGACCCCCACTTTTGCATCCAGCCTAATTGATTGGCTGTGAGCAAAATTCCACTCTGCCAGTGACTCTCCACAACAGCCTTGAAATGTTGGCAGCTGAAAAAGCATTCAGGTCCTTTGAATCCCTCCTTCAATATTGGATGGTCCTTTTCACAGACAACATGACCATCATGCCCTGTTTAAACAAGCAGGGAGGGACAAGGTCTCAGACATTACTTGCGCTCACTCTTCGGATCTAGGAAGGGTACATAACCAGATGCATCATTCTGCAAGTAGTCCACCTGCCAGGGGAAGAGAACTACCTCTTGGACCACCTCAGTTGGTCATCAGATTTGTGTCATGAATGGGTGCTCCATCCCAGGGTGGTACAGATAGTATTCCAGTGATGGGGCTCTCCACAAATTGACTGTTTGTAAGCCATCTCAACCATCACTGCCTACAGTTCTGCTCCAGAAGCTGGGTTGAAGACTCGAGGCGATGCCTTCCTTTTTGAGCTGGCAGGAAACCTGGTGTATGCCTCTACACCATTTCTGCTTATCACCAAGGTATAGCAAAGATGAGAATCGCCTAAACAGACACCATCTTGACCACAAAAAGCAAGGTATAAATACAGTCGTCCCCCGCTTTACGAAGGTAATCTGTTCCGGATTACCTTTTGTAACCTGGAAATGTTCGTTTCCTGGGGGACTGCTTTAGCGGACGGACCGCGCGGCCGATTTAAAGGGGCCGCGCGGTTTTTCCGCTTCGTTCCCTGGGGGATCCTTCGGATCCCGGGGGAATTTTAGCGGTCCCGCCGCTTTCGGACCCCGGGGAATTCGTTCCCCGGGGGATTCGGGTCCCGGGGGACCACTGTAAAAGTTTTATTGTTTATTTATGACCACTCCGTGGTAGCGAAAGCAACCATGGTTCACTCCTCTTCTACACCTGGCTTGCAAGGAGTATCTTCACTTACCATTTCGTCCTGACTTTTTCACTCTGTGTAAAGGTTGGGTTCGACATCCAGACCTGAGAATGGTCTCTTTGGTGGCCTGGAGCTTTTCACTCTGAATCCTTGCCTGAATCTGTACTCAGTGTCATACAGGAAGCCCACATGCCTTCAACTGAAAAGTCATCCCAGTTGAAATAGACTGAGTTTGAAACGTTTTGGTAAGGGTTTGTCTCCTTCTCAAGTTTGTGTGCCTCAAGTGTGGACTTTCTGATGTCTGTTATATTATTTATCATTAGAATATCATAATAAAATAATTGTTTCAAAGCCTTCCACGGACTGGCCCCTCCTTACTTGTCTGAGCTTCTTTCTCCTCACACTCCTTCTCATATCCTCCGCTCTGTTAGTCAAGGTCTCCTATCCCAGCCGAGGATTTTCACTGCCCTGTCCTGGATTCGTCCCTTCTCACTTGCTGCCCCTCACTCTTCAAACCTTCTTCCCCCACATGTGCGCCTCATCACTTCTCTAACCAGATTCAAAATTAAGTTAAAGACTGTATAGTTTCGGGAAGTGTTCCCAGGATTGTGCCATCTGCCCCAAGATGCCTCCTTTTAACTATGTATTAAGAAGCTGTGCCCTCCCTCCAGTCCATCTGCCTTGGTCCAGGCCCCAGAGGGAGAGAAGAACCACTGGACCTCATCCCCTTCCCACCACCTTCCCCTTTTCCTTTTGTGTTGTCTCCTTTAGACTGTAAGCCTGTGGGCAGGGATCTGTCTAATTATAAGATTGTATGTACAGAACTGTGTAAATTTACAGCGCTATAAAAATAAAATTAATAATAATAATAATTAATAATAATAATAAGCCACCCCGGTTAGAGGAACGGAATAAAAATAAATTATCATCATCATCATCATCATCATCATCATCATCATCATTGTTGATTAAGGAATGTTTGAAGAAAGACAGATGATCCTCAAACTGATAGCAAGCACAGATTTAGCAAGGTAACACTTCAAAGAAGACACAGAGAGACTTGCTTCTTCCAGTGATGTCTCTCTGGGCTTGCTATCAGTTTGGGGATCATCCGTCTTTCTTCAAACATTCCTTAATCAATAATAATAATGATGATGATAATAATAATAATTTCTTTTTATCCCACCCCTCTGAGTAACACAACTGGGGTGGCTTACAACAATTAAAACATACATTCCCACATTCCTATGGCAGTCTTGACTCCATATCCTGTCCTAAAGCAAGTTTGAAATGGATCTAGATAATAGGTTTCCTCCAAGACAGTTTGGAGCTGAAGGGCAATCACCCTCTTGATCACTTTGCTCAAAAAAGGTAGTAAAGAAACTGGCCTGTAGTTGTTCATGTCCAGAGGGGTCAAGGGAAGGTCTTTTCAGGAGCCGCCTAACGACCTCTTCCTTTAAACAAGATGAAACATGACCTTCCCTAAGGGATGCATTGATGATGTCCCTCAGGAACATCCTTAAGGCATCTCTCCCCTGGATGGCCAGCTATGATGGGCAAAGATCGAGAGGGCAAGTTGTTTTCCTCACTCTACCAAGGAGCTTGTCTACGTCATCGGACAGACTGAAACCAATCCAGTATAATCTCATCAACTGAGTTGCTGGACACCTCGTCAATTGATTCTGTTACAACACCGGCATCCAAGTTGGCTCTTATCTGAGAGATTTTATCTGCAAAGAAGTTGTTAAACACGTCACAGCAGGCCATTGTCGGGTTAAGTAATGGGTTCTGCACAGGTGGACCCATGTCAGTTTCCTTACCACTCTAAACAGCTCTGATGGATGGGACTCTGCAACTGCAATATGTGCAGAGGAGAAAGATTTCTGCGCTGCAAGTATTCCCTCATAATAATAATAATAATAATAATAATAAATTTATTTATAGCCTGCTCCTCTGTCAAGACAATTGGAACAGGTTACAGCATGTAAAAAATAACAGAGTAAAACAATATCAGTTACCCAGCCTCCCACCCCTTAAAATTGGATTAAACTAGTGACAAGTTAAAACCAAGAACTATTAAAACATGAACAATATCAAAAGCAAAACTAACATTCAGTGGGCAGTATAAATTGTAGTATCATAGATGGTAATATGATAGAGAGAAAACATAACTGAATACTGGAGCCTGGAAATTAGGAGGTTTCTTGGAAAGCCTGCTGGAAGAGATGCATCTTTATAGCTTTTTAAAAGCAACCAAGAGATTAATACAACGCATCTCGTCCGGCAGGCCATTCCATAGCCTGGGAGCGGCAGCGGAAAAGGTCCTCTGGGAGGTCTGTGACAGCCTAGTTTTCATCAGCTGTAGCAGATTCTTCCCAGAGGACTGGAGTATGTGTGGGGTTATACAGAAAGAGATGGTCCCTAAGATAAGATGGACCCAAGCCATGTAGGCTGTACTGCGCCCAGAAACTAATTGGCAGCCAGTGGAGAGACTTAAGCACAGGTGTTATGTGCTGTTTCCTAGATGTTCCAGTGACGAGCCTGGCTGCCGTGTTTTGAACTAATTGAAGTTTCCGGGTTAAGCACAAGGGTAGCCTCATGTAAAGTGCATTGGAGAAATCCAGGCATGAGGTTACCAAAGCATGTACCACAGATTCCAGGTCCTTCAATTCCAGGAAAGGGCGCAGCTGGCATATCAGCCAAAGCTGATAACAGGCACTCTTGACTGTCGCATTCACCTGACTAGTCATGTGGAGCGACGAATCTAGAAGTACTTCCAGACTACAAACAGAGTCCTTCGAGGAGAGTGTAACTCCATCTAGGACTGGGAGTTGTATTTCCAACTGTGAGTATCTCCGTTTTGTCTGGATTTAGGTTCAATCTGTTTTTCCTCATCCAATCCATTACCGCCGCAAGACAGTCATTAAGAGGAGAGACGCCATCTGAAGTCTGAGCCGACGATCTAGTCATGGAGAGGTATATCTGAGTGTCATCAGCGTACTGAAGACACTGAGCTCCATGCCTCCGATCTCACCCAGCGGCTTCATATAGATATTAAATAACATTGGGGACAGGATGGTGCCCTGTGGGATGCCACAATTAAGCTCAGTCTTCAACTGTCCCAATGCCTCACCCTTTGGGATCTGCATATCTGCTTGAGAGAAAGGACTGGAACCACTGGAGTGCGGTGCTTCCAATCCCCAACTCCCTCAGGTGATCCAAAAGGATGAAGTGGTCTACAGTATCAAAGGCCGCTGAGAGATCCAAGAGCACCAGCAGGGTCACACTACCCCTGTCGATACTCAAGCAGAGGTCATCGACCAGAGCGACCATGGCAGTCTTAACTCCATGTCCTGTCCTGAAGCTGGTTTGAAATGGATTAAGATAATTGGTTTCATCCAAGAGAACCTGGAGTTGGGTGGCAACTGCTCTCTTGATCACCTTGCTCAAAAATGGGAGCAAGGACACTGGTCTATGGTTATTCCTGTTCTGGGGGTCAAACTTCACAGCTGCCTCCTTCAGACAGGATGGTAAAGAACACTCCCTAAGGGACACATTGATTGTGTCCTGGAGGGACACCCTCAATGCGTGCCTCCCCGGACAACCAGCCAGGATGGACAAGGATCGAGAGGGCAGGTCGTCTTCCTCATATTTCCAAGGAGCTTGTCCACGTCATTGGTACTCACAGATTGAAACTCATTCAGTAAAATGGCAACAGCGGAGTTGTTGGAGGCCTCGCCTGTGGATTCTGGTAAAACATTGGCGTTCAGATTGGTCATTATCCGAGATATTTTATCTGCAAACTAGGTGTAAAACGCGTCGCAGCAGGCCGTCGTTGGGTCAAGTAGGGGATTTGGTGCAGGGGGAACCTGCGTCAGCTCCCTCACCACCTTAAACAGCTCTGCTGGACGAGACTCTGCAGACGCGATGCGTGCAGAGCAGAAAGATTTCCGTGCTGTACGCAAAGCCTCTCGATAGGCACGAAGATGCTGCCTATGGCGAGTTCTGTCGGATAAGAGCCGAGTTTTCCGCCACTTACGCTCTAGTCGTCGTCCGGTCTGCTTCATCTCCCTGAGTTCCTCAGTGAACCAGGGTTTCCGATTGGAAGTGAGCCGGAAAGGACGCTCGGGGCGATCTCGCCGATAGCCTTGGGAAGATTGATGTTCCAGGTGTTCACCAAGGTTTTGACGGGATCACCGACGTTACCAACCATTAAACCCTCTAAGGCCTTCTGGAAATAGAGGGCACTGGAACGTACTACCCTTGGTTGTGATGAAGCTTTTCTTAATATTTCATTGTGACAACATGGTGGTACAACTGGATATTTCAATTTTACAAAAAGTGGTCTCTCATTTTCATGTTAATGAAGACATAATTTTGCCCACATTTTAAGTTCAACCACTGCTTTCTATAGCCAATACTTGGCTGCATTTCAATTCTTCAACAAGCTTTCATTTGTTACAGAGATCCCTGCATCTCCTCACATAGATTTGCTAAACTGATCATCCATAATATCTCTCTGGCTTACAAAATGGTAGACTGAACTTTGAACTTCTCTTTGCGTTCTCTTATCTTGTGGAAGAGATCTCTCATTCTTTGGGTTTTGCTATTGTCTTCTATTTCTCTTCATTGATTATTATAGTAGTCCTCTTTATCCTTGTACAGTAGTTGCTGAATAGTTGCATTAATGGTTCTGATTATATTCCTATTTCCCTTTTGTTTTGTTTCTCTTCTTTCCTTTATTGCTTGAAGTTTCTCCTTTGTTATCCATTGTATCTTCTTTTTCTTTTTGGTCACCAAATGTGTCTTCTTATTTTCTTCCTTGATTATGTCCTGGCCTCTGATGTAATAGTTCTGACGTTGTTCATTTAGCTCACAGTCAATTATGGTTAATAGTGCAAATCTGTTCCTTATATTGTCTGTAAATTCTGTTGAGATCCTCTTCAGATCACAATTTGATACAGTGTCTGTTTTTGCTTTCTTCTTCAGCTTTACTCTAGTTTGTAGTCTGTACCACAGTCCGCATCTAGTCTAGTTTTGGCTGCAAAAATAGAGCTTCTGCTTCCAGTTATGTAATCTATCTGATTTTAGTATTGATGATCTGGTGATGTTCAAGTGTATAGTCTCCTTTCTAGTTGTATGAAGCATATATATGCAGTGAATAGATTGTTGGCCTTGCAAAATTCTGTCAATCACTCTCCTGCTTTATTTCTTAATCAAGTCTGAATCTGCCTACTGTTTTTGACTCATCCTTGCTCTGTTCTTTAGTATTCCAGTCACCTATGATTACTTCAATGTCCTATGTTGGTGTGAGGTTATTAGTTAAATCTGAGCCAGTGAACATTATCTTTGTCCTTGCTGTTTTTCCATTGGCAAATGAAAACTTACCTGTTCCAATAGGGTTTTAGAAATTGATTGCCAGCGTTTTTAATAGTGTGTTATTTTGCTTATCTTTATGACTTTTAATGTTTTAAAGAATTTGATTCCATTGGTTTTGAGTGATTTAGGTCCAGTACAGACGACCATGTTGTGCCGTCATGGGTCCGATTCTAGGGTTCAGGAGCACGCACCAACCGCATGCTCCGGAACTCTGGAACGTGCTGGTGCAGGTGTCACGGCGTCCTCCTGGCCACATGGGGCCCGCCATCTTGATGTAAGTGATGTGCAGCATATAGATGTCTCTTATGTAACTAATACACCACACTATGCCAGTGGCGCACTTGTGATGTCTGCACGGTGTCCCAAGAAGAACCTGTTTTTTCCAGGTTCTTTTTGGGATGCAAGGAGACTGTGCAGTTTGGCTGCTGCAGTCTCCCTTTGCAGCAGAAACAGGCTCCTCCAGCCCACCCTTTTCAGGTGGTCTGTTGAGCCCCTTAATTGCATTTTAGTAATAACTTTTAGTATGTTGTGTTTTTGACTTGATATGGTTTTTAAAAATGTGTGCAAATTTTTTATAAGATGCCTTGAATTCCAGTATTGGTAAAAAGACAGGATATAAATGAATTATTAATATTAATATTAATGGTCATGGCCACCATCCCCCAACCCATTGAACGTGTATCAATTTGTTTGATTCCTTCTCTGGCTGCTATGTCAGTGTGCAGAACCAGCTTGGGAAGGCAGGATGTTAAATCTGTTATTTCAAGTATTCCTCAGTTGTGTGGTTGAAATTGCCGTATATATTTCCTCCCCACCCCCATGCATTCTCTTTTCCTACAGTTGTTGAGCTCAGTTCTGTCCTTAATTGGTATCTTTGGTACAATGCTGGAAAACAAACATTTATTAACATCAATGAAAATTCCTGAACATAGAGTGCACCCGTGTCATATGTGCGTGTGCCTCATGTAGCTTCCAACATACGCTGGAAGTCACGCTGGAAGAGAAGGCACCACATGCCAGAAAGAGTAATGGGGCGCATGCTGCTGCGCCACCGCAAGCACGATCCCCATTGGATTTAATGGGGCTTGAGCATATGTGTTTTTCCTTTACGTGAGTGGGTCTAGAATGGATCCCCCATGTAAAGGAAGGGTGCCTTGTAATTTAATAACCAGTGCAATTGCAATATTAGGGAGGAAATCAAAGCCAGAGAGATTAACTCAAAGCTTAGTCTTTACTAAGCTATCAATATTCCAAGACCTCCCTTACAACGACCTACCATTGCACTGGGCTCTGCTTTTAAAAGTCTTCCAATCAAATCACCAAAGGAATTTTCAGTAGACCCTTACTGCACCAACCAGCAGTATTCCAGGACAGAAATTGTGTCTGACAAATCTGTAATAATTTATGTCAGTCAGTGTTATATAGAGATCTTCCAACAAGAGGTTTTAGATGGCTTCTCTTCAAAACAGAACCTTCCTGTTGCCCCAAAGAGCACAGGTCCAATGTACTGAAAGTAAAGTTTTGGATAGTATTGCTAGATTTATCCCCATTGGAAAAAGGTGAGCTTGTGGGGGAAACAATGCACATTAGGGTCTAAGCATCAAAAGAACCTTGAAAATTCTATTCAGTTACATTCTATTAGGTTGTAAGCCTGAGGGCTGGGAATCGTCTAATCAAAATAATAATTGTAAGCCGCTCTGATAGCCTTTAGGGCTGAAGAGCAGGGTATAAATAATAATAATAATAATAATAATAAGTTTTGTTAGAAAAGTTAATTTTTCTTAATATTACTGCAAACCATATTAGTGTATCAGATCCTGTCTAGTCTAAGTAGGCTCAGACCTGGTTATTACTTGGATGGGAGACCACCAACAAACAGGTGCTCTAAGTTATATTTCAGAAGAAGAAGCTGGCAAAACCACCTGTGTGCATTTCTTGCCAAATAAAATCCTATGAAATTCATGGGGTCACCATAAGTTGACAAATGAAGGCACACACATACACACACAGAGAAAGCTCCCCATAGTTTTTTTTTTAAAAATCCCTTCATAAACCTGGTTTTATTTTGTTTTTAATTATAGTTAGGACTGCATTTGACAATAGAGCAGTTCTTATTATATACGTTTCCAGAGTTTGTTTGAGCAACACTGACTCATTTTCTTTGTGCCATTTTGCTTCTTATTTTGAGACTTTGACAATGGCTCATTCCATAACAGAACTTCATACTCAAAAAGCAATCATTTGTACTCATTGGGAGAAGGCCACTAAGACCCTAATGATTTTAAAGTACCTAAATTGTTTTCATTTTCCACATGAAATCACTAGAAGAGACAGAAAATATACCAAGGCAATAAGTGGACTAAGTCTTCATTGTTATGGTCTGTTTTGTGTAACTAGTTATATGTTAAATAAATGAAGGGAATAGTGCAGATGGTGGTAACTGAGAAAGGTTCAATATTGATATGTATATGGAATCTTGACTATTAAAACTCATTTATAAGATTTTTTATGGCATTTACTCCTGTTTTTCTCACATCTTCAATATTTGAAGTGTTTGTTTTCATTGTAGAACTACAGATGTGTTTTAATAAAGTCAAAATAAAAGTATAAAAGGCAAACCATGCTCTTTTAGCAAAGCTATAACATGAGCATTTTTCATAAGCAGAAGAATTAGCTGGCTAGCCTTGCCTTTGTTTTTGTTTTTTTCACTTTACTGATATATTTACATATTATACAAATTCTATCATTCTTTAATTACACATACCCATACATATATAAATGGCGATTCTTAAACATTTCTTAAAACATTCTAGAAGTTTGTCTACTCTATTCTACACTTCAATTATATTAACAATATATTTGACTAAATTAATAAATCTTTCCTGATGTCAAATAAATTTCTTTCTCTAGGGCTCTATTGAGCAAAACACCGTATATTTTTGATATTTTCTTCCTTTCTTGTTGCCACTAATACATCTAATTCATTGATTACAGTTTCTAGTCCTCTCTTTTTTATCCTCTTTAAACTTCATTTTAATTTGTATGTATTCAAACCAATTAAGATTATATCCCTCATTTTCTAGTTCACCTTTTTCTTTTATCATATTTTCTCCTTTTTAATCAATTTTTTATTAAATCTTTATATTTCTGCCATTTCAATTCTTTCCCCCCTTTAATGTGAAAGGCCTCTTGAACAGATGTCCCGAGCAGGATTTTATTGTAGAAGCTTTTCTTACTCTCTCCCAAGTGATCAATAAAGATTTTCTAATAAGGTGATTTAAGAAATCTTTAGATGATACCTGATCTCTATATATTAAATAAGCATGCCATCCATATTTTAGATCTGCCCCTTCTTAATTCAAAAGATCCCAGTTCTCTAGTTTAATCCATTCTTGGATCCAACTCACTTTGCTTGCCCGCATATACAATCTTAAGTCTGGGGCAGCACATCCTCCTTTCTCTTTTTTATCTTTTAACACTTCCCACTTTATTCTAGCTTTCCCACCTTTCCAGATAAATTTTCTAAGTTCTTTTTCACATTGCCCTATTACTTCTTCTTTCGTAATGATTGACAAATTGTGAAACAAAAAGATTAATTCAGGCAAAACTGACATTTTTTGTAAGAGAGAGCCTGCCTAAAATTGACAGATTTAAAGTGTTCCATTTTACCAGGTCTTCCTGTATTTCCTTCCATTTCACCACGTAATTGTTTGCATACACATTCAAATTATTATTAGTTAATCATATCCCCAAATATTTAACTTTCTTAGATATTGTGCATCCTGATCTACCACATAGCTTCTCTTGTTCTTTCCTCTCAACAGTTTTCGTTAATAAATTCGATTTTCCTTTATTGTTTTTAAATACTGCATATCTTCCAAATTTTTTAGTTCTCTCATTAGATTATCTATTCCTTAATAGGGTCTTCCATAATCGTTACCATATCGTCTGCAAAAGCTAAGACGTTCGTTTCTTTTCCTTTAATCTTAATACCTTTGATCTTGTCATCATCTCTAATTGCATTCAATAATACTTCCAGTGTGATAATAAACAACAAAGGGGATAGGGGACAGCCCTGCCTGGTTCCCTTGTCAATTCTAATTTCTTGTGATTTACTCCCATTGAT
Source organism: Urosaurus nigricauda (assembly GCA_034509955.1). Taxonomy (NCBI): domain Eukaryota; kingdom Metazoa; phylum Chordata; class Lepidosauria; order Squamata; family Phrynosomatidae; genus Urosaurus; species Urosaurus nigricauda. The sequence goes on from JAOEGL010000003.1 coordinate 152,253,480, forward strand.
ACATATTTGAGCAAGTTGGAGATTATAAATCTGCTTGATATAACCCAAAAATACTTCTCCTACTCGCATTCTTTTCAAGATTTCCAACATAAAAGACCATAGCTTGGGAGCGAATATTAATGTGATAAGGGAGCAGGGAAGGTACGGTGGTAACAGAGTGAACACATGTTACAAAAGAAGTAGAGATCGATGTTTAATATCTATCCCTTCTTCAGTTCACTCTGTTTCCCAAGATAGGTTGAAGAGCATACCAACTGTTCCACAATCCCTTAATCTGCTCCTTTGCAATGTCAGGTCGGGCAAAGGTAAAACACACATCATCCACGATCTCCTCGTGGATGAACAGGCCGACCTGGCATGCTTCACTGAGACCTGGCTAATAATATAATAAAAATATTTATTTATATCCCGCCCCTCTGGGTAAGCAATTGGGGCAGGGTACAACATTTAAAAGCAATTACAATTCAATTTCTCCTCCCACCCCTTAAAAATAAATTAAACTACTATAAGATTTAAAAATACTAAAACAGAGCCATTACAATTAAAATACAGTGGTCCCCCGTAACCCGGAAATATTCGTTTCCCGGGGGACCGCTTTAAGGGACAGACCGCGCGGCCGATTTAAAGGGGCCGTGCGGTTTTTCCCTTTTGTACCCTGGGGTTTTTTTCAGATCCCGGGGGCTTTTTGGCGGTCCCGCCGGTTTCGGCTCCCGGGGATTTCGTTCCCCGGGGGCTTCGTATCTCGGGGGACCACTGTATTAAAACATTGAAAAGCTCTGATTAAAAATGATGGGCGGTCTCGACAATATCAGATATCCCAGTGGAAGAGGCAAGAAGGACAGTAGTTGGCAGAAAGGTTAATCATTGTCTGGGAAGGCCTGCCGAAAGAGTCTTGGCGGCCTTCTTGAAGCCGTCCAGGGTTGTAATAAGGTGCATCTCATCCGGCAGGCCATTCCATAGCCTGGGAGCGACAACAGAAAAGGCCCCCTGGGAGGTCTGTGCCAACCTAGTTTTCTTAAGTTATAATAGGTTCCTTCCAGAGGACCAGAGTGTAGTAGGGGGTTCATATGGGAAGAGGCGGTCCCTAAGATAGGATGGACCCAAGCCATGAAGGGCTTTAAAGGTCAAAACCAGCACCTTGTACTGTGTCCAGAAACTGATCGGCAGCCAGTGGAGAGACTTAAGCACTGGTGTTATATGCTCTCTCCTAGATGCCCCAGTGATTAGTCTGGCTGCCATATTCTGAACCAGTTGAAGTTGGCTGGGAGATGCCAGTGCTGCAACATGGGTGCAGGCCCTCCCAGCTGGTTATACGGTTAGTGAGCAGATAAGGGAAAGTGGGCGAGGGGGCGGCATGGCTATAGTCCATAAGACCAACCTAACTTTGATCAGGAAACCTATCCGGAAAACAGTCCACATCGAGTGTGTGTACCTTAGCCTGAAGACCAGGGACAGTTTGGAGATTCTGTTGGTTTACCGGCCACCTCGTTGCTTAACAGAAATTTGCTACAGCCTATGAAAACTAGACTGGCACAGACCTCCCGAAGGGCCTTCTCTGCCGTTGCTCCCAGGCTATGGAAAGACCTGCCGGATGAGATGCACCTAATTACAACTTTGGATTGCTTTAAGAGAGCCATCAAGACGCATCTCTTCCGGCAGGCCTTCCCAGAAAACGATTAATGTTCTGTCATCTACTGTCCCTCCAGTCCCATTTACCAAGACACTGATACTCTTGAGGCCACCCACTTACCCAGTTTTTAGAGCTATTATTGTCTAATGTTTATCTTTTAATGTTTCACTGTTTTAAATCTTATTCTTAGTTTAATCTATTTTTAAGGGTTGGGAGGGGAGACCAAAGTGTTATTTTAACTGTATGTATTTTTAAATGTTGTACTCCGCCCCGATTGCTCACCCAGAGGGCGGAATATAAATAAATATTTATTATTATTTACTATTATTATCTTATATTATCGAAAGCCTTTTCGGCGTCGATAAACAATAATGCTAATTTCCTATGTCTATTCTTATTATAATATTCTAAAATATTAAGTATGTTTCTGATATTATTTTTGGCATGATGGCCTGGTAGAAAACCATTTTGTTCCTTTTTTATTATCTTATTTAGTATCGGTTTTAATCTTTCTGCAAGAATCGTTGACAGGATTTTATAATCCGTATTCAGAAGAGATATTGGTCTGTAGTTTGTGACCTCCAATTTATCTTTGCTCTCTTTAGGTATAACAATAATATTAGCTTTCTCCCGGGAAGTGGGTATCCCCTGGTCCACTATAAAGTTAAAGACCTCCTGTAAAGGGCCCACTAGTTCTTTGAAGATTTTATAATCTCTAGCAGTATAACTATCGGGGCCTGGAGCTTTCCCTTCCTTCAATGTCTTGACTGCTTGATTTATTTCTTCTTTACTAATATTTGCGTTTAATATTTCTTCTTGTTCTTTCGTTATTCTCTCAATTTTTCTCTTGTCTAAAAATTCCCTCATCTCCTTATCAATCTCTATTGTTGAGGTTTCTTCCTTATAGAGTTCCTGATAATATTCTTTAAAGGTCCGCAATATGGTGTCTTGTTTATTTGTTACTGAGTCTTTGCATCTGATCTCTTCTATAATTCTATTTCATTTTTCATTTTTTATCTTTAACGCTAACCATTTACCAATTTTATTTGCACTTTCAAAAAACCTTTGTTTAGATTTCTTTAGTTCTGTAGCTATTTCATCCATTATATGTGATTGGAATTCTTGTTGTAACATGTTCCTTTTATTGACAAGTTTCTTATCTTGTGGGTGATCTCTTAACTCTATTTCATTCTTTTAAAATTCTTCCTGTATTATTTTTAGTTCCTTTTGCTTCTCTTTTTTAAATTCGCTTGCTCTCTGAATTAGGAGACCCCTCACCACCGCTTTCCCTGCATCCCAAACCATTTGTATCAGGGTTTCATCAATGTTGTTGCTTTTAAAAAAGAATGTGATTCCTTTTTTCATTTTTTCTACAAAATTCTCATCTGCTAACAAACCATCATTCAATTTCCAATCAAATAACTTTCTTTCCGGTTTTTGTATGTATATTTCAATAAGATTATGATCTGAAAGAATACGGGGGGGCTATCTCCATCTTATTAACTCTGGTAATCAAATTTTTTGAAATCCAAAACATATCAATTCTTGAATATGATTGATAACAATCTGAAAAAAAATGTGAAACCATATTTCTTCTTCGTGGTCTCTGCGAATCATACAAATGGGTTTTACTGCGCATGCGCAGTGCAGCTCGGAAACTTCTGGAATCGCTAGGCAGATCTTGAATTGCAACTTTTTGGCGGTAGCTCCGCCCACCCCTATATAAGCCCCGTTCCCGCTCTTTCCTCTCAGTTCCTTTTTTCCGCCGCGTTAGCAGCACTAGGGAACTTCGCTGGTATTCGCTCTGTGCTTTTTGGGTATTTTTCGACTACGAACTGTTTTTTGACGATTCTTCGGATTAATCCTCGGCTTTAGATTTGATATTCTTCGGTTTTGACCCTCGGACTGTTTGACTGTTCTTGTTCCGTGTGTCTTCGCGGCCCGTCGAGCGTTTTCAGGCCTCTGGGCGACATGGCTCCTCCATTCAAGAGCTGTGACACGTGCGGGGGAAAAATCCCTGAAAAGGACACTCATTCCACGTGCCTTTTGTGCCTTGGGGAGGGTCACAACCCCAGGTCTTGCCCGCAGTGCCAGCTCATGACGCCGCAGGCACGGAAGAATCGCGCGGCAAGATTGCAGGCCGCGCTGTTTTCGCAAGCTCTTCAACCGCAGGAGGTTCTCCCGTCGGGCTCCAAACCGCCTTCTGCGAGTAAGTCTACCTCGGCAGATAAAGTAACTCCGAAAGTTACGACTAAGTCGGCTCCCCCGAAGGGCTCGGGTTCGACCGCCACTCCCTCGACTGCGTCCGTGGTGCGTTCCCCGGTATCCACGGGAGGAAAGGAGGCGTCCGTACCGCGTAAGGAGTCTGCGGACCGGATGGGTTCCGAGAAGGCCTCCAAATCGGAGGGGGAGAGGCGTAAGAAGCATTCGAAAGCCCCGAAACGGAAGCATTCGGAGGCTAAGGACTCTAGGTCCAGACATCATGGATCCAAGAAGCCACGGATGGAGACTCCGGCTTCTGATGAACCCGCGAAAGTGGCTTCAGTGACTTCCCCGGTTTCGAAACGGGCTGCTTCGGTACCGAAGGATGTGGAAACCGGTGTGTCGGTGTCACGGGCCTTGCCCATGGCGGAACAGGCCCTCTCGGTGGAGGAGCTCCAGATTGAGGTTCTCTCGGATCACTCGGAGGAGCTTGAGCCTCCCCTGTTGCCTTCTCCTCGACGGGAGCTGAGAAGGTCTCCGACACCCATGCCCGAGGGGTCCCCGGCTAAACATCCAGTCCGGGGGAAACCCAGGTACGTCTACGACAGCGAGACGGACACGTATTATATCCCGGTCCCAAGAGAGCGTGCGCTGGCCGAACCGCAGGGGACTCTACAGACGACCGTGGCTCAGGTGCACCATGTCGAGGAGCCTAGACAGGCCACGACGTCAACCCAGACGGCCGCCCTGCAACGTCCGTCGCGGTCTCCGTCTCCGGTGGTTTTGGTTCATCGGGTTCCGTCGGATTCAGATTCAGAATCCCTGGATTCGAACCCTCCGATTTCTCCTCGGTCCCGAGACTCCGAAATCGAGGCGGCAGGTTCTCCTCAGGACCTCTATGTCCCGGGTGCGTCCTCCCCCACCGATGATGTCCGCTCCTTTACCGAGCACGTAATCCGGATGGGAAGGGCCCTTGAGATCGAGGTGGCCCACTTGGACGATGATGCTTCCGATCCTATCGAGAAGAGAATCCAGGGTAAGGTGCCTACTCCACCGTCCATCCCGTTTTTGCCATCGTTGGACAAAATAGTTCGTCGGTCCTGGGAGGCTCCTGCCTCCACGGTGATCCAAGCCCGGAAGATAGAGTCCCTCTATCGGATTACGCCATCTGAGGCCGTATGGCTGCGCTCTCACCCCCGGCAGAACTCGGCAATTGTTGAAGGGGCACAACACACATTCACCCCCAAGACTTCGACTTCACCGTCGGACAGAGAGGCTAAGAAGGTCGATGCTTTAGCCAAGAAGGCTTACGCGGCCTCAGTCTTAGGGCTGAAGGTCGCTAATTATAACGCTTGCATGGGGGCGTATATTCAGTACCTGATGGAACGGATGTCCACGGTACTCCCCGATGTTCCGGCAGAGAGCAATAAGTTAGCTACGGAGCTAAGGGATGAGGCGCATTCTATAGGAAGTTGGCTGATCACGGCTTCGAGGAACTCCGCCGATTGTTCTGCTAAAGCCATGGCAGCGTCCATAGCCCTTCGACGCCATGCGTGGCTCCGCGCCTCGGACCTGAACCAAAGCGCTCGTTCAGCCATTGAGGACATGCCCTATGATGACGCAGGTCTGTTTCATAAGGAAACAGACGATAAATTAAATTTCAAGTACCGCATGAAATCGGCGGCGCGTAAGCATGGCATGTCTTCGGCGCCACAGTCGTCCTATCGGCGTCGCTTTGGATTCTACCGTCCGCCCTATTCCTCATACCGCCGCTCTTATCAAGACCGGCAATTCCAATCCGGTGAGCAATCTAGACAGAGGTATCCATCTCATTCATCCTCGTCCTCAGGGCGTCGTCAGCCTTTCTCCCGGTACCGAAAGCAATTTCGGAAGCAGGACCCGGAGCCTCCCAGAAAGAAGTCCTGAAGGGCTCTTGCGTGCTCCGTCGTTCGTCCCCTTCAGTTTTTCAACCTTCTTCTACCCTTTCAGGACACCTGGGCGCAAATTTCATCGGACGCCTGGGTCTTGGACATTTTAAATAGGGGCTATGCCCTCGAATTCAAGGATTGGCCTTCAACGGGCCACTTCACCCCCACCCAACCCTCACCTACCCTCCTCGACGAAGTATGCACTCTGCTTTTTAAGGGGGCGATTTCCCCGGTTAAGGAAGAGAACTTTTCCCACTGTTTCTTTTCACGTTACTTTACGGTTCCGAAACCGGATGGTTCATTGCGGCCCATCCTGGACCTCCGAGCCCTGAACAGACATTTGGTATACCGCAAGTTTCGTATGGTGACCCTAAACTCTATCTTACCTCTCTTGTCCCAGGGCATGTGGTTTGCCACAGTGGACCTGAAGGACGCCTATTTCCACGTCGCAATCCGGAGGGATCACAGAAGATTCCTGGCCTTTGCGATAGGACACCGAGTGTTCCAATACAACGTCCTTCCATTCGGTCTCTCCTCGGCGCCTCGAGTGTTTACGAAGTGCATGGCACCAGTGGTTGCATACCTGCACCAAAAAGGGATACGCTTATTCCCCTACCTAGACGACTGGCTCTTCGTTGCGGTTTCTCGAGACCAACTGAAGAGCGATGTCGAGTTCGCTCTCGAACTGATGCAATCCTTGGGTCTAGTGATAAATTGGGAAAAGTCGTCCCTAACTCCAGTGAAACGAATTCGGTTCATCGGAGCCATGCTCGACTCAGTAACTTGTCGGGCGTATCTCCCTCAGGATCGATTCCAGGCCTTGACGCTAGCCGTTCGCGCTTGTATGGCAAGGAGAAGAGTTCGGGCTCAAGAGGTCCAAGTAGCTCTCGGACACATGGCGTCCACAACTTTTGTCACCCCGATGGCGAGGCTTCGACTTCGACCACTGCAGTCATGGTTTCTCTCGGTGTTCAACCCTGCGCGAGACCACGCCAACAAATGGCTATCGATACCAAGGTCGGTTTCAAACACCCTTCCTTGGTGGTTAGACTCAGACAACGTTTGTTCCGGTATGGACTTTTTCCGACCGCAACCACAAATTACCCTAACTACGGATGCTTCCCTGGAAGGATGGGGTGCTCACACCGAGGGCCTAACGGTCAGGAGCAAATGGACAGAGTCCCAGAAGCGTCTTCACATAAACATCCTGGAGATGCTCGCAGTTCAGAAGGCCTTGAGGGCATTCGAACCAGTTCTGACAGGCAAAGTGGTTCTCCTATTGACAGACAACACCACCGTCATGTATTATGTCAACAAGCAGGGAGGTACGAGATCCCCAAGTCTCCTGACGTTGACCCTGGAAGTTTGGGACTGGTGCGTACAGAGGAAGATCACCCTACAAGCCATACATTTACCCGGGGAAGAGAATACGTTAGCAGACCAGCTCAGCAGGTCGGCCACATCGTGCCACGAATGGAGACTCCATCCGGAAGCCGTGGCGACCCTATTCCACAGATGGGGAACGCCAGACGTAGATCTCTTTGCATCCCGGGAGAACACCCACTGTCGACGGTTTTGCTCCCGGTTCAAGGCTCGGACCTCCCTAGGAGATGCCTTCCAGTTTGAGTGGGCAGACGTCTTCCTGTACGCCTTCCCTCCGTTTCCGTTGATCTCGAGGGTAGTGGCGAAGATGATGCGGGACAGGAGCAACGCAATCCTGGTAACCCCTTGGTGGCCGAGACAGCCGTGGCTGCCTTCATTGCTACACCTGTCGAATTGGACGTACCTCCGCCTGGAACACAGACCGGACCTGCTCACACTTCACCGCGGCTGGATTCGGCATCCCGATGTGGACAACCTTCCTCTGGTGGCCTGGAGAGTCGGAGCTTAGATGATGTCCCGTCTCCAATCCGTAGGGTCATATTGGCGGCCCACAAACCAACTACGAAGAAATCGTATCGCACCAAGTGGGGGAAGTTTGCTGAATTCCTCGAATCTAGAGGGGTGCCTCCCTCCCAGGTGTCGACCCCAGTAGTCTTGGAGTTCCTGATGACCCTTGTGGAAAAGGGCTTGGGGCTCAGTTCTATCAAATGCTATTTGTCTGCCATTTGTGCCCACTATTATTTTGAGGGTAAACCTTCCTTTTTCAAGGATCCATTAGTTAAAAGTTTTATTAAGGGGATTAACAACCTTTACCCTCCAGTTTCTGCTCCAGTTCCGGCTTGGAGCCTTGATGTTGTTTTGGGTTCGTTAATGCTGAAACCTTTCGAACCCATGGCAACTTCGGACCTGAGGCTGGTTGCCTGGAAGACTGCCTTTCTGGTCGCAATTACTTCGGCCAGACGGGTGGGCGAACTGTGTGCCTTAAGAAGAGACCAACCTTTTATTAGGTTTCACCCCGATAGGGTGATTCTCCGTACCGACATTTCCTTTTTGCCTAAGGTGGTCTCTTCCTTCCATATGTGTCAGGACATTGTGCTCCCGACCCTGGCCTCGAACCCGACTACCGAAACCGAACGCCGCCTTCATTCTCTGGATGTGCGTAGAGCCCTGGCCTTTTATTTGGACAGGACTAAAGACTGTAGCAGGTCGGACAGACTGTTCCAATGTTATTCGGGACCGAAAAAGGGCTTGCCGGTTTCGACACAGAGATTTTCGAAATGGGTAGTCGGTACCATACAGCTCTGCTATGAGATAGCGGGCAAAGCTCCTCCGGCCAGGGTCAGAGCGCATGCAACAAGGGCGGTAGCTACATCCTCCGCTTTTCTAGCTGGTGTAGCGTTGGAGGATGTATGTAAAGCTGCAGTCTGGTCTCAGCCGTTGACATTTGTAAAACATTATAGGCTGGACACGAGAACCAGACGGGATGCAGCTTTTGGAAGGGCAGTGTTGGTCTCGGGGTTACACTGATGGGGTCCACTGTTCTTCCCGTTGCTCAGGTTATTTGATTATTGTGCTGTATTCAAACAAGCATTGTGTTATGTTGTTTACTATCGAGGTGTTACGGGTATGCCATACCTCCTATTATTTGCACTAATGATGTTGCCTAAGCCGTGTTTCTGTATACTTGAAGGGTGTATATATGAATATTATGACCTCCAACACAGGTGAATGGTCGGGTTATTGTATTGCTGACGATGCTGATGATGCCGCATCTTAATTTCTATGTTCTATTATCTGAGATGATAGATATATGTTTTATGCCATAGGTGTGCCTTAATGCCTACATGTATAATATGTGCATTATCCATTGAATTTGTTTCAAGGTTCACTGTGTACTCAATGACCACTCAGGTTATTTAAATGAGGTTTTTTATTGTCTTTACAATAATTTTGATACAATAACTAAATTCAGAACATGCTATGTGTTGTGGAGGGAATCTCAACTATTTACTTATGTTGATCTTGCTACAAGCTTCCAGCTGGTTGACTTGTTCAATAAATTGTTATGATTTACTGATATGGCTCTCTGGACACTCCCTCTGCCTTTATTTAGCTTGGTATACTACCCATTTGTATGATTCGCAGAGACCACGAAGAAGAAGGACAGGTTGCTTACCTGTAACAGTATTTCTTCGAGTGGTCTTCTGCGAATACATACAAATCCCGCCCATCCTCCCCTCAGTGTCCCGCTGATTGGTGCTCCTTGGTCGCTATTTGCGGCGAAAAAAATATGGAACTGAGAGGAAAGAGCGGGAACGGGGCTTATATAGGGGTGGGCGGAGCTACCACCAAAAAGTTGCAATTCAAGATCTGCCTAGCGATTCCAGAAGTTTCCGAGCTGCACTGCGCATGCGCAGTAAAACCCATTTGTATGTATTCGCAGAAGACCACTCGAAGAAATACTGTTACAGGTAAGCAACCTGTCCTTGTCTCCATACAGTTTAGACCATACATCTATCAAATCCTGTTGTTCCATCAGTTCTTTAGCACTGTATGGCAATTTTCCTTGTGGCTTATTTTTCTTGGCAATTTCCTATCTCTACAGTGGTCCCCCGGGTTACGAAAGTAATCCGTTCCAGCAGCCCTTTTGTAACCCGAAAACATTCGTAACCAGGGGGACCACGGTAAGTATAGGAAAGCACTTGGCACGATTTGAATTTCGCGCCGCTTTCCTTTCGCAACCCGGGTTTTTTTTCGTGACCCGGGGCCATTTTTACGGCCCGGGGTTTTCGTACCCCAGGGGATTCGTAACCCGGGGGACCACTGTACTTGGTTTGATAACCCCATTAAAGTCACCGGAAATAATTATGTTGTCTTTATTATAATCATACAATATTTTGTTTAATAATTGAAAAAAGTAACTTTCTCTTCCAAAGGAGCATAGATATTGACTATTATTTTTTCTCCTTGCATCAACACTTCCCCAATTAATAGTCTTCCCTCCTCGTTTTTATACAACTGTTTAAATTCCCATCTTTTATTAACGTAGATTGCTACTCCTCTTTTAGCTTTTTTGTAGCTTGAATAAAACACATTCCCTAATCTTGAGTCATGTAGAAGTTTCCCATCCTTCTCTCTTATTTTAGTCTCTTGTAAACATAAAAAATCATAATTACCATTAGCTAACTAATGAAATATTTGCTTTCTTTTTTTTTCCCAGTTTAAGCCTTTCACATTCCATGATGCAATTTTAATTGACATATTCCTCTGTCAAAGCTTTAGCTACTTCCAAAGTTTACTGTATTTGTTTAATTACTAAATCTTCTGGCTCCCCTCCTTAACTCTGTTTCCTCTTCTGTTTCTGATCATCTCCTCAAATCTCCTTTATCTTTATTACTCCTTCTTGTTTTCCCGTGGCTATTAACTCTTTTATAGAAATCACGTGCCTTCTCAGCGGTGTTAATGGTATATCTCTTCTGTTTATGTCACAATTATTCCTTCTATTTTATCCCATTTGTAATGTATATATTTCTCTTGAAGGAGATTTGTCAAAAAAATTATATTCTTGTCTTTTCTTTAAAGCTTGGAGTCGTACATCTTTATAAATCTCTATTTGATTATCATCTATAAACCATTTCCCTTTAAAGTTTTGTTAAAGATTCTTTAAAGAATCTCTGATTCTAGAATTCGTAAAACGAATTAATATATCTCTAGGAATTTTCCTTTCTTTCGTATACCAGGAATTGATCCTAAAGATTTTTTCTATTTGTGCATCTAGATATTCTTCTGAGACATCTATAAATTTAGCTAAATGCATTATAACTTTCTGTAGAAGCTTCTCCTCAGCTTCCTCTGGGACATTCCTCAATTTCAAACATTTTTCTCTGTATCTGTTCTCTTGAAAAGCAATTGTTTGCTCATATTGCTTTAACTTTGTTTCCAAAGTCGTTATCTGTGATTCACAATTATTTGTCTTAACAGATAGTGGATTAATCTCATCTTTAATTCCCTCAACATTTTTGCTAATTTTTTCAAATTTGCAAATCCATTTGAATATTAGACCTGATTTCCTTTAGTTTTTCTTTTATCTCATTCTTAAAAGATTTCTTAAAATCTCTTAACTCCTGTAAGACTGTAGAACTAATCTCGCTCTGTGTATTGTTAGAGTCAGATACGTCATCCTGTCTACAGCTAAGCCTTGAAAGTTGTGAACAAAAAAGACAACAGGGAAAATTTTTGACTATAAACCTCAGTGTTGGTCTGGACTATACCTTTAAAAAAATGCACTGATGGGCTGATCGTAGGACTCTATGGGCACATGTCCCTAGATAGGGAGGTGGTCCCAATTGGTCCTGGTAGTCCCCTTGAATCACACCTGTCCTGTGTGATCTTGCCCCTCTTGATTAGATCAAGTTGGGTACAGTGCTAATTGAGGTGGGGACAAGTCCTTTGCCCCCAAGTCTCTCTCAACTAGTTTATAATAATAGATTGAGAAGGTCAAATAAAAAAATATATATATCTGCCAATATATCATTAGAATAGATATAGACTAACTAATATCAAAGCTAGTTTCAACTCTCTATAGACCAAAGCCGTACCAATCTACCCCAGCTGGTCCATCCACTTTCCTCCTCCACACCTGCTGCTGCGCCACCCAAAAACGCCGCCGCTGCCGCCTCTGGAGGGTGGGAAGAAGCGTTGGGGGCTTTGAGCCCCAGCTGGTCCGGTCTCCTTCCTCCTCTGCGCCTGCCACTGTGCAACCCGAAAATGCCGCCGTTGTCGCCTCTGGAGGGTGGGAGGAAGCGTTGGGGGCTTTGAGCCTCAGCTAGTCCGGCCTCTTTCCTCCTCCGCGCCTGCCGCCGCGCCACCTGAAAATGCCACCGCTGCCGCCATTCAGGCTAGCCTTGCCTTTGAAACTCAGATTTAAATTGCAGAGCATGTTCTTTTAAAGTTGTTTGCTCATTTATTTTTGCATATATTAACTTGTTGTTCATTTGAAGATAACTAGTTGGTGGATTTCATGACTTTATTTTTCTTCCTAGATTATTGGCCTACTAAATGTCTTTACCCCACAGAAGTTGCTGGAAGAATTTCAAGATGTGTGAGTTTGATTATTGCAAAGGCTTTTTAGTTATGATATTATGAAAATACACTTGATTGGTGATCAAATATGTTTGACTTTTTGCTGTCTCTCAAAAGTTACATAGTGATGGAGCTCATGGATGCAAATCTCTGCCAGGTGATTCAGATGGAACTCGACCATGAACGCATGTCTTATCTCCTCTATCAGATGTTGTGTGGTATTAAACATCTTCACTCAGCTGGGATTATACATAGGGTTAGTGAGATTATTATGGTGGAGCTATCATGCCTTCACGTCTGTGTGTATTTTATCTTTCGTCCTATTTGTTGTTCCCTTAAATGCAAAATGGTGCCATTGCTGAAGTTATCTACTTGATTCTATTAGATTAAAATGAATATAGTTTTTTGCTCTTCAGTGCAAAGTTTATTGAGTACACTTTGAGCATCCATGCTTGTAGGAAGAATTGAATATTTATCCTAGTGAGATCAAAACATATGACTTTTTCTGAGACAAATAGGATGAGAACTCACTCTGTGGAATGAAGTCATACATTTCACATCTAACCAAATGTCCTCAGAAGCATAATTGTTTGTATGTGGCTCATGAATCTGCAAGGTTCAAGTTCTCTATGAATAACTCACCTTTCTCAAAAGCCTTGAAAATGCCGATTCAGACTTTCTGCTATCTGTCAAGAGTCCTTCTGTCTCTATAATCATACAATTTCCATGAACTTTTCATCAAAATCTGAAGGTTCGATATTGCTTCTGCAGTCTCAGTTCTATTCCTTATATCTGTCTAATTATCACTAATGATCCTGTATCTTATGCATGGTTACTGCTTCTTATGTAAATAGCATTAATACAAAATAGCAGTATTATGTAAATAGCATTAATATAAAATAGCAGTATTTAGCATTAATGCTTTGTGATTACTTATGGATGGTGTTTAATGTTTGAGATGTAACTGAAAGTCATTTTTGTCAGTGTTTAGGGATGCTAGATTGGATTCCTTTAGAAATGTATCCAGTATGAGATGCCCAAGAGGCTTACTTTTTTCCAGCGATAAAGGTGGGAACATATCATGGGTTGATTCTGTCTCATTGCTCCAAGTAGGCAGGCTGTGTTTTCCTTCTCTCTTCCTTCCTTTACTTTGTCTTTAATATTTCTTCTAATAATTATTCAATTCTTTCTATATTCATGTTCTGTTCTCTCCTGCCTTCACAACTACCTACAAAAACAACCATGTTTTCTTTAGTCTTTGCTCTATTCCTTTGCTTTTCTAACTGTTAAAGCAAAGCCAGGCAGGGAGAGACAGTTCAGAAGCTGCTGTGCTGTGAGGCAACTAGGTACAACTCCAGCATTAAAGAAAAAGACAGTCCAGACATGTCTGGCTGAAGGGGCTAAAAGTCCAGAGAGCCCAGGTGCGACAGGACGAGGGAGATGCCAGAAAGAGAGGAGGCAGATTTCAAGAGGTGAGTGATGATTCAATCCTTAATCCTATGTTTGTGGGTTAATCTTTATCCCAGAGCTTTGTTTTTGACTTGCATTGCCCATTTTGAAGGAGACTTCAGTTGCTTTAGAAATTCAAATGGACAGTTTCCCTCCAAAACTGAGACTGAAGGGATTAGAGAGGATTAACAAAAGGATTTTCCAGGTGCAGGGAGTCTTTTTCTGCCCCATCATCCCCTAGTCTGGAGGTTACAATCACCCCTTGGGGAGAATTTGGCCAAGACATTTATTTATTCTGCTTGCCTTTTTAAAATGAGAGGCAAAGCTGGAACTGGAGGTGTGGTGGCCATTTTGATTAAGGGTAGCAAGGCAAAGAGGAAAGACCTGCTGCTTCTGCTAACTAATATGCCTTTAGTAAAACAAAGGAAAGTAATACCTATAGTTCATTCCTCAGAAGAAGAATGTGATCTGAAAAAGAAAGAAAGAAAGAGTTAAAAGCAAAATAAAAAAGAAAGACAAGGGCCTTTCAGTATCTCCTGAAAGCTTCTGAAATCTGTTAAACTTTTGGGGACTGATGATCTTTCATTATTATTGTATTTGTTTATTATTATTGTACTATCAAACAAAAGCAAGCAAACAAACACTTGAGGTCAAAATAAAGTTCTGCCAGGACATTAACAATGGTTAAAGGTAGTGGCTATTTCTGGAGACACTAGCCTAAATGAGACTGGATTTCCAAGACCACATCAGGTACAGTTCCAGTTCAAAGACAGACTTGACTAAAGAATTAATGCATAAATGCCCATTATAAACAAAATCTAACATTTCCACCCCTTACTGGGGACAAATGGGGCTTTCTAGATTGGCAGGAAAGTGTGACATGAAGTTGCCTTTTCCTTAATGCTTAGCAGCTGCACCACAGCCTTTAGATGGAGCTGTTCTGTTCTGCAGTTTTTAAAAAAGAAGCTGGGAAAACCAGCACCTTTTAAAAGGCGCTTCTTCTCCCCTAAAACACACACACACAAAGCGTTTTCATGGCACACTTTCCCTTTTTCTCATCTAAAGGCTAGAGTTTCATGCAGCCATGAACACACTTCTTTTTGCCAATCTAGAAAGCCCTATTGTTTGGAATAAAGTCTCTTGGCTGAGACTAAGAATAATAAGAAGACCTTACCATCTTTTATGAAAGAAAGAAAGAAAGAAAGAAAGAAAGGCTATTTTCTACAGTACTTTCCTCAAATGAAGAATGACAACAGGACCCTGACCTTCCTATATTGCCTAAATATGACCCTGGGGAGTCTTTAGAGACAAAGAGAGCTCTGATGCATGGAATCCATCTGCTGACAGGCTATATCTGACTGAGCATTATGCAATGTTACTACACAATGTGGTTAAGATCTCCAATGAATCTACTAGGGACAGTCCTGATTTGCCACAAGACAAAGGTGGCTTTTCTTAGACCAGGGCCTGTACTAGAGACACTCTCCAGAGCTTTCTTCACGAAGATGTCAGGAAAGAGTGGGTTAAATCTGCCACGTTACACCTAAATTCTATGTTTGTTAATAAGCTTCATCATTTACCTTGATAGGTAATAGCAAAACTACAAATCTAATAGATAGACGACTCAGTATAAGCCCTAGTTTTTCTCCCATTTATACTCCAATTGGAGAAGTCACACATTCCCTCTCTCTTTCACACACATACAAATATACATGCAGATATACACACACACACACACACACACACACTAAGGAAAGATCAGATGTGGTGCTTAAAAGGTCATAAACAGCATCCTCCTTGGCAATTAGGGCTGCTTCAGCTATATCATTATCTTGAGGGCCAACTTATGTGGGCTAAAGATTTTATGAGAAACTCTGATAATCAGGTTGACAAGACAATGTACAAGTTACTCAAAATGGCCGCTTTCTCAGCTGATGCCAGGCCAGATGTATTACAGTTTGGCAAACAGTCAGCCTCTACCTCTACCTAGCCTCAAGAGGCAGATTTTAAATAAAAACAATCAAATAAACAAAACCACTGGCATGTGGATACCTGTTTTAAACAAAATGTGATATTTTGATTGATGACAAACTCTTTCAACAATCACTAGATCCATTATTGTTAGAGATTAATGATAAAGGGAAAGCATTTGTTTTTTTCACATAAAAATAAAAAAGAGATCCCTTCATCAGGGACAGTCCTCCTTTCCCCCCATAGATATGATTATGGTACTTGTACATGAGACAATATAGTTGGGAGACAGTGGTCTGACCTTAATTACCAACCTCAGCAGTAGTCCCAGGCACTGCTTCACCTGACCAAATAACAAGAATGTCAGTGGCAATACCTATCTTGTTAAACAATGATAAAAATATCCCAAATCATGGCTGATTGTGATCAGTTGTTGAGCACTCCATTACAGTGGAGCTACTTCCTCTGCACTAGCAACTAGTGATTTGACAAACCATTGTTTTTCTTCTCGTCCATTGAGAACTTCATGAGAATTTAAAAAAAAATATTGTCTCAAAAATCACACTTTCAAAAGGTTATTTTTCTCTCCCTGTCCGCAGGTAGAGAATTATTTTTCACAGATTTCCCAAATGACAATAAAAGACAAGTATTAGCTAATTACATGTGTTGGTGCTAATTTAATTTGCATTTCAAACTCACTTACCATGTCAAAAGGAGGCTTAGCAGGGGTTGAAAGGACACAAATAAACTTTTATTGAAGCCCCAACAAGGAATGATAGAGTTGGGGTGATCTTCAAAGACCATCAAGTCCAACCCTCTTCGGAATACATGGCTATGGAATTCTGGAAGCTGGAGTATATTGTGGGGCTGAGCTCAAGGCTCAACTCTTTCTGGTTCAAGGCTATGGAATTCTGGGAGTTGGAGTTGTGGGGCCCTGAGCTCAAAGCTTCTTTTTCTGACTCAAGGCTATGGAATTCTGTGAGCTTGAGTTTGTTGTGGGGCATTGAGTTCATGGCTGAACTCTTTTTCTGGCTCAAGGCTATGGAATTCTGGGAGTTGGAGTTTGTTGTTGTGGGTCACTGAGCTCAAAGTTGAACTCTTTTTCTGGCTCAAGGCTATGAAATTCTGGGAGTTGGAGTTTGTTGTTGTGGGGCACTGAGCTCAAAGTTGAACTCTTTTTCTGGCTCAAGGCTATGGAATTCTGGGAGTTGGAGTTTGTCGTGGGGCCCAGAGCTCAAGGTTTAACGTCCTCCATTTTATCTGGGTGACCAGACGTCATTCTTTATCCAGGTGGACACGTCCTACATTTCTGCCCAGGAGGAATTTCAAAACGTCCTGATGTGTTCAGAGAGTTTGCCTTTGCCAGCCTTTCCTTGAGGCTGAGAGTGTGTAACCTACTTGCCTAATGGGTTTTCTTGGTTTGTTCAGAGAGTTTGCCTTTGGTGTGAGTGTATGTGTGTGTGTGTGCGCCTTCAAGAGGTTTTCTTGGGAGGTTTGTTCAGAGAGGGTTTGACTTTGCTATCCTCTGAGGCTGAGAGAGTGTGACTTGCCCAAGGGTTGTTTTTTTTTAAAGGTTTGTTCAGATAGGGTATGCCTTTGCCTTATTCTGAGGCTGAGAGTGTGTGACTTGGTCTAAGGTTTTCTCAGAAGATGTGTTCATAGGGGATTTGCCTTCACCTTCCCTTAAGGCTGAGAGAGTGTGACAAGCCCAGTGGGTTTTTTTAAGCCCAAAGAAAGGATCAAACCTTGCTTCTCCTCCATCACTGCCTCCTGTTGCACTTCCTCAGATGCATTGAGTCTCAGAGGTCCTACATTTTGGGGTAAATTTTGTCCTGCATTTTGAGATACATTTTGGCCTACATTTTTTTCTGCATTTTGTCCCGCTATGGTGGTAGAGAATTATGACAAGTCACATGCTCTCAGCTTCAACTCCAGCCCTGTAATCCTAGGACCTAGCTATTCCTTCTTGGTAGAAAGAGGCTTGGACAAGATGACTTTTGTGAATCCCTTCCAATGACAGAATTCCTGCCATTGCACCCCACTCCACCCCTTCTCTTTTGTGAAGGTCACACTCTCTCAGCCTGAGAGATGAACATGGCCAACTCTCTCTCTGCACCTCTCCCATGGTGATGCTAAGGCAAACCTGTCACACATTATTATTATTGCCACCCCACCCCACCTCACCCCCTTCTCGTCTGTGAGGGTCACACTGTCTCAGCTCCATTTGAAGGCAGTTGAGTGTGGATTCAGGTTTTTTCAAACAGAGGAATGTTCTTTAAACCTTTTTGGCAAGAAGAATTCATATCTATGAGTGATGCTAAAGCAAAACCTATCATGCATTTTTATTTTTATATTTAAATTTTTGGCAAGGACAAAGAGAGTTCAGAATAATCATGAATGAGAGAGTGTGATGTTTCCAAGAAGGGAGTTGGATTTCATTCCACCCCCTCTTTCTCTTCTGTGAGAATTTGGATGGCCACCACCTACACACAAATGCTCTCTCCTTTTGTTGTCATGTGTTTTTTAAAAGCGAAGCTGTAGGCAAAGAAGGGGGAGGATTTATTACCCTAACAAAGGAAATAATTAAGCCTTTGGTAAAAGCCAGTATGAGCTTTTGGCCAACGAATAGTTTAGCTGAGGTCCTTCCCTTCCCTTCATTTGGAAATTATTAAAAACCAAAATTCTTCTCATTGTTCAAGAAATGCTAATAATTTCTTCTCTTTAAAAAGCTTACGAAATCTTTGAATAACAGATATTTCTTCAGTTTTTCGAATTTTGGAGAATATTCTTTACATCACTACTAGCAACAATCACATTCATCTTAGATAAATGCAGGACAGTGACATGGCCTTCATTTTCCACATTTACATGCCACCACTGTTGGGTTGCCTTGAATCAAGATAGGCTTCCTTTGGAATTGGAAAACACATCTTGTGGTTCTCAGATAGGGGACATGCCTCAGTTCACCTACCCATTAGTCAGGGAGCTTTGGTAAGTTCCATGATATAGGATGTTCCCACCTCCATTGCTGAAAAAAAGAACATTGGGTTTTACCTGTGATATGTTCATTTTCAGTGATGTAGATGGGAATATTCTCCCCACCCAGAATTGAGGAGGCTTTCCCTTGGCTCTGCAAGGGTGGTTGTTAATTAATTACTTTGAGTTTATGATAGTTTCTAGTTATCATACTTATATTTACATTTAATGCTCTCTGAGTTTGTTTTCTATCCTCGGCTATAATATTGACTGAGGGATGGTGGTGGTTGCTCCCTCTGGTGGTGACTCCTTCAAGTCTGTTTTCCTTACATGGAGCAATGAGACGGAATCAATCCATGATATAGGATATTCCCACCTACATCGCTGAAAACGAACATATCACAGGTAAGACCCAATGTTCCTTTTTGTGAATCCCAGTCTAAACTTTGAAGCTGATATTTTCCTGAATAATTTAGTGGGCAAAATTACTGTATCTTTAAAAAGCTATTAGTTTTGTCATGTAGTTTTCCAAGTTAGAATACTTGTTATGTACATATTTACTCTATGTTCTGGTTCTCTGGAATCCCAGAATTTGCTGTCATATATTTGTCATATGTTAGATACATCCATTGCCCCCCCCCCCCACTATTTACAGATATAGTGGAGTCTAGGATGTTTTATAGATGTAACTATATATCTAAAGCTATAAGCGTTGAGCCTGTTCTACTTTAGTTTCCAGTGTGCTACTTGCTTTTATATTGGTAAATTAATATTTGACTTAAAATTCTGTGTTTTTCTTTAACTTTCTTTTTTTGAAGGATTTGAAACCTAGCAATATAGTAGTAAAATCTGACTGCACCTTGAAGATTCTTGACTTTGGACTTGCTAGGACATCAGGAACCAGCTTTATGATGACACCTTATGTAGTGACTCGTTATTACAGAGCACCGGAAGTCATCTTAGGAATGGGATACAAAGAAAATGGTCAGAAACTTTAATTTTGTTCCTTAAATTACGTGTTTTATAGTTCTCTCCTTTCCTTGCCTTCTGCAGCTACTGAAATCTATGTTTACATACAATAACATGAGCTAAGTATGCAGCAATTCCAATATGTTGTGTTGAAAGCTTGTTACGAAATATACAAAGAGAAGGAATTGGCCAATTTTGCTTAGATAAAATTGGCTTATACATTGGGCCCTCCCTGTTTGCTGGGGTGAAGGACCCCTGTGAAAGTGGGGAAACCACAAATGCATTACAACACTTGCTTGACTCTGACAATAGAATTGTACTGGATGACCCACAAATGCCTGGAAAAGTGTTCTCTCTAGGAATCTCTAGGTCCTCCAGTGCAACTTCCCATTGTCGTTGGCCATAGAATTATGCTGGAGGACCTAAAATTTCTAGAGAAAACATATTAATCAAATCTGTAAATAACCAAATCCGCAAAAGTCAAACCTGCAAATGTGGAGGGATAATGGTATAAAGTATGCTCTTAGAATATTGTTTGCTCTAGCTGTGAAATTGATACTTTTTCATAAAACCTCACAGAATCTTACCTTGGTGTTGTGCCTTCCTTAGATAACAGTTCTGAAAGCTTGGGTTTTTGCTTTCTTTGTGCTTTTCGATGTCACTTTTGGGGGTGGGGAAGAGGGGCCTTATTTAGAGGTAGTTGGTTCTTACACTCTCCTGCCTCTTAGGAAATATCTGTGAGATGCAAAAGGTTCCCAGGGGAAATAGAAAGCTCCCATTAAGGTAGGAGACTCTGTGACTCCATGTGAATATTGGCTGGAGCATGGTCTGTAGATGACTCCATCATCCGCTCATTCTGTGCCCACAGTATGAGAACTAGAAGGAGGAGTAACAATGGTGGCAACAAGAAAAATCTCAGCCACGCCCTATACAGTCTCTCTGCTCCACCCTTATCCTTGTGGATTAAGCAAAGAATACTGTACTTCCAATCAGGTTTTTTACCCAGTGTGTCATGGTTGAAAGGCTTGCAGAGGTCAAGGTAGATTCTTCTTCATGGTCTCTGTGCCTCACACAATAGGGTTCGCGCCTGCGCAGAAACTCCATTCGGATGCTGAAAAACTGAGCAGATTGGCGGGAGCCCCACCCCTCTCGCTCCCTGAGCATTCCCAGTCCCGCCAATCTAGCTCCTCCTTTAGTTCTCTTTCATCCGCCGCAAGAGTAACATCTCCTTCGGAGTGCTCCTCGCTTTGCGAACGTCTGAGTACCTAAAAATCTCTCTTTTCCTCCCTAGTTTTTCCTAAATTCCCTTTTTTCCCTTTCTCCTTGAGCTGCCTCTTTTCTTCTCTTTTTTTGGAGTTTTTTCTCGGGGTTCTTGGCCCGGTCAGGCCCTCCTTGGAGTTGCTAGGCCTCTTATGGCCGCTCCATTCAAGAAATGTGCAGAATGTGGAGCTAAAGTCCCAGTTGTGGATGGACACTCTAAGTGCGTCCTATGCCTGGGGAACACTCACATTCCGGAGAAGTGCAGGCATTGTAAGGCCTTCAACCCGGCCACCCTTCGCCAGAGAGCGGACAGATTGAAGGCCCACCTCTGGGAAAAGGCTCTCTCAGTCTCGCAGTCGTTTTCGGCAGTCATCGGATCCTCTGGGTTGGGTGCCCATTTCCAAATTACCTCGCATTCCAAAGATCTCACAGAAGCCTTTGATGTCGACCTCTTCAACATCGACGGCCCACTCCACAGAGAGGCCTATGCCTTTGGAAGAGCCAGCCCGGGAGCACAAGAAACACTCCTCTTCCCAAGAAAGGGAAAGGGCCAAGAAGAGGAAACACAAGGCCAAAGAGGCCTCTTCTTCTGTTTCCTCGGTGGCGGTCCAAGTGGACCAGGCGGTGTCTTTCTTGAAGCCGGCCTCGACGCCAGACACCAGCCTCTCGGCCCTAGTCATTGTTTTTGCCTCGGCGCCAGATGCCTTGGAACTGGTCGATCAACCTACCTCAGCATCGACGTCAGCCCCATCATTTGCTATTTCGACTTTGGCGTCGACGGTTTCACCTATTCTGCCTCCAGCCTCAGCACCCCCATTCTGTGGCATCCACAGAATGGATCTACAGGCTGAGGTTCCCATCTCCTCCACCCCATCAGTTACCCAAACCATACGTGGAGAGGTATTTTGACTCCCTCCACTCGTCAGCCTCATTTCTGGCTCGAAACTGGGCGGAGGGCTTTTGGAGGGAGAGGCACCCATCATACCGATCCTATTCACCATCTTATTGGGACTAATACCACGTGAGGGACCTTTACTTCGATCCTTTCCAACGAAGGTCTAGGTCCCGTTCTTCGATCCGTGACAGGGGTGAGTCCAGAGCTGTTTCTCCTCTGCTGCTGCTGACTGAGACGGTGTCAAAGCCGCCTGATTTGGCACCGATTTCTGTGTTGGCCCCAGCATCGAGGATGGTGTCGACATCGACGCTGATGATTACTGCAGTCCAGGTAGATGCTTCTACATCTACCTTTACTTTGGCTCTGATGCAGCCTTAAGTCGACCTGCTCCCGCCATCTGCCTCCCAGTCTACAAAGGAGTCTGAGGTAGAGGTGGAGGACCAACTAGAGGCTCCTGCCCAGACCATGTCCTCACCCAACGAGGAGGTTGAGGACTAAACCCAGTCGAGGATGTCACTTGTTTTCTGGCATTGTAGACAGGATGGCCAAAGCGGTCAGCCTGAAAACGGCCCAAGCACCAAAGCCTCCCAGGGATCCCATCAATGGCTTCTTCAGTAAGCCGGTTCAGCTGCTGTTATCCCCTTCCTGCCGTCGTTTGCCGACATCATGGCTGCCTCTTGGACCAAACCTGCCTCCACCCCACCCACCTCCAAGAAGCTGGACTCCCTATACAGGGTGCAATCACCCTTCCTCTTCACTCACCCTGCGCCTAAGTCTTTGGTGGTGGAGTCCACCTGCAAGGCCTTGGGCAAGGCTCACTCTACCCCTGTAGACAAGGACAGCAGGAGGATGGACATCTTCGGCAGAAGGTTCTACTCCTCGGCGGCCCTAACAGCCAAGGTAGCCAATATGCAGGGGTGCATGGTGGGTTACCAGAAATTCTTGTGGGACAGGATGGCGGCCTTCATCCCACACTTGCCACTGGAACAGCAAGAGATGGCGCAGCAGTTCTATGTGGAGGCGATGTCGCTGATAGCCCAGGAAGTCCACTTGGCGAGGCACGTGGTGGACTGTTCTGCTAAGGTAATATTCAGGCCCTCCGCAGGTTCAGCTGGCTCAGGTCCACCACCTTGTCAGAGGAGAACCAAGGCTAAAATTGAGGACCTGCCCTTTGAGGGCCTGTTCGCAGCCAAGATGGATGAGTCCCTTGATTCAATGGCCAAGGCCTGCCTCAACGGCAAGAGGCTTGGGTTGTCCTCTGCTAAGCCACCGAATGGTCAGGCCTGGCACTCAAGACAGCAGTCATCTGGCTAGACACGCTCGAGATCTGCTCCGTCCTCTATCTATAGGACACAGCCCTATCCCAGGAGAACTTACAGACAGCCTCAATAACAACAACAACAACAACAACAACATCAGAGGCAAGGGCAACAGCATCAGCAACAATAACCCTCCAGGGTCCCACCCTCCAACTCGCACTTTTGATGGGCCTGTGGAGGCAACACCAACCTTCCTCCCGCCAGTCACTTCCCATCACGTCCCCAGACTATGCCACTTCTACGAGAACTGGTGCAAGATCACCATGGACTCCTGGGTCCTCACCATTATCCTCCTGGGATACGCCATAGAGTTCTCAAGTATTCCACCAAGTGGCATTTTCTGCTCTACTCCTTCTTCCCCTCCTCTCCTAGAGGAGATCTCCCTTCTCGACAAAGGAGCCATCCAGAGGGTCCAGCCAGCTGCAAATTCCAAGGCTACTACTCTCACTACTTCAGTGTTCCGAAGAGAGGTGGTGGTTTTCGTCCCATATTAGACCTGAGAGGCGTCAACTCTTTCATCATGCTTCGCAAGTTCAAGATGGTGACCCTGCAGTCTATCCTTCCATTTCTACATCAAAGGGACTGGTTCGCATCCGTCGATCTGAAGGATGCTTATTTCCAGCATCAGGCCCCAACACTGGAAAATCCTACGCTTCACTGTCGACGGAAATCTCTTTCAATATACCGTCTTTCCTTTTGGCTTGTCCACTGCTCCTTGAGTCTTCACAAAGTGCATGGCGGTGGTCATCTCACACCTTTGGCTGCAAAGCATCAAAGTCTTCCCCTACCTTGACGACTGGCTTCTGGTGTTGTCCTCCAAAAGTGACTTCACAAGGACATTTGTCTCACCATAGACCTTCTCAACAACCTAGGACTCACTGTCAACATTGCCAAGTCTATTCTTCACCCTGTGAAGGTGATACACTATATAGGCACTTCCTATGGGCCGCGCCTACCTTCCAACCTGAAGAGCGGAGGCCCTTTGGGACCAGCTTCTTTACGTCCTCCACACTCATCGACCGATGGCGAAGGACATTCAGAGATTTCTGGGTTACTTGGCATCAACCACAGCCATCACTTACCTGGCATGTCTCCGTTTCAAATCCCTCCAGGAATGGTTCTTGGCGTCTTTCGATCACCTCAGGGACAATCCGTCCAAGAGACTCTCAGTTCCTCCATATGTCCGGGATTCTCTCAAGTGGTGGATGGTTCCCTCCAACATCCTCAAGGGGATGCCTTTCCAGACACTGGAACCTTCCAGGATGGTTACTACAGATGCATCCATGACTGGATGGGGTACACACCTCAAGGATCTTTGTGTTCAAGGCCATTGGTCCCCTAAGGAGGCAGACCTCCACATCAGTGGTCTCGAACTCCTTGCAGTCATCAAGGCTTTCAGAGCCTTCGAATGCCACCTCCTCCACAGAGTGGTCCAAGTGGTGTGAAACAACACCACTATCATCTGTCACATCAAGAGGCAAGGAGGAACACACTCATCAGTTCTCCTCCACCTGTCTCAACATCTCTGGACATGGTGTCACCGTCGCTCATTACACCCCGTTGCGATCCACTTTGCAGGCAAGGACAATGTGCTAGTGGACTCTCTCAGCAGAGACAAGGTCCTTCAGCACGAGTGGACTCTGTCACGTCGAGCCTTCCATCTCCTGTCCTCTCGATGGGGAACTCCATCTGTGGATCTGTTTGCCACTGTGGAGAACGCCCAATGTCAACTGTTCTACTCCAGGGCGGGCATAGGTCAAGGATCCCTGGGAGATGCCTTCCTCTGCAGTTGGGAACGAGACTTTCTGTATGCCTTTCCTCCATTTCCACTGATCTCCAGGACAGTGGCCAAGATGACCAGAGACTGATCCGATGCGGTTCTGCTGACACTCTTCTGGCCCAGGCAACCTTGGTTCTCTCCACCACTTCATCTGGCCAAACGCCAGTACTTCCACCTGCCAAAGTGACCGGACCTTCTGTCCCACTCCAACGGGGCGGTCCTACACCCAGATCTGTGCAACCTACAGATGACAGCATGGAGGATCAGGCCATGGCCTCTCCTGATCTGCTCAGGGTCCTGTTGGCCTCCAGAAAGGACTCCACCAGTCTTATGCCTACAAGTGGAAATGCTTCTGTGCCTTTGCAGAAGCCAGATCCGAATCCTCTGTTATGGTGGTTCCAGGAAGAGCAACCCAGTTTCTTCATAGAGATTTTCAAAGTAGATTGCCCAGACCATTGCTCTAGTCTACGAACTGGCTGAATACCCTTTACTGGTTGGTGTCCGTGCTCACTCAACCAGGGCCACTGCTTCATCTGCCGCCTTCCTCTGAGGTGTTCCTCTGCCAGAGGTCTGCAAGGTGGCTACGTGGTCACAGCCATCCACATTTGTTCGGCTTTACCAGCTGGATTCCAGGTCCCGAAGTGCCAGTTTTGGTCGTGCTGTTTTGTCTTCTATTCTGCAGTGACCTTTCCACCTCCACAGGTAAGCTTTTTAGTCACCCTATTGTGTGAGACACAGAGACAACGAAGAAGAAGAACAGGTTGCTTACCTGTAACTGTGTTTCTTTGAGTGGTTGTCTGTGCTGCCACACAAATCCTGTCCTACCTCCCCTCAGTCAGGTCCCTGCTCTTTTGTGGAGGACTTGAACTGAAGGAGTAGCTAGATTGGCGGGATTGGGCATGCTCAGGGAGTGGGAGGGGTGAGGCTCCCGCCAATCTGCTCAGCTTTTCAGCATCCAAATGGACTTTCTGAGCAGGCGCAAATTCAGGCACAGATGACCACTCGAAGAAACACAGTTACAGGTAAGCAGCCTGTACTTCTAAATCCTTGGGTAATGACTGCTTTAGCAGAGAGGGCCCTAATAACTATAAACAAACAAACCAAACAGCTTCATTTATATACCGCTTCATACCACCTAAGCAGTGTCTAAGCGGTTTACAACTGTAAGCTACTTGCCCCCAACAATCTGGGTATTCATTTTAACGACCTCGGAAGGATGCAAGCCTGAGTCGACCTTGAGCCCTTTTGCTGCTATTGAACTCGCCACCTTATGGTTTTGAGTGAGTGGCTGCAGTACCCACATTTAACCAGTGCGCCACCAGGGCTCTGTAGCAGTGAATATGTGCCAAATTTGGGAAGACTGTATGGGTCCAGAACCTGGATATTTCTCACCTTGAGACAAAAAGAAGGAAGATTGGAAAACTTAGTAGTTCTTCATTCAATGAGCTAAGAATACTCAGAGATTCTCTCCTCAAGTGTAGATTCTTCAAGACTATTTGATGAAGCTCCAGTCACTCCTCCCATAAGGTTTTTAACTCTGACATTACACACACACACACCACACACACACACATATACATAAAAAGTATATTGGATATTACACTTAGACGTGGCTCAAAAAGCACAGCCAAGAAATATTTAAAAATGAAGAACATCAAACCCATATCATAAAATTATAGCATCATAGAATTGGAAGAGACAGCAAGTCCCATCCAGTCCAACCCTCAGCCATACATGAATACACAGTTAAAACTCTCCTAAGATATATCCATCCAACTTCTGTTTTAAAACTTCCAAAGAAGGAGACTCTACCACACTCTGCGGCAGCGTATTCCACTGTCAAACAGCTTTTACTGTCAGAATTTTTTTTCCTAATGTTGAAATGAGATCTATTTTTCTGTAGTTTGAAACCATTGCTCCGGCTCCTGTTCTCTGGAGCTACAGAAAACAAGCGTGCTCCGTCTTCAGTATGACACCCCTTAAACAGAGCTATCATATCACTTCTTAACTGTCTCTTCTGCAGGCTAAATATACCCAGCTCCCTAAATCTCTCCTTATAGAACATGGTTTCCAGACCCTTTGCCATTTTGGTTGCCCTCTTCTGGACGTAACTCGTTTGTCAACATCCTTTTTGAATTGTGGTGCCCAAAACTGGACATAGTATTCCAGATGAGGCCTGACCAAAGCAGAATAGAGTAGTACTATTAATAATAATAATAATACAGTAATTATTATTATTATTATTTATTTATAGCCCGCCCCTCTGAACAAGCAATTGAGGCGGGGTACAACAAAATTAAAACAACAGCAGTTAGAACAATCCCATCCCAACCCTTAAAATAAGATTAAATTAGCAATGAGTTAAAACATGCTGCACAATATAAAACAATATCAAAACCTAAAAATTCTTGAGCTGTATGGATAGGGCTGAAATCATGGGGGAAAGAAGCTGGGAAGACTCTAGAGCTTGGGTTTGGAGCTCTAGAGTCCAAACACTGTCTGGGAAGGCCTGCCGGAAGAGATGCATCTTTAAAGCTTATTTGAAGCCATTGATGGATACAATAAGACACATCTCATCCAGCAGGTCATTGCACAGCTTGGGGGCGATAGCTGAAAAGGCCCTCTGGGAGGTCTGCGTCAGCCTGGTTTTCATGGGCTGTAGCAGATTCCTCCCAGAGTACCGAAGTGTGCAGGGGGGGGGGAGGTTCATACGGGAAGAGGCGTTTTGACAGATTGTTTGCTACTTGGATTTGAAGCTTTGACTTCCTGTCACCGCTCAGCAGTACTCAAAATGGGTGACTGCTACCATTCGTTTAGTGTATGAACTCTCTAGGAAGACTCCTCCCACTCAAATTTGATCACACTCTACCAGGGCGGTAGCAGGGCGTCTTCTGCTTTCCTCAATGGAGTGCCCCTAGAGGATTTCTGTAAAGCTGCAGTTTGGTTTCAGGCTTCTCACAGTACAGGCTGGATACCAGAGCAATAAATGATGTAGCTTTTGGGAGGACAGTTGCTTTCTGGTTTGCATTGAGGTTTGTTGCATTTCATGCTTTCTACTTGCATGTTTAATAAAACATCTTTAGTTTACTGACATATGCATGGTATCATGACACTCCCTCCTCCTGTGACCACAGCTTGCTAGTCTAACCCTTTTGTGTGATGTAATCTTACCTCGATCTGCAGGGAGAGGGGGGGGAAATACAAATAAATGTTATTATTATTATTATTATCATTCACAGAGTCTATGACAAAGAAGGGCATGTTTCTTACTTGTAACTGTAGTTCTTTGCGTGGTCGTCTGTGAATTCACACAAAACCTTCCATCCTCCCCTCAGGTCGTGTTTCCTCATTGTGCTGCTATGCAGCATCCATTCAGGAACTGAAGGAAAAGAGCGGGAACACTAGAGGTATATATTTGGCAGAACTACTGCCAGAAAGGTCTTCCCTAACAATTCTATTTTTAAAAATATTTTTAAAAATTTTACAAAACAAATTATAATATACTTTCCATACCTATATTACTCTTATATTTTATTTATTTTTATAACTAAAATTCTGTTATTTAGGAACTGAAGGAAAAGAGTGGGAACTATTATCAGCTTCAGCTGATACGCCAGCTGTGCCTTTTTCTGGAAGTCAGAGACTTTGAGACCATAGTACATTTGCTGGTAACCTCATGTCTGGATTTCTGTAATGCACTCTACATGGGACTACCCTTGTGCTTGGTCTGGAAACTTCAGTTAGTACAGAATATGGCAGCCAGACTGGTCTTGGGCACATCTAGAAGAGAGCATTTTATTCTAATCCTAAAATCTCTCCACTGGCTGCCCATCAGTTTCTGGTCCTAGTACAAGATGTTGGTTATTACCTTTAAAGCCCTAAATGGCTTGGGTCCAACCTATCACCAACACCGCCTCCTCCCATATAATCCTCCCCGCACACTCAGGTCCTCTGGGAGAAATCTGTTACAACAAATAAAAACAAGGTTGTCTACAACTGCCCAGAGGACCTTCTTGGCTGTTGCTCCCAGATTGTGGAATGGCCTGCCGGACGAGATCTGTCAAATGACCACCTTAAATAGTTTCAAAAAATTTGTTAAGGTGGATGTCTTCCAGCAGGCCTTTCCTGAATAGATGCCCAACCACCAAAGAGAATAAGTATGGTATTGATCTTATTTCCTGTCATATTAGCTTACATATTGCTGTTTGCTTGTATAGTTATTAATTATTTTAAATTGTCTTTTATATTAATATGTTTTAGATTGCATGTTGTTTAATTCTGTTTTAATGGGGGGAAGGTTAGGGGGATATGATATGTATTTTTTTAAATTGTTGTAAGCTGCCCTGGTTGCTTGAGTGCAGAGTGGCAGGATATAAATAAATGTTGTTGTTGTTGTTGTTGTTGTTATTGTTATTGTTGTTATTCACCTCAGTGCACCCCACCCCTTGAGCCATTCCTTTCTTTATACTCCATCCATTTTAACTCATCCCATCGAGGTAATTTCCCATCTTCTTTTCTTAATACATTTTCAATATTTTTTCCCATATATCATCAAAATCATTTCTTTTCCATAATCTTTTTTTAACTTTCAGTTTACATGTTAATTTGTCATTAATCGCTAATCTCCAAATTTCTTTATACCAATTTTCCAATTGCACATTTATTTTTGTTTTGATATGATAACAATGATAACAATACTATATTTGGTTTTCTATCTTTATATTCATAATGATTTATATTTCTAATATTACTATTTCCCAAAATTTTGTACATATTTACATTGCCACCACATATGTATATATGTTACTACTTCCTGATAATCTCTCCAACAATATTTTGAATTATTTTTATTTATATTATGTAATCTCACTAGTGTCAAATACCATTTCCAAATTAATTTATAATAATTTTCCTTAATTCGCACCGATAAATTTTTCAAATGTCTTTGTTTCCAAATTTTATTCCATTCATTTTCACAAATTTTGCATCCTAATTCATCTTCCCATATTTCTTTCAAAATAATTAGGTTTTAAAAACATTAAAATGATTCCCTAGCAATTATAGAAGGTTCTGAATGTCTCTGCACAGATGCAGGAAAATCCATTTGTGTGAATTCACAGATGACCACTTGAAGAACTACAGTTACAAGCTTGTAAAATGTGGGCTAGACAAAGTAACAGTTACATGGATTTGTAATTCGTTACAAACCCAAAGGGTGCTCAACAATGGCTTCTTTTCATCCTGGAGAGAAGTGACCAGTGAGGTGCAACAGGGGTCTGTCCTGGGCTCTGTGCTATTCAAAATCTTCATCAATGACTTGGATGACAGAATTGGGAGCATACTTATCAAATTGGCAGATGGCACTAAATTAGGAGTAACTAATTCCACAGAAGACAGGATCACAATTCAAAATGATCTGAATAGACTAGAAAGCTGGGCCAAAGCGAACAAAATGAAATTCAACACGGAGAAATGTAAGATACTGCACTTAGGGCAGAAAAATGAAATACACAGATATAGGATGGAGGAGACTATGTGTGAAAGGGATCTAGGAGTCCAAGTAGACCACAAATTGAACATGAGTCAACAGTGTGATGCAGCAGCTAAAAAGGCCAATGCAATTTTAGGCTGCATCAATAGAATTATAGTGCCTAGATTAAGGGAAGTAATAGTGCCACTCTATTCTGTTTTGGTCAGGCCTCACCTAGAATACTGTGTCCAGTTCTGGGCACCACAATTCAAAAAAGATGTTGAGAAACTGGAACGTGTACAAAGGAGGACGACTAAAATGGTGAAGGGTCTTGAACCATGTCCTATGAGGAACGCTTTAGGCAGCTGGGGATGTTTAGGCTGGAGAAGAGAAGGTTAAGAGGTGATATGATAGCCCTGTTTAAATATTTGAAGGGATGTCATATTGGGGATGGAGCAAGCTAGTTTTCTGCTGCTCCAGAGAACAGGACCAGGAACAATGGATGCAAGCTCCAGGAAAAGAGATTCCACCTCAGCATTAGGAAGAACTTCCTAACAGTAAGGGCTGTTCAGCAGTGGAACACACTCCCTCGGAGAGTGGTGGGGTCTCCTTCCTTGGAGGTCTTTAAGCAGAGGCTGGGTATGCTATGATTGGGAGTTCCTGCAAGGCAGGGGTTTGGACTGGATGGCCCTTGTGGTCTCTTCCAACTCTATGATTCTATGATAATATTTTTTTTAAAAAAAATCTAATACAATCCATCTATGAGTCACCCAGCCAGGATAATTTGGCAATCTGGTCTAAAAATAAATAACTCTGAAACCACATGGTCATGCATTTGGACTTCCCACACACACATATAAATTACGGTAAGCATTGATGAGGAACCTTGAAGGCCATACACGGATGATATTTAAAACACATAAGATTATCAAAGATGGTGAAAGAAGCCTCCAAAATGCTGGAGAGGTTGTAAGACTCTTGGTTCCTATTTACACATGTGGTTGTATTGTTAGAATACTGGAATACTGTTTTAACCCAAGTTTCTGATATTGTGAAACAACCTATACAATATTGCCCAGGTTGTCTAATGCTGTTGATTTACAGCAAGGACAATAGCCACCTGAAAAATCAAAAACTGGTTACATTCTTCATCTCAGTGGCCAGATATAGAGTTGCAAGATGTTGGAAAATAGAAGATGTTTAACTGAGCAATTGGTGGAAGAGGATTTGGGATACATAGTGGTCAGAAAAACTCTCCGACATCTTCAGCTTTTGTAACGGACAACTGAAGGCATACACTGTTTTTGAGGATTGGTCTGTTTTTGTTGAATATACAATCAGCACTCCTTATCCATGGATTTTTTATCCACGGATTCAAGCATCCATGGCTTGAAAATATTCAAAAGAAGCATTACTTCCAAATAGCAATCCTTGATTTTCCATTTTATATAAGGGACACCATTTTGCTCTGCCATTATATTTAATGGCACTTGAGCACAGATTTTGTTATCCATGGGGGATCTTGGAATCAAATCCCAGCAAATAAGAAGGTCTCATTGTACTAATAACAACATGAACAATATTGGACCTTATGCATCAGACTTATCTTTTGGAGAGACACTCTGGACTGTTTCACCAGCTGCCATGGAATGAGATGACACTCTGGAGTCCAAGTGTTACTGCTATCCCAGGATATACAATATATATACAGGAATATCATGTAAAACTCTTTTTGTTGACCCCCCAAGATTCATAGAATGTGCTATTATATTGATAGTTTGCAAAGTTATTAATAAAATCCATTAAAAACTTTTTAAAAGCAGTTTGAAGGGGAGGACATTTTAAAATGGTTCAGAGATGATAGCAGCTGCAGAGCAGTACAGTGGTCCCCCGCATTACGAAGGTAATCCGTTCCAGATTACCTTTCGTAACCCGGAAATGCATGTATCCCGGGGGGCCGCTTTAGCGGATGGACCGCGTGGCCGATTTAAAGGGGCCGCGCGGTTTTTCCGCTTCGTTCCCAGGGGGATCCTTCGGATCCCGGGGGAATTTTTGCGGTCCCGCCGCTTTCGGACCCCGAGGAATTCGGATCCCGGGGGACCACTGTATTTCAGTGACCAGACATGATTTTTTTTTGGAAGGGTTAAAAACTTGAGAAATGGTGTGCCAAATGTGTCAAATTTTGGGGTGAATATGTGGAATAGCATGTACATTTCATGGCTCTAGAAATATTACTTTCTTGGGTGGGCCAAGAATTTTTCAGCATTCTCTAATATTAGTAGTGTAGAGCCTTTGCTTTCTATATTCAACGAACTGCATCTTTCTGCTGTTTTTACAGGCCACTATCCTCCCCTGCAAAAGTCATCATGTTTCTACTCAGTGACTTTTTAAGTGGGTATTAGAGACCATCAGATTAATTATGAACTTGTGAAGAAGCCTGTTCCTGAGATCATCAAAGGACTTTCTGCTAGAGCTATAGCCTCTTCTTCTGCTTTGTTGTGTTGTTTCCATAAAAGACCAACATTGTGTTGTTTCCATAAAAGACCAACATTATCCCTGGACTTGGAGTCCAAACGATGGTCTAACAAAAAATGACAGCTGGTAGCAAGGCAGCTACATGGTTCCAGTGTTAATTTTTATTAGACATCATAACTTGGACTCTAGTCCCAGGGATGATGCTCATTTCTTCCATGCCATTTTGTCATCTCTTTTTCTGCCCCACCTCCAAGGGTAAGCTTATTAGTCACTCAATTTTGTGAGGCACAGAGACTATGAAGAAGAACAGGTTGTTTACACGTAACTCTGGTTCATCTGTATTCTGGTCATCTGTATTCTGACACCACCTGCCCTACACCAAACCTTCCCTTCTGGTTCAGCTCCCTGCTTTTTTTCTCCTAAGCAGACTTCAAAACAGAAAACAGAGTAGCACTGGAGGGCTAGGACATGTGCTAGGGTAAGGAGCTACTGAGCTCTAGAATTTTCCAGTCATGATTTCTGTGCCATCCCAAATCCTGTTTGTGTGAGGTCTCAGGTGACCACTTAAAGAACTACAATTACAGGTATGCAGCCTCTTCTTATCCAGTTGCAGTTACTTGCTTCCAATGGGCCTTGCCCATAACATGTTCTTGGCAGGTAGTGCCGTGTGTCTATTCTAAAAATACAGTCAAAGCTTAATCCCATGATTGCTGTTTTTTGTTGGTGTTTTTCTCTGCATTTAGTAAGATGCCATCATGTCCAACGGCTAATTTTCAGTTCTTTGCTTCCTCTTTTTCTGCTACAAAAATAGTGGATTTATGGTCTGTAGGGTGCATAATGGGAGAAATGGTTTGCCACAAAATCCTCTTTCCAGGAAGAGATTGTATCCTTGTGCTGTTGCAGCATGCTGAACTTTTGGTAACTAATCTGTCATGATGGCTTTCTGTTTTCCACCTATACTAAATATTCCTTCATTATAATGTTTTCTAGTCCAGTTTTTCTTAAAGAGCTAGAATTTCTTTCTTTCTGAAAAGTATAAAAATTGTTGAGGCTGCATCTAGCAATAGGAAATGGTCTCTACTGGTATGGTAGCAAGCAGATATTGACTGTCTCATTCACTTTCATCCCACACTGCTCTTTATTATCATCAGATGTTACTATTTTTTCCTTCCTCTTTTAATGTCCTTATTTGCTTTTCTTTCAATCAGTTAACATCATTGCATTTTATTTTCAGTTGACATTTGGTCAGTGGGGTGCATCATGGGAGAAATGATCAAAGGTGGTGTATTATTTCCTGGTACAGACCGTATCCTTACTGTGGGGCTAGAACTGTAATCTGACAGTCAAAGGTACTCTGCCATATTCTTTTTCAGTGTCAAACAGTGCTGTGTCTAACTACATTGAGTTTTTAATTATAATTTTCATGTTAAATTTTACTGTTTGTTTTTTCACAGTTAAGAGCATCAAATATTTTTCCACAGGTCTGTTTGTTTTGAGAACAAGTATCTTCAAAATACTCAAAACAGCAAAACATTAAAATTAAAATTAAAAATCAAATAAAAATTTATTGGATTTAAAATAGCCAGTATCATCCTTCTGTAAAGAGAGGTTGAGCAGGAAGTATTGTTGGTAGACTTGATTTGTAAAGCATTTAGTGAGATCCATTTGATATACAGTGCACCCATAGTATATGCAGAGGATCCATTCCGGAACCCCCTGTATAAGGGAAAAAACGTAAGACCTCAAGTCTCGTTTGTTTCAGTGGTCGTGCACTCTTGTGTGTAGTGCTGCAAAAGCACACTATACATTCATGTGCCATTTTAACATCTGAGTCTTGGCATCCGTGTAAGCTTAAAGCAGTGGATGGCAACCCCACATATGGGGCGAGTGCACTGTACTTCATCTTGCATTCTATTTTGTTCTGTCATAATTCCTTTTGCATACACCTCTTTCTTTTGTACTCAAGTGCAATACTCAGTGTAATTGTATTTCATGCTATCCTGTTATTCTTTATGCACTTTCATTAGTCGTGTTCTTATTTCATAGAATTGGAAGGAATACCAAGGAATGTCTACACTAACACTGCCAATGCAGGAATCCACAGGTAAAGCATTTCCAAGAGGTGGCCATCCATCCAACATCTATTTTAAAAGTTCCAATGAAAAAAAGTCCACCATCTTTTGAAGTAGTCTGTTGCACTGTTGAACAGCTTTTACCATCTGGGAGATTTCCCTTACATTTAATCAAAATTTCTTTTCTTCTAATTTTAATACATTGATATAGATCCTAGCCTGTGAAGCAGCAGAAAAGAAGCTTGCTCCATCTTCTACATGACAGCCATTCAGATATTTAAAAATGGCTATCATTCTACCTTTCAATCTTCTCTTTTCTGCATTAAGCATAACTGTTCTTTGTAAGGCATGATCTCCAACCAATTTACAGTGCAGTAGAAGCATCTACTTTGGATACAGCTTGGTGGGTGCTGTGAAATAGTGCAATGATTAACCCTTCTCAGACCATTGATGTTTGCTTTACTGTTGCCTCTCTCTGACTGTTAACAGAACATTCAGCAAAGATTTTACTACTGTAATATTTATTTAATCGGCGTTCCAGTTATTTCTGCAGGCTGCTCTTCAGATATTCAGCATCAAACACATAATGGCCTGCTTGTAAGTTAGAGCAAAAGATATCTGATCTTGCTGATAGATGAAGAGAAAAGGAGTGATTGGCTGTTATGTGACGGATACACTGCACTGTGTACCTTAAGTCAGTCTTGTTGTGACTTTCTATACTGCAGTTCCTTGGACAATCAGTATTAAAGGTTACATTTCTCCCTCTTTTCAAGTTCCCCTAAGTATTACTTATGGAATCGTAGATTGGAAGAGGCCCCATCAGCTATTGGGTCCCAATTCTCTGCTCATTTCAGGAAATCCAGCTAACCCATCTCCAGCAGGTAGCTGTTTATCTGAGGATGCTTTCATATTCTTTCTTAAGTACTCATTCAATTTTATGATTTTTTTCCCTCATACTTTGATTAGACTGCTACTTGAGATTCATTGAAACTTCTGAAAAAAGAGAAGTCTGCTATTTTTAAACAGTATTTCTTCTTCATGAACTCTGAATCACATAAATGGGTTTTTCTGCGTCCTGCAGAAATTGTAACCTTCTGGAATCGCTAGTTAATTTTTTGGCAGTCGCTCCGCCCATCTCTTATTGTACCCCTAGTGTTACCACTCATTTACCTCAGTTCTTCTTTGTGTTCTCTCCAAAGCACACAAATGGGTTTTCTGTAGATATCGGAATTGCTGGAATTGCTAGGGAAGACATTTTGGGGGTAGCTCCGCCCATCCTCTATATAAAGCCCCTGTGTTCCCATTCCTACCCAGTTCCTTTTGTCCGCCGTGTGAGCAGCTCAAGGAACAGCGCTTGAAATTGATTTCTTTTGCTTTTGACAATGTTTCTCTCTTCGACGATTCTTTGGATTCTGATTTGGATTGTTTCCCCGGGGAGTTTTGTATTGGACATTATGTCCCCTCAATCCTTCAAAAAATGTACGGAGTGTGGAACGAATATTCCAAGCCACGATGGCCACTCAGAGTGCCTTTTGTGCCTTGGAGAGGCCCACAACACCGCTATTTGCTCCCATTCATGCCGCAGGCGAGGAAGAATAGAGAAATGAGGCTCAGATCTGCCCGCTATTCCCATATCCTTAAGCTTCCTTCTCAGTCCCCTTTTGGGGCATCTCAGGCCAATGGCAAGCCTCTAACGGCTGGCCAAAGCTTTCTGCACAAGAAAGCACAAGAAGCCTGTAAAGGGTATATCTGACCTCACTTCTCCGAAGCAATCTAAGGGGTGAAACAGATGGGCAGGAAAAATTGGATTGAAGTTGCCTTTTCTGAAGCCACATTGAAACCCCACCAACTGCACTGCCAGCTCCTAAGGCAGCTGGAGTGCTCATGTCATGACCGCATGACATGGCTTCAAGCCAGGAAGAAGCGGAAAAAAGTTGTTTCTTTCTGAAACGGCTTTTCTCTGCATAAGGACACTTTTCTTCTGGCTTGAAGGCATGTGTCATCTAAACACCACACCTTCAAGCCAGCCTGAAAGCACCTCTTTTTCCCTGTCTGTTTAGCCCCTAAGTCTTCTGAGTCCTCTAATCCGGACAAAAAGAAGCATAAGTCCTCCAAGGACAAGGCCAAAGACTCGTCTCACCGGAGAGACAAAAAATCTCATCCGTCTTCTGGAATCGACACTGATGAGGACTGCCAGTCCTGTCCCAATGAATCTGAGAGCTGGCTGCTGGTACCACATCCGCCACCACCGCCATACCGAGTGAACTTCTTTTGCCTTCTCAGTCCCAGACCATTGAGGACCTTCCTTGGCCTCTCTTTAAACCTGTGTTTGAGCCCCAGTCCCCTCTGAGGGCAAATTGGAAAGGTCTCCTTAACCCACTTCTAGATCTCCATCCCTGTCTGCAGTTCCTCTTTCTCAGGACCGGCACTCTGCAACCTCAGAAGTTTTGGTCTCCGATGACGACAACGAAGATTTCTCCATTGGTTACCCCGAGGCCACCAAGAGACACCTCTTCTGTGATGAACATACCGGGATGAATTACTTCCCCTGAACCCGTCTGAGGTCCGTGCAGGAATTCCATGGGGAGATACCCCCCTCTTCCTTCTTCATGAGTCTCTGCATCTGCTGTCTATGCTTCTCGTTCGCGCCATTCCATGGCTGCCTCACGAACAAATGTCTCTCACTCCCAACAGAAGCAGCTCTGGGTCCCGCAGCCTCAATCCCATCCAGCTGCTACATTGGCCTCCGTACTGGTAGTCCAACCCCGGCAACATATGCTGTCAGTCTCGTCTGAATCACCTGACTATTCTGACTCCGACGTCACTCATGTACACCAGCCCCAGTCTTTGGTGTCTCACGAAGCCTCTTCCCCTTCAACTGATGTAATGTCCTTCATGGAACAGGTCATCCTCATGGGCAATTCACTCAACCTCGATGTGCCCCCATCGACACGGAGCCTCTCAACCAGCGGATACAGGGCAAGGCACCAATTCCTGCCTCTATTCCCTTTCTGCCTTCAGTGTCAAAGGGGCTTTCTAGATTGTCAAAAAGAAGTGTGTTCATGGCTGCATGAAACTCTAGCCTTTAGATGAGAAAAAGGGAAAGAGTGCCATGAAAACGCTTTTTTTTTTTTTTTGCATTTTAGGGGAGAAGAAGCGCCTTTAAAAAGGTGCTGGTTTTCCCAGCTTCTTTTTTAAAAACTGCGGAACAGCGCAGCTCCATCTAAAGGCTGTGGTGCAGCTGCTAAGCATTAAGGAAAAGGCAACTTCATGTCACACTTTCCTGCCAATCTAGAAAGCCCCATAGTTAGTCAAACAGTCTTGAGCTTCTTTGACCTCCACCTGGGCCACTTCCAGAAAAACCTGGATAGCTTTTTCAAAATCACTCCATCTGATCATTCCTGGCTGTTCGAACATCCTTGCCCTAATTCAGCCATTGTTGAGACTTCTCACTTTTGGTTTACGCTGAAGACCACCACCATCCCCATTGACAAAGAGGCTTTTAAATTGGATGCTTTGGCCCGCAAAGGTTATGCTGCTGCCATCCTGGACCTTAAAATCTCAAATTATGCAGCCTGTATGGCTGCATATAAGCAAGATCTTTGGGAAAGAGCTCAACCTCTTTACGACAACCTTCCTGAACATAAAAAGTGCATAGCCTTGGCTATACACACCGAGGCTCACTCTCTCATTTTGCAGCAGAACTCTTCAGCGAGGCATTCGGATGACTGTTTGGCTAAACAACTGGCTGCAGCCATTGCCCTCCATCGCCATGCCTGGTTGAGGGCCTCTGACCTGACTCCCCAGGCCAGATTAGCTATCGAGGATGTCCCCTTTGATGCCACTGATTTATTCCACAAGGACACCAATGAGAATTTGGACTTTAAGAACAAGATGAGGAACACCACCCCAAAATACCGTATGTCCTTTTCCTCTCACCAACCCTTCCAGTCCGGTCACTGTGTGGGATGGCAAAGGTACATTATCCTCCCAACCAGCCCAAGCAGCCTCAGTCCAGGGCCAATTGTATTCTCAACCTTTTTCTTCCCCTGACAAATTCCAAGGTCAACAACGATACAAATAGCCCTTCCAAAATAAGGACTCTGACTAAAGCAAGTGCCAATTCTGAAGATGTTCAGTGCACTTTGCCATCCATCTGCCCTTTGGGGATCACTTGGTCTCATTCTACCACACGAAGGCCACCATAACATCTGACTCCTGGGTCTTACAAATTGTGTTGAAGGGGTTATGCCCTAGTGCTTCAGCATCCCCCCCAAGGTGCATCATTCTCATCACCCTCCCCCAGACACCCTTCTCGACGAAGTGCGCTCTTTATTTGAAAAAGGGGCCATCAAGCCTGTTCCCCTTTACCAGTCTCAAAATTGTTTTTTTCTCCCATTATTTTATTGTCTCCAAATGGAATGGAGGATTCTGTCACATCGTGGACTTGTGTTACCTCAACTCTTTTCATTTTTATAAGAAATTTAGAATGGTGACTCTCGCTTCCATCTTTCCTTTGTTGCAGGCTGGAGATTGGTTCACCACTCTGGACCTCCGGGATGCTTACTTCCACATAAGCATCAGAGAACATCACCGAAATCTGCTAGCCTTCTCCGTCGGTCCCACCTTCTTCCGGTACTAGGTCTCGCCCTTCAGACTCTCCTTGACCACAAGCGATCTTTGTGGCCTTTCTCTGTCAACAACAAGTCACCATCTTCCCTTACCTGGATGAATGGCTTCTCGTTGCACTGTCCAGAGAGATGCTGCTCTCTCACATAAACGTTGCCACTCTGATTTCTTGGGCTGACTCTCAACAAAGACAAATTCACCCTCTCACCAACCCAAAGAGTGCGCTTTATAGGTGCAGAGCTAGATTCGACAGCATCGAAAGCCTACCTCCCTCGCTACAGTTCACCAATCTCAAGTCTTCCGTCCAGGCCTGTATCTCTTCCAGACTGATCAGGGCCCACACCACCTAGATTGTCTTGGAACACATGGCATCCAGAATGTATGTGACTCTCTGGGCCCGTCTTTGCCTTCGCCTGTTCCAGTTGTGGCTTTTCTCAGACTTCAATCCACTCCTAGACCACCCCAGGAAGTTGATCACGGTACCAAGGCCTGTCTCCAATTCTCACTGATGGTGGCTGGACCCAGCAAATATCTGCATCGGCATGCTGTTTTCTCCACCTCAACTTCAGTTGATGCTCACCATGGATGCTTCCACCACCGGCTGGGGCACCCACTGCAAAGACCTTACAGTCCATGGAAAGTGGTCCACGTCCAAACGCCTCCTCCACATCAATGCTTTGGAGATGCTTGTGGTACAGAAGGCCCTGAAGTCCTTTGAATCCAACTTGTCCCACCAAGTGGTGTTTTTTCTCATCGACAGCACCACGGTAATGTATTATATCAATAAAAAGGGAGGCACAAAGTCATCCACCCTTTTCGACCTCACCTTACACATTTGGGACTGGTGCATCCTCAGGACCATCACACTTCAGGAGATCCATCTGCCCAGAGAGGAAAATGAGCTGGCAGACAAACTCAGCAGGTCTCCAGATTCCTGCCACAAATGGCAACTCCACCCTGAGGTTGTCCAATCTCTCTTCTCTCTCTCCCTTCTCCACCTGTCATCAAACTGCTTCCAACAGCTGCTGTCCTATCTGGACCTCCTGACCCTGCACAATGGCTGGGTTCACCACCCCGATGTTGAGACTCTTCCATCTCGCAGCTTGGAGGATTCTTTCCTAGCCTGATGCTCGGCCCTGGTCCGACTTGGCGGCCCACAAGCCGTGTACTAGGAAATCTTATTTTTTGAAATGGAACAGATTCTCCACCTTCTTGCACTCCAAAGGCCTTTTCCCTTTGGATGTCACAGTTCTGGTCGTGCTAGACTTCCTCAACCTTTTGGCGCAGTCAGGTCTCTCTTCTTTCACTCAAATGCTACCTGGCAGCCAGCTGTGCCCATTTCCAATTGACAGACTGACCTTCCTTCTTTGTGGATCCTTTAGTCAAAAAGTTTCTCAGGGCCTGACCAATTGAAGACGCCTGATATCCACTCCGACCCCGGCTTGTAGCCTCAGACTTGTTTTGTCTGCTTTTTCTGCAAAGCCTTTTGAACCTCTTGCTTCTTGTGACCTCAGGCTGCTAACTTGGAAGACTGCCTTTCTAATAGCCATTACTTCTGCACGACGGCATAGTGAACTGTGTGCCCTCCGTGTGGATTCACCCTACCTCAAGTTTCTCAGGGACAAAGTAATCCTTTGCTCAGACATTTCTTTTTTACCAAAGGTCGTTTCAGCCTTTCACTTCAACCAAGACATTGTTCACCCTACCATGGCTCCCAATCTCTCCTCAGAGGCCTAATGCTGTCTGCATTCTCTTGATGTCAGGCGAGCCCTTACCTTCTACATTGACAGGACATCTGCTTCCAGAAGTTCCCAAAATTTTTTTGTTTGTTACTCTCCAATTCACCTTGCTTATGAACTCTTTGGGAAGACTCCACCAGCCTGAATTTGGGTGCATTCCTCCAGGGTGGTAGCAGCCTCTTCTTCCTTTCTCTCTGGCATTCCTCTGGAGGACATTTGTCAGGCTGCAGTCTGGTCACAACCTCTGACCTTCATCAAGCACTATAGACTCGATACCAGACACAGACACGAGGCAGCCTTTGGCAGAACAGTTATTTCCAACGTTTCTCACATTGGTTGTTAAATCAATATAAAAACACACATCCTTTGTGTTAAAAACTTTTTTATTAGGTTTATTCAGGACACTTCATCCTCCTGCACAATACAAGCTAATCAGTCTGACCCATTTGTGTGCTTCACAGAGACCATGAACAAGGACACGGCCAAGGGGAGGATGGGCAGGATTTGTGTGGATTCGCAGATGACCACTCAAAGAACTACAGTTACAGGTAGGCAACCTGTCCAGGATGCCTACCTGTAACTGTAGTTCTTCGAGTGGTCATCTGCGAATCCACACAGATCCCACTTGTCCTCCCCTCAGCTGTGTCCTGCTCTGATTCTGGTCTGCTCCATTGCGGTGGACCTGGAACTGGGTAGGAGCGGAAAGAGAGGGGCCTTAGATAGAGGATGGGTGGAGCTACTGCCAAAAAGTCTACTGGCTATTCCAGCGGTTCTAGTATCTACTGCACAGGTGCAGAAAACCCATTTGAGTGGATTCACAGATGACCACTCAAAGAACTAGTTACAGGTAGGCAACCTGTCCTTCCTTTTTTGTTAGCCGTGCTAACAGCATTGAAGCGACTTGCTCTCAGAATCACTTGTGTTTTTCAAAACTAAATGGCTTTGGATTACATTTTGGAATTATTGACAACTCTTTTGTTTAATGATTTGAAGTACCAGCAGTCTCCTAACAGTTTTGACACAGATTGTTGAAGACAGCTAAATTATGTCAACCCTGTTGACCTATTTTAAGAAATGCAAAGGATGGGGAATGAAGATTCTGGGCCGGGATAAATACTCTTTATGTTTGCCTTTTATGTTTAGGCGAAGGACACAACGCCCATGTTTGTTATGCCGTTTTAAAGTCCTTTACTCCTCAAGTGAGGAAAAACTGGGAGTCTCTGTTGATGTAAACAAGCAGAAGTGCACAGTTCAAGCACTCTCTGATGCCTTCAGAATTACTGGCAACTCTGGAGCTTCGGCTTTATCAGGAATCCTCCTCCCAGTTGATGAAACAAACTGGAGCCAAAACTCTCTCCTCAGAGGTTTTATTCTTAAGTTGCTGTATTTACAAATATACATACACGCTCGACAAATCTCTTCAACCAGCCATCCACTACTCCACCCAACCTCTTCTGGTGATTCTTCTTCCTTGTGTCATCTGCAGTGTTGTCCCCTCAGTCAGGAAGACTCTTGTTGTTTACATTAGGCCTACATGTAATCAAGCACATACTGACCTTGAGCACTGTCTGTTTCCAGCTTTCAGCTGCAGACAGCTCCAGCCACAATTCCTGTTTAACCATTTGTGCACATCTGTACATTTGATACTCAGGCCTCAAAGCCTAACAGTCTCGGCTTAGGGCTATGCTGTACGAGCATGTCCATGCTCCACGTGCCCTCTTTGGCCACCATGATGACACCACTAATTTCTCTTTCCTCAGAGAAGTGACCTACTTCAACCAAAGCTGGTTGCCATGAGGCCTCTAACCACCTGGGATCTAGTAGGCTGAGTTGACACCTAGTCAGTACCTAGCCAGCAACAAAGTGCCAGCTTGAACCTGAAGACAGTCCTTCAACACTAAAAAGGAAAAAAGAAAAAAGAAAAAAGATTGGGTTTTGAGAGCCTCAGTGTTGATGTAGCTTTGAAGGTTACTACGCCCCTTTCGGCAGCTAGAGTGGAGATCCCCCTGACTCCAGGGCACTCTTGGCCAACGGCTATTACTCCGGCCTCTGGGTTGGACAAGGAAAAAGGCTGCCTTAAGCTGAAGCTCATTTGCTTGGAGCTCAATAAATAAACTCAGCATGTTGTTCCACCAATTGTGCTTCCAAGGTGTTGTTGGGTTCACCGATTCTTCGACATCATGCTGTGAGTTTCTGACCTTTCTACCCAGGCCAGGGCCACAATTGAAGACATGACCTTCGATAATTCTGGCCTCTTTCATAAGGAGACAGATGAGAAGCTCGACTTTAAACATAAAATGAGGACCACAGCCAAAAAGTATGGCATTTCCTCATCCATCCATTTTAATCCCTCCTCCCCCCCTGAAAATATGGTCAGCAGTGGCCTCCTCACAGTCAGTCTCGATCCTTCAGCTCCTCTGCAACACAGAGACAAAGATATCTCTCTCAGTTTTCCTCTTCTTTCAGGAGGTGTCAGTTGGGTTCATCTCGGTTCTGACAGTCTTCCAAGTAAAAAGACACTGATCAAGGAAAGAAGTGTCTTTGCTTCATCCCACTCACTGTCAACCCCATAGCACCCTTTGGAGATAGGCTGGCCTGCTATGCCAATGAGTGGGCAGCGATAACTACAGATTCGTGGGTCCTCAATATTGTCCACAGGGGCTATATCTTTGAATTCGAATAAGTTCCTCCAATGAAGTCTTTGTGTATTATGCCCCCTTCGGACACCCTACTCAACAAAGTGCGTGGTGTAGAAGCTTATATAAATGTAAATGGGTGATGGCTTTAATGTGCTTTCTTTTTTGGAATGGTTGGTAGATGGATGCATATGGCTAATCTGTTGTTTTTGCAAGCCTTTGTCTACCCTAAGCTTTAAAATGCACAAGAGACCCACATTGCAGCTATTCCAAACAAAATCTCTGTGCTAGGCATGATTCCTCCCAGTCCTGATTGAAATGATATGCCACTGAAAACCAGCATAGCTAAAGAGAAG
Source organism: Urosaurus nigricauda (assembly GCA_034509955.1). Classification (NCBI taxonomy): domain Eukaryota; kingdom Metazoa; phylum Chordata; class Lepidosauria; order Squamata; family Phrynosomatidae; genus Urosaurus; species Urosaurus nigricauda. The sequence goes on from JAOEGL010000003.1 coordinate 152,297,701, forward strand.
CTGTTGGGCTATGTACATAATTTATCATTGCTCCTTTAATAAGTTAACATTGGTCATAATTGCCCCCATTCACTGATGTGGTTTTAAAATAGCCTTTGTCTCGAATAGTAAATATGCCATTTTTCTTAGCTCCTTCATATCAGATATTGATCAGTGGAATAAAGTTATTGAGCAACTAGGGACCCCTTGCCCCGAATTCATGAAGAAACTACAACCAACAGTAAGGACCTATGTGGAGAACAGACCTAAATATGCTGGCTATAGTTTTGAGAAGCTTTTTCCAGATGTCCTCTTTCCAGCTGACTCTGAGCACAACAAATTTAAGGGTAAGATTTTATTAAATTTTCTCTGATAAATTAACAGACATTGCCATCAAAACACATTGGATTGTGTACTCTTGCAGGTGGGAGGTTATTCTTGACAGCAGATTTTGTTTTGCAACCAGTTATGGCAGAAGTTTTTCTAGTTTAATACTGTCTTTTCAATGTCCATGCATGTCATTGATGCTTAATGTTTTATAACATTAAGTGAGCATATTTCAGATAGAAATCTAGAAAACTATTTGTTTGTGTCAACAAATAATTGAGTATGCTGAAAGTATTACTGACTATTATTATTATTATTATTATTATTCATATAGGGCTGTAAATTTACACAGTGCTGTACATACAATCTTATAATTAGACAGTTCCCTGCCCTCAGGCTTTCAGTCTAAAAGAGACAACACAAAAGGAAAAGGGGAAGGTGGTGTGAAGGTGAGGAGATCCAATGGTTCTTCTCTCCCTGTGGTGCCTGGACCAAGGCAGATGGACTGGAGGGAGGACAAATGAACCTACTGTGTCACAACCCCCCATAAGCTATGTTATCAAAAATGTATCATTAGAATTATAGTTCTGGCATATTATGTTTTCATTAATAGAATGGGGTTTCCCTCCATGCAAAAATGATGAGCAAAAAGTAAAATACTGGACTGTGAGATTCATGCTTTCCTTGGCCATGTTGCAGCCAATAATTCCTGCAGAGCTAGAGCAATTAAATGCAACAATGTTTGGTGTTGGAGGTTGCACTCATATTGCACTCATGGAAGATAATGGGACAGATGCTGTAAGAAAGCAATACCGTGTTTCCCCAAAAATAAGACAGTGTCCTATATTAATTTTTGCTTCCAAAGATGCACTAGGTCTTGTTTTCAGGGGATGTTTTATTTTTCCCTGAAGAAGAATTCACATTTATTGTTGGGGAAAAAATAACATTTATTATATACTATATATATATATATATATATATATATATAACTTTGCTAGGTCTTACTTTCGGGAGAGGCCTTATAATTAGCAATTCAGCAAAACCTCTTTGTGGGCGGGGTGCCTGCTCCTTGGGACATAATGGCAACAGGTGTGTGTATCTGCCAGCAATTTCAGTCTCAAAGTTATACCAGACACATGGAAGATGCTTAAACAAACTTTAAACTTTAGGAAACAGAAACTTTATCCCCTTTGGGGACATAAACATAAATGTGGCTTTCAATTCTTTCCTTCAGCCTCAGGAGAGGGTTTTTGGCACCACCACTCTCCCCTTTTCTGTAGGCTCAACCTGAGCCTTTTCAATTAAGTCTGGACCCAGGTGTTGCTCCCCGGTTTTTCCTTCAGGGTCCCACCCAACTCCTTCACTCTTAACTTCCCTCTTAAGAAGGTTTTTCCCCAGACTGCTTCAGGAGATTCAGCAATGTTCCTTTCTATTGTTGAGTCCCTGGGGACCTCCTCCACAGTGGGACCTACTCTCAGCTGGCTTAGATGATCTCTGCAGGGTTACCAAGCAGCCCCTTCCACTTGGGCTCTGAGTAAACTCTCCTATCCCTTCCACAGTCTGTCCTCTTTGTCCAAATCTTCCACATCTTTCCCTTCTTCCTCCTCGCTGAGGCGCCTCTCCCTCACTCCTTATATGCCTCTCCGAACTAGAACCCTCCCAAGATTCCTCCCCTGGGTCCTCCAGTCCTCCTCCTTCCTTGCTTTCCTTTGCCTCCTCAGCCCAACAGCTCCCCTTGTCACATTCTTATTTTCAAGGGATGTCTTATTTTGGGGGAAACAGGGTACTTGCCCCCAATCACATTAAATGTCTGTTGTTTTTTTTTTTTTATTGAATTGTTATGAACTCAAGCATAAGGCCTGGAGAGGGGTTTTTTAAGCCAAATGCTTAGGCTTAGCAAACACAAAGCCTTTATTTTTGAACTTTTAGCCTGCATGAAATTTGAGATATGTGGTACCAACGTCCCTTTAACTAGTGACCCTGCCCACTCATGAAAACAGTTGTGAGGACCTCTAACATTCCATTACTGGCAGGTGAAGTATTTGGAGAAACATTTCTTTTCCTGTTCAACCTTCCTGTTTTTAGTGTGCATATAGTATATACAGTATATACTTTCACATGTGGATCCAGTGAAGGCATCTTGCCATCTCTGATATAATAATGGGGAGCAAGTTATATTTTCTTTGTCTCTTTCATAAACAGGTGGGATGTAAGTTGATAATAGGTTCACTGGATGTAATCGTGGCTCCTGTTTATCCCATGTTAATGGATATGTTTCAGTGTATGCAGCCCGAGTGTGTGGACAGGATATTGGAGAGGTGAGAGCCACCAAAAGTGCACTGTTCTCTTGCCCTGCTTTGATAAGTCAAAGCAGACAGAGGGGGACTGGCTGAGTGGGTAAGTGGAGTACCTAATACCTCACTGCAGCAAGGCAGAGTTGTTTTCTGCCTAAAATAAGATATGGCAGGGCCTCTACTTTAAAAGAAACCTCCTTGAACCCAATTATACTGGATAACCATCAGTCAGTCTCCCATTTTCTCTTTTGGGCAAGATTCTGGAGTGGGTGGTGGCCTCCCATTTCCAAGGGATCCTGGATGAAATGGATTAGTTAGATACATTTGAATCAGGCTTCAGGCAGAGACAGCTGTGATTGACCTATACAGAGAACTGAACAGAGGCAGTGTGTTCCTCTTGGTTCTGCTGGATCTTTCAGCAGCTTTAAGTACCATATCATTCTAAGTCTACATGAAATGGAAGTTAAATGCACTTTTCTAAGTGATTCCAGTTCTTTTTTCAGAAGACCATGCAAGAAGATGTGTCCATGGGGTTCCTCTTGGTTTCCCTATGTTATTTAACATCTATGTGAAACCACTGGGAGAGTTTATCTGGAGCTTAGGAGTTGGATGTTGCCAGTATGCTGATGACACCCAACTCTGTATCTTCTTTCTATTCAATTCCAAGCTGTCTCTATATTAAACCAATGTTTTTTGCCAGTAATGGACTGGGTGTGGGCAAATCAATTGAATTTTTTTCTAGACAAAACGTAGGTGTTCCTGATCATTCGAAAAGCAGATCAGGGAATAGTGATTCAGCTTATATTGAATGGAGTTATACTTCCCCTGAAATCTCAGGTTCGCAACTTGGGTGTGCTCCTGAACTTAGATATGAGGTTGGATACTCAGGCTTCAATGTAGCCAGGAGTGCATTTGGATAGTTAAAGCTGATGCACCAACTGTGCCCATTCCTTGAGATGAAAGATCTGGTGACAGTGAAATGCCTTGAATTCATCCTATTTGCATTACTGTAACATACTATATGGGCCTTTGCAAATTATTCAAAATACTGCAGCTATGGTGCTGACTGGAACAGGCAATAAAGAGCATGTTAACCCCTTGGCTGAAACAACTCTACTGGCTGCCGATCTGTTTCCAGGCAGAATTCAAAGTGCTGTGTGTGACATGTAAAGCTCTAGATGGCTTGGGTCCCAAGTATCTGACAAGCAGTATTCCCCTCTATGATCCTGCCCATGCTTCTAGATCTGCAGGGAAGGCTTTATCTTGATCCCAGCACCATCACAGGCACATTTGGTGAGGACATGAGAGAGACCCTTATTGGTGCCTGCTTCCAAGTTGTGGCATTTCCTCTCTCCCTGCCTGCTGTCTGTTTGCCAGTGTACAAAGACAAAGAGGCATTTTGTTTTTAGTTTGTTATGGCAGTTTAGAACTTCTAATTGGGTGTTTTTATTTCATTATGTTTTAACTGTCTTTTGAATATAATTTTTAACTTGGGTTTTTTAAAATAAAAAAATAGTTTAATTGTGTTTTTTAAATTTATTTATTTTTATTAAAATAAAAAAGAATACATCATTCATTAAATCAAATAAACATCTATTACATTCTATTACAAACAAAGAAGAAAAAACAGTACTTACTTATATTAATACTACTTCATACTTACATTTCGATATTTTAATTTTCCCATAATTTGGACACCTCTCTCCATTTTTCAATATACTGTTGGTTGGTTCTTTTATTTGCGTAGGCCAAAAGTACATCTAAGGTGGCAAGGTCATTCAGTTTCATTATCCACTCTTCTGTAGATGGTATCAATCTAGTTCTCCAATATTTTGCATAAGTCAATCTGGCAGCAGTAATCATATATAACAAAACATCTATTTGATTGCATGTGATATTATCTGAAATTATATCCGTTATATTTAACAAAAACAGTTCTGATCTTAATGGAATATTCTTCTTAATTACTGATATAATACACCTATGAATTCCTTTCCAGAACTTTTTGGCTTTTCTACACCTCCACCACATGTGGTAGAATGTACCTTCTGTTTCTCTACATTTCCAACACTTGTTGTTTCCATGCTTTCCCAATCTAGCCATTTTTGATGGAGTTAAATACCACCTGTAGAAGAGTTTGTAATAGTTCTCTTTCAACCTGACAGATTTAGCAAATTTCAAATTATTTTTCCAGACATTTTCCCAATTTGAGAGAGATATTTCATTTCCAATATTTTGTGCCCATTTAATCATATTTGGTTTAACCATTTCCTCATATAAGCTCCATTCCAAAAGATATTTATACATTTTTTTTATAAATTGTATCTTTTCCCCTCTAATAATTTTATCAAAATCAGTTTTCTCTTGTTCTATTCCTAATTCTTTTTTATCCTTTTCAAAATCACTTTTAATCTGCCAATATTTTAACCAATTAATTTGTACTCCCTCCTTATTCAATTCTTCTCTTGTTTTTAATATATCACTCTTCCCCATCTTTTTCAAAATATTTTTGTATCTTAACCATTTTGTTGTATCTATTGTTTCGTTTTTATGAAGTGCTTCTTGAGGGGAGACCCATCTAGGCAATTTTCTGAATATATATTTCTTATATCTATTCCATGTAATTAACAACGCCTTTCTCACAATAGGGCGTCTGAAATTTTAAGATCTTTCAGTTTGTCATAGCATAGGTATGCGTGCCATCCTATATTTATATCAGCTCCTTCTAGTTCTAAAAGTTTGAAATTCTCCAATTGTATCCATGTAATTGGATCCAGAGCATTAAACAGGCATGGTAATAGATTTCCAGACTTGGTAAATTTAGTCCACCTCTCTCCTTCCTATCTTGCATTATTTTGTATTTTATCCTTGGTTTTTTCCCCCTGCCAGACAAAATCAGATAGGTCTTTTCTCCAAGCTTTAAATGGGTAATTATCTGTAATGATCGGTATTGTTTGGAATGGAAAAAGCATACGGGGGAGAGTATTCATTTGTATTATTGCAATTCTTCCTAAAAGCGATATTTGCTGCTTATTCCATCTTGATAGATCCTTTTTTATAGATTTCCAAGTTGTGATGTAATTGTTCTTATATCAATCTGAGTTATTTTTAGTTAGATTAATTCCCAAGTATTTAACTTCCTTCATTAGTTGAAATTCAGTTCTACCCTTAAGATCTTCTTCTTCCCTTGTTGTAAGGTTTTTAGTTAAGATACTGCGCTTAGATTTATTAATTCTAAAGCCAGCTAAATGACTGAAGTTTTCTAAAACCTCTTCTAACCTTTTAATATTTTGTGTCAGATTTTCTATAAAAAAGACTAAGTCATCCGCATATGCTCGAATTTTATAGCTATGATTCTTAATCTTTATACCTTGTATCTTGTTGTCATTCCTTATTGAACTAATTAATACTTCGAATACTATTATGAATAACAGCAGGGACAGAGAACATCCTTGACATGTACCTTATTTATCTTAATTGTATTTGTTTTTTTCTCCGTTCACATCTATTCTTGTATATTGTGTCTTGTATATGTTATTAATCCAATTTGCTATTCTACCTCTAAGTCCAATTTCTTCCAAAATAATTTCCATAAAATCCCAGTTCACGTTATCGAATGCTTTTTCAATATCCAAAATGACTATACCTAATTTCTTTTGTTGATGTAACTCACAATACTCTAACACATCTATCACTGTCCTGATGTTATCTTTTATATGTCTTTATATGTCAACAAGCCAGCTTGCTGTTCTTGAATGCATGTTGATAATAGTCTTTTTAACCAATCAGCAATAATGGATGTATAGATCTTATAATCAGTGTTGAGTAGTGATATTGGTCGATAATTTCCTATATTTTCCAAATCTTTATTCTCTTTGGGAATAAGTGTAATAATTGATTCATACCAAGTCTCTGGAAATTTTCCGTAATCTATTTCATGAATTGTTGCTAATAGTGGGGGTATAAGTACATCCTTAAACATTTTATAAAATTTTGAAGTAAAACTGTCCAGTCCTGGTGTCTTATTATCTTTTAATTTTTGGATTGCCATATCTAATTCTTCTGCAGTGATTGGAGCATTTAGTTCTTCTTTTTGGTGTTCCGTAATGAGTGGTATGTTTACTTTTTTAATACATTCTCTCATATTTACTCTTTTTTCTTTTGTGGTACTTTCCGCTGTATAAAGTTTTTCAAAAAATTGAAATATAGTCTGCTTTATTTCTTCCTGTTGTGTTACTTCTTTCTCTTTATTCTTAAGCTTTATAATCATTTTTTCTCTTTTTTCCTATTTAATTTGTGAGATAACCACTTGCCTACTTTGTTGGCATTGTCAAATTCATATTGTCTTAAATGTTGGATCTTATCTGTGATTTCATGGAATCATAGAATCACAGAGTTGGAAGAGACCACAAGGGCCATCCAGGCCAACCCCCTGCCATGCTGGAATTCCTAATCAAAGCATACCCGACAAATGACCATCCAGCCTCTGCTTAAAGACCTCCAAAGAAGGAGACTCCACTATACTCCAAGGGAGTGTTTTCCACTGTCGAACAGCCCCTGCTGTCAGGAAGTTCCTCCTAATGTTGAGGTGGAATCTCTTTTGCTGGAGCTTGCATCCATTGTTACGGGTCCTGTTCTCTGGAGCAGCAGAAAACAAGCTTGCTCCCTCCTCAATGTGACATCCCTTCAAGTTTTTAAACAAGGCTATCATATCACCTCTTAACCTTCTCTTCTCCAAGCTAAACATATCCAGCTCCCTAAGTCGTTCTTCATAGGGCATGGTTTCCAGACCCTTCACCATTTTAGTCACCCTCCTTTGGACCCGCTCCAGTTTCTCCACATCCTTTTTGAATTGTGGTGCTCAGAACTGAACACAGTATTCCAGGTGGGGCCTGACCAAAGCAAAATAGAGTGGCACTATTACTTCCCTTGATCTAGACACTATAGTTCTATTGATGCAGCCTAAAATTGCATTGGGCTTTTTAAATGCTGCATCGCACTGTTGCATCCTAATCTGATTTATCTTACTCTTAATTATATTAAGTTCAAATTTAGTTTTCTTAACATTAGCATTGATTTTACTTTCTTTTTCCTTTTCTTTTAATTGCTCCATTAGGTTTCTTTCTTTTTCTCTTTCTTTTTTTTTCAAAATAGCTTCTTGTTGTATCCATAACCCCCTTATTTACTAGCCTCCCATATTGTATGTTTCATTATTGATGTTTTCCTCAATATACATTCTTATTCCTTGTTTAATATTTTTAACTGTCTCTTCATCCGCCAGTAAATTATCCTTTAACTTCCACATAAATTCTTTTCTATTAGATTTCAATGTTATTGTTACTGGACAATGATCTGTTATTTCCATAGGAAGAATTTCTGTCTTTACAATTTCTTTACTTACTGTTTTAGAATAAATCAATTCTAGACCACGACCTGAACCCGTTGGAATAAAAAGTAGAGTCTCTATCTCTTTCATGAGCTAATCTCCAAATATAAATTAAATTCAAATCTTGGAATAGCTGAAATGCAGATACGGGGAGCTTTCCTTGATGTTTTTTGGAGTGTTGTGATGAACTGTCTATCTCAGGGTTAATGTCTCCATTACAATCACCCGCTAAAATGATTTTTCATAATTCTTTTATTTTTAGATGTAGGGTTTCATAAAATTTTGCTTTATTTTCAAGTAGAGCATATATATTTACAATCAATGTCCGTTCCCCATTCCCTATAGTTTCTATCGCTAGGAAATGACCTTCATGATCCTTAAAAATCTCTTTTGCATCAATTTTCTTGTTAACATATGTCACCACACCTCTCTTCTTAGTTGTCTCACTAGATGATATAAAAGTCTTCCCTAATTTCGTATTCTCCAACAATCTTATATCTTTATTTTTAATATGTGTTTCCTATAAGCATATAATTTCTCCTTTTAGTTTGTGTAAGTAATGAAATATTTTCCTTCTTTTTTCCTTTTGTTCTTGAATGCAATCCATTTACGTTCCAAGATATTAGTTTATAGGACATCACTATTCTTAATCGTAACCTTATGCACCGTACTAATTGTTAATATTCCTTGTTTCTACTTGTTTTAGCTTTCCTTTTTTCCCTTTTAATTTGTGTTGATATGGTTTCCTTGTCAACCCTTTGTTTCTCTCCTTTTCTTTCTTTTTGTTTAAGTCTTTATCTATCTCTACACGTTCCTGCTTTTCCTCTGTCTCAGAATTATCTGAGTTTTTGTCTCCTGATCTATCCTCACTTTGATCCTCTGACTCACTGTCTTCATGTGTTTCATTCAATATTTGGTGAGCTGAGATTGCAGTTTCAAGCTTTTTATCAGTTTTGTCTTCTTTCCCCCTCTCCTTCTCATTTCGTCTTTTTTCTAATCTTGTTTTCATTCTACTAACATTTTCTGTATTATTGCTTAGATTGATTTCCTCTCCTTTAGTACGTTCTAAGTCATCCTCTCTTATTTCCTCCAGAAATCTTTCAATTTTTTCCTGTGTGTTTATGTTATAATGCTTCCCCCTTATAAAAAAGGTTAAGCCTTCAGTTTTGCCCCACTTATATCTTATACCTTCTCTTTTCAGATATTGTGTTACACAAGAGTATATTTTTCTTCTTTGTAATATTTGTGTGGGAATTTCTTTAAAGATTTTTATTTCTTGGTCATCTATAATAAGTTTTTCTTGTAGCTGTTTTCAATTATTAAATCCTTTACTCTTTCCCACACAAAATGTACTGTTATATCCCTTGGAAGTTTCTTATTGGCGGCTATCCAGGAATTAACCCTGTACAACTTGTCTACCTCCATATCTACTTGTTCAATACACCAATCCATATATTGTGCCAAAGCCGGTAGTAATCGCTCACTTAAATCTTCATTGTATCTTTCTGGCAAGCCTCTTAGTTTTAAAGCCTTCGCTTTAAAACATAATTCTACAGAGGATTTATAATTTTGCTCTTGTTGTACAGTTTTTTCCACTAATTCTGTTCTTAGTTCTATATCCTCTGTTTTTGTATGAATTTTTGTGACTTTTTTGTTAAATCCTTTGATTTCTGTAGAGAATTTTTCTATATTCTTTTTAATATCATTTTTGAGTTCTTGAATTTCTTTTGTGATCTCATTTTTCATTTCTTCCCTCATTTCCTTGAGTTCTGTTCTAATTTCATCTCGAATCTCCAGTCTTATCTCCTCTCTGACTTTACTAATTTCCTCTTTAAAAATTCTACTGAGGTCTATAATTTTGATTGCTTGCGACTCTGATTGCTCTTGAGAAATTATCCCTTCTTGCAGTTCTAAGTCTTGGTTCTTGCCTGAGGCCATAGTAATTCTCTACAATTCACCAATGATCTTCTAATCTTGTTGTTACCCCTTTATTACATTACCCTAGTTCACAATCTTTCAGCACTTAAATTCAACACTTGCAAAAAAAATTTAAAACAATTCCGGGCCACTCTATCTATTTTCCACCAGTTCCTGCTGGAGAGAAGGAGGAGGAGAGCAGTTCTGGGTGGCTATTTTTAAGTGGGTGAGAGTTGAATTTTTGAAAACTCTTGGGAGAGTTTGTTATTGCTGGTGGTGGAGCTTCTGTGCGTCACACCTGTGAGTCACGTGAGTCACTAGGGGGTGGAGCTAGCAGTCTCAGGGCCTTTCTGGACCTTTCTAGAAAATTCCAGCTGGGAGTGGAGCTTCTGTGAGTCACTAGGGGGTGGAGCTAGCAGTCTAGCTCTATATAACCCCTCCCAGAGCCTTTCTAGACCTTTCTACACCAGTTCCTGCTAAAGAGAAGGAGGAGGAGAGTGGTTCTGGGTGGCTATTTTTAAGTGGGTGAGAGTTGAATTTTTGAAAACTTGGGAGATTGTGTTGTTGCTGGGGCTGGAGCTTCCGTGAGTCACACCTGTGAATCACTAGGGGGTGGAGCTAGCAGTCTAGCTCTATATAACCCTCCCAGAGCCTATCACTAGCACTGTTTGGGAAAAATACCCAGGTCACCAGGGGCCTTTAACCTTGCTGTTTATTAGGGGATTTTTTTTTCCTGAGGGTGACGTGCATCTCATGCCAGTTGGAAAAAAACGTTTTTGTCAACAGTCTCAAGAATCTGATCAGGAGGGCTTTAAACTGAGTTATGTGGGGGAGGAAGACAAAAGTGCTGGAGAGAATAGTCATACTGTCATAGACGGAACAAGGCAAACAGTGAAAGGACACAACAGTAGAAGGCAAAAATATGTGCACAGGTGGCAAGCAAAGGGGACACATGGTCTTAGATGTCTCTACACTAATGCACAGAGCATGGGAAATAAGCAAGATGAACTTGAACTCTTAGCACTATAAGGGAAATATGATATGATAGGCATCACTGAAACATGGTGGGATGACACTCATGATTGGAATGTAGAAATAAAGTGGTATGACCTTTTTAAGAGAAATAGGCAAACCAGGAAAGGAGAAGGAATTGCATTATATGTTAGGGATATTTAAATAAGTGAAGAGATCCAGGACATCAATACCAGAAGCCAGGTGGAGAGTGTCTGGATAAAAATTAAAGGAGAGGGAAACAATAGGGATGTTACTCTGGGAGTCTACTACAGACCTCCAACTCAAGGAGAAGAATTGGATGATGCCTTTCTAGAACAGATGACCACATACTGAGATAGGAAAAATATAGTAGTGATGGGGGACTTCAACTATCCAGATATTTGCAGGAAGTCAAACTCAGCAAAATCCTCAAGGTCTAGCAAATTCCTCACTTGCCTGGAAGACAATTTCATTGTCCAAAAGGTGGAAGAGGCAACAAGGGGATCAGCCATTTTAGATCTTATCTTAAACCAACAGGGATGATCTAGTTAATTTATTTTATTTTTATTTTATTTATTTATTTAATTTATATACCGCCTTTCCAAAAAAGATCAAAGCGGTTTACAAAAGTGGATAAACAAGGGTTCTCTTGCCTCAGGCAAGCCCTGGTGGAGCTGGGCTTGCCTCTTCTCTCCCTCCCTAGGCAGAGGATGGCAGTTGGTATGGAGGGAGAGTCCTCTTGCCTCAGGCAAGCCCTGGTGGAGCTGGGGTGCAAGTGGTTGGATCCTTAGGTGGGAGTGACCATGTTCTCCTGGAGTTTGTTATACAATAGAAAGGAGAAGCCAGGCATAGTCAGACACGCATTCTAGATTTTAGGAAAGCTGATTTTAGAAAACTTAGAGAAATATTGAGGGTGATCCCATGGTCAGAAATACTAAAAGAGAAGGGAGTTCAAGACGGATGGGAGTATCTCAAAAAGGAGATACTGAAGGTGCAATTTCAAACAGTTCCATTGAGGAAGAAAAATGGGAGATGTCTCAAGAAACCAGTATGGATGAATAAGGAACTTTCAACTGAGCTAAGTTTTAAAAAGAGCATGTATAAGAAATGGAAAAATGGGGAAATCACCAAAGAGGAATTCAAACAAATAGCCAGCACCTGTAGGGATAAAGTCAGAAAAGCTAAAGCACAGAATGAACTCGGGCTTGCTACAGAGGTTAGGAACAATAAAAAGGGCTTTCATGGGTATGTCCGCAGCAAAAGGAAAAAGAAGGAAATGATAGGTCTGCTGTGTGGAGAAGATGGCAAAATGCTAACAGGGGACAGAGAAAAGGTAGAATTACTCAACACCTTCTTTGCTTCAGTCTTCTCAGAAAAGGCAAAGGGTGTACAGTGGAGCAGGGGACAGAATAGGAGTATTTCAGCACAGAATAAGTAAAGAGATAGTACAAGAATACCTGGTTAATCTAAATGAATATAGGTCTCCAGGACCAGATGAACTACATCCAAGTGTATTAAAAGAACTGGCAAATGTAATATCGGAACCATTGGCAATAATCTTTGAGAATTCTTGGAGAACCGGAGAAGTCCCAGCAGACTGGAGGAGGGCAAATGTTGTCCCCATCTTCAAAAAGGGGAAAAAAGAGGATCCCAACAATTATCGTCCAGTTAGTCTGACATTCCAGGAAAAATTCTGGAGCAGATCATTATACAGAGAGTTTGTGAATATCTGGAAGATAATTCCATAATCACAAAAAGTCAACATGGGTTTCAGAGAAACAAGTCATATCAGATAAATCTAATCTCTTTTTTTGATAAAATTACCAGCTTGGTGGATGAAGGGAATGCTGTGGATGTAGTATATCTTGATTTCAGTAAGGCCTTTGACAAGGTTTCCCATGACATTCTTTCAAACAAGCTTGCAAAATGTTGACTAGACAAGGTAACTGTTACATGGATTTGTAATTGGTTGACTGACCGCACCCAAAGGGTGCTCAACAATGGTTCCTGTTCATCCTGGAGAGAAGTGACAAGTTGAGTCCCACAGGGCTCTGTCCTGGGCCCAGTGCTATTCAATATCTTTATTAATGACTTGGATGACAGTATTGGGGGCCTAGTTATCAAATTTGCAGATGACACCACATTGGGAGGTGTAGCTAATACCCCAGAAGACAGTATCAAAATTCAAAATGACCTGAATAGACTAGAAAGCTGGGCCAAAGCTAACAAAATGAAATTCAATGTGGAGAAATGTAAGGTTCTGCACTTAGGACGCAAAAAGAAATGCACAGATATAGGATGGGGGACACCTGGCGGAATGAGACCACATGTGAAAGGGATCTAGGAGTCCAAGTAGACCACAAGTTGAACATGAGTCAACAATGCGATGCAGCAGCTAAAAAGGCCAATGCAATTTTAGGTTGCATCAATAGAATTATAGTGTTTAGATCAAGGGAAGTAATAGTGCCACTCTATTCTTCTTTGGTCAGGCCTCACTTGGAATACTGTGTCCAGTTCTGGGCACCAGAATTCAAAAAGGATGTGGAGAAACTGGAGAGTGTCCAAAGGAGGGCGACTAAAATGGTGAAAGTTCTGGAAACCATGCCCTATGAGGAACGCCTTAGGGAGCTCAGAATGTTTAGCCTAGAGAAGAGAAGGTTAAGAGGTGATATGATAGCCTTGTTTGAATACTTGAAGGGATGTCACATTGAGGAGGGAGTAAGCTTGTTTTCTGCTGCTCCAGAGAACAGGACCCGGAATAATGGATGCAAGCTCCTGGAAAAGAGATTCTACCTCAACATTAGGAGGAACTTCCTGACAGTAAGGGCTGTTTGACAGTGGACACACTCCCTCTGCGTGTGGTGGTGTCTCCTTCCTTAGAGGTCTTTAAGCAGAGGCTGGATGGCCATCTGTCAGGGATGCTTTGATTGGGAGTTCCTGCGTGGCAGGGGGTTGGACTGGATGGCCCTTATGGTCTCTTCCAATTCTATGATTCTATGATCCCCCTTCTTATTTTTCTATTTACCCCTCTGTAAGCAGAATACCAATATCAACAATTATTGTTTCTGCTGATCAACAGATAAGTAGAAACAATATCAACAATTAGGGCAATATTCAATTTTCTATCCTAAGATTAGCCTGTTACATAAATAATATATGTATCCTACATATGTATATACGTACTTTATCCTATAAGACCCAAATTAAATTTCATACAAATACTTAACAATAATTATTGAAAGTTTAGAGGATTGGAATGCCCACAATAATAGCTGGAAGGTAAATAATGAGAATTTGAGAAATGAGAAAAGGATAACAAGAGAGAAGAGAGAAAAGAGAAATATATGTAAATATATACACATATATATGTTTATATGTATATATATTTCTTCTTCGTGGTCTCTGCGAATCATAGAAATGGGTTGTACTGCTCATGCGCAGTCGAATTCGGAACTCTCTGGAATCAGTGGACAGAAAAAGGCTTGCAATTTTTTGCAACTTTTTGGCTGTAGCTCTGCCCCTCCTTTATATAAGCCCATTTCCCACTCTTTTTCCCAGTTCCTTTTTTTCCGCCACGTAGGCTGCTCGAAAGGAACAGTGCTGGAATCTTTACTGGTTTGCTTCTTTAGTTTTGGATTTTTTGGCTTCTTCAACGATTCTTCTGGTTCTCCGTCTTGTCTCCTGTTCTGACCGCTCGGCTCACTTACTATGCTTCGGATTTTGGACTGGTTTTGATGTCTCCGGCTGCATTTAAAAACTGCATTGTCTGCAGGGCTAAGGTCCCCCACACCGATCCGCAAAAGAAGTGCTTGATTTGCCTGGGGGAGACCCATGACATGCTGAGTTGCACCCTCTGCAGGTCTCTAACTCCCCAGGCCAGGAAGAACTGGGCTTCCAAACTCAAGTCCTTCCTGCTCGACAGGGCCCTAGCCCCTCAGGAGACTCTTCCCTCAACTCCTAAGATGTCAGAATCCAAGTCGGCTCCGAAGGTCTCGTTGGAATCTGCAGCCAAAACCTCTGTGGCCCCTTGTTTCCCCTGCCAGTCCAACTTCCTCGTCTCCCTGACAGAAGGAGGCCCCTCCAGCGCAGAGTTCGGGTGAGAAGTCATGTCCTCCAAAAAGGACAGAAGGGACAAGCCCAAGTCGGGCTTGGACCGGAAGGATGTCACCGGAGGAAGAAGATGAAACCTTCTAAGGGCTCAGCGGATGGCACTAAATCCCATGGTGACTCGGGATCCAAGTCCACAGGTAAGAGGAAGCACTCCTCTCGGACCGAGGTTCCCCACAAGAAAGCCCACCCCGGCTCCGACGAGGGCTCCTGATCCCATCGTAAAGAGGCTGCTTCCGTACCAAAAGGGCCGTCGGTACCGCCTGTCAAAGCCCCGCCGCGTGAGGCCTGGCCTACTTCTTTGGCAGCCAAGGTGGTGCAGCTTCCATCTTTGGATGCCCACTCTGCACCGAGGTTGTCGCCGGAACATCGTTTCTCGCCCGGTAGACGCCGGTCCTCCACACCGATGGCTAGATCTGTCTCATCCCATGAGTCCGAGCCCGAACCGGGCTACTACTATGACAGTGATACGGGTCGGTCCTACATGGCAGTGGATCCCTCCACTTGGAGAGACATAGAGACCCTTCGGCCTCTGGTAAGCATCAGGACCGACGCTGGGTGGCTCTGGACGTCTCTGTCGGCGCCCCGGTGAAGGATCCTGAGGAGAGGATGGAGGTAGATGCGGAGGAAGTGGTGCAAAGGATGGAGGTAGAGGCTCAGGTCCCTTCCCCCAAGGGGTCTGTTGTCTGTGTCGGTGAGGAGGAATTCCCACAGGACTCTGACCAGGAGGGCTATGCGTCTTCCCATGATGACCACCCGGATCTCCCCTGGGACATGTGCCTCTCTCCGCAGGAATTTTACCAGCCTGGGCCTGTCTCCCTGTCTGACAACACTCACCTGTTTGGGGAACATGTCATTAAGATGGCGAATGCTCTGGAGTTGGAGATCACTCGCTCTGAGGATGAGGCTGTGGACCAGGTGGAGTGTCAAATCCAGGGGTTGACTCCGACTCTTGCTGCCATCCCCTTTCTTCCGTCCCTAGAGAGGATTGTGAAGCTATCTTGGCAGACGCCGGCTTCCGTCCCGTCCACCTCTAGAAAGATTGACGGATTGTACAGGATCTCTCGCACCCGACGCAGAACTCAGCCATCGTCGAGTTATTTCAACGGTCTTCACCCCCAAGACCTGGACTTCCCCGACTGACCGTGAGGCCAAGAAAGTGGATGGCTTGGCTAGGAAGGTGTTCAAGGTCTCTGCACTAGGCCTGAAGGTTTCCAATAATAATGCTTGCATGGGGGCCTATGTGCAATACTTTATGGAGCATCTGTCCCCTCTGTTGGCCGACCTCACAGGCGTCAAGTTGCCAGCAGTGAACCAACTCCGGGAGGAGACGCACACGATTGGGGGCCTGCTAATCACCTCAGCCAGGAACAACGTGGACTGCTCGGCGAAGGCCATGGCGGCTGCCATAGCCCTCAGAAGACATGCCTGTCTTTGAGCGACGGACTTGAATCCCGCCACCAAGACGACCATCGAGGACATGCCCTTTGATACCGAGGGCCTATTCAACAAGGACATGGAAAAGCGTCTGAACTATAAGTATAAAGTGAAGGCCACCGCGAAGAAGCATGGCATGTCCTCGGTCCAGCAGGCCGCTTCACACCGGAGGATCGTGGGCTCACGCTCCTCCTTTGGGACAGGTCAGCACTCGTTTCCCCAAGAGTGTCCCTTCCGGCAGCAGGAGGTGAGGCAGAGGTTCCCTTCACAGTCCTCCTCTTCTTCGGGCAGACACCAGCAGGCTCGGTACCGTAGGCCCTTCACTAAGAAGCTGGACACCGAAGCTGGTAAGAAGAGGCAATGAGGCCGACCAGCATGCTCTGTCGTCTCCTCCTCCCCTACATGTTTCTAAGACCTTTTAAGGCCTTTTTCTGACACCTGGGCCCAGATCACCACCGACTCTTGGGCTTTGACTGTTATCTCTAAGGGATATGCCCTCAAGTTCGAAGAGCTTCTGCCCACGGGAGCTGTTGTCTCTACCCCCCTCACCCACCCTTCTTAATGAAGTAAGCATTCTATTACTAAAGGGGCCGATTTCCTGATTTGACCTGTCCCAGGCTTATTGGGCCTTCTTCTTCTGGTATTTCACAATACCGAAGCCGGATGGAGGCCTCCGTCCCATTTTGGATCTCCAACAACTGAATTCCTTCTTGGTTTACAAGAAGTTCAGGATGGTAACCCTCTCCTGTATTCTACCTCTCTTGCACCAGGGACTGTGGTTTGCCATGACAGACCTGTAGGACGCTTACTTCCAGGTTGCCATCCGAGAGGAGCACCGAAGGCTCCTCTTCTTCGCAATCGGGGCAGACATGTACCACTACAACGTCCTGCCCTTCGGCCTGGCCACGGCACCGAGGGTCTTCACCAAGAGCATGGCTCCAGTCGTCGCCTTTCTCCATCAGAGGGGGTCAAGAGTCTTCTCCTACCTAGACGACTGGCTCTTCACCTCAGACTCAAAGGAGGACTTGTCTCAGGACGTCTCCTTCGCGGTCTCCCTCCTGCAGTCTCTCGGATTGGTGCTCAACCTCGAGAAGTCCCATTTGAACCCTGTCACGAAGATCAAGTTCATCGGGGCCATCCTCGACTCCGACACCTGCGTCGCTTACCTGCCAGAGGACTGCTTCCAGTCCTTGTCAAAGGCCGTCTTCCACTGTCATTCCAACAGACGGGTTTGTGCCCGAGATGTTCAGGTGGCTCTCGTTCACATGGCCTCGACAACCTATGTGACCCCATGGTCGAGGCTTTAGTTTCAACGGCTCCAGTCTTGGTTCCTGTCCGTCTTTGACTCCCTGACCGACTTGCCAAGCAAATGGCTCACGGTTCCAAGACCAGTCGCCTGCTCCCTTTCCTGGTGGCTAGACTCCCAAAACGTCTGTGCCGGCATGCCCTTCGTACCTCGGGAACCTCAGGCCACTCTAACCACGAATGCCTCCCTGGAGGGTTGGGGGGCTCATATGTCAGGCCTGACAGTGAAAGACAAGTGGCACTCATCTCATCAGGACCTCCACATCAACGCCCTGGAGATGCTAGCCGTGGAAAAGGTGCTGAGGGTCTTCGAACCCGAGCTTCTCGGCAAGGTAGTACAGCTCTTGACAGACAACACCACTGTCATGTACTACATCAACAAGCAGGGGGGCACAAGATCACCAACGCTACTCGAGATAACTCTACGAATCTGGCACTGGTGCATCCTGAGGCACATTGTTCTCCAGGCAGTTCACCTCCCCGGAGAGGAAAACGTCCTGGCCAATCAACTCAGCAGGTCAGATTCACAATGCCACGAGTGGATCCTGTATCCCGAGATGATGGCTGACCTCTTCTCGAGGTGGGACACCCCTCGCATAGACCTGTTCATGTCGGAGACCAACTCCCACTGCATCCGGTTTTGCTCCCGGGATTGGTCCCAACGTTCCCTGGGGGATGCCTTCCTCCACAGCTGGACGGGGGAATTCCTCTACACCTTCCCCCCGTTCCCACTCATCACGAGGGTCGTCTCCAAGATGTCGAGGGACCAAGCGGATGCCATCCCGATCACCCCGTGGTGGCCCAGGCAACCGTGGTTTCCGTTACTGCTTCACCTGTCTCAAAACCGGTTCCTGAGGATCGAGCCGAGGCCCGATCTGCTCACTCTCCAGGAGGGTCAAGTTCGACATCCGGACGTCGAGGACCTGCCTCTGGTGGCATGGAGACTCCAGCCTTAGCGGACCTTCCAATGGCAGTAAGGCGGGTGATCTGGTGGCCCAGAAACCAGCGACCAAGAGGTCTTATTCTGGCAAGTAGCAGAGGTTTCTCCATTTCCTGACGTTGAAGGACTACTCCCCGTTAAGGGTATCGACTCCGGTGGTGCTGGAGTTCCTGATGCCACTGGTGGAGTTGGGGCTGTGCCATAACTCCATCAAGTGTTATTTATCCGCCATTTCTTCCCATTTTCAGTTTCAAAGGAGACCTTCCTTTTTCAAGGACCCTCTGGTGAAGGGGTTCTTGAGGGGATTTAACAATCTGCACCTGCCGGTCTCGGTACTGGCACCGGCTTGGAGCCTCCCGGTGGTTTTGTCTTGTTTGGGGTCCCGGCCTTTTGAGCCCATGGCTACTGCTGACCTAAGGCTGGTTACTTGGAAGACGGCCTTTTTGGTAGCCATCACTTCTGCCCGCTGTGCAGGCGAGTTCTGTGCCTTGCGGAGGGACCAGCCTTTCCTTAGGTTCCATAAGGATAAGGTGGTCCTCTGGACTGACATTACCTTTTTGCCGAAGGTAGTGTCTGCCTTCCACATGTGCCAGGACATTGTGCTCCCGACCCTGGCTCCGAACCCAACCACTGATGCCGAATGCCGCTTGCACTTGTTAGACGTTCGGAGGGATTTGGCCTTCTTTTTGGACAGAACTTTGAGTTCGAGCCGCTCTGACAGACTGTTCCAGTGTTACTCAGAGCCAAAAAAGGGACTACTTGTGACTGCTCAGAGGTTTTCCAAATGGGTGGCCGGTACCATTCACCTCTTCTATGAACTGTCGGGGACAACTCTTCCTGCCAGGGTCAGGGCACATGCAACTAGGGCGGTAGCGACATCCACTGCTTTTCTGACTGGTGTCCTGCTGGAGGATGTCTGCAGGCTGCTGTCTGGTCCCAACCAATGACTATTAAGCACTACAGGTTGGACACCAGGGCAAGGACCGACGCAGCCTTTGGGAGGGCAGTGTTACTCTCTGCTATCCGCTAGCCCTTGTACAATGTGCTTAAGGGTTGTGTTTGATATATTGGTTAACCTGTCAAAGCTTTATTGTCTGGTTCAATACTGTTTACATTTGGTTTACACTATCAGAGGCACTTGGTCTTGGGCCTGCTCTTGCACTGTATGCACTGTTGGTTCAATTGCATACCTATGATATTCGATTTCAATTGTCGGTTTCAATTGTGTACTCGGATTTGAGAATCATTCTCTATATGATCACTCAGTTTTATGAGTGTGTTATGTGTTTATCACTATGTGTTATATTACTCAATTTAATGAGTATGTTACCTAGGTAAATATTTCTATATGAAAAATGAGAAACGTAAGTCAGTGTTGATTCAATTTAAAGATTCTTTATTTGGTTAACAAATAAATGTTCTTTGTTTCAACTTACACGTGTTGTCATGACACTCCCTCTGTCGCTTACCTAAGCTTGCTAGTCTAACCCATTTGTATGATTCGCAGAGACCACGAAGAAGAAGGACAGGTTGCTTACCTGTAACGGTATTTCTTCGAGTGATCATCTGTGAATACATACAAATCCCACCCTTCCTTCCCTCAGTGTCCTGCTCATATTTGGTTCTGCTCCTCCGTCGCTTTGCGGGGGAAAAACTTCGGAACTGGGGAAAAGAGCGGAAACTGGGCTTATACAGAGGAGGGGCAGAGCTACTGCCAAAAAGTTGCAAGCCTTTTTCTGCCCAGTGATTCCAGAGAGTTTCAAATTCGACTGCGCAGGCGCAGTACAACCCATTTGTATGTATTCACAGATAACCACTTGAAGAAATACCGTTACAGGTAAACAAACTGTCCATTTCTAACTTCCAATATATCAATTCGATACAACTGATCAGTTCAATACAATAGATCAAAAGCTTCTTATAACATTATCCTTTCTTTACCCTGTCTTGTTCCTCTTACTTATTTCCTTTTTCTCTTCCCCCTTTTTTTCCTTCCCTTTCTTCCTTTCCCCTTCCTCTTCTTTCCCTTCTTCCTTTTCTCTCTTTTTTCCCCTTTTCTCTTCTTTCCTTTCTCTCCTCCTTCCCTCTCTTTTTCCCCCCTCTCCTCTGTGAGAAGTTAGTTCCCTCTGATTTTCCTTAAATCAAACTACCCTCCCACACTACTCTTACTCCCTGGACCACCCCTCCTGTCTTCTCAAATCTCACCACTCTTCAAACTTAACCACTCTTTGCTTCTTAATATCTCTTTCAACTTTCTTTTTTATTTCTTTGTCTCCTTCACAACCTTTTTACTCCCCCCAAACACTGCAGCATTCCTCCGTCCCCTCCGTGCTCGCCGTTTCCCACGTCTTCCTCTCAGCTTCTCTGTTGCTCTCCTCCTCCGTTTTCACAGCACCGCTTCAACTGCTCCCATTCACTCTCGGTTTCTTTCCTCCTCCTGGAGTCTCATTGCACCTCAGTCCCCTCCGATTCCACCTCCGCTTCTGTCATTACACCCGGGATCCGCCGTGTACCTCCATCTTGTCCGTCTCCATCTCCCTCCTCCAAACCTCCTTCAATGCTGGCCTCCTCCTCGGCAATTCTCTCCTCCACTCCTCCCAAGTACTGCCACAGTTTCCTCCTCTGTTTTCCTCTCAGTATGTCCTTCTCCTTTCTGATACCGCTCCTTCCTCCAAAATCACTCTTTGTTCCTTTTTTCTGTCTCTTCCCTCCTCTCAGGCACTTCAACTCTCCCCCATCTCCTCCAACTCCTTCTTTTCCTTCTTCCTGAGTCTCACAGCACACCTACTGCTCCTCCACCTTCCTCCTGTCACTGTGAGGCCCTCTCAATATTCCTCCGCCATGTAATAAGCCGCCTTCTCTTTCACAGCACTTTTTGAATACATCAATACAACTTCTTCTCCTGCACCTTCCTTGCCATGTACGATTTCTCTTCTAAAGCCTCAAAAGCCTCAAGAGCTGCAGGACTCTTTGGTCTCCTGCACTCCTACTCAGTTCCTTCCTCATCTCCGTGTCCTTACTTCTTCCACCCCTCCAGTTCCTCTTTCCCTTTTAAATATTGGTTTAACTTAGTACTTTGTTTGTTTAGATGTTGTTTCTTCTAATTCTCTTCATTATTCACTCTTCTCACTATTATTTATTTTTTAAAAGGTGGTGAGCGTTGCTTCAGCCTTCAGGCTCAAAGTATTGGAGTCGGACTCTCTCTCCCATACCCTTCAGTTTTGGTCCCAGTTTTGGGAACCAAGCCCGTCAAGGGGGTTTAATGGAGACTTCTCTGCCACCTCTTTTTTTTTATATATAAAAAAGAAGGGGTAATGCTGCCAAACTGTGCTCTATGGTGTTTTTCAGTTCTTCGGTTCTTCCTTTCTTTCTTTCTTTCTTTCTTTCTTTCTCTATTTCACAGTATTGACTCCAATATTGTGATGGTTTCATAGCAGCTGCCTCAAACCCAACCGTTCGCTCCGCCTTTCACCACCATCAGGCCTAATTTAATTGTGTTTTAACTTTTGTACCGAGGGTATTAAAACTGCATTGTGCTTTTAAAATGCTGTATGCTGCCTTAGATCCTCCGCAGGGAGAAATGTGAGATATAAAATAATAAACAAACAAACACATAATTAATCTCTTTCAAACCATTGATTTTAGTGGCTGATGACCATAATATTCTGTGGTCATATTTACTTTTTTTTTTTCATGTCACTTAGTTGGCCCTGGTTACAGCCCTACTGGACTTAGAATCATAGAATCATAGAATCATAGAAATTTAGAGTTGGAAGAGACCACAAGGGCCATCCAGTCCAACCCCCTGCCGTGCAGGAACTCCCAATCAAAGCATCCCTGACAGATGGCCATCCAGCCTCTGCTTAAAGGAAGGAGACTCCACCACTCTCCGAGGAAAGAGTGTGTTCCACTGTCAAACAGCCCTATTATTACAGTGGGACTTTGGTATTCTCTGGGTTTTGGTTCCAGGACCTCTGTGGATAGCAAAATCTGTGGACGCTCAAGTCCCATTATACACAATGGAGTTGTTGTTGTTACAATGGGCCCTTAGTATCTGCTGTGGACCCTCCATGGATACCGAAATCCATGGATATTTAAATCCCATTAAATACAATGGCATAGCAACATGGTGTCCCCTATATAAAATGGCAAAATCAAAGTTTGCTTTTTGGAATTTATATACTTTTGGAGTATTTTCAAACCATGGTGGTTGAACGATTAAAAAATAACAATCCATGGCTACGGAGGGCAAGCTGTAGTTGGCTTCCTTCCTCTTCCAAGGATGCCCCATCTTGACCCATCCGCAAGCCCTTCCTGGGCAAGATTCTCCTCACCTCCAGTATCTGGATCATGGAAATTTGGGTCCAGGCCCTTCTCCAGCAACCTGCTGACCTTCTCTACATTCAGGGTCTGCACATACTCCATGAACTTCTTCAAATTCCCCTTGGTGTGCAACTTAAGAAATCAGTTACAGTATCTGCCTTTTACCTTTTCTTTTAGTACTCTTTGCAGATTTATTTTCAGATTTGTTTGTTGGCCTGGTGGCCAACGAAAGATTTAAGATAAATACATAAATTTATAAATAAATAAATACTAAGAGGATACCCCACCTGATGTTATGGTCTTGGCTGTGACCTCATATTGTCTACTTATGACACTGTGTAAAGTTGGGAAGAATTTCCTGCTCACCTGTCCAATTCTAGCCTTAGAGCTATATGTGAATGAAGAATTCTGTTTGTGTAAACAAATTCTTCTGCATCCTTTTTATCTTGGAGTTGGAGGCATTTTGATTTGGCACAAAGACAAATAACACAAACCCATCTGCCTCCCATTCCAGCTGGGAACCTGGGAAGCGAAACAGTTTTGTTTTGCCTTTGTAATCTGATCAGTGCAGAGTCAAAACAAATATCATACTTGTTCCCACTTTGAGTAGGGCCTTCCCTCCTCCCCCAGCTCCAGGAGTTAGAATGAAACTATATACGTGTTCACCAAGGCCATTTGACTCCCCAAAGAGATAGTGTTTTAATTTATTTAATAAGAAACAGCTGGTATAATGTACCTCCAAATAATTAATATAAAAAATTTGTTCTCTTGTTTTGTATAGCTTTTATATCTCTTCCCATTTTCTGCTGCTTAAACATTTGACATATTCTGTTAACTGTTACTTTTGCAGCCAGTCAGGCAAGAGATTTGTTATCCAAAATGCTGGTAATCGATGCTTCAAAAAGAATCTCAGTAGATGAAGCTCTACAGCACCCGTATATTAATGTCTGGTATGATCCCTCAGAAGCAGAAGCAGTAAGTTCTGTGCTTTGAAATTTGTTCCAGGAAATAGAGACCATTGTGCCCAGTAAGGCTGCTCTACTTTGCTCTGCAAACAGCAGCTTATTCTATGATACTGGGTAGGGCAACTTGGAGTGAATGTAATATCTACATAAACTTTCTTGCTATAATTTAGTGTAATTATTTGAATTTTTGAAATTTTAAAAAGAGTGATCTTTATTGGCTCTTTTTGTTGCAGTGTTTTGTTGCCCATGGGTTTTTTAAACTTAATAATATGACTATTCTTTCAAGGAAGATATATTGTGTGCATCATGGGGCGGACAGGCATTCTGATTGTAAACATCTTTTCTGTGTGTTTACCTCTTCACAACTTTGGAATATTATAGCATACGTGTTTGGAGAAAATACATTACTACAATACCTGTATCTACTATATTCTAAAAATATTTTCTCTTGGTGTGTTTTAGAATCAATGAATTTTAAAAATGTTATAGAAACTCAGTGAGTTTTGGAAATGCTCAATGTCACAGAAAAATCTAATATTAGAATATGAACTTAGAGTCCTGAAAATTCAAAGAATGTTTTTCAAAAATATTTTTAAAGTAATTTTTAAGATAAATATTCTAATTTACAAACAAAGTAAGTATACATTCAAAAAATTAAGAAACAAGCAGGAAAAGAAATATAACTAACAAACAACAGGGCTCTGACCTTCTTCCATCCTGACTGCAATAAAAAGGCAAAAAAAATATTGTACCTTTACAAATCCTACTGCAGTTACTAAAAACCATAACCGCAAATTATTACATAATTAGATTTTGTCATGTACTGGCTGACATTACCTCAGAAACCCAAGCTTCATTGTGAAAACAGAAAGCTTTATTCAGAAAACTAAACTTATTCACAGCATGGTTATGTTGTTAGGATAAAGCAATTTCAGTTGCACAGTATAGCAAAAGCACAAAGCAGTGGGAACACTTTTGCATGCTCAAACTTCATTTGTTCCCAAACCAAAACATTCCTGTTTCCAGGGCTGCCCGGTTATTTTTCTCTCTACCAAACATTTCCATGGAACTGACCTTGATGGCTGCCTGTGCCTATTACATCCCCTTCACATCTACTCATTAATGAACTCCAGTAAGGATAAACATTCCTTCCACCCAACACTGCCAAAGGCATGAGTGACATATCTTATCATCCAGCAATAAAGAGGAAAACAAGTACAGCGTAAAAGTATATAGGCTTATCCTTTAGAACCCATGTTCATTTGGCCATTTGGGCTAACTAAGTAATCTTAACAGTCAGTGCTTCAGTCCATTTTTCAGACTGAGAAGACAATATTATTGCCACATTTACTCTCCAGTTCTTTGTTCATAATGGTTGCAGCTGTTTGTACAGCTGTGGATTCCAAATATTCCTAGTGACATCACAAAATCAGCCTTTAACATTTTATATTTAACAATATAAATCTTAGACCAATAACCTTTTGCCTTCATACATGTCCACCATGTATTAAAAAAGTTGCCCTCCTTATCTTGACATCCTCAACATTGGTTTGAAACATTCTGAGACATTTTTGACAACTTATTTGGGGTGAGATACTATCTTACATCATGTTATATAGATTTTTTTAAAAAAACCAGTCTTCAGAATAAATTTTATATCTTTGTACCACATTTTTGCTTATACCTCTATATGGATGTTATGCCTAAAATTTTGGGCCTACATTATCATATACTGTTTTACTGGATGATCTTCTGTCTCTAGTTTTAAATGCCATTTATACAATGCATTTATAATCACAAGTCTTAAATAAATAAATAAATTTTCTGTAATTTCTGTGTTTCCATTTCTCTTGTCTTGATTAAATCTGTCCTCATGTTACATATAAGCAAACCAGTTAATGTATTTGCCTTTCTTAAGATTAATCCTTCTTGATTTAAACTTTCAGCTATCTTGATGCAAAAGATAATCATAGAGCAACCATCTCCAATTTTAGCCCATTTTTCATGTAGCGAGGTGTCTAGAATTATCTCAGGGAACAGTATCTGTTTACACTTATACAATGGGCCCTTCTCTTATACGGGGGATCTGTTCTCGACCCCCCCCCCCATATAAGAAAAAAACGATATGCTTGAGCCCCATAGAAAGTAATGGGGCTTGGCCCCGCAGTGCTCTATGGGGCGCTCGCCATGGGCGTTCGCCCCATTACTCCTTTTGGGGTGCAAGCGGCTTTTTCCCCGACACGGCTTCCATGTATGCTGGAAATTGCATAAGGTGCGCCCACATATGGCACTGTACAAACCCATAGGAGAGCTTTTTTAATACAATGATTTTTTTAATTCAGCATATACCTTGACTTTTCATACCAAATATAACTATGCCAACCAAATTTTAAAGATAATCGAAAGAATGTTGAACAACTTAGAGGCACAAGTCTGCTTATGTATGTTGTTGTGGTAAGACCCATTTAAGCTATTAATGTCTGAGCTTACAAGCAATGCAGTGCTCTTATCCCTCACCCATGCCAGTAATGGAGAAATCAAAATGTTACTTCTGAGTTGTCTCCAGGAAAGGAGAGTTGTAGATTGTGAAAGGCACTGAAGGAGTTTCCTAACTGATACCTAATGCAATCAAATAGGATGATATGAGTATAACAGTATACTTCATTGAGAGTGTTACTTTATATTTAAAATGACATTTGCTAACTTTATTGAACTTCAACTGTTTCATTGTGTTATCAGCCTCCTCCAAAGATACCAGACAAGCAGTTAGATGAAAGGGAGCACACAATAGAAGAATGGAAAGGTGAGAGTAATTTTTTCAAATTTTGATGAGAGACTAACTTGTTAAATCTTTTGCTCTGTTATTTTAAGGTGCTGAAGGAGAAATTGAATTTGCCATCACCAATTATTTTAGGTTAATAATAGCTTTAGTAATTTCCCTTTCATTTTGTTTTGGCCTCTCCTTCTTCAAAACATTATGTTGGTTTATGAATGTATTCAATTAACATTCACTCTTTAGGTTTAACTTGTAATAAGGGCTTTCCATGCCTAACATTTGCATCTGCTAAGGGTTGTGTATTTGTTAACAGACATGTTATTAAGGCATAATTGATATGTTATGGTATCCTAAACTGGACTATGTAGGATTGTAAGACTGAAGTTATCATTTAACTGAAGCTAGAATTCCATCTTACAAATACCCATAGAGCAGCCTATAGAAAAACACATAGAAAAAGGCTTCCAGTCTAGCAAGTGGAGAGTCATGCATTGCCCAGTTCTGATGAACAATGATAAATAGAGTGAACTTTAGTGTCATCCAATGTAATCCTAATGTTTTCCATTTTACATGGAATTAATGGTTTGTACATCTGTGCATTCCAAATGCAGAGCAGCAATGTGGGAAAACACCTTATACAAGCTTACATTTGATTAAGTTTGCATACAGTTTTACAGTAACCTTTTACATCTTTGGATTTGAATCTGTTACCCCAATTGCTAGGTTACCGAGATGGCCTCCACAAATTAATATGCAATAGGGGAATTTTAATAGCAGTGAGAGGACTCTGTGTAACTTCAAAGAGTCAGGATGCCTACCTAAGTTTAACAGATCCAAGAACTAGAACTCTCAGACTGCAAAATACAAGTTAATTTTATTAACAGCAATGGGAAATGCATGCAATAGCATTCACACACACACACAGAAGAGATAATGAAATTAAAGGTACAGTGGTCCCCCGGGTTACGAAGGTAATCCGTTCCGGGATTACCTTCGTATCCCGGAAGTATTCGTTACCCGGGGGACCGTTTTCGTGGACGGACCGCACGGCCATTTAAAGGGGCCGCGCGGCTTTTTTTCCTTCGTATCCCGGGGGATATTTCGTATCCCAAGGGATAAGAAGCCGATCCGCTGCCTTTCGGATCCCGGGGTTTTCGCAACCCGGGGGATTCGTAAGGCGGGGGACCACTGTAGTAGGTTGTAGCAAGGTTGATGGAAAGCAATACCTTACCATTCCAGAAGCAGTGCTCCAATCAGGGCATGATGGAAGTAACAAGGCTGCCTGAAATGTAGGGAAGTGGCCAGCTTTTGTTCGAGGTCAATATGAAATCTGGCAGTATTCCAATGTGTGACTTTCAAGGTGGGCTTTTTATAGAGTCGTGAGGCAATTTGGTGGATTTCCCGTCCAACAGGATCTTACCTGGTGTATAGTTTTAACTTCAGAGTTCCAAAAGGAATGTTTTTGTTTGATAGTGGTGACATCGGTTTAATCACGCAATAATAAGATCAGGACAACCCCAGGAAGCTTGGGAAAGGATGGGATGTGGGAAAGCATATCAAAATTGGGAAACCTTTGTCTGTGACCTTCAAGAGGAAATGCACACCACAGGGGATGGGGAAGCAATATTCACAGTCATAAAATATTTGTTCTTCTTTGTGGTCTCTGCAAAACACACAAATCGATTATTCTTCACATGGAATCGCTAAGGAAGACTTTTTGGTGGTAGCACTGCCCAGCTCCTACCCTGTTTCCCCCAAAATAAGACATCCCGATAAAATGAAACCTAGTAGAGGTTTTGCTAAATAAAATGCCTCCCCCGAATGTAAGACCTAGTACTCTTTCACACGGGAGGAATTTCTCCCAACTTTGAATGGAGCCAATGCGAATTCACGTGAATCATAGAATCATAGAGTTGGAAGAGACCACAAGGGCCATCCAGTCCAACCCCCTGCCATGCAGGAACTCCAAATCAAAGCATCCCCAACAGATGGCCATCCAGTCTCTGCTTAAAGACCTCTAAGAAAGGAGACTCCACCAAACTCCGAGGGAGTGTGTTCCAATGTCGAACAGCCCTTACTGTCAGGAAGTTCCTCCTAATGTTGAGGTGGAACTTCTTTTGCTGCAATTTGTATCCATTGTTCCACGTCCTAGTCTCTGAAGCAGCAGAAAACAAGCTTGCTCCCTCCTCAATATGACATCCCTTCAAATATTTAAACAGGGCTATCATATCACCTCTTAATCTTCTCTTCTCGAGGCTAAACATCCCCAGTTCCCTAAGGCGTTCCTCATAGGGCATGGTTTCCAGACCCTTCACCATCTTAGTTGCCCTCCTTTGGACATGCTCCAGTTTCTCCACATCTTTTTTGAATTGTGGTGCCCAGAAATGGACACAGTATTCCAGATGGGGCCTGACCAAAGAAGAATAGAGTGACACTATTACTTCCCTTGATCTAGACACTATACTTGTATTGATGCAGCCTAAAATTGCATTGGCCTTTTTAGCTGTCGCAACGCAATGTTGACTCATGTTCAGCTTATGGTCTACTTGGACTCCTAGATCCCTTTCACATGTGGTCTCATTCAGCCAGGTGTCCCCCATTTTATATCTGTGCATTTCATTTTCCCTCCCTAAGTGCAAAACCTTAAATTTCTCTGCGTTGAATTTCATCTTGTTAGCATTGGCCCAGCTTTCTAGTCTATTCAGGTCATTTTGAATTTTGATCCTGTCCTCTGGGGTATCAGCTACTCCTCCTAGTTTAGGGTCATCTGCAAATTTGATAAGTATGCCCCCAATTCTGTCATCCAAATCATTAATAAAGATGTTGAATAGCACTGGGCCCAGGACAGAATCCTGTGGCACCCCACTGGTCACTTCTCTCCAGGATGAAAAGGAACCATTGTTGAGCACCCTTTGAGTTTGGCCAGTCAACCAATTACAAATCCATGTAACAGTTAACTTGTCTATCCCACATTTTGCAAGCTTGTTTGCAAGAATGTCATGGGGAAACTTTTCAAAGGCCTTACTGAAATCGAGGTATACTATATCCACTCCCTTCATCTACCAAGCTGGTAATGTTATCAAAAAAAAGAGATAAGGTTCGTTTGGCATGACTTGTTTCTCTGAAACCCATGTTGACTATTTGTGATTATGGCATTGGCCTCTAAATGTTCACAGACTCTCTGCTTAATGATCTGCTCTAGAATCTTTCCTGGAATTGATGTCAGACTAGCTGGACTATAATTGTTGGGATCCTCTTTTTTCCCCCTTTTTGAAGATGGGGACAACCTTTGCCCTCCTCCAGTCTGCTGGGACTTCTCCTGTTCTCCAGGATTTCTCAAAGATTATTGCCAGTGGTTCCGATATTACATTTGCCAGTTCTTTTAATACTCTAGGATGTAATTCATCTGGTCCTGGAGATTTATATTCATTTAGGTTAACCAGGTATTCCTGTACTATCTCTTTACTTATTCTGTGCTGAAATTCCCCTATTCTGTTTTCTTTCCCTTATCCTAAGGTTGAGCACCCTTTACCTTTTCTGAGAAGACTGAAGCAAAGAAGGTGTTGAGGAATTCTGCCTTTTCTCGGTCCCTTCTTAGCATTTTGCCATCTTCTGCACGCAGTGGCCCAACCATTTCCTTGTTCTTCCTTTTGCTGTGGACATATCCAAAAAAGCCCTTTTTATTATTCTTAACCTCTCTAGGAAGCTTGAGTTCATTCTGTGCTTTAGCTTTTCTGACTTTATCCCTACATGTGGTGGCTATTTGTTTGAATTCCTCTTTGGTGATTTCCCAATTTTTCCATTTCTTATGCATGTTCCGTTTAAAACTTAGCTCAGTTGAAAGTTCCTTAGTCATCCATCCTGGCTTCTTGAGACATCTTCCATTTTTCTTCCTCATTGGAACTGTTTGAAATTGCGCCTCCAGTATTTCCTTTTTGAGAAACTCCCATCCGTCTTGAACTCCCTTCTCTTTTAGTATTCCTGACCATGGAATCACCCCCAGTATTTCTCTAAGTTTATTGAAATCAGCTCTCTAGAATGTGTGTCTGACTATGCCTGGCTTCTCCTTTCCACTGTATAACAAACTCCAGGAGAACATGGTCACTTCTACATAGGGATCCCACCACTTGCACCCCATCAATTAGGTCTTCCCTGTTGGTTAAGATCAGATCTAAAATGGCTGATCCCCTTGTTGCCTCTTCCACCTTTTGGACAATGAAATTGTCTTCCATGCATGTGAGGAATTTGCTAGACCTTGAGGATTTGGCTGAGTTTGACTTCCAGCAAATATCCGGATAGTTGGAGTCCCCCATCACTACTACATTTCTCCTTTCTGAGTGTGTGGTCATCTGTTCTAGAAAAGCATCATCCAATTCCTCCGTCTGACTTGGGGGTCTGTAGTAGATTCCCACAGTAATATCCTTGATGTTTCTTTCCCCTTTAACTTATATCGAGATGCTCTCCGCTTGGCCTCCAGTATTGATGTCCTGGATCTCTTCACTGGTGTAAATTTCCCTGACATATAATGCTATTCCTCCTCCTTTCTTGTTTGGCCTGTTTCTCTTAAAAAGGTTATACTCCTTTATTTCTACATTCCAATCATGAGACTCATCCCACCAGGTTTCAGTGATGCCTATTATATCATATTTGCTTTGCTGTGCTAGGAGTTCAAGTTCATCCTGTTTATTTCCCATACTCCGTGCATTAGTGTAGAGACATCACAAACCATGGGTCCCTTTTACTTGCTGCCTGTGCAAATTTTTTTGCCTCCCACTGTTGGGTCCTTGCACTGTTTGCCTTGTTCCCTCTATGTCAGTTTGACTACTCTCTCCAGCCCTTTTGCCTCCCAGAATACTGTCTCCCTTCCCCACATAACTCAGTTTAAAGCCCTCCTGATCAAATTTTTGAGACTATTGGCAAAAACATTTTTACCAACTGGCGTGAGATGCAGCCCATCCCTTGCCAGAACTCCCTCCTCATGGAACCGCAGCCCATTATTCAAGAATTGAAACCTTTCTTGGTGGCACAATTTACGGAGCCAGTTATTCACCTCTGCTATTTTCCTCTCCCTTCGTGGACCATGCCCTTCAACTGGGAGAAGAGATGAGATGACAACCTGTGCATCCATCTCTTTCAGCTTCCTTCTCAGAGCCTCATAACCCTTATGATATTCTGAAGGCTGTGCCTTGCAATATCATTAGTTCCTACATGAACCAAAAGAAAGGGGTATTGATCAGTAGGCTTGACCAGTCTTGTCAGCCTCTCCATCACATCATGGATCTTTGCCCCAGGGAGACAACACACATCCCGAGACATCTTGTCAGGCCCACAAACCAGTGCTTCGGTACCCCTCAGCAAGGAGTCCTCCATACACCTCCTGCGAGGCTTAGCAGCGGCTGTTCCCTTTCGTGGTACTCTCAGGCTCCCCTGCTGTGTCCCTGATGTCTGTCCCTGTTGCTTTTCCTCATCATCTCTGATAACAGAGAGATTCAAAGCAATTCTGTAGCTGCAAGCCACTCACAGAACATTCCCTGGTTTCCTTACTTCTGTGTGACCTTCCTCCAAGCATCTACCTCTGTTGTATGTGGAGTGACCTCCTCCTCCCCAGCAACTTCCTCTGTGTGTTTCCCATCCTAGACATTCTGGTCTGTTCTCTTCAGGAGAACCTCCTGCTCCCTAAGATGCTGAAGTACAGATACCTGGGCCTCCAACTGCTGTACTTTCTCTTCTAAGAGGGCTGCCAACTTGCACTTGGGTCATGTGAAGTTCCCTACATCCCTAGGCAAGAAGACGAACATCCCACAAGTATTTATACCCCACCCCTTTGAGATCAATCGAGGCGGCTTACACATTAAAATACTATTACATCAATAAAACAAACTGCATCCCGCCCCCTCCCCTTAAAAAGATATTAAATCCGTTACAATTCAAGTTTATGAATAAACTTCTTTATTTTATGAATGAATTGACATTTTATGCACAGTTGCATAACAGTTACAGCCTCCCAGAGTCCCTACTGCACATGTCTAGGGTTCAGATTAGGGTTGGAGCTAGGGTTTGGGAGCTTTAAAAAACTGCACAGTTGCACTGCAGCATTTAGACACAGCTGCACAGTTACACCCTTTTTTAAAAAATGCAAAAGAAGTGTATTCATGCCAAACTTTCAGCGTGGGTCATCTAAAGGCTACACTTTCATGCAGGCATGAACACACACCCCCTTTGCCAGTCTAGATCAGCCCAATATGTCTTCTAAATAAAGACATATTTTCTAAATAAAGAAAGATTTTTTTCATTTATACACAGAGTTTATTCCTTTAATATTCCAAGAATAAAATTTATTGAATTTTTCATTGTTTGTCAAAATTACAAAATGTAATTAACTAAAATACCATATGTATTGTACCACATTTAAATCTGTAGTAAGATTAATTAGGAAAACCTTCCTTGTTACGTTTATATATCAGCCTATCCCATGAAAATTGAATGTTATTTTTGTTTAGAAATTGGGTCAGTTGCTTGTAATCTTCACATCTTTTAAGTATTGTTTGCGGGATATCTTTCAATATTTTCAACTCTACCCCATCAATTTATAGTTGTTGGTTGTAACTTTTTAGTAAGATCTCATCTTTAATTTTTGTCCTTGTTAAACATATTAAAATATCTCTGGGCAGGTTTTTTTCACGGGCTAGTTTTGAGTTGATTATATTTTGTCGATTTCGAATTCTATTACCTCATCGGAAATTCCCAGCAGATCTGGTAAGCCTGGTATTATTTTGTCATAAAGATTTTCCCTTTCTGTTTCCAGTAGTCCTCTTATTTTTAAACATTAATCTCAATATCTAAGTTCCTGCGATAATATAAGGTTTTCTTTTATCTTTAACTTCTCTTCCATTGCTTTAGTTTTAGTCTCTATTTCTTCAATTTTGTTTTTGGTACTAACCATGTCAGTTTTAATCACTTTTATTTCATTGGAAATTATTTCTAATTTCCTTTCAAAGTTATTCAAGCCTTTAGTAATATTCTAATTCACTTCTTTTCTATGTTCCTTTAGTTCCTCGTGGATTTCCTTTTTAAAGTTCCTCATTTCTTCTAATAACATCTGAATATGACACGTTTCTTGTTGGGAGGAAGTCATGTCTGTAGGACTATTACTGTTCTGTGCTTTAGCCGTTTGTGCTCTTGTTCCGGATGCCATAATTTAACTTACTTTATAGAATATTGTATTGTTAAGATTTCACAACCAACCAACATTCTTTACTCAATATCCCCAGATAGCAACCTGTCAATCAAAACCGATCCAATTCAAGGGCTCACACTTCCAATTAGAGTTGGTAGAAAACCCAGCAATTCCCAAAATACACTACAGTAGGTAATATGTCTCTTCAGTATAATACAGATACAGTACAAATATACTCTTATTCCAACAGTAGTCTTTAAAAAAAATCACCTGGATTAGATGTTACAGTATGATGTGAAATGTTCCCAGCAAGGCTGGGAAACACCATAGAAAAGAGGTATGGTTGCCCACTTTCGGTACCCCAATACCTGGTTACCTTGAGATGTGGACCCCAAAAAGTTCTCCAATAGGAGAATCTTCAGAAAATATGGATGGAATTAATCCTACTCTCTGATCTTCTTTTCAAGGAGGTAGACGTACAATTACATCCAACCGATTCACCACAGATAATAAAGGTAAATTAAATGCTTTTTTATATTTAAGATATTTCACAGGTAAGTCTTATGTAGGTGATTAGGTAAGCTGTCCTCAGATTTGGTGTAGTTAATCAAAATTAAATTCCAATTGCAAACAACCTAAAATAAATTTATACCTTATTTCTTGATATTGTTCGAATTGTTAAGAAGATTATTATGTTAGATATCAGATTCTTACAGCTTTGCGCTTAAGATTCCCGCTGTCCTTACACTCCCATGCTACTACATTTCAAAATTGATGGCTTTAGAACTTAATTTTGGTCATATCAGCTGGGTGCTCTGCTTGGTGTTGCTGCTGTCTGGCTTTATACTGACGTTGGTACTGAGGGTTTGGCCGTGGAGGCCTCTTCCCTGCCTGCTCTGCTACCTGCGCCACTCTGCCTTGGCTGGGTGTTGCTGCTGCCCAGCTGTATCCTCCTCCTCGGCGTAAAGTCGAGGAGGGCGTTGGTACTGGGGGTTTGGCCGTGAAGGCCTCTTCCCCGCCTACTTCGCTGCCTGCGCTACTCTGCCTCCACACTGTTTTTTCTGTTTAATGTCTTTATTGTCAGGACACTCCCTCCTCCAGTCAGTCTAACCTATTTTGTGCTTTGCAGAGACCACGAAGAAGAAGGACAGGTTGCTTACCTGTAACTATAGTTCTTCGAGTGGTCATCTGCGAATCCACGCAAATCCCGCCCATCCTCCCCTCTGTCGTGTCCTGCCCTCTTTCCTTGTCTGCTTCATGGTGGACATTTTTTGGAACTGAGAAAGGGCTTGAAGATGCCGAGCCTATATAGAGGGTGGGCAGAGCTACTGAGAAAAAGTCTTCCCTAGCGATTCCAGTAGGATCTGGATTTGCTGTGCAGGTGCAGCATAACCCATTTGTTTGGATTTGCAGATGACCACTCAAAGAACTACAGTTACAGGTAAGCAACCTGTCCTTCTAGAGGATGTTCTGATCTTCTCTGCTGGGAAAAGGAACATTGGTATAGGTATGTCCATTTTCAGCAGAGAAGATACAAACATCCTACCCACCTTTGGCTGCTGGGAGTTGAACCTGGAGACACCTTGTAGGGTTAGAACCCTGGGTTCAAGGTATAGTGTATCCCAGGGGAGCTGGAGGCACTTCTAGGAGTATTCCATCATATCGGTACCCTGCTGTGTATGGGCTACCAGACAAATGGGAATTGTTGCTGTCCCGAGTCATCGGTGGCACAGTGGTTAGATGCCTGTACTGCAGCCACTCACTCAAAACCATAAGGTTGCAAGTTCAAGACCAGCAAAAGGGCTCAAGCTCGCCTCAGGCTTGCATCCTTCCGAGGTACCCAGATTGTTGGGGGCAAGTAGCTTACAGTTGTAAACCGCTTAGACACTCCTTAGGCATTATGAAGTGGTATATAAATGAAGCTGTTTGTTTTGTTTGTTTGTTGGTTGGTTGATTGATTGCACTGAGTTTTTAGGGCATCTCTCCATGTTGAAATATTTCATGCTTTCATGCTGAAATAGTTTCTAAGCTATAAGTGAGTTTATTCTCTGGCTGGTTAAGGACTGACCTTAGAATGTTTCCTCTCCATACATGGCACCCAGAAGGTCTTTCTTTTTCCTGCCTATTAGTAACAGGTGGGAGGAGTAACCCATTCTAGAGGATATTCACTTCTTCTCCTGGAAATGAATGTAGCACAGGTAAGTTCCAACATTCTTATTAGGGACAAAGGGAATGATTGTAGTAATAAATTTAAAGAAATAGAAAACCACACAAAATCTAGAACAAAGGACTTCTTCCATTAGACCTAACAGAACTAAGTGGGCAGAACATTACATCTTCTTTTTATTTTGTCTTTGTTATATAAACCATACATTGAAAAGAGGGGAAAAGATGACAGATTCTGTCAAAAGATGACAAATTATTTTGATCAAAACCCCTGGAAGAGGCTCTAAAAGCACTTGGAAGAAATAAATTGCTTGGGAACAGATGGCTTACCATTAAATTGCTGGGAACAGATGGCTTACCATTGGAGCTGGTTCATGCTGTAGAGCAGGGATGGGCAAAATGTGGTCCACTGACTTAATGAGACTCTTGGGACCCCAAGTGTAAGTCCCTCCTAGAAACTCCTCAAAGCCCTCAGATCCCCCCCCCCATTTTTTAAAAAAAATGTGATGATTTTGGGATGATGTTTTTGCTCCCAAACCAACCAAATCACCAAAAACTGCTTAAAATGTCAACAGTTTGTTCCTCCAATGCATAAATCACTGCAAAAGAGGGGGGGGGAGTGAAAAATGATGTAGGGGTCAAGCAGAATGGCATCTTGGAGTGGTCTCTGACCACTCCAATCCCAGTTGCTCCTCATTCAGCTTGGAGCCACAGTGACCAGATGGCATGGTCCCAAGACTGGCTGCTGCTGTAGTCCCAAATAGTACTTTTTTGTGCTCCTTTTGCTGGCCGCCGTGGCATGGCTTCTCCCTGATCTGGGGGCATGTATCATCAGTACGCCACACCCCTGGATTGATCTGATGCTGGTGCTTTGGCCTGAGTGTATTGGGCCTTAAAATCAGTGGAAAGTGACATAATGTCACTCAAGGTGTGATGTATAGTGCTGCTGCTCAGGTGCAGGTGCAGTGCTCAGTGCTCAGGTGCAGAAAGGAAAAAATGCCCCCTGTCCTGTTTACAGTTGCTTAAAGACAGGACTCATTCAAATTCTTACAAAAGGTCCACAAGTAAGGAATAACAAACAACAGCCCACAGATTGGAAATGCTTGATTTTTCTATTCATAAGAAAGAGGGCATTTTATCATTCTCTTTATTTAATTTATATGTGGCACATATTCTACAGAAAGTGGATCAGGCAAGAGGAAGGAGGTGTGAAAACTGCAGGAAGGAGCACCAAGAATTTAAGATTACATGATTATTACTGGCAGAAAATAGCACAAGCTAGGAATGACCACTGATGAAAGTTAAGAACAAAAGGTTTAGAGGTTAAAGACTGGAAACTTCAAGCAATTTAAATAAAAAATGCAGGGATTTATATACAGTAGCCTTTAAAGATTAGATCAACAGACAAGAAGGTAATGAAATGTTTATATAAACATATTTTTGAGGAATATATTAAGCATATGTGACAGATACAGTCTTGCAGTGATTATAGAAAACTTATTAGTGGTATAATAACAAGAATTAAAATTTTCAATCAGCTGCAGGAGCTCATAAGAAAAAAGGTTAACAGAAAAGATAGGCTGAGTTAAGTAAAGCCAGTTACTGGATGGTAGGAAGTGAAAAATTTGTTAAAATGTAAACATGGAATTGTAGTAGTGTATGTTATTATCAATGTATTCTAATAAATATATTCAGAAGAAAAGAAAGTTAAGGACAAAAGTGCAAAAGCATGATTGCAGTTCAGTAGTACAGTAAGAAAACAAAAATTATGATCACAGAACTGCGTAACGTAGAAGTGACTGGAAAAATCTTGAAATAGGTTAAGATTTTTTTATACCTTGGCTCTGTTGTTAACCAAAATGAAGACTGAAGTCAACAGAAAAAATCTAAGACTTTGAAGGGCAGCTATGAAGGAACTAGATGTCTAAAGTAGCTAAACCAAAGCTATCATATTTTAAACATATCAAGAGGTGTCATGACTCACTGGAAAAAATGATAATCCTTGATAAAGGCAGTAGGAAAAAAGAAAAGCTACATTATAGATGGTAATAAAGGAAGCCACATTCCTGAATTTGTAAGACCTTAGCAGGTCTGTTAATGATTTCTTGGCAGTCTCTCATTCATAAGAAACATATTCAGAGGTAGATGTGTTGGTCATATTGCAAAGTACAATATCCAGAATCCACAAAACACTGAAACCATTATTGGACCAGCCAAAATGCACAACATTTATGATGCAAGCTTCCAAAGCTCCACTGGCTTCTTTATCAGGCAAAGGTATTAAAAATCATACAAGATAATTTTTTTTAAATGGCGATATTTGTCACAGGCCTGAATTTTGTGAAAATGTTAGCATGTTGTTCTGTGCTGAGATGATATGAAGAGATATCTATGCAGATGTGCCTCTCCTACTAGCCATGTTGCACTGGGAATTAAGCATTCCAAAGTCCAGAAAATAAAGTCTGAGTTCCATTAGCAATACAACAAGGTACTTCCTCTGAGATCCAAGATGTCTCCGTTGTGAGGTCACAACCCACTTTGTTAAGTAGAGAACATTGAATCTCTTTGTCAGAATTGGGTTAATCCTGCCATGATTCTGTCCTGATTGTCTTCCACAATATGCTATGGGACATAAAATAATAGGATATGGGTTACATCTGTGCTGTGCTTAAAATAGCTATATAGTGACATAAATCTTACATGCTTTATAATGGGGGCCCTATGCAACCTGCCTTTGATATTTGATTTATGCATTTGGATGGGAACACCTGCCTGACCCTGAGGGAGCCCAGAAGGAAAGCCAGAATCCAGCTTCCTGGCACTTTACCCACTCTATTGGGACTGGAGGCAAGCCAAGGCAAGACAGGGGGCGTGGCCTAGCAGGAGTACTTAAGACTCCGCCCTCCCACCCCCTTCTAAGACCTGCCTGACCCTGAGGGAGCCCAGAAGGGAAGCCAGCAGCTTGAACACTGGTTAACAACATGAAAAGACTCAGGGGAGATTATGAAAATGAGATGGCTGGGGTTAATGTGGGAGCAAAAATTGAGGTTGTACAGGGCAAGGGAAGATAGGGTGATTACAGGGTGAAATTTTGTTACAAAAGACGATGGAATTGATGTTTGAAAGCAATCCTGCCTTCAGTTCGCTCTCTTACTCAAAATAGGATCAACCATTCCACAGAACCTCACCTTGCTCCTCTGCAACACCAGGTCGGTTAAAAATAAGTCACATATACAGTGGTCCCCTGGGTTACGAAGGTAATTCGTTCCGGGATTACCTTCGTAACCCAGAAGCTTTCGTTTCCCGGGGGACCGCTTTCGCTAACGGACCGCGCGGCCGATTTAAAGGGGCCGCGCGGGTTTTTTTTCCGTATCCCGGGGGATCTTTCGGATCCCGGGGGATACATTAGCGGTCCCGCCGCTTTCGGATCCCAGGGTTTTCGCAACCCGGGGGATTCGTAAGCCGGGGGACCACTGTAATTTATGACCTTCTTTTGGATGAAAAAGCCAACCTAGCTTGCCTTACAGAGACCTGGCTGGAAGAAGATAGTGGCATCACCTGGAATCAGGCTCTCCCAGTGTCATGAATCCAGTTTAGTTAATTGTTTTAGGATTCATGCCATGAGGATTATAGATTTGTGTTAAGGGTAATAGATATAGATGAAGAATATGGGTTAGGTTAGAATATGTTAGAATAGACCAGAGCAAGAGTGTAATGGGGAATGCCTGGGGAATGCAAGATTGTTAGGAATGCGTAGGGAGTTGCCCTGCAAGCTGAGGTCTGACTTGTAACGGGCCTTCGGTGGAAGGAGGGGGTTTAATGGGATATATAGACTATGAGTGTTATTTAGTTATTATATAAGTAGAGCAACATATATACCTGTAGATTGAGGACAGGGTTTGTTACACATATGTACATGCTGTACAATTGTTGGAATGTATAGACATAAACAAGTTGGGTTGTGTTACATCAAGGACACAGGTGCCTGGGTAGAGATAATGGTGCCTGGGAACTTAATTGTTTTCGGAAGGCTGTGCCAAGCTCCCCGGACCAGAGGACATTGGGATTACATCATGGACTTTACCTGCACTTGGGAAGAGGGATCCAATCCTTGATCTTATTGACTCGGGGGAGGGATGATGGGAAACCATTATAAATGTATTGTGTATGTATCACTCTTCAGTCTGGACAACACAAGTCACCTTCTAAGCTGGTAACGTTCTTTTTGTTCAATAAAGCTGCTATTTAATTCAGAGTGGCTATCATTGACCCAAAGGGAGCGTATGCTGTGGAGGGTCTGACACCCAGACAGGTACTCAGTTATTGAGCAGGTAAGGGAAAGTGGGTGAGGGGGTGGAGTAAGAGACAATCTTACCCTGGCCAGGATACCTGTCCAGCAGTTTGACCACTTCGAGTGTTTGTACCTAAGCCTGAAGATCAGGGATAGTATAGGGATTGTGTTAGCATACTGTCCACCCTGCTACCTAACAGACTCCCTATCCAAGCTGACACAGCTGGTCTCAGAGTTGCTGTTGGAGTTGCCCAGACTTTTAGTTCTGGGCGACTTCAACATCCCAATTAAGACTAGTTTAACAAGTGTAGCTCGGGAGTTCATGGAATCAATGACAATGATGGCCCTTTCCCAATGTGTCTTCGGACCAATGCATTCTGCGGGTCATACCCTCGATGCGGTTTTCTGTACGGAACAGGAATATCCATGGGCGGAGGTAGTCAATACCTCCGCACTGTCATGTATGGATCATTAGTTGGTCAGGGCACAACTAAAGGCCACTGTCTGTCCTGTCGAGGGTGGAGGACCTATTAAAACGGTCCACCCTCAAAGGCTGATGGAATCAGTTGGTTTCCAGAAAGCCCATGTATTGGTGAATACATGGAACAGCGATCTTACCAGGGCTATCAACACAATCGCTCCTGAGCATCCTTTCCTACTTGCCTCGAACCAGAAATTCTGGTATACAAAAGAGTTGAAGAACATGAAGTGGGTGGGACAATGACTAGAATGCAATTGGCAGAAATCTGGACTCTTATCTGACAGAACTCGTCATAAGAAATTTCTTCTTTCTTATCGAGAGGCAATAAAAGCAACGAGAATATCCTCCTCGTCTGCTTGCATTGCATCTGCAAAGTCCCGTCCAGCAGAGCTGCTTAGGATGGTGAGGGAACTGACAGTGATGCCATCTACCCAGAGCCCTCTACTTAACCCAACAACAGCCTGCTGTGATGCATTTAATAACTACTTTGCAGGTAAAATCTCTCAGATAAGAGCCCACTTGGATGCCAATGTTGAGACAAGGTCATCTGATGAGGTGACCAGCCAACCCATTTATGAGATTACACTGGATCAATTCAAGCTTATGAGTACTGATGACGTTGGCAAGATCCTTGGAAAGACGACATGCCCTCTCGATCCCTGCCCCACCATTTTTGAGCAAGGTGATCGAGAGGGCTGTCGCTCTTCAACTCCAGGTGGTCTTGGAGGAAGCCGATTTTCTAGATCCATTTCAAACTGGCTTCAGGACCAGGACCAGATAACTGATGACCTTCGTCTAAGCATCGACAGAGGAAGTGTGACCCTGTTGATGCTATCTGTCAGAGCAACCATGGCAGTCTCAACTCCATATCCTCCTCGGAAGCCAGTTTGAAATAGATCAAGAAAGTCATCTTCATCCAAGACAGCTTGGAGTTGTGAGGCGACTGCTCTCTTGATCACCTTGCTTAGAAACGGCAGCAAGGAAACTAGTCAAGGGAAGGTTTCTTCAGGAGAGGCTTTACAGCCACCTCCTTTAGACAAGATGGAATGGTGCCTTCCCTAAGGGAAGCATTGACTACATCCCAAATGTATCCCCTCCCTGGGCGACCAGCCATGATGGACATGGCTGATGGTGATTTCCTTTAAGGAGGAGAAAGAAAAGGAGGAGGTTCTAGTCCATGTGCTTGGGTGAGATCAAATCTAATTTACACTTGAGCCATTGCATTCTGGGAGCCAGTGCTGGGAGGCTACTTAAGGCTACTCAAGGCTAGCAGAAGCTTCATTTCCTTTAAGGAGGAGATAGAAAAGGAGGAGGTTCTAGTCCATGTGCTTGGGTGAGATCTAATTTAATTTACACTTGAGCCATTGCATTCTGGGAGCCAGTGCTGGGAGGCTACTTAAGGCTACTCAAGGCTAGCAGAAGCTTCATTTCCTTTAAGGAGGAGAAAGAAAAGGAGGAGGTTCTAGTCCATGTGCTTGGGTGAGATCTAATTTAATTTACACTTGAGCCATTGCATTCTGCGAGCCAGTGCTGGGAGGCTACTTAAGGCTACTCAAGGCTAGCAGAAGCTTCATTTCCTTTAAGGAGGAGAAAGAAAAGGAGGAGGTTCTAGTCCATGTGCTTGGGTGAGATCAAATCTAATTTACACTTGAGCCATTGCATTCTGGGAGCCAGTGCTGGGAGGCTACTTAAGGCTACTCAAGGCTAGCAGAAGCTTCATTTCCTTTAAGGAGGAGAAAGAAAAGGAGGAGGTTCTAGTCCATGTGCTTGGGTGAGATCTAATCTAATTTACACTTGAGCCATTGCATTCTGGGAGCCAGTGCTGGGAGGCTACTTAAGGCTACTCAAGGCTAGCAGAAGCTTCATTTCCTTTAAGGAGGAGAAAGAAAAGGAGGAGGTTCTAGTCCATGTGCTTGGGTGAGATCTAATCTAATTTACACTTGAGCCATTGCATTCTGGGAGCCAGTGCTGGGAGGCTACTTAAGGCTACTCAAGGCTAGCAGAAGCTTCATTTCCTTTAAGGAGGAGATAGAAAAGGAGGAGGTTCTAGTCCATGTGCTTGGGTGAGATCTAATTTAATTTACACTTGAGCCATTGCATTCTGGGAGCCAGTGCTGGGAGGCTACTTAAGGCTACTCAAGGCTAGCAGAAGCTTCATTTCCTTTAAGGAGGAGAAAGAAAAGGAGGAGGTTCTAGTCCATGTGCTTGGGTGAGATCTAATCTAATTTACACTTGAGCCATTGCATTCTGGGAGCCAGTGCTGGGAGGCTACTTAAGGCTACTCAAGGCTAGCAGAAGCTTCATTTCCTTTAAGGAGGAGATAGAAAAGGAGGAGGTTCTAGTCCATGTGCTTGGGTGAGATCTAATTTAATTTACACTTGAGCCATTGCATTCTGGGAGCCAGTGCTGGGAGGCTACTTAAGGCTACTCAAGGCTAGCAGAAGTGCGCA
Source organism: Urosaurus nigricauda (assembly GCA_034509955.1). NCBI lineage: Eukaryota > Metazoa > Chordata > Lepidosauria > Squamata > Phrynosomatidae > Urosaurus > Urosaurus nigricauda. Next base: position 152,341,015 of record JAOEGL010000003.1, read on the forward strand.
CCTAACGGTGCGCGAATTTTAATTTTTTTTTATCTAGTCAAGGAGGTGTTTAGAGAATAGAAGAGGAGCCGGCCTGAAGCATCAGAGGAAGTGAATCAGAGACTTGCCTTTGGAAGGAGCTTTTAGCCAGGAGCTCTCTACATAACTATAGGCCCCGTGACTTGAACTCAGTGACAGAGCTTGGGAATAAAGGCCAAGTCTAGCAAGGGAAGCCCACAGTCTTGTTTCAGTGCCTCCTTAAGACTTCTCAGTATGGACACTGAAGGCCCTGCAGCAGTCACCTGCAACACCTGTGGGATGTTTGTCTTCTTGCCTACAGAGGTGGGGAACTACACCTGCCACAAGTGCAAGTTGGTAGCCCTCTTGGAAGAGAAAGTACAGCAGCTAGAGGAGCAGATATCTGCACTCCAGCATCATAGAGAGCAGGAGAATCTCCTGAACAGGTCAGACCAGAATGTCTTGGGTGGGAAACAGAGAGAGGAAGTTGTTGGGGTGGAGGAGGTCACTCCACATATAACAGAGGTAGATGCTTGGAGGAAGGTCACACACAGAAGTAAGGAAACCAGGGAACGTTCTGTGAGCGGCTTGCAGCTACATAATCGCTTTGAATCTCTCCTTGTTGTCAGAGATGATGAGGAAAAGCAGCAGGGACAGACATCAGGGACAGAGCAGGGGAGCCTGAGAGTATCACGAAAGGGAACAGACACTGCTAAGCCTCGGAGGAGGCGCGTGGTCGTGGTGGGGGACTCCTTGCTGAGGGGTACAGAAGCAGTGGTTTGTGGGCCTGACGTCTCGGGAGGTGTGTTGTCTCCCTGGGGCAAAGATCCATCATGTGACGGAGAGGCTGACAAGACTTGTCAAGCCTACTGACCGTTATCCCCTTCTTTTGGTTCATGTGGGAACCAATGATACTGCAAGGCACAGCCTTCAGAATATCAAAAGGGATTATGAGGCTCTGGGAAAGAAGCTGAAAGAGATGGATGCACAGGTTGTCATCTCATCTCTACTCCCGGTAGAAGGGCATGGTCCAGGAAGGGAGAGGAAAATAGCAGAGGTGAATAACTGGCTCCGTAGATGGTGCCGCCAAGAACAGTTTGGATTCTTGGATCATGGGCTGCGGTTCCATGAGGAGGGACTTCTGGCAAGGGATGGACTGCATCTCACGCCAGTTGGCAAAAACATTTTTGCCAACAGTCTGAAGAATCTGATCAGGAGGGCTTTAAACTGAGTTATGTGGGGGAGGGAGACATTATACTGGAAGGCAAAAGGGATGGAGAGAATAGTCCAAGTGGCATAGAGGGAACAAGGCAAACAGTGCAAGGACCCAACAGTAGGAGGCAAAAAAATGTGCAAAAGCAGCAAGTAAAGAGGACACATGGTCTTAAATGCCTCTCCACTAATGCACAGAGTATGGGAAATAAGCAGGATGAACTTGAACTCCTAGCACAACAAGGGAAATATGATATAATAGGCATCACTGAAACCTGGTGGGATGAGTCTCATGATTGGAATGTAGAAATAGAGGGGTATAACCTTTTTAAAAGAAACAGGCCAAGCAGGAAAGGAGGAGGAATAGCATTATATGTCAGGGACATTTACACCAGTGAAGAGATGCAGGAAGTCAATACTGGAAGCCAGGTGGAGAGCATCTGGATAAAAATTAAAGGAGAGGGAAATAACAGGGATGTTACTGTGGGAGTCTACTACAGACCCCCTACTCAGGCAGAGGAACTGGATGATGCCTTTCTAGAACAGATAATCACATACTCAGAAAAGAGAGATGTAGTAGTGATGGGTGACTTCAACTATCCTGATATTTGCTGGAAGTCAAACTCAGCCAAATCCTCAAAGTCTAGCAAATTCCTCACTTGCCTGGAAGACAATTTCATTGTCCAAAAGGTGGAAGAAGCAACAAGGGGATCAGCCATCTTAGATCTTATCTTAACCAACAGGGAAGACCTAGTTGATGGGGTGCAAGTGGTTGGATCCTTAGGTGGAAGTGACCATGTTCTCCTGGAGTTTGTAATACAGTGGAAGGGAGAAGCTAGGCATAGTCAGACACGCACTCTAGACTTTAGGAGAGCTAATTTCAATAAACTTAGAGAAATACTGGGAGTGATCCCATGGTCAGGAATACTAAAAGAAAAGGGAGTTCAAGACGGATGGGAGTTTCTCAAAAGGGAGATATTGAAGGCACAATTTCAAACAGTTCCAATGAGGAAGAAAAATGGAAGATGTCTAAAGAAGCCAGGATGGATGACTAAGGAACTTTCAAATGAGCTAAGTTTTAAACGGAACATGTATAAGAAATGGAAAAATGGAGAAATCACGAAAGAGGAATTCAAACAAATAGCCAGCACATGTAGGGGTAAAGTCAGAAAAGCTAAAGCACAGAATGAACTCAGGCTTGCTAGAGAGGTTAAGAACAATAAAAAGGGCTTTTTTGGATATGTCCGCAGCAAAAGGAAGAAGAAGGAAACAGTGGGGCCACTGCGTGCAGAAGATGGCAAAATGCTAACAGGGGACAGAGAAAAGGCAGAATTACTCAACACCTTCTTTGCTTCAGTCTTCTCAGAAAAGGCAAAGGGTGCTCAACCTAAGGATAATGGAGACAGAATAGAGGAAATTCAGCACAGAATAAGTAAAGAGGCAGTACAGGAATACCTGGTTAACCTAAATGAATATAAATCTCCAGGACCAGATGAACTACATCCTAGAGTATTAAAAGAACTGGCAAATGTAATATCGGAACCATTGGCAATAATCTTTGAGAACTCCTGGAGAACAGGAGAAGTTCCAGCAGACTGGAAGAGGGCAAACGTTGTCCCCATCTTCAAAAAGGGAGAAAAAGAGGATCCCAACAATTATCGTCCAGTTAGTCTGACATCAATTCCAGGAAAGGTTCTAGAGCAGATCATTAAGCAGAGAGTGTGTGTATACTTAGAGGCCAATGCCATAATCACAAAACGCCAACATGGGTTTCAGAGAAAGAAGTCATGCCAAACGAACCTGATCTCTTTTTTTGATAAAATTACCAGCTTGGTAGATGAAGGGAATGCTGTGGATATAGTATACCTTGATTTCAGTAAGGCCTTTGACAAGGTTCCCCATGACATTCTTGCAAACAAACTTGCAAAATGTCGGATAGACAAGTTAACTGTTACATGGATTTTTAATTGGTTGACTGGCCGAACTCAAAGGGTGCTCAACAATGGCTCCTTTTCATCCTGGAGAGAAGTGACCAGTGGGGTCAAACAGGGCTCTGTCCTGGGCCCAGTGCTATTCAACATCTTTATTAACGATTTGGATGACAGAATTGGGGGCATACTTATCAAATTTGCAGATGACACTAAACTGGGAGGAGTAGCTAATACCCCAGAGGACAGGATCAAAATTCAAAATGACCTGAATAGACTAGAAAGCTGGGCCAGTGCTAACAAAAGGAAATTCAATGCGGAGAAATGTAAGGTTCTGCACTTAGGGCGGAAAAATGAAATGCACAGATATAGGATGGGGGACACCTGGCTGAATGAGACCACATGTGAAAGGGATCTAGGAGTCCAAGTAGACCATAAGCTGAACATGAGTCAACAGTGTGATGCGGCAGCTAAAAAAGCCAATGCAATTTTAGGCTGCATCAATAGAAGTATAGTTTCTAGATCAAGGGAAGTTATAGTGCCACTCTATTCTGCTTTGGTCAGGCCCCACCTGGAATACTGTGTCCAGTTCTGGGCACCACAATTCAAAAAAGATGTGGAGAAACTGGAGCATGTCCAAAGGAGGGCAACTAAGATGGTGAAGGGTCTGGAAACCTTGCCCTATGAAGAACGCCTTAGGGACCTGGGGATGTTTAGCCTGGAGAACAGAAGGTTAAGAGGTGATATGATAGCCCTGTTTAAATATTTGAAGGGATGTCATATTGAGGAGGGAGCAAGCTTGTTTTCTGCTGCTGCAGAGACTAGAACGCGAAACAATGGATGCAAACTGCAGGAAAAGAGATTCCACCTCAACATTAGGAGGAACTTCCTGACAGTAAGGGCTGTTCGACAGTGGAACACACTCCCTCGGAATGTAGTGGAGTCTCCTTCCTTAGGGGTCTTTAAGCAGAGGCTGGATGGCCATCTGTCAGGGATGCTTTGACTTGGAGTTCCTGCATGGCAGGGGGTTGGACTGGATGGCCCTTGTGGTCTCTTCCAACTCTATGATTCTATTCTATTCTATTCTATGGATCGAGAGAGCAGGTCGTCTTCCTCACGCATCCAAGGAGCTTGTCCACATCATCAATACTTATAGATTGAAACTCATCCAACAAATGACAGTGGCGGAGTTGCTGGTTACTTCATTTGCAGACACTGAAGAAATATTGGCATCCAAGTCGGCCCTTATCCGAGAGATTTTCTCTGCAAAGTAGTTGTTAAATGCGTCGCAGCAGGCCGTCATCAGGTCAAGGAGGGAGTTAAACACAGGGGCAACCTGCGTTAACTCCCCAACTACCTTAAACAGCTCTGCTGAACAAGACTCTGCAGATGCAACGCGTGCAGCATAGAAAGATTTTCGTGCTGCACACAATGCCTCCCGATAGGCGCGAAGGTGCTGCCTATGGCAAGTTTTGTCGGATGAGGACCGAGTCTTTCGCCACTTGCGCTATAGTCATTGTCCAGTCCACTTCATTTCCCTGAGTTCCTCTGTGAACCAGGGTTTGCGGTTCGAGGCAGGTTGGAAAGGATGCTTGGGGGCGATAACGTCGAGAGCCTTGGGAAGATTGGTGTTCCAAGTGTTCACCAAGGCTTCGACGGGGTTGCCAACCATTAAACCCTCTAGGGCCTTCTGGAAACCAATCGGTTCCATAAGCTTTTGAGGGCGGACCATTCTAATGGGTCCGCCACCCCCAGAGGGGTGAGGTGCAGCTCTAAGTTCCATCTTGATCAGTGAGTGATCCGTCCATGACAGTGCAGAGGTTTTGGTTACCTCCGCTCACGGATATTCCCATTCCGTACTAAAAATCCCATCGAGTGTGTGACCTGCACCCATTGACCAATTGGGATAGGTTCATGCCTGTCATGGATTCCATGAACTCCCGAGCTGCACCAGGTAGATCAGAAGGGCTGGTCTCGAGGGGAATGTTGAAGTCACCCAAGACCAAAAGCCTGGGTGACTCCAACAGTAACTCAGAGACCAGCTGAGTCAGGGAATCTGTTAGGCAACGGGGTGGCGGTATACCAACAGAATCCCCAAACTATCTCTGGTCTTCAGGCTAAGGTACACGCACTCGATGTGGGTTGTTTTCTGGATAGGTTCTCTGATCAAGGGTAGATTAGATTTATGAACTATAGCCACACCGCCCCCCCCCCGCCCACTTTCTCTTATCTGCTCACTGACCGTGTAACCAGCTGGGAGAGCCTGTGCCCATGTGACAGCACTGGCATCTCCCAGCCAAGTCTCGGTAAAGCATGCCAGGTTGGCCTTTTCATCCATGAGAAGATCGTGGATGATATGGGTTTTACCTTTGGCTGACCTGACATTGCAGGGGAGCAGATTAAGGGATTGTGGAATGGTTGGTACACTCTCCAACTTATCCTAAAAAACAGAGTGAACTGAAGAGGGGATAGATACTAAACATCGATCCCTATTTCTTTTGTAACATGTGTTCACTCTGTTACCGCCATACCTCCCGAGCCCCCATATTACATCAATGTTTGCTCCCAGGGTGTTTTTTTTAAATTTATTTTTATTCAGTATCACCACATCATCACAAACATCACAACATCATAAACACCACAGACACTACATGAAAAACATATCGACTATAACAAAGACAGACTATTACAACCACAACTACATACGTATATTACATAGCATAAAATAGGATAGGAAAAACAATTAATATAAAATAAAATAAAACATATACACATAAAATGTAACTTCCTTCTATTTAGGAATCAATGCTAATCCGAAAGCATAAAATAAATTTTGTTATGTCTATAACATCTTTTAGCACTATTTTTTTCTTTATCATCTTTATCAACAGCATTTGTATTTGTTACTATATTCCTATAAACATTCTCAATTTCCCAAGTTCTGTTTATCCTTTCGTGGTAAACTGCGTTATTTCCACATATCTTATCTTTTAATCTCTTCTGCAAGAGTATTTTTCTTATGTATCAGCTATTTCATCACATAATGTTTACTTGATTTACTTAATCATCTATAGAGTTACAGGAGGATTTTTTTAAACCACTTTTTCCAAATTATTCCACTATTCCAACTATTTGCATTTTCATTCAATCTAAACTTAAAGAATTATAGTTTTCCATTTGTTTGACAAAAACTTAAAAAAATATGTCCCATTCTTCTTTCACCCTTTTCTCTGTTTTCTCTTTCAACCAATTGGTGAGAATCTCCATTTCCACCATTTCAAAGGATTTGATTATCCAATCTTCTATAGTCAGTACATCTTCCATCTTCCAGCTCCTGGCATACACAATCCTAGCACAAATTAGTAACATGAGCACAATCTTCATTTCTGTTTTCAAAATTCTATATATTTCTAGCCAATATTTTTTTGCTTTGGGGCACAACCACCACATATGATAGAAAGTGCCCACCTTCTGTGTACATTTCCAACATCCAGGGTTTGCAACTGTAGACATTTTAGCTATTTTATTTGCTGATAGATACCACCTGTATATCATCATAAACATTTCCCCTTAGATCTTGATTACAAATATATTTCATTCTTCTGTTCCATAAATTATTCAATTTTTCGTATTCTATGTTGTGTCCCACATTTTGTGCCCACCTTATCATACTTTCACGAATTATTTCTTCTTCTGTATCCCATTTCAATAATAGTTCATAACATTTGGAAATCATCTTTTTATTACCTTTTTCAATATTCAGATCCCATTCTGATTTATTTTTTTGCAATCCTTCTAATTTTAAATCCATTTTGAATCTTTCTCTCAACTGTCTATACAAATACCAATGACAGTTTACTCCCAATTTGTTGATTTCATCTTGAGTTTTAAATTTGAAACTCTCTTGTGTTTCAATAATCACATCTTTGTATTTTAACCACTTATCCATTTTTACCCCCTTCCCTTCCAAAGACGGCCTCATGGGGGGAGCACCAAAGCGGTATTTTAGAACATAGTCTACTTTTATATTTATTCCAAATTCTTAACAGAGCCTTCCTTACGATATGATTAGCAAAATCTTTGTTAATTTTCTCCTTCCCATATAGTAAATAACCATGCCAACAAAATCTCAAGTTATCGCTTTCCAGGACTAATAACTCTCTATTTTCCAAAGTTACCCATTCCTTAACCCAAACTAAACAGCAGGCTTCAAAATATAATCTTAAATTTGGTAATCCCAAACCTCCTCTTTTTTTGTCATCACAAATAATTTTTTTGTTTTATTCTGGCTTTTTTATTTTCCCAAATGAAGTTTTGTATTTCTTTCTGCCACTTAATGATTGGTTTATCACTATGTATAATTGGAATATTTTAAAATAAAAAGAGGAGTTTTGGTAATAAATTCATTTGAATTATAGAGATTCTCCCCATAAGTGACAGCTTCAGGTTTTTTTTTCCATTTTTCCATTTCTTTTTTTAGATCTTTCCAAATTATATCATAATTGTTACGAAATAGATCAGAATTTTTGTTTGTCATGTGTATCCCTATTTTTAAACCAGTTATTTTTTCTAAAATTTGTTCTTCTTCCATTTTCATATTCTTTGTTATAATTATTGTTTTTTCTTTATTGACTTTTAGCCCTGAGGCTTCTTCAAATTCATATAACATTTTCATTAGTTCTCAATACTGTCTTCTGAGTTTTCTAAAGTATATACTATATCATCCGCAAATAGTTTCATTTTAAACTCACATTGCTTAATTTTTACACCTTTGATATTTTTTTCATGCCTGATTCTATTGTTGAGTGATTCCAAAACCATGATAAATATGAGTGGGGAAAGCGGGCAACCCTGCCTTGTGCCCTTTGTAATCCTAAATTCTTCTGTGATTTTTGATCTTTATATATGGCCCGTATCCAATTTATAAATTTATGACCAATTTCAATTTTTTCCAATATTTTGAACATCATTTCCCAACTCATATTGTCAAATGCCTTTTCCAAGTCTATAAAAATAAGGGCCAATTTTTAATCGTTATTCCTTTCAAAGAATTCTAGGACATCCCTAACATTTTGAATATTGTCCCCTAAATGTCTTTGCAGGAGAAATCCCGATTGGTCTTTATGGACCCATTCGTTTAATACCTTTTTCAATCTGTTAGCTAGAATCATAATAAAAAGCTTGTAGTCCATATTTAACAATGATATCGGTCTATAGTTCTTGATTTCCCTTGGGTCTTTATTCTCTTTTAATATTAGTGAAACATTTGCCTGTTTCCATGTTGCTGGATAATTTCCTTCTTTTAAGGTATTAATTACCTCTTTAAATGGAACTATTAATTGTTCTTCAAAGGTCTTATAGTAATTAGCTCCAAAGCCATCTGGGCCAGGTGCTTTTCCTTTTTTACAATTCTTGATGACCTCTGTAATTTCTGCAGCTGTAAATACATTATTTAATATTTCCTGCTATTTTTTTGTTATTGACGGTAGTCCAGCTTTATAATTCCTCCATTTTTGTTTCGGATAACAAGGCTTTTTTATACAAATTAGCAAAATATTGATGGAATGCTTTTTTAATTTTATTTTGGTTAGAAATAAGTGTCAAGCCATGTTTTATTTCCATAATGATGTTTCTTTCCTTCATTTTCCTTACTTTATAAGCCAACCACTTGCTAGGTTTGTTGGCTTGTTCATAGTATTTTTGCTTCATATATCTTATTTTATCTTGTATTTCCTTTGCTTCTTCTGTCTCAACCTGTTTTTTCAACATTTTTATTTCTAATCCATTTTTCGTAGGATCATTCATTAATTCTTGTTCTTTCTCACGTAATGTCATATATAATTTGTCCATTTTTTCAACTCTTTTTTAAAGCATTAAACTGTTTTGTTGAATAAAAAGCCCTCTCATAACAGCCTTTGAGGCTTCCCACACCGTAATTATATTCATATTTTCCTTCCAGTTTTCTTTAAAATAGAGCTTTAAAGTCTCCCTTCCTTTTTCTATAATTTCCTCTTTCTGTAGGAGTGTTTCATTTAATCTCCATGAAAATTCTTTAGGCCTTCCTTTTATTCTGAGTGTTATGGGATTATGATCTGATAAAGCCCTTGGCAGGATATCCAAATCCAAAATTTCCTTACAAGCTGTTTTTGATACCAAAAACATATCTATTCTAGATAACGATTGGTGTCTTTCTGAAAAATATCTAAATCCTTTTGCTTCCTGATGTTTATATCTCAAAGCGTCTACTAGATAGTTTAATTTCCATTAAATTATTAAAAGATTTTGGAAGTTTACCTTGTGATTTTTTGATTTTTTTTATTGGAATTTCTGTCCTTTTCAGGAGCTATTACCCCATTCCAGTCTCCTAACATTACTGTCCTTTCGTAATAGAATTCATGTTCATGTAATTTGTTATAGAATTCCTCCTTTCTCTCTTGTGGACCACATATTCCTACGAAACAGAGGAGCAGATTAAGGGATTGTGGAATGGTTGGTACACTCTCCAACTTATCCTAAGAAACAGAGTGAACTGAAGAGGGGACAGATACTAAACATTGATCCCTACTTCTTTTGTAACATGTGTTCATTCTGTTACTGCCATACCTCCCGAACCCCCATATTACATCAATGTTTGCTCCCAGGGTGTTCCCAATTTCATCTGAAGAAGTGATAATGGTAGCCAGGCTGTTAACAGCATTATCTGACCTATTAATTATCATCATCAATATGATGTAAGTAAAGAGGGAAGTCTTAATGGGCAGAGTGGTCATCAAGTTCTGATCCATAGGCTGATTTTGCCTTAAAGATCAGTTATCCTGGGCACCGGATAGAACAAAGGGGCCCAAATAGGCTGCTCTCTAATAAATATTTCCAGAAACGAAGGCTGGCCCTCTCTCCCCTTGCCCAAGTCCTTACTGCCGCCTCTGTTACCACCGGGGGGCTGCTGGGTGGCTTGAAGGCTTCAGGTGTATCAGGGGCAGGGCCGCAGATGGAGCAAAGGCTGGCCCTCTCTCCCCTTGCCCAATCCCCCACTGCCGCTGCTACTAGCTCCTCCTCTTTCCAGACGCTGAAGTTGGAACCAGAGGGAGTGATGGAAATGCAGTCTTTAAAGGCTTTTACTGCTGCTAGCTCCTCCTCTTACCAGGCACTGGAGTTAGAAGCAGAGGGAGTGATGGAAAAGCAGTCTATAAAGGCTTTTACTGCTGCTAGCCCCTCCCCTTACCAGGCACTGGAGTTGGAAGCAGAGGGAGTGATGGAAAAGCAGTCTATAAAGGCTTTTACTGCTGCTAGCCCCTCCCCTTACCAGGCACTGGAGTTGGAAGCAGAGGGAGTGATGGAAAAAGGAACCATTGTTGAGCACCCTTTGGGTTCTTTAAAGCCTTTAAAGAACCCAAAGGGTGCTCAACAATGGTTCCTTTTCATCCTGGAAAGAAGTGAGAAGTGGGGTGCCACAGGGTTCTGCCCTGGGCCCAATGCTATTCAACATCTTTATTAATGATTTGGAAGACAGAATTGGGGGCATACTTATCAAATTTGCAGATGACACTAAACTAGGAGGAGTAGCTAATATCCCACAGGACATGATCAAAATTCAAAATGACCTGAATAGACTAGAAAGCTGGGCCAATGCTAACAAGATGAAATTCAGCGCAGAGAAATGTAAGGTTCTGCACTAGGGCAGAAAAATGAAATGCACAGATATAAAATGGGGGACACCTGGCTGAATGAGGCCACATGTGAAAGTGATCTAGGAGTCCAAGTAGACCATAAGCTGAACATGAGTCAACAGTGCGATGTGGCAGCTAAAAAGGCCAATGCAATTTTAGGCTGCATCAATAGAAGTATAGTGTCTAGATCAAGGGAAGTAATAGTGCCACTCTATTCTGCTTTGGTCAGGCCCCACCTGGAATACTGTGTCCATTTCTGAGCACCACAATTCAAAAAGGATGTGGAGAAACTGGAATGTGTCCAAAGGAGGGCGAGTAAAATGGTGAAGGGTCTGGAAACCTTGCCCTATGAAGAACGCCTTAGGGAGTTGGAGATGTTTAGCCTGGAGAATAGAAGGTTAAGAGGTGATATGATCGCCCTGTTTAAATACTTGAAGGGATGTCACATTGAGGAGGGAGCAAGCTTGTTTTCTGCTGCTCCAAAGAACAGGACTCGGAACAATGGATGCAAACTGCAGGAAAAAAGATTCCACCTCAACATTAGGAAGAACTTCCTGACAGTAAGGGCTGTTCGACAGTGGAACACACTCCCTCAGAGGGTGGTGGAGTCTCCTTCCTTGGAGGTTTTTAAGCAGAGGCTGGTTGGCCATCTGTCAGAGATGCTTTGATTTGGAGTTCCTGCACGGCAGGGGGTTGGACTGGATGGCCCTTGTGGTCTCTTCCAACTCTAAATTTCTATGATTCTATGACAAACTTTGATTGAAGCCCCAAAAAGAAATGGAGGAGTTGAGAGGGGATCCTCAAGCACCATAAAGTCCAACCCCCTTCTGCTATGAAGGAATACATGGCTAGTTGGCTATGGAATTCTAGGAGCTGTAGTATGTTGTGGGGCTCAGAGCTCATGGCTTAACTCTTTTTCTGTCTCAAGGCTATAGAATTCTGGGAATTGGAGTCTGTTGTGGGGCCCAGAGCTCATGGCGTAACTCTTTTTCTGGCTCAAGGCTATAGAATTCTGGGAGTTGGAGTATGTTAACTTCAAGGCTTAACATGCTCTATTTTACCAGGGTGACCAGACTTCATCCTTTATCCAGGACACTGCCCAGGAGGAATTTCAAAACATCTTGGTGTGTTCAGAGAGTTTGCCTTTGCCAGCCTTGAGGCAGAGAGCGTGTAACTTACTTGCCTAGTGGTTTTTTTTGGTTTGTTCAAAGAGTTTGCCTTTGGGGACTTGGGTATGTGCGAGTGTATGTGTGTGTGTCTTCAAGAGGTTTTCTTGGGAGGTTTGTTCAGAGAGGGTTTGACTTTGCCATCCTCTGAGGCTGAGAGAGTGACTTGCCCGAGTTTTCGTTTTCTTTTTCTTTTTTTTTAGGTTTGTTCAGATAGGGTTTGCCTTAGCCTTATTCTGAGGCTAAGAGTGTGTGACTTGCTCAAAGGTTTTCTCAGAAGATTTGTTAAGAGGGGATTTGCCTTCAGCTTCCCTTAAGGCTGAGAGAGTGTGACAAGCCCAGTGGGTTTTTTAGCCCAAAGAAGGGATCAAACCTTTGTTCTCCTCCACCGCTGCCTCCTGTTGCACTTTCTCAGATGCATTTAGTCTCAGAGATACTCCAAAATCTCTATGTCTTTGAATTCTATTATTATTAATTGAAAAAAAGAAGTTGGCAGCATAACCTGCTTCCTGAGACTCATTTAGTCTCAGAGGTCCTACATTTTGGGATAAATATTGTCCTGCATTTTGGGTAAATTTTGTCCTACATTTTCTTCTACATTTTGTCCCACTTTGGTTGTAGAAAATTATGACAACCAATCATAATAAATAAATTGTAACTTTACCATTTAAAGAGGCTTTCTTTAAAAGAAACAAAACCAAGCATTCTATCTCCCCTTTCCAAATGGCAGAGCCAACACAATTCAAACAAAACAAACAAACAGCTTCATTTATATACCGCTTCATACCCTTAAGGAGTGTAATTCATGATGATGAGAAAGCACTGCAGCAGGATGAAAGGAGAGAACGTGCCCATGATTGCTCACTTCACACCTTTGCTTTGAAAAACAAATGAAAAGAAAAACAAACTAAAAGCCAAAAATATTATTTTTTTTAAAAAAATTAATATAAATGCTTATATTATAGAGATCTTGTTGCATCTCTGAGACTAAATGCATCTGAGGAAGCAGCTCATGCTGCCAACTTCTTTCTTCAAATAATAATAATAACAATAATAATTATTATTATTTCAGTAAGGCCTTTGACAAGGTTCCCCATGACATTCTTGCAAACAAACTTGCAAAATGTCGGATAGACAAGTTAACTGTTACATGGATTTGTATTTGGTTGACCAGCCGAACTCAAAGGGTGCTCAACAATGGCTCCTTTTCATCCTGGAGAGAAGTGACCAGTGGGGTGCCACAGGGTTCTGTCATGGGCCCAGTGCTATTCAACATCTTTATTAATGATTTGGAAGACAGAATTGGGGGCATACTTATCAAATTTGCAGAGGAGTAGCTAATATCCCACAGGACATGATCAAAATTCAAAATGACCTGAATAGACTAGAAAGCTGGGCCAATGCTAACAAGATGAAATTCAGCGCAGAGAAATGTAAGGTTCTGCACTTAGGGCGGAAAAATGAAATGCACAGATATAAAATGGGGGACACCTGGCTGAATGAGGCCACATGTGAAAGGGATCTAGGAGTCCAAGTAGACCATAAGCTGAACATGAGTCAACAGTGCGATGCGGCAGCTAAAAAGGCCAATGCAATTTTAGGCTGCATCAATAGAAGTATAGTGTCTAGATCAAGGGAAGTAATAGTGCCACTCTATTCTGCTTTGGTCAGGCCCCACCTGGAATACTGTGTCCAGTTCTGGGCACCACAATTCAAAAAAGATGTGGAGAAACTGGAGCATGTCCAAAGGAGGGCAACTAAGATGGTGAAGGGTCTGGAAACCATGCCCTATGAGGAACGACTTAGGGAACTGGGGATGTTTAGCCTGGAGAAGAGAAGGTTAAGAGGTGATATGATAGCTCTGTTCAAATATTTGAAGGGACGTCATATTGAGGAGGGAGCAAGCTTGTTTTCTGCTGCTCCAGAGACTAGGACATGGAACAATGGATACAAATTGCAGGAAAAGAGATTCCACCTCAACATTAGGAGGAACTTCCTGACAGTAAGGACTGTTCGACAGTGGAACACACTCCCTCGGAGTGTGGTGGAGTCTCCTTCTTTAGAGGTCTTTAAGCATAGGCTGGATGGCCATCTGTCGGGGATGCTTTGATTTGGAGTTCCAGCATGGCAGGGGGTTGGATTGGATGGCCCTTGTGGTCTCTTCCAACTCTATGATTCTATGATTCTAATAATAGCATTCAAAGACATAGAGATTTTGGAGCATCCCTTTATTTCTCCATAGACAGGCATACAAAATATTACTTTAGCAAAGTGAGCTAAGTTAACTTTATTTTCTTTGGTTTAATTGTTATAAACAAATAACTGGAGACTAGTCTGAGTAATTCCTTCGTGAGCAATCATGGGGGAGGGGGACTTGTCTCCTAGCGTTTTTCTGCTTTCTCATTATCATGAATGGTGATGGATGGTTCTGCCCTTTGGAAATGCTTGGTTTTATTTCATTTAAAGAAAGCTTCCTTAAAAGGTAAAGTTACTATTTATTTATTTTTTTATTTATTTATTCTATGATTGGTTTGCTTTTGGGCAAGGAGAACGTCCGACTTCAGCATAGAAATTCACTTGGTATATCTTTTGTTGGTTCTATACATTGCTTATGGCATTTTATTTTATTTTTTTGGTTTAAAGGTTCTAAGGATAATAAGGAAAAAAGTATAGTAAAAGGATGACTATAAAATTGATGACATGGAATGTAAAAGGCTTAAATTCTGGAGCTAAGAAAAAACAAGTGTTCCATTATGTCCAAAAACAAAAACCAGATATCATTTTTATGCAAGAGACACATATTAATAAAAGGGATAAAAAATATTTAGAAAATGTCAAACTGGGAATGTTATATGTGTCAGCTATTGAAAAGAGAAAAAGGGGGGTAGCATTATACGTGAACAAAAGATTTAAGAGCAAAATAGTATTCTCCGATGAAGCAGGACGATATGTGGGGACAGAAGTAAATATAAACAACACAGATGTATTAATAATAGGTATATATGCACCACTGGAAAATAAAGAAATGTTCTTTAAAGAAATTCAAAATAAGCTATCAGAACAGAAATCAAAGCGGGGGGAAACCCAGGATCCACTTTAAAGTGTTACAAGACTCAAGGGGGGGGGGGAGGGCTGGGAATCCCCAATCTGAGAATTTATTATGAGGCTTGTAACCTGACGTGGATTAAAAACTGGGTAAAACTAGAGGATAACAGACTACTAGAATTGGAAGGGGAAAGTCTAAGATTCGGGTGGCATGGATACCTTGGTTATGAGAAACTGGAGTGTAATAAAGGTTTCAACAAACATTGTATAAGAAGGCCATTAATATAATCGTGGGAAAAGTATAAATCTAGAATAATAACTAAAATACCACTATGGTTATCGCCCCAGGAAGCTTTTCACAGAAGAGAGATGATATATTGGAAAATGACTAACATATAATTGAAATATTGAAATCCCAAAACGACCTATTTAAATTTAAAACTCAAGAAGAATTGATAGAAGAAGGTTTTGAATTAAACAGGTTCTCATATAGACACATTAAAGAAAGATTTATAAAACATAATAAGACTGTGGGTATAAAACCAAACAAATCTGAAATAAGTAAAATCTTAACAGGAAGCCCAAAAAAATCAATTCAAAAACTATATAATGCCCTTTTGAAAATAGAGATGGAGGAGGAGGTTGTTAAAGAGGGAATGGCTCAATGGGCAAGAAACATAGGATATCCCCTTGAGTTAGATAAATGGGAAGACTTGGGCTAAAATACCAAAATATACAGTATCTCAAAACCTAAGAGAAAACTACTATAAAATGTATTTTCGGTGGTATCTACCCCCTGTAACAATATCAAGAATGTATAAAAACAGTAACAACTTATCTTGGAAATGCAGAGAGAAAATAGGAACTTTTTACCACTGCTGGTGGTCCTGTAAAAAAGTTAAAAAATATTGGGTAATGGTGAACAACACAATAAATAATATACTAGGTGTTAACTTACAATTGAATCCATAATTCTACCCACTAAATATGACCGAAAAGGAATTAGAAAATAAATATGGAAAATTATTCTTGTACTTGATTTCCACGGCATGTGCAACATTAGCACAGAAATGGAAATTAAATACTATACCTGAAAGGGAGGAATGGTTAATAAAACTATTTGATGCAATGGAAATGGATATTTTAACTCAGATACTTCAAGAGAAACAGACAGATAATATATTGAAGAATTGGCAACCAATATTGAACTTTATGAATACTTCATGGAAAATATAGAATGTTTAGATGTGTTTATGAGTGTTTGTACATATGGGAAGATATGGGTATATTTACATACATATATGGGTCTTAAATTGTGCAGTGAAAGCAATATAATGTTAATAACAATCACTATTACTTATCTCCTAAGTCTATATATATATGGTGGGGGGAAATTAATTTCCTAATATATTAACAAGGAGCTACGCTAGATGCCAGTTATAGGTATTTAAGAATGAGAATGACAATCATATTAATCTGAACAACTTAATAGTAGATACTGGTAAAATTAAGAGTGAGTTTTGCAAAATCTAATAAGGATTATAATGGTTTGTGTAGATAGGACCATCAGTACCTCAACAATTGTAGAAAGTTAACAACAAACGGGGAAGGAAACAAATTGACAGAAGTTGGGAAGGAAGTCAGTATGAATGTTGAAGGTTTAGTAAGTGTTAGAAGGTATAGAGTAGGTGAATGAAGGTACAGTGGTCCCCCGGCTTACGAATCCCCCGGGGTACGAAACCGGCGGGACCGCTAACGTATCCCCCGGGATCCGAAAGATCCCCCGGGATACGAAGAAAAAAAACCGCGCGGCCCCTTTAAATCGGCCGCGCGGTCCGTCTGCTAAAGCGGTCCCCTGGGAAACGCAAGCTTCCGGGTTACGAAAGGTAATCCGGAACGGATTACCTTTGTAACCCGAGGGATGACTGTATGTGGAAAGCGAATGAAATGGAAGATGATAGATAGGATAAACGATAGAAGATAAGATGTGAAGAGGAAGAAAGAAGGTATGAGGTGGATATGAAGTTGAAGGTGTTTTGTGAAGGTGTAAGTTGAAGGAATAAGAAGGATTTACTGGAAGTTAACAAGACAATGGTAAATTGCTAAGAGGGATTCTAATGGATATTATGTTGGGTACTTATACTTTATGGAACTTGTGAAAATATTGATGTATTGTTTATATTTGTGTGTATGTATGTATGTACGTATGTATTTGATTTTAATTAATAAAATTTAAAAAAGAGAAAAATTTGGGTTTTGAGTGCTCCATGTTGTTGTTGTTGTTGCTCCAGATCTTGCTCCATGTTGTTGTTGTTATTTATATCCTGCTCTTTTCCCAGAGTGGGTCACAAGATTAAAAGAACAATACAGTTAAAAACATAGAAAAATGATACATTAAAATAGAATTAAATTGTTATAATATTAAAATAGATTGCTTATTAAAAGAATAAAAATACAGTTAAAAAGATAAAATTGTTTGACACACTTAAAATGATACAACATCCCAAGTTGGTCCTTTAAAAACATTATGTTTTAAAAGCCTTCCTGCATAAGAAGGTTTTAACCTGCCAGCAGAAGGACAAAAAAGAAGGGGCCAGGGAAGGAGTTCCATAGTCCAGAGGCAGCCCCAGAAAAGCCTCTTCTTCATGTCCCCACCAACTGTGCTTGTGATGGGGGTTGGACTGAGAGAAGGGCCTCTCCAGAGGATCTCAGGGCTCGCGACAGCTCATAGAGCGAGAGTCTGGCCTGGTACAGATGGCCTAAAAGGGCCATCCTCGGTGTGTGAATAGCTGTTAGATCTCTCATATTAGATATAATGGTGTAAGCTACAGGAAAAGAGATTCTACCTCAACATCATGACAGAAAAAGCTGTTTGACAGTGGAACACACTCCCTCGTATAAATGTGGAGTCTCCTTCTTTGGACGTCTTTAAATAGAACTTCGATGGCCATTTATCATGGATGCTTTGATCATTAGTTCTTGTATGGCTGGGGGTTGGACTGGATGGCTCTTGTGGTCTCTTCCCTAGCACATATGGACAGCACCATGTTTGCATCATGCCATCCATATGCGCGCGCACCGATGACATCATGCGCTGCATTTAGACAGCGTGGCGCACACCTGACATCATCGCACTGCAGGAGTGTGCCTATGGTGCCCTTTCTGCTGTACAAGAAGGAGCTCCAAAACAGAGCTCCTTCTTGGTGCTTGTGTCCTTTGCACAACCTTCACATGGCCACGCCAAGGAGGCCGAGGAGAAAGGGGCCGCGGCAGCATTTGTGGCTGGCATCTTCTCTGAACCCCATCTAACACAGGCTTAATCCCTATTCTCTGATCTGCCTTCTGACTGACCAGGAGCATTTCTGTCTTGTCTGGATTAAGTTTCAATTTCTATGCCCTCATCTAGTCCATTACTGATGACAGACACTTGTTTAGGACCAGGATAGCCTGTTTGGATTGAGAGTTGGATGTCATTTGCATATAGATGGCACCGCACCCCAAACTCCAGATGACCTCCCCCAGCTGTTAGATCTCTCTTAGATCTCTCATATTAGATGCAATGGATGTAAGCTACAGGAAAAGAGATTCTGCCTCAACATTAGGAGGAACTTCATGACAGTAAAAGCTGTTTGATAGTGGAACACACTCCCTCGGATAATCGTGGAGTCTCTTTCTTTGGGCATCTTTAAATTGAACCTGGATGGCTGTTTATAATGGATGCTTTGAACATGAGTTCTTGCATGGCAGGAGGTTGGACTGGATGGCTCTTGTGGTCTCTTCCAATTCTATGATTCTCTCTATGTGGGGATTTTGTGTGGATGGGAATGTACAGTGGTCCCCCGGGTTACGAAAGTAATCCGTTCTGGATTACCTTTCGTAACCCGAAAATTTTCGTAACCCGGGGGAAAGAGAGAAAAAAAAAAGAGACGTCCGGAGGCCTCAGAGAAGAAGGGAAGGCGCGATCCGGCGGATTGGGCCTTCCTTTCCTCTCAGCCGCGGAGGCCTCCTCGGAGAGGAAGGGAAGGCACGATCCGGCGGATCGAGCCTTCCTTTCCTCTCAGCCGCGGAGGCCTCCTTCGTAACCCGGGGATACATTCGTAAGCCGGGGCCATTTTTCTGGCCCCGGCTCTTTCGTATCCCGGGATTTTCGTTCCCCGGGGGATTCGTAACCCGGGGGACCACTGTATATTGATTGTTTCCAGTTTGTTGGCCACCATTTTGTTTTCCATATTTGTTGGCATATTTTGGCTAGCGCTTGGTTTTATTCTGTCTGAATGGATTGTAGAAATTCAATGGGAATATCACTTATTCCTAGTGATTTGTTCTTTCGAATTTATCTTATTACAGATTGGGTGTGTATATAATAGACCTTCCCACATTTTTTTTACTCTCCAGATAACACTGCATCTGATTTTTTTCAGGATTGATTTACAATGAAGTTATAGGCGTGGAGGACAGACCCAAGAATGGAGTTATACGTGGACAGCCATCTCCTTTAGGTTGGTTGCAATAAAAGTGTTAATTGTTCTTTGTGAACTCTGTGCATCACACACATGGATTGTGTGCCTGCACACTGTCTGGAACCTTCTAGCTAACCTCAGCAGCTGCACATTACTTCAACTTAGACTAGTTAGTTCTCTTCACCTGAGTAGTAACTATTTCTGTAGATTTTGCAGAGTTGGGAAAAGCCTTTTACTTTAGAACTGCAATGTTTGTAGATCTTATGACCTCATGGTCTCTCTTCAGACTTTACTTGGCATGCATTATTGTTGTTGTCGTCATCATCATCATCATCATCATCTCCTAAAAACTGGAGCGCAGCTTTGGCACAGCTTCCAACCTCTTAGGACTCATGCATCATTTAAACAGCATACCTCCAAAGTGACCCAAAGCGGCTTTATTTTGGCCTGTCTGTTTGGGCCCACTATTAAGAAAATAATCAATATGAGTTTACTACAATGGGGGGGGGGACTTTGTCTTTCTTTTACAGGTTAAATGGGAACATTATTAACAGAGATAAAGAATATATGTTGTAAAGAAGGTTTTGGAGAAAAAAGTAGTTCTTTCTTTGCCGTATTACATTTTAGGAAACAATGAAGCATCCTTGCTGCGATAGCTGAGAGGGAGTGAAGAAATACAGCTGAGTATCATCAGTGTAAAGATGATACTGAAAACCATATGACCTGATAAGATTACTTAAAGATAGTGTATAAAGAGAAAACAATAAAAGACCCAGATTAGAACCTTGTGGAACCCCAACCAAAGGGGAGAAAGAAGATACATTCCCTCCAGTTACCACATTAAATAACCATCTTTAGAGAGAAGATGTCAACAAGTTGACGATTGAATCAGTAAACCCTAGGTCATGAAGTTAATTCAACAAAAGACCAGAGTCAACTGTGTCAAAGGCTACAAAGACATTAAGGAGACTTTTGTCTTTGCCTGAATATCTGATTTTCATAAAAGTATCTCCATAGGGTGCAAAGGGCAAAATCCAGACTGAAAAGGACCCATTAAAGAAATACGAGAAAGAAATTTTTAAAAATGCATAAAAAGCACATTCTAAAACTTTCAAGAAGACCCATAAAGATGAGCTTTCATGGATGAAGAAGAAGAAGAAGAAGAAGAAGAAGAAGAAGAAGAACAATCTGTCTCGAGTTCTACTAACCCTGATATTACTCCTCTCCAATTTGTTTCATCCTGAGCTGTCTCTATGTCAGCAAGCCCAAATCATCGATTTGGTTTCAGTGGGAAGATGGGCTCACTGTTGGAACAAGCAGTCCTTATACCTCTCCATCTGCACTCAGACTCAGAGAGGTAATTGCATTCTCTGTAGAGACAAACCTCCCATCCCTGGTGAGCACTCCTTTACACAAAGACAAAGAAAAATCTAGCTATGTTCCATCTTTGGGCAGTTCGTCTAGAGCAGACTGCTACTAGAGAGATGACCAGGACTGTACACAGAGATTACATTCCTGCTATACACAGTGATTACATTCTTGCCATCTCAGGACTGCAAACCACTCTCCATAGCATCCAGGTCTCCTCCCCAGTGCTTCGGTACTTAGCTTCCTGATAAAGACTTGTTATCGCAAAAAGGTATCATATCATCATCCATCATCATCCATCCTAGAGAAAGTCACTAGAGTGGGCCCTTGTTTTATGTGAGGGATCCATTCTGGACACCCTTCCCCATGTAAATTAAAAAACGTGTATGCTCAAGCTCCATTATATCAATGGAGCTTGTGCTTGCCATGAGTGCACGTGTACATGCCATGCACCCACGTGCCATTCGCAAGCCCCATTGGATATAATCAGGCTCGTACACTATATACACATGCGTGCCTTCCTCATTTCCCGGGCAGCTTCAGTGTAAGCTGAAAGCCGCCTATAACGAGATCATGTATAGCGCAGGCTCACTATACTCAGAAAGATGTTATTGATAGAATCCCCCCATCGGAAAGAGCTGCGGGTCCTTCTTAAGATACTTCACAATATGATGGTGCAAGGTGGCAGACCTATAACCTTTATAATAGTGTGATCTAGATGACCAGGCTCACCAACATCCTTCCCCTTCTTTGAGATGAAAATTGGTGAGCAACTGTTGATGCATAGTTTCACATTGCTACCGTGTTTCCCCGAAAATAAGACAGTGTCTTATATTAATTTTAGCTCCCATAGATTTGGTAGGTCTTATTTTCAGGGAATGTCTTATTTTTTCCATGAAGAAGAATTCACATTTATTGTTGAACCAAAAAATGAACATTTATTATATATTGCATATATATTTATATACAAAAACGTTGCTAGGTCTTACTTTCGGGGGAGGCCTTATATTTGGCAATTCAGCAAAACCTCTACTAGGCCTTATGTTTTGGGGATGTCTTATTTTCAGGGAAACAGGGTATACACATGAGTGTTGACCACTCCTGAAGTTTGTAGCGGGAACCTCTTCCAGTTCAGGGTACTGCCCTTTGGCCTGTCAGCCACACCCAGATTCTATACAGAGGTTATGGCAGTAGCATAGCAAATGTCATGGCACATCATAGTCAACAAAGCATACTTATCTTCCCCCACATCAATGACTGCTTCTTATTGCAAACTCCAAAATCAAGTGTCAGCATGAAATGCAGGCAGCACTTTGTATTCTCTCTTATCTTGGGCTGTGTGCCAACTTCAACAACTCACGATTCATAGGGGCTTCCGCTGTGTGCCAACTTCAACAACTCACAATTCATAGGGGCTTCCCTGACTTGCATACAGGCTTGGACACCCTCCTCCTGATTCCTTGATACTCCAAACAAGTCCAGTTATCCCTTCTTCTGCAATTCTCCCTTGAATTCAACAGACTTCCCTTGAGGGAATATATGATTTTGTGGGGCAGTGGCCTCATCTTGCACCTGAAGGTTCACAGGCTGAAGCTCACAGCATGGAGGATAGCCCTGTGTTGCCATTAGGCAGAATTTATTGCATCCTCCTTGGATCTGGAAAGCCAACTATGCATACCTCCTACAGCCAAAAATGGTCTGTTTTTGCTGCTGATAAAGACTTTTCCGTTTGCTCATTATTCCAAGGATTTCCAGGTGGGAAAGATGGTGAGTTGACACTCCTGCGGTGAGCTCCACAGGCAGAAGAAGCTGAAATGGCCAAACAGCTGGCCAGAGGACAGGCTTCAGCTAGAAAATTTCTCCTGACAAGAAAAAACAACAACATTAAGATTGTCTACGTGGGCTCCAGAAACTCTGTGATCTGCAGGGAGATTGCCAAATCATTAGTGAGTGGAATAGTGGGCGGGTGTGGGGAGGGATTACTAGCAAGTTTGGGCTGTTGTAAAGGATATTAAACACATTAAAATTCCCACTTCCTTCACCATTTAGTTACTTAACTATTTACATTTATATCTGAAGAAAGAGCTTCTACTTCTTTGGGGATACTGAATGCCTCAGTGAGTCTGCCTTCTTTCATTAATTGGAATTGAGGAAAGAAAGCCTATTTACAACAGATTGATTTAAAAGCAAGACATTTAATAATAAAGATAATTTAGGGGCTTTACAGACTGCCCAAAGAGGGCGGTCTGTGGGCACCCCTTTCAGCACCGGATTGGGTCCAGGGCAGCCTCACCGGCAGTCCCAGAGGCCCCAATCTGCTGCTTTTCCAGGCCGCAGAGAAGCAACAAAATGCCCCTTTGCAGCGGCCTGGAAAGGGGTGTCCTTTGGGCTTCATGCCCCAAGGATACCCCGACCAGTGGGGCCATGGGCAAAAGGGGCTGCCTGTCCCCTTTCTCCCTCGCTTTGTTCCCACTGCAGTCTGGTTGCCGTGGGAACAAAGCACTCACATGAAAGGAACTCTATTTTGGAACTCCTACGGCACAGTGACGTCAGGCTCATGCTACTCAGTGTGGATGTGGTGCGAACTGTGATGCCATCATTTTGCGCACATATGGATGGAGTGATTTTACAATGGTGCCATCCATACGCGCTAAGGCTGGGGAGCGTGCAGTTGCTGCGTGCTCCCCACCCCTACTTTCGGAGCGGGGACAGCTTTTGGGGATGTCTGTAAAGGGGCTTAGTAAAGATTTCAACAGATAAAGTGAACCGTGACTTCAAAAGGATTTATTTGATCATGGGAACTTGGAAGTGTGGTAAACAGTTAAAGTTATTGGTTCTCCATGAGAAGGTGTGTTGTTGTTGTTTTTAAAAAAGATAAGGCAAGATGGTTTTGTTGTAACTGTGATATCTGTGTTACTGTTGTATGGATTGCTTGAATATAACAACTATTAAAAGAATGGCAAATTTTACAGAAGAAAAGTAAGCACTTTTATAGGAGATAATGGAAAAGATTAGACTTTGGAAAAGGGAGGGGAAGGCTGCAAAAGATGAAGAGAAGGAGGAATTGAATGAAGAATTGAGGGGAGATGTATAGCAATTTGATGACATAGTGGAATTTGTGGATCACAAAACCTGACTTACTAATGAAGGGGAGGGGGGAATTGGACAATTTGGCATTGATAAAAAAAATTCTGATGTGTCAACATGACCTGGGTTAATTAAAAATGTGATTATACACGATCAAGTGGAGCCAAGGGAGGAAATGGGTCCTCACATTGAAAAGAAAGTTGACTGTTTGGATGTTAAGGTGAAAATGAATTTTATATTGTCCCATAATTTTGTGACAAAATAAGCTTTTTGTTCAACACTCTCTGGACCTTATTGCATGGGCCCAGGGGAAAGGAAATGGCATGGAATGAAAAGGGGTGGGGAGGGAACAGAACAGGAAAGGACACCTTTTTCTGCATGGGAGAACACTGCTAATGCAGCTGGAAGTTCCCAATCCATTTCCCATCTGTCCCACAGAGGCTGATTTTCAAGAAATGTTCAGAATTGTTCTTGAAAAGAGCTTCTTGAAATCTCGCTTGTTCAATTGTTTTTCTGGCCCTAAGAAAGGCCAAAAGATTTCTCCTGAAACGCTTCCCAGGTGTCATATTTGGAATATTTTTGAAAGTATTCCAAAAATTAAAAAGAAACAAACAAACAAAACCTTGATTTTGCCATTTCATATAAGGGATACCATTTTACTATGCCATTATATGTAATGGGGCTTGAACATCCATGGATTTTGGTATCCATGGGGCATCCTAGAACCAAAACAAACCCCAGCAGATATCAATGGTCCAGTGTATTCAGATGTTTTCACTCTATCAAGTTTTCAGTGAAATATGTGTTGCCCAATCCACTACCTGAATGTTCTCCAGGTTTTGCTCATGCTGTTGCCTGCAGGAGCTACAATCTGAGATTGTTTTTTCTCTTTTCCTTAAGTTCATACTTTTTAGTCTCTGAGACATCCCTGAGATTATAGTAGGTTTTAGGATTGTTCCCTCAAGTAACTTGTCATATGGACCAGACATAACGTAGGGAGCATTAGACAGACAAATCAGCGAATACAGTGAAGATAGCTTATAGCTCTGTAACTGAATTGATATTTTGTTTCTCATAGCACAGGTGCAGCAATGATCAATAGCTCTCAACATCAGTCTTCATCAACATCTGTCAATGACATGTCTTCAGTGTCCACTGATCCACGTTGACCTCTGATACAAAGAGCAGCCTAGAAACATCATTAGGCCCTCTCAGATGCTGTAGATGATAGATCAGATAGGGCTAATTACTTACAGAATGATATTATCTTCAAAAAATTATTGTGAGATACATTTAAGATTTTAAATTGTAATGATAGCCCACAATGTTTCCCTATAATTAACTGTACAATATTAAACTTATTTTTACAACAGATTTAGAAAACAACATATGTTTTTCTACTGTGATGCTGAATTTATTTTTAAAATTGTAAGATGTTTTATTAAATAATGTTCAGTTTATTACATCATAGCTTTATTTAAGTTTTTATTGCCTTTCAAAACAATTTTATTAGATTATCTGTGTATATTTGCAGAGCGTTTCTCACTCTGGGAGTGTGATGTTGTTGGTATTAGCCTATCTCTTCAGCCATAGTTAAAATTCATGAACAGTACAAATTCATGTTCCCCTCATTGCAATGGGAAATTGGATTATTTCTCCATTCATTTTACTTCCCTCTTTTATACAGTGTGTTTTGCTTTTGAGCACTTTTCCCACCCACAAATTCTGAGTACTGTATTATGTAAGTGCTGTAAGATAGCTCATCCTATTGGATCAACGGCTTTAATCTTTTGGCTCATCACAGATTTGGACAGCAAAAGCGTGAAAGGCTGGCAGTGGGACATTCTGAAGACATATGCTTTCAGCACTGAAATCCCAATTTTATAATATCACTTTAAAATAATTAAATAATGATTTGTCTAAAAATGTTAAATATAATATAAAATGGTGCTGCTTCTTACTGAAGTGTGTTAACTGCTTACAACATACATTATTGAATGGGGTTATTGTGCAGCTGACCTAAGTTTTGTCTAAGTAAAACAATCAATGAGAAATTGTCCTCAGAAAATGCTATGTGTTTTGTGAATTAAAGCCTTGTGTAGATAGATAAATGTATTTGTGTATTGGATTTAAATGTGAACAAAAGTGTACATTTAACAGACGTTAAACAGAATAGCACAAACATCTTATTGGATAAAACCATGAAAACTGGGAGAACTGATATTTAAATTTTCAAGGAATATGCCTGAAGTTATTTGGTATTTTATCCATCTGGGTTTGTTTGTTTTTAAAGAGACACCACCCTTCTGTGTATGCATGTACATGTGTATGTTGCAATAGCTATGAGAATAGCTGCTTGTGTCTTAATCACCTCCCGTCCATCCAGCCATTTCTGTTTTACCCTGGTTCCTGTTTGTATCTGAACAATCCAGCAGGGCTAAGATAGCATATGATGGTTCCCTAAATAGAAACATCAGCCACCTGTTTTTCTGCCTTCTCCACCAGAACCTCTCATGACAGTAATCCTTTGGACTAGCCATACTAAGTCAAGCAAGTGAAGATGGTAGGTCTCCTAATATGAAAATGGATAAGGATGCTTCCGTCTCTCGTGAAGAGCCTCCATGAAGTCAGAATCTTTAAAAAATCAGGATTTTCAGCTTACATGTAGAAGACACTCTCTGACTGAGTGACATATCTGGAAAAACAAGATGCTAGCTACTTCCTTCTCTTCTTTGTGTATCAATAGGATTCCAGAATGTATTAATGAGATTATTGTGTTTTGCTATTCTACTTCTACCATTGTGGTGGTGATTCCATGGTGACTGTAAGTTTGCTCTGCTTATGAGATAGTTAGAATATATACATAGTTAGAATATATACATATGGAAAAAGAAATTGTGAGATCAGGAGTCAGTCCTGAGCTCAAAAAAATAATATTCCTTCAGAAGTCAAGAAACTTTATTGATGAATCCAGGCAGAACATTACCCTTAACACATTTTTGCAAGATCTGGCGAAAAGAACACAGTGACAAACACCTCAATATCATTCCACCAAACCCCACCCAAAGGCTGCCCCCCCCACACTTCCAAAGCTTAAACAGCCCAAAATGGAGGCTGCCATGGAAACCCTAGTTGTTTACAGTTTCCTCCCCTCCCTCTTCTCTCACCGGTCAACTAATCTTGAAGAGTCTGCAGTTCCCAGGCATGGTGGCATTCCAAAATATACTGATAAGGCAGCAATAGCGATCATCCCCTTCCCCCATACACACTCTAATCTATACACTAGATACCCATCTTTTCAAAAGAGAAAATTCCCACAATGCTATGCTAGCTATGTCAAGCTAACTATACTCCATTACTTATATTCTACCCTCGCCACCAATATTTTTATATTTTAAACCTCTCCACACAGGTCTGACCGGCTGCTCCCTCCCCCTGAAAAGAACCTTTATTTCATTTTGGTTTTTGTGGATATGCCAAATGAAATTCCTTAATTAATTTGTCAGCATTTACATGTTTAGCTTGTTTCCACTCAACCATATCAATAGGGAAATGTTTCCACTGTAACAAATATTCTAACTGTCCTTTGTTAAGTTTGGAGTCCAATATTTTAATAATTTCAAAGTGCTGCTCTCCATCAAACATCAGAGAAAGTGGTGGAGGTTGTTCTTGTTTCCACTTACTCAGAGGACCAGCTGACTTTGGCAGGCTGAAATGGAAAACAGGATGAATGTGTTTATACAACCTGGGCAATATGAGTTCAGCTGTCACATCATTTATGAGTCTTTTGATTGTGACTGGTCCAACAAACTTGGGACCTAATTTCTTTGAAGGGACCTAACACTTAAGGTTTTTGGTGGATAGAAACACCATATTACCAACTTTAATAGTTCAGCTAGCCTTTTGATGAGCATCTGCACATCTTTTATAGTCCAACTTGGCTTGTTTGACAGCACCCTCTATTTTAGGCCAAACCTCTTGGAGTTTGGTCATCCACTGACTGACCGATACTGGTTCTTGATCATCGGGAGGTAGTTGGGGTAACATGCAAGGCTCATAGCCAAACACTGCTTCAAAAGGTGATGTTTATTATAGAGATCTTAGAAAGAATGAGCTTGGGCAAGAGATTTATAAATAATATCAAACAAATTTATAGTCAACAATACGCACAAATAAAAATTAATGGTAGGAAATCGGAAGAAATTGTAATTAAAAAAGGAACGAGACAAGGGGGCCCCCTGTCACCATTGTTGTTCATCAGTGTTATAGAAATATTAATCAACTCTGTTAAAAACAATGATAAAATAAAAGACAGTAAGATAAAAGGTAAGGAAAGGAAAATATTAGCTTTTGCAGATGATATGGTTGCAATAATAGAGGATCCTATAAAAGGAATTGAACATCTAATGTGTGAATTGAAAGAATTTGGTATCTATGCGGGATTTAAAATGAACAAAGATAAAACGAACATTTTAGTTAAAAAACATGAAGAAAAAAGAAGGGACTAGAATAACAAACAAAACAGGATGCAAAATAGTGAACAAAACTAAATATTTAGGCATTTGGCTTACAAATAGTAATGAGAATCTTTATGAAAATAATTACAAGAGAAATGGAAGGAAATACAAAAGGATTTAATAAAATGGAACAACTTAAATCTATCAATTCTATCAATTTGCCATGTAATTTGGGGTGGGAGTTGGGATGGGATTGTTTTTAATTTTGTACTGTTTTAACTCTGTTGTAATCCGCCCTGATTGTTTGTTCAGAGGGGCGGGCTATAAATAATTAATAATTATTATTATTATTGGTAGAATATCCCTTATAAAAATGTCCATCCTACCTAAGATCATGTTCCTATTATACAACTTGCCAATTATCACTAAAGAAGAATCTTTAACACAATGGTCAAGAGATATTAAAAAAATTATATGGAAAGGCGGGAAACCAAGAATAAAATAGGACACACTTAAAGACAGCAAGACAAGAGGAGGATATGCACTTCCAGACTTTAAATTATATGTGAGAGTGTGCAAGCTATGTTGGATCCAAGACTGGATCAAATTAGAAGATTCAGATCTGTTGAACTTAGAAGGAATGGGTTTGACACTAGGTTGGCATGCATACCTATTATATAAAGAACATACAAACTACAAAGAATTTCAAGATCATACCCTAAGGAAAATAACGTGGGGGAAAATAGAGAAAAATTTTACAATACACTACCAATTTGGACTTTAATACACTTTGGACTGCAATACAAGAGGCTTTTATTGGAAAAAGAGGAAAAGAACAGAAATGGCAGACATATAAGGACTTAGGTAATAGGTAAAAATTGGAAAACTGAATTGAAACAGAAACTGGTTTGAATATATATGGATGAAACAAAGATTCAAAGAAGACGGCAAATATAATGGGACAGAAACTGTAATAAATGAATTAGATGATCTTTGGTGGAAACCAAATAAAAAGAAAATATCTAAAGTTTACAAAATACCATTAAATAGAGAACTGGAAAAAGAAATAATAAAAGAAAGCATGATATGATGGGCACAAGATATAGGACACCCGATACCCTACCAAGAATGGCAAAAAGCTTGGAGCCCTGGTGGCGCAGTGGTTAAATTCCTGTACTGCAGCCACTTACTCAAAACCATAAGGTGGCGAGTTCAAGACCAGCAAAAGGGCCCAAACTCGACTCAGGTTTGCATCCTTCCGAGGTCGGTAAAATGAGTACCCAGATTGTTGGGGGCAAGTAGCTTACAGTTGTAAACCGCTTAGACACTGCTTACATGGTATGAAGCAGTATATAAATGAAGCTGTTTGTTGTTTGTTTGTTTGGAATAAAACAAATTTACAGCATCACAAGCCCTAAAAGAAAACCATATGAAAATAGCTAATAGATGGTACTTTACACCATTAAAACTTAAGAAAATATATAAAATACCGGATATCAAATGTTGGTGATGCAAAAAAGGTCAAGGTTCGTTATACCATATGTGGTGGACATGTGACAAAATACAGAAATTTTGGGGACAAATACATTCAATAATTCAAAAAATATTTAATATACAATTTCAAATGTTACCAGAATTTTATCTATTAAACATAACATCTGCCACTAATAAAGAGATAGAAACCAAATACTGGAAAGTACTACAATATATGGTAACTGCAGCGAGATTAGTGATAGTGAAAAAATGGAGGAATAGTGAAACTCCTCTAGTAGAATTGACATTTAAACTTCAAGAACTAAAAGAAATGGACAGACTTACTAACTTGATTAATAACAGATCTATGGACAAATGGAATGAAATATAGTTTCCTATAGTCCAATTTGGGGAGAATACATTTGATATTAGGAAAGAAATAATAGCTTAAGCTGTTAATACAAAGATAACAACAAGTTAAATAATGGTTTATATTTATCTCTTTTGGTCTTTTTTTTTAGGTTCTTAAAAAACTCTGAATGAATTATATGTCTCATTTATGTCAATGCATTCAAGAGTCAATTTAAAAAAAGGTGATGTTCCAATGCTAGAGTGCACGGCTATGTTGAAAGCTACTTCTGCATGTGGTAGCAGATCATACCAATTGTCTTGTAAATGGTTTACATACCAATGGTTTACACCTTAAAAATATCTCAAGGCTTTGGTTATTTCTCTCCATCTGACCATTGCTTTGTGGATGAAAAGCAGAGCTCAGAGCCAATTGCACTCCCAATTTAGCCTGTAGTGCCCTCCAAAACTGGGAAGTGAATTGACTGCCCCAATCCGATACTATCTTGTCAGGTAGTGTGTGTAATCTGTACACATGTTCTATGAACAAGTCTGCCAATTTCTGGGTGTTTGGCAGGCCCTTGCACCCTACATAAAGCACCTGTTTGGAGAACAAGTCTGTTACTATTTTAGCTAATTACTGTTTTAATTCAATTGTGATTTAATCTCTCTTTAAGGGGGGGTGGTAAGGGAAAGGACGGGATATTTTACTTGATATTGTTTTAATCCTTGTTGTAATCCGCCCCGATTGCTTGTTCAGAGGGGCGGACTAGACATAAATATTATTATTATTATCATCATCCAAATGGTGTTTAACCCCCCCCCCTTGCTTTTTGGCAAGTCATTGATAAAGTCCATCACAATGTGTTTCCAGGGCCTGCTGAGGGTTTCTAGTGGATGCAATAACCCACTCAGTTTTCCCTTGAGAGGTTTTTCCTCTAGCACATGTATCACAACTCTGGACATAATCCTCAACATCCTTTCTCAGTCCACTTCATCAGAAGCATTTGCGCACCGTGTACAGGGTTTTCACAAATCCCAAATGACCAGCTGCCTTGGTGTCATGGCACAAGGAGAGTACTTTAACCCTTGTCTTGAGTACATACAATTTCTCCACCCTGCCCCAAATTCCACTGTTGAGTAATTCTAACTCTATCTTAGAATCATAAAATCATAGAGTTGGAAGGGACCACAAGGGCCATCCAGTCAAACCCCCTGCCATGCAGGAACTCTCCATCAAAGCATCCCTGACAGATGGCCATCCAGCCTCTGTTTAAAGACCTCCAAGGAAGAAGATTCCATCACACTTTGAGGGAGTGTGTTCTATTGTCGAACAGCCCTTATTGTCAGGAAGTTTCTCCTAATGTTGTGGTGGAATCTTTTTTCCTGCAGTTTGCATCCATTGTTCCATTTTCTAGTCTCTAGAGCAGCAGAAAACAAACTTGCTCCTTCCTCAATAATACATCCCTTCAAATATTTAAACAAGGCCAAGCTCTTCTCCAAGCTAAACACCCACAGCTTCCTAAGTTGTTCCTCATAGGGCATGGTTTCCAGACCCTCAACTATTTTAGTCGCCCTCCTTTGGACACACTCCAGTTTCTCTATATCCTTTTTAAATTGTGGTGCCCAGAACTGGACACAATATTCCAGGTGGGGCCTGACCAAAGCAGTATAGAGTGGCACTATTACTTCTCTTGATCTAGACACTATACTTCTATTGATGCAACCTAAAATTGCATCGGCCTTTTTAGCTGCTGCATCGAAATGTTGACTCATGTTCAACTTGTGGTCTACTTGGACTCCTAGATCCCTTTCATGTGGTCTCATTCAGCCGCATGTCTCCCATCCTATATCTGTGCAGTTCATTTTTCCGCCCTAAGTGCAGAACCTTACACTTTTCCTTGGCCCAGCCTTCTAGTCTATTCAGGTCATTTTGAATTTGGATCCTGTCCTCTGGGGTATTAGCTACTCCTCCTAATTTGGTGTCATCTGCAAATTTGTTAACTAGGCTCTCAATACTGTCATCCAAGTTATTACTAAATATATTGAATAGCACTGGGCCCAGGACAGAACCCTGTGGAACCCCACTGGTCACTTCTCTCCAGGATGAAAAGGAACCATTGTTGAGCACCCTTTGGGTTCGGTCAGTCAACCGGTTACAAATCCATGTAACGGTTAACTTGTCTAGTCCACATTTTGCAAGCTTGTTTGCAAGAATGTCATGAGGAACCTTGTCAAAGGCCTTACTGAAATCAAGATACTGTATACTATTTCTTCTTCGTGGTCTCTGCGAATCATACAAATGGGTTTTACTGCGCATGCGCAGTGGAGCTCAGAAACTTCTGGAATCACTAGGCAGATTTTCAATTGCAACTTTTTGGCAGTAGCTCCGCCCATCCCTATATAATTCCCCTGCCTTCCCGCTCTTTCCTCAGTCCCTTTTTTTCCGCCGCTGTGGTAGCTTGGAACTTCGGTTGTGGAATCGTTCTGGAAAAATAACGCTTGACTACGGACTGTTTTTGACTTCTCTCCCACTTGTGATTTGGCTTTGTTATTGGATTTTCTATCGGCTCGACTCGGACCACTACTGACAACTCTCTCGGTTCACAATTTGGCTTTGGTAACTTGGTTTTACCGCTGGGCAGCACTATGGCGCCCCCCTTTAAGCATTGCGACACGTGTGGCGGGAAAATCCCGAAGAAGGACAACCACACCACTTGTCTTTTGTGCTTGGGCGAGGTCCACAATCCAAGGGCTTGTCCGCAATGCCAACTGCTCACTCCGCAGGCGAGGAAGAACCGAGAAGCTAGGCTGAAAGTAGCCCTCCTAACGCAGTCCCTCCAGCCTCAGGACACCATGCGGTCCCCACCCACTTCTGTGGCCTCCGCGTCCGCCTCCACCTCTAAGTTGCAGGTAGCGGCTTCTACCTTGGCACATCCTGCTGGCAGTGAGCATCTCCCAAAGGAAAAGGAGAAACTGCCCAAGAAAGCATTGAAGGATTCCGACCGGGCCAAGGAGGGCTCCCATAAAAAATCCACGGATGCTAAAAAAGGCTCGGATTCATCCAAGGATAAGACTGAATCCAAGAAGCACTCGACTTCAAAGTCGGGGGGAAAGCACAAAGACCCTTCCAGCCATCACCACTTGGCTAAGAAACCGCGCCGAGACACACCGATGCTGGATGAACCCACTACCGAGACCAGACTATCTTCGGTCCTGAAGAGGCCTTCCTTGGTCCCGGCAGTGGCAACTGCTCAAGTCACTTCTATCCAGGACTTAGAAGTTCAGGTTGTGTCTGATCACTCCGAAGAGTTGGAGCCGCCTTTGCTTTCTCCTCCAAAACAGTCCAGACCGACGCGTTCTCCAACACTGATGCCGGAAAGGTCTCCCGACCAGGAAGGCTCTTCCCGCAGGCCTGATTACGTCTACAACAGTGAGACGGATACATATTATATTCCTGTGGACCGGGAGCAGATCCGCCATCGGTTCTATGCAAGGCCATTGGGTGACAAGCACACGTCAGCCCAGGAGACCTCGAGAATGCCACTGAAGACGTCGGTGTCGGCAGCTACATAAACGTCCAAATGTAAGGAGAGATCGGTTTCGAGGGAGCGTTCGGGCTCGAAGAGCCGCTCCCCATCCTCACTGTTGTCGCCGTGAATTAGAGACTCGGATTTGGAAGAGGAAACGACCCAGGTTCAGATGAGGGACTTCTCCAACACATCCGAGATAGACGTCCCTCAGTCTCCACAGGATTTGTACACACCAGGCGCCTCTTCACCCATGGACGACGTGCACTCCTTTACGGAGCACATCATTAGAATGGGACATGCCTTAGAACTGGAGGTGACCCACCTGGACGAGGATGCAGCTGACCCGGTGGAGAGAAGGATACATGGCAAAGTTCCCACCCCTTCTATCCCTTCTATCTATCCCCTTCCTACCCTCCATAGAAAATATTGCCAAACGCTCCTGGGACAACCCGACTTCCATGACATCGGCATCCAGGAAAATAGAATCCTTGTATAGGATCACGCCATCTGCGACCTCTTAGCTCTTCTCCCATCCGAAGCAAAACTCAGCCATTGTAGAGGGGTCGCAACGCTCCTTCACACTGAAGATTTCCACATCCTCATCGGATCAGGAAGCGAACAAGATAGATGCACTGGCGAAGGTGTACTCCTATTCAGTCCTTGGCTTGAAAGTCGCCAGCTACAATGCGTGCATGGGGGCGTATATTCAATATTTAATGGAAGAACTTTCCATCATCATTCCTGATGTCCCAGAGGAATCTAGCAAGCTGGCAACTGAATTGAAGGAGGAGGCCCACTCTAATGGCAGTTGGCTGATTACCTCTGCAAGACATTCGGCTGACTGTTCAGCAAAGGCAGTGGTTGCTTCAATTGCTCTAAGGAGACACGCATGGCTCCGAAGTTCAGACCTCAACTTAAATGTCAAGCCTACAATTGAAGAGATGCCGTTTGACGACTCCGGCCTTTTCAATAAAGAAACCAACAATAAACTTAACTTTAAGTACAGGATGAAAGCAGCCGCTAGAAAACACGGCATGTCTTCAATTGCCCAGCCCAGCTTCCGCTGTCGGTTCGGATCCATGCACACTGGATACCTTCTGTACCGGAGACCTTTTCAAGACAGGTCATACATCAGCAAGACCCTGTTAGACAACGCTATCCGTCCCAATCCTCTTCCTCCTCGGGGCGCCGCCTACCTTCGGCCTCAACCAGATACCGTAAGAGTTTCCGTAAGCAGGAAGTTGACCAACCTAGGAAGAGGTCCTGAAGGATTGACGTGTGCTTCGTCCACTTATCCCTCACCTTCTTGGATAGACTCAGGCCCTTTTACCTGGGCTTCTGTTTCTTCGGATACATGGGTCTTAGACATTGTCTGGAAGGGCTATGCCCTTGAATTCGAATTTTCTCCCTGTACCGGGTATATAGCCCATATCCCACCCTCACCCACCCTCCTCGACGAAGTATGCACCTTACAGGAAAAAGGAGCCATCTCCCGGGTGGACCCTACGGAGGCCCCTCACTGTTTCTTCTCCCGTTATTTTATAGTGCCTAAACCTGATGGATCCCTCAGACCCATCTTAGACCTTAGACTCCTAAACAAACATTTGTCCTACCGTCGTTTCCGAATGGTAACTCTGTCTTCCATTTTGCCTTTACTATACCAAGACCTGTGGTTTGCAACCGTGGACTTGAAGGACACTTATTTTCACATTTCGATATGGGAGACTCACAGGAGATTCTTGGCATTCATGATTGGGCCGGACCTCCATCACTACAATGTACTTCCCTTCGGTCTGTGTTCGGCCCCAAGGGTCTTCACAAAGTGCATGGCTCCGGCCGTAGCATCAGAAAGGGACAAGGGTGTTTCCCTATCTCGACGACTGGCTCTTCGCTTCGGAGTCAAGAAATCAGTTGCTTTCAGAGATCGAATTCGCCCTCAGACTCCTGCACTCATTGAGGCTGGTAGTGAACGAGGAGAAGTCCAACCTGAACCCCTCGAAGTGGATAAGATTCATAGGGGCCATTCTCGACTCCGAGACCTGCATGGCATACCTACCAGATGACTGGTTTCAAGCACTTCAGTCAGCAATCCACAACTGCATGTGCAAAAGATGGCTCCAAGCTCAAGAAGTACAAATAGCCTTGGGACACTTGGCTTCAACAACAGCCGTCACTCCTTTGGCAAGATTGAAGTTTCAACCTCTCCAGGCCTGGTTCCTGTCCGTGTTCAACCCGTTGACAGACTCGCCCCTGAAATGGTTGTCGATACCGAGGAGCGTCGCCGCCTCCCTCCGTTGGTGGGCAGACTACCGAAACGTCTGCGCCGGTATGCCTTTCCTACAACCGCAACCCCAAATCTCCCTCACCACGGATGCCTCTCTTCAGGGTTGGGGGGCCCACACGTCCAGACTGACTGTCAGGGACAAGTGGGGCCCGGACCAGAAAGACTTCCACATCAACGTGCTCGAGATACTGGCCGTCCAGAAAGCTCTGAAGGCCTTCGAGACCGTCTTCCATGGCAAGGTAGTTCTACTGCTCACAGACAACCAGAATTTTATCTCTTGAATATGATGGACAGAGATATAGAAAAAAAAATGGTGTAATATATTTCTACATGACCACCATAGCAAGGGTAGCCATAGCGCAAAACTGGAAATCATACCATATTCCCGAGAGAGACAAATTGTTACAAAATCTAATTGATGCAATGGAAATGGATAAACTAACCAAAATATTAAACAAAGAACAATTACAGTAGATAATGCAGGAAATTGATGGAACCTAGTAATTAGATATATAAATAAGATGTGGAAAATAAGGTAATCTGAATCAATAAGGGAAGAAACAGAAACTTGGGGAAAATATATAATGTGTATGAAAAAAAGACACAACACAGGGTGAGGGATAAATACAATAAAGATGTAAACAGAATCATTCCTTTTTGGTATTAAAGAAGCATACAGCAAAGAGTTGATATTTATTCAAAAAACAAACAAATATCTTTAGTAAGGGAACGAAAGACTTAGATGAGTGGACAATAAGATAATAACACCAATTATGAATATGCTCCACTCTCTAATATCAGCTAAAGAAACTACCACAAAAATTATTAACTATTGAAAAGACAATTATTACGATTTCTAGTTTCCTAATGTAGTTGTGGAGAGTTTATACAAACTTTGGACAAATAAGATCTAAGATGGTGTATATAGGAAAAGAGGATGAATCACAGATGTAAAAACTATAAGAAACAGGACAGAGTCTTAAGAGAAATATGAACAAAGATATATAAACTAAGCAGATGTCATCTACAGCAATTTGATAACAGTGGGAAGCAATTAATAATGGGAACGATAAATTGGCAGAAGATGGAAGGGAAGTAGGGTTTTTATGATGAAGGGAGAATGACGAAGAATAACGAATGATAGAAGGTTAGAGTAAGTGACCAAAGGTTAGAGCAAGTGATCAGAAGGTGAGTGATGTGAAGAGAAAGAGAACCATGAAGGTTTGGATAGGCTAGGCTAGCAAGAAGAAGAAAGGGAGAGGAAGAGGAAAATAGATTGATAAAAGATGTAAGAGAGGAAGAGTTACGAGACAGTGGGAAGTTCAGAGAAAGTAAAGGATGGAATATAGATGGCCATCACTGCCAATTGATCTAGATAGAGATGATCGTGGGAGGGTTTGTGTATGGATTTATTAGTTCTGTATAGTATATAGTATGTATGGAAATTGTGAATATTCATATGTTTTTGAATGTTTCTATGAATAATTAATTTTTTAAAAAAAATTGGAAGGTAACTATCTGAGGTTTTACAACAAAGAAAGAGTGAATAGGGACTTCAAAACCCATTTTATAAGAAACTCTCTACTATGAGTTTGGGAAAAGCACAGAAAAAGAATTTGCTCCAAGTTACCATTGTGGGCTTTTCTGCATAAAGTTTTATTCAGAAATGATCCTTAGTGGAATGAAAAATGGATTAAATAGATTTGTTGATTTATCAAAACAATACATTCAGAATAAAGACTTCAGAAGAGCTTGGAAAGGAGGATTTTGTGCGCAGTTGGTTCATGTAGAGGTAATTGAGAAAAAGATACATAATAGACAACAAACAGGAAGGAACAGAAAAAATCAGAAATAGAAAACATAGTCAAATCATAAAGCAATATTGTCCTAACTATATAAATATCTCGTGGAAACATCTATGGAAGAAAAGACTGTAAAAGAAAACAAGGCCAATGCAATTTTAGGCTGCATCAATAGAAGTATAGTGTCTAGATCAAGGGAAGTAATAGTGCCACTCTATTCTGCTTTGGTCAGGCCCCACTTGGAATACTGTGTCAAGTTCTGGGCACCACAATTCAAAAAGGATGTCCAAAGGAGGGCGACTAAAATGGTGAAGGGCCTGGAAACCATGCCCTATGAGGAACGACTTAGGGAGCTGGGAATGTTTAGCCTGGAGAAGAGAAGGTTAAGAGGTGATATGATAGACCTGTTTAAATACTTGAAGGGATGTCACATTGAGGAGGGAGCAAGCTTGTTTTCTGCTGCTCCAGAAAACAGGACTCGGAACAATGGATGCAAGCTCCAGGAAAAGAGATTCCAGCTCAACATTGGAGGAACTTCCTGACAGTAAGGGCTATTCGACAGTGGAACACACTCCCTTGGAGTGTGGTGGAGTCTCCTTCCTTAGAGGTCTTTAAGCAGAGGCTGGATGGCCATCTGTCAGGGATGCTTTGATTTGGAGGTCCTGCATGGCAGGGGGTTGGACTAGATGGCCCTTGTGGTCTCTTCCAACTCTGTGATTCTATGATTCTATGATAAAATGGTCATAGAACTTTGGTTATTCATCTGAATTAGACTAACAGAAAACAATTTGGGGAAAAAAGATTAAGATAATGTCTGAAAGACCTTAAAGAAAATTAATACAAAATATTTTAGATGGTGTTTGACATCTGAAAAACTATGTAAAACCTAAAGAAACTGTAATAAAATGTTGAAAATGTTCCAAAAGTAAAGGGAACATTGTATCACATGCGGTGGTTAAAAAAAAATTGGACACAAATCCACATAATAAATAAAATGTTAAGGAAAATATCAAATTGAAACCAGACTTTATTTTAAAACTAAATATGATATATAAACAAGCAGAGAGAAAAATGTGGATGAATTTTTATTTCATATGTTAATAGCTGCTAGAATGGTCTATGCTAAAATGTGGAAGAAAGAGAAAATCCCATTAATAAACGAATCGTTATTGTAAGTACTGGACATAATTGAAATGGACAAACTAACCAAAAGTCTACAAAATGAAAGTTCTAAAAATATCTGGAAGACTGCAGAAAAGTGCTAGAATATTTGACCCAGAAATGGGTCATACAGATGGATAATTTACATTAGATTGTAGGAAAACAAAATATTTATCACTACAGAGAAAGTCTACTTTTATAAGTTTGTGAAAAAATGTTATACCAAAAGCTGTAGAAGAAGAACTAATGAATGTGGTATGGAAGATTGTTTTATTTGTTATAATGTTGTTATTATTTATTGGTGTAAATGTGTGGCATAGAAATATGAACATTATTTATTTATTTTAGTGTTTTTCTTTTTTTTGAAACTTTTTTTTTTTTTTTAAAAAAAAGAGGTGACATAATGTTGCTGTTCAAATATTTGAAGGGATGTCATATTGAGAATGGAGCAAGCTTGTTTTCTGCTACTCAACTGACTTGGACATGAAACAGTGGATTCAAGCTGCAGGAAAAGAGATTCCACATAAGCAATAGGTAGAATTTTCAGACAGTAAGAACTGTTCAACAGTGGAACACACTGCCTTGAAGAATGGTGGAGTCTTCGTTGGAGGCTTTTAAACAGAGGCTGGATGGCCATCTGTCGGGAATGTTTTGATGGTGTCTTCCTGCATGGCAGCATGTTTGACTGAATGCCTTTTGTGGTCTCTTCCAACTCTAGGATTTTTTGATTCTAAGATCTTTCAAGGAAAGCTTTCATTCTAAAAAGCGATCTTACCTAAAGACAAGGTACCTTGTATATGAAGGCACCCGCCTGCAAAAGTTATTTAGCAGTAGTTACAAATTTACAAAATACTCAAAATCACATTTAGCCAAGGTTAGAAAGAAAACAAACTATAGTGAAACTTGGGCCTGGAACACATAGGCCTAAAAAAGTGGCTTTTGGCCACTTTTGTGGCATAGTGTTTATATTATGTACTCCCCCAAAGTGGCTGGAGGCCATGATGGGGCCATGCTTCGGTCCAAAGGACCAGATCAAAAAGGAGTTGGTTTAAACTGACTCCTCCTGAGAGTGGGCTATGTGGTTGCCTCTGGATATGCTCTAGATTGTCAATATTCCTATTGAACTATACTTTCCAGAACTGGACACAATATTCCAGGTATTCTAATCAAAGCAGATTAAATTGGTATTATTCAAGGTGAGGCCTGAATGATACTATTGCTTCACCTGATTTAGACACTATATTTCCATTGATACAGCCTAGAATAGCAATGACTTTTTAAACTGCCGCATTACACTTTAAAAGGGATCTAGAAGTCCTTGCAGACCACAAGTGGAACATGAGTCAACATGAATGCCTCATGTTGTGATATGAGGCATTCATGTTGATTCATGTTCCACTTGTGGTCTACAAGGACTTCTAGATCCCTTTTATGTGTACTGTTGTCAAGCCAGGTGCCCCGCATCCTACATCTGTGCATTTCATTTTTTCTTCTGAAGTGTAGCACCTTACATTTTTCCCTGTTCAAATTCATTTTGTTACTTTTGACCCAGCTTTCTCATCTATTAAGTTCATTTTGCATTTTGGTCCTGTCTTCTGGTGTCATCTTCAGATTTGATAAGTTTTAAAAGACTTTACAATAAACAAACAAATAAATAAAAACAAATACAAATAAATAAATATTTAGTTTTAAAAGAGTTTACAATAAAAATGTTAACAATTAAAAACATAAATTAAAAACAATATAAAATTATGTACATTAAAAACTACAATACACATTCCATATAACAAACACCCTGTCAGAATGGTCTTGGATAAATCAATCTGTCAGGCTTAATGGTATAAGCAGTATTTTATTGATTAGTCCAAAGACAGTGGTTCTTCTCCATTCAGCTTCTAAGCTGATATTGCCTTTTCCCAATTAGACCGCCCCATAAATCTAAAGCTCTACTCCACCCCCCAGCCAAAAGCGCACAAACTAGTTCTCACCAGTCTAAAATCCCTCACTACCCCCCTGCTCTTTATTCTACCAAGCACTATTACCTGCCACATTCCAAACCGCTAAAGCTCCTCTTCAAGGTATCAGCAAACTGAGAAGCTGCATCTGGCCTCCTTCATATCTTTCCTGCTCAGCTCTGCTATTTTCTAGCTTTAGCAAAAGGCCTAACCCCTACCTATACTATTACTGGTAGAATCCTAGCATTTTAACAGTCTGCCCCCCTAAAATAAATTGAACATTTACATATTTATCAGACACATTTAAGAACAGGGTTTATCAGGATACAATTGATGAAATTTGACTATCAATTGAGGGGCTTTAACATGATTGTTGGAAACCCATTCGTCGTGATCTTGAGAAAAATGTTTCCACCTAATCAAATATTGAAGCAGGCCCTTATAAATTCTACAGTCCAGGATTGTAGAAACTTCAAAATGTTGTTCTACTCCAATCATCATGACTAAAGGGGAGTGGTGGTGGTGGTGGCGGCGGTGTGTCATCAGTTTTCCATGGTGTTGTGCTGGTTTCAACAAGCTAAAAAGGAAGACAGGGTGCAAATGTCTATACGATTTTGGTAAATCAAGTTCAGCAGTCATAGCACTGACCAATTTTTTTTTACCCGAAAAGGCCCCACATATTTAGGCCCTAATTTTCTCGAGGGATGTTGAATTTTTAAAGTTTTGGTGGACAGATATACTTTGCCACCTGGTTGAATGTTCCATCCCACACATCTTTTTTTTTTATCAGCAAATCTTTTATAGTCTCTTTAGACCTCTTCTAGAGCAGCCTCAATCTTAGGCCAACCTTCCCTGGTTTTGGCAATCCATTGGATTATTAAGGGTCAGATGGGTCAGAAGGCAAAGTTTTTGGTTCATAACCATACAGGATTTTGAAGAGGGAATGCCCAGTGCTTTGGCTGATAGCACTGTTAAAGGCTATCTTGGC
The DNA here is from genome assembly GCA_034509955.1 of Urosaurus nigricauda. Classification (NCBI taxonomy): domain Eukaryota; kingdom Metazoa; phylum Chordata; class Lepidosauria; order Squamata; family Phrynosomatidae; genus Urosaurus; species Urosaurus nigricauda. The sequence goes on from JAOEGL010000003.1 coordinate 152,382,946, forward strand.
ATGGGGTAACAAGTCGACCCAATGGTCTTGAAGATAATTTGTGTAGCATCTTAAATATCTGCCCAGGGAAGAGTTCGTCTTCTCTGATTGGCTGTCTGACTGTGGATGAAAAGCTGTGTTCAAAGCCACTTCTACCCCCAGTTTTCCTTGTACAAATTTCCAGAATTTGGGCTTAAAGGTACTTCCCCTGTCACTCACAATCTTGTCTGGGAAACCATGCAATTACAGGTCTGCCAATTTAGGGGCGTTCCGTACACTTGAAAGTGGGCCTGTTTGGAGAATAGGTCTGCCACCACCCAAATAGTGTCTTTTCCTTTGCTTTCAGTGATGAAGTCCATAGCTATGTGTTTCCACGGACCAGGTGGGGTGGGCAATGGTTGTAGTAGCCCCTTTGGGCTTTCGTGTTTGGCTTAACTACGAGTCAAAATGGCCAAACTCAATTGTTCTGGGGTGAACAAAGTCTGTAATGGCGAGTGTTCTTTTCCTGCATGCTGGGGGAGTCTGGACAAAGCACCAGCCAGCACATTTTGCTTTCCAGGGAAGAATTTGAGTTTAAATTTGTAGTTATAAAAATCCTTGACCCAATGGTGTTGTTTGGGGTTAAGCTTTCTGGGGATCTGAACAGCCTCCAGATTGCGATCTTCCGTCCATACCTCAAAAGGATGCGATCGTCTGTCCATGCCTCAAATACTGTCTCCAGGACTCTAAAGCCCATTTAATGGCAAAGGCCTCCTTTTCCCAGACTGGCCAGAGAATCTGGCTCTCCTCAAATTTCCGAGACAGGTAAGCACATGGTCTAAGGGCTCCAGTGTCATCCCTTTGCAACAGACTGCCTCTGTGGCATAGTCACTAGCATCCACCTGTACCACAAAAGGTTTGTCTGGATTTGGGTGTAGCAAGATGGGCTCTGAGCTAAATAACCTATTCAACTGTTCAAAACCTGCTGACAGTGCTCTGACCAGACAATAGGGGTGGAGGGCTTTATCTTTTGGTTTTGTCTTCGATCCCTTTAGCAGACCTGTTATAGGCAGTGCAATTTCAAATTGGAGATGAACTATCTATAAAAGTTGGCAAATCCCAGGAACTCCACTCCATCCTTTTGGATGGGCTGAGGGAGTTGGGGATCGAAGGCACTGCGCTCCAGTGGTTCCGGTCCTTTCTCTCCCACAGATCCCAAGGGGTGAGGCTTGGGGACAGCTGCTCCTCAAAGGTTGAGCTTAATTGCAGCATCCCTCAGGGCGCCATCTAGTGATGTAAAGAATATTCTCCAAAATTAAAAAAACTGAAGAAATATCTGTTATTTGAAGATTTTGTAAGCTTTTTAAAGAGAAGAAATTATTAGCATTTCTTGAACAATGAGAAGAATTTTGGTTTTTAATAATTTCCAAATGAAGGGAAGGGAAGGGACCTCAGCTAAACTATTCGTTGGCCAAAAGCTCATACTGGCTTTTACCAAAGGCTTAATTATTTCCTTTGTTAAGGTAATAAATCCTCCCCCTTCTTTGCCTACAGCTTCGCTTTTAAAAAACACATGACAACAAAAGGAGAGAGCATTTGTGTGTAGGTGGTGGCCATCCAAATTCTCACAGAAGAGAAAGAGGGGGTGGAGTGAAATCCAACTCCCTTCTTGGAAACATCACACTCTCTCATTCATGATTATTCTGAACTCTCTTTGTCCTTGCCAAAAATTTAAATATAAAAATAAAAATGCATGATAGGTTTTGCTTTAGCATCACTCATAGATATGAATTCTTCTTGCCAAAAAGGTTTAAAGAACATTCCTCTGTTTGAAAAAACCTGAATCCACACTCAACTGCCTTCAAATGGAGCTGAGACAGTGTGACCCTCACAGACGATAAGGGGGTGAGGTGGGGTGGGGTGGCAATAATAATAATAATAATAATGTGTGACAGGTTTGCCTTAGCATCACCATGGGAGAGGTGCAGAGAGAGAGTTGGCCATGTTCATCTCTCAGGCTGAGAGAGTGTGACCTTCACAAAAGAGAAGGGGTGGAGTGGGGTGCAATGGCAGGAATTCTGTCATTGGAAGGGATTCACAAAAGTCATCTTGTCCAAGCCTCTTTCTACCAAGAAGGAATAGCTAGGTCCTAGGATTACAGGGCTGGAGTTGAAGCTGAGAGCATGTGACTTGTCATAATTCTCTACCACCATAGCGGGACAAAATGCAGAAAAAAATGTAGGCCAAAATGTATCTCAAAATGCAGGACAAAATTTACCCCAAAATGTAGGACCTCTGAGACTCAATGCATCTGAGGAAGTGCAACAGGAGGCAGTGATGGAGGAGAAGCAAGGTTTGATCCTTTCTTTGGGCTTAAAAAAACCCACTGGGCTTGTCACACTCTCTCAGCCTTAAGGGAAGGTGAAGGCAAATCCCCTATGAACACATCTTCTGAGAAAACCTTAGACCAAGTCACACACTCTCAGCCTCAGAATAAGGCAAAGCCATACCCTATCTGAACAAACCTTTAAAAAAAAACAACCCTTGGGCAAGTCACACTCTCTCAGCCTCAGAGGATAGCAAAGTCAAACCCTCTCTGAACAAACCTCCCAAGAAAACCTCTTGAAGGCGCACACACACACACATACACTCACACCAAAGGCAAACTCTCTGAACAAACCAAGAAAACCCATTAGGCAAGTAGGTTACACACTCTCAGCCTCAAGGAAAGGCTGGCAAAGGCAAACTCTCTGAACACATCAGGACGTTTTGAAATTCCTCCTGGGCAGAAATGTAGGACGTGTCCACCTGGATAAAGAATGACGTCTGGTCACCCAGATAAAATGGAGGACGTTAAACCTTGAGCTCTGGGCCCCACGACAAACTCCAACTCCCAGAATTCCATAGCCTTGAGCCAGAAAAAGAGTTCAACTTTGAGCTCAGTGCCCCACAACAACAAACTCCAACTCCCAGAATTTCATAGCCTTGAGCCAGAAAAAGAGTTCAATTTTGAGCTCAGTGCCCCACAACAACAAACTCCAACTCCCAGAATTCCATAGCCTTGAGCCAGAAAAAGAGTTCAGTCTTGAGCTCAGTGCCCCACAACAACAAACTCCAACTCCCAGAATTTCATAGCCTTGAGCTCAGTGCCCCACAACAACAAACTCTAACTCCCAGAATTCCATAGCCTTAAGCCAGAAAAAGAGTTCAACTTTCAGCTCAGTGCCCCACAACAACAAACTCCAACTCCCAGAATTCCATAGTCTTGTTACAGAAAACAAAGGGTTAATTAACCCATTCACAACCAATTATGCAAAGTGAGGCATTTGTGAAGATTTCCAACCAGATCCATTTATTCAAAACAGCCTTAGTCTGCAGTGTTCAGCCAAGAATCATTCCATTGACTGAATGCCCCAAACATGGCACAAACAGTTTTTATTAACCCACAAAATATTCATTGAGCATGCGTAGTTTAACATTCATCATCATCATATATATCTGTATTATTCAGCTAGTCTAAACTAGCTGGCTCTCTGCTGGCCTGATTTACAATGAATGCCTTGTAGAACCTTATCAGCTTAGCTGACTAGCAGTGGCCTTGAGGAGAGGCCCATCTCTTCCTCAGTGAAGAGAAATTCACACTTTAGCTTTCTTCCTTTTGTTCCTTCCCCCTCCTTCCTCAGCCCACAACTCAAGCCTAATTCAAAGCACAAGTTTTTCCTTTGCTCTATGGCTGAACTATTGATCATTAATGGCAGAGATTATTGGTTTCATTTGGTTATCAATGGCTTTATTAGCTTTTACCTTAACTTATCCACACCCTATGCACACCCTATAATATGCATCTCTAAAGTCCTCTTAAGTCCTATTTAGTAAAAAAAATTAGTAAAATACTAAAAAGTATTTAGTAAAAATTTTCCTGGTGGCCAGTTGGCCCAACATGTCCTTCATCAAATTACATATTGGTACTACAAATCCCATTTAGGTTTCGATAGTCTGTGACCAGTCAAAGCGACCCTTCTTTCTTTTCTCGGAAGAATACAGGGGCTGCAAAAGTAGAAGTGAACGGCTGAGTAAAACCTCTAGCCAAGTTTTTGTCAATGAACTGTCTTAAGGCTTTTAACTCCCCAGGGGTCATGGCCTACAGCTTAAGTTTGGGGCATGGGGTTCCTGTCTCGACTTATATGGCACAATCTGTCAGTCGATGGGGTGGCAGCAAATCACTCTTGCATTCTTCAAAGACTTCTCTAATGTCCTGGATAGCATGTGGGGTAAGCTCCCTCCTCCTTTGTCTTTGAGGGTTTTGGCTCTTGGGAGGGTGAAGATTCCTGCACCGCTGGTGTGCCATGATTATCAGCTAAGTATCCCGGTGAATTGAGGGGTTGCAGCTCTGGTTCCTCCATGAGTTTTAAAACCTCTGTGGACTTAGCTTGGGTTCTAAAACATGTGTCTGGCACACTGGATTGCTAAACACCAGTTGCCTAGGTTGCCAACATATGGAAGGGTTGTGGTGATGTAACCAATCTATGCCCAACATAATACGATATCGGTGGTTGGGGCCCACCACCAGCTGGATCTTTTACCAGTGTCCTGCCACCCCAAGCCATACACTCACAGTTCTTTCTTGGCTGATCTGCCCCCCATGATGGTTCCGTCCATCTGATAGAATGGGATAGGGTCTTTCAGTTTCTTAGTCTTAATCCCCAGTAGTTTGACCACTTCGGGGTTAATTAAACATCTGGTGCAACTCGGGTCTACAGCAACCTTAAGTTCCATGCCCTTTTGGCCTGGGCTCACCATTAATTGGGCTGTCCAAGTACATAATGGAATGCCTCCATTCACCATGCTGTGGCTGTATCCCTCTCCAGCCTGCCTGTCGCCACTGTCTAAGGTAGACTCTCGGAGTTTAAAGCCAGCTTGCTTGCTGGTTCCTTTTCACTGTTGGCCCAGACCTCTGCCTCTTCCCCTTCTCCACGTGTTGCAGCCTGGAAGCTTTGATCATCTCGCCCTCCTTTTCCCAGCTGTCCTCTCTCACTCTTGATTGCTGCAGGGAGGGGGTTCTTTGGGGTGGTTCCCGGCTGGCTGCCAACCTTCTCTGGGCAGTTGGCTATCAAGTACCCTTTGTTGCCACGTCTCATGCACATTCCCAGCCTCATACGCCTTTCCTTCTCCCCTTCTCAGGGTTGTCTGGCTTTACTCCTGCCACCTTGACTGGGGGGGAGGTCTTGGAGTTTTTGTTTTTAGCATCCTTGTTCCTCTTCTGCATGGCCGATTTGACTTCATGTTGGATAGCCTCTGCCTCCCTCGCTAACCTGATCCACTCCATCGCGGGGGGGGGGGGGGTGTTGTCCCGGGTTAACACCCAGTGCTGTATTTTAGGGCACAACCCATCTTTAAAGTATTTGGACCTTCATCTCCTCAGAGAGTTCTGGTAACTAGGCTATCAGGCTTCTAAGCTGTGTCTCATATTCTGACACCATCCTGGCTTCCTGGTCCAGGCTCTTCAGTGTTTCTTGAGCCTTGTCTGCCTCAAAGGGGTCTTCAAACCCGACTCTCAGTGCTAAAATAAAGTCCTGCAGACTTTGCAGCTCAAGTCCGTGGCTATCCTATGGTTTCACCAGCCAACCGACAGCTTCTCCTTGGAGATGCCTCACCACACACGCCACCTTGGCGGCATCATCCAGTAGGATGGGCCCCCAGTCCTGCATGTGTGCTGCTATTTGTGATAAGAAGTAAAGCAACATTGAGGGGTCCCCATCATACCTGACTCCCAACTTTCTTGCCTGGGAGTCCTGTGGGCAAACAAGTGGAGGTCTCACCAGCTGGGGTGTAGGTTGTCCTCCTGGTGTGGGAGCCGGGAGTAGGCACAGGTACCTGAGCTGCCGCTCCACCATCTCATTGACCATTAACAATAATTCTTACATTCTAAAATGATAACACCAATAATAATGGAAAAATCATTCCCAAAAAATTTAAGAGAGTTACTAGATAAGGAATTAAAGGAAAGGAAAATGGATAAAATAGAAAAATGGATAGAGTTAAAGATAGGAAAAGAAAGTATAAAAGAAAAGATTAGCAGAATAAAAATGTCTTGGTTTCACTATATGCAAATAGAACAATGATTTAAAAATTGGAAAAAAAAGAATATAAGAAAGGAAAAATATACACAATTTGAACAAATAATTCAGCAAGGGAAAGAAAGGGAAGAAAATGAAAATATGAAAGGAATAATAGTAAAATGTATAAAATATTAATGGAGAGCAAAAGGGAAAAATCAAATCAGAATATTTTGAAAGAAATATGGGAAGACGAAATAGGATATAAAATTTGTGAAAATGAATGGAATAGAATTTGGGAGCAAAGACATTTGAAAAACTTACCGATATGAATTAAATTATTATAAACTGGTTTGGAAATGGTATTTAACACCATTAAGATTACATAATATAAATAAGAATAATTCAAAATATTGTTGGAGAGGCTGTAATGAGGTAGGATCGTATATACATATGTGGTGGCAATGTAAATATGTTCAAAAATATTAGAAATAGAAAATATTTTAAATATAAAAATAGATAGAAAATCAAATATTGTATTATTATCATTATATAATGAAGTAGAATGGAAAAAAGAAGAGAAAAACCTTATAACAAATTTACTTAGTTATAGCAAGAAATTGGAAAACAAAAATGAATGTAGAATTGGAAGATTGGTATAAAGAAGTTTGGAAATTAGCAAATTAATGATAAATTAACATGTAAGTTGAGGGTAAAGAAGGGAATATGGAAAAGAAATGATTTTGATGAAATTTGGAAAACATTTATTGAAAATGTTCTAGCAAAGGAAGATGGGAAATTACCTCCGTAGAGGAATTAAAATTTTGGATGGAATATAAAGATGGGAATGACTCCGAGGGAGGGGGGCACTGAGGTGATTAAAAAAAAAAGAACAAGCAAATGTTAAAGTATATAAGTATGAAAGAATGTTATAATTTGTTTTTTATGTTATTTACTTGTAAAATTTCAAAAATACTAATTAAAAAAACAGGGGGAAAGGATTATGGACAATCTGGTTAAAATTGTCATGAGCTTTGCTTTTATTTTATATTGTTACCACTGAGCTGACTTATAAATATTTTTATACTCTTTCAAAAAAAAAAAAAAAGAAAAAAAAAAGAATGTAAGCCTGAGGGCAGGGAACCGTCTAATGAATACCATAAATAAATAAATAAATATTAAACTTTAGCCTGCAGCTAGAACTTTCCTATAAATACGACCACATTTGAGACCCTCTGAGACAGCCTCTTGGAGTGCAGTGGACTTCATGTTGCTCTGTGCTCTGATCTCCCTTGGCCATCCCTTTCCCCACATTGGTGGCTGAGCCCATCATCAACATCACTATCTACCATAATTACATCCAGGAGAAGCCAACAGGAGTGAGTATTTCTATAGCAGAGTCTATTTCCAACTATCCTCATGGAGGGAAGTATCCCAGGCATACCAGTAAACCCCATTTACTGAGAAGGCAGCCACCTCAGAGGATGGCACAGTTACTCAGGCCGTGGTAGAAACAGTTTATTGGACACTCACCGAGATCAAACCCATAGCCAATCAGCTAGGAAAGCTAAACTCACAGACTGGAGTCCAATGGATGTCCACCACCATCCTTTCATACCTCGAGGCTAAAGGACAGGATCTCACGCAGATAGTTAGGCTGTGTATAGATCCCATTTACTCAGGTTCCTTTGAAGCAGCTGCTTTGAACTATGAGTTAGCAAACTTAGACCTGAAGGAGTGGATATGGGTAATGGTATAGATATTTTGGCCTGGTACCACTATAAGAGCCAAATAACACAATGAGATGCAGCGACCAGAGGAAGTGCCTGATATATATGTAGTGAGGAAGAAAATGTTAGGTATTTTGGCAGGAGAAGTTGGTCTTAATGGTAAGGGGACACCACTTCTCAATAACTCAGACTTCATTAAGGAGGTGTATCATGTTGTGTGAATATGCAGATGACAGAGTAAAACTTTGAAGCCTGTGAGTTGCCAGACAAACAAACTGGCAGACTGGAGCTTCACCATCAAACACAGCTGCTAGATAAAAGCACCGAAGCCTGGCTATTCTCCAAAGAGGCACTGTTTATTTCTTGTTGCAATCAAACATGAGAGAATACAGCTGTACAGACAAACTCCTCCTACAACAAGCCCGCAAACTGTACAATGGTGATCTGAGCTTATATACACATTTGCCATGAGGCAATCTAGCTCAACCCCTTCCTGTACAATTTCCTGTGTTACATGGCATACTGTCCTCCATTCCAAATGAGACAGCATATTTACACGCGTAGTATGTGCTCCCTGGCACACTCTGCAACCTTGGACATTCACCTGCTGTCTGGATTCACAGCTGCAGCCACTTCCTGGCTATGAGCAATGAGTGTTCATCAGCTTCTTTGCCACATGTGAACATTTTCAATACTGCTCCATACATTAACATATCAGTGACAGAGATCCAGTACACACGGTTACATACCAGAATACTGGTCCCCAGTCACAGCACATTTCCACAGAACCAGGACCTGCTGCCCAGAAGTTAGAAACCTTGAGTTGGCAGGGATTTTGTTGCACATCCACGAGGCTTCTCAGATATTTTGTTAGCAGCCACATCACACAACCCAGACAGAAAGGCAGATAGGAACGGAGATCCAGTACACACGGTTACATACTGGAATACTGGTCCCCACTCATAGCCCCTCTCCACGGAACCAGGAAGGCTTAGCAACAACCCCTTCAGGAAGAGTATTAGAAACAACACCTGAGGCCCATCAGATACACAGGAGTATAGCAAAGACCCATTACAGCAGTGAGAAACACAGCATGGAGGCAGCTGAAGGAGTTAGGCTTCCCCACACATGAGATACATGGCAAATCCACCCAAGAACTCTTGGACTTCATAGTCCAGACTGTAAACGGTCAGAGACCCAGTGGACACAGAGGGATGCTCATGCGCAAGGAAAGAGGATAGACACCTGCAAATCCTCTCCCTCCTAAGAGATATAAATTAGATTTATTATTGCTCCATTTGTAGTATAAAGTTGATAAAAAGTGCCAGGCACTTAATGTGGACATCAGAAATTAAGATCCAGGACAAGCAAGATCTCTTTGAAAAGGAGAAAAGCAGTGGGAGAGGAAAGCCGGTTGCAGCGTGATTGATGGCAATATGGAGAAGACAAATAACATGGTGAGTCCCCCCATGGAAATTTCGCTGGGAGTCCTGGATCATAAATTAGACAAGCTTTTTGATGCTTTCTGAAGCGTTGCCAGTACAATTAAAGCTCTCACAGAGTAGAATACAAAGATAGCTGAAGAAGCTAGGGAGAAAGTTGAAAACAACACATAGAGATGCTGAGATGGACTTGGAGTGCTTGGTGATAGACTCATAAATGCCAAAAATAGACAAAGAAGGAGAAATTTAAGAATAATGAATTTTCCAGAACAACCTAAATCTATTGAACTGATCACTATATTGATATCATGGTGGAAAAGCTATGGATTAAAAGTTTCTCCTGATGATCTCGAAAGAGCCCATTGGAGGGTTGGAGTAAAGGGAAGCAAGAGAAAGGACATAATAATAGCTTTTGGAAGAGAAAGCATGAAAAACTTGGTGTTTAAAAAACTGGAATATTTGGAATATAATCGACAAAAAATTCTGATTTATCAAGATTTGGCATCAGAGACGATTAAACAAAGAAATTTGCTCCGGGACATAACTAGCTGTCTTAGAAAAGAAGGAATTAAATACACCTGGGGCTTTCCGATAGCTATCTTAGTTTTAAAGGACGGAACTTTGTTGAAGGTAACCAATGTAGAGGAGGGTCAGCAGATGTTGAAGCAGCTTGGGCTTGGTGAGGAGGATGAAGAAGAAAATACAGCCATACTTGCCAAACAAGTAAAACATATCAGGAGGAAGAACAAAGAAGAGAGATTCAACAGAAGAGAGAAATGTGATAGACAGTTGAGAACCACGAAAGAAAGGGGAAACACAATGTGATCATCTCTGGGAAAGTTGTAAGAAGGAATCTATAGGGTAATAGCTATGGTACTGTATCAGAAAAAGTCAAAATAGACCTGATTAAAATTAAATATGGAATAATGAGTCCAGGAGTACGCCCAGACTGTGAACTTTGTCCTTTAGGGGAAGTGTGACCCCGTCCAGGACAGGTAGACAAATCTCCATCCCTGGGTTAGGGGAGCCTATCACAAGCACCTTCGTTTTCTCTGGATTCAACCTGAGTTTGTTTTCCCTCATTCAGCCCATTACCGACTCCAGGCAGGCATTTAGAGGGGAGATGCCATTCTTGGTCACTGTGTAAGTCAGAGACATAGAGAAGTGTATTTGTGTGTCATCAGCATATTGATCATAGAATCATAGAATCATAGAGTTGGAAGAGACCACAAGGGCCATCTAGTCCAACCCCCTGCCATGCAGGACCTCCAAATCAAAGCATCCCTGACAGATGACCATCCAGCCTCTGTTTAAAGGCCTCCAAGGAAGGAGACTCCACTACGCTCCGAGGGAGTGTGTTCCACTGTCGAACAGCCCTTACTGTCAGGAAGTTCCTCCTAATGTTGAGGTGGAATCTCTTTTCCTGCAATTTATATCCATTATTCCGCGTCCTAGTCTCTGCAGCAGCAGAAAACAAGCTTGCTCCCTCCTCAATATGATATCCCTTCAAATATTTAAACAGGGCTATCATATCACCTCTTAACCTTCTCTTCTCCAGGCTGAACATCCCCAGTTCCCTAAGGCGTTCCTCATAGGGCATGGTTTCCAGTCCCTTCACCATCTTAGTTGCCCTCCTTTGGACCTGCTCCAGTTTCTCAACATCCTTTTTGAATTGTGGTGCCCAGAACTGGACACAGTATTCCAGGTGGGGCCTGACCAAAGCAGAATAGAGTGGCACTATTACTTCCCTTGATCTAGACACTATAATTCTATTGATGCAGCCTAAAATTGCATTGGCTTTTTTAGCTGCCGCATCGCACTGTTGACTCATGTTCAGCTTATGGTCTACTTGGACTCCTAGATCCCTTTCACATGTGGTCTCATTCAGCCAGGTGTCCCCCATTTTATATCTGTGCATTTCATTTTTCCTCCCTAAGTGCAGAACCTTACATTTCTCTGTGTTGAATTTCATCCTGTTAGCATTGGCCCACCTTTCTAGTCTATTCAGGTCATTTTGAATTTTGATCCTGTCCTCTGGGGCATTAGCTACTCCTCCTAGTTTAGTGTCATCTGCAAATTTGATAAGTATGCTCCCAATTCTGTCATCCAAATCATTAATAAAGATGTTGAACAGCATTGGGCCCAGGACAGAACCCTGTGGGACCCCACTTGTCACTTCTCTCCAGGATGAAAAGGAGCCATTGTTGAGCACCCTTTGAGTTCGGCCACTCAACCAATTACAAATCCATGTAACAGTTAACTTGTCTATCCCACATTTTGCAAGCTTATTTGCAAGAATGTCATGGGGAACCTTGTCAAAGGCCTTACTGAAATCGAGGTAAACTATATCCACAGCATTCCCTTCATCTACCAAGCTGGTAATTTTATCAAAAAAAGAGATCAGGTTCGTTTGGCATGACCTGTTTCTCTGAAACCCATGTTGGCTTTTTGTGATTATGGCATTGGCTTCTAAATGTTCACAGACTCTCTGCTTAATGATCTGCTCTAGAATCTTTCCTGGTATTGATGTCAGACTAACTGGACGATAATTGTTGGGATCCTCTTTTTTTCCCTTTTTGAAGATGGGGACAACGTTTGCCCTCCTCCAGTCTTCTGGGACTTCTCCTGTTCTCCAGGAGTTCTCAAAGATTATTGCCAATGGCTCCGATATCACCTTTGCCAGTTCTTTTAATACCCTTGGATGTAGTTCATCTGGTCCTGGAGATTTGTATTCATTTAGAGTAACCAGGTATTCCTGTACTGTCTCTTTACTTATTCTGTGCTGAAATTCCCCCACTCTGTCCCCTTCTTCACTGTCCTCAGGTTGAGCACATTTTGCCTTTTCTGAGAAGACTGAAGCAAAGAAGGTGTTGAGTAATTCTGCCTTTTCTCTGTCCCCTGTTAGTATTTTGCCATCTTCTGCACGCAGTGGTCCTACCATTTCCTTCTTCTTCCTTTTGCTGCGGACATATCCAAAAAAGCCCTTTTTATTGTTCTTAACCTCTCTAGCAAGCCTGAGTTCATTTTGCGCTTTAGCTTTTCTGACTTTATCCCTACATGTGCTGGCTATTTGTTTGAATTCCTCTTTGGTGATTTCCCCATTTTTCCATTTTTTATACATGTTCCGTTTAAAACTTAGCTCAGTTGTAAGTTCCTTAGTCATCCATACCGGTTTCTTGAGACATCTCCAATTTTTCTTCCTCATTGGGACTGTCTGAAATTGTGCTTTCAGTATCTTTTGAGGAACTCCCATCCATCTTGAAATCCCTTCTCTTTTAGTATTCTTGACCATGGAATCACCCCCAGTATTTCTCTAAGTTTATTGAAATCAGCTCTCCTAAAGTCTAGAATTCGTGTCTGACTATGCCTAGCTTCATCTTTCCACTGTATAACAAACTCCAGGAGAACATGGTCACTTCCACCTAAGGATCCCACCACTTGCACCCCATCAACTAGGTCTTCCCTGTTGGTTAAGATAAGATCTAAGATGGCTGATCCCCTTGTTGCTTCTTCCACCTTTTGGACAATGAAATTGTCTTCCAGGCAAGTGAGGAATTTGCTAGACCTTGAGGATTTGGCTGAGTTTGACATCCAGCAAATATCCGGATAGTTGAAGTCCCCCATCACTACTACATCTCTCCTTTCTGAGTGTGTGGTCATCTGTTCTAGAAAGGCATCATCCAATTCCTCTGCCTGAGTTGGGGGTCTGTAGTAGACTCCCACAGTAACATCCCTGTTATTTCCCTCTCCTTTAATTTTTAACCAGATGCTCTCCACCTGACTTCCAGTATTGACTTCCTGGATCTCTTCACTGGTGTAAATATCCCTGACATATAATGCTATTCCTCCTCCTTTCCTGTTTGGCCTGTTTCTTTTAAAAAGATTATACCCCTCTATTTCTACATTCCAATCATGAGACTCATCCCACCAGGTTTCAGTGATGCCTATTATATCATATTTCCCTTGTTGTGCTAAGAGTTCAAGTTCATAACACTGTATGATAACACTGTATGTCTCTGGATGATCTCTCCCAGTGGCTTCGTGTAAATGTTAAATAGCATGGGGGACAGAATTGGAGTTCATCTACAGTCTATAGTCCCTAAGCAATGGATTGAACAAAGATAATGGCTTCCTGGCACACCGCACACATTTCAACACTATCTGACCCCATCCTCATGGGGGTGTCCTACACCCATCTATTCTTTTCACCCACAGGCTAGTTTCCAATGCCAAAATGGACTTGCCACTTCATTTCCACACACAAAGGGTAGTTCCCAATGCCTTTGTTCACAAATGGCCATAATTAAAATTGGACTTGCCATTTCATTTCCATACACAAAGGATTTTGAATTTGAATTGACATTCTCACATACCAATGGCATATATTTGCCTGTCCCTGTTTTTGCACTCCACTAAATGTATCTGAGGAAGGAGACTTTAGTCTACGAAAGCTAATGCTGCCAAATTCTTTCTTTCAGTTAGTTTCAAAGGTGCTACAAGATCTCTCTACCTACAGACAAAATAAAGTGAAAAGGTAGTTTAAAAAGAAAGAGAAATGAAAAATGAATAAAACAAAAATTAATGAAAAGCACAATTATAAATATTGAAATAAAATGTAAAGTGAATATAAAATATGTAGGTTAAAATATTTTAAAAGAGAAAGAACAAATAAAAGGTATTTGCTATATATCTCTACATCTACTTAGCCAACATTAAAAATAATAAAAAATAAAATTTACTATTTAAAAATTATAAATGTGTGATTTATAATTTATATAACTCCATCCAATCCCACGATACAAATTACGTAACTCCATATAACCTCACAACGGGTTTCAGTGTCCATCTGTTTCTTTAGGCTGCTTGAAAGCCTTATTTCTCTATTAAACAACAGTCTGTGTGCAGCAGATGTCACTCTCCACCCATTTTTCCAATGCAGCTATGCAATTAAAAATGAAAGCCTGTTCAAAACACCCAGATAAAAGCCAGAACAGCTTCCTGTTGCTTCGAAGTTGGAGTTATCAATAATTCCAATTATTTATATCCAATATCGGACAGATTTCCTTAAATTAGAATAAATCCTTACATTTCTCAGTAATTATTTTGTTATAGATAGTTTCAGTAAGCATTTTATGTCCTTTTGCTTGCAGTGGGTGACTAACAACTGCCACAGAAAAAATATCTTGAACAGAAGGTCTCTTTAAGAATATCTTAGGGCTTCATAAACTTCAATAAACACTCCAAATTCAATCCAGGTCTATTTAAATAATAAGAAAGTTGCATCAAAGCTGCTTACAGACTTTACTGTTAACTGCCAAGATGGCTATTAAGGCTTCTATTCTTTCTGTGCTTTGTCATTGTCCTTTCAGTGATTAGAGCTTTAGGGATACTCCAGAGCAACTTGATTTCATCCTAGAGTCTTTCCTTGCCTAGGGAGTTTTTCTTGCTGGTTTTGGAGCCCCAGAACCCCCCAAGATCTTCCCATGGGTGCAAATTTTCAGGTCCCTGGTGACTGGACATTCATTACACTTAGTATTTTAGTCACACTTATTATTTTATCCCAGAGAAAGGCTGCCCCTTCAAATGGAACCACTGATGAACAAATGGGAAATATTAACATGCTTGGAAAAACCCAAAGAGTATTTTCTTTTAAATACAAAGCACAAAAATGCAATAAACAAACCAGACAAACATCTATGAAATTGGAAGACAGCCGCTGCAACGGAGAGGTCTGAAGCATTGTTGAAAAGTTTGCTTTGACTTTTATGGTATGGAAATGTTGACATGAGCTTTTTGGGATATGGCTGTCTGTATTTCAAGACAGAGTGTAGGCTGTAATACATACATGATATTCTTGTTATTTTAAAGATGCCACATGATTCTTTGATGTGTTTGTGCATCTTAGATTCCTCAAGAAATTACACTGTGGGCTATGGTTTTACTCTTTGTGATTTCTGGTATAAATTGGCCTGATTAGTACCTCCTGGGAACAATGTGCATATTAGGACCTAGGCGCTTTCTTTTATTGTGCTTCATTCATAAAATTAAATAAAATAATAATAAAAAACCCAAATCTGATCTGTTACATGGATTTGCAAGTGGCTGACCGACCAAACTCAAAGGGTGCTCAACAATGGCTCCTTTTCAACCTGGAAAGAAGTGACAAGTGGGGTCCCACAGGGCTCTGTCCTTGGCCCAGTGCTATTCAACATCGTTATTAATGACTTAAGATGAAAGAACTGGGGACCTAGTTATCAAATTTGCAGATGACACCAAATTAGGAGTAGTAGTTAATACCCCAGAAGACAGGATCAAAATTCAAAATGATTTGAATTGACTAGAGAGTTGGGTCAAGGCTAACAAAATGAAATTCAGTGCAGAAAAGTGTAAGGTACTGCACTTAAGGTGGAAAAATGAAATGCACAGATATAGGATAGGGGACATCTGGCTGAATGAAAGTACATGTGAAAGGAATCTAGGAGTCCAAGTAGACCATAAGTTGAACATGCGTCAACAGTGCGATGCGGCAACTAAAAAGGCCAATTCTATTTTGGCTGCATCAATAGAATTATAGTGTCTAGATCAAGGGAAGTAATAGTGCCACTCTATTCTGCTTTGGTCAGGCCCCACCTGGAATACTGTGTCCAGTTCTGGGCACCACAATTCAAAAAAGATGTTGAGAAACTGGAGCGTGTCAAAAGAAGGGGAACTAAAGTGGTGAAGGGTCTGGAAGCCATGCCCTATGAGTAGTGCCTTAGGGAACTGGGGATGTTTCGCCTGGAGAAGAGAAGGTTAAGAGGTGATATGATAGCCCTGTTTAAATATTTGAAGGGATGTCATATTGAGGAGGGAGCAAGCTTGTTTTCTGCTGCTCCAGAGACTAGGACACGGAACAATGGATGAAAGCTGCAGGAAAAGAGATTCCACCTCAACATTAAGAGGAACTTCCTGACAGTAAGGGCTGTTCGACAGTGGAACACACTCCCTCGGAGTGTAGTGGAGTCTCCTTCCTTAGAGGTCTTTAAGCAGAGGCTGGATGGCCATCTGTCAGAGGTTAGACTGGATGGCCCTTGTGGTCTCTTCCAACTCTTTGATTCTATGAAATTTTATAGCAGAACCAGACATCTACTTGCAACCTTCCATTGTTTTCACAACACCTCTATAATAATAATAATAATAAAATTTTATTTATGGCCCGCTCCTCTGTATCCAATTGGAGCGGGTTACATCAATTATAAATTACAAGATAAAATATACACGACCCATACCCAACCACCTGCCCCTTAAAATTGAATTAAACTAACATCAATTAAAATGGCATAAAAAATTACAATTTAAAACAACAACCCATTGCATTGATATCAGGGTCAAGATGTTAATGGAAGAGCTTAACCCAAGCAGAGCTGGGAGGTTAAAGACTTTCTGGGAAGGCCTGCCGGAAGAGATGCGTCTTCAAGGCTTTTTAAAAGCAATCAGAGGATGTAATAAGACGCATTTCGTCCGGCAGGTCATTCCATAGCCTGGGAGCAACCTCTTATTTCTTACCAGAAAATCCCTGTTATGGAGGGAAGACTACAATGATGACACAATGATATCACATTGAGTTATTCATCTGGAATCACCATTCATTGGCTTTTGTAGTTCATAAATATTGTGGGGCAACTCTCTGCTAAAAATGTATAAATGTACAGTTAACCCTCCACATCTGCAGTTTTGACTTTTGCAGATTTGGTTATTTGCAGATTTGATCAATGTGTTCTCTCTAGGAATATCTAAGTCCTACAGTGCAACTCTGCCAGAAGTTGACCATAGAATTGTGCTGGAGAACCTAGACGTTCCTAGAGAAAACACTTTAGGCATTTGTAGGTCCTCCAGCATGATTCTATGATCAGCTTCAGGCAGATGTTGACCACAGAGTTGCACTGGAGGACCTAAAGATTCCTAGAGAGGTGCTCTCTCAGGTAAAAATATTTTTTTTAATTTGCAGTTTTCCCACATTCATGGATCCTTCACCCCTAACACCAGCAAATGTGAAGGGACTACTGTATTTTTAAAAAAGAATTGCAGTGTCCCAAAATACAGATAGCTATACAAATTTATAACAGCAAACTAATTCTGGCAGTTTTCATCGTCACCAGGAATAGGTATTTTGCAAAGCTTGGTGTACTAATTGTCCATTCAACACCAAACTACCCCCAAATCCCCCAAATAACTTCAGGGAATGGATTCAATAGTATATTATTGTTCTTCAGCTTCTGTGAGAATTACAGTAAGGGATGTGTGAGGGCTCACTGAAATCCTTGCATTCTGATCCTACTAGCCTTGATTCCATTAGATGATTTTATTGTTAGCCTTTGGCATCTGCCAATATCTATAGTAGTTTCTGTTTAGGGGCGAAACAGACCGGCACAATACGTAGGTTTGGGGGTTAGCATGGGGGTGTGGTGTTTAGATGACACATACCCAACACTGTTCCCAAGTCAGCATCATGCCACCCACCTGCACAGATGGCAGCTAGTATTGTGACCCTCCAGCAGCATGGCATTTATACGTCTCACACTGTGGGAGAGCTGAAAAGCCACCGCCACAGTGGAAAAGCCACCCTTTTTCTGGTTCAAAAAGGGCAGCATCTTATGACCATTTATTTATTTATTTAGCACTGTAAATTTGCACAGTGCTGTACATACAATCTTATAGTTAGACAGATCTCTGCCCTCAGGCTTACAGTCTAGAAGAGACAACACAAAAGGAGAAGGGAAAGGTGTTGGGAAGGGGATGAGGTCCAGTGGTTCTTCTCTCCTTCTGGGGCCTGGACCAAGGCAGATGGACTATAGGGAGGGCTTGGGTTCTTAATACATAGTTAAAAGGAGGCATCTTGGGGCAAGATGGCACAGTCCTGGGAACGCTACCCTAAACAATATAGTCTTTAACTCAGTTTTGAACCTGGTTAGAGAAGTGATGAGGCGTGCATGTGGGGGAAGAAGGTTCCAGGAGTGAGGGGCAGCAAGTGAGAAGGGAGGAATCCGGGACAGGGCAGTGGAAATCCTAGGCTGGAACAGAAGACCTTGACTACCAGACCGGAGGGCTTTGAAAGTCAACAGCAAAAGCTTGTACTGGATGCGGAAGGGGAAGGGGAGCCAGTGAAGGGAGGATAAGAGAGGAGAAACATGGTCAAAGCAGCTAGCGGATGTGATGATATGGGCAGCTGAGTTCTGGATAGAGATTAAAGGATGGAGGTGGGAGAGAGGAAGCCCTGTCAGAATAAGGTTACAATAATCTAGTCATGAGACCACCAGGGCATGAACCAGTCTTGGCAGTGGAGGCTGAGAGGAATAGACGGATTTTAGCAATGTTGTAGAGAGAGAATCTACAGGTCTTGGTGGTGGCCTGAACCTGGGGAATAAACAACAAAGAGGAATAAAAAATGAAACCAAGACTGCGGGCTTGCTGAACCGGTTGAATAGAAGTGCCGTCACCAGAAACAGAAAAGGAGTATTGGTGGGCTTAGGTGGGAAGACGAGAAGCTCTGTCTTAAACATGTTGAGCTTCAAGCGCCGATGACGCATCCACTGAGAGATGGCAGCCAGATAAGATGAAACTTGCTGTTCAAGCCCTGGTGAAAGGTCAGGGGTGGAAAGATACAGCTGAGTGTCATCGGCATACAGATGATAGGAGAAACCAAAAGAACTGATGAGTTTACCAAGGGACAATGTGTATAGAGAGAACAAAAGGGGTCCCAGGACGGAACACTGAGGAACTCCAACAGATAATGGAACAGATGAGGAAGTCTGACCACCCGTGACCACAGCAAAGGATCTGTCTGACAAGTAGGATTTAAACCAGTTGAGAACAGAGTTGGAGAACCCAAGGTAAGAAAGTAAGTCAAGCAAGAGACAGGTGTCAAAGGCTGCAGACAAGTCAAGGAGAATGAGAATCGATTAGAGGCCATTCACCTTGGCCTGCAAGAGATCATTTGAGATCTTGGTGAGGGCTGTCTCTGTGGAGTGCCATAGGCAGAAACCAGACTGAAAAGGATCCAAGATGGAGTTGGCTTTGAGAAACCTAAGACAACAAGAATAAATGACCTGTTCCAGAACCTTAGAGAGAAAAGGAAGAAGGGAGATCGGATGATAGCTAGACAAAGAAGAGGGGGCGAGTGAGGGTTTCTTCAGAATTGGGGAAACAGGAGCATGTTTGAAGTCCGAAGCGAAGGAACCCAAAGAGAGAGAGAGATTTAAGATATGGAGGAGTGAGGGAAGAAAAGAAGGGGTTATAGAGATTAGAGGATGGGAGGGGATAGGATCAAGAGAACAAGTTGTAGGTTTGGAGGAATTTAGCAGACTTCTTTTTGCACCAGAAAAAAGCCAGATTGGGGCGACGGCATGCTGTTGCTGTGGCCTGGATCTGTCTCACAAAAGGACGGCACCTAGCTGCTCAGGTACAACCATCTATTCCGGACCTTATTTTCTCTTTGTAGATCAGATCACACAGTGATTGTGTGGGTTGAAACTGTCAGTGGCATGATGAAACTGATGTACAGACTCTACATTGAAGAATATCCAGATATATATTTTATGTTGATAGTCTTTCCAAGTATTTATTATTTCCTTCCAACATGTCTCTTTGAGAGGGCTTTCCTTGTCAAATTGTAAATTACATTCCTGTGGATTTCACTCTCTCATAATTGTCCAACACCAGGTAAACATCATCAATCAACACCTTTGGCTACCCTAAATAGAAATCCACTGAGGGATGAATTATTTATGGATTAACATGAAGTCTCTATCCCAACTAGCAATGTTATAATTGAGCTGTAATGGAAACTAGGTAGGTACAGTTGAAAGAGAGCAGCCACTCCCAGTTCACCTACACAGATTTCTGTAACATATACCTTGCACCATTTTTTTAGAAAGGTGGAATTTGTCATTGCCACACTTGTCTTCCATATTCTTTTTTTAAATCTCAAGTCCAAAACATTGCAGCCAGATTGGTTGCAGGTACTTTGTGAGCCCCCACATTACACTTGTTTTAAAATCGTTACACTGGCTGCCTATTTGTTTCCGGGTAAGGTATAAGGTGTTGATTATTACCTTTAAAGCCCTACATGGCTTGGGTCCTGACTACTTGTGGAAATGCCTCCTTCCATACAATCGTCCCCACACACTTAGGTTATCTGGGGAGAATCTGTAACAACCAAAAAAGACCAGACAACCTGTGGTGACCCAAAGGACTTTTTTGGCAGCCGCTCCCAGGATCTTAAATGACCTGCTGGAAGAGATCCATTATATTGCCATTCTAGAAGCCTTAAAAAGGGCTATTATGACAAATCTCTTCCGGCAGGCCGTTCCAAACTAGCCTTGTTCAGTCCCCCTCTCCTTGCTGATTGTTTCCGCTTTAATATACCTCTTCCTCCTACAATAGGATTTATATTTAATTTTATTTTTATTTTAACAAATTTGCATTAGGTATTTTTTTAACTCTCTCATTGTTTTATTCTTTTTAATGGTGTCATTGCTTGATTTTATATGATGGGGGGAGGGCAGGGAAATGGGATCATAACTCTAATTGTGATTTTAATTGTCTTATATTTTAAATAGCTGCGGTAATCCGCTTTGATTCCCATTGGGAAAAGGCAGAATAGAAATAAATCATATTATTATTATTAGTATTATTATTAGTAGTAGTAGTAGTAGTAAAGGCTGTTCGACAATGGAACACACTCCCTTGGAGAGTGGTGGAGTCTCCTTTCTTGGAGGTCTTTAAACAGAGGCTGGATGGCTATCTGTTGGGGATGTTTTGATTGAGAGTTCCTGCATGGCGGGGGGTTGGACTGGATGACCCTTGTGGTCTCTTCCAACTCTACGATTCTATTATTCTATGATTGAACTCCTAGCCAGTGGCATCCTGAGGCTTGCTGTCACCCAGTGTGCTGTCACCTCCCTATTGACCACACCAAACCATTTGCCTCCACACACAACCCTACCTTCCACCTAGGCTTAGGGGATTGAGAGACACTCTCCTGCTTGCTGCCGGTGACTGTGAGGGCAGATGTTGTTTCTCTACCCTCTGAGCCCCATCCCATGCACCCCCTCCTACACATTTCACCCAGATTCAGTAGGCAGACAGATACCTTTCCTGCTTGCAGTAACCAGCAGCAGGCAGTAGAGCTTTTCTTCCCCTACTGAGTACTTTTGGGAGCAGTGGTGTCACTCCCACTTAGGGTGTAACTTGGTGTGGTCCACACCCCCTGCACCCTAGTGATGCCACTGCTCCTAGCACAACAAAGCAAATAGGATTTACTAGGCATCACTGAAACTTAGTGGGATGAGTCTCATGTTTGGAATGTAGTAAGAGAGAGGTATAACCTTTTAAAGAGGAATAGGCTAAACAGGAAAGGAGGAGGAATAACAGTATATGTCAGGGATGTTTACACCTGTGAGGAGACCCAGGAGATCAGGTAGAGAGCGTCTGGATAAAAATTAAAGGGGAAGGAAACAGCAGGGATGTTATTGTGAGAGTCTATTACAGATGCCTCAAGTCAGACTGAGGAATTTGATAATGACTTTCTACAACAGATGACCACACACTCAGAAAGGAAAGATGGGTGATTTTAACTATCCTGATATTTGTTGGAAGTCAAACTCAGCAAAAAATTTCAGATCCAGCAAATTCCTTACTTGCCTGGAAGACAATTTCATTGTCCAAAAGAGGCAACAAGGGGATCAGCTGTTTTAAATCTGATCTTAACCAATAGGAATGACCTGGTTAATGGGCTGCAAGTTGTGGGAAGCTTAGATGGTAGTGATCATCTTCACCTGGAGTTTGTTATACAGTGGAAAGAAGAAGCCAGGCTTCTAGACTTTAGGAGAGCTGATTTCAGTAAACTTAGGGAAATACTGGGAATGACCCCGTGGTCAGGAATACTATGAGAGAAGGAAGTTATGAAAGGATGAGAGTTTTTCTAAAAGGGAGATATTGAAAGCACAACTTTAAACAGTTCCAGTGAGAAGGAAAAGATGGGAGGTGTTTAAAAGAACCTGGAATAGATGATGAAAGAATTTTCAATGGAGCAAAGTTTTCAAAGGAACATGTATAAGAAATGGAAATGGGTGAAATCACCCAAGTGGAATTCAGACAAATTGCTAGGACATGTAAGGGTAAAGTCAGAAAAGCTAAAGTACAGAATGAGCTGAAGCTTGCTAAACTGGTTAAGAAGAATGAAAAGGGCTTTTTTATGTCTGTAGAAAAAGGAAGAAGAAGGATATAGTAGGGCCACTGCCTGGAAAGATGGCAAAATGCTAACAGGGTACAGAGTAAAGGTAAAACTATATAAAACTTTCTCTTACTCAGTCTTCTCAAAAAGACAAAAGCATGCTATGTAGCACAGAATAAATAAAGAGGTAGTACAGGAATATTTGGTTAATCTAAATATTAAAATTTAAGTTTCTGGGACCAGATGGACTACATCCAAGGGCATTAAAGAGCTCGCAAATGTAATCTCAGAGCCATTGGAAATAATCTTTGAGAACTCAAGGAGAACAGGAAAAGTCGAAACATACTGGAGGAAGGCAAATGCCTAAAAATAAAATTGCGAGCTTGGTATTTGAAGGGAATGCTGTAGACATAGCATATCTTGATTTCAGTAAGCCTTTGACAAGGTCCCCCATGATATTCTCACAAACAAGCTAGTAAAATGTGGGCTTGACAATGCAACTGTAAGGTGGATTTGTAATCGGTTGACTGGCTGAACCCTACAGCGGCTCCTCTTCATTTTGGAGATAAATGGCAGTGGGGTTCCACAGTGCTATTCAAAATATCTATCAATGACTTGGATGAAGGAATATAGGGCATTTTTAAATCAAATTTGTAGATGAAATCAAATTAGGAGGAGTAGTTAATATCCCCAGAGGAGAGGATGAAAATTCAAAATGACCTGATTAGATTTGAAAGCTGGACCAAAACTAACAAATTGAAGTTCAACAAGGAAAAATGTATGGTATTGCACTTGGGCAGAAAAAAAAAAAAAGAAATACATAGATATAGAATGGGGGACATCTGGCTTAATAAGACTACATGTGAAAGGGATGTGGAAACCGTGCCCTATAAGGAGAGTTTGGGAGCTGGGTATGTTTAGCCTGAAGAAAAGAAATTTGAGAAGAGAAATGAAAGTCTTCTTCTGTAACCCTCAGCAAGGAGTCCCCACCACTACATGCTTCCTCCGTGGTTTGCCAATCGCCATATCCTGTGCTGATTCTACCAAAAGTCTCCTGCACTTTCCCTGAAGACTGTCCCTGATGATGATGATGATGATGATTAGTATCCTGCCTCTCCCTATTGGGTGATCAAGGCTGGTAACAGCAAACCAAAAAATAGATACATACAATAATAAAGCATTAAAAAACATCCCTTTATTCACTACCATCCTCCAACCTTCCCTCCCTCCCTTAAAAGACAATAAAATTGTCAAATTCACAACAACAATACAATGCATTACAACAAAGTTAACCCGGGGGGGCAGTTCTTTTCTTTAGCAGGTCAGTTTGGGAAGGCTTGCTGGAAGAGATCTTTTTTATCACCTTTTAAAAGGCTTCAAGAGATGTAATATGACAGATCTCATTCCAAATTTTTGGAGCAGCAGCAGCAGAGAAAGTCCTCTGGGAAGTCGCCACCAATCTTGTTTTCTTAGGCTGCAATAGGTTCCTCAAAGAGGACCTGAGTGTGTGAGAAGGATTATATGGGAGGAGGTGTTCCCAGCAAGTATGCTGGACCCAAGACATGTAAGCCTTTATAGGTAATAACCAACACCTTGTACTGTGCCCGGAAGCTAACAGGCAGCCAGTGCAGCAATTTGAAAATAGGCATAATACGGCCGAATTTAGATTTTCCTGTGACCAATATGGCTGCCATATTTTGAACATTGAACTCTCATTCTCTGAAGATGCCAGCCACAGATGCAGGCGAAACGTCAGAAAGGAACTATTCCATACAGTGGCCCTACCATTTCCTTCTTCTTCCTTTTGGTGCAGACATCTAAAAAAAAAAAAAGGCCTTTTTATTGTTTTTAAACTCTCTAACAAATTCCACCATACTCCGAGGGAGTGTGTTCCACTGTCTAACAGCCCTTACTGTCAGGAAGTTCCTCCTAATGTTGACCTGGAATCTCTTTTTCTGCAATTTGCATCCATTGTTCCATTTTCTAGTCTCTGGAGCAGCAGAAAACAAGCTTGATCTTTCCTCAATGTGACATCCCTTCAGATATTTAAACAGTGCTATCATATGATCTCTTAACTTTCTCTTCTCCAGGCTAAACGTTCCAAGCTCCCTAACTAGGCCATGGTTTCCAGACCTTTCACCATTTTAGTTGCCTTCCTTTGGACATGCTCCAGTTTCTCCACATCCTTTTTGAATTGTGGCGCCCAGAATTGGACACAGTATTCCAGGTGGGGACTGACCAAAGCAGAATAGAGTGGCACTATTACTTCCCTTCATCTAGACACTATACTTCTATTGATGCAGCCTAAAATTGCATTGGCCTTTTTAGCTGCTGCATCACACTGGTGACTCATGCTCAACTTATGGTGAACTACTCATTATTACTATATTTCTCCTGTGTTTGGTCATCTGTTCTAGAAAAGTATCATCCAATTCCTCTACCTGAATTGGGGGTCTGTAGTAGACTCCTACAGTATCAGCCATGTTGTTTCCCTCTCCTTTTATTTTTGTCCAGACACTCTCCACATGGCTTCCAGTATTGATGTCATGGATCTCTTCACTGGTGTAAATATCCCTCATATATAATGCTATTCCTCCTCCTTTCTTGTTTGGTCTGTTTCTCTTAAAAAGGTTATATCCCTCTGTCTCTACATTCAACTCATGACACTACTCCCACAAGGTTTCAGTGATGCCTATTATATCATATTTCCCTTGTTCTAGGAGTTCAAGTTTTATCCTGCTTATTTCCCATGCTCTCTGTGTTAGTGTAGAGACATCTAAGACTATGTGTCCCCTTTAATTGCTGCCTGTGTACATTTTTTGCCTCCTACTGTTGGGTTGTTGCACTGTTTGCCTTGTTCCCTCTATGTCAATTTGACTATTTTTTCCAGCCCTTTTATCTTCCAGAATTCTGTCTCCCTTCCCCACATAACTCAGTTTAAAGCCCTCCTGATCAGATTCTTCAGACTGTTGGCAAAAATGTTTCTGCCTACTGGTGTAAGATGCAGCCCATCCCTTGCCAGAAGTCCCTCCTCATGGAACTGCAGCCCATGATCTAAGAATTCAAATAATTCTCAGCGACACCATCTGCGGAGCCAGTTGATGACATCTGCTATTTTCCTCTCTCTTCCTGGATGACGACAACAACAACAACAACAAAATTTTATTTATAACCCGCTCCTCTGTGCACACAATCGGAGGGGGGTACATCAGGATAAAAAGAAATATAAGTAAAACAAGTCCCATTACCCACTACCCACCTCCCACCCCTTAAAAATGAATTAAACCCACAATAGATTAAAACCAAGCACATGATTAAAAACACATTATATATATATTACATATAATCTGGAAACCCTTCCTTAAGCCGCCACGACGTTAAGTTGGGGTCAGAACATTGGGAATAAGCCAGGAGTTTCAGGGAAGGCCTGCCGGAAGAGATCTGTCTTTAAAGCTTTTTTAAAGCAATCTAAAGATGATATGAGACACATCTCATCCGGTAGGCCATTCCAAAGTGTGGGAGTGGAGGAACAGAAAGCCCTCTGGGAGGTCTGCGACAAACTGGTCTTAATAGGCTGCAGCAGGGTCTTTCCAGAGGGCCAAAGTGTGTGGGGAGGATCATATGGGGAGGGGTGGTCCCTGAAATAAGATGGACCCTAGCCATGTATGGCTTAAAGCTTAAAACCAACACCTTGTACTGTGCCCGGAAACTAATTGGCAGCCAGTGGAGAGACTTGAGCACCGGTGTTACGTGCTCTCTCCTCAATGTCCCTGTGATAAGCCTGGCTGCCATGTTCTGAACTAATTGAAGTTTCCGGGTTAAGCACAAGGGTAGCCCCATGTAGAGCGCATTACAGACTCCGGGTCCTTCGGATCCAGGAAAGGGCACAACTGGCGTATCAGCCGAAGCTGATAGCAGGCACTCCTGACTGTCACATTCACCTGACCAGTCATGTGGAGCAACTGATCTAGGAGTATCCCCAGGCTGCGAACAGAGTCCTTTGAGGAGAGTGTGACTCCATCTAGGACCGGAAGTTGTATTCCCAAACCTGGCTTTGGTCCTGCAACTGTTAGTACCTCCGTTTTGTCAGGATATAGCTTCAATCTGTTTTCCCTCATCCAATCCATTACCGCCGCAAGACAGTCATTGAGAGGAGAGACACCATCTGAAGTCTGAGCTGATGATTTAGTCATGGAGAGGTATATCTGAGTGTCATAAGCGTACTAAAGACACTGAGTTCCATGTCTCCAAATGATATCACCCAGTGGTTTCATATAAATATTAAATAGCGTCCCTTCAACTGGCAGAAGAGACGAGATGACAATCTGTGTATCCATTTCTTTCAGCTTCTTACCCAGAGCCTCTAGCTGCAACTGGCCTAGAAAAGGCTCTGGGAGGAGTTATATATCATTAGTCTCCTAGCTCCACCCACTAGTGACTCACAGATGTGACTCACAGAAGCTCCTCCTCTGCAACAAACACAGTCCCCCAAGAGATTTTAAAAATCCAAACACCACTTAAAATACCACAGCTGTTGTAGATGACTGCAATAGCTCCCTCACTTTCTATATTCAGTAGTCTTAAATCAGCACCGAAATCAGACTCTGGGTTTCTCCCTAATTTCTCTGCTAAACACCCACACTAAGCACCCCTGTTTTCCATACCTGTTCATCAAGCTCTGTCATCAAGCGCCAGAGACTGAGATTGCAGTTTCTACAGCACACCTGCTCTAGGTGACATGATTGCCATATTTAAATATTTGAAAGAATGTCATATTGAAGATTAAGCAATTTGGTTTTCTGCTGCTCCAGAGAATAGGACCCAGAGCAATGGATTCAAACTACGGGAAAACAGATTCGACCTAAACATTAGGGAAAATTTCCTGATGGTAAGTGCTGTTCAGCAATGGAATATGCTGCCTTGGTGTGTGGTGTGGTCTCCTTCTCTGGAGTCCCTCAGAGCTCCCGCCATATTTGTCAGTCATATATGCCATACTTGCTTTACTTTGTATTACTGGGTGATGAAATGTGTCACACTTTTGGTACTGTTGGGTGAAAATGATGTTTGTCTATGTGTGTTAATGAGCAGATGTGAAGGGGAGACACTGGGAACTATCAAAGTCAGTTCCATAGAAATGCCTGCAAAAAGAGAAACAACATGACCATCTTGGGGAAAGGAATGTTTTGGCTTAGGAACAAAAGTAGGGAGGAGAGCCATCTGCTTGCAGGATGACTTTTCTTTGCCTCTCTGCTTCTTCTCTGGGTAGATATGGTGGGACATATTCTCTCCCACGTATTCAGCATCTTTCATCTTTGTTCAGTCCACCCCTCTGAGTCTCAGATGTTCATGGTGAGAAGACTTGTAATAAGGAGACCTTAGTCTGGGGAATTTATCATTACCTCAAATAGAATAGCAGTCTCTAGTCCTGTGTATACGAAGGTTGTCAAGATAATAGGTCAACAGAGACAAGTTTTATGAAAACTGATTACTGTTTATTGTTCAGACACACATAAGACAAGCATACATTCAAACACACATCCAAGAACTCAAGAATATAGTAGGTTAACTTGGACAGATAACAAAAAGCTTCACTAATGGTAATATTCACCTGCTTTGGCGGTGCTCCAGGTCCAAACTGATGAAGACTCAGCAACACGGAAAGGATGGGGGGGGGGGGTAATTGGAACTATATCAAAATCTCAGACAAACGTGGAGTATGCTTGGATTCTAACACAGAACACTGACAAAAGATTTGGGGGATCTTAAATAGATAAAATCTTGCCTCAAGCGGAAAGTTGTTTACCACACTTCAAAGTAAAACTAAATCTACATGTTAAAGATTGCTTGATCTATAGACAGTCTCCAAGGTGTTAAGGGTCATCTGATAGGAGGATGTTTCTGGTCTGAGGTAAACATCCTGGGCCATAAAACTCCCCAAATGTGTGAATGACTCTCTGTTGGCAACTCCTATTTTGGGGCCTCTTTGATCTGTTTCAATAGAGTACGTGACATCTCCCTTTGCATCAATGGAGAACTCTTGTCACCTATCCTATCAGGCCCTCTGTTAGGGTCATGAGAGAAAGCCATGCACACTTAGGATTTTAAGGCTCCACTGCTGGTAACAGTTCCCCTCTTTTGAAGACTTTCTACGTTCAAGCAAGGCTGGGACAGTAGGAGGTCTTCACATCCAATTATCTTCACCTTATATTTTAGATGTGAGAATTTATATTGTCTAACTCAAAGCTCAGGTGGATATTCTGACTAGTAAAGCCTCTTGTAACTATCTTAGGTTAGGGGCATTCACACCTGGAACCCATTTATCCAGTTTCATAACAAACACATTACAATTGGAACAATTGGCCAATGTAAAGCTAACAAAGGAAATCTGTAAACAATCTTGATATAACATGCAATATATGTCTGAAGCAAAGCAAAACACTAGAGAGAATCATAAAACAGTAACTAAAATACTGTATACATGAATCAAATATCAAAAACAAACAAAAGGAGCAATCATCAGTCAATAGCAGGCAGTATGGACACAACATTCAATAGATGTGTCTAAAGTACAATTCAAAGGAACCATAAGATGGTAAGCAAAGTAAGGCATCAAAAGCAATTAAAAGCGAAAACAATTAGACTTAAAAAAAACAATCAACAAAGGCAATGACTATCTATAGTTATCATGACTAAACTAAAGAGGCACTAAAATATAAACTTCAAAAACAAGCAGAAGAACAAATATATGCATGAACCCAATCATGCATGAACATTGAAAGGTGAAAGGCACATTAAAAGATTTTTGAGTCCATGGACCACTTGTCCAACATGGTTTGAGGTAGTAAAGTCCAGAATCAGGATGGCATCAATAGCCAAAAATGTCCAAGAATCTTTCTGCAGGTTGTGTAGAGGTGTAGAATGTGTATAGTAACATGTCCATCAAACTTGAGCCAGATTGGAGAAAGTTTTAGGAAAAGTTCAGACTTCAGCCTGGAGCGGACAACCTAAAATCCGTGGAATAATGCCTTTGTGCTTTGGTGGCTGATGTGAGGTACTACAGGAAGGCCTCTGGAACATGGGGGAGGCCAATTAAATAAGTCTGAAGAAGAACACAGCCTCCTTGGAAAATAGTAGTCCTGGCTTTCAGGAACAAAGATATTGTATCAGGAACCGGTGATTTGAACTGTGCTTATGTCTTCCCTGGTAGCATAAGCAGTGTCCATGAGGGGGCAGCACTGAGCAAAATGATGCTGTGTCAGGGGGTCCAGTGGCAGGCAGTTTCCAAGGAACAGGGAGTAACAGGAACAACGTTGGTGTGCAGGATCAGAACTGGAGCCCAATTGGCTCATCCCTGGAGTGGAGGAGTTTGTTGGAGGACCCCGGCATGTCATCCCAGGGGTTCGGTGTAGCCTAGGCGACAGGATTGCTTGGCCATCTCAACAGGTTTGAGGATAATAGAGGATGCGTAGAGGACACTGCTCACTCCTCTTTAGTGACTAGAAGCATTTCGGTGGTGGTGGTGGTGGTGGTGGTGGTGGTGGAATCACTGGATGCTCAGGTCTGGAACAGTTGTATAGGCCACACATGGAAGGACATCTAAAGGACAGTTAGCATTTTTGGGGGAGGAGGGTGTGTCTCACCCCTCTTTTGATAAAAATAAAACTTATCTGGACTGTTTAAATTTGGGAAAAAACAAACAAACCATCAGACCATAATTGTAGGCTGACCAAAACCTTTGTGACAAAAACCAAAAAGGAAAAAAAATTAAAATGAAGAATAAAAATAAAATGAAATAAACTGAAGCATTCATTTGAGCAACAAAAATTCTCCTAAAAAACCCTTATTTTTAAAAATTTGGCTAGGTGTTCCTTAACTATTGGGTTTTGTTGGTCATCAAAACAACATCAAATGACTTTCAAAATCATTAAAAACAAAAATAAGGTGAATGGAACAGAAAACAAACAACATCTACAACAAAAAGAAATCAAAATCAAAATCACATCACCCGAGGTGATTTTCAATGACCACTAGGTCTGCTGATCCTTTCTTCTTTTCTCCATTGAAACATGGATGAAGGGAACAATAAAACAGCCCCAAAACAAAAGACCAAGACTGGTGAGCTGATGGTCCAATAAGTAAAATATAAAACAAAATAAAACAGACTGGAGCACTAAAATTACTTAGGCAATGAAAAACAATAATAGTGCATTGTAGACTTAAGTCAACCAAAAAAAAAAAAAAATTGGGAAACTCATTCAACATTGACCAACTATGTATCTCTGTAACATCAAAACAAAACAAAAATATTATGGTAAAAATAAAATAAAATCAGTGTTGGATGAAAATAATCTAATGCCTCCAACATCCCAAGTATTATTTTTTTAACAGCTAAAAATAAAACAAATATAAAATCTTTTTAAAAAACTTTTGAATCTCAAGAGGGAGTTCCAATTCTCTCCCTTTGTCAGCAAAAAATAAAATAAAAATAAAAATCGCTTGGAACATGAGGAGAACTGCAGAAGGAAAAGTTGTTGTTGTTGTTGTTGTTGTTATTGAACTGAGCAAGTCTTGCAGCAGACTCTCTGTCTTTGAGGCACCACCCGAGATAGTGAGAGGACAGAAGGTGTGACTTGAGTAACATATTCACAGCCCAGGAAGGACAAAACAAAAGCAATTCCACCGCTAGGAGGGGAAGGATGCATGGAGACAGAGCAAATGAAAATTATTATTTCCTCTGAAACCTGAATGAGGAAGAACTTGTAAAAGAGACCTTTTGAATCTGACTTGAAGAGGGCAATTAGCATTTCAACAGAGAGCTGTCATTCTGAAGCACAATCATTCACAAGAAGCAATTTAGAGGCCAGAAAGAGTGACTGGTTACATTCTCTGGGAGGCAAGAGAAGCCCCGAAAGTTCAGCTGAGTCACACTCTCTCAACCACACAGGACAAAATAACTATGAGATACGAAGACAAAATTATTTTAAGGTGAAAGATAGCACAGTAGGAGACAGAGAGAGATAGAGAAATGAATCTCTCTACCCCTCTTGTGACAGAAGGATCATAGCCCTCAGAAGAAACAAAAGTAAACATAGAAACAGAGGAGGGGTATCTCTCCCTCAGACTCCCCAAAACACATGAGGAAGCATTGGGGGATGATGGAACATGCACTCCTTCTATCAAGTTGGTGAGATTTGCCCAGCCCAACCTCACTCGACTTGCTGTGTTATGTAAATTGAGCTTCTCAGAGGAAGAGAGGAAACAAAGGGTCTCAAGTGATGACCAGCCAGTGGAGAAGACATGAGGAAAAGAAATGAGATGTAGTTTGCTCTAAGTACCACCAAAAACAGATGCTAACTTAAAAGAAAAGCTAAGGTCATTTTCCTATAGAGTTGTGCATCTAACAAAACTAAACTACATTGTAGTATCTGATTAACTCAGATTTGGATTATAGGGGGGGGGGGAACTCTGGTTCTACATGCCTTTCAATCACACACATTTTTTTTCAAAGCTCACACATGGCACAAACAATCATTAACAATAACCCAAGGACTAAGAATCAAGATATGCAGATTAGCTCAGGATTTTTGACAAAACTGTTTAATCTGGGCTGCAGCTGCGACTGGACAAGAAGGGAGTGGAGGATTTGTGGGGGAGATAGGATTCATATCTTAAAGCGCGAATTTCTGCCATTTATAATAATAATAATACATTTTATTTATACCCCGCTCTTCAGCCAAAGCTATCAGAGCGGCTTACAATTTGTTAATTAGACAATTAAGTCCCTTCAAGATGGTGGATGAAGGGAGGGCTCTTCTTGCTTCCAGCAGGAGGTGGCCTGCATCTCTCTCCCCTCAAGATGGTGGTTGAAGGGAGGGCTCTTCTTGCTTCCAGCAGGAGGTGGACTGCATCTCTCTCCCCTCAAGATGGTGGATGAAGGGAGGGCTCTTCTTGCTTCCAGCAGGAGGTGGACTGCCTTTCTCTCCCCTCAAGATGGTGGATGAAGGGAGGGCTCTTCTTGCTTCCAGCAGGAGGTGGACTGCCTTTCTCTCCCCTCAAGATGGTGGATGAAGGGAGGGCTCTTCTTGCTTCCAGCAGGAGGTGGCCTGCCTTTCTCTCCCCTCAAGATGGTGGATGAAGGGAGGGCTCTTCTTGCTTCCAGCAGGAGGTGGACTGCCTTTCTCTCCCCTCAAGATGGTGGATGAAGGGAGGGCTCTTCTTGCTTCCAGCAGGAGGTGGCCTGCCTTTCTCTCCCCTCAAGATGGTGGTTGAAGGGAGGGCTCTTCTTGCTTCCAGCAGGAGGTGGCCTGCCTTTCTCTCCCCTCAAGATGGTGGATGAAGGGAGGGCTCTTCTTGCTTCCAGCAGGAGGTGGCCTGCCTTTCTCTCCCCTCAAGATGGTGGTTGAAGGGAGGGCTCTTCTTGCTTCCAGCAGGAGGTGGCCTGCCTTTCTCTCCCCTCAAGATGGTGGATGAAGGGAGGGCTCTTCTTGCTTCCAGCAGGAGGTGGACTGCCTTTCTCTCCCCTCAAGATGGTGGATGAAGGGAGGGCTCTTCTTGCTTCCAGCAGGAGGTGGCCTGCCTTTCTCTCCCCTCAAGATGGTGGTTGAAGGGAGGGCTCTTCTTGCTTCCAGCAGGAGGTGGCCTGCCTTTCTCTCCCCTCAAGATGGTGGATGAAGGGAGGGCTCTTCTTGCTTCCAGCAGGAGGTGGCCTGCCTTTCTCTCCCCTCAAGATGGTGGATGAAGGGAGGGCTCTTCTTGCTTCCAGCAGGAGGTGGCCTGCCTTTCTCTCCCCTCAAGATGGTGGTTGAAGGGAGGGCTCTTCTTGCTTCCAGCAGGAGGTGGCCTGCCTTTCTCTCCCCTCAAGATGGTGGATGAAGGGAGGGCTCTTCTTGCTTCCAGCAGGAGGTGGACTGCCTTTCTCTCCCCTCAAGATGGTGGATGAAGGGAGGGCTCTTCTTGCTTCCAGCAGGAGGTGGCCTGCCTTTCTCTCCCCTCAAGATGGTGGTTGAAGGGAGGGCTCTTCTTGCTTCCAGCAGGAGGTGGCCTGCCTTTCTCTCCCCTCAAGATGGTGGTTGAAGGGAGGGCTCAGCAAATCAAACCTACCGATCCGACTACAGTGATGATCTGGACACCCACGATTATGGCAATTGGATTGCTCAGCAAATGCAAAATAGCCTGACCAGTTGCTGACAAATCCCAATCATCAAACCAAGAGTTCTGTGTGGTTTGTTTTATGTCCTGAGTCACCGTTAAGATCTGTTGTGTCTTTAAGTCTACAACCAATTTGATATGATATTTGGTTTCTTCAATTTTCTGGGCAGCTTCACTGAAGTTCGTTAGCATGCTGATCCATCTTGAAATGGGGAGTTCATATTCTAAGTGGAACCTTGAAGTGTGCTAGAGTCAACCTGATATAATTCTTCAACTGCATAATCTCTGACCATGTTGTGAAGGTAAAACTCTTTGCCAAAGCAATCAATCAAATGCAATCTGCAGAAGCAAGGGTTTCCCTGGGATCTATCTATGGGAAGGGAGTAT
Source organism: Urosaurus nigricauda (assembly GCA_034509955.1). NCBI lineage: Eukaryota > Metazoa > Chordata > Lepidosauria > Squamata > Phrynosomatidae > Urosaurus > Urosaurus nigricauda. Next base: position 152,416,880 of record JAOEGL010000003.1, read on the forward strand.
TCCAGGGGCAAAATAATCAAGTGTTGGCAGGGAGTGCAGAGACAAAAATAGTAATGAGTTAATTGTACCAGGACAGTGGACTGTACTGGGACAATTATGTGTTCTTGGACATCAGAGATGGGAACCCCATTTAGGGCATCATAACAGTGGAACCATTGTTGAGTCTTTGCACATCCTGATAGGTCAAACAAGTGGCTTCCATTTGTCCAGTGGAGCATTTGTTCTGGTAGCATTGTAGTGTTGCTTTTTGCAAGAGGGAACCCTAAATGCGATGTAGGATGAACCCATATGGGGTTCCATACCCTTTCACGATAAATGCCAATTTTTAGGATTAAATCTTTCCATTGGGCTCCTGTTATGTGGATCAAATCAGCAGGTTACTGAAGAGAGTCTGGGTATCTCTCTCTGAGCAAACCCAAAACTTCTGGGTGGAGGAGTCTCATCAATGTAGCTTGTATCAATTGTGAAGCAAATGATATCAGACTGCTTTGAATCTGAGTATATTGTATGGCAATGGACAAGTTTAGGATGCTATTTTGTAGGGAGTGTCCTAAATCTATTATAATCTCACATACTATTCCCACCCACTGTGGTAAAATGTTCCCAATCAAATCTACCCCTTGTGCTACATTGGTGAGTCCTGTGGCTATTGAGACTCCCAGATCTTTGGTCTTAGACCCCACCAATCCTAGTTTGTGGGCTAGAACTTCAGAATCTATTGCATTCAAAATGCCTTCCCCTACACCCATTCCTCCCAACACCGCGTCAGTGACATCCCGCTTGTTCTGAAAGAGGGTGTGTGTGGTAGGGGTGCCATTTTTTCTCCAGTTGCTCCCACTGTGACCAAGCAGCTCTTAAATAAGGGCTGCAAACAGGAATGGTTTTGGCCACATTTATGGAAGTTAAATTAAGCACTATGGAGGTTAATATAGGCTGAGCCTCAGAATAGGCAAAAGCAGCCACATCTTGGCGGATGACTATATTTCCCAAGTACATCGGGGGTTCTTTAAGAACATCTGGAGGGAACATGTATATATATATGGACAGTCCATGCCATGGCAATTAATATTGCACCCTGCAGGTGTCTGTGTGATGTTAGGTCAAATAAACAACCTGGTTTTTCATGTCCATGTAGGACGGCATTGAGGATCTAAACTGAGAATGGTATGGAAGGAGGTGGGGATCTTACCTGGATGTGGATCAAACTGGTTTTGTCTCCAAAATCCTTCAGTTAGGGGGATGGTGCCGGCATCAGCTTCCACCCATGTGTATCCTTGAAAGCCATATATTATTATACGAGAAGTGATAGAGTTCTGTGCCATAATATAAATCCTGGTTTTAATCTTGAGGGAAAATCTTTGGTCATACCACTTGCGAGCTTCTCTCATGGCATCCAAAACCTCATACAGTGGTCCCCCGGGTTACGAAGGTAATCCGTTCCGGATTACCTTTCGTAACCCGGAAATCTTCGTTTCCCGGGGGACCGCTTTAGGAGACGAACCGTGCGGCAAATTTAAAGGGGCCGCACGGTTTTTTGTCTTCGCAATCTGGGGTTTCCTTCGGATCCCGGGGGCTGTTTTGCGGTCCCGGCAGGTTCGGATCCCGGGGATTTCGTTCCCCGGGGGATTCGTAACCCGGGGGACCACAGTAGATGCCTTTGTAGGGGGGTGCCCAGTGGCAATCTGCTTCTATGTTATGTTCCCAGCTTGTGTTGAACTGAGTAGGGTAAACTGGCAAACTGGAGCATCCAACACCATATAGTATAGTCCAGAACACACAAATATGCAGGCACCAAACCATTCCTTGTCTCTGTAAGGAAATGGAAAGGTATACTGAAGTTCAGGGAAGAGGGTTGCTCATCCTCCTTCAGGACCTATGAAAGTTTCAGAAAGATCTATAACATCCCATTCCAGCATCTTGGACTTCTCTGTTGTCACTAATTTTTTGGAGTGGGGGTTTCCTCTGAAGTGATTGTTCCCTTCCATTCTTTGAGCTGAGAAGAGTGGAAATATTTGTGCTTGTCCCCGTGTTTGTTGAGGATAGATACTTGATACACAGCAGGGGAGATTCTTGCTGTAATCTTTACAGGGCCCACCCGTTTGGCAGACAGGACATGCTTGTTTTGGGAGAAATTTCGATACATCACCATCTGACCTGGGTCCCACTGCTGTGGGTTTCTGACCCATCCCAGTCTGCGGTCCATGGCTTGCATGTTTCTTCCTAGTTTTTCTGCAACTTGATGGTGGATCTGACTAATGCTTTGGACCAGGGACTGAACCCATTCTTGTTTCAAAACCACGGGTTCTAAGTCAGAGGGGAGTGTGGTATCTAGCCAAAAAGCTTCAGGCATTATCATCTTTCTCCCAGTCATGACTTGGTGGGGAGTAAATCCATGGGAAGTTATAGTTCCCCTAAGGGCCATAAGGATCCCAATCTTTTTCAGAGGCATGCACCATCTTTCTCATGACTTCCTTCAATGTTCTGTTAGCTCTCTCAATATGAGCTGAAGCCTGTGGATGATGGGCTATATGGAATTGTTGTCCAATTCCTAAGACCTTACATAGCTCCTTCATCACTTCTCCAGTAAAATAGGTCCCAGAGTCATGGTCTATGGTAAATGAGTGGGGTATCCCCCACCGTGTTAGAACCTGGTTAAATAGGACCTGTGCGGTTGTGATTGCAGTGTTATCTTTGGTTGGAAAAGCTTCTATCCATTTACTAAATGGGTCAATGATGGTAAGACAATATTTGTTCTGTCTTGGAGTAGTAGGCAAAGGGCCCATGAAATCTATTTGGATCCTAGCCCATGGCCCTTCTATGCACTGGTGTTGGATCGGGGCTTTGGGGCCACTTTGATCTGCATTTACCATTGCGCAAATCAAACAGTTGTCTACCCATTGTTCCACATCTTGCCTCATTTGAGGCCATCATCCAGTCTCTCTCACCCTGTCATAGGTAGTCTGTTTACCCCTGTGCCCTATTTCATGCACAAACTGGATGAGATCTCACCTGAGTTCACTAGGAACAATCCAACTATAGGTTTCTTCTGAATCTACAGACCACCATACCCCTTCCTTCTGTTCTATTTTGTATCTGCCATTAGGATCCTTCCCTATTTCAATTAGTTCCCTGATTTCTCTGTCTCCCTGTTGCACCTGAGCCAGATCTAGTGTGGGAGGCATCAAGGGCTCTTTCACTTTTGTCCAGACAGGATTAAGGGGGGGCTGTTCCCAAAGCTGCCTCTCTGGCCAGAGTGTCTGCTAGATTGTTCCACTTAGCCTCTGGGCTGGTTTCTTTTTGATGTCCCTTTACAAAAGATATTTCAGTGGGAGCTGTCCTCTCTTGCAATAATCTTGCCACCTCCTTCCACTTATCTGCATGTGCTACTGGCTTATCATCACTAGCCTTCCACTCTCTATCTAGCCAAATAGGGAGCCAGTCTGTAGCTGCTTTAACTGTCCACTGAGAATCTGTGAATATGGCCAAGGGAACATCAGGGCTCTCAAAATCCAGCACGACGCGAAAGGCTTCTACCTCAGTGGCTTGGCTAGAATGAGGGAGAACAGTCCCTTGGAGTGTGTACTCATCATTGACACAGATTGCTCCATATCCTGTGAGACGTGTTCCTGCAGGACAAGAGGATGACCCATCGCAAAACCAACACTGGAATCCTTTGTCCAGTACTGTCTGAAGGGATTGTCCTGCTTTCACTGGCCACCTGTTTTCTTGAATAGGGGGAAGAGGACACTCGTGCCACTCCAGTGATGATTAGGCCATATGGAGCAGAGGGCTCACAAGGCTGCTTGTGGCACTCTACATTTCTTCCCCTCTTTACCAGCTCTAATGTCCAATTGGCAATCCTGGAGTTGTGCAACTGTCCATTTTGGATCTTTCCAGAGAGTATAAACCTCAAAGGAGCATGTGAGGTTTGTACAATGACTTTGGCTCCTCCAAACTAAATTCCCACCTGGTTAATGTCCATACTAATCCAAGCAGTTTTTCTCACATGGGCTATATTTGATTTCAGTACCAGCGAGATTTTTAGAAGCATATGCCACTGCCCTAGAACATAGGATCATAGAGTTGGAAGAGACCACAAGGGCCATCCAGTCCAACCCCCTGCCATGCAGGAACTCCCAATCAAAGTATCCCTGACAGATGACCATCCAGCCTCTGCTTAAAAACCTCCAAAGAAGGAGACTCCACCACTCTCCAAGGGAGTATGTTCTACTGTCGAACAGCCTTTACTGTCAGGAAGTTCCTCCTAATCTTGAGGTGGAATCTCTTTTCCTGCAGCTTGCATCCATTGTTCTGCGTCCTAGTCTCTGGAGCAGCAGAAAACAAGCTTGCTCCCTCCTCAATATGACATCCCTTCAAATATTTAAGTGAAGCTATCATGTCACCTCTTAGCCTTCTCTTCTCGTGGCTAAACATCCCTAGTTCCCTAAGTCGCTCCTCATAGGGCTTCATGGCTTCCTCATAGAATCATAGAATCATAGAGTTGGAAGAGACCACAAGGTTATTATATTATTATTATTATTATTATTATTATTATTATTATTATATTATAAGGGCCATCCAGTCCAACCCTCTGCCATGCAGGAACTCCCAATCAAAGCATCCCCGACAGATGGCCATCCAGCCTCTGCTTAAAAACCTCCTTTGTGTTCCATTTCTGAGTTGTGAAAGCACAGCTCCTATGTCTGATACTGCCAATTGAATATAAAAGGGCTGACTCGTATCTGGGTGCACTAGGGCTGGGGCTCGTGCCAAATCCTTCTTTAAAGTGGCAAATGCCTCTTGTTGTGCTGGACCCCATTCCCATATGACTCCTTTTCTCAACAGTGCATATAGGGGTTTGGCTTTTATGGCAAAAGACTCGATGAATTCCCTGGAAAAATTAAGCGTGCCTAACAAAGCCTTTAGTGAAGCTATGTCAGTTGGGGCTGGGAGCTTTCCTATTGTCTCTACCCTTTGTGCACCTGGGGTTCTGCAATTGGCTTGAAGGTTTAATCCCAGGTATTTTACCTGTGTCTGCACCAACTGTGCTTTGGTCCTATTTGCCCTAAATCCTGTGTCTCTGATCACACCTAAGACCTCCCTGGTGATGTCTGTGGTCTTTTCTTTTGAGTCCGAATGTATTTATATATCATCCACATATGACAGAATGTTGGGCGCAGCCTAGTCCATATTTTTACCACGTGTATATGACATATGGAAGGGCTAGAGTGAAAACCCTGTGGGGTTCGAGAAAAACAGAATCGTGTACCCTGAAATGAAAATGCAAATTTGTAGTAATAGCTCTCGTGTAACAGAATAGAATGAAATGCGTTGGCCAAATCTATCATGCTGTAATATTTGGCACATCTGCAATGGTCCTTATTCCAGCTGCCATAGGAATCCATTTGCTAAATCTATGGTCAGCCTATGTTTCTTCAGGAATCCTACACCCATTATCCCATCATCCTCCCCTTGATTTTCACATGCTCTGATAAGGTCTTGGATGGGACCTAGTTGTAGTGGAATCCTTTCCCAAATTGCTGCCTGTTGTTTTCCTCTCCCATATCCTACTAGTTCCATGCTGGATGGGGTCTTCTTACCCATGCTGGCCAAGTCAGGTTGCAAAGTATTAACTGCGGCCCCTATATCCACTAGTAGCTGGGCTTTCTTCTGTTCCCATGCACTACCCACTTGAGTGTCCACCATAGGTCTTCCCCACTGATCAGGGGTTAGGGTGGCTGTTATTTCTGAACATGAGAAGTCTCTGGCTGCCTTGGGAACAGTTGTATGTACTAGTGCTACTTCGGGTTCAAATTCAGATTCTGAGGATCCAGAGTCTGTTTCTTCTGGAGGCTCTGATCCTTCTGATGTCTCTGATCCTCCTGATAAATCCATCTCTCCCTCCTTGTGAAAAGGGGGGTTCTGAGGTTTGACAGTATAAGCAGGCTGAGTTTTAGCCCAAGGGGTCTGTTTCCCTGCTTGTGTTCTTGAGGATCTAGAAGGGGATGACATGGAGCGCACCCCCCCCTTTAGATCCTAGAGACCCCAGGTGGTCCTAATCCTGATTTGGGGGTTTTGGTGGGGCAGTCCTAGAGGGAATGTCAGCTATTTCTTTTTTACACTTTTTATCTAGGGCTTGGTGGAGGGCTCTTAGCAACACAATGTCTGGTTGGTTATGAAACAGATCCATGTTTTTTCCCAGGTCCCTGAGCTGACGCCACAAATAAGTTCTAGTTTCACTTGAGGTGCTTCACCTGGTGCTTCATTTTGTTTGGTGGGGGATTATTGGGTTGGTATCCGCCTTTGAATGAGTTGTTCTGATTGTTCTGTCCATACCTTGGCCCTCGGTTATCAGTAAGAGGCTTAGAATGAGGACCATTGTTTCTATAGGTAATAGCATGTATTGGATCCCCTTCCTTCTCTGTTCTTTTACTCCCTTCTTTTTGCAGCCTGACAGTTGAGGCTGGGGCAGTCTCTGTCAACTTTTTTGATTCTCTGAGCCAATAGACTTCTGAAGCAGCATTAATGTAGGACATAAAGTCATCCCAATCTAAGGATCCAAGAGAGTGACATGAGGTTCCCAGGAAATCTATAGCTTTATCCTGGAGTCCTGCATATAGCTCCTTTAAAAATTCTACATCTTCTACATCAGGGTTTCCTTCTAAATTACTTGGGAGCACTCCGGCTAGGATGGCAAGCATTTTCTTGGGAGATACATAGGTGGCAGGAGCCTCATCTGGGTGTTGTTTCTCATTTCGGTATAAGGGGGCTTTCTAGATTGGCAAAAAGGAGTGTGTTCATGGCTGCATGAAACTCTAGCCTTTAGATGAGAAAAAGGGAAAGTGTGCCATGAAAATGCTTTTTTTGCATTTTAGGGGAGAAGAAGCGCCTTTAAAAAGGTGCTGGTTTTCCCAGCTTCTTTTTTAAAAACTGCGGAAGAGCGCAGCTCCATCTAAAGGCTGTGGTGCAGCTGCTAAGCATTAAGGAAAAGGCAACTTCATGTCACACTTTCCTGCTAATCTAGAAAGCCCCCTCAAGGTATAAGGTCCCCCCTCAATATGACACTCCAGTTTCTCCACATCCTTTTTGAATTGTGGTGCTCAGAAATTGACACAGTATTCCAGGTAGGGCCTGACCAAAGCAGAATAGAGTGGCACTGTTACTTCCCTTGATCTAGACACTATACTTCCATTGATGCAGCCTAAAATTGCATTGGCCTTTTTAGCTGCTTCGCACTGTTGACTGATGTTCAACTTGTGGTCTACTTGGACTCCTAGATCCCTTTCACATGTGGTCCCATTCAGCCAGGTGTCCCATCCTATATCTGTGCATTTAATTTTTCCACCCTAAGTGCAGAACCTTACATTTCTCTATGTTGAATTTCATTTTGTTAGCTTTGGCCCAACTTTCTAGTCTATTCAGGTCATTTTGAATTTTGATCATGTCCTGTGGGGTATTAGCTACTCCTCCTAGTTTAGTGTCATCTGCAAATTTGATAAGTATGCCCCCAATTCTGTCATCCAAATCATTAATAAAGATGTTGAATAGCACTGGGCCCAGGACAGAACCCTATGGAACCCCACTGGTCACTTCTCTCCAGGATGAAAAGGAGCGATTGTTGAGTACCCTTTGGGTGCGGCCAGTCAACCAGTTACAAATCCATGTAATGGTTACCTTCTCTAGTCCACATTTTGCAAACTTGTTTGCAAAAATGACATGGAGAACCTTGTCAAAGCCTTACTGAAATCAAGATATACTACATTCACAGCATTCCCTTCATCTACCAAGCTGGTGATTTTATCAAAAAAAGAGATCAGATTTGTCTGGCATGACTTGTTTCTCTGAAACCCATGTTGGCTTTTTGTGATTATGGAATTATCTTCTAGATATTCACAGACTCTCTGTTTAATGATCTGCTCCAGAATCTTTCCTGGTATTGATGTCACACTAACTGGACGATAATTGTTGGGATCCTCTTTTTCCTCCCTTTTGAAGATTGGGACAACATTTGCCTTACTCCAGTCTGCTGGGACTTCTCCTGTTCTCCAGGAGTTCTCAAAGATTATTGCCAATGGTTCCAATATTACATTTGCCAGTTCTTTTAATAACTTTGGATGTAGTTCATCTGGTCCTGGAGACTTGTATTCATTTAGGTTAACCGGGTATTCCTGTACTATCTCTTTACGTATTCTGTGCTAAAAATCCCCTGTTCTGTCTTCTGCCCCTTTATCCTTACGCAGAAAAGGCAAAGGGTGCTCAACCTAACCTAGAAGTATAGCGTCTAGATCAAAGGAAGTAATAGTGCCACTCTATTCTGCATTGGTCAGGCCCCACCTGGAATACTGTGTCCAGTTCTGGGCACCACAATTCAAAGAGGATGTGGAGAAACTGGAGCATGTCCAAAGGAGGGCAACTAAGATGGTGAAGGGTCTGGAAACCATGCCCTATGAGGAACGACTTAGAGAGCTGGGGATGTTTAGCCTGGAGAAGAGAAGGTTAAGAGGTGATATGATAGCCCTGTTCAAATATTTGAAGGGATGTCATATTGAAGAGGGAGCAAGCTTGTTTTCGGCTGCTGCAGAGACTAGAATGCGGAACAATGGATGAAAGCTGCAGGAAAAGAGATTCCACCTCAACATTAGGAGGAACTTCCTGACAGTAAGGGCTGTTCGACAGTGGAACACACTCCCTCGGAGTGTAGTGGAATCTCCATCTTTGGAGGTCTTTAAGCAGAGGCTGGATGGCCATCTGTCGGGGATGCTTTGACTGGGAGTTCCTGCATGGCAGGGGGTTGGACTGGATGGCCCTTGTGGTCTCTTCCAATTCTATGATTCTATGATACGCTGGACACCCTTTGCCTTTTCTGAGAAGACTGAAGCAAAGAAGGTGTTGAGTAATTCTGCCTTTTCTCTCTCCCCTCTTAGCATTTTGCCATCTTCACCACACAATGGCCCTACCATTTCCTTCTTTTTCCTTTTGCTGTGGACATATCCAAAAAAGCCCTTTTTATTTTTTTTTAACTTCTCTAGCAAGCCTGAGTTCATTCTGCGCTTTAGCTTTTCTGACTTTATCCCTACACATGCTGGCTATTTATTTGAATTCCTCTTTAGTGATTTACCCATTTTTCCATTTTTTATACATGTTCCGTTTAAAACTTAGCTCAGTTGTAAGTTCCTTAGTGATCCATACCGGTTTCTGGAGACATCTCCCATTTTTCTTCCTCATTGGAACTGTCTGAAATTGTGCCTTTAGTATCTCCCTTTTGAGGGACTCCCATCCGTCTTGAACTCCTTTCTCTTTTAGTATTCCTGACCATGGGATCACCTCCAGTATTTCTCTAAGTTTATTGAAATCAGCTTTCCTAAAGTCTTCTATCATTCTAAAGCTAAGCCTTGAATGTATGCTTGACTCCAATTCTACTTTTCACTTGTCTCACAGGTTTCACCAGCCTAGACAGACTGGGCATGTACTTTGCCCAATGGAAAATCTTGCAAGACATTCATATCTCATAGTGTTATATCTATGCATATCATGGCTATCCTCAGAATGGGTAATTCTATGGGCAGTTTCTTCAAGCCATCCTAAAAAATATTTGGGTATTCTTTTTGAGTCAAGAATTGCATTGGCACATTCAGGAAGTTACATTTTGTGGGCAACAGTGTACAATAATTCTACACATCTGATGAAACATTATTGAGTTTAACACAGCATATTCTTGGGTAAGTCCAGTGAAAATTCTGATATGTCCATTAGTCTAAAAGGAGTGCACAATATTCAGATGCAAAGAAAGTTTTTGAAAATGTTAATTGAAAGTAAACATTGAAAACTGATATGAATTTAAAGTAAATTGAAAACATGAATTGAAAGTACAACATAAACATTTCTAAAGCATAAAGATAGTTATATGCCACTTCATAGCCATTCCCAAGACCTCAGCTACATGATTTGAATTCAATGTACGAATCAGTAATTACCAAGAATGATACATTTATAGCATCTGTAATACAACTATAGTTCTCAGGTATAAAGACTGTAATGGAGAGGAGAGGAGATAATGTCTCAGAATGGCTTGGTGGATTGCTGAGTGACACACTTTTGCCCCTTGATGCAGAGCTGTGAACTCTGCTTATTTCTAATTGCTCTCCATTATCCCTGATGGATTGTGGGAGCAATATGTAGGAAAATCAATCCATAACAGTTGGGGAAACAGACTAGTTTCCTGTCACCATTATTCCCCACCCCCCATTAACCCCCTCCCCTTTTTTTACTGGAATGAACATCCCTGAAAACTGCACATTTTCTTAAAAACTGGACAATCTTGTTATTGGCAGAACTGCTGTCATAATGAGTACAATCAATTCTTTGTACTCCATTATGGCTATATTGAATTTATTTGGAAGAGAAATACTGATTTACTTAGCCAAGAGCTACATTGTTGGCCCCCCCCTCCCGACCTTCCTTTTTGCTGAAGGAAAATAATTATTAGAAAAAGGAGACATGAAAGAGTTCATTTGGACTGTGGCCAACTTCAGTTCATTAACTAGATCAGATCTGACTATCAAAGCCAAATCTGACTTGTGAACCATATTTCTATGTCCTAGTATCCTAGATACCAGTCTTGTTTTTTTCAGTCACCAAGTAGGAGAATTCATCTAACAATAGGCTGTACACTGTTGGTTTCTGATGCAATGGTATACTTTGTAATACACAGAACTAGGAATAATATAGCAAGAATGGACCATAGGGCATTGTTAGTTAGCTAACACATATGTATGTTGCATATATGGTACTTGTTGTGTAGGGTATCCTGTGCTTCTACGGTTTTTTTTTAGTTTTCTTTTCAAGTAATTCCAAGAATAATTTTCTTATAAGAAACATTTTTAAATCGTCTATGTTTACAAAACTATAATAGTAAAACAGAAAAACAATTAAAATGTGCTCTGTTCATAAAACTTCCATTAAACTATTTAAATTAGCATTGCAATTATTCTTGAAAAAGTTAATGGAGTAAAGATAGGCCATAAAGCCACTTTCTCTTTAAATGTAGCTTCACTAATTCCATTGTTTTCCAGGTTTTAGTGAGAAACTCCCCCCCCCCCCCCCCAGTTTAACAGGGTTTGTAGTTATAAGAATCTCTATAGAAGTCAAGATTCATGTGTTATTGATAGCACTCTAGCCATGTAAGCCCTAGGACCAAGGAAAGGATTTGAGGAAAAACTCTATATACAACCAATAGTTCAATATTGTTGAACTATTTCCCCATAAACTCAGTGGCTTGAGTCTAGAAGTTCTGTAAGAGGAACTAACAAAAATCAATTAAACTTAATTTGAGAAAGAATAATATAGGTTTCTGTGATGTCTATATGTTGGATTCAGACTAGCTGTCCTTGGACAAGTCTACCATTTCTGAAAAAAAGAAACAAACTGATATTTAGTTAAGACAAAAGTAAAGGTAGTCCCTTGACATGAATGTCTAGTCAAAACTGACTGCAGGGGGCAGTGAACATCTCTGTTTCTAAGCTGGTTGCCCAAGGACTGCTCTAGTGGTCATGTGGCCAGCATGACTCCACTGGACACTGTTACCTTCCCACTGAGAAGTGGTACCTATTTATCTACTTGCATTTGCATGCTTTCAAATTGCTAAGTTGGCAGAAGCTAGGACTAGTGACAGGAGCTCACCCCATCATACAGCACCCGGGCCTTGAACTGCCAACCTGCTGATCTTGAAATCAACAGAGTCAGTGTCTTAAACACTTGAGCCACTGCAAGAAAGCTCTAGAAGTCCCCCAAATATAAAATGGGTAGTTTTTACCCCAAACCCACCCTGCATGTACCACAAAATTTATTTATTTATTTGGAGTATTTATACCCCGCTCTTCAGCCAAAAAGTCTTTCAGAGCAACTTACAAATGATTAATTAGATATTCCCTGCCCTCAGTCTTATAATCTAAAAGGCATGACACAGACAGAGAAGGAATGGCAGTTGGGAAGGGGATCAAATCCAGATCTTCTCTCCTTCTGACACCTGGACTATGGCAGATGGACTAAAGGGAGGGCCTTCTTCTTATTCTGGGCTAGGCCTGATGGAGTGGGCCTGCCCCCTCTCTCCCTCTGAGGCTGGATGATGGCAGATGGAGGGAGGGCCACCTTCTTAAGCTTTTTTTTTTTTAATCCTTGTCTCTTTCATAGTTGCCCTTCAATAGACCAAATGTATCAAGAGGAGTCATTTGCATTATTACATATTTTAAGGCAAGCAAGAGCCAAACATTTTAAAAAATCTTATCATGATTTCCTCTGGTATTCTTCCATGAAGACAGTATCAGAACCTCTGGGCAAGGTGGTAAATGGGTTTTAGAGATGGAAAGTTACAATCTTTTCCCCCGCATTGATTATGGCCTCTCCTGCACCAGCGGAGTCGGAGGAAGGGACTGGGCCAGAGCACCTGGGCCTGCACAGGCCCCAACGCCACCTCTCCCCCACAGCATCACGGTGTGGCGGTGTGAGGAGGAGCCGGGACATCCTGGGCCCTATTTAGGCCCCAACGCTTCCCTCACTCGACAGCAGTGCAGCGGAAGTGGAGGAAGGGACTGGGCCGGAGCACCTAGGCCTTCACAGGCCCCAATGCCACCCTTCCCCCACAGCAGTGCGGCGTGGCGGCGTGAGGAGGAGCCGGGACATCCTTGGGCCCTATTTAGGCCCCAACGCTTCCCTCCCTCCCATCTTCCCCAGAAGCGACGGAGGAGGAGCCGGAAGATCTCTAGGCCTCAAAAGACCTCAGCGTCCTCCATCCGGCAGTGGCGGTGCAGCGGAGTGTTCTATTCAAATAGGCCGCATGAGCGGCAAGGAAGGAGAAGCCTCACCATCTGGTCTTGCAATGGCAGCGCAGTGGAATGGAGAGTAGCGGCGATAGCAACATTTGGGCCTCTGTAGACCCTAAGTTACTCTCCCTCCTCATTAGAACTTTTTATTCCTCCCTCTCTAACACTGTATGCCAGTATAATGTTTATTTTGAGAGAACGGACTAGACAGGAGAACAGACAATATTTGCCTATTGTTTGTCTATGTTTGCTCACCTGCCTTGAGAAGGGAAATTTAGCTGGATTACCCATTCCTACCAGCGGACAATGGAGCCGGGAAATAACCTGGAGGGCGGCGATTGAGGTTGTGTGGGGGCAGGGAAGGTATGGCGGTAACAGAGTGAACACATGTTACAAAAGAAGTAGGTATCGATGTTTAGTATCTATCCCTTCTTCAGTTCACTTTGTTGCCAAAGATAGTTTGGAGCGCATACCAACCATCCCACAATCCCTTAATCTGCTCCTCTGCAATGTCAGGGCGGCAAAAGGTAAAACCCACATTATCCATGATCTTCTTGTGGATGAACAGGCCAACCTGGCATGCTTTACCAAGACCTGGCTGGGAGATACCAGTACTGCCACGTGGGCACAGACTCTCCCGGCTGGTTACACGGTCAGTGAGAAGATAAGGGAAAGTGGACGGGGTGTGTGTGTGGCTATAGTTCATAGAACCAACCTGACCTTGACCAGGAAACCTGTCCGAAAAACTGCCCATATCGAATGTATGTACCTGAGCCTGAAGACCAGGGATAGTCTGGGGATTCTGTTAGTATACAGGCCACCCCATTGCCTAACAGACTCCCTAGCCGAGCTGACTCAGCTGGTCTCTGAGTTGCTGTTGGAGTCGCCCAGACTTCTTGTCTTGGGCGACTTCAACGTTCCTCTTGAGACCAGCCCTTCCGATCTATCTGGAGCAGCCCGGGAGTTCCTGGAATCCATGACAGCCATGAACCTATCCCAATTGGTCTATGGGCCTACCCATTGCACTGGTCATACTCTCAATGGGTTTTTTTGTACGGAACAGGAGTATCTGTGGGCGGAGGTAACAAAGACCTCCACGTTGTCATGGATGGATTATTTCCTGATTAAGACGGAACTAAAAGCCATTTTTCGTCCCCCCGGGGGTGGCGGACCCATTTGAATGGTCCGCCCTTGAAGGCTAATGGAACCTATTGGTTTCCAGAAGGCCCTAGAGGGTTTGTTGGTTGGGAATGCCAGTGATTCTGCTGAGGCTCTGGTTGATACCTGGAACACTGACGTTGCCAGAGCCATCAACACGATCGCCCCCGAGCGTCCTTTCCAGCCCGCTCCTACCCAGAAACCCTGGTACACAGAAGAGCTCAGGGAGATGAAGCGGGCTGGACAACGACTAGAGTGCGAATGGCGGAGGACTCGCCTCTTATCCGACAGAACTCTCTATAGACTGCATCTTCGCATCTATGGAGAGGCTTTGTGTGTAGCGCGGAGATCCTGCTGCTCTGCACCTATTGCGTCTGCAGAGTCCCGCCCAGCAGAGCTGTTTAAGGTGGTGGGGGAGTTGACGCAGGTTCCCCCTGCGCCAAACCCCCTACTAGAGCCTACAGCAGCCTACTGTGAGGCGTTTAACATCCACTTTGCAGATAAAATCTCTCGGATAAGAGCCGACTTGGACGCCAATCATTGTCCAGTGTCCATGAGTGAGGTATCCAGTAACTCTGTTGCTGTCAGTTTACTGGATGAGTTCCAATCGGTGAGTACTGATGACATGGACAAGCTCCTTGGATGTGTGAGGAAGACGACTTGCTCCCTCGATCCAGGTCCATCCTGGCTGGTCGTCCAGGGAGGAGACGCATTGAGAACATTCCTTTGGGAGGTGATCAATGCGTCTCTCAGGGAAGGCAGCGTTCCATCCTGTCTGAAGGAGGCGACCGTTAGGCCCCTCCTGAAGAAGCCTTCCCTTGATCCCCTGGACAGAAACAACTACAGTGGTCCCCCGGGTTACGAAAGTACTCCGTTCCTGATTACTTTCGTAACCCGAAAATTTTTGTAACCCGGGGGACCACTTAGAAAAAAAAAATGGTGTACAGTACTTACTGTAAGTACTTTAGTTAGACCTCGGAGGGGAAGGGACGGCCCCGCGTGGACCCGCCGGATGCCGGATCGAGGTCTGGCCACCGGCGGAGAGGAAGGGATGGCTCGATCCGGCATCCGGCGGGTCCTTCCCTTCCCCTCCGAGGTCTGGCCGCCGGCGGAGGGGAAGGGACGGCTCGATCCAGCTTCCGGCGGGTCCTTCCCTTCCTCTCCGCCAGTGGCCAGACCTCGGAGGGGAAGGGAAGGCCCCGCCGGAAGCCGGATCGGGGCCTTCCCTTCCCCTCCGAGGTCTCCGCCGGTGGAGAGGAAGGGAAGGCCCCGCCAGAAGCCGGATCGGGGCCTTCCCTTCCCCTCCGAGGTCTCCGCCGGCGGAGAGGAAGGGAAGGCCCTGCCGGAAGCCGGATCGGGGCCTTCCCTTCCCCTCCGAGGTCTCCGCCGGCAGAGAGGAAGGGAAGGCCCCGCCGGAAGCCGGATCGGGGCCTTCCCTTCCTCTCCGCCAGCGGAGACCTCGGAGGGGAAGGGAAGGCCCCGATCCGGCTTCTGGCGGGTCCGCGCGGGGCCTTCCCTTCCTCTCCACCGGCAGCCAGACCGCGGAGGGGAAGGGAAGACCCCGCACGGACCCGCCGGATGCTGGATCGAGGTCTGGCCGCCGGCGGAGGGGAAGGGACGGCTCGATCCGGCTTCCAGCGGGTCCTTCCCTTCCTCTCCGCCGGCGGCCAGACCTCGATCCGGTATCCGGCGGGTCCTTCCCTTCCCCTCCGAGGTCTGGCCGCCGGCGGAGAGGAAGGGAAGGACCCGCCGGATGCCGGATCGAGCTGTCCTTTCCTCTCCGCTGGCGGCCAGACCTCGATCTGGCATCTGGTGGGGCCTTCCCTTCCCCTCCGCCAGCGGCCAGACCTCGGAGGGGAAGGGAAGGACCCGCTGGATGCCGGATCGAGGTCTGGCCGCCGGCGGAGGGGAAGGGACGGCTCTTTCGTAACCCGGGGATACGTTCGCAAGCCGGGGCCATTTTTCCGGCCCCGGCTCTTTCGTATTCCGGGATTTTCATTCCCCGGGGGATTCGTAACCCGGGGGACCACTGTACAGACCAGTTTCCTTGCTGCCTTTTCTCAGCAAGGTGATCGAGAGAGCCGTCGCCTCCCAACTCCAAGCTGTCTTGGATGAAACCGATTATCTCGATCCGTTCCAGACCGGCTTCAGGGCAGGATATGGAGTGGAGACTGCCATGGTTGCTCTGACTGACGACCTCTGCTTGAGCATCGACAGGGGTAGTGTGACCCTGTTGGCGCTCTTGGATCTCTCCACGGCTTTTGACACTATCGATCACTCCATCCTTTTGGATCGGCTGAGAGAATTGGGGATCTGTAGCACCGCACTCCCATGGTTCCGATCCTTCCTCTCTGGCAGATCTCAAAGGGTGAGACTCGGGGACAGTTGCTCCTCTAAGATCGAGCTTAGCTGTGGCGTTCCCCAGGGCGCCATTCTGTCCCAGATGTTATTTAACATCTATACGAAGCCGTTGGGTGAGATCATCCGGAGGCACGGAGCTCAGTGTCACCAGTATGCTGATGACACCCAGATATACTTCTCCGTGACCAGATCGTCTGCCCAGACGTCCGATGGCGTCTCCCCTCTCAATGACTGCCTTGTGGCCATAATGGATTGGATGAGGAAAAACCGATTGAAGCTCAATCAAGACAAAACGGAGGTGCTCACAGTCACAGGCCCGAAACCAGGCCTGGGAATACAACTTCCAGTCCTGGACGGAGTCACACTCTCCTCAAAGGACTCTGTTCGCAGTCTGGGGGTACTCAGGGGTGTTGGTTTTAACCTTTAAAGCCCTACATGGCTTGGGTCCATCCTATCTAAGGGACCGTCTCTTCCCCATACAACCCCCCCCTCACACTTCGGTCCTCTGGGAGGAACTTGCTGCAAGCCATGAAGACCAGGTTGTTGCAGACCTCCCAGAGGGCCTTTTCGGCTGTTGCTCCCAGGTTGAGGAATGACCTGCTGGATGAGATGCATCTTATTTCATCTTTAGAAGTCTTTTAAAAAGCCCTAAAGACGCATCTAAAAAGCCCTAAAGACGCAGGCCTTCCCAGAGAATGTAAACATCGCCCGGCTCCAAATTTAGGCTTTAGAGTAGCCGTTTCTCCCAGCCTCCCTTCTCTGTTTCTACTTCTGCATAACCTTGGCTGGGTCCGTTTTTCTCTAATCTTTTTTTTATTAGAATCATAGAATCATAGAAATTTAGAGTTGGAAGAGACCACAAGGGCCATCCAGTCCAACTCCCTGCCATGCAGGAACTCCAAATCAAATCATCCCTGACAGATGGCCATCCAGACTCTGCTTAAAGACCTCTAAGGAAGGAGACTCCACCACCCTCTGAGAGAGTGTGTTCCACTGTCGAACAGCCCTTACTGTCAGGAAGTTCCTCCTAATGTTGAGGTGGAATCTTTTTTCCTGCAGTTTGCATCCATTGTTCCGAGTCCTGGTCTCTGCAGCAACAGAAAACAAGCTTGCTCCCTCCTCAATGTGACATCCCTTCAAGTATTTAAACAGGGCAATCATATCACCTCTCAACCTTCTCTTCTCCAGGCTGAACATCCCCAGCTTCCTAAGGCATTCTTCATAGGGCAAGGTTTCCAGACCCTTCACCATTTTAGTCGCCCTCCTTTGGACCCGCTCCAGTTTCTCCACATCCTTTTTGAATTGTGGTGCCCAGAACTGGACACAGTATTCCAGGTGGGGCCTGACCAATGCAGAATAGAGTGGCACTATTACTTCCCTTGATCTAGACACTATACTTCTATTGATGCAACCTAAAATTGCATTGGCCTTTTTAGCTGCTGCATCACACTGTTGACTCATGTTCAACTTGTGGTCTACTTGGACTCCTGGATCCCTTTCACTTGTGATCTCATTCAGCCAGGTGTCTCCCATCCTATATCTGTGCATTTCATTTTTCCGCCCTACGTGTAGGACATTACATTTCTCTGTGTTAAATTTCACTTTGTTAGCTTTGGCCCAGCTTTCTAATCTATTCAGGTCATTTTGAATTTTGATCCTGTCCTTTGGGGTATTAGCTACTCCTCCTAATTTGGTGTCATCTGCAAATTTGATAACTAGGCTCTCAATACTGTCATCCAAGTCATTAATAAATATGCTAAATAGCACTGGGCCCAGGTCAGAACCCTGTGGCACTCCACTTGTCACTTCTCTCCAGGATGAAAAGGAACCATTGTTGAGCAACTTTGGGTTCGGTCAGTCAAACAATTACAAATCCATGTAACGGTTACCTTGTCTAGTCCACATTTTACAAGCTTGTTTGCAAGAATGTCATGGGGAACCTTGTCAAATGCCTCACTGAAACCGAGGTATACTATATCCACAGCATTCCCTTCATCTACCAAGCTGGTAATATTATCAAAAAAAGAGATCAGATTTGTCTGGCATGACTTGTTTCTCTGAAACCCATGTTGGCTTTTTGTGATTATGGAATTATCTTCCAGATATTCACAGACTCTCTATTTAATGATCTGCTCCAGAATCATTCCTGGTATTGATGGCAGACTAACTGGACGATAATTGTTGGGATCCTCTTTTTTCCCCTTTTTGAAGATTGGGACAACATTTGCTCTCCTCCAGTCTGCTGGGACTTCTATTACTATTTTAGCTAGTTACTGTTTTAATTCAATTGTGATTTAATCTCTTTTTAAGGGGGGTGGTGAGGGAAAGGATGGGATATTTTACTTGATATTGTTTTAATCCTTGTTGTAATCCACCCCGATTGCTTGTTCAGAGGGGCGGACTAGGAATATATAAATTATTATTATTATTATTATTATTATTATTGTTATTATTATTTCACAATCAAAGAACAATCAAGCTGGATAGTAATCACCTCCCCATTTCAGCTACACTGTATCCTAATTTTGAGCCCATTCTGCAAATGATCATCCTTAGGTTTCCAATCTTGTGCATCCGTGCACACATTGGACCTATCAATGAACTCTGAAAAAAACTATGTCGCTTTGTTTAAAGAAAAATATATATAGGGTAGGTAGATAGCTCCATGAGAACTGAATGCTGACAGATGTTTTGACAGGGAAGAAACTAGAAAACCAGATTAGAAGTGGAATAAAATGGAAAATTCTGGAACAGGGCATGGTTGGATGGAACTCAACATCAGAGCACTTCACATGACAACCTTTTATTGCAGGTTTCATTTATAACCATACAATAATAGAGCCAAAGAGTTGGAAGAATGCATCAAGCCTGCTGTTTTCTGGTCTAGAGAATAGGACCCGGAACAATGGTTGCAAGTTACAGGAAAAGAGATTCCACCTAAACATTAGGTGGAACTTCATAACAGAGCTGTTCAACAGTGGAACACACTCCTTTGTAGTATTGTGGCATCTCCTCCTTTGGAAGTTTTTAAACAGAAGCTGGATGTTCATCTGTCGGGGTGCTTTAATTAGTATTCTGGTGTGACGGGGTGAGACCAGATGACCCTTGTTGTCTTTTCCAACTCTATTTTTCTATGATTCTACATGTCCAACCATCCATGTCCATCCTATCTCAGGGACCGCCTTTCCCCATAAGAGCCCCCTCGCACACTTCGGTCCTCTGGGAAGAACCTGCTACAACCTAAGAAAACTAGGCTGGCACAGACCTCCCCGAAGACCTTTTCTGCTGTTGCTCCCAAGCTGTGGAATGGATGAAATGCGCCTTATCACAACCTTGGACAGCTTCAAGAGAGCCGCCAAGACGCGTCTCTTCCGGCAGGCCTTCCCTGAGAATGACTAAACTCCGTGACTATTAATTGTCCACCCAGCCTCACTACTGAGACATCAGATATTTTTGAGGCCGCCTGTTCATTTTTACCTAGAGCTATTTTAATGTTTTATGATTGTATTCTACTGTTTTAATTCTATCCTTGTTTAATCTAATCTTAAGGAGTGGGAGGGGGGATTGGGTTGCTGTATTTTAATTGTACATTTTAATTATATCACTGGAAGGGTGGTATATAAATAAAGATTATTATTATTATTATTATTATTATTATTATTAATTAAAGATTTTATTGATTTTAAAAACAATACATGCCATCGCTAGTCTGTAATACATTTGCTATACACTTGATTCATAGGCAATTGTTTAAAACTGGGTGGGGTAGAAAAGAAAAGAAAAATGAAGGATGGAAAAGAGAGAAAGTGAAAAAGGAGGGGAAGGAAAGGTCGTAAGAGGGACTACGTCTACATAGGAAGAGGGGGAGGGGCAGAGAGGGAAGAGAGAAGAAAATGGGAAGGAAGAAAGAGGGAAGAGAGAGAAAGGGAAAAAAGAAAAGGAAGGAAAAAAAATAAAAAAAAGAAAAGAAAAAAAGCAGTAAGATAGGAAGGGGTAGATTAAGAGGTGAGGGAAATAGGTAGGAAGTATCACAGTAAGTTTGTAAATATCTCAATAAATGTCACGTATCATATCAAACCACATAATACTATAGAGATTTCTTCCCCCTTTATCTTCAGTGTTCCCTCAACTTCTTATATTCTAAAAAGACTTCCTATAGTTTCTATATAACCTTGATTTAACTTTTCCTTTTACAGCCCTATATATGTACATTAAATGAAGTATCTCCATATTCCTTACTTTTTTCAAATCGACACCTGCATCATTCCAAATACATTACCACATACTGAAGTAATATTATTTAGTATATTACATTTCTGACCTCTAACATTATCAACTAGATGTAGTTTGAAACTTAGGAGAAAGTCTGTTATTACTTCTTTTCCCGTCGATGTATTTTACAATCAAGTCCCAGTCTGATTCAGAGTCATTTGTTTGTTGATCTTGTAACATAAGTGTTAATTTATCTAGTAGCATCATATCATACAATTTTATGTACCATTCATTTAGGCTCGGTCCTTCTTTATTTTTCCACTTTCTGGCTAGGATTATTCTAGCAGCTGTTAGCATGTAGAATATTATTTTCCCGTATATTCTTTCCACTGCTTCCTCCTCAACCATGCCTAATAAAAATACAATCGGTTCGAACTTTAGTTTGACCTTAATCATTTCTTCTATGGCCCCTTGGATTTGTTTCCAATATTTTTTGGACCTGTCACATTCCCACCACATGTGTATGAAGGTGCCCAATTTATTTTTACAATTCCAACAGTATTTGTTACTATTTTTATAAATTTTGCTCAATTTTATTGGGGTTAAATACCATTTATACTGAATTTTGTAATAATTTTCTTTAACTTCGGCACTTAAGGTGTATCTTATTCTCTTTTTCCAATTTTTTTTCCAGCTGTTCAAGAATATTGTTTTTCCCACCTCCTGGGGCCAGCTTATCATAAAATGTTTGATTGTCTCTTCTTCCATTTCTAGACTAAGTAACATTTTATATGCTCTGGAGATGAAATGATTTAAATCGTTTAACATTATTTTATCAAAATCAGAATCATCCATTATTATTTGTGTGTTTTTTATATCAGTTTTATGTTGTTCCCAGATCTGTCTATAGAGAAACCAATTTACCTTGTAACCTTCATTTCTTAATTCTTCCAATGTTTTAATGTCATAATTTTCTTTTTTCTGTTTCAGCAGATCTTTATATGTTAGCCACCTTGTCTCTGTCATTTTAGATTCATTAAAAAACGCTTCGTTTGTTGATGTCCATTTCGGGATTTCCCTAACAATAAATCTTTTGAATTTCGTCCATACCTTTAATAATGTTTTCCTGATTAAATGATTATTGAAGTTTTTGTCTTCCTTTGCTTTGTCATAAATCAGATATGCATGCCACCCATATTTGTTGTCCACTCCCTCTAATTGTAATAGTTTCCCTTTTTTAATCTGTATCCAGTCTTTGATCCATTCAAGACAGCATGAGTAGTAATATATTTTAAAATTTGGCACCCCTAATCCTCCTCTTTCTTTTTTATCTTGGAGTGTTTTTAATTTTACCCTAGGTTTTTTCCCCTCCCAAATAAAGTCTGATATGTCTTTGTTCCATTTTTTGAAGGGCCCATCGTTTTGAATTATAGGTATTGTTTGAAATAGATATAGCAATTTGGGTGTCACACACATCTTGATTAGAGCAATTCTTCCCAGCCAAGATAGGCCTAATTTGGCCCATTTTTTAAAATTGTTTCTGATTTCCTTCCATATACCTTCATAGTTATTTTTAAAAAGGTCTGCATTCCTCTTAGTAATATTTATACCTAGATATTTGATTTTTTCTTTTATTTCAAATCCTGTTTTTTCCGCTAAATTGTTTTTTTCACTTTCTGTTAGGTTTAGTGCTAGTATTTTAGTTTTTGTCCTGTTAATTTTTAGTCCTGCTAATTTACCATATTCTTCTATCATTTTCAACAGTTGATCTATTTTTTTATTCGGATTTTCTAACATACAAACCATGTCATCTGCATATGCTTTAAGTTTCAGTTCACTACTCCCAATTTTTATGCCCGTGATGTTTTTATCCTCTCTTATTTTATTGTTTAATATTTCTAATGCAGTTATGAAAAGTAAAGGGGAGAGTGGGCAACCTTGTCGAGTGCCTTTCCTTATTTGTAAGCTTTTAGATTTGCCGCCATTTACTAATACATTTGCCTCTTGTTGGCTGTATATTGCCCTTGTCCATTTTAAAAATTTTTCTCCTACTCCCATTTTTCTTAATGTACTCGTCATGAATTCCCAATTTAAATTGTCGAATGCCTTTTCGGCGTCCAGGAAAATCAATGCTGCTTTTGTTTTTGATTTTCTCCCTAGCAATTCAATTATATCTATTATGGTTCTTGTATTTTCTTTTATGTGTCTTGATGGTAAAAATCCGCTCTGGTCCATATCTATCCAATTTTTCAATATTTTTTTCAATCTGTTTGCTAATATTGCCGCAAAGATTTTATAATCAATGTTTAGTAGGGCAATTGGTCTATAATTCTTGTGGTTTTCCCCGTCTGAGTCTTCTTTCGGTATTAATGTGATAAATGATTTGTTCCAAGAATCTGGAAATTTCCCTTTTAGAATATTATTCATAACTTCCTTTAGAGGACTTACTAAATTGTTTAACATTTTTTTGTAATATAGTGCTGTTAGACCGTCCGGCCCAGGGGTTTTCCCTGCTTTAAGCCCTTTTACTACATCTTTTATTTCTTCTAGTGTGATTTCTTTGTTTAATTCTTCCTGCTGTTCTGTGGTTAGTTGTTGTATTTTTACCTCGCTTAAGTATTTCTCTATTTCTATTTCACTTACATTGTTTTTAGTAAATAATTTTTCATAGTATTTGAAAAATATGTTTGTAATTTCTTTTTGATCCGTTACTAATTTTGTTCCCTCTCTTAATTTCCAAATTATTGCTTTCTTTTTGTTTTGTTTTATTTTCCATGCTAGCCATCTTCCAGATTTATTGCCATGCTCGAAAATTTTTTGTCTGGCATATCTTAGTTTCCTCTCCATCTCTTCTGCTAAGATTAAAGATATTTCCTTCTGAAGAAATTGGATTTCTTCCCGTGTTTTTTGTATATTCGCTTCCTCATTTTTTAGTTTATTTTCTTTTATTTTTAATTCTTCCAATACTTTTCCCAGTTTTTTTCTCTATTCTTTCTCTTTTCAGAGTTCTTCTGAATAAAGAATCCCCTCATTACAGCCTTGGAGGTGTCCCAGACTATATTTGTTTCCACCCCTTTGTCTAGGTTGTCTTCAAAGAACAATTTAAGATTTTTTTGAGCTTGCTCCAAGATTTTTTTGTCTTTCAACAAGTTTTCATTTAGGCGCCAATTGAACTCTTTTTTTCCCTATTTCAATGTCCATTATTATTGGGTTATGGTCGGAAGTTATTTTGGGAAGAATGTTTAAAGATTTTATTTTTGGAATTAATGATGGTGAAATTAAGAACATGTCTATTCTGGACCATGACTGATGGGGTTCTGAGAAATAAGTGTACTCCCTTGCATTTCCGTATTTTACCCTCTAGATATCTATTAAAGCGGATTGTTCCTTCATTTGGAAGAAAGCTTTCGGAAGTTTACCCCTTTTTTCATTTTTAGTTTTTTTTTGTGTGATTTCCTATCTATTTTGGGGTCAATTACACCGTTCCAGTCACCTAACATGATTATATTTGTGTAGTCTGTTCTTAGCATTATTTTCCCTATTTTTTTATAGAATTTCTCTTTGTTTGTATTAGGGGCATAGATTCCTACTATTAGTGTTTTTTCCGCAACTAAGTTTACCTCTACTCCTAGAAAATGCCCTTTTTCATCATTAAAAACTTCTTTTGATTGTATTTTCTCATTCACGTATATTACTACCCCTTTTTTTCTTTTTTGCCCTGCTGAAATAAATTCTTTGCCCATTTTTTTGTTAATTAAATATTTTCTTTCTGAATTTTTAATATGGGTTTCCTGTAGGCATAATATGTCCACTTTTAATTTTGCTAGGTAGTGATAGATTTTTTTCCTTTTTTGTGGGCTGTTTAACCCCTTTACATTCCATGTTAATGTTTTAATTGTGCTATTCATAAGTTGTTCCGTATGCGCCTAAAATTTGCGAGTCTTCTCCGGTAGAGTTTCTTGAATCATCAGAGTCGTTGTCTTCTCTCTCTGGTGTGTTTTCTTCCTCACCATTCTTTGTGTCTTTTTGATTTTTTTGACGTAAAGTGTCCGTATTTCTATGTTTTTTCTTTTTCTGGACCAATTCTTCTTGTTCCAGGTCTTTTAATAGATCTTCTAAGAATTCCCTTGCCATTTCAATTGTGGTGATTCTAACTCTTTTCTGTCTGTATCTAAAAGAAATACCTTCAGGTGCTTCCCATTTGTATTGTATTCCTTCGTCTCTTAGAGTCCTTGTTAAAAAGCCATATTCTTTCCGTTTTCTCAAAATTGATCCAGGAATATCTTTCATCAGTTGAAGTTCCACCCCGTCTACTATCAGCTTTGCTTCAAATTGTCTTTGTAGGACTATCTCTTTCATTCTAGTTCTTACGAAGTATACGACAATGTCCCGAGGAAGTTTCTTTTGTTTAGCGATCCATGAGTTAATACGAAACACCTTATCAAGTTCAGGTTCTATCGTTGCTTTATCTTTTTTAAGAAATTCCGCTATAATCATTACCATATTTTCAAAAAGATTCTCGTTTTCAACCTCAGGGAGCCCTCGAATTTTCAGGCATCTTTCTCTCATCTTTTGGTCCCATATTGTTTTTTCTTCTTGCATTTCTTTTCTCTTTACTATTTCCTCTTTTAATTTCTCTTCTAATTCTTGATTCTTTTTTTCGAGCATTTTCACTTTCGACTTTACCTGTCTTACATCGATTGATATTGTTTTGATAGATTGGTTAATTTCATTTAGGTCAATTTTAATTCCTTGGGATATTTCACCTTTTATTTTTTCCATGTCATGCCGTAGATCATCTTTATCCTTTTTCATATTACGTCTTAAGTCTTCCTTATCCTGTTTCATTTCTTGTCTCATTTGTCTTATTTCCTCCAGCAGCATAAGAGATGTGTCTTGAGGGCCAATGTTCTCTGAGGAGAGTCTCCTTTGCATTTGTGCTTGATTTTGTTGTATTCTAATCGTCTGTAGTCTGGTGTTTACTGACATTGTTTTATGTTGCTTGTAGAGTGTTATTTAATGTTCTTATACTTATTTATGTGTTGGGAGGTGTGTGATGAGTTGACTTTTTTTTTTCTCCACTAGGTGTCGCCTTCTATAGTTTTTTAATATCCTTCTTGCTTATGTTAGTTTCTTTCTTCTATGCTTTCTGCCTTCTCGGGGTCCAACTCCTTTCTTTACTCATCCTGGCTTCCGTCTCTTTCAATCAACCACTTCCAATCTGGCTTTTTTCCTCCACAGTCGCCCCAGACTTCACTCCTCTCTCTCACCGCTCCAACTCCTCCGCTCTGGCTCTTTCCCTCTGCACTCGTCCCGGCCTTCACTCCTCTCTCTCACCGTTTCGGCTCCTCTGCTCCGGCACTTTTTTCTCCACACTCGCCCTGATCTTCGCCCCGATCTTCGCGCGTCTCTCTCACGCTCCAACTTCTCCACACTAGTTCTGGCTCCGCACTCACCCCGGTTTCGTTTCTTTTGTTGCGCTCTCCGACTCCTTCGCTCTGGCTCTCTTCCTCCACACTCGCCCCAGCCTTCACTCCTCACTCTCACCGCTCCAACTCCTCTGCTCTAGCTCTGACACCGCGTTCGCCCCGATCTTCGTTCCTCTCTCACACGGTCCGGCTTCACCGCTTTGGCTCTTTCTCTCCACACACGCCCCAGCCTTCACTCTTCTCTCACACGCACCGATTCCTCCGCTCTGGCTCTTCCCCTCCGCGCTCGTCCCGACCTTCACTCCTCTCTCTCCCGCTTCGCTTCTTCCACTCTAACTCTGGCTCTGCGCTTTCCCCGGCCTTCGCTCCTCTCTCTCGCACTCCGACTCCTCCGCTCTGGCACTTTTCCTCCACACTCGTCCCGGCCTTCCCTCCACGTCCGTCCCGGCCTTCGTTCCTCTCTCTGGCTCTGCGCTCTCTCCGGCCTTCGCTCCTCACTCTCACACTCTCGCACTCCAACTCCTCCGCTCTGGCGCTTTTCCTCCACTCTCGTCCCCGGCCTTCGCTCCTCTCTCTCCCGCTACGTTTCTCCCACTCTGGCTCAGGCTCTGCGCTTTCCCCGGCCTTCGCTCCTCTCTCTCACGCTCCGACTCCTCCGTTCTGGCACTTTTCCTCCACTCTCGTCCCGGCCTTCCCTCCACGTCTGTCCCGGCCTTCGTTCCTCTCTCTCACGCTTCGCTTCCTCCTCTCTGGCTTTAGCTCAGCACTCTCCCCGGCCTTTTCTCCTCTCTATCGCACTCCGACTTGCACACTCACTCCGGCTTTCGCTCCTCTCTCCCACTGCTCCTACTCCTCCACTCTGGCTCTGGCTCTGGATCCTCGCTCGCCTCGGCCTTTGCTCCTCTCTCTTGCCGCTCCAGCTCCTGTTCCTCCGTTCTGGCTCTTCCCCTCCGCACTCACCCGACCTTCGCTTCCCTCTCTCACCGCTCTGGCTCTTTCCTCCGCTCTGGCTCTTTCCTCCGCTCTCCTCCAATCCGACTCCTTTCTCCCACAGTATTCCCCCGACTTTGACCCAACTCTCTTCTCCACAGACTTCGTATTTGTTGTATTATGGGGTCGGGTTTTCGGACAAATAAAGATGATTTTAATTATAATAGGTGTCAAATGTTCTAGATTTGCTGAGATCCGTTCTATATTAAGTTTGTTTGTATAGGATTGCTTACGATTGCCGATGCTTGTTCTGCTGTCAAATTGGTGGCGTCTGTGGGCCACTCGAAGTGGTAGGCTGAGTGTGGTTGCGTTTAGTCCTTTGGCCCCTTTTCGCCACGCTTCGGGACAAAGGATCTTCTATGATGTCCCCTTTGGGCGTTTCGACCATATAAGGACACGGCTGTGTCTCTTGCAGTCAAGATGACAGTTTGGAGTTGCTTTGATGTCCCGCTCAACTCCCGCCACACTCAGCAGGCGAATCTCAGTCCGGAGTACTTAGAGATCCGTCTTCTCCGACGCCATACCCAACCGGAAGTCCCCAAGATGATGATGATGATGATTATTATTATTATTTTGTACTCAGCCCTGATTGCTCACCCAGAGGGGCGGGATAGAAATAATAATAATAATAATAATAATAATTATTATTATAGAACTCCCTTTAGAGCATTTCTGGCAGGAAGCTGTCCAACCTCTTTTTGATGACATCAAGAGGAGGATCCACAATGTCATTAGGTAATTGGTTTCATTGCCAAACCACTACTTCAGTCAAAGTGTTCCTTCTAATTTTCAATCAAAATATACCCTCCTACAACTTAAAACCATTAGATCTAGTCCTACCCTTTGGAGCGGGAGAAAACAAACCTCTCTGTGACAGCCCTTTAGATATTTAAAGAGTGCAGTCATGTCACATATATAAGCTAACTTTTCAAATAGGTAGAATGACAGCCTAGATTTCTGTATTTTGATAATAAACATAAAGTTGAGAATACTAAAATGGGGGAGGATTTTAATTTTCTAATTGTATCCTGATATCAGTTCTACTAATAGATATGTTGAAGAAAGGAATATATTTGAGTATCTAAGAGCTCAATCAAGAAATAACATAGATAAAATTTATTGTTATATAACCAAATTAAGGGATTTAAAAAAAAATAAAGCCTAAATCTGTCCTGTACTTTTAGTTCATATAGAATGGGTTTGTGATGACTGTCTACTTCCTCAAATAACAACCATAGAACCTTTAAAATATTAGCATAGAATCATAGACTTGGAAAAGAACTCAAGGGCCATTCGGTCCAACCTTTTCCCGTGCAGGAATACACAATCAATGCAGCTTTGACAGATTGCCATCCAGCCTCTGTTTAAAAACTTTGAAAGAAGTAGACTCCACCACACTCCAAGGGAGTGTGTTCCATTGTTGAACAGCTCTTACTGTCAGGAAGTTCAGCCTAATGTTGAGATGAAATCCCCCCCCCCCCCTTTAGCTTGAATCTATTGCTCTAGAGCATCAGAAAACAAGTTTGCTCCATCCTCAACATAACACCCCTTCAAATATTTAAACAGAGCTATCATATCACCTCTTAACCTTCTCTTCTCCAGACTGAACATAACCAGCTTCCCAAGTTTCCTCTCATAAGCCACAGTTTCCAGACCCTTCACCATTTTGGTTGCCTTCCTTTGGACACGTTCCAGCTTGTTAACATCCTTTTTGAATTGTAGTGCCAGGAAGTGGACACAGTATTCTAGGTGAGGTCTGCCTAAAGCAGAATAGAGAGGTGCTATTACTTCCCTTGACATAGACACTATACCTTTAGTGATGAATCCTAGAATCACATTGGCCTTTTTTACTTGCTGCATCACACTGTTGACTCATGTTCAACTTGTCATCTACTAGGACTTCTAGATCCCTTTCCCATGTTGTCTTGTTAACCCATGTGTCCTTCATCCTGTATCTAGGGGTGCTCCTAGATCCATCGCTTCACATGAGAAATCAGAAGAATACGACGGTCAGGAGTGCCTGTTATCAGCTTTGGCTGATACGCCAGCTGTGCCCTTTCCTGGAAGTCAAGGACCTTGAGACTGTAGTACACGCGCTGGTAACCTCACACCTTCATTTCTGTGATGCACTCTACATGGGGCTACCCTCCTGCTTGGTCCGGAAGCTTCAACTAGTACAGAATATGGCAGCCAGACTAGTCTCTGGTACACCTAGAAGAGACCATAGTACTCTGATCCTAAGATCTCTTCACTGGCTGCCCATTAGTTTCTGGTCCCAGTACAAGGTGTTGGTTATTACCTTTAAAGCCCTAAATGGCTTGGGTCCAACCTATCTCTGAGACTGCCTCTTCCCACATAATCCTCCCCGCACACTCAGGTCCTCTGGGAGAAATCTGTTACAACCAATAAAAACCAGGTTGTCTACAACTGCCCACAGGACCTCCTTGGCTGTTGCTCCCAGATTGTGGAATGGCCTGCTGGACGAAATCCGCAATATGCCCACCTTAGAGAGCTTTAAAAAGCTGTTAAGATGGATCTCATCTGACAGGCCTTTCCTGAATTGATCCCCAGCCACCACAGAGAATAAGTAAGGTATCATTATTCTTGTTTCCTGTCCTATATACTGTTGTTTGCTTGTACATTTATTAACTGTTTTAAATTGTTCTTTTTATATTAAGATGTTTTAGATTGTAAATTGTCTAATTCTATTTTAGTGGGGGGGAGGGTTGGGGGGATATAATATATATACTTTTAATTGTTGTAAACTGCCTCGGTTGCCTGAGTGAAGAGAGGCGGGATATAAATAATTTATTATTATTATTATTATTATTATTATTATTATTATTTACTATGTATTTTGTATTTTTTCTGCCTTAGTGCAGTACCTTACATTTCTCCCTGTTGAAATTAATTTTGTTAATTTTGGCCTAGCTTTCTAATCTATTCAGGTCATTTTGAATGTTGATCCTCTCCTGTAGGAGTATTAGTTATTCTTCCTAATTTGGTGTTATCTGCAAATTTGATAAGCATGCCCCTTATTCCTTCATCCAAGTCATTGATAAATATGTTGGCACCCCACTGGTCAATCTCTGCAAGATGAAGAGGAGCCATTGCAGAGCACTCTTTGGGCTCAGTCGGTCAAACAATTACAAATCCACCTAACAGTTGCATTGTCTAGCCCACATTTTACTGGCTTGTTTGTAAGAATATAATGGGAAACCTTGTCAAAGTCATAACTGAAATCAATATATGTTATGTCCATAGCATTCCCTTCATCTACCAAGCTGGTAAATTTATGTTAAAAAAGAGATCAGATTAGTCTAGCCTGATTTGTTTCTCAGAAACCCATGCTGACTTTTTGTGATTATGGCATTCCCTTCTAAATATTCATGACTCTCTGTTTAATGAGCTTCTCTAGAATCTTTCTTGGTAAGACTAATTGTTGGGATCCCCCCCACCCTTTTTTTTTGAAAGACAGGGACAATGTTTGCCCTCTTCCAGTCTGCTGGTTCTTCTCCTGTTATCCTTGAATTCTCAAAGATTATTGCCAGTGGCTCCGAGATTACTTCTGCCAATTTTTAAAATACTTTTGGATGTAGTTTGAACTCAGGCTTGCTAGAGAGGTTAAGAACAATAAAAAGGGCTTTTTTGGATATGTCTGCAGCAAAAGGAAGAAGAAGGAAATGGTTGGGCCACTGCATGCAGAAGATGGCAGAATGCTCAGAGGGGACAGAGAAAAAGGCAGAATTACTCAACACCTTCTTTGCTTCAGTCTTCTCAGAAAGGTCAAAGGGGGCTGACCCTAAGGATAATGGAGCAGAATACAGAATAGGGGAATTTCAGCACAGAATAAGTAAAGAGATAGTACAGGAATACTTGCTTAACCTAAATGAATATAAATCTCCAGGACCAGATGAACTACATCCTAGAGTATTAAAAGAACTGGCAAATGTAATATCGGAGCCATTGGCAATAATCTTTGAGAACTCCTGGAGAACCGGAGAAGTCCCAGCAGACTGGAGGAGGGCAAACGTTGTCCCCATCTTCAAAAAGGGAAAAAAAGAGGATCCCAACAATTATCGTCCAGTTAGTCTGACATCAATTCCAGGAAAGATTCTAGAGCAGATCATTAAGCAGAGAGTCTGTTAACATTTAGAGGCCAATGCCATAATCACAAAAATTCAACATGGGTTTCAGAGAAACAAGTCATGTCAGACAAATCTAATCTCTTTTTTTTTTGATAAAATTACCAGCTTGGTAGATGAAGAGAATGCTGTGGATATAGTATACCTCGATTTCAGTAAGGCCTTTGACAAGGTTCCCCATGACATTCTTGCAAACAAGCTTGCAAAATGTGGGATAGACAAGTCAACTGTTACATGGATTTGTAATTGGTTGACCGACCGAACTCAAAGGGTGCTCAGCAATGGCTCCTTTTCATCTTGGAGAGAAGTGACCAGTAGGGCCCCACAGCGTTCTGTACTGGGCCCAGTGCTTTATTAATGACTTGGATGACAGAATTGGGGGTATACTTATCCAATTTGCAGATGACACCAAATTAGGAGGAGTAGCCAATACTCCAGAAGACAGGATTGAAATTCAGAATGACCTGAATAGACTAGAAAGCTGGGCCAACGCTAACAAAATGAAATTCACTGCAGAGAAATGTAAGGTACTGCACTTAGGACACAAAAATGAAATGCACAGATATAGGATGGGGGACATCTGGCTGAATGAAACTACGTGTGAAAGGGATCTAGGAGTCCAAGTAGACCATAAATTGAACATGGGTCAACAGTGCGATGCAGCAGCTAAAAAGGCCAATGCAATTTTAGGCTGCATCAATAGAAGTATAGTGTCTAGTTCAAGGGAAGTGCCACTCTATTCTGCTTTGGTCAGGCCCCACCTGGAATACTATGTCCAGTTCTGGGCACCACAATTCAAAAAAGATGTGGAGAAATTGGAGCGGGTCCAAAGGAGGGCAACTAAGATGGTGAAGGGTCTGGAAACCATGCCCTATGAGGAACGCCTTAGGGAACTGGGGATGTTTAGCCTGGAGAATAGAAGGTTAAGAGGTGATATGATAGACCTGCTTAAATATTTGAAGGGGTGTCATATTGAGGAGGGAGCAAGCTTGTTTTCTGCTGCTCCAGAGACTAGGACGCGGTACAATGGATACAAATTGCAGGAAAAGAGATTCCACCTCAACATTAGGAGGAACTTCCTGACAGTAAGGGCTGTTTGACAGTGGAATACACTCCCTCGGAGTGTAGTGGAGTCTCCTTCCTTAGAGGTCTTTAAGCAGAGGCTGGATGGCCATCTGTCGGCGATGCTTTGATTTAGAGTTCCTGCATGGCAGGGGGTTGGACTGGATGGCCCTTGTGGTCTCTTCCAACTCTATGATTCTATTATTCTAGTTGATCTGGTCCCAGAGACTTAAATTCATTTAGTTTAACCAAGTACAGTAGAGTCTCCATTACCCGACATAAACTGGACTGGCTGATAGTTGGATAACCGAAAATGCTGGATAATCCAGAAGGTCCAAGAAAATAATAATAATAATAATAATAATAATAATAATATTTCTTGTCTGCTCCTCTGAACAAAAATCACTATAAATTGCAAATGTATTGAAGTTTTATTGCAATAACAGTAAAAGTAAATGTAAAGAAATCTCTGCTCAACATTGTGATGTACAGTATAAACAGTTCAGTCATCTGAAAATTTAAAGAAATCACAGCAGCCATGACATTGGATAATCTGGAATGTTGGATAACCGAAGGTTGAATAATTGAGACTCAACTTTATTCCTGTTTACTTGTTATGTTCTGCATTTCCCGTATTGTGTCCTGTGCTCCATTTTCCTCAGGCTGAGCACCTTTTTCCTTTTGTGAGAAGACTGAAGCAAAGAAGTTGAGTAGTTCTGTCTTTTCTCTGTCCTCTGTTAGCATTTTGCCATCTTCTCCGCACAGTGGCCCTATCATTTCCTTCTTCTTCCTTTTGCTATGGACATACCCGCAAGCACTTTTTATTGTTCTTAACCTCTCTAGCAAGCCTGAGCTCTACATTATGCACTTTAATTTTTCTAACTTTCTTCCAATATATGCTAGCTATTTGTTTGAATTTGTTTTCACCCCAATATGTGCATCTATGTGACCTTTTGCAGCATCCCATGAATGCCACTCACATCAGTAGGACACAGCCAGCTAGCAAGATCATGGATGCCACAACACCTGCGTGGGCTGTACTAGCATT
Source organism: Urosaurus nigricauda (assembly GCA_034509955.1). Classification (NCBI taxonomy): domain Eukaryota; kingdom Metazoa; phylum Chordata; class Lepidosauria; order Squamata; family Phrynosomatidae; genus Urosaurus; species Urosaurus nigricauda. The sequence continues at coordinate 152,450,103 of JAOEGL010000003.1, forward strand.
CTTTCTGCAATCTGTGGGTGTGGCAGCCAGAGGATCACAGACCGTATCAGCAGGACCAACATCTGCATGCATTTCATGCAGCAGAGTGGCACAGCCATGACAGTGGCAACCTCAGCCATCATAGACAGCACTGTTAAAGCTGCTCTCATGATGGCACCTGCTCGATGCCTGCACTGCTGGTGGGTGTACCTGAAAAGCAATGAATGGTGGGAGGAGTTCATTGTGTTCATCTGGGCAGATGTTCTTTTAAATGTCACATCACTCAAATTCCCTGCACAAGAACACATTAACTTTTATTATCTGTCTATACAAGGGTCATTGACCAAAGGTGCCCTTAGACTGGCTGGCCATGTGCATATGTCCCACAGTTGTCATTGATCCCCCACTTCCTCCCTTCCTGTCATGGAAAGCTTCACTGAGCTGGGCTTCCTGCAAATCATGGGCACTATGGACAGGTACTGATCATGCCACCACCAGAGTGGAGAGGACAATCCATCAACCACAAGGATATTTACTCCATCCTACAATAAAAAGAACAAAAAAGGGGAAAACATGGCAATGTCCTTAAGAAAGCAGCACAATCAACACTACAAGAAACTGGAAGTCCATCACTGGAATACAATACAAGACAAATGGAAATGAAATAGTTCTGGAGTAGATTTAAAGACTAAATCAAGGCATGAAAGCTATGCATCAAGAGATGAATGATTTAAAAACAGAACTGAAATAAGATTTCAAAAGAGAAATAAAGAGACTCAATAGAAACAATAATAATAATAATAATAATAATAATAATAATATGATTTATTTCTATAGATCAGGGCGGTGTACAGCATATAAAAAACAGTAGGACATAAAAACCATTAAAACAAGCCGGTAACAATAAAACAATAAAAGCAGTAAAACCAGTAAGACAATAAAATCACAATAAAATCACAATTCTCCATATAAGTGCTAGTGCATAGAAAATGTATCCAAAGATCTAAAAGTAACAGATACAAAGGTGGAAATATTGAAAGTGAAAACAAAAAAAATTAGAGGACAAGACATTAAAACTGTCACTGGAACAAGAAAAAAGCAGGACTTAAGAGCAATTTCAGGTATAAAAGTGAGAGAACGGTGTTTGAAAATTAGAGGACTAAGAGACATATAAAATGAAAATCTATATAACTATTTGATACCAATATTAGCAGACTTTGTGGGAGAGCCATGTGAGGACTTTTTGAGAGAAACAGATAAGCTGCTCAGGATAAATTCCAGAGTGGCCAAGGAGAAGAATTTACCAAGGGACATTACAATATATTTTGTGAGAACCAAAACAAAGGAATTAGTCTTGCAGAAAAATTATGAAAAGAGATTAGTTGTTGACAAGGACATCCCATCTCGGATTTTGAAAAAAAGAACAGATTATAGATTCCTAATGGCATCTTTCAAAAAACATAGAATTGCATACAGGTGGGAAATTCCTGAGGCAATCTCCTTTATCTTTAAGAAAAAAAGAGTAAGGTTGAACTTGGTAAGCAAGGTGAAAGAATTTTAGAAGACACACAGGGGAAACTTGGAATCTACAGAAGAAGCAAACTATGACAAACCTGAATTAGAAAGAACAAAATCCTCTTTCGATGGAAGAGGATAATAATAATAATAAATAATAAAATCTTTATTTATATACCGCCCTTCCAATGATCAGGGCGGTGTACAACATATTCACAAGTTAAAAACAATCCAACAAGAATAAAACAATATCAACCCAATACAGCTATACAATGGCAATGCTCCAAGCCGGCTTATAATGAGGGAAAAAGATGACGGGGGGGGGGGGGACACAATCAGGGCTAAGCCTGCTCGAATAAATATGTTTTTAACCCCTTTTTGAACTGGGCGAGAGAGGCGGCCAAGCGGAGCTCAATGGGCAGCGAGTTCCAGAGGGTCGGGGCTGAGATAGAAAACCCCCTCTTCGTGGTGGTTGATAGTCTGGCCTCTGGAACTCTTAGTAGTTGTTGCCCGGTAGATCTGAGTGTGCGGGGCAGATTATGTGAGGAGAGACGGTCCTTCAGGTACTCTGGGCCCAAGCCATTTAGGGCTTTATAGGTAATAACCAGCACTTTGTACTGAGCCTGGAAGCGAATAGGCAGCCAATGGAGATCTTTTAATACCGGTGTTATATGGCAGGCCCTGGGCACACCAGTGACCAGCCGTGCTGCCATATTCTGCACTAATTGTAGCTTCTGAGTGTGATACAGAGGCTGCCCCATGTAGAGCACGGCAAAAATCCAATCGAGAGGTTACCAGAGCATGTACTACAGTTTCAAGGTCCCTCCGGTCCAAGTAGAGGCGCAGCTGGCGCAACAGCCGAAGCTGAAAACAGATGCTCCTGACCGTCTCATCCACCTGAGAAGTAAGATGGAGTGATGAATCAAGGAGCACCCCCAAGCTGCGTACGGTGTCCTTTACGGGAAGCGTGAGCCCGTTCAGGACAGGTGGAACCACCTCCATCCCTGGGCCGGGAGAACCTATCACGAGTACTTCCGTTTTCTCTGGATTCAGGCTGAGTCTGTTTTCCCTCATCCAGCCCATTACCGATTCCAGACAGGCCATGAGAGGAGCGACGCCATCCCTGGTCACTGCATCAGTCGGAGACATAGAGAAGACTATTTGGGTGTCATCAGCATACTGATAACCCCACGCCCCATGCCTCTGGATGAACTCGATGAAGGGAAAGACTCAAGTTAGCATGGGGATAGCAAAGAAGAGGAAGAAGAAACAAAATTACTGAGCTTAGTGTCTATTTTATAAACTATAGTAAATGAGGCACACACCTAAGATAATATGAGACTCTTGAATAACAAGAAATTGGGGCATGACTATGTTTCAGGTTAAAAAATTTTTAAATCAAGCCTTAGATAGAAAATCTGGAAAAACTATGAAAAATAACCAAAGGAAACTCCCACATATCTTTGGTAGTATGATGGAAAATTTAGCAATAACGGATGTGTGGAGACATAAATATTTTATTTATTTCATCAGTCAGTCAGTCAACTTTTATTAGACATACAACAACAATATACATTTACAATAAAACTTCAGGATCATTATTAAAATTTAAACCATAATCTTGTTGCCTCTACCAGAAAATTGACCATTGGCTTGGTAATATGTGGGTTCTGATCTTGCAATAAGTATTCCACTGATAACCCATCTAAACAGATATTAATTTCCAATAGCCTTCTTAACAATTTTCCCCTTGGAAATATATACAATGGACAAAGCAATACTGTACAATATAATGGAGACCATACACGATTCAAAAATGGGGTCTGCAAATATCTGCCCCGGTCACATTTGAGGGGTATACATTCAGTTTTGCAAACAAAAAGGCCTTCCTTGACACCAGCAGTGTAAGGGTTTGAAAATAATTTGGTATCCTACCCTGTAATGTGGGGATACCAAGTGGGGAACACACTCTTGGAGGAATTGGATATGTCAGTTGATGTTTTCTCTCTACAAGACAGACCCTAATAGATTCAGGACTTCCTTTTTGGATAGTAAAAGGAGAGAATCAAAATTTAAACCCACAGAAATTACTTTACTTTCATAAAATTTCACCCAACTGGCATAATAAACATCAGATAGTAGGAACCATAAAAGACTGGATCTATTAGGCCTGAAATATATCTTAAACCAAAACTTTTAAGTCATCAACCAAGCTTCAGTTTCAAGAGCATTCAATCCCTATTCCGCATAGAGATGGTGTACACACAGGGGAACAGATAATTTCCTAAAAAAAACATTCAATCTGCTTACTAAAGACTGAAATCCAGGTGAATATGCTGTAAATTAATTGTGGTTTTAATATGGCTTTGTAAATGTTTAAGGCTGCTAGAATATCCTGGTTGTCTTTTTTATAATAAAAAGATTGTATAACTGCCAATGAACTTTTCCCTGCTTTTATTTAGTGATTTGACAAACCAATTTTTTTCTTCTCGTCCATTGAGAACTTCATGAAAATTTTTTTAAAAAAAAATTCGTCTCAAAAATCCCACTTTCAAAAGGTTATTTTGTATCTCCCTTTCAGCAGCTTGAGAAGTATTTTTCACAGATTTCCCAAATGACAATAAAAGACAAGTCAAATAATTACACTAATTATGTGTGTTGGTGCTAATTTAATTTGCATTTCAAACTCAATTACCATGTCAAAAGGAAGTTTAGCAGAGGTTTAAAGAACACAAATAAACTTTGATTGAAGCCCCAACAAGAAATGGTAGAGTTGTGGGGGGGAGGGATCCTCAAGGACCATCAAGTCCAACCCCCTTCTGCTATGAAGCAATACATGGCTATGGAATTCTGGGAGCTGGAGTATTTTGTGGGGCCCTGAGCTCAAAGCTTAACTCTTTTTCTGGTTCAAGGCTATGGAATTCTGGGAGTTGGAGTATGTTGTGGGGTCCAGACCTCAAGGCGTAATGTTCTCCATTTTACCACGGTGACCAGACGTCATCCTTTATCCAGGACACACCCTACATTTCTGCCCAGGAGGAATTTCAAAACGTCCTGGTGTGTTCAGAGAGTTTGCCTTTGCCAGCCTTTCCTTGAGGCTGAGAGTGTGTAACTTACTTGCCTTTTGGGTTTTCTTGGTTTGTTCAGAGAGTTTGCCTTTGGTGACTTGGGTGTGTGCGAATGTATGTGTGTGTGCCTTCAAGAGGTTTTTTTGGGAGGTTTGTTCAGAGAGGGTTTGACTTTGCCATCCTCTGAGGCTGAGAGAGTGGATTTGCCTGAGGTTTTTTTTTAGGAGCCCTGGTGGTGCAGTGGTTAAATGCCCGTATTGCAGCCACTCACTCAAAACCATAAGGTTGCAAGTTCAAGACCAGCAAAAGGGCTCAAGCTCGACTCAGGCTTGCATCCTTCCAAGGTCGCTAAAATGAGTACCCAGATTGTTGTGGGCAAGCAGCTTACAGTTGTAAACTGCTTAGACACTCCTTAGGCGGTATGAAACGGTATATAAATGAAGCTGTTTATTTGTTTTAGGTTTGTTCATATACAGTTTGCCTTTGCCTTATTCTGAGGCTGAGAATGTGTAACCTGCCCAAAGGTTTTCTCAGAAGATTTGTTCAGAGGGGATTTGCCTTCTCCTTCCCTTAAGACTGAGAGAGTGTGACAAGTCCAGTGGGTTTTTTATGCCCAAAGAAGGGATCAAACTTTGGTTCTCCTCCACCACTGCCTCCTGTCACACTTCCTCAAAGGCGTTTAGTCTCAGAGATGCTCCAAAACCTCTGTGTCTTTGAATTCTATTATTATTATAAATGACCTGCTTCTTGAGATGGATTTAGTCTCGGAGGCGCTACATTTTGGGGTAAATTTTGTTCTACATTTTTTTCTACATTTCCCAGCAGAGAAGGGCCAGAACATCCTGACTTTGGGTAGCTCCGCCGGCTCAGCCCCTGGGAGGCAGGGAGAGAAAACAACAAAAGAGAGGGTCCCGCCCCCAGTGGGAGGAGCAACCCCCTCAGGAACTCAGTTTTTCTTCCTGCCTTGCTCCTGCTAGGACGGACTTTACTTTGCTCCTGAGCAAAGCCTTCTCCAGCATCAGATTCCTGGCCTCAAACCTCCTGGCTTTACTCCCCTCCTGCTTCTTCTTCCCTTCCTTTCTCCTTTCCCTTCCTCCCAGCTGCTCTTCTTGTTTTTCCCCCCTCTTTTCTCTTTCATTGGGAGGGAGATGTCTAGCCCTGAGGAGGCTCAGCCAGTGAGGGAGGCTGCTTCTGCTGAGCCCATGCCAGCCTCGGCTTTGCCGGCTGCTCGGCCTGAGGCACTCTCAAGTCCAGAAGCAGAAGCCAGGCCGCTGCAAACGGAGGGGTTCCCCTTCCCAGGCGCGGCAGGGACAGAGGCCCCACAAACGGCCCGGTCAGGGTCCGAGGTGGGTGAGCCGGCCCCAAGGACATCCAGCAGCGCGAGGGAGACTGTAAGTAGCCAGCCCCCCCCCCCAGAGATGGTTGAATGGTTTAGGGCCTTTTTGGCCCAGGAGGGCTCTGCTTCTGCGCGGGCCCTCCAGGGGGAAGGAGATCGGCTTGGGCCTCGGCCCACTGAACCCTATGGAGGCCCCTGGAACCCAGGTCCATACCCTGCTTGGGGGGGGGGGCTTTTCTCCGGCCCTTGGGGGAACCCTTTCACTCTGGGGGGCCCTGTTCCAGGCGAGTCCTCCTCCCTGGGTCCCTCCAACTGCCGGGAGGGAGCTCCTTCCTTCTTCTGGGGGAATCCCTGGCCCTTGTTGGGCTTCATGCCCCCCAATGCCCTTCCAGTTCCCTTCCATGGGAAAGGGCATTTTGGCCGCATGGGCTCTGATGGTGGCAGCCATCTTGGCAATGCGGTCGCTGATGGGAGCCGCCATCTTGGCCATGCGGTCGCTGATGGGGGCCGCCATCTTGGCCATGCGGTGGCTAATGGGAGCCACCATCTTGGCCATGCGGTTGCTGATGGGGGCCGCCATCTTGGCCATGTGGTTGCTAATGGGGGCCGCCATCTTGGCCATGCGGTTGCTGATGGGGGCCGCCATCTTGATCCCCCTGATGGGGGGGAGCACTCGATTTCAAGTCTCAGCCCTTCAAGCAGTGTAGGGGACTCAACCAGGCCTGCCCAGACTGAACCCAGGCAGCACACCCCCCTCCTGGGAGGGAGCAGCTGTCCGGGAAAGCTGCCAACACGTGGCTGATAAAGGAGTCTTTAATAAACACAATAAAATGGAAACAAAATACCAGTAATGGCTGGCCGTCGTCAAATACAAAGTCCGCAAGGCAAAAGGCAAATTCAATGAGTGTTCCAAGGTCGAGGGTTATCACAGACAGAGATTCCAAAGCCGTTCCAAAGGTCGCAGGTAATGAGTAGTCTGAAGTCAAGCCGAGAGTCAAGAGCTTTCGCCGGGAAACCAAGATAAGCTTTGACAAAAGTTTGTCTTCCCTGATCTCTTATATAGGCCCCAGCTCCTCCCCTCACAGCTGTTTTAACTTGGCTTTCTCTAACAATCTCCGAGAGCGTCTCAGCCCCTCCCGATCTGCTCTCCTTTGAGCAAAGGAAGGGATTTCTGTCTCTTGCTCCTGTGTCTCTTCCAGGCCTGCAACCTCTGCTGGGGAAAGGCTTTCCTCTGAGGAGACCCCAGGCTGCTGAGGTAGGGGCTGTGCCTCACTGTGTCCCATAGAACTAGGTCCAGGTTCACCCAAGTCTCCAGGATCTAGCAGCACCATGCTAGGACCTGACCCAGCATACTCTTCCTCAGAATCCTCCATGTCCTCCACCTGGCTGTCCCTGACAGCAGCAACCACTCTAGTGATTCCCAGGGCAGGGCCCTGACCCCTCCAATCCGGCCAACTACTAGTTCTGGTTCAAAGGGGGGCAGTAGGGGGGATTCTGCCTCAGACTCCGAGACAGATTTCTCTTACCAACCCATAGCCAAGCGGGCTAAGAGAACCAAGGGAGCATTAAAGCGCAAACGCTCCTTTTCTTCTCACTCCTCGGATGAGGAGGGCACTGAGGATGGTTGTGTGACTGTCGATTCTGCCTCTGAGGAGGGCGAATTGTCCGACGAAGAGGGGGAGGGTGACAGGGATGCCCCGTCCTCCTCTCGCCTCTTCCGTGTAGAGGATTTCCCCCTTCTTCTCAAAAAGACCATGAAGACACTGGGCATTAGTCTTTCCTCTGGCCAGGCCCCCATGGAGGACTCGGAGCTACCGCGGGTAGGGGAGGACCTGTTTCCAGTTCCAGCTCCTTCAGTCCTTGAGATTCCTTGTCCCTATAACCTAATGCAGATTATCAGGGACGAATGGAGCAGACCTGCAGTGGGCCGCCCCAATCACAGTGCTGTTAGAAAATTATATAATCTTCAACAGGCAGTTATGGATAAACTTAAGGTGCCCCTAGTGGATGCCCCAGTGTCAGCCCTGGTTTCCTCAGCAGTATTCAGCAGAGATGGGGAGGACACCCTGAGGAACCCTGAGGATAGGAGAGCAGAGGGGGCCCTCAAGCGAACCCATGAAGCGATCTCCACTGCCATTAGGGCTGCAGCCGCAGTTTCCCTGTTCACGCGCGCAGCACTGCAGTGGACCAAGGATCTTCTGGAGACAATTCCAGCCTCCGACATTAGGATTAGGCAGACACTAAATAAAATTGCCAAGGTCCATGCCTTTGCAGCGGATGGCACCTTGGACATAGTACAGCTCTGCGCCAGGGGCCAGGCCTCAGCGGTAGCCGTTAGGAGGCAATTCTGGCTTAAGAACTGGAATGTCGATAAAAAATCTAAACAAAATTTAGCTTTCACCCCCTTCCTGGGTTCCAAGTTGTTTGGGGAGTCCCTAGATCCAGTCTTGGTCGAAGGCAAGGATAAAAAGAAAGCCTTGCCTTCAGCAAGGAGGAGAGATGACAGGAAACAGTTCAGGCAGGGACGTTCTTCCTTTCGTTCCTCTAGATCCTTTTCTTCCTCTAACTCCTTTCAAGCCAGAGAGTCAAGACCAGGCAAGCCTTGCTGGGGAGACTCCAAGTTCCGAACTAAGCATAACCGGTCCCCCTTCTCCTCCAAAGAGGGAGGCAACCCCAAGTCCTCCGGAAAAAAACATCAGCAATGACATGATGCCTCCAGTAGGGGGCAGGCTTCAAGGCTTCGGAGTCATCTGGGAGAAATCTACCTCCGACCAGTGGGTGTTGGACACCATCCAACAGGGCTACAAAATAGAGTTCTCTCACCGACCACACAACATGTTCCAGCCTTCTCCCACATCCAACGACCCCGACAAGCATCGCCTCCTACTGGAAGCAATTCAGCGCCTCCTGGACGCTCAAACCATTGAACCTGTGCCACCAGACCAGAGACACCAAGGCTGTTATTCAACTTTCTTCCTGGTCCCCAAGAAGAATGGATCATGGAGAGCAATTCTCAATTTAAGAGGTCTGAACCGTTTTGTCCGGAAAAGAAAGTTCCGAATGGAGACACTGAGGACCATCCTCGATGTCCTACAACCGGGAGACTTCCTTTCATCACTGGACCTACAGGATACCTATTTGCATATCCCCATTTTTCCTTCCCACCGCCGTTTCCTCCGTTTCAGATACGGCTCCAGACACTTCCAATACAAAGCCCTGCCCTTTGGTCTTGCCTCTGCTCCCAGAGTCTTTACCAAAGTCATGGTGGCCCTCGTTGCTCATTGGAGATCACAGCGGCTCCACGTCTATCCTTACCTAGACGATCTCCTGATTCGGGCAAGATCAAGGCAGCAGGCTGTTCACGACACCTCCAAGGTCCTCAGATCACTGGAGCTTCACGGGTTTTTAGTCAATTTGGACAAGAGCTCTCTCGATCCAGACCAACAGATACAGCACCTGGGGGCCAGGATAAACACACATCAGGGGACTGTATCTCTACCTCAAGATCGAATCCAGACTATAACCAAGGTGGTCCGGAAGGTTCTCAATTCTCATCAGTCCAGCCTGGCGACGTTGGCCCACCTCCAGGGCCTCATGATTGCATCGATCGATTGCTTGCCATGGGCGAGGTTTCATGCCAGACCTCTCCAGTGGCTTCTCCTACCCCATCAGCAGGCCATCGCACTGAAGATCCACAAGATGATCTCGGTTCCCAGCCAAGTACGCCGGTCCCTCCAGTGGTGGATCTCCCCAGCTATTCGGATGGGGCGACCCATCTGGAGACCCGAGAGGATTCAGATCATGACAGATGCCAGCCTCAGGGGTTGGGGAGCCCACTGTGGTGCCCACCTGGCTCAGGGACTCTGGAACACAGAGGAGCAGTCCCACAGCATCAATTGGCTGCAGTTACGAGCGGTGCGCCTGGCTCTAAAGTCCTTCCAGGCTCTGATTCAGTCGAAGGCAGTCTTGGTAAGAACAGACAACACCACCACGAAGGCTCACATAAATCGCCAAGGCGGAACCAGATCTCGCAGCCTAATGGACGAGTCCCAGAGGCTCCTGAAATGGGCAGAATCCAACCTCTTATCGCTGGAAGCCGAACACCTGCAGGGACAGCTGAATTCCAAGGCAGATTGGCTGAGTCGGACCGACATCGACCAGGGGGAATGGAGTCTCCATCCAGAAGTCTTCCAAGAGATCACCAGGACGATGGGCCATCCACAGATGGACCTGTTTGCATCCCCAGCAAATGCCAAGGTCCCAAGGTTTATGTCGAGGTTCCTGACAGAGGGTGCCGAGAGTATAGACGCCCTGAACTCCTCATGGCCACAGGGTCTCCTGTATGCTTTTCCCCCTACTTCTCTGCTGACAAAGGTGATAGCAAAGATCCGGAAGTCACGCTCAGAGGTCATTCTCATAGTGCCAGCATGGCCCAGGAGACCCTGGTTCCCAGAGATTCTAGAGATGTCGTCCAGGTCCATTCCATTGCCGTCCAGGCCGGATCTACTATCACAGGGCCTGGTGCACCATCCCGACCCTGGCTGGCTTCGGCTACACGCCTGGAGATTGAGCGGGACATGCTGACAAGATATGGATACTCTTCTGAGGTAGTCGATTCCATCTTGGCTTCCAGGAGGCCATCTACCGCAAGGATATACGAATACACCTTTAAGGCCTTCTGAAGGTGGTGCAAGCGGAAGAATAGGGACTTCACTCAGGTGTCAGTATCCATGCTTCTCCAGTTCATTCAGGATGAGGTCAACCAAGGTCTCCGTCCCAACACAGTCAAGAAACAGGTGGCGGCCATCACATCCATCATGCCTCATGAGGAGGCAGCCAACATATCTCATCACCCACATCTACGAAGACTCCTCAAGGGCATTTCCAACAGAGGACCGTCAACAGTTCACCGATTCCCCTCGTGGAACCTCCACACAGTGTTAAAAGCACTAACCATACATCCTTTCGAGCCGCTGAGAGAGGCTTCCTTCAAGTTTCTCACCTGGAAGGTGCTGTTTCTCACTGCGATTACTTCAGCACTCCGAGTGTCGGAGATAGGGGCTCTATCGGTGCGAAAGGAGCTGTGCACCATCCGGCCAGACTCTGTTCTTCTGCGTCCAGACCCGACATTCATCCCCAAGGTCAATTCAGTGTTTCACACTTCTCAGGACATCATTCTTCCTTCCTTCTGTCCACGGCCTCAAAAGGACGCAGAAAAAATATGGCACACACTGGATGTTCGCAGGGCCATCAAGATCTACCTTAAAAGAACCGCAAGCTTCAGAAGGTCCGAAGCTCTTTTTGTCTCCTTCCAACCGAAATCCAAGGGCAAGAAGGTGTCCGTATCCACTCTCAGCAGGTGGATCAAGGCTTGTATCATCGCCTGCTACCAGGCTATGAATGAACAGCCTCCGGAGGGCATTACTGCCCACTCCACCAGAAGCGCAGCCACGTCAGCAGCTCTCACAACCAACGCGCCACTGGGCGAAATCTGCCGGGCAGCTACGTGGAAATCTCCATCCATATTCATCAAACACTACAAGCTGGATGTGACCCAGTCGGCTGAAGCAGCCTTCGGTAGACGAGTACTCCAACAGATAGTACCAGGCTCCTCCCTCTCTGCTCCAGCAGTCCCTCCCTAGTAATAGGGGGCTTTTGTAAATCCCAAAGTCAGGATGTTCTGGCCCTTCTCTGCTGGGAAATGGAACGTTAGTACTTACCTGAGATACGTCCCTTTCCAGCAGAGAAGGTCCGAACATCCTCCCCACCCTTGACTGCTGGCGCGGAGGGAGGTTGGGACTTCTGTGGATTATTCTTCCGTTAAATTAAAAAAAAAAAGAAAAGAAAAGAAAGAAAAGAAAAGAAAAGAAAAGTTAATAATAAGAAGAGTAAAGGTCTATCTGTAACATCAATAGTTTTCGGGGATGATTTCTCCCATTCTAATTGAGTTTGGGCTGATCATCAACTGAGTTCCTGAGGGGGTTGCTCCTCCCACTGCGGGCGGGACCCTCTCTTTTGTTCTTTTCTCTCCCTGCCTCCCAGGGGCTGAGCCGGCGGAGCTACCCAAAGTCAGGATGTTCGGACCTTCTCTGCTGGAAAGGGACGTATCTCAGGTAAGTACTAACGTTCCATTTTGCCCCGCTTTGGTGGTAGAGAATTATGACAGCCAATCATAATAAATAAATTGTAACTTTACCATTTAAAGAGGCTTTCTTTAAAAGAAACAAAACCAAACAATCTATCTCTCCTTTCAAAACAGCAGAACCATCACCATTCACGATGATGAGAAAGCATTATTATGGTGCTGTCCTTTGGAAATGCTTGGTTTGGTTCATTTAAAGAAAGCCTCTTTAAATGGTAAAGTTACTATTTATTTATTTATTTATTTATTCTATGATTAGTTTGTTTTGGGGCAAGGAGCTTCCGACTTCACCATAGAAATTCACTGGGTGACTTCTCAGCATTTTTATTATTTTTATTTTATTTTTTGGCAAGGAGAATTCGGAATATCCATGAGTGTGAGAGTATGACCTACCCAATGTCAGCCTGCGGATTTACATGGCTGAACTGGGATTAGCACTCTAGCCTCTGACTTCACTGGGTGACCTTGGGCAAGTCACATGCTCTCAGCTTCAACTCCAGCCCTGTAATCCTAGGTATTCCTTCATTGTAGAAAGGGGGTTGGACAAGATGACCTTTGCAAATCATTTCCAATGCTAGGTTTTATGCATGGCAGAATTCCTACCTTTGCACCCCACCCCTTCTTCTCTTTTGTGAGGGTCACACTCTCTCAGCCTGAGAGATGAGCATGCCAAGCTCTCTCTCTTCACCTCTCTCATGGTGATGCTAAGGCAAACCTGTCATGCATTTTTATTTTTATTTTATTTTGCCACCCCACCCCACCCCACCTCGCCCCCTTCTCTTCTGTGAGGGTCACATTTTCCCAGCTCCATTTGAAGGCAGTTGAGTGTGGTTTCAGGTTTTTTCAAACAGAGGAATGTTCTTTAAACCTTGTTTGGCAAGGAGAATTCATATCCAAGAGTGAGGCTAAAGCAAACCTTTCATGCATTTTTATGTTTATTTTTTAATTTTTGGCAACAACAAAGAGAGTTAGAATAATCATCAATGAGAGAGTGTGATGTATCCAAGAAAGGATCATAGAATCATAGAACCAAAGAGTTGGAAGAGACCACAAGGGCCATCTAGTCTAACCCCCTGTCATGCACGAACTCACAATCAAAGCATCCCTGACAGATGGCCATCCAGCCTCTGCTTAAAGACATCCAAGGATGGAGTGTGTTCCACAGTTGAACAGCCCTTACTGTCAAGAAGTTCCTCCTAATGTTGAGGTGGAATCTCTTTTCCTGCAATTTGTATCCATTGTTCCACGTCGTAGTCTCTGCAGCAGCAGAAAACAAGCTTGCTCCTTCCTCAATAAGACATCCCTTCAAATATTTAAACAGGGCTGACATATCACCTCTTAACCTTCTCTTCTCCGGGCTAAACATTCCCAGTTTCTTAAGGCGTTCCTCATAGGGCATGGTTTCCAGCCCCTTCACCATCTTAGTTGCCCTCCTTTGGAAATGCTCCAGTTTCTCCACATCTTTTTTGAATTGTGGTGCCCAGAACTGGACACAGTATTCCAGGTGGGGCCTGACCAAAGCAGAATAGACTGGCACTATTACTTCCCTTGATCTAGTTGATGAAGCCTCAAATTGCATTGGCCTTTTTAGCTGCTGCGTCACACTGTTGACTCATGTTCAACTTATGGTCTACTTGGAATCATAGAATCATAGAATTATAGAGCTGGAAGAGACCACAAGGGCCATCCAGTCCAACCCCCTGCCATGCAGGAACTCCCAGTCAAAGCATCCCCGACAGATGGCCATCCAGCCTCTGCTTAAAGACCTCCAAGGATGGAGACTCCACTACACTTCGAGGGAGTGTGTTCCACTGTCGAACAGCCCTTACTGTCAGGAAGTTCCTCCTAATGTTGAGGTGGAATCTCTTTTCCTGCAGCTTGCATCCATTGTTCCGCGTTCTAGTCTCTGCAGCAGCAGAAAACAAGCTTGCTCCCTCTTCAATATGACATCCCTTCAAATATTTGAACAGGGCTATCATATCTCCTCTTAACCTTCTCTTCTCCAGGCTAAACATCCCCAGCTCTCTAAGTCGTTGCTCATAGGTCATGGTTTCCAGATCCCTTCACCATCTTAGTTGCCCTCCTTTGGACCCGCTCCAGTTTCTCAACATCCTTTTTGAATGTTGGTGCCCAGAACTGGACACAGTATTCCAGGTGGGGCCTGACCAAAGCAGAATAGAGTGGCACTATTACTTCCCTTGATCTAGACGCTACACTTCTATTGATGCAGCCTAAAATAGCATTGGCCTTTTTAGCTGCTGCATCGCACTGTTGACTCATGCCCAACTTATGGTCTACTTGGACTCCTAGATCCCTTTCACATGTAGTTTCATTCAGCCAGATGTCCCCCATTCTATATCTGTGCATTTCATTTTTTCGTCCTAAGTGCAGTACCTTACATTTCTCTGCATTGAATTTCATTTTGTTAGAATTGGCCCAGCTTTCTAGTTTATTCAGGTCATTCTGAATTTTAATCCTGTCTTCTGGAGTATTGGCTACTCCTCCTAATTTGGTGTCATCTGCAAATTTGATAAGCATGCCCCCAATTCTGTCATCCAAGTCATTAATAAAGATATTGAATAGCAATGGGCCCAGTACAGAACCCTGTGGGACCCCACTGGTCACTTCTCTCCAGGATGAAAAGGAGCCATTGTTGAGCTCCTTTGAGTTCGGCCAGTCAACCAGTTACAAATCCATGTAACAGTTACCTTGTCTAGCCCACATTTTACAAGCTTGCTTGCAAGAATGTCATGGGGAACCTTGTCAAAGGCCTTACTGAAATCAAGATACAGTATACTATATCCACAGCATTCCCTTCATCTACCAAGCTGGTAATATTATCAAAAAAAGAGATCAGATTTGTCTGGCAAGACTTGTTTCTCTGAAACCCATGTTGGCTTTTTTTGATTATGACATTCCCTGCTAAATGTTCACAGACTCTCTGCTTAATGATCTGCTCTAGAATCTTTCCTGGAATTGATGTCAGACTAACTGGACAATAATTGTTGGGATCTTCTTTTTTTCCCTTTTTGAAGATGGGGACAACTTTTGCCCTCCTCCAGTCTGTTGGGACTTCTCCTATTCTCCAGGAGTTCTCAAACATTACTGCCAATGGCTCTGATATTACATTTGCCAGTTCTTTTAATACCCTTGGATGTAGTTCATCTGGTCCTGGAGACTTATATTCATTTAGGTTAACCAAGTATTCCTGTACTATCTCTTTACTTATTCTGTGCTGAAATTCCCCTATTCTGTCTTCTTCCCCATTATCCTCAGGTTGAGCACCCTTTGCCTTTTCTGCGAAGACTGAAGCAAAGAAGGTGTTGAGTAATTCTGCCTTTTCTCTGTCCCCTGTTTGCATTTTGCCATCTTCTACATGCAGTGGCCCAACCATTTCCTTCTTCCTTTTGGTGTGGATATATCAAATAAAGCCCTCTTTAACATTCTTAACCTCTCTAACAAACCTGAGTTCATTCTGCGCTTTAGCGTTTCTGACTTTATCCCTACACATGCTGGCTATTTGTTTGAATTCCTCTTTGGTGATTTCCCCATATTTCCATTTCTTACACATGTTCCGTTTAAAACTTAGTTCAGTTGAAAGTTCCTTAGTCATCCTTCCTGGCTTCTTGAGACATCTTCCTCATTTGAACTGTTAGAAATTGTGCCTTCAGTATCTGCTTTTTGAGAAACTCCCATTCAACTTGAACTACCTTCTCTGTTAGTATTCCTGACCATGGGATTACCCCCAGTTATTCTCTAAGTCTATTGAAATCAGCTCTCCTGAAGTCTAGAGTGTGTGTCTGACTATGCCTAGCTTCTCCTTTCCATTGTATACCAAACTCCAGGAGAACGTGATCACTTTCACCGAAGGATCCCACCACTTGCACCCCATTTACTAGGTCATCCCTTTTGGTTAAGATCAGATCTAAAATAGCTGATCCCCTTGTTGCCTCTTCCTCCTTTTGGACAATGAAATTGTCTTCCAGGCAAGTGACGAATTTGCTAGACCTTGAGGATTTGGCTGAGTTCGACTTCCAGCAAATATCTGGATAGCTAAAGTCCCCCATCACTTCTACATCTCTCTTTTGTGAGTGTGTGGTCATCTGTTCTAGAAAAAAACATTATCAAATTCCTCCATCTGACTTGGAGGTCTGTAGTAGACTCCCACAGTAACATCCCTATTGCTTTCCTCTCCTTTAATTTTTATCCAGATGCTCTCCACCTTCCTTCCAGTATTGATGTCTTTGGTCTCTTCACTGCTGAAGAGATCCCTGACATATAATGCTATTCCTCCTCCTTTCCTGTTTGGCCTGTTTCTGTTATAAAGATTATACCCCTCTATTTCTATATTCCAGTTGTGAGACTCATCCCACCAGGTTTCAGTGATGCCTATTTTATCATATTCGCTTTGTTGTACTAGGAGTTCAAGTTCAGCCTCCTTATTTCCCATACTCTGTGCTTTGGTGTAGAGACATCTAAGACCATGTATCCTCTTTACTTGCTGCCTGTGCACGTTTTTTTACCTTCTACTGTTGGGTCCTTGCACTGTTTGCCTTGTTCCCTGTACGTCAGTTTGACTATTCTCTCCAGCCCTTTTGCCTTCGAGAACGCTGTCTCCCTTCCCCACATATCTCAGTTTAAAGCCCTCCTGATCAGATTCTTGAGACTGATGGCAAAAACGTTTCTGCCAACTGGCGTGTGATGCAGCCCATCCCTTGCCAGAAGTCCCTCTTCATGGAACCGCAGCCCATGATCTAAGAATCCAAACTGTTCTTGCCGGCACCATCTGCAGAGCCAGTTATTCACCTCTGCTATTTTCCTCTCCCTTCCTGGACCATGCCCTTCAACTGGGAGAAGAGATGAGATGACAATCTGTACATCCATTTCTTTTAGCTTCTTTCTCATATCCCTTCTGATATTCTGAAGGCTGTGTCTTGCTGTATCATTGGTTCCCATATGAACCAAAAGAAAGGGGTATTGATCAGTAGGCTTGAAAAGTCTTGTCAGCCTTTCTGTCACATCACGGATCTTTGCCCCACACCTCCATACCTCCCAAGACATCTTGTCAGGCCCACAATCCACTGTTTCAGTACCCCTCAGCAAGGAGACCCCCACCACCACCACACGCCTCCTCTGAGGCTTAGCAGCGGCTGTTCCCTTTCGTGGTACTCTCTGCCTCCCCTGACGTCTGTCCCTGCTGCTTTTCCTCATCATCTTTAATAACAGAGAGAGTTTCAAAGCGATTCTGTAGCTTCAAACTGCTCACAGAATGTTCCCTGGCTTCCTTACTTCTGTGTGTGACCTTCCTCCAAGCATCTACCTCTGCTGCTCCACCCCAGCAACTTCCTCTGTGTGTTTCCTATCCAAGACATTCTGGTCTGCTTTGTTCAGGAGAATCTCCTGCTCTCTATGATGCTGAAGTGCAGATACATGGGCCTCCAACTGCTGTACTTTCTCTTCTAAGAGGGCTACCAACTTGCACTTGGGGCAGGTGTAGTTCCCCACATCTGTAGGCAAGAAGACAAACATCCCACAAGTGTTGCAGGTGACTGCTGCAGGGCCTCCAGTGTCCATACTGAGAAGTCTTAAGGAGGCACTGAAACGAGACTGTGGGCTTCCCTTGCTAAACTTGGCCTTTGTCCCCAAACTCTGCCACTGAGTTCAAGTCATGGGGCCTATAGTTATGTAGAGAGCTCCTGGCTACTAAATCCTTCAGGAGGCAAGTCTCTGACTCACTTCCTCTGATGTTTCAAGCCAGTTTCTCTTCTATTCTCCAAAAACCTCCTTGACTAGATAAGAAAAATTAAAATTCGGCGCGCACCTCTGCAAGCCTTCTGTAGACTAGTTCTGGTTCTCCCAGCAGTGAATTCCAGAATGCAATGGCTCAAGCATAAGTTAGATTAGATCTCGCCCAAGCACATGGAGAAGAGAAGTCCTTCTCCTTTCTTAAAGGAAATGAACTGGAATCCCTCTGCAAGCCTAAGGAATTCCTAGGATATCACCCCGCCCCCTCCTTCTCTTCTGTGAGAATTTGAATGGTCAGAAAATATCCACCACCACCTACACACAGATGCTCTCTCCACTTGTTCTCATTTGTTTTTTTAAAGCAAAGCTGTGGGCAAGGAGGGGGGAAGATTTATTACCCTAACAAAGGAAATAAGCCTCTGGTTAAAGCCAGTATGAATGGTAGTTTTGCTTACGCAAAATACACAAATCCTGGCCAACGAATAGTTAGCTGAAGAGGCCGGACCACCAGGGCCTTCAAAGGCCCCCATGCCTACCTCCCCTGCAGAGGCAGCAATGTGGAGGCGGAGAGGAGGAAGAGACCGGACCAACCGGGCCTTCAAAGGCCCCCACACCCACCTCCCCTGCAGAGGCGGCGACGCAGAGGCGGAGAGGAAGAAGAGGCCAGAACAACAGAGTTTAAAACCCACCCCCTTCCAAATGTCACATCAAGACTTCTGGTGCAGGTAAACAGGATTGAGGATACAAGTACAGTTGTTCCTCACCGTAGCGGTAAATGGTGGAACGGGAACTCTATTATGCCCGTCCGTGCTACCTCCGATATGAGGGCCATTAACTGCAGCCTATTAGGAGATTTAACTGAGAGGCCAACCCGGAGAAACTCAAGGGCTGTGTCACCCATCTTGGTAGTGGTTTTGACAACAACTTCCCAAGTCCTGCATCCTATTAAAACAATTATAGATCAGTGATAGAAGATTTTTTTTGAGGGTATCTTCAAATATCATCTTTTGAATAATCATACCAACAAGGATGAAGAACTCTAATCAAAATAGCTCCCTTCAGGATGGGGGAGCAGTAAGGAGAGGTAAAAATAAAAAGAAAACTGCAGTAAATAACTATAGATGTACAAAGAATATTATATATAAGTAGCGTCAAATTATCCAACCGGGTTATAATGAGTAATATAATGTGTAATAAGTAATAAGCAACAAAAGACCTTGAGAGGCAGGGTAAGAAATTGAACATTTGGGTGTAAAAGGTCTTCACTGTAACAATAATATACAGATTTGTTGCAAATAGGTGTTATATTGAGAAGAAAAGAATATATTAAGGCATTAAGTTCAGAAAAGAGGTTTTATTATTAAACGTAAAAGTAAGAAAAACTTAAGAAAGAATATCAAATAAATTTTTTTTGTTATATCTTTGGATATACATGGATAGTTATGCCAATTTTTCTGTCTTTTTTGGTGATGATTGAATGATTATCTCAGAGAATTAAAAACTGATAAAGGGCTCTTGGTTTGTTTTGGTGTGGTCTAAATATTAATAGATAAGTTGTTACATTTTAGATTATAAAAAGATATAAGCTAATAAGGAAAACTCAAAGAAAACAAAAATAATGGCTACTACTAGAAGAACAAATTATTAAACTGCAACTAGAAGAGGTTCAACTGAGGACTCTATGAGAATTATAGACCCTAATAGACGGATTCTTGAAGAAATAAGATTAATTAGACAAGAAATGAAGGAATTGAGAAACGAGTTGAAAGAAGACCAAAAGGAATCAAATCAAGAATTGAGAGATGAAATTAAAGAAACAAGATTGGAAATAAGAAGAGATTTAAAGAAGGAATTAGAGAATTTTGGGAAAAGAATTAGAAGACAACACAAGATATTGAAAAAACAAAATGAAGTAGAAAAAATTAAAGAGAGAACAAGTACTTTAGAGAAAAGCACCAATGAAATTACACAAAAACAAAATCTACAACAGATATGAGACTTAACAAACGATATAAAACAAAGAGAGAAGAGTATTAAAATTCGTGGATTAACAGAAAAACCAAAAGAGGATTTATATTCAGGAATAATTCCACCATTAGCAGAATATATTGGTTATAAGGAAGAACAAGTGGAAGCCGACCTAGATAAATTGTTTAGAATGAATTCAATCGCTACAAAAGACAAGAACTTTCCAAGAGATATATTGATATGTTTTACAAAAACAAGAAAAAGAGATAAAATTATCCAGAAAAGCTACAACAACAAATTAATTATCGAAGGAGCTCAAGTTAAAATATTTAAAGGTTTACCACCACGAATTCTAATAGAAAGACAAAAATATAAACCCTTCACACAATTTTTAAAAAATATGAGGATTGAATACAGATGGGAAAAAATAGAAGGAATTACAGCTACTTATGAACTTAAAAATACAAAATTGACAAGCTCCAAAAAGCAGATGATCTAGAAAGAAAAATTCTAGGACAACATAAAGAAAAAGAGAAAGAAGGATTTCACCAGGCAAGAGAATGGAGAGCTAGAAAGTATAAAAGTAAAACTCAAAATACCAACCAGGGAAAAAATAATATAGAAAAAAATATTAACTTAGAAGAGAGAGTAAGGCAGGAGGAAGAAAGGGAAATACAAGGAAAAGAATTTGGAAATAGAGATAATCTGAACAGTAATCTCAGATTATATTATTATAAATCCTGTTTTAAATGGCTGGAAGAATGGATTAATTTAGAAAATGATCGATTACTGAGCCTGGAGGGTAATAATATCAATCATTATTTTATTCGTCGTGCCCTATTGAGAGTCTGGGACAAATTGAAAAAAACAATTCTATATGAAAATTCCTATGTGGAATTCCCCGCAAGAGGCTTTTCATTATATAGCAAAAAATAATACAGAAAAATGGTTAAAGTACCAAGATTTAATATCTAATGAAAATATGACAGTGTATAAATTGAAATCTATAGAACAACTAAAAGAATATAATCCAAATATGAATTGGTTCTGTCAGAATCCTTGTAGTATTCTTCCAGATACAGGTTTGTAGTTGTAGTTGGGGATGATGGGTGTGTAGTTAGTTGCTAGATAGGAGGGAGGAGTGCATAACGGTGCCAGGAGGCTTTATCTGCCGACCTTGGAGCTGCTCTGCTCTAGGTCTGGTATGAAGCAGTTTCTGGTGGGAATTGTACAGATAAGGGGGAGCCAGGGGGAAATTGAAACTAATGGAAAATAACTGGAATGGGCTATTTTCGCGGGCTTTGTGAGAAGGGGGGAGGTGCAGCTCTTTCGGGGTTGGGATGTATAGGGTGCTGGGCGGGAACTGGTCAGTCTCAGCTAAGAAGCTGAATGGTGTGGTACTGCTGATCCTGGAGCATCAATAAAGTTCTGTTTATTCAACTAAAGCTGACTGGTTGATTGTCTGGGATTCTGGACCCCTGTTCTGACAGGTTCTTATATAATCAGTTACAGCTATGATTTAAGCATGATTCAAAAGAACCAGGGATATCTACCATAAAAAACAATTTAGATGACATATTATTTAATAAAAAAGGAACCAATATTTCCAAATTTTATAATTTACTAAGGAATCGTGACCTGGAATCGGAGGTAATTAAACATAACATGATAAAATGGGCAAGAGATATAGGAAAAACTATTGAACTAGAATCTTGGGGAAAATCATGGGTAAATACTAACAAATTCACACTATGTCAAAATTTAAAAGAAAATTATATCAAGATGTTTTATCGTTGGTACTTAACACCAAAAAAATAAATAAGTATGATATATAGATTAAAATCCAGCAAATGTGGGAAGTGCGAAATGCAAGAAGCAAATTTCTATCATTGCTGGTAGTCTTGCCCTAAAGCAAAGGAATATTGGTCTATGATACATACTATAATGATGGAAATTTTACAGACAAAAAATAATTTTTTACCTGAATTATTTTTACTAAACATAATAGAGAATCAAAACCTCAGTAAAAATAAGAAAATTATTTTATATATGATAACTTCTGCCAGAATTCTCTTTGCAAGCTATTGGAAAAATACAGAAATGCCAACCAAAGAAGAATGGCTTTTTTTGTATATATTTTTTAAAACCAATAAAATTAAAAAAAGAAAAGAAAGGTCTCGTCCCTTCATCTCATTTGGAAATGATTAAAAACCAAATTTCTTACTCATTGATCAAGAAATGCTAATAATTCTTTCTCTTTAAAAAGGTTACAAAATCTTCGAAGAACAGCTATTTCTTCTGTTTTTCAAATTTTGGAGAATATTCTTTACATCACTACTTGTATTACTTTAACTCTCTGTTTACTCCACTGTCCATTAAAATGCAAAAGGGCATCAAGGTAAATATACTTTTTGACCTGCTCAATTGTTTGATTACCAATCTTCCACATTCTTAGTACAAATCTCTCAGAAAAAAATTTAGATTTCTCAAAGTTTACCAGTAAGTAAAATTTGTCACACTACTCAGAGAATCTTTTTAAGGCTCTAACCATACCCTTGTGAGATAGAGAGAGTAATGAAGTATTGTTGGCATATTGAAGTATGAAAAGCAGACAATTTCCCAGTGAAGGTGGGTGAGAATCTACTGTGGTCATAAAGGCAGGTAGATCAGCCACAAATAGATTAAACAGATAAGGAGCCAAAACACAGCCCTGTCTGACTCCTATACCAGACTAGATAGGGTCTGTTAATAGGCCCGATTCAGAAAATTTCGCTCTACAATGATTATTTGTATGGAGTTGGCTTAAAAGAAACAACAATCAAGGATCTATATTAAGCTTAACCAACTTGTCCCAAAGGCCAGTGAACAAAAGCAGCCTTCAGAACAATAAAAGCTGCATATAGTTTACTTTTAGGGTGTGGCAGGTATTTGTTTATGAAGAATGAAAGCATTGTTATGTGAGCCACAGTGGACACATGTCTTCTAAAACCCGCTTGCTCCGGACTTATCAAAGCTTGGGCATTCATCCAACTCGGTAATTTCAAATCCAAATAACTGGCACATAGTTTGCCCACTACTAATAAAAGACTTATTGGGCAATAGTTACCAGGATCCTGTCTATCCCCATTTTAAAAGATTGGAATTATGATGGAATCCTTCCAATTGGCTGAAATCTTGCCAGAGTTATTTAGAAGAGTAAATAAATTAGCCAATGCCTTTGTGCATTGCTCGGGGTGGAATTTCAAAATTTCTGCCAGGAGGCCTCCTCCTCCTCCTCCTCCTCCTCCTCCTCCTCCTCCTCCTCCTCCTTCTTATCATCCTTTATTTATATAGCACTGTAAATTTACACAGTGCTGTACATACAATCTTAAATTAGATGGATCCCTGCCCTCAGGCTTACAGTCTAAAAGAGACAACACAAAAGGAAGAGGGGAAGGTGATGCGAAAGGGGGTGAGGTCTGGTGGTTCTGCTTTCCCTCTGGGGCCAGGACCAAGGCAGATGGACTGGAGGGAGGGCACAGCTTCTTAATACAAAGTTAAAAGGAGGCATCCTGGGGCAGATGGCACAGTCCTGGGACCGCTTCCCTAAATAATATAGGGATAATAATATTCAGGAGATTTACCAGATTTTAATTTGAGGATCAACTGGTCACCTCATCAGCCAAAACTGAGCTCCATAAATTAGGAGGGTTTTTTATTAATAGATTATTATCAAATGTTTGGGTTCCCAAAATATGAAAACCAAATCTGAGGAGATATACTAGGATGGACCATAGAGATGTCATTGTTCATATGTTTCCTAATTGCCATCCAAAATGTTTTACCATCTTTGGATTTTAAAGCGTTATCCAGAGATGCCCAATTTTGTTGGAAAAATATCTTCCTTTTGCCTTCCACTAGATTTGACTATTCTTTACTGGCCTTGTAAGAGGGCCCAAATTTAACTCTGGATTGGCCCAAGCCTGATGGAACATTTGTCTTAATTTCCTTTTCCAGATAAGACAACTCTTATGAAACCATGTTCTTCTACCTTGAAAATGACTGAAGCATTTTGAAAGATAGTCACAATATCCATATAAGTCGACAAGGCATCTTCTATCCTAGTGCTAGTAGTTAAAACATTAGACCCATTTAAAATTCGTAATCCTTAAAACTATTCCTAAGAATATCTTCCATTTTAGGATCCTTCAATCTCTCTGGGCTGTTAAAACACTCCTACAAGATGAAGAAACTGGGTCAGATAGATTAAAGGAGACATATAAAGGCAAATGCTCACTTTCAGTCCTGCGACAAATTTCAAAATTGGCATTTAAACTCAACAAATGATAATCTGCGCACATCACACCAGTTTTAAAATCTCTCCATTGGCTGCCTATTAGTTTCCGGACAAGATACAAAATGGTTTTAACCTACATGGCTTGGGTCCTGACTTTTTGCAGGAGCGTCTTCTCCCATATCACCCCCCCTCCCCCGCACTCTTCGTTCTGCTGGGAAGAATCTGCTTCAAACTAAAAGGACTAGATTTTCTGCAATGACTCAGCATTCCTTTTCATCAGCTGCTTCTAGACTCTGGTATGACCTGCCGGATGAGATCCATCAGATTCTCTCTCTCTCTCTCTCTGGCTTTTCTTCGCCAACGAAGATTAAGGAAGGACTTAACCCATGCTTACTACAAGCGCATTGATGACTAAAAAGGCCGATCCGAAATAAGCAAGCCTGGTTACAGAAAGCACAGCAGAAAGTCTCCTTGGGTGATATTTCCAAGTTGAGGTTCTTTCTGTGTTGTCGTTTCTCTTCGAGACTCGTTCGGCGTGAGTTCTCAAAAGAGGCTGCAGCATTGTGGATAGTGCGTCTCCATGCCTCCCGATGTGAGGCCAGGGCAGACCATTGTTGGTGATCAATTTGACCAAGCTTGAGATTGTTTCAGGGAGTCCTTGTATCTCTTCTTTGGGGCGCCCCTGTTACGCTGACCCGTGGCAAGTTCACCGTAGAGTACTATTTTTGGGAGGCGGTGGTCATCCATCCTAGAAACGTGCCCTGCCCAGCGCAACTGCGTTTTCAATAGCATGGCCTCATTGCTGGTGATCTCTGCTTGCTCCAGGACAGCAACATTCGTCACATAGTCAGTCCAGTATATATTTAGGATTGTGCATAGACAGCGCTGATGAAAGCATTCAAGGAGTCGTAGATGTTGGCGATAGGTGACCCATGTTTCAGACCCATAGAGGAGAATGGACAGTACAATGGCTCTGTACACACTGATTTCTGTGCTTCGCCTCAGGTGTTTGTTACTCCAGACTCTTTTGTGAAGCCTTCCGAATGCACTATATGCCTTTGCTAATCTGTGATCGATCTCTTTATCGATCTTGGCGTCTGAGGAGATGATACTTCCCAGGTAGGTGAACTTCTGTACAGACTTAAGTACAGATTTGCCTATGGTGACGTGGGGGTGATAGTGCTCTTCCTGTGGTGCAGGCTGGTAGAGAACTTCTGTTTTCTTCAGGCTGACTTCCAGCCCAAACAGCGCTGCAGCTGTTGCAAAGGAGGATGTTAGGAGCTGCAGAGCTGCTTCTGTATGGGCAACAAGGGCAGCATCGTCAGCAAAAAGCAGCTCACGGACTAGATAGTTTAGAGTCTTTGTGCGAGCCTTCAGATGGCTTAAATTAAACAAGCTACCATCAGTATGGTAAAGTATATAGATGCCGTTTTCTTCTTCGAGATCCGCTGTAGCCCTTTGGAGCATCATGCTGAAGAAGATTGTAAATAGAGTTAGAGCGAGAACACAGCCTTGTTTCACACCATTAGTTATTAGAAAGGGCTCTGAGAGAGCATCGCCATATCTGACTTGTCCTTGCTGGCCCTCATGTAGCAAGATAATCATTTTGAGGAATTTGGGGGGACATCCTAGTCATTCCAGGATCTGCTACTCACAGTGTCGAAGGCTTTGGTAAGGTCGACCAGTGTTACATAGGGTCCTTTGTTTTGCTCTCTACATTTCTCTTGCAGTTGACTAAGAGCAAATACCATATCTGTAGTGCTCCTATTAGCTCTGAAGCCGCACTGGCTTTCAGGGAGAAGTTCTTCTGCAATAGCAGGAACTAATCTGTTCAGGAGTATCTTTGCAAGGATTTTTCCAGCAATGGAGAGCAGTGTTATACCTACATAGTTTGAGCAATCAGATTTTGCTCCTTTTTTCTTATACAGGGTGATGATAACTGCATCTCGGAGATCTGATGGCAGTTCACCTTTTTCCCAACAACTCACAAGGAGTTCGTGGAATTTGGCATGGAGTACATGACCTCCGTGTTTCCAAGCTTCAGGTGGGATTCCATCAATCCCGGCTGCCTTGCCGTTTTTCATCTGCTGTATGGCCTTAATGGTTTCTTCCAAAGTGGGGGCCACGTCCAGTTCATATTTCATCGGTTGTTGTATCATATGTTGAATAGCTGAGCCTTGGACTTCTCGGTTGGCACTGAAGAGATTTTGGAAATGTTCAGCCCATTGATTCAGGATGGAGGCTTTGTCTGTGATTAGTGTTTGACCCTCCGTACTATATAAGGAGGTTTGGACCTGGTAAGTAGGTCCAAACACTGCTTTAAGAATCATAGAATCATAGAATCATAGAATCATTGAGTTGGAAGAGACCACAAGGGCCATCCAGTCCAACCCCCTGCCATGCAGGACCTCCAAATCAAAGCATCCCTGACAGATGGCCATCCAGCCTCTGCTTAAAGACCTCCAAGGAAGGAGACTCCACTACGCTCCGAGGGAGTGTGTTCCACTGTCGAACAGCCCTTACTGTCAGGAAGTTCCTCCTAATGTTGAGGTGGAATCTCTTTTCCTGCAATTTATATCCATTGTTCCGCGTCCTAGTCTCTGCAGCAGCAGAAAACAAGCTTGCTCCCTCCTCAATATGACATCCCTTCAAATATTTAAACAGGGCTATCATATCACCTCTTAACCTTCTCTTCTCCAGGCTGAACATCCCCAGTTCCCTAAGGCATTCTTCATAGGGCATGGTTTCCAGACCCTTCACCATCTTAGTTGCCCTCCTTTGGACCCGCTCCAGTTTCTCCACATCCTTTTTGAATTGTGGTGCCCAGAACTGGACACAGTATTCCAGGTGGGGCCTGACCAAAGCAGAATAGAGTGGCACCATTAATTCCCTTGATCTAGACACTATACTTCTATTGATGCAGCCTAAAATTGCATTGGCCTTTTTAGCTGCTGCATCACACTGTTGACTCATGTTCAGCTTATGGTCTACTTGGACTCCTAGATCCCTTTCACATGTGGTCTCATTCAGCCAGGTGTCCCCCATTTTATATCTGTGCATTTCATTTTTCCTCCCTAAGTGCAGAACCTTACATTTCTCTGTGTTGAATTTCATCTTGTTAGCATTGGCCCAGCTTTCTAGTATATTCAGGTCATTTTGAATTTTGATCCTGTCCTCTGCGGTATTAGCTACTCCTCCTAGTTTAGTGTCATCTGCAAATTTGATAAGTATGCCCCCAATTCTGTCATCCAAATCATTAATAAAGATGTTGAACAGCACTGGGCCCAGGACAGAACCCTGTGGCACCCCACTGGTCACTTCTCTCCAGGATGAAAAGGAACCATTGTTGAGCACCCTTTGGGTGCGGCCAGTCAACCAGTTACAAATCCATGTAATGGTTACCTCCTCTAGTCCACATTTTGCAAACTTGTTTGCAAAAATGACATGGAGAACCTTGTCAAAGCCTTACTGAAATCAAGATATACTACATTCACAGCATTCCCTTCATCTACCAAGCTGGTAATTTTATCAAAAAAAGAGATCAGGTTCGTTTGGCATGACTTCTTTTTCTGAAACCCATGTTGGCTTTTTGTGATTATGGCATTGGCTTCTAAATGTTCACAGACTCTCTGCTTAATGATCTGCTCTAGAATCCTCTGGAATCTCCCAGATCTGCACAACGTTGTGTCTTTTCTGCTAAATTCATCCACCACTTGTTCTGAATGTCTCTGAGTTTTTGTTGGAGTTTACTGCATGCGAGACGGAAGGCTGCTTTTGTTACATGGCAAGATGGCTGGGCGAGGTGTGCTTGACGAGCAGTTCTCTTCTTTGCCAACAGCTCCTGGGTCTCTTGGTTGTTTTCATCAAAGCAATCTTGGTTTTTCTTGCGGGAGAACCCGAAGGATTCTTCTGCAGACTGCAGGATACTGTTTTTGATATGTTGCCAAAGCACTGTAGGAGAAGAATCTAAAGGATGGTCTTCAAGTTTTGATTGCAGATTTGCCTGGAAGTTATCTCTCATGGCAGCTTGTTGAAGATTGTTGACTTTGAGTCTCCTCTTTAAGATGCCACCCCTCTTAGGTTTGAGTTTAAGATGAAGATTTAGTTTGCATCTTACGAGGCGATGATCTGTTTGACATTCTGCACTGGGCATCACTCGAGTATGACGGACATCGCGAACGTTTCTCTGGCACACCAGAACATAGTCAATGAGGTACCAGTGTTTGGATCGGGGATGCATCCAGGTTGCCTTCAAACTATCTTTGTGCTGAAAGATAGTGTTTGTAATAGTCAGTTGCTGTTCTGCACGAAATTCTAGCAGGAGGCGTCGGTTATCATTACAGTTTCCAACTCCATGCTTGCCTAGAACACCTTTCCAGGCTTCAAAGTTCTTACCTACTCTGGCATTGAAGTCACCAAGGATAATGATTTTATCTTCTGCAGGGACTTTTTGTATGATGTGGCATAGGTCTGAGTAGAATTTGTTTTTCTCCACAGGGTCGGCTTGCATAGTTGGGGCATATCCATCAGATTACCACCTTGGAAACCTTTAAGAAGGCTATTAATATGGATCTCTTCCGGCAGGCTTTTCCAGACTAATTCAACATCCTTGTTTACCGGCTCCCCGCCTCCCTCCCTCCCTCCTTTTCTCTCACTATCTCTTATCCTTTCCTTAATCCATCCAGACTCTGCATAAAATTTTATACCATTTTAATTTTTTGTTATATATTAATGTTTTAATTATGCTTAGGTTTAATCCTTTTAAAATTTTCTATCATGTTTTTATATTGAGGGGGGAGGGTTGGGGACTTTGGAATTTTTATGTAACTCTCTTTTAATCTGTATCCTGTTTTTATTGTTGTAATGCTCATGGATTCCTTGAGATTAAGTGGAATAGACATAAATATTATTATTATTATTATTATTATTATTATTATTATTATTAGTAACAGATTGGGGATTCTGCTAATATACCGGCCACCTTGTTGCCTAGCAGACTCCTTAACCGAGTTGACTCAGCTGGTTTCCGAGTTGTTGTTGGAGTCGCCCAGACTTCTTGTCTTGGGCTACTTCAACATTCCTCTCGAAACCAGCCTGCTTGAGCTACCTGGAGTGACTCGGGAGTTCATGGATTCCATGACAGGCATGAACCTTTCCCTATTGGTCAACGGGCCTTCTCATTGTGCAGGTCATACTCTTGATGGGGTTTTTAGTATGCAACAGGAGTATCTGTGGGCGGAGGTAACTAAAACCTTCCTTCTGTCATGGGCAGATCATTTCCTGATCAGGCTGGAACTCTGCCGGTCAGGCTGTCCATGGGGCATAAAGCCTCAAGGACAGCCCTTTCCAGTGAAGAAGGGGCATTTTGCCCCTTTTGTGGCCTGGAAAAGTGGTGGATTGAGGCCTCTGGGGCAGCTGGTGAGGCTGCCCTGGTCCTAATCCATCGCTCAAAGGGGCGCCTACAGACCGCCCCTTTTGGGTGGTCTCTAAAGGCCCTTTGATATTATAAAAGTTTGGCAACTTGCCTTTATTAATAGGGCTATTCCCAACAAGTATAATCATTTGAGAGACTTGTAATGTCAGAGCCAAAGGATAGTCAATAGGGTTAGGATAAACAAATAATGGAGGGGCCTTAGAAGTTTTCTTATTGGGATAAATTAAAACCTCCTCATTATGAAATTGTTCTGTTAATGCCTCTAATCTGTTGCTGATAGGAGTACAAATAGTCAACAGTGATTCAAAAGTCTTAGAAATTAGAAACACTTCCCTTGCCAGAAGATCCTTCCAAGGACATTTTGCTGGCAATCTCTCAAAGCAACCACCATTACTAGGAGGAAAAACTGGGACTCCTGCATTCACTCTGCAACCATTATCCTTACCTGACATAAGTTCTTCAGCTTGCAAAAAATCCAAAATTGTATATCTGTTGTTTAATTCTAAATCAGTCTGTAGCACTGGAGACTCTTGCCTATTTGTAAAAAGTGAGTCTATCTTTGTCTGTTTAGAAGGTTTGGTTGCCTGAGTCATTTGTAGCCTTGGAACGCCAATGTTTTTGTAGCTTCATATCACAATCAGAAGTTAGAGGATAAAATGCTCAGAGTAAAAGGGAGGTTGACAAAAATAGGATTAAACAACATCTAAAACAAAAACAAAGTTAACTATCCAGCTGTTTAAGTTTAAACAGGCTGATAAAACCATACAGAAAATAAAAAACGAGCTCTAAAAGCAGCATTTTATCAGGCTACCACCATCTTGCTTCTTTCTCCTATTTATTTCATTTATATCCCGCCTTTCTCCCCAGAGGGACCCAAGGCAGCTCACAGATAAAACCTTTAAAACTGCAATAGAATTCAAACAATTAAAACATCTATTAAAATCACATAAAATATCTCTCTGGCTTTTCTTCGCTAACGAAGATTCAGGAAGGACTTATCCCACACTTACTACAAGCACGTTGATGACTAAAAAGGCCGATCCGAGATAAGCAAGTCTGGTTACAGAAAGCACAGCAGAAAGTCTCCTTGGGTGATGTTTCCAAGTTGTGGTTCTTTCTGCGTTGTCGTTTCTCTTCGAGACTCGTTCGGCGTGAGTTCTCAAAAGAGGCTGCAGGATTGTGAATAGTGCGTCCCCATGCCTCCCGATGTGAGGCCAGCTCAGACCATTGTTGGTGATCAATTTGGCCAAGCTTGAGATGTTG
Source organism: Urosaurus nigricauda (assembly GCA_034509955.1). Classification (NCBI taxonomy): domain Eukaryota; kingdom Metazoa; phylum Chordata; class Lepidosauria; order Squamata; family Phrynosomatidae; genus Urosaurus; species Urosaurus nigricauda. Next base: position 152,480,829 of record JAOEGL010000003.1, read on the forward strand.
TTTCAGGGAGTCCTTGTATCTCTTCTTTGGGGCGCCCCTCTTTCGCTGACCCGTGGCGAGTTCACCGTAGAGTACTATTTTAGGGAGGCAGTGGTCCTCCATCCTGGAAACATGCCCTGCCCAGCGCAGCTGCGTTTTCAGTAGCATGGCCTCAATGCTGGTGATCTCTGCTTGCTCCAGGACACCAACATTCGTCACATAGTCAGTCCAGTGTATGTTTAGGATTGTGCGTAGACAGCGCTGATGACCTCTCCATTGATGCCCCCTTGTTGTGGGGGAGAGGCTTGCGTACCCAAATGAAGCTGTGAGCTATGCTGGCAGTGGCACAAATAGCCACTGGTAGGGCCTCCCATGCCAGACAGGTCACAACCGAAGGGTCAGACTAAGAGCGTCAAAGGGCAGGATGCGCTCTTTAGCCTTATGGCAACCATCCTAGGAGAAGGAAAACTCCAATCCCAAACCCGGGCAGATGGTGCTCGTCTAACCCTGGAAGGTAAACCATCTAAGAGAAGGAAAATCTAATCAAACCTACGACCTGAGGATCTCGCTGCCACCGTCTTTGCTTGCTTGGCCCAGCAGACGAACCTCTGGTTTAAAGGGTGACATAAAATATACACAATATAAAATATAATACAAAAAAATCACATAAAACATCAACTTGTTCTCTTGATGCTATCCCCTCCCATCTTCTAATCTCTATAACCCCTTCTTTTTTGCCCTCGTTCCTCTATATCTTTAATCTGTCTCTCTCTTCGGGTTCCTTCCCTTCTGACTTCAAACATGCTCTCGTTTTCCCAATTCTGAAGAAACCTTCTCGACCCCTCTTCTTTGTCTAGCTATTGTCTGATCTCTCTTCTCCCTTTCCTCTGTAAGGTTCTGGAACGGGTAGTTTATTCTCGCTGTCTTGAGTTTCTCGAAGCCAACTCCATCCTGGACCCTTTTCAGTCTGGTTTCCGCCCACGGCACTTTACAGAGACGGCCCTCACCAAGATCTCAAATGATCTCTTGCAGGTCATGGCGAATGGCCTCTACTCTATTCTCATTCTTCTAGATTTGTCTGCAGCCTTTGACACTGTGAACCACTGTCTCTTGCTTGACTTACTTTCCGACCTCGGGTTCTCCGACTGTGTTCTCAACTGGTTTAAATCTTACTTGTCAGACAGATCCTTTGCTGTGGTCACAGATGGTCAGACTTCCTCCTCTGTTCCCTTATCTGTCGGAGTTCCTCAGGGCTCTGTCCTGGGTCCCCTTTTGTTCTTTCTATACACATTGTCCCTTGGTAAACTCATCAGTTCTTTTGGTTTCTCCTGTCATCTGTATGCCGATGACACTCAGCTGTATCTTTCCACCCCTGACCTTTAACCAGGGCTTGAACAGCAAGTTTCATCTTGTCTGGCAGCCATCTCTCAGTGGATGTGGCATCGGCGCTTGAAGCTCAACATGTTTAAGACAGAGCTTCTCATCTTCCCACCTAAGCCCACCCTTCAATACTCCTTTTCTGTTTCTGTTGATGGCACTTCTATTCATCTGGTTCAGCAAGCCCACAGTCTTGGTTTCATTTTTTATTCCTTTCTGTTGTTTATTCCCCAGATTCAGGCCACCGCCAAGACTTGTAGATTCTCTCTCTACAACATTGCTAAAATATGTCCATTCCTCTCAGCATCCACTGCCAAGAAGCTGGTCCATGCCCTAGTGGTTTCACAACTTGATTAATGTAACCTTCTTCTGAGAGGGCTTCCTCTCTCTCACCTCAATCCTTTAATCTCTGTCCAGAACTCAGCTGCACATATCATCAAATCCACTCGCCGCTTTGACCATTTTTCTCCTCTCTTATCCTCCCTTCACTGGCTCCCTTTCCCCTTCCACATTCAGTACAAGTTTTTGTTGTTGATTTTCAAAGCCCTCCATGGACTGGCCCCTCCTTACTTGTCTGAACTTCTTTCTCCTCAGACTCCTTCTTGTACCATCCGCTCTGGTAGTCAAGGTCTCCTGTCCCAGCTGAGGATTTCCACTGCCCTTTCCCCTATTTGACCCTTCTCACTTGCTGCCCCTCACTCCTGGAACCTTCTTCCCCCACATGCACACCTCATCACCTTTCTAATCAGTTTCAAAATTAAGTTAAAGACTATATTGTTTAGGGAAGTGTTCCCAGGATTGTGCCGTCTGCCCCAGGATGCCTCCTTTTAACTATGCATTAAGAAGCTGTGCCCTCCATCCAGTCCATCTACCTTGGTCCAGGCCCCAGAGGGAGAGAAGAACCACTGGACCTTGTGTTGTCTCTTTTAGATTGTAAGCCTTAGGGCAGGGATACGTCTTATTATAAGATTGTATGTACAGCACTGTGTAAATTTACAATGCTATATAAATAAAATAAATAAATAATAAATAAAACATACACAAGTTAGACTAAAAACCTATCTGCTCCATAAAACCACCCTGTTGTGCATTCAATCAATCAATTTTATTAATGCTAAAGCCAAAGGCCATTCACATGCTCAATATTTAAAACCAATGATAAAATTTCAATATTATAAAATACTCCATCAAATAATTAACATACAAGTTTTATACATTGACAATGATAAAATTCGACAATTAACTAAAACAACATTAAAAACAATTTCATAAATTAGATAAGATCATCCCCATGGCAATCAACTGCAATGTCTGCTATACCTCTAGCCCGAATTTTGATTGTTGCTGAGGCAAACCTTGTAAGTTATGGATATCAGACAAGAGATAAAAAATCTTTTCAGAAGTAGTATTGGACTGTAAATTAGACAGAATAGATCCCATAAATTTAGTTCTTGGATCTGTATAAAGTGAGCAAAAAAGCAGGTAATGAGGCAGGTCCTCTGTTTCTGGTGCTCCACAAACACATAAACGAGAGTCCTTAGTTGTGTGTGTATATCTGCCATCAATCATGGCTGAGGGCATTGTTTGAAAATGGAGAGCTGTAAAAGATTGCTTGAGCTTTGGGAATGTAAGCTTTCCTAGATAGACAGCCATCTGGTGGTCCAGTTTATATACTGTACTCTAAACCATTTAGAAAATTTCGAATTGTTAATGGCCTGTCTATTCAGATACACACCATGGTTAATAATATGTTCACAAAGCTTCTCTCTTGAATTCCAAATAGAAGGATTTTCAATTAGAGCAGGGTATGATCTGAGCAACCTATGGCATCTTAAATAATAATAATAATAATAATAATAATAATATGTTTATTTCTAGTCCGCCCCTCTGAACAAGCAATCAGGGCAGATTACAACAAGGGTTAAAACAGTATCAATTAAAATATCCCATCCTTTCCCTTACTACCCCCCTTAACAAATTAAATCACAATCAAATTAAAACAGTAACTGTCTAAAATAAGCAATAGAAAACAGTAGTAGGGAAAACGGACCCAAAGCCTAGGTTGTGTAGAAGTGGAAACAGGGGAAGGGAGGCTGGGGAAAAAAACCACTCTAAAACCTAGGTTTGGAGCCGGGGGATGTTTGCATTCTCTGGGAAGGCCTGCTGGAAGAGATGCATCTTTAGGCTTTTTTGAAGCCTTCTAAAGATGAAATAAGACGCATCTCATCTGGCAGGTCATTCCACAACTGGGGGCAACAGCCGAAAAAGCCCTCTTCATGGGCTGCAGCAGATTCCTCCCAGAGGACCGAAGTGTGCGGGGAGGTTCATATGGGAAGAGATGGTCCCTTAGATAGGATGGACCCAAACCATGTAGGGCTTTAAAGGTTAAAACCAACACCTTGTACTGTGCCCAGAAACTGGTCAGCAGCCAGTGGAGAGCTTTAAGCACAGGAGTGATGTGCTCTCTCCTAGATATTCCAGCAAGAAGTCTGGCTGCCATATTTTGGACCAGTTGTAGTTTCTGGGTTAGGCACAAGGGTAGTCCCATGTAGAGTGCCTTACAGTAGTCCAAACGTGAGGTTACCAGTGCGTGTATCACAGTTTCCAGATCCCTCATCTCCAGGAAAGGGCGCAGCTGGCGTATCAGCCGGAGCTGATAACAGGCACTCCCGACCATTGCATTCACCTGACTTGTCATGTGGAGCGACGGGTCCAGGAGTACCCCCAGACTGCGAACAGAGTCCTTTGAGGAGAGTGTGACTCCGTCCAGGACTGGAAGTTGTATTCCCAAACCTAGTTTTGGGCCCATGACTGTGAGCACCTCCGTTTTGTCTGGATTAAGCTTCAATCAGACTTTGCAGTTTGATAAATTTTGGAAACATAACTTAGGAAAGACCTTAACTGGAGAATCTTTTACAGATCTCCAGTAATTAAATAAAATAAAATGAATACGAGCTCTGATGGAAGGAGAGCCAACCCCAGACCAAGGTTGGAGGCATGCCAGGTGGAAGTATAAACAATTTCTTAAGAAATGTATTCTGGGGGTCCTCCAGTTTGTCCAATTGGGAGTCATCCCATCCCCACACAGCAGTGCCATAAAGGATCTGGGCTATAACTTTGCTGTGAAATATTTTTAGAGCTGGTGCAACCAAATGGCCCCCTGCCTGGTTGTAAAATCTAAGGATTGCTCCAATAGAACTCACAGCCATTACTCTACTAGTTTCTATGTGGAACTTCCCCGAGAAGTTTTCTGTAAAATAAATGCCAAGAAGCTTAAATTCTCAGAATTGTTCAATCTGATGACCATTAATAGAGCAGCGAAAATCAGTGTCTTTTCCCAAACACCATCACCTTTGTTTTATTATAATTGATAACAAGCTTTGCTTTAGAACAAAAAACCTCAAGTTTAGAGATTAACCTTCTCAAACCTATATGTGTAAGTGAAATTAAAACCATATCATCAGCATATAACAGAACAGAGATGTTTTATGGTCCCTTTCACACTTGGGAGAAAAAATGGATGGAACCAGATCTTACCGGATCTTATGTTACCAGGTCTCTTTGGGTAGGAGTTCCCACTACTTTTCGTGGATCAATCGTCCCCAGTTCAATTTAACCCTGTTTGAAGTTCGCACATGTAAATGCACCACAATAAGATGGATCCTCCTGTGTGATCTTGATAGATCTCCTCCATGTCTTATCTGTTTGTCTTCTGTCAATCAAGTGACATCACTGATGACGTAAAACAAAATGGGCACCCCTGATCGGGTAGATTCGATTCTTCCCACTTTTTTAAACTTATGCACAGAGGATGCACATATGCGCATGCAAGCAGTCAAGTGAGCCATGCTTCCAGCCAGTGGGCAGTTTCCTATTTTGTCTTTTGTGAGGTGCCCGAGCATCCGCTATCACCTTTTCCCATCCTTCTCCTGGAGTGCTCACCGCCTCAGGACGAGAACATGGATCCTGGGTTCCCACTTTTACTGCAGGCCATTATCACTCATCGCCAGACCATGTATAGGGTTCTGGCTGCTATCCTGTTGGTGATCCAGTGTAGGCAGGGGCGTCTGAGGCAGCTCCATCTAAGATATGCTTCTGCTTCATTTCACCGTGCCCAGAGAAGAACAAGGATCATGTTTCTACAAAGAATGAGGGACCATGTGTTATTGCAGCAGTTCCAGGGACATGATCTGCTTGCTGCAGAGAGAGTGGTTAGCCTCTTGTGCCTTCCGATGTCCAGAAGATGGTGGGTCTACCCGCACAAAACAGACTTCTGGCCAAAGCATATGTGTTCTGTATAGTCGGACGAGAAGTGAATCGCACCTTAGGATGACCCGACGGCATTTTGTCCTGATTGTGGAGCAGCTGCATCCAGAGATTTCTAGGGAGGACACCCAGATGGTGCAGCCATAAGCATGGAGAAGAGGGTAGCCATAGCTGTGTGGATCCTCGCAAATCAGGCATCATATGGTTGCGCCGGGAGCAGGTTCGGTGTCGGCAAATCAACGGTTTGCTCCATATTCATCAATGTTGTCCTTGCCATGGAGAAGGTGCTCCTTCACAAGACCATCTTCTTTGATGACTACCAAAAAGTTTGTTGCATTCCCACTTCCTATCAATTCCTGGCAATTGTATCCATCCTCTCATTGAACCATGTCTGAATTCCCGGGGAGAACACACCACTAGCAGTATTACAGCAGTACTTTAATTCTACATTTCCTTCTGGCACAAATGTGAATATATTGTTTGGCTAAGGGCTATCATCAAAACATTCTCTTCTACAAAAATGTTAGTGCTGTTTGTTTTAAATGTGAAATGCATGAATAAAGAGAAAAAAGTGAAAATGGATCAAGTCTAGAAATGCTGTTCAAAGTTGCATTGTATTTCAAGATATAAATCCATGGTACAGTCCCACATCACCAAAGCCTTGAACACATTTGTCCCTTATTGCTCTCTTAAAAACTGCTATTGTGTGTAAGATGTTGCCTCTTGTTTACGTGCTTTGCTGATGCTTCTTTGTGAGGGTCCTCGCACTGACAATTTGTTCTGTTTCTGTTCTGTTTCTTCATATGCAGGTTATGGCTGGCTTCGAGGCTATGGGCTTCCCCCAAGTAATTGGTGCTGTTGACGGCTGCCATTGTAACATCAAAATTTCACCAGTGCGACAAGGTTCAGAATACATTAACAACAAGAACACATATAGCATGCTCCTGCAGGGTACAGTAGACCACAATGGGCTATTTATCGATGCCTTCATTGGATGGAGTGGCACCTCGCATGATGCCTTTGTATTCCGGCACTCACCAATATATCAGGCCATGCGAGCAAAGGCTTTTGTTCCAGGTAACCCTTCCGTGACCATTTGTGGGATGCAAGTAGGGCCCCTTCTGATTGCTGATGCTGAGTACCCTATCAGGACCTGGGTCATGGTTCCCTTCAAGGGCACGCTTAACCGACGAAAAGCTATCTACAACCGCCACATCAATAGAGCCAGTAACACAGTGGAAAGAGCATTTGGTCGCTTGAAGGCAAGATGGTGGTGTCTCACTGCTCCACGTGAAGCAGCTGAGGAGAATGTGAATTCTGTAATTGTGTCATGCTGCATTTTGCACAACCTGGTGGAGACCCAGGGCGAAATACTTGCCAGAGCTCCACCTCAACCAAGGAGATTCGTGTTGGATGCAGCTCTTGCGCGGAACATCGATGCTGATGCCGAGAGGCCCTGGTGCAGTATTTCTGGGAGCTAGAGCATCGGGTTTGCGGTGGAGGAAACTGACATGTCATACTAATTTCTCAATGCTCATTAAAACCAGTTGTATTTGAACTTTCTGGTGTTGTTGGTGCTTTATGCTTGTCCCATGTGTTTGGCCATTGCAACCACTGTTGTTTACTGCCACACTGAACAGCTTATTTTGTCTATGCAGAAACCTCATGAGCTTTCAGATGGTGTTGATTCAATCCAGGATACCTGGAGATAGATTGTGCCCATTGCAGGTGCCCGATGCAAATGTTGTGTCCACATGCATTTACAGTGACAGCTGATTTTGTTTGTGGGTCACATCACACGCAGTGTATTGAAAAAAGGATGCTTCCCACCTTTGGTTTATGTAGCTATGAACTTTTAGTTGATGCGTAACCTTTGTGCTGGCTGCAGTCAAATGCCACAACACAAATAAAAGGTCATTTTGTCCCCTAGTGCTGGTAAAGGTTTCTTTATAGGGAAGCACATAAGGGTGGCATAACGGCAGTATAGGCCTGTTTCCCTTCAACTACACTGCTATACAGAGGGAACTCGAAGCTGCTTAGAGAGTGCCTATGCAAAATAGAAAGTTGAGGATGAGGTTCTCTTTGGATTCTGTAGCCAGGCTAATTATGATAAGTGATCCTCTGTCATCATTGGGATTACATGTGTGGTAGAAGAACTATGGCATGAGCTTTACTAGACAGAGGTCCAGGACACACAGCAGTGGCAAGTAAGAGACTGCTTGAACAGCAGTGGTTAACTGCAAGGGCATCCTTGCTTTTTATTGCAGCAGCATAGCTCTCAAAGTTGTTGGTATCAAACCTACAGCTCTTAGACTTTCCTGGCATCGACCCAGGGCCAGTTGAACGGTCCAGCGTTGGCTTTATTTTCCACGAAGTGTGTTGGACCATCATCTTAAAAAAAACACTGCAAGAAAACTGTGATGTGTGCCGGTGCTGTTCACAGGCCCCTGGATTGACAGATTATGTGCACGCTTATTTGCAGCGCTGTCGCTTCACCCTCCCAGCAATTTCCATGTTTCTCCTTTTTGGAGGAATCCCTGTTGCTGTACTTGCCCACAACCCCCCCCACAGGTGTCCGTTCGGTGCTTTTCTTTCTCTGTTCCCGTTTAGTGCTGGTGAAATAAACTCTTTGACAACTTATGCGTACACTGGTGTTGCCACTGTGTTTGGGTCCTCTCGCGCTTGCTGTACAGAGCAGGAAATGACATCCCCAGCTGTATGCCTCTGTGGTGAACCACCAAGTTTCTATGATGACAGCACCCTGGGCCTTTGCATCCCACTGCTGCCACCAAAAGATGTGGTGAACTCTTTCTTGTTCACTCCTACCTATCTCTTACTGATAACTTTGGTAGCGTGTATCAAAGGTTCACAAAGGCCAAGTGATATTTTAAAACAAGAGTGAAGTTTATTTGTAAAATACATAAATAAATGAATATTGAAATACAACTAAAACTTTGCTTGTCTTATTCATTCGTTACTATAGTTCTTCAATCAATAACACTATAGCCACTCAGGCAACCTTCTCTCAAGTATCCCAATTAACTGGCTATGAGTCTCTCTCCTAGACTCCCTTACGGTTAGCTATTTTCCTATCAGGCTCTTCAAACTAGCCTACAATTGTTCCCTCAGGAACCCTAAGAGCACACCCTCCCTCCTAGGTGTCTCTTCCCCTCCAAATTCCATCTAAAAAAACCCCTGTCTCCCTCTGCTCAGGCTCTTATACAGTGGTCCCCCGGGTTACGAAAGTAATCCGTTCCGGATTACCTTTCGTAACCCGTAAATCTTCGTTTCCCGGGGGACCGCATTCTTTGATGGACCGCGCGGCAAATTTAAAGGGGCCGCACGGTTTTTCTTCTTCGGATCCTGGGGTTTTCTTCGGATCCCGGGGGCTTTTTTTCGCCCCCGGCGGTTTCGGGTCCCGGGGATTTCGTTCCCCGGGGGATTCGGATCCCGGGGGACCACTGTATAGCCCTGCCCAGCCAGCTCCTCATTGGCTGGACATCAGGTGTTCTGTGATTGGCTGTTCTCTCAGCCTGCTCACTACAGCCTTCTCTTCCACCGCGCCAATTTCAATTCCATTACAATGTATCTTTTTTTCCTGTCCATTACCTAGGATCCCAGAAACAATTGGCTACGGAGGGTAACTGTTAATTTTTGAATTCCTGGGGGCCTATATAAAACAGGACATGCGCACCGATAGCCTGAGGGGGAGGATGTCACCGAGGAGGCTGATACGGATGGCCCTCTGGCAAGATCAGGAGACCAGCATCCTCCTGGATAGTTTGGAAGCCACAGGGGAGGAACGAGTATGGCGCCTTATGCGCTCCTCCAACCTCCCAAACATCCACTTATACGAGAGTGCCGCGGCACTCTTGTCCTGGAGTGGGTTTGACCGGGAGCCTGTGCAGTGCCGCACAAAATTTAAAAATTTAAAAAGTGCCCTTTTCAAGGCCAGGGAGGCACCACGGGCGGCCACCTCGGGGTGAAAGGCCAGATTTCTATATGCACCTGGAGCACATGTGGAGGGCGGTGGGGAAGCTGTCTCAGAGGGACCGAAGGGCCCCAGGTAGGTAGCTACAGCTGTCTACTTGCACAGCTGTTTGCATTCCGGGGTCCGATTTGATGCTCTCTGCTGCTGCCATGCTAATGTGCTCTTCTCTCGTTTATTAATGAGGCAGGGCAACCCAGAAGGGATGGAGGGGCAGAAGGAGGAGGAGGCTGGTACTACCGCCCACCCCCACCGAGGAAGGTTCGGATTCTGATGGGGGGGCAAGAACAGCATGAAGTGCCTGAGGAGGGAGTCTCTGCACCGTCATCCCCAGGTGCATCTGAGGGTGCTGAGGAGGAAGAGATGGCAGGTGTGCTTCTTGTTATGTACCCATCTGTGCATATTGTATGCCTCCTGAGAGAGTAAAGCTTGCTTTAAAATAATGTAATAACAATTTCTCCCTTTCAAGAGATGACTGTCCCCATTCCAGATGCTGATTTTTCCATTATTCATTTAGACAGAATTTAAAGATCTTTTTTCCTTTCTATCTTATGCATCCACTGCTGATGAGGTTATATGCTTGCTTGTTTTCTGTCTCCTGACAGGTGGATGCCTATTAAAAGAAAGTACTAACACCTTCATGTTTTTGTGTTTATTGCCCCCTTTCTAGATGATGATGCCATGCCTGGAACCTCCGGTTCAACGCCACAAGCCTCCCTTGCTACATCTGTACCACATGCACTATGTGAGTAATCAATCTAGATATGTAATGGCATCTAAATCCCCCTGAATTGGGTCAAGCTGTTCTGCCCATGTCTTATGCGACCTGGGATCTCTGTCCCCCCCCCCCTTTCCAGCCTACACGCTGGATTGTTGACATGCATACTGTTTCTAGTACAGTGTTGCATGCATGCCCACAACCAACACCTTTTCTTTTACCCACAGGGTACTCAACCATACTCATTAGGCTGGGGAAACAAGAACAGAGGCTTGCCAGGCTCGAGGCCCTCGAGGAACGGGTGTCCCGTATCGAGGATTGACTAAGAAGACACTGGCCGGAGGAATTCTGATTTTCATTTAGCACTACTTTTCTTCATAGTGCACTGTATTTTTCTATGGTTTTGTTGCTGAAGGCCCGTATGTGTTTTAATATCATTTCCATTGTTGAATAAAAACCCATGTTTTTGAAAACCAGCAGTGTGTGCAGTATATTTCACCTGTTGTGGTGGTTTCTGGGTCTGCTGGTGCAGAGGATGGAAAGGGGGGGGGGGTGTTGCTAAACTGTGGTGTTTTGGGGACCACAGTGCTAAGGTTAGAGAATAGTGATTAAATAATAAGGGAACAACCCTGTTTTGCAAAACAACCATTTTTAATACAAACAGCAACTAGAACAAGGGAGATAGATGTTGTGCAGGGCTGGGGTGCAGCAAACACATTCGATAGTCATTATTTAAACACACGCACAGAGGAAAAGTATTATGTCTGAGGAGCACTGGTTCAAGAGTTTTTCCAGACAAAACCATCCCTTACGCCCCATGGGGACCTAGGATTTTAGGGGTTGGTTTCCTTTTCAGGGCGACAATGGCACAGGCTTTTTGATTTTCCTAGGTGGACGCGAGTTGTTGGAGTTGCAGGCCACTTGTTCCGGGTTGGGTGACTGTAAGGGTTCTGGTGAGGTTGTCGGATTCGACTGCCCATTTCCAGGATCCGATGGTGCTGCATCCCTTGGTTGCAATGGCTGCTTCCGCCTCTGCACTTGTGTAACCATAGCAGCCACCATTGTTTTGAATACCTCTGTCTGGGCATCCATGGATGTGTGGATTTTCTCTACTGTGGTTCTCAGGGCCTCACCTTCCTCCGCTGTTGCCCTGGCCAGTTCTCTTCTGGAGTCCAGCTCAACCTGCATCAGCTCTCTCTCCTGTTCCAGCTGTTTGTTTAGCTGGGCGTCCGAGTGAGAAGGAGGGTGGTCATTTGTGAGGCCAAGTGCATCGTGATCTTTTCAATGGCAGACACCGCTGTTTCCTTGACCTTCTTCCTTTTAATTAGAGCCAGTCTTTCTGCCGGTGTCATCACTGCTTTTAGGTTTATGATGGCACATGCTGGAAGAATAAGGAACATGTGTGCATTAACATACAAGAGTTTGTGATCAGATGCAAAGCAATGTGGAATGTCTAGCATGGCATGCATTGGTAACCAGTTTGTTTCCCTGCAATAAAATTGCCTAATCAGCTCAAAGGGGATCGCAGGGCGGCAAAGGAATTCAAAAGAAAAGCATACTAATTTGGGATTAACAACAGTAAAATAACAGCTTGTGAAGGAACAGGAACCACACTGATGGGTCATCCAGAAAAATAATCAGAGAAACTCACTTGCATAATGGAAAAGAGAAGAGGGCATGGCACATGGAAATTTACTGCACCTGTGTGGAGGTCAAAGATCATGTAGGCGGCATACGATGCACATGCCACTTACCACTACTTCCTTGGCTGCTCTCTTATTGGGCCCCCTGTGTGTTCTGCCCAGACCCTGATCCTGAGGTCTGAATGGGGTCTCGCTGGATCTCCTCAAGGACTGTCTGTGGGTTGACCTCCTCGAGGAAAAGCTGCACCTCCGCGTTGGGATCCTGGCCATCAACCGTTGCTATGAAAATAAAAATACTGAGAAGGCAGCTCTACAAGAGAGTGGCCAAAATTTGTAGTTGGAATTCCCCTATTGAATCCAACAAGCAAGAAACAGCCTTCTCGTGCTGGAACGGAGAACAGCAAATGACCTCGGCAGTAGAGCTCAGCTACATCTGCGGATATGACCACGTGCGCACAACAGGGAACCCCCCCCCGACGGAATTTCATACCGGATGTGAGTTTCAGCCTGGGGTAGTCCTGTTGCGAGTGGAAATACACTCATGGGGGAAGTTCTTCATGGCCGCACGTGTAGGAATCATGCACAAGTGGTTGCTTCCCCATGCATGGAAGGCGCACCCACCTAGGGACACACAAGCTGCGGACGTATGCGCATATGCGTGTATGCACATATTTGCACTACTCCCCCCCCCCGTAAAGCCAGTTTAAAAGAAAATATGCCTTGCAAGAATAGTTCCTGTGAATCAGGAATGATGGTTTGTTCTGAGCTCTTGGCCTGGGACCATACCAGCTCGTATGGTGAGCTAAGTTGCTTGGGCTCCACGCTGGCATCCCCGGCGAGAATTTTTTTGAGTTCATGGAAGAAGGGCATGTCCACTGCCCTGCTTCCACTACAGCATGCCTTCTGATTTTCCTCTTTAAATTTTCATTTCAGGGCTTTGCATTTGGTACGGCACTCCTCCGCGTTGCGGTTGTGGTCCCTCTTCTGCAACTCGGCTGCAATATTTTCAAAAATGTCTATGTTGCGATGGTTTTCTCACAGTTGCTGCTGTACCTTTTCCTGGCCCCACAGCATGATTAAATCCACAGTCTTGTGTTTCCACGAAATGCCTCTCCCTGTTTTGCGTGTTGATTGCTGGGGCACCCGGGGAGGACGTCCTCTGGGAAGCTGCCATTTCCTTGGAGCTGAACTGTGAAATGTGGTTTGGAAATGGTGCACGGTCCAAAAATGCAGAAGGATCATGGGAGTTGTGGTCATGGGCAGGGCTAGCAATAACCCACCCTGTAATTGGCTGGCCAGGTAATTCTCCCTCCACAGCTAACCCCAAAGAAATGGCAAGGGGCGTCCCAATGGTGGGCGGTCTTTGCTTGGAAATGTGCCATATAGCCAGCACATTATGCCGATCAACTGAAAACAATGACAAGGGGGAAGGGAACATTGTCCCTCTACAGAAACAAAAGGCTTGGGCCCTCTCTGGTCTCAAGGTGGGCGGTCCGCTATCTACGTGCCATGGAGTCAGCCCTTGATGGCGATTGCCAGAAACCAATGGCGAGTGGGGGGGGTTGAATGTCAGCCAGCCCGTTTTGCTAGCACCACTGTGCAGGGAAGGTCCACATATGTACGCATAAACAGTAAAATGCTAACAATTTTTAACGAAGGGGCCAATGGCATTCGATCATCAGCATGGCCGCAAGGCATCTCCCACAAGCACCGAAAAGGGTGCTCATAATCTGTCAACCTGGGAGATCGGCGTGGTGCACATAATCTGTCAACTGGCCCTTTTAAAAAAAGCCATGGGAAAAAATGTGAGGGGAGGGGGGGAAAGGAGTGCACTCGTTCCTCCTCCAGAACTAAACCCTCCCCTTTTGAGAGCACTTCCTGCCCTCTAATTGTGCCGAACATGATCGGGGATGTTCACATTCGTTCGTAACCGGTTTATTTCAAAAGAAATGAGTTATTCCCCGGTTTCAAATAACCTGCGCATAGGGGGATTTTCGCCGCTACGGGTGTGCAAGATCTGGATTCCCTAGTGAAAAAACCGGGACCAGTATGAACTTCTTGAATTTAACCTGGTTTACAAACTGGTATATAACGATAGTCTGAACTACCCCATGACCGAAGTGTGGGTGGAAAAAATTCTGGGCCAGAAAGTGCTGGAATGATATCATTCAAATATAAATTAAAAAGTGATAGGGCCAGGAGGCATCCTTGTTTCACTCCTTTATTTGTGGGGATAGGATCGGTTAATGATTTACAGGTACCAACTATTATTCTTTCTGTTGTGTTGGTATAAAGTTCCTTAATTAGAAACAATAAGTGATTATCTATATTAGTATTGACCAGTTTATACCATAACAAAGTTTCTATCGATTGAATCAAAAGCTGCTGCCAAATCAATAAAAGTGGCAAATAGGTGTTTTGTGGGACCCTTGATTCCTTGTTGAGCTAAAAAGTGGTCAAACAATGGTCGATAGTACTCTGGCCTTCCCTGAATCCGGCTTGTTCAGGATAAATGATCTGATTGTTAGATTCCCAGGTGTTTACTATATAGCTTAGACTCAACATCCAAAAGGTTTATAGGCCAATAATTGTTGGGATCTTGCTTATCACCCTTCTTGTATATGAGGAAAACTACACTCTGTTTCCAGTCTACTGGGATTATCCCTGTATTATTAATTTGGGTAAACATCTTAGCCAATATTGGAGCCCACCATTCATAGAAGTTTTTAAATATTTCTGGAGGTATCATATTTTCTCCGGGGGCTTTATTCAGTGCAAGGGCTGCTAACAACTTTTTTTTTTATCTGGGACTCTAAAACAGGGGGCCAGTAAGTAGTTTTTAAAGCAATGGAGCAGTGATGCTCTGCATATATAGCTCCATAGAGTTTAGTAAAATGGCTCTATCATTGTTGTTATGTAATGTGCCCAACAATAACTGTTCTGATCCTGTTCATGCCAGAAGCAGTGATATCCCAAAACTGCTTCTCATTCTTTTCTATGACAGCTTGTGCTAATTGTTTCCATTATATTCTAATATACATATATTTTTTTCTGTTTTAAAAGTGCCTTGTAAGATAACCTCATAGAAGCTAGGATGTCAGGGGAAATATTAGCATTATTTCTATATACCTGATGCGAGCAATCTTATCAATGCTTTCAGAGCACTTCGGCATTCCCTATCAAACCATCTGTTAATTAGGGTTGATTATTAGGGTTGAATTGTTTATTACTCACCAACTTGGGCTTAAGTTTTTGAATGATATTTTGAAAAATGTGTAAGATATCTGAATTAGAGTTTAAAATGGCTGACTGTAGGGCCTTAAAAATGGTACTCTCCAACATCTGAAGAATAGAGGTGCCCAAATTGATTGACCACCGTATTCTATGTTCTCCCATATGGATTCCATTTAAATTTTGAAGAATACGAAAAAAGACCACAAACTTCCGGTCGGAACGCCGAGGCATCGGGAGGCAAGAAGCATAGCTCTGCCTCTTTTGATTTATTGCGGGATCTGTTTAAAACCCCCATAAATCAACTTGGGAGGTTTTGGAAGATACCCAAGTTGGGTGAGACTTGAGTGAGGGTCGTTTGGGGACTGGAGAGTCTTAAACTCTCGGCCTGTGTCAGGGAGCTGATACGGGGGAGAGAAGAGACTCATCGAAAGTCGCAAGACAGCCACTGCAATAGAATTGGATCTTCAGATACCAGCCTCAAGTTCGGCCTTTAAAGCCAGGAAGAAAAGCCTTGTTTTGGCTCAAACAAGGCTTGGAAGCTTTGATTTTCGTCAAGGGAACAAGGAGTTGGATTTAAGTGCCATTTAATTTTGGTCTTCTCATAGCTAAAGGATAAGAACGGTGGGGAGTCTACAAACATTAAAGACAGTGATTTTGTCCCTGTCTGGGATTTTATTGGAAAAGAGGGTTTATCACACTCAAGAAGAAAGTGAATTACTAAGCAATGGATTTTATTTTTCTTTATTGTGGGAACCCTTAGGAAAATAAGACTTGTTATATATAGGCCAAAAGACATTTGTTTTTTGAAGTTTGGTGTTCTATGCATCTTCCTTTTCTGAGAAATATTGGAGCAGCTGAAGGGGTTTAAACAGTGAAAGAAATCTGAGCTACACTCTAGAAGTATTAAATTAAGGAAAATTGGAGATAAGAATTTACACCTGGAGGGAGGACATTAGAACAATTAGAGAGTTAAGAGAATCAAGCTGGTATCTGAGAAACATAAATAGTAAAGAGAAGACTTAGGAGATTTAAATGGATACAAGACAAACAAAAAATAGAAAGGAGAACATGAGCTGGAAACAACAAGGGACTAGAAGGGACTCAATGGAGTGGGGGTATAAACAACAAGATGTAAGTATGATTATTCTTGAGGAGCTCCGAGAGTTTAAGAAAAACTTTAAGGCAGAAATAAGGGAGGAACAGAAAAATTTGAGGGAGGAGATAAAAAGGGACATGCAGGAGGAAATACAGGGTTTAGCATTAAAAATAGATAAATTGAACAAAGACATCTATGAAATTAGAGAAGATGTCCAGGAGATAGCCAAGAAAACAGAGGATCTTGATAGCAAAACTGAGGAGGTGGAGAGGGCTCAAGTAAGGGGAGAGAGAATGACTCTAAATCAAGAGAAAAAACAAAGGGAGAAAACAATTAAATTAAGAGGTTTGCCGGAGGAGGACAGTGAAAACTTGGGGGAGAAAATAATTCCCATACTAGCAGAATATCTGGAAACCTCACAGGCATTGAATCATAGAATCATAGAAATTTAGAGTTGGAAGAGACCACAAGGGCCATCCAGTCCAACCCCCTGCCGTGCAGGAACTCCCAATCAAAGCATACCCGACAGATGGCCATCCAGCCTCTGCTTAAAAACCTCCAAGGAAAGAGACTCCACCACCCTCCGAGGGAGTGTGTTCCACTGTCGAACAGCTCTTACTGTCAGGAAGTTCCTCCTAATGTTGAGGTGGAAACTTTTTTCCTGCAGTTTGCATCCATTGTTCCGAGTCCTGTTCTCTGGAGCAGCAGAAAACAAGCTTGCTCCCTCCTCAATGTGACATCCCTTCAAGTATTTAAACAGGGCGATCATATCACCTCTTAACCTTCTCTTCTCCAGGCTAAACATCCCCAGTTCCCTAAGGCGTTCTTCATAGGGCAAGGTTTCCAGACCCTTCACCATTTTAGTCGCCCTCCTTTGGACCCGCTCCAGTTTCTCCACATCCTTTTTGAATTGTGGTGCCCAGAACTGGACACAGTATTCCAGGTAGGGCCTGACCAATGTAGAATAGAGTGGCACTATTACTTCCCTTGATCTAGACACTATACTTCTATTGATGCAACCTAAAATTGCATTGGCCTTTTTAGCTGCTGCATCACACTGTTGACTCATGTTCAACTTGTGGTCTACTTGGACTCCTAGATCCCTTTCACATGTTGTCTCATTCAGCCAGGTGTCCCCCATCCTATATCTGTGCATTTCATTTTTCTGCCCTACGTGTGGGACCTTACATTTCTCTATGTTAAATTTCATTTTGTTAGCTTTGGCCCAGCTTTCTAGTCTATTCAGGTCATTTTGAATTTTGATCCTATCCTTTGGGGTATTAGCTACTCCTCCCAATTTGGTGTCATCTGCAAATTTGATAACTAGGCTCTCAGTACTGTCATCTAAGTCATTAATAAAGATGTTGAATAGCACTGGGCCCAGGACAAAACCCTGTGGCACCCCACTTGTCACTTCTTTCCAGGATGAAGAGAAACCATTGTTGAGCACTCTTTGGGTTCGGTCAGTCAACCAGTTACAAATCCATGTAACGGTTACCTTGTCTAGTCCACATTTTACAAGCTTGTTTGCAAGGATGTCATGAGGAACCTTGTCAAATGCCTTACTGAAGTCAAGATATACTATATCCACAGCATTCCCTTCATCTACCAAGCTGGTAATTTTATCAAAAAAAGAGAGATCAGATTTGTCTGGCATGACTTGTTTCTCTGAAACCCATGTTGACTTTTTGTGATTATGGAATTATCTTCCAGATATTCACAGACTCTCTGCTTAATGATCTGCTCCACAATCTTTCCTGGTATTGCTGTCAGACTAACTGGACGATAATTGTTGGGATCGTCTTTTTTCCCCTTTTTGGAGATAGGGACAACATTTGCCCTCCTCCAGTCTGCAGGGACTTCTCCTGTTCTCCAGGAGTTCTCAAAGATGATTGCCATTGGTTCCGATATTACATTTGCCAGTTCTTTTAATACCCTAGGATGTAGTTCATCTGGTCCTGGAGACTTATATTCATTTAGATTAACCAGGTATTCCTGTACTGTTTCTTTACTTATTCTGTGCTGAAATTCCCCTATTCTGTCCTCTGCCCCATCATCCTTAGGTTGGGCACCCTTTGCCTTTCCTGAGAAGACTGAAGGAAAGAAGGTGTTGAGCAATTCTGCCTTTTCTCTGTCTCCTGTGAGCATTTTGCCATCTTCTCCACACAGTGGCCCAACCGTATCCTTCTTCTTCCTTTTGCTGCAGACATACCCCAAAAAGCCCTTTTTATTGTTCTTAATGTCTCTAGCAAGCCTGAGTTCATTTTGCCCTTTAGCTTTTCTGACTTTATCCCTACATGTTCTGGCTATTTGTTTGAATTCCTCTTTGGTGATTTCCCCATTTTTCCATTTTTTATACATGTTCCGTTTAAAACTTAGCTCAGTTGAAAGTTCCTTAGTCATCCATACCAGTTTCTTGAGACATCTCCCATTTTTCTTCCTCATTGGAACTGTCTGAAATTGTCCCTTTAGTATCTCCCTTTTGAGGAACTCCCATCCATCTTGAACTCCCTTCTCTTTTAGTATTCTTGACCATGGGATCACCCCCAGTATTTCTCTAAGTTTATTGAAATCAGCTTTCCTAAAGTCTAGAACGCGTGTCTGACTATGCTTAGCTTCTCCTTTCCACTGTATAACAAACTCCAGGAGGACATGGTCACTCCCACCTAAGGATCCCATCACTTGCACCCCATCAACTAGGTCTTCCCTGTTGGTTAAGATCAGATCCAAAATAGCTGATCCCCTTGTTGCCTCTTCCACCTTTTGGACAATGAAATTGTCTTCGAGGCAAGTGAGGAATTCTCTACATCTTGAGGATAGCGCTGAGTTTGACTTCCAGCAAATATCCGGGTAGTCCCCCATCACTATTACATCTCTCCTTTCTGAGTGTGTGTTCATCTGTTCTAGAAAGGCATCATCCATTTCCTCTGTCTGACTTGGGGGTCTGTAGTAGACTCCCAGAGTAACATCCCTGTTGTTTCCCTCTCCTTTAATTTATATCCAGATGCTCTCCACCTGGCTTCCAGTATTGATGTCCTGGATCTCTTCACAGGTGTAAATATCCTTGACATATAATGCTATTCCTCCTCCTTTCTTGTTTGTCCTGTTTCTCTTAAAAAGGTTATACCCCTCTATTTCTATATTCCAATCATGAGACTCATCCCACCAGGTTTCAGTGATGCCTATTATATCATATTTCCCTTGTTGTGCTAGGAGTGCAAGTTCATCTTGCTTATTTCCCATGCTCTGTGCATTAGTGTAGAGACATCTAAGACCATGTGTCCCCTTTACTTGATGCCTGTGCATGTTTTTTTGGCTCCTATTGTTGGGTCCTTGCACTGTTTGTATTCTTCCCTCTATGTCAGTTTGACTATTTTTTCTAGCCATTTTGCCTTCCAGACTGCTGTCTCCCTTCCCCAGATCACTTAGTTTAAAACTCTCCTGATCAGATTCTTCAGACTGTTGGCAAAAACGTTTCTTCCAACTGGCGTGAGATGTAGCCCATCCCTTGCTAGAAGTCCCTCCTCATGGAACCGCAGCCCATGATCCAAGAATCCAAATTGTTCTTGGCAACACCATCTGCTGAGCCAGCTGTTGATATCTGCTATTTTCCTCTCTCTTCCTGGACCATGCCCTTCTACTGGTAGAAGAGACGAGATGACAATCTGTGCGTCCATTTCCTTCAGCTTCTTCCCCAGAGCCTCGTAATCCCTTCTGATATTCTGAAGGCTGTGTCTTGCTGTGTCATTCGTTCCCACGTAGACCAAAAGGAAGGGGTATTTGTCAGTAGATTTGACCAGTCTTGTCAGCCTCTCCGTCACATCACGGCTGCCAAAAAGTTGCTCTCCCTTCTTCTCTCTCTCACGCCAAGTGGTCTGCAGCTGGCTCTCTGAGCAGTTCTGTATAGCTAGTCTCCTAGCTCCTCCCACTTGTGACTCACAGATGTGACTCACAGAAGCTCCTCCTCCTCTGCAACAGACACACTCCCCCACGAGATTTTAAAAATCCACACACTTACCACTTAAAATGGCTGCCAAAAAGTTGCTCTCCCTTCTTCTCTCTCTCACTCCAAGTGGTCTGCAGCTGGCTCTCTGAGCAGTTCTGTATAGCTAGTCTCCTAGTTCCTCCCACTTGTGACTCACAGATGTGACTCACAGAAGCTCCTCCTCCTCTGCAACAGACACTCCCCCAAGAGATTTTAAAAATCCACACACTTACCACTTAAAGTGGCTGCCAAAAAGTTGCTCTTCCTTCTCTCTCTCACTCCAAGTGGTCTGCAGCTGGCTCTCTGAGCAGTTCTGTATAGCTAGTCTCCTAGCTCCTCCCACTTGTGACTCACAGATGTGACTCACAGAAGAGATGTGCAAATAGACAAGCTGTTTAGAATCAATTCAAAAAGTGCAAAAGATAAAGGGTTGCCTAGAGATGTAGCTACTTGTTTTAATGGTACACAAATAAAGGACAGAATTATACAAAAAAAAAAAAAAAAAAAAAAAAACTTCAAGGAAAGCCTAATTATAAAGGGCATGGAAGTGGAAGTATTCAGAGATGTGCCCTTTTATGTGTTAAAACAGCAACAACAATATAGGTTTTTGACGACACTTCTACAGAAAAATAATATTGGCTATAGATGGCTTGACACTGAAGGACTAGTTTTCGGACTGAA
Organism: Urosaurus nigricauda; assembly: GCA_034509955.1. NCBI lineage: Eukaryota > Metazoa > Chordata > Lepidosauria > Squamata > Phrynosomatidae > Urosaurus > Urosaurus nigricauda. The sequence continues at coordinate 152,501,796 of JAOEGL010000003.1, forward strand.
TCAAAAGAGATACAGGATAAATACAGTGGAAAAGGCCAAAGACTTTTATAGGAAATTCCTTAGAGACGAATCTAAAGACAACGAAGAGGAGAAAGAAGGAGACCCAGGATTTGCAAAGGAGCCCACATCTACGAATAAGAAGAAAGAGAAGCAGTCACGAAAGGAGGGAGTAGCTGCTGAAGGGAGAAACCAAAAGGAAGGAACCAGAGGAGAACTAATAGAAGCTTAATACAGTGGTCCCCTGGGTTACGAAGGTAATCCGTTCCGGATTACCTTTCGTAACCCGGAAGCTTTCATTTCCCGGGGGACCACTTTCGCTAACAGATCGCGCGGCCGATTTAAAGGGGCCGCGCGGTTTTTTTTAAATTCGTATCTTGGGGGATCTTTCGGATCCTGAGGGATATGTTAGCGGTCCCGCGGCTATCGGATCCCGGGGTTTTCGCAACCCTGGGGATTTGTAAGCCGGGGGACCACTGTATAACAGTAAGAATTTCAGACTTTTCGAAACTAATCTTAATAGCGGATTGATCTTAACTTTAGTAAGAGTTTTTTTTTTTTAAAAAAGGGAAATAAGCATAATTATGTTAAAATTGTATCATGGAATGTCGGGGGCTTGAACAAATGTAAAAAAAGGAAGCAAGTGTTCCATTTATTAGAGAAATGTCAATATGATGTGGTGTTTTTGCAGGAAACGAAAATAAAGAAGGGGGACCAGAAATATATTAGGAACCCCAAATTGGGAAAATGCTTTGATGCCTCCATAGGCAAAAGGAAATGAGGATTAGTTATTTATGTTAAGAATAAATTGCATGCGAAGGAAATAAAGAAAGATCCTGAGGGAAGGTTCCTTATTTTAGAAATCAATACAGGAGAGGAAACCTTCATATTGGTAAATGTTTATGGTCCTCTGGAAAGGAAAGAGACTTTCCACTCAAAATTAAAGGATGAATTAAGACTTGTAGATAAGGGGAAAGTAATAATTGCAGGAGATTTTAATGGGGTAATAAAACCTAAGATAGACAGAAAATCAGATAAGAAAAGAAAGAAAAAAGATCAGGGTAAGCTGCCAAAAAGTTGTTTCGATCTGATAAAGGAACATGACTTAGAAGACCTATGGGTCTATAAAAATGATGACAAACCAGGCTTTACCTATTATTCTGAAACTTGTAAATCATGGTCAAGGATTGACCTTTTTTTGGTCTCCAAAACTTTAGCGATAAAAACAAGGAAGATGGAGATAGATCCTAGGTTAATTTCAGACCATTGTTTAATAGAGATGCTACTGGATGATAAACCCAAAAGGAGTTATATGTGGAGATTACAGGAGGAAATACTAGGAGATGAAGACTTTGTAGAGAAACTAAGGGTAGAGACAAAATCTTATTTTGAGATAAATGATACTCCAGAAACCATATAGGATTCAGGGAAAGCAGTGGTAAGGGGTTTATTAGTTAAAAGGGAAAGTGAACTTAGAAAGCTGAAAAGGGAAAGAGAAAGTAAGCTTACAGAGGATTTAAAGGGGAAAGAAGAAAAGATGAAACAGTTACCAACAGATATTAAACTGTTAAATGAGGTAAAGATACTGAAAAAACAATTGCAGAGTATGATGGATGAGGATATTGCAAGAGACTTGAAACGGACTAGGCAGAACTTCTTTGAAAATAGCAATAAAGCGGGTAAATGGCTTGCAAAGAAATTGGGAAAACAGAGGGAGAAAAGATTGATCTCCAAACTAAAAGTGAACAATAAAATCATAACTAAAAAGGAAGAGATATGTGATGCATTTAAGGAATATTTTAGTTCCTTATATGACTATAACGAAGAGCCTAAGGATAAAAACAAGTTGAAAACTTATCTAGATTCTAAAACCATCAAAAAATTAATAAGGAGCAGAGGGATCTGCTAAATAAGGAAATATCCAAACAAGAGATTATAAAAGCTACAGGAGCTTTAAAAGAGGGAAAATCTCCAGGAGTAGATGGATTTACGGCTTTGTATTACAAAATGTTTAAAAATGAACTGATTGACCACTTGGTAAGGTTATATAACTCCATAGATAAGGAAGGAACTCCTCAATCTTGGCAGTTAGCAAATATCACGCTGATCCCTAAAGAAGGGAAGGATGAATCTTTGGTAACAAATTATAGACCTATAAATTTATTGAATGTGGACTACAAGATTTTTGTGTCCATTTTAGCGACTAGACTAAAAGAAATTCTTAGTTCAATAATTAGTAAGGAACAGAATGGTTTTCTACCTAGAAGATATATCAAAAATAATATTCGAACTATTATTAATTGTCTAGAGTACTATCAGGTTAACAATGAAAGAAAAGGTATTTTGATTGCAATTGATATGGAGAAAGCATTTGATAGTTTATGTTGGGATTTCCTCTTTGAATTAATAGAACGTATGGACCTGGGAGAAAAATTTGTAAGGACAATTAAGCAGATATATAAGGAATAGGCAGCATGTATCACAATTAATAGAGGAAAATCTCAAGTATTTAAAATAAAGAGAGGAGTTAGACAGGGATGTCCCATCTCCCCCTTACTGTTTATTATCGGAATTGCAATCCTGATTTTAGCAATTAAAGAAAATAAAAAGCTGATAGGGGTTAGGAGAAAGGGGCAAGAAATAAAAATTAATGTCTTCGCGGATGATGTGGCCATAATATTGGATGAACCATTAACTAGTATAGGGATTTTACAACAGGAATTAAATGAATTTGGCAAAAACGCAGGATTAAGAATCAATAAAGGGAAACAGTTATGATTACAAAGAATATGAATAAAGAAGAAGAGGATAAACTAATAACAATTTGAGGATTTAAAGTGGAAAAACAAATTAAATATTTGGGCATAAAACTATCAAAAGACAATTTGAAGCTATTCGAAAACAATTATATAGATTTATGGAAAGATGTCAAGGATAAATTGAGGAGATGGAATAGTTTAAACTTATCTCTACTAGGGAGAATTGCTGCAATTAAAATGTCAGTAATGCCAAAGTTAATGTTTCTCCTACAAAATCTTCCAATAGAGATAAAAGATAAAAAATTCCAGGAGTGGAAAAGGATCTAAAATAATTTGTTTGGAAGGGTTCTAAGCCTAGAATTAAGTGGTCCCACTTTAAGGAGACAAAGGAAAAAGGGGGATACACCCTCCCAGATTTAAAAATATATTATTGGGCTTGTAGTTTGACCTGGTTACAAAATTGGATAAAATTAGAGGACAAGGAGATTCTAAACCTGGAAGATATTCAATTAAGGTTCGGATGGCATGCCTTCCTGAGCTACAATAACTTGGCAAAAAATAGAGATTTTAATAATCATCCCATTAGGAAATCTCTTTTGAGTACATGGGTGAAGGTTAAAAAGCTCTTTTATTTTAAGATCCCTTTGTGGACATCGACTCAAGAAGCTTTTTTTTCTAGATGGTTAGAAATTAAAGATGATAGATGGATTACCTATAAAAATTGTTTAAGAATGGACCATACAGGTAAACAGGAGATAAAAAATAAAGAGGTGGTTTAAATATTATCAAATTAAAAACCAATTTTTGGAGGATAAGAAATTGAGAGGTATTGAAATGGAATATAATGAATTAGAACAGATAATTTGGCAATCGGAGGGGAAGACAATCTCCAGATTATATAAATTACTTTTATATTACAGGAGAAGTCCCAGCAGACTGGAGGAGGGCAAACGTTGTGCCCATCTTCAAAAAGGGGAAAAAAGAGGATCCCAACAATTATCGTCCAGTTAGTCTGACATCAATTCCAGGAAAGATTCTAGAGCAGATCATTAAGCAGAGAGTCTGTGAACATTTAGAGGCCAATGCCATAATCACAAAAATCCAACATGGGTTTCAGAGAAACAAGTCTTGCCAGACAAATCTGATCTCTTTTTTTGATAAAATTACCAGTTTGGTAGATGAAGGGAATGCTGTGGATATAGTATATCTTGATTTCAGTAAGGCCTTTGACAAGGTTCCCCATGACATTCTTGCAAACAAGCTCGTAAAATGTGGGCTAGACAAGGTAACCATTACATGGATTTGTAACTGGTTGACTGACCGAACTCAAAGGGTGCTCAACAATGGCTCCCTTTCATCCTGGAAAGAAGTGACCAGTGGGGTCCCACAGGGCTCTGTCCTGGGCCCAGTGCTATTCAATATCTTTATTAATGACTTGGATGACAGAATTGGGGGCATACTTATCAAATTTGCAGATGACACCAAATTAGGAGGAGTAGCCAATACTCCAGAAGACAGGATTGAAATTCAGAATGACCTGAATAGACTAGAAAGCTGGGCCAACGCTAACAAAATGAAATTCAATGCGGAGAAATGTAAGGTTCTGCACCTAGGGAGGAAAAATGAAATGCACAGATATAGGATGGGGGACATCTGGCTGAATGAAACTATGTGTGAAAGGGATCTAGGAGTCCAAGTAGACCATAAGTTGAACATGAGTCAGCAGTGTGATGCAGCAGCTAAAAAGGCCAATGCTATTTTAGGTTGCATCAATAGAAGTATAGTTTCTAGATCAAAGGAAGTAATAGTGCCTCTCTATTCTGCTTTGGTGAGGCCTCACCTGGAATACTGTGTCCAGTTCTGGGCACCACAATTCAAAAAGGATGTGGAGAAACTGGAGCGGGTCCAAAGGAGGGCAACTAAGATGGTGAAGGGTCTGGAAACCATGCCCTATGAGGAACGACTTAGAGAGCTGGGGATGTTTAGCCTGGAGAAGAGAAGGTTAAGAGGTGATATGATAGCCCTGTTCAAATATTTGAAGGGATGTCATATTGAGGAGGGAGCAGGCTTGTTTTCTGCTGCTCCAGAGACCAGAACGCGGAGCAATGGATGCAAGCTGCAGGAAAAGAGATTCCACCTCAACATTAGGAGGAACTTCCTGACAGTAAGGGCTGTTCGACGGTGGAACACACTCCCTCGGAGTGTGGTAGAGTCTCCATCCTTGGAGGTCTTTAAGCAGAGGCTGGATGGCCATCTGTCGGGGATGCTTTGACTGGGAGTTCCTGCATGGCAGGGGGTTGGACTGGATGGCCCTTGTGGTCTCTTCCAACTCTATGATTCTATGATTCTATGATTCTACTTTTAAATAGAAGCCTGGAACAAGAAACAATAAAGGAGTATATGATAAAATGGGCCCGGGACATAGGAAAAGAAATTAAATTGGAGGAGTGGTATAATACTTGGAAAAGGTCTAATTAATTTACAATAGCGCAAGAACCGAAAGAAAATTTTCTAAAAATTATGAATAGATGGTATCTAACTCCTTGGAAACTGAAAAAGATTTATAATTTAAAACATGGCAGATGTTGGAGATGTGGTGATGAGAAGGGAAATTTAATGCATATATGGTGGAAATGTAAAAAAAAAAAATCAAGATTTTTGGAAGAAAGTTCATGAAACAATCCTCAAAATTTTTGGTGTGGCTTTCTCATTAGACCCTAAATTGTATTTACTCAACATGACCTCTATTTTAAAACCTCAGGATGAGAGACAATATTGGAGAATTATACTCTACTTTATAACAGCAGCTAGAGTTGAAATTGCTAAATTATGGAAATCAAGTTCAATCCCGATCTGGGACAATTGGATGCAAAAGATAAATGACTATAGAGAGTTAGATAGAATATCATGTAATGTCCTTATAGCAAGAAAAGGAGAAAAGAAGAATGGGATAAGGTGATTTTATTTTGGGAAAATCACTGGAAGTTAAATATTGTGGATATTGAAATTTGAATGACCTGTAATGTTTCTTTCTTTCTTTTTTTTGAAGTATCTGCACCAATAGAAGACTTGCTAAGACACACCGCTGTTATAGTTAATGAGAATAGAAAATCTATATATAAAGTATTAATGTAATATCGAGTATGTATATTTAATCTTAGGTGGTAAAATGTTAATTAATATGATGATTAGCATTAGGGAGAAAAGAAAGTATAGTGCAAACAAAAATTAAGATAAGGATAGCTATATTCGAGGGAAGTATATATTGTAAAGTCTAAGCATGGGGACTATGAGAAACTTCAATTATGTAGACTACCCTGAACCCTTGTAAAAAGGAAGTTTGTTTTAACATTGAGCCAGAAGAAAAGAAGACGAAAGAACTATACTTTTTTTTCCTCTTTCTTTTATTGTATTTGTACTTATTTTGATTGTGCTTTTTCTTGTATAAGCATATATATATATATATATATATATATATATATTGTTCTTGTATGTAGTAAATCTTTCTTTTAAAATTAATAAAGATTATTATAAAAAATTTTGGAAGAATACATGGGGAATAAAATATCCCAAAGTTAAATAACAATGCCAGTGGAAAATGATCACTTTTGACTAGATTATTAACTTCGAATCTGCAAATGCCAGGTACCACATTTGCCGATGCTATAATATAATCTATTGTACCTGCTCCCCTGTTGGTGACATAAGTATAAGAGCCCAATGTCAGATAATAATGGGTTCCATTAAGACATTGCAATCCATGCAAAGAGAAAACTTTTATAAACTTTAAACCATGTTGATGTTTGTATCTTGAGAAACCCTAGGGACGGGTACGATATAAGTGGTCAGCCCATGGTTAGTGCTCTCCACTTGCCTTAAATCATTTCCAATTCTAGCATTAAAATCTCCACAAAGTAAAAACCTTGTGGAGGGGTATTAGCTCTCCAAAGTGGACCATCCCAAATACTATTAGGACCAACATTCTTTGCTAAGTTAGAAGGAAAATAAATATTTATACAGATTAAGGAACCAAAATGCTTGTATACATTGCGGAAAAGCATTAGTTATTGGTTGAATCTTAGCGTGCAAATCAACTGAGATAAATGTTGTGAGACCACCACTACCATGGCCTCTTGTATAGGTTTTAACTGCAGGGACAGAAAATGTTTGAAATCCACGAAGAGATGGCAAATTAGTTTTGAGGGCTCATGTCTCTCGTAAACAAAGAATTTTAAAGTTTTGTAAGTAGTTTGCAAAATCTGAATCATGGATCTTGTTTCCCCAACCCATGATATTCCAACATAGTATTGGAATAATTGTCAAGTTGATGTAGTCAAGTCCATGTCATCACCAGTATTCAAAAGTTCTGTTTGAGCTGGGGCTTTTGGATTGTAGGACGATTCATACAGAGGAGGTGTAGTATTGACCCTCTTAGGTTCCAAGAGTTGTACTGTAGTTGTAGTTATAAAATCCTTTTCATTCATTATTAATAAGGCATCAATAGGACTCCTAACCGAAGCCCTCTCAACATCAGAGACCTCAGCAGTAATTCATAGAATTATAGAATCATAGAGTTGGAAGAGACCATAAGGGCCATCCAGCCCAAACCCCTGCCATGCAGGAACTCCAAATTACTGAGTTCAGCAGTGGTGTAGCCAGGCCCTTGGTAGTAAGCAGCATGTTTTAAAGATCATCCACTTTGGAGGCAAAATCATTTTGTTCTATGTTGATTATTAGGTCGCTCGAGTCTGTGGCTTGCTTCTCTGTGGACTGCCTCTCTGCTGTTAGAAGTTTTAACTGGACGCAGTTGCGCATACGCAAGGAAAGAGGATTGATGCCTTCAAATCCTCTCCCTCCTGAGATATATTAATTAGATTTATTATTGCTCTGTTCAAGGAATAAAGTTGATAAAAAGTGCAACACACTTAATTTGGACATTATAAATTAAGATCCAGGACAAGCAAGATTGCTACGAAAAGGAGAAAAGCAGTGGGAAAGGAAAGGCGGTTGCAGCATAATTGATGGCAATATGGAGAAGACAAACTGTACGGTGAGTCCTCCCACGGAAATTATGCTGGGAGTCCTGGATCATAAATTAGACAAGCTTTTTGATGCTTTCTGAAAAATTTACAGCACAATTAAAACTCTTATAGAGCAGATAAGTGGAATACAAAAGACAGCCAAGGAAGCTAAGGAAAAGGCTGTAAATAATGAACAGCAGATACAGACCCTGAGAATGGAAGTTGAAGTACTTCGGGAGAGACATATAAATGCTGAAAATAGACAAGGAGAAATTTAAGTATAAGAAACTTTCCAGAACAAGCCAAATCTACTGATCTGATCACTATGTTGATATCGTGGTGGAAAAACTATGATTTAAAAGTTTATCTAGACAATCTAGAAAGAGCCCATTGGAGTGTTGGAGTAAAGGGAACCAGGAGAAAGGACATAATAAGCTTTTGGAAGAGAAAGCATGAAAGACGGTCTTTAAAAAATTGAGATCGGTGCAAAATTTGGAATATAATGGACAGAAAATTTCAGATTTATCAAGATTTGGCATCAGAGACTATTAAAGAAATCTCCTCCAGGACATAACTACCTGTTTTAGGAAAGAAGGAATTAAATACACCTGGGGCTGGCCAACAGCTATATTAATTTTCAAGGATGGAACTTTGTTGAAGGCAACTAATGTAGAGGAGGGTCAGCAGATGTTGAAACAGCTCGGACTTGATCAGGAGGCTGAAGAAGAAAATACAGCCACACTGGCCAAACAAGCAAAAGACATCAGGAGGAAGAACAAAGAAGAACAAATCAATAGAAGAGATAAATATGATAGGCAGCTGAGATCCATGAAAGTCACACAGTGTGACTATTTCTGGGAAAGCTGTAAGAAAGAGTCTATAGGAGTAATATTGTATCAGGAAAAGTCAAAAGAGATCTGAATAATATTAAATATGGGGTAATAAAGATTAAAATAAATAGGAGGGAGGAGGGAAAATGTAAAACACATCTCCAAAGGGAAGGTAATCTGACATGGGTTGCAAGTCAGGTAGATCTTGCATCTCTTCCATCTGGGAGGGAGAACCAGAGTTCAGAAGAGAGAGGGGAAGGGAGAGGGAAAGGGAATGGGGAGGGGAGGGAGAGGGGGGAAACAGCAGATCTGAGGGCAAGAAGGGAGAGTGGAAGAACAAGGAGGGGAAAAGAAATAGACTGAATGATTGATATGAATAGTATGTCATTAAATGTTAATGAATTGCATAACCCTGTGAAAAGATACAGATTAAATAAGATGCTAAAAGATAAACAAATCCAGATAGTGATGCTTCAGGAATCACATCAATAAAAAAGAAACAGAGCTAAGCTGTCTAATTACAATGGATAGGATTTACAGTTTGAATCAAGGGGAAGAAACAAAGCAAGAGGAGTGGCAATATTAATGAAAGATGGAATAAACTTTCAAGTAGATGATATTAAAAAAGATAATGAAGGGAGATATATTTTTGTTAAAGGAAACATAAAGAAAATAAAAGTAACACTTGCCTGTATTTATGCCCCAAATAAGAAACAAGTTGAATTTATAAATAAGATGTTAAGATTATTAGAGGGTTTCCTATTTCTGGGAGGGGACTTTAATCCTGACATAATAAGATATAAGGGGAATACAAGGGGAAGATTAGGAAAGAAAAAGAATAAAAAGGAAAATCTTAGAATCAACTTGGAGAAATGGATTATTATTGATGGTTTTGAAAGCATGGGTAATAATAATTATGAAAATACATACTATCCAGCTAGACACAAAAAATTTAGTCGTATAGATTATTTCCTAGTTAAAAAAGATAATTATTTGAAAATAAAAGAAATTAATGCAGGGGGTGTCTGGCTATCAGACCATGCACCATTATATATAAAGATTGAGGAAACAAATATTAAGGGATGCAAAAAATGGATTTTTGACCCTGTGATTATGTTGGAGGAAAATAAACAAATATTAAGAGATGTAAAAAATGGATTTTTGACCCTGTGATTATTGTGAAGGAGGAAAATAAACAACAAATTAGTGAAGCAATTAAAAATTACTTTGATTTAAATGACAAGGGAAATATCCCAATATATATATTATGGGATGCATTTAAAGAAGTGATAAGGGGGAAATGCCTAAGTATGGAAATAGGATTTTTTTTTAAAAAAAGAAAAATTTATATAGAAAGAATTTGGTGGAAGAAGTAGAAATGTTACAAAAAGAATATAATAAATATAAGAATAAAATGATAAAAGAACAGTGGGATAAAAAAAGACAAGAAATTAAAGAATTGGACCAAACAACTATATTAAGAAATCAAATGTATACAAGGAATGAATTTAAGGCATGGGATACTAGAAGTATGAAGACTTGGGCCAAATTCCTAAAAAAGGAAAGAGGGGGAAAAGGTGATTACTAAAATTAAAGGAGATGAAGGTGAATTAATAACCGGATGAGAAAATAAGAGGTTTTAGTTAAATTTTATGAAAGTCTATATGAAGGGAAGAAAGTGGAGGATCTGAAAACAAACACAAAAATTAGATTAACTGAGATACAGAAAAATTACATAAACTCCCCAATAACTAAATAGGAGGTAGAAAGAGTAATACAAGATTTAAAAGGGATTAAATCTCCTGGCCCAGATGGATTCACATCTAAATTTTATAAAACTTTTAAAAATGATCTGAGTGAGGACTTCCGGCTGGGATCGGTGGCAATAGTGGATCAACTCTAGGAAGATTCCTGGAGGAGATATCTCCGTGTGGCGATCCCCCAAATATTTACTAATTAATATTATTAAAAATCAGACCAGAAATGGGGGGACATCTCAGTCCTCACAAAGGGGTGAGATTGCTGGCTCACAGAGTGCTCCGAGGACACCCAGAGAGGTGGCAAAGGCGGCAGAGAGGGAGATGAGAGAGGGGAAGCCTTGCCGCTGGAAAGGATAAGGAGCCGGGAGCAAAGAGACACAGCCACGTTGAAGCCACATTGGAAAAGTGGGGCAAAACCACCACCAGCATTGAAATAATTACAACATAAGTAAAAGCTAACAGAAAGCAAGATCTTGTGAATAAAAAGAGTTAAAATAAAAGGGATCTAACAGGATAGCTACAAAGACTAAGGAAGATAGTAATATCATATAACTCTATCAGGTAAAGTGTGACAAAACAATGTAAAAGGGCTACAAAATTAAATATAAGGGCACATTATTTCTAAGGAATGGAGTATGAAGGAGAAACAGAATCGGTGAAAATAAAGAATAAATATCAATGGAAAGTAAAAAGAATTGAGGAGTTTTTTGATTTTTGGAATAACTTTAACTGATATCAATTAATAAGCTGCAATTGTATTTGAATGAATGAATTATACTGGAAGACTTTTGATTACAGATTTTAGATACTGGAGAAGAGAAGGTTAAGAGGTGATATGATAGCCCTGTTTAAATACTTGAAAGGATGTCACATTGAGGAGGGAGCAAGCTTGTTTTCTGCTGCTCCATAGAACATGAACCGGAACAATGGATGCAAGCTCCAGGAAAAGAGATTCCACCTCAACATAAGGAAGAACTTCCTGACAGTAAGGGCTGTTCAACAGTGGAACACACTCCCTCGGAGAGTGGTGGAGTCTCCTTCCTTGGAGGTCTTTAAGCAGAGGCTGGATGGCCATCTGTCGGGTATGCTTTGATTGGGAGTTCCTGCATGGCAGGGGTTGGACTGGATGGCCCTTGTGGTCTCTTCCAACTCTGTGATTCTATGATTTTATGATTCTATGATATTAATTTGGACAATTAAATACAGAATTAATTTCAGAACCCACAGTAAAGAAAGGATAATTGACCAACTGACTAATAATTAATGAACTGTGTTTTAATAATTTTGGATTATAGGAAGAATATGTCCGCAGCAAAAGGAAGAAGAAGGAAACGGTAGGGCCACTCTGTGCAGAAGATGGCAAAATGCTAATGGGAGACACAGAAAAGACAGAATTACTCAACACCTTCTTTGCTTCAGTCTTCTTAGAAAAGGCAAAGGGTGCTCAACCTAAGGATAATGGAGCAGAGGACAGAACAGGGGAATTTCAGCACAAAATAAGTAAAGAGATAGTACAGGAATACCTGGTTAACCTAGATGAATATAATTCTCCAGGACCAGATGAACTACATCCAAGGGTATTAAAAGAACTGGCAAATATAATATTAGAACCATTGGCAATAATCTCCTTGAGAACAGGAGAAGTCCCAGCAGACTAGAGGAGGGCAAACGTTGTCCCCATCTTCAAAAACGGAAAAAAGAGGATCCCAACAAATATCATCCAGTTAGTCTGACATCAATACCAGGAATGATTCTGGAGCAGATCATTAAACAGAGAGTCTGTGAACATTTAGAAGGCAATGCCATCATCACAAAAAGTCAACATGGGTTTCAGAGAAACAAGTCATGCCAGAAAAACCTGATCTCTCTTTTTGATAAAATTACCAGCTTGGTAGATGAAGGGAATGTTGTGGATATAGTATATCTTGATTTCAGTAAGGTCTTTGATAAGGTCCCCCATGACATTCTTGCAAAGAAGCTTGTAAAATGTGGGCTAGACAAGTTAACTGTTACATGGATTTGTAATTGGTTGACTGGCCGAACCCAAAGGGTGCTCAGCAATGGCTCCTTTTCAACCTGGGAAGAAGTGACAAGTGGGGTCCCACAGGGTTCTGTCCTGGGTCCAGTGCTATTCAACAGAATTGGGGGCATATGTCTGAAAAGGATCTAGGAATGCAAGTAGACCATACGTTGAACATGAGCCAACAGAGCCGTTCAGAGGGGCGGGCTAGAAATAAAATTTATTATTATTAACAACATAAGGAACTGGGGATGTTTAATCTGCAGAAAAGAAGGTTAAGAGGTGATGTGATAGCTCTGTTTAAATATTTGAAGGGATGTCATATTCAGAAGAGAAGGGAGCAAGCTTGTTTTCTGCTGCCCATGTGATTTACATCGTTACATCTGGCATGCAATTTAACTCAATTTTTTTTTATTTCCTTCCTGATTTTATCTACAAATTCCTCATCCTTAAGTAATTATTCTTTTAATTTCCATTCAAAGCTTTCTTTAGAGCTATACTGCATGTGCAATTCAATTAAGTTATGATCTGAAAGAGACCTTGGGGCAATCTCCATTTTTTGAATTCTAGTCATCACGTCCCTAGACACCAAAAATAAATCTATTCTTGAATATGACTGGTGTCTATCTGAAAAAAAAAGTGAAACCTGGGTTATTACCATACAGTTTTGACCAAACATCTAACAGATCTTGTTCCTCTAGTAATTCTGTAAAGCTTACTGGGAGTTTTCCTTGATTAATTTTTTCCTTTTTGTTTGATCTTCTATCCCTTTGTGTCTTAATTACTCCATTGAAATCTCCAGTAATGATTATTTTGAAGTTGTTATATTCTCCCAAGATATTATTCAATCGTCGATAAAAGATTTCTTTCCTTTCTAAGGGAGCATAGATGCTGGCTACCATTATTTTTTCTCCTAGCAATATAATCTCTACTATTACCATTCTTCCCTCATTATCTGCATAAACACATCTGGATTCATATTTCTTGCTTACTAAGGTGCCCCCCCCCCTTTTCTCTTCCTGGTACATGAACAATACAAATTTCCCAATTTTATATTAAGAACAAAGTTCACATCTTTATCTTTTATTTTCGTTTCTTGTAAACAAATTATATCAAAGTTGTTTTCTCTAAACAATAAAAAACCCGCTTTTTCTTTTTCTCCAAGTTTAAACCTTTCACATTCCAGGAACCTACTTTTAGAGGCATTATGCATTAGTGGTTTCTTCTCTATTTGTGGCTCTTGATTTGCTACTCCTCTGGTCTATGTTGTCTTCATTTCCTTCTGATTCTTCATCTACACATGGCTTGCAGAGGGTGCATTTCCTTTAAGAAGGGAGAAAGGAGAAGTAGCAGGCTCTAGTCCATGTGCTTGGGTGAGATCTCATCTCATTTACACTTCAGCCATTGCATTCTGGGAGCCATTTCTGGGAGAAGCCTGACCTCTTAAGTCTTCAGAAGGCTAGCAGAGGGTGCATTACTTTAAGAAAGGAGAAGGAGGAGGCTCTAGTCCCTTGTGCTTGGGTAAGATCGAATCTGATTTACACTTCAGCAATAGCATTCTGGTAGTCATTGCTGGGAGAAGCCAGACATCTTAAGGCTACAGAAGGCTCGCAGAGGATTAATTTCCTTTAAGAAAGGAGAAAGAAAAGGACGAGGCTCTAGTCCATTTGCTTTGGTGAGATCTAATATAATTTACACTTGAGAATTGAAATACTGGGAGCAATTTCTGGGAGAAGCCAGACCTCTTAAGTCTACATGAGGCTAGCAGAGGATGCATTTCCTTAAGAAAGGAGACGGAGGAGGCTCTAGTCACTGTGATTGGGTGAGATCTAATCTAATTTACATTTCAGACATTGCATTACTGGGTAACATTGCTGGGAGAAGCCAGACCTCTCAAGGCAACACAAGTCTAGCAGTGGGTTCATTTCCTTTAAGAAAGGAGAAAGGAGGAGGTGCTAGTCCATGTGCTTGGGTGAGATCTAATCTAATTTTCACTTGAGCCATTGCATTACTGGGAGCCATTGCTGGGAGTAGCCAGACCTCTTAAGGCTGCACACGGCTAGCAGAGGATGCATTTCCTTAAGAAAGGAGAAGGAGGAGGCTCTAGTCCATGTGCTTGGGTGAGACCTAATCTAATTTACACTTTAGCCATTGCATTACTGGTAGCCATTGCTGGGAAAAGCCAGACCTCTTTAGGCTACACAAGGCTAGCAGAGCATTCATTCCCTTTAAAAAGGAGAAAGAAAAGGAGGAGGCTGAAGTCCATGTGCTTGGGTGAGATCTAATCTAATTTAAACTTAAGCCATTGCATTACTGGGAGCCATTGCTGGGAGAAACCAGATATCTCAAGGCTACAGTAGGCTAGTAGAGCATCCATTTCCTTTAAAAAGGAGAAATAAAAGGAGGAGGCTGAATTCCATGTGCTTGGGTGAGATCTAATCTAATTTAAATTTAAGCTATTGCATTACTGGAAGCCATTTGTGGGAGAAACCAGACCTCTAAAGGCTACACAAGGCTAGCAGAGCATTCATTTCCTTTAAAACGGAGAAAGAAAAGGAGGAGGCTTAAGTCCATGTGCTTGGGTGAGATCTAATCTAATCTAATTTACACTCGTGACATTGCATTACTGGGAGCCATTGCTTGGAGAAACCAGACCTACACAAGGCTAGCAGAGGGTGCATTTCCTTAAGAAAGGAGAAAGGAGAAGGAGGAGGCTCTAGTCCATGTGTTTGGGTGAGATCTAATCTAATTTACACTTGAGCCATTGCATTACAGGGAACCATTGCTGGTAGAAGCCAGACCTCTTTATGCTACAGACGTCTGGCAGAGAGTGCATTTCCTTAAGAAGGGAAAAAGGAGAAGGAGGGGGCTCTATTCCCTTTGCTTGGGTGAGATCTAACCTATTTTACACTTGAGCCATTACATTACTGGGAGCCATTGCTGGGAGAAGCCAGACATCTTAAGGCTACACAAGGCTAGCAGAGGGTGCATTTCCTTAAGAAGGGAGAAAGGAGGAGGAGGAGGAGGCTCTAGTCCCTGTGCTTGGGTGAGATCTAATTTAATTTATACATGCGCCATTGCATTACTGGGAGCCATTGCTGAGAGAAGCCAGACCTCTTAATGCCACATAAGTCTAGGAGAGCGTGAATTTCCTTAGGAAGGGAGAAAGGAGAAGGAGGAGGCTCTAATCCCTATGCTTGGGTGAGATTGAATCTAATTTACACTTGAGCCATTGCATTACTGGGAGCCTTTGCTGGGAGAAGCCAGACCTCGTAAGGCTACAAAAGGCTTGCAGAGGGTGCATTTCCTTTAAGAAAGGAGAAAGGAGAAGTAGGAGGCTCTAGTCCATGTGCTTGGGTGAGATCTAATCTCATTTCCACTTCAGCCATTGCATTCTGGGAGCCATTGCAGGGAGAAGCCAGACATCTTAAGGCTACAGAAGGCTAGCAGAGGGTTCATTTCATTTAAGAAAGCAGAAAGAAAAGGAGGAGGATCTAGTCCCTGTGCTTGGGTGAGATCTGATCTAATTTACACTTGAGCCATTGCATTACTGGGAGCCATTGCTGAAAGAA
Source organism: Urosaurus nigricauda (assembly GCA_034509955.1). Taxonomy (NCBI): domain Eukaryota; kingdom Metazoa; phylum Chordata; class Lepidosauria; order Squamata; family Phrynosomatidae; genus Urosaurus; species Urosaurus nigricauda. The sequence goes on from JAOEGL010000003.1 coordinate 152,517,755, forward strand.
GCCAGACCTCTCAATGCTATAAAATGCTAGCAGAGGGTTCATTTCTTTTAAGAAAGGAGTAAGAAGAAGGATCCTCTAATCCATGGCTAGGGTGAGATCGAATCAAATTTACACTTGAGCCATTGCAGTATTGGGAGCCATTGCTGGGAGAAACCAGACCTCTTAAGGCTACACAAGGCTTGCAGAGGGTGCATTTTCTTTAAGAAAGGGGAAAGGAGAAGGAGAAGGCTCTAGTCTATGTGCTTGATTGAGATCTAATCTAATTTTTACTTGAGCCATTGCATTACTGGGAGCCATTGCTGGAAGTAGCCAGACCTCTTAAGGCTACACAAGGCTAGCAGAGGGTTCATTTCCTTTAAGAAAGGAGGAAGGAGAAGGAGGAGGCTCTATTCCATGTGCTCGGGTGAGATCTAATCTCATTTACACTAGACATTTGAAATACTGGGAGCCATTTCTGGGAGAAGCCAGACCTCTTATATCAGGCTAGCAGAGGATGCATTTCCTTAAGAAAGGAGAAGGAGGGGGCTCTAGTCACTGTGCTTGGGTGAGATCGAATCTAATTTACACTTTAGCCATTGCATTACTGGTAGCCATTGCTGGGAAAAGCCAGACTTCTTAAGGCTACACAAGGCTTGCAGAATATTCATTTCCTTTAAAAAGGAGAAAGAAAGGGAGGAGACTGAAGTCCATGTGCTTGGGTGAGATCTAATCTAATTTACACTTAAGCCATTGCATTACTGAGAGCCATTGCTGGGAGAAACCAGACATCTCAAGGCTACAGTAGGCTAGCAGAGCATTCATTTCCTTTAAAAAGGAGAAATAAAAGGAGGAGGCTGAAGTCTATGTGCTTGGGTGAGATCTAATCTAATTTAAACTTAAGCCACTGGAAGCCATTTGTGGGAGAAACCAGACCTCTCAAGGCTACACAAGGCTAGCAGAGCATTCATTTCCTTTAAAATGGAGAAAGAATAGGAGCAGGCTTAAGTCCATGTGCTTGGGTGAGATCTAATCTAATCTAATTTACACTTATTATTATTATTATTATTATTATTATTATCCTTTATTTATATAGCGCTGTAAATTTACACAGTGCTGTACGTACAGTCTTAAATTAGACGGATCCCTGCCCTCAGGCTTATTGTGACATTGCAATACAGGGAGCCATTGCTTGGAGAAACCAGACCTACACAAGGCTAGCAGACGGTGCATTTCCTTAAGAAAGGAGAAAGGAGATGGAGGAGGCTCTAGTCCATGTGTTTGGGTGAGATCTAATCTAATTTACACTTGAGCCATTGCATTACAGGGAACCATTGTTGGCAGAAGCAAGACCTCTTGATGCTACAGAAGTCTGGCAGAGGGTGCATTTTCTTAAGAAGGGAAAAAGGAGAAGGAGGAGGCTCTAGTCCCTTTGCTTGGGTGAGACCTAATCTAATTTACACTTGAGCCATTGCATTACTGGGAGCCATTGCTGAGAGAAGCCAGACCTCATAAGGCTACACAAGGCTAGCAGGGTGTGCATTTCCTTAAGAAAAGAGAAAGGAGGAGGAGGAGGCTCTAGTCCATTTGTTTGGGTGAGATCTAACCTCTTTTACACTTGAGCCATTGCATTACTGGGAGCCATTGCTGCCAGAAGCCAGACCTCTTAAGGCTACACAAGGCTAGCAGAGGGTGCATTTCCTTGAGAGGCTCTACTCCCTGTGCTTGGGTGAGATGTCATATAACTTACACTTGAGAATTGCAATACTGGGAGCCATTTCTGGGAGATGCCAGACCTCTTAAGTCTACACAAGGCTAGCAGAGGGTGCATTTCCTTAAGAAAGGAGAAGGAGGAGGCTCTCGTCCCTGTGCTTGGGTGAGATCTAATCTAATTTTCACTTCAGCGGTTGCATTACTGGGAGCCATTGCTGGCAGAAGCCAGACCTCTTAAGGTTGCACAAGGCTAGCAGAGGGTTCATTTTCTTTATGAAAGGAGAAAGGAGAAGGAGGGGGGGGTCTAGTCCATATGGTTGGGTGAGATCTAATCTAATATGCACTTCAGATTTGCAATACTGGGAGCCATTTCTGGGAGAAGCCAGACCGCTTAAGTCTTCACAAGGCTAGCAGAGGGTGCATTTAATGAAGAAAGGAGGAGGAGGCTCTACTCCCTGTGCTTGGGTGAGATCTAATCTAATTTACACTTGTGCCATTGCATTACTGGGAGCCATTGCTGGGAGCAACCAGACCTCTTAAGGCTAAACAAGGCTAGCAGAGGGTGCATTTCCTTAAGAAAGGAGAAAGGAGAAGAAGGAGGCCCTAGTCCATGTGCTTGGGTGAGATCTAATCTAATTCACACTTGAGCAATTGCATTACTGGGAGCCATTGCTGGCAGAAGACAGACCTCTTTCGGGTACAGAACGCGAGCAGAGGGTTCAATTTCCTGTAAGAAAGGAGAAAGGAGAAGTACGAGGCTCTAATCCCTGTGCTTGGGTGAGATGTAATCTAATTTACACTTCAGCCATTGCATTCTCGGAGCCATTGCTGAGAGAAGCCAGACTTCTTAAGGCTATAGAAAGCAAGCAGAGGGTTCATTTCCTTTAAGAAAGGGAAAAAAAGAGGAGGCTTTAGTTCATGTGCTTGGCTGAGATCTAATCTAATTTACACTAGAGCCTTTGCATTATTGTGAGCCATTGCTGAGAGAAGCCAGACCTCATAAGGCTACACAATGCTAGCAGGGGGTGCATTTCCTTAAGAAAGGAGAAAGGAGGAGTAGGAGGATCTCGTCCATGTGCTTGAGTGAGATCTAATCTAATATACACTTGAGATTTGCAATACTGGGAGCCATTTCTGGGATAAGCCAGACCTCTTAAGTCTTCAGAAGGCTATCAGAGGGTGCATTTCCTTAAGAAAGGAGAAGGAGGAGGCTCTAGTCCCTGTGCTTGGGTGAGATCGAATCTAATTTAAACTTGAGCCATTGCATTACTGGTAGCCATTGCTGGGAAAAGCCAGACCTCTTAAGGCTACACAAGGCGAGCAGAACGTTCATTTCCTTTGAAAAGGAGAAAGAAAAGGAGGAGGCTCTAGTCCATGTGCTTGGGTGACATCTAATCTAATTTACATTTGAGCCATTGCATTACTGGGAGAACTTGCTGGGAGAAGCCAGACATCTTAAGGCTACACAAGGCTTGCAGAGAGTGCATTTCCTTTAAGAAAGGAGAAGGAGGAGGCTCTAGTCCATGTGCTTGGGTGAGATCTAATCTAATTTAGACTTCAGCCATTGTATTCTGGGAGCCATTGCAGTGAGAAGCCAGACATCTTTAGGCTACAGAAGGCTAGGAGAGGGTTCATTTCCTTTAAGAAAGGAGAAAGAAAGGGAGGAGGCTCTAGTCCACTTGCTTGGGTGAGATCTAGTCTAATTTACACTTGAGAATTGCAATACTGGGAGCCATTTCTGGGAGAAGCATGACCTCTTAAGTCTTTACAAGGTTAGCAGGGGGTGCATTTCCTTAAGAAAGGAGAAGGAGGAGGCTCTCGTCCATGTGCTTGGGTGAGATCTAATCTAATTTACACTTGAGCCATTGCATTACTGGGAGCCATTGCTGGGAAAAGCCAGACCTCTTAAGGCTACACAAAGCTAGCAGAACGTTCATTTCCTTTAAAAAGGAGAAAGAAAAGGAGGAGGCTGAAGTCCCTGTGCTTGGGTGAGATCTAATCTAATTTACACTTGAGATTTGCAATACTGGGAGCCATTTCTGGGAGAAGCCTGACCTCTTTAATCTTCACAAGGCTAACAGAGGGTGCATTTCCTTAAGAAAGGAGAAAGGAGAAGAAGGAAGCTCTAGTCCATGTGCTTGGGTGAGATCTAATCTAATTTACACTTGTGCCGTTGCATTACTGGGAGCCATTGCTGGGAGAAGCCAGACCTCTTAAGGCTACACAGGCTAGCATTGGGTTCATTTCCTTAAGAAGGGAGAAAGGAGAAGGAGGAGGCCCTAGTCCACGTGCTTGGGTGAGTTCTAATCTAATTTATACTTGAGCCATTGCATTACTGGGAGCCATTGCTGAGACAAGCCAGACCTCTTAAGGCTACACAAGTCTAGCAGAGGGTGCATTTCCTTGGGAGAAAGGAGGAGGAGGAGGCTCTAGTCCCTGTGCTTGGGTGAGATCTAATCTAATTTACACTTGAGCCATTGCATTACTGGGAGCCATTGCTTGGAGAAACCAGACATCTTAAGGCTACACAAGGCTCGCAGAGGGTGCTTTTCCTTTAAGAAAGGAGAAAGGAGAAGGAGGAGGCTCTTGTCCATGTGCCTGGGTGAGATCTAATCTAATTACATCTTCCCTCTTCATCCACCTGTTTTGTGTTATTGTGTTACTATAAATGATTATGTGGTCTTGGGAGTGGCTGAGTTTTCTGGGAAAAGAGACTGACCATGTGTGTAAGTATTCTGAAGCTCGAGCTTTCCAGAAGACACTGACTTTCTTCTATAAATGCATTTCTGTCTTTGAAGAAGCTAGATGAAGCACTCTTTATTACATTACATGGTGTCAGAAGTATGGACTTTCTTCGACCTCCATCTCCTCTGGTTATGCAGGGTAATCTGGCAGTGAGTTGGAAGAAGTGGGAACAAGCCTTTCAAAATTATCTTACAGCAGTTGGAGCAGATAAATATTCAAGGACAAGACAAATAGCTATTCTCCTGAGTTGTATTGGCCAGGATGCTGTTGAAGTCTATAATACGATTGTTTTCTCTGATACAGAGCCAAAAGATGTTGATGAAGTACTTAAGAACTTTAGAGATTATTTTACTCCTCGGACAAATGTTATATTTGATCGCTATTTGTTTTGGAGTTCTTTGTGGAAAAGCGAAGATTCTGTTGATACTTTTGTCACAGACATACGAGGGAAAGCAAAAAGCTGTGATTTTGGTTCTATGGCAAATGAGATGATAAGAGACAAAATTGTTTTTAGTGCCCCGGAGCACATGAAAGAAAGCCTTTTAAAGCAGTCTGACCTTACATTAGAGAAGGCATTGGAATTGTGCCAGTTGGTTGAAGTGACCACAGCTCGGTTACAGACCATGGTATGTTCTGGCAAGCAACAACAGGAAGCATGTGGAATACATCAGGAGTCTGAAGAAATACCTGTTCAAACTCTTGGATATAAAAAGTTTTCCTCTGATAAGAAACAGGCTCCTACTGAATGTATATTATGTGGAAGATGTGGAACTGAACATAGACCATATAAGTGTCCTGCATTTGGTAAATTATGCCATAAGTGTGGAAAGAAGAATCATTTTGCTAAGCTTTGTAGGCTTATGAGGACAAATGAGAGTGGAAGACATGAAGGACATCAAGTTCATAATTTGGACTTACAAACTTTATTTATAGGACTTCTATCTCATGATATTGTTGAACCTGTGTCGACAAATCAAATTCCAGGGTGGTATGCAGATGTAACCTTGAAAGGGCTTGTAGTAAAGTTCAAACTAGATACAGGGGCTGAGGCAAATGTTTTGCCATCAAAAATATTAAATGCTCTGCCAGGAAAAAAAGAATTAGATAAAAGTGAAACAATTCTTGTAGCTTATGGTGGAGCTCAGATAAAGCCTCTTGGTACAATTGTCCTGGAAGGGCGCACTAAAAATGGAAAAGCTAATCTGTTGTTTAATGTAACAGATAAGTCAACACTTCCACTGTTAGGCAGAGTGGCGTGTGAGACTTTAAATTTAGTGTGTCGGGTTGATGATATACGCCCGGTTAATTTTACATCACGTGAACAATTAGTTACAGCATAGTCAAATGTTTTTGATGAACTTGGGGAATTTGAAGGCCCTCATCATATACACATTGATCAAACTGTTCCCCCTGTAATACATGGGTGTAGAAAGATACCTATTGCAATTTTGGATAGGTTAAAGGAGGCTTTACGTCAGATGCAAGCAACAGGAGTGGTGTCTAGAGTTGAAGGTCCCACAGACTGGGTGAACAGTTTGGTTGTCACAGAAAAGAAAAATGGAAAGTTACGTATATGCCTTGATCCTCGTGATTTAAATAAAGCAGTTTGTAGGCAACATTATACTATTCCTACAATAGAGGAGGTATTATCTAGGCTAGCAGGAATGAATTTCTTTACTATCATAGACTAAAAGGATGGTTATTGGCAGATGAAGTTAGATGAAGCTTCAGCCCGTTTGTGTACATTCAATACACCATGGGGAAGATATTGTTTTAATCATCTGCCATTTGGGCTTAAGTCCTCTAGCGAGGTTTTTCAGCAAAAGAATGAAGAAACTTTTGGGCATATAAAAGGAGTGTATATGATTGCTGATGATACGATAATAGCAGGAAAAACGTCTGAGGAACATGATCAGATTTTACAGCAGGTAATGGAGACAGCAAGGGCCAAAAACATCAGGTTCAACAAGGAAAAGATCCAATTTAAAATTGATTCTGTAAAATACATGGGACATATAGTGACAGCTCAAGGTGTTAAGGCTGATGATGAAAATATAAGAGCAATTCGAGAAATGCCCCCTCCACAAGATCAACAGGGTGGTCAGAGATTTTTAGGGACTGTTCAATATTTGGCAAAATTTATTCCACAAGAGTCTGAGATTACAGCACCTTTAAGGGCGTTACTGAAAAAGAATGTACTTTTTCAGTGGATGCCTGAACATCAAGCTGCATTTGAAAGGGTTAAACAACAACTATGTCAGGCACCGGTGCTTCAGTATTTTGATGTTGAAAAGCCAGTAATTGTTCAAGCTGATGCATCAAAAAATGGATTAGGTGCTTGTTTGATGCAAGCTGATAAACCAGTATTTTATGCATCCAGATCTCTTAGCCAGGTAGTGGTCACTTTTACAACACAGGGTTGGCCACAATATTATAGAGAGGTACCCTCAACAGCGAAGCCATTTTGGTCAGTGAGAGATTCCCTCCGATATGAAGAGGATATTTTCTATGAAGGAGAAAGGGTAGTTATTCCATTTGCCCAAAGGCAAGAAATGTTATCTCAGTTGCATGAATCCCACCAAGGTATTCAGAGGACTAAAGCAAGAGCAAAAGGCCTTATGTATTGGCCTGGTATGGGTAAGGATATTGAGGTACATATTGGGAATTGTTCTGTTTGTGCATATTATGCATCAAGGAATCAAAAAGAACCACTTATACCTCATGAGATACCTGAACTACCTTGGGAAAAAGTGGGTATGGATATTTTTGAGCATAAATCATGTGTATTCCTTTTGGTGGTGGATTATTATTCAAAATATCCAGAAGTTGTAAACATTCCAGATAAGACAGCACGGACAGTGATATCAAGACTAAAAGCTATATTTGCACGGCATGGCATTCCCAAAATTGTAATGAGTGATAATATGCCTTTTGCTAGCCGTGAGTTTCAACAGTTTGCTCAGGAATGGGGTTTTCAGCAGTGTTTTAGTAGTCCGGGGTACCCCCAGTCTAATGGAATGGCAGAAAGAATGATACAGTCTATCAAACAACTGATTAAAAAGGCATAGGATTCAAAAACAGATCCATATTTGGCATTGTTAGAATATCGAAACACTCCTGTTACTGGAATGTCATATTCACCAGCACAAATGCTGATGAACAGAGTATTGAGGACTAAACTGCCTGTAACTAAGGATGTGTTATCTCCAGAAGTGCCTAGTGGTATAGGAGATGGTCTTAAAAGAGCTCAGGAGAAACAGAACTATTATTATGATCAAACTGCAAAGTCCCTTAAGCCTCTGCAAGAAGGAGATCATGTATGGGTTGAAGAGAAGGAAGGGTGGTCTGCTGCAATTGTTGTAGGAAAGTGTAAGCAGCCCCGAACATATTGGGTTGCGACTGAGGATGGACATAAGTATAGACGTAATAGGCGTAGATTGCAACACCGAGGGATGGTTTCCGATAGTCAGGAAGTGAGTCAGGATGCTTACCAAGGTGACCAGTCTTCTAATAGGTCAAGTGAAAGAGAGTATAATGTTCACATTAAGGTACTATCAAGGTACAAGTATTTCTCAGATAAAAGAAAGGTCCCCCATTTATGTAACATGTTATGGGAGAAAGGTATTCTTACCTGAGAGATATGTATCATCATGATGTTGTAAAGAGTGTAAAAATTGTAATTTTACTATTAATGTATGATTTTTATGGATTTTTAATTATCTTAATATTGATGGTGTTTGTAATTCTTTTTTTTTATTATTAGAAAGAAGGGGGATGTGATATATGTGGTATGTTTCTTTAAGTTTTACATCTTCCCTCTTCATCCACCTGTTTTGTGTTATTGTGTTACTATAAATGATTATGTGGTCTTGGGAGTGGCTGAGTTGTCTGGGAAAAGAGGCTGACAAATGAAATCTGTGCATTTCATTTTTCCTACTAATTGCAGAACCTTACATTTGTCTGTGTTGAATTTTATTTTTTTAGCTTTGGCCCAGCTTTCTAGTCTATTCAGGTAATTTTGAATTTTGATCCTGTCCTCTGGGTTATTAGCTACTCCTCCTAATTTGGTGTCATCTGCAAATTTGATAACTAGGCCCTCAATAATTTCATCTAAGTCATTAATAAAGATATTGAATATCACTGGGGCCAGGACAGAAACCTGTGGCAACCCACTGGTCACTTCTCTCTAGGATGAAAAGGAACCATTGTTCAGTACCCTTTGGGTTCAGTCAGTCAACCAGTTACGAATCCATGTAATGGTTATCGTGTCTAGTCCACATTTTGCAAGCTTGTTTGCAATAATGTCATGGAGAACCTTGTCAAAGGCCTTACTGAAATCAAGATTTACTACATCCACAGCATTCCCTTCATCTACCAAGCTGGTGATTTTATCAAAAAAAGAGATCGGATTTGTCTGGCAAGACTTGTTTCTCTGAAACCCATGTTGGCTTTTTGTGATTATGGCATTGGCTTCTAAATGTTAACAGACTCTCTGTTTAATGATCTGCTCTAGAATCTTTCTTGGTATTGATGTCAGACTAACTGGACGATAATTGTTGGGATCCTCTTTTTTCCCCTTTTTGAAGATGGGCACAACGTTTGTCCTCCTCCAGTCTGCTGGGACTTCTCCTGTTCTCCAGGAGTTCTCAAAGATTATTGCCAATGGTTCCGATATTACATTTGCCAGTTCTTATAATACTCTAGGATGTAGTTCATCTGGTCCTGGAGACGTATATTCATTTAGGTTAACCAAGTATTCCTATATTATCTCTTTACTTATTCCGTGCTGAAATCCCCCTATTCTGTCTTCTTCCCTATTATCCTTAGGTTGAGCACCCTTTGCCTTTTCTGAGAAGACTGAAGCAAAGAAGGTGTTGAGTAATTCTGCCTTTTCTCTATCCCCTGTGAGCATTTTGCCATCTTCTGCACACAGTGGCCCAACCGTATCCTTCTTCTTCCTTTTGCTGCAGACATATCCAAAAAAGCCCTTTTTATTGTTCTTAACCTCTCTAGCAAGCCTAAGTTCATTTCGCTCTTTAGCTTTTCTGACTTTATCCCTACATGTGCTGGCTATTTGTTTGAATTCCTCTTTGGTGATTTCCCCATTTTTTCCATTTTTTATACATGATCCGTTTAAAACTTAGCTCAGTTGTAAGTTCCTTAGTCATCCATACCGGTTTCTTGAGACGTCTCCCATTTTTTTCCTCATTGGAACTGTCTGAAATTGTCCCTTTAGTATCTCCCTTTTGAGGAACTCCTATCCATCTTGAACTCCCTTCTCTTTTAGTATTCTTGACCATGGGATCACCCCCAGTATTTTTCTAAGTTTGTTGAAATCAGCTTTCCTAAAGTCTAGAATGCATGTCAGACTATGCCTAGCTTCACCTTTCCGATGTATAACAAACTCCAGTAGGACATAGTCACTTCCACCTAAGGATCCCACCACTTGCACCCCATCAACTAGGTCTTCCCTGTTGGTTAAGATCAGATCCAAAATAGCTGATCCCCTTGTTGTCTCTTCCACCTTCTGGACAATGAAATTGTCTTCCAGGCAAGTGAGGAATTTTCTAGATCTTGAGGATAGCGCTGAGTTTGACTTCCAGCAAATATCCGGGTAGTTGAAGTCCCCCATCACGACTACATCTCTCCTTCCTGATTGTGTGGTCATCTGTTCTAGAAAGGCATCATCCATTTCCTCTGTCTGACTTGGGGGTCTGTAGTAGACTCCCACAGTAACATCCCTGTTCTTTCCCTCTCCTTTAATTTTTATCCAGATGCTCTCCACCTGGCTTCCAGTATTGATGTCCTCGATCTCTTCACTGATGTAAATATCCCTGACATATAATGCTATTCCTCCTCCTTTCTTGTTTGGCCTGTTTCTCTTAAAAAGGTTATATCCCTCTATTTCTACATTCTACTCATGAGACTCATCCCACCAGTTTTCAGTGGTGCCTATTATATCATATTTGCTTTGTTGTGCTAGGAGTTCAAGTTCATCTTGCTTATTTTCCATGCACTGTGAATTAGTGTAGAGACCTCTAAGACCATGTGTCCCTTTTACTTGCAGGCTGTGCTTCTTTTTTTTTTTTTTTTTTTTGCCTCCTACTGTTGGGTCCTTGCACTGTTTGCCTTGTTGCCTCTATGTCAGTTTAACTATTTTTTCCAGCCATTTTGCCTTCCAGAATGTTGTCTCCCTTCCCCACATAACTCAGTTTAAAGCCCTCCTGATCAGATTCTTCAGACTGTTGGCAAAAACGTTTCTTCCAACTGGCGTGAGATGCAGCCCATCCCTTGCTAAAGTCCCTCCTCATGGAACCGCAGCCTATGATCCAAGAATCCAAATTGTTCTCGGTGACACCATCTGCGGAGCCAGTTATTCACCTCTGCTATTTTCCTCTCTCTTCCTGCACCATGCCCTTCTACTGGCAGAAGAGACGAGATGTCAATCTGTGCGTACATTTCCTTCAGCTTCTTCCCCAGAGCCTCGTAATCCCTTCTGATATTCTGAAGGCTGTGTCTTGCTGTGTCATTCGTTCCCACGTGGACCAAAAGGAAGGGGTATTTGTCAGTAGATTTGACCAGTCTTGTCAGCCTCTCCGTCACATCACGGATCTTGGCCCCAGGGAGACAACACACTTACGAGACATCTTGTCGGGCCCACAAATCACTGCTTCTGTACCCCTCAGCAAGGAGTCCCCCACCACAACCACACGTCTCCTCTGAGGCTTAGCAGCAACTCTTCTCTGCAATGGAACTCCCAGGCTCCCCCGCTGTGTCCCTGAAGTCTGTCCATGCTGCTCTTCCTGATCCTCCTTGATAAGTGAAAGGGCTTCGAAACAATTCTGTAGCTGCAAGCTCCTACAGCTATCCCTGATTTCTCTGCTTCTCTGTGTGACATTCCTCCAGCTGTCTGCCTCCTGCATACATGAAGTGACCTCACCCTCAGTGACTTTCTCTGTGTGGTCCCCTTCCAAGATCGTTCCTTCCGTTGTGTCCAGGAAAACCTCTTGCTCCCTGACATGCTGAAGTGTCCTACCCTGGATTCCAGCTGCTGTACTTTCTCCTCCAAGAGGGCTACCAACTTGCACTTGGGGCATGTGAAGTTCCCCACATTTGTAGGCAAGAAGACAAACATCCCACAAGTGTTGCAGGTGACTGAAGCCGCTTCCTCAGTGCCCATACCGAGAAGTATTAAGGAATCTCTAAAAGAGGACTGTGGGCTTCCTCCTTGAAGAATATCCCCCGGTAAACACCAATGTCAAAGGCACCTGATGTCCTGGCCTTTTTCACCAATCTCTGTCAGTGATCAGCCCGTTAAATGCCTGTACTGCAGCCACTCACTCAAAACCATAAGGTGGCGAGTTCAAGACCAGCAAAGGGCTGAAGCTTGACTCAGGCTTGCATCCTTCCGAGGTCGCTAAAATGAGTACCCAGATTGTTGGGGGGCAAATAGCTTACAATTGTAAACCGCTTAGACACTCATTAAGGGTATGAAGCGGTATATAAATGAAGCGGTATATAAATCCTCTGCCTAGGAGGGAGAGAAGAGGCAGGCCTAGCTCCACCAGGGCTTGCCTGAGGCAAGAGGACTCTCCCTCCATACCAACTGCCATCCTCTGCCTAGGGAGGGAGAGAAGAGGCAGGCCTAGCTCCATCAGGGCTTGCCTGAGGCAAGAGGACTCTCCCTCCATACCAACTGCCATCCTCTGCCTAGGGAGGGAGAGAAGAGGCAGGCCCAGCTCCATCAGGGCTTGCCTGAGGCAAGAGGACTCTCCCTCCATACCAACTGCCATCCTCTGCCTAGGGAGGGAGAGAAGAGGCAGGCCTAGCTCCATCAGGGCTTGCCTGAGGCAAGAGGACTCTCCCTCCATACCAACTGCCATCCTCTGCCTAGGGAGGGAGAGAAGAGGCAGGCCTAGCTCCATCAGGGCTTGCCTGAGGCAAGAGGACTCTCCCTCCATACCAACTGCCATCCTCTGCCTAGGGAGGGAGAGAAGAGGCAAGCCCAGCTCCACCAGGGATTGCCTGAGGAAAGAGAACCCTTGTTTATCCACTTTTGTAAACCGCTTTGATCTTTTTTGGAAAGGCGGTATATAAATAAAATAAATAAATAAATAAATAAATAAAAAGCTGTTTTTTGATCTCAGCCTACTGGGAATGTTACTTTATACAGATGTCCTGGTTTCTAACTTGTATTCACTTCCTCTGAGGTGCAGGGGAACCCTTCAAAAGCACTTTTAAAAGGGGGAGATCTAAAGGAGAACCTCTAAAACAAAGTTTACAGCTCCTCTGCTCCTTATGTTGTGCCTTACCCTGTTTGGGGGGGGGAATTCTCTGAGCAGTTCTCTATAGCTAGTCTCCTAGCTCCTCCCACTTGTGACTCACAGATGTGATTCACAGAAGCTCCTCCTCCTCTGCAACAGACACACTCACCCAAGAGATTTTAAAAATCCACACACCACTTAAAATGGCTGCCAAAAAGCTGCTCTTCCTTCTTTCTCTCATTCCAAATGGTCTGCAGCTGGCTCTCTGAGCAGTTCTCTATAACTAGTCTCCTAGCTCCTCCCACTTGTGACTCACAGATGTGACTCACAGAAGCTCCTCCTCCTCTGCAACAGACACACTCCCCCAAGAGATTTTAAAAATCCACACACTTACCACTTAAAATGGCTGCCAAAAAGCTGCTCTTCCTTCTTCTCTCTCTCACTCCAACTATACCTTTGATTACAAAATGGTTATTCTATGAACCAGGCATATGTGAATACCTTTTATGAAAAAAAGAAAGTAAAGTAAAGTTAAGTAGTGTAACTAAACTGAATTGATAAAAATGGAAGGAAGACAAAATGATGTAAATATGGACAATACTGTATGTGTATTATTTTATTTTGGAAAAATTAATAAAAAGTATTATAAAAAATTCTTACACCTTCTATTCTTGTTTCATTTCTGATTGAGTTAATAAGTTTCTCCAGTATTGAGATGAAAAGTAAAGGAGATAAAGGGCATCCTTGCCTATTGCCTTTATAGATTTTATTTTATTTTTGGTTTTGTCCCCATTAATTATAAGACTTGTTGTAAATCTGCTTAATCCAACACTGAAATTTTTAACTTAATCCCATTTTTAAAAAAGTTTTCTTTAGAAAAGACCAGTTTACCCAGTCAAAAGCGTTTTCAAAGTCCAAAAAAATAACTTTTTTCCCCATTTCTTTTTTCATGGTGTTTGATTATATTTAAAAGATGTCTTACATTATCTTTCATTCTTATGCATGGCAGGAAACCTCGCTGATTGCTGCTGATCCAGTGTTTTCGATTTTTTTTAACCTAGATGTCAATATAGCAGTAGAGATTTTATAATCAGCATTGAGTAGAATATAGGTCAATAGTTTTTTGTGTTTTTTTTTTGGTTAAGATTATCTTTATCTTGTTTCAGAATCAGTGTTGTATTAGAGTCAGTCCAAAAATCAGGCATTTGTCCCAATAAAATATTATTCACTGTTTTTTGCAGGGATATTATTAATTCCTCTATAAAAGTATTGTAAAATTCCACTGGAAAGCCATCAGGTCCAGTGGCATTGCCAACTTTGCAATGTTGGATCGCATCTCTAATTTCTTGCAAGGTTATTTCTTTTTTTCTTTTTTTAAATAGATCTTTCTGGTCCTCAGAGATTTTAAAAATTGAATCATTTCCTATTAGACTTTTTAAAAAAATAGATGGGTATAATAATTTTAAAAAATCTGTTTAATTCCCCTTATTTATCATAAATAGTTTCATTATCTTTTCCCTTCAATTTTTTTTTAGCAATTGCTTTTTTAATTTATAAGCCAAAAATTTGTCTGGCTTATTAGCAGACTCAAAACATTTTTGCTTTGTAAATTTTAATTTTTTGTTTTGCCGATCAATCAATAGCAGAGAGATTTGTGGAATGACTTGCTGGATGAGATGCATCTTATTTCATCTTTTCTGGCAGGCCTTCCCAGAGAATGTAAACATCTAGGCTTTAGAGTGGCCTTTTCTCTCAGCCTCCCTTCTCTGTTTCTACTTCTGCATAACCTTGGCTGGGTCCATTTTTCTCTAATCTTGTTTTTATTACTATTTTGGCTAGTTACTGTTTTAATTCAATTGTGATTTAATCTCTTTTTAAGGGGGGGTGGTAAGGGAAAGGATGGGATATTTTACATGATATTGTTTTAATCCTTGTTGTAATCCGCCCTGATTGCTTGTTCAGAGGGGCGGACTAGAAATTTTTATTATTATTATTATTATTATTTGTTTCATTTTTGATTTTTTAATCTGTCATTTTATCTGTAGCATTGGCATCTAAGATAAAAAGAGAAGTAATCCTTTATGTCAAGAATCATTATGGGCCAAGAGAAATTTCTAATGATTAATAGGGACACTAAATGGGAATAGAAATTAAAAAAAGATGGGAAAAGAACGTTGGTTGTTGGAATATACTGTCCTCTGAACAATAAGAGTAAATTTTATACAAAATTATACCTTAAAATTATTGACCAACATTAATTTTGATAGGTGATTATAATGGAGTATGGGAGCCTAAATTGGATAGAATAGGGAAAAAAGAAATCAAAGAAAAACAAGGAAAACTTCCCAAGTTTTTTAATTAATAGATAATTTAAATTTAATAGAGACATGGAGACACCTTTATACAGTGGTCCCCCGCCTTATGAATCCCCCGGGTTACGAAAACCCCGGGATCCGAAGGCGGCGGGACCACCATTGTTTCCCCCGGGATCCGAAAGATCCCCTGGGATACGAAGAAAAAAAAGCCGCGCGGCCCCTTTAAATGGCCACGCGGTCCGTCCGTGAAAGTGGTCCCCCGGGTAACAAAAGCTTCCGGGTTACGAAGGTAATCCCAGGATGGATTACCTTCGTAACCCGGGGGTACCACTGTAATATGAAAAAAGAATATATGTTTGCTTCCCCCAGACATAATTCCCTAGCAAGAATTGATATGATGCCAGTATCTAAATCATTGGTGGGGGGATTGATTGATCTGGAAGTATTACCCAGAACTATTTCAGACCACAATATGCAGAATTTAAATCTGAAAGAAAGAAGCAAAAAATCAAATTGAAGATTATATGAAGATTTACTGTCAGACTCTGAAATTGTTAAAGGAGCTAATGTGATGATTAAGAATTATTTTAAGGAAAACATGAACAATTAGATGAGTAGCAAAATAGTTTGGGACTCAGCAAAAGAGGTACGTAGAGGATATTTTATTCAACAAAATGGTAGAAACAGAAGGAAACAAACAGAAAGGATTAATGAAATGCATTCTTTAATAAAAGTGGAAGAGGAGAAATTTTAAAAAGATATGAGCAATGCAGAAATAAATTTGAAAATTCAGTTACTACAAAATCAACTAGACTCTATTTTAACTCAAGAATTGGGTGTGTAAGGATTACTACTCAAATTAGGGGAATATCACTTAGCTCAATATACCAATCTTGGCTCCTTACAATGACCAATGAGATCTTGAATCCCAGAATTTCTACGGAGCGACCAGAAATCGCAGGAACTGACACAAAGGCAAAGTCTGTGGATTTTAAGCTAGTTTATTGATGCAAAAAGGAAACACATTCTCTTACACATTCACACATGCAATCACACAAGGCTAACAGAAGAAAGAAGGAAACATGGGAAACTAAAAGAACAGGCCTTCTAATGGTGAAATACTTGCCTGAGATGGTTCTTCCAGAATCCAGGCTGATGCAGCCAGCATCACAATAGAGGTAGGTAGAGAGAAGGGTTTGTGGGAAAGGTAAGGGGGAAAAGGAAGGGGGGTGGAACTGCATGGAGCCCCAAATGATCAGGGGTCTGTCTGAGATCCCAAGGCAGAACAAAGAACAAAGCGATAGCAAGGGTTTCAATAGGTTGTGGTCTCATCCTCAGTAGAGGATGTTTACATCAAAGGGAGGCCAGATTTACATATCCCTTGGTCGTTGGGCACTCTCATTGATGAGAAAGGACACTTGATACTGGAATAGCTTGTATCTGCAAAGTGTCACCAAGTCATAAAACTGTCTGAAAGTGTGAAGATTTTTCCTTTGTGGGGCGACTCCCAACTCAGGCTTCGCTTGGCACGTGATGTCTTCACTTTTAGGTCATGGCAGCCAAAAGACCTCTCCCATAATGCCTTTCCATTAGGGTCATAAGGAGACATGTCTTCACTTTATAGATTCAGGATTTGCTTAGATACTGCTATGATCATGGGATGCCAAGGAGAAGGAGTGCCTGATTACCTCTGCAGAGGCATTCTGGAATAGGGGTTTGTGGGGGTATTTTATAAAATTCCAATATTCGTAACAGGTGACAAACTAAAGAAAGCTAAATTGAAGAATCTGAACACATTAACAAAGCAGGGAAATGGCTAGCCTATAAATTAAGAAAAAAAATAGAAATCAAATTATGAAAAGTAAAAAAAGAATGGGGAAATATTAACAAAACAAGAAGACATTAAACAGACATTCTTTGAGTATTATAGAAATCTGTATGGCATGCATAACTGTAATGCTGAGGATTTATATGATTTGTGAAATAAAGATGAGATAATAAAATTGAATGTAGACAAGAAAAAATTCCTAGATAAGGATACATCTATTGAGGATATTTTGGCAGCAAAGGGAAAAGAAAACAACAACAGCAACATAAGTCTCCAGGCCCTGATGGATTTCCAATACTATTCTACAAAACCTTCATGGATGAGCTCTGTCATCCCTTACAACAAGTTTTTAAATATATTCTAACTAATAAGATACCTGATACATGGAGGGGAGCGAATATTACACTAATTTTGAAAGAAACTTGCAAATTATAGACCCATTTTTCTATTAAACTCTGATTATAAAATCTATGCATCAAATTTTGGCCAAAAGATTAAAAATGTACCTAAATAAGATCATTGACGAAGATCAAAAAGGATTTTTCCTTGGAAGACAACTTAGAGAGAATACTCGTTATGTTTTGAATATTTTGGAATATTACCATAGACATAATGAGAAATAAGCAGGACTATTCTTTTTAGACCTTCAAAAAGTTTTTGATTCAGTAAGGTGGGATACGATATTTTTTATTTTAGACACAATGAATGTAGGAAGCAGCTTTAGTAAAAGAGATCAAATCTCTATTTCATAATAGAGATCAGAGAGCTAATATTTTAATTAATGATGACGGAATACCTTCTCTTAATATTAATTACGAATAAATTGAATGAGTTATTTGAAAATAATTATGTTAAATTATGGAAAATTTTTTAAAATGACATGATTAAATGGCATGAATTATATCTCTCCTTTTTGGGCAGAATTGCAGCTGTCAAAATAAATGTCCTACCAAAAATTGTATTCCTTTTCCAAACACTCCGAATTACAATTCCTGATAAAATCTTCAAAAATTGGCAGAAAAATATAATGAACTTTATATGGGAAGGTAAAAAAACCTAGAGTTAAACTAAAGGTGTTACAATATACTAAAGACAGAGATGGGCCTGCTGCCCCCAACAATAAATTATATTATGAAGCTAACTGTTTAATCTGGATGAAAAACTGGATATATTTCATAGATTAAAAAAATATTTGGAGCTGGAGTGTGAAGGTCTTAAATTTGGCCTGCATGCATTCCTACTTTATGACAAAGAAAAAGCAGCTCAAGCTATTAATAACCATTGTGTCAGACATGCTTTGTTAAAGACTTGGAAAAAATACAAACATAGAATTGTCACCGTTTTTCCAAAATGGGCCTCACCACTAGAAGCGATTTACAGAACAGAAATGTATAGAGAAGGGAATTTGTGAAGACACACCCAACTAAAGTGGTGGCAGATTTAGGTGTGCAACACCTGTACCCTGGTGAAATCAAACTTTAAGTACCCCAAAAATGCTTTGAAGCTGAATATAAAGTTAACTAAGGGGAAAGTTTTATTAAAGAACAAAAATAAAAGGTTTTCTCCTCCCCAGGCTCTAAATAACTTGAAAAAGGGTACTTTACTGTTAGGGTTTCAGCATTCTTCAAGATGTCATCTTTCTGGTCTCTTTCTTGTTTGATTTCCTGTCTTTATGAAGCTAGTGCAGGGTCTTTCAGCTTCTTCATCGGTGGTAACTTCTTTGGCTGAAATGGTAACTACTTTGGCTGAGGTGGTAACTAATTTTGCTGAGGTGTAAGGAATTCCCTTCCCAACTGTCTGGGCCTATTTTGCCACCAAAAGACTGCTTACAGATCTGTCTGAAACTGCAACTTCTGCCCACCAGAGCTGCTTAGCTGGGGCAAACCAAACCCTGGGAAAAGGCAGGGGGTTCCTGTAGCTCCTCCCACAAGTAATACAGTGAACCATTCCTATGCTAACATTCTAAGGGCTGAACCAAAATAAAGGAAAATGCATGGGGAGATTAAAACAGTCCTAGCTGGACATCACAGAATTGGATCACTTATGATGACCTACCAAAGGTAAGAATACAGAAATTAAATCACAAAAGGAATTAGAATTAGAGGGTATTAACTTAAATTGGTTTAAATATAGGCAAATTCATGAAAAAAGCTAGACATGATTTAAAAGAATGGGCTATAAAGAAAAAGATGTCAGACATAGAAGAATTATTACTGACTAAAAATTATTAAAAAGTTTTGATGGGAAAACTTTATAAAACTCTATTAAATTGGGAGACTGAACATGAGATAATTAAGGAAACAATGATCAAGTAGGCAAAAGATTTGGGCCACACTATTGATCTAGACCAGTGAGAAAAGGCTTGGAGAATAAATATAACGTTTACCATAGCTCAAAATTTAAAAGAAAACTGGTACAAGCCGTATTTCAGATGGCATATAACACTGGTGAAATTAGCTAAGATATATAAGAATGCAAGCAATCTTTGCTGGAAGTGTGGCAAGGTTATAGGATCCTACTTCCACTGTTGGTGGACCTGTGGGAAAGCAAAAAAATTCTGGAAAGCCATTAGTGAGAAAATAAAGAAAATCTTAGAAATTGATATGTTTGTAACCACCGAAGCCATGTTATTAGGGATGCTGGAAGATGATTTAGATTAAAAAATTGGAAAATTTCTAATGTGTATGATTTCTGTTGCCAGGATTCTATACGCAAAAAAATGGAAAATGAAAGACATACCTAAAGTAGAGGAAAGGACTGGTTATCTGTATGAAATGTTGCAAATGGACAAGCTCTCCAGTATGACTAAAGAAGATTCCGGGGAGACTATACCTAATGATTGGGCTAAAGTGTTAGAATATATAAGGAAAAAATGGGGACATGTTCTAATTATGTATTGATAACTTGATGTTGGGTACTAGGTTAAGACTCAATTCACGTCGTTACACAATGTACGAGGAAATATAGATATAATATGCAAGTGATATAGAAGTTATTTTTAGCTGTAGGAATGAGATCATCTCTTTGTTGTGAACCTTTTTGTTTCATTGTTCAAACTTTGTATTGGGAGTTACATAATTATCCTTATAGTTAAATCTTACATGGTAAAATTATGAAGGATAATTCAGCTGTAAAGAAAGAACGATGCTTTATAAAGCAAGGATGGTGAAAGTTTCTGTATGAGAGTTACATTGAGAGGATGGAAAACTGGAAAACTGGGTTTGAATTTAGAAGAGCCAGATCAGTGAAGGGGGTGGAAGAAGGTTCATAGATGGTAAAGTATGTGAAGAGGGTAAGAGCTGATGTGATCAGATAGTAAGTGATAAGTGAAGAGAGTGGTAAATGATGGAAGAGAAGTATATATAAAGAAGGAAATAGAGAATTGAGTAGGAAAGAACTGTGTTTTGAGGGACTGAGGAAGTAGAATGAAAGAGTTGAGGTTTGATTTTTAGGATGGTTGTAGGAGCAGGTAGCTATCAAAAGAAAGCTTAGAATGTAATAGAAATAGAATAGGTAAGACTGTTGGACTTCTCGAATCACGATGTCGGACATATAAACATGTACCATGTAATTATATAGGTGATCTATATGAGAAGCTGCAAGATTGTTATGATTTTAAAATTAATAAAAATTATTTTAAAAACTTTTTTTGTTCCTGAATATTAGTTATAATGCCTATATAATGACCTTTTGCATTATTTAATATTTCCATTGTTTCTAACCTAGAATTGACATATATGAACACCCCCTTTTCCCCTTTTTCTGGGGCTGAAATAAATTGCTGTCCTAATTTAGGATATTTCAAATAATGAGTCTCCCCTTTCTTAATATGGGATTCTAGTAGACATATAATATCACATGTTAGTCCTTCCAAATAGTGATTATTTTCCCCCATTTTATCAGTCTATTTATACCTTTGGCGTTCCAGGAGATAAATTTTAAAGTTCTTATTCATCGGGATTTGATAGATTATCTTCTGTTTCTAGGTCTCAATTGAAGCTTTTTTTCAAATTCGTTCTCATTTTCTGGGATTATATTATTTTTATCTTTACTCAAAATATCATCTTGAGTCTTAAATTTCTATCATCCATTGGAATTAAATCCG
Source organism: Urosaurus nigricauda (assembly GCA_034509955.1). Classification (NCBI taxonomy): domain Eukaryota; kingdom Metazoa; phylum Chordata; class Lepidosauria; order Squamata; family Phrynosomatidae; genus Urosaurus; species Urosaurus nigricauda. Next base: position 152,538,701 of record JAOEGL010000003.1, read on the forward strand.
AGACTTCATTCTCCACAGTAGAATATTGTATGTACAGCACTGTGTAAATTTACAGTGCAATAATAATAGAATATGTGGATTTAGTTATTGTAACCTCATCCTTTTTTCTTTTTTTCTTCATTATTCTTGTCTTCTATCATGGGTTTTTTTTTTTTTTGGTCTAGGGACCTAAAGGTAATATTCTTTGGATCTCTGCCCTTCGTTATCTCGATTATCAATTTGATTTTGTTCTTTCTTATTATCTCTGGAAATGAAGTTTAATGCTTTTTAAGCTTCAGCCAATGTTTTAATTTCATATTTTTTTTAATATACCAAAACAAAAGACCTTCTGGTGTTAGCCAATGATATGGAATATTTACTTTCCTCAAATAAAATGTCAGAAATTGATAATCTTTATGTCTCTTCAGCATTCTAGAAGGTAAATCCTTAAAGATCTGCAAATCTGCTTGGTTTTATTTTCAGAGGGGTCTCATTATGTTTTCTAATTAGGTGGATTATAATCGAAGGGGGACTCTGGTGTGCCTGTGACTGATGGCCTCATTCTAGCACTACGTTATGAGGATGTATTATGTTTTTAATTTGCTGATGGTTTTAATATATTGTTAATTTAATTTATTTTTAAGGGGTGGGTGGTTGGGAAAGGGCTGTTGAACTGTTTTAAACTGTATGTTTTAATCCTTTTGTACCCCGCTCCAATTGTTTTCTACAGAGGAGCGGGTTAGAAATAAAAATTATTATTATTATTAATTAGCAGATCCTGAGTTTGCTTACTCAAAAAATTTATAACAATGTCAAGGGGAATTTTCCTCTTTCTAGCAATTTGAGAGTTTAATCTAAAAATGTGTTCTATCCCCAAACAAAAAATTTGTATACCGTAGGTCATATATTAAGCTAATTTACGTATCAGAAACTCAAATACATTTTCATTTTCTGCCTTTGGTATCCTATGTACTTTTAAAAATTTTCCCTCAATTTATATTCCTATTTTAAAATTTCTTTTAGTTGAACATCCTGTTTAGTGTTGAACTCTTCTATTTTTTTTCATAATTAATAGGTTTTTCTTCTTTCTTTCTTTCTTTTCATTTTTGATTTAATTTCAACAATTTCTATGGTAGCTCTATCCACTGATAACTTTATTTCTCCAAGGTCCAATCTTATTTTCTTTTTGAATTTCAGATTTAAAGTCCAACATTTCTCTCTGTAACTCACTCATTTTTTTCACTCAATTCCATTGTAATTTTCCATATTTCCTCTAATAAACTTGGATTTGTTCAAAGGTGGTTGCTCCTGATTTAGTGATGGTCTACGTTATTGTTGCTGCGTATTTTGTATTCTTCCTGTTTGATTTTTCTTTCTACGATCCATTTTTGTCTTTCTTTTCTTTCTCTAAAACATCTAATATTGAGTTATTAAATTATCACAATCCAGATATTGCCAGGTACCATAAGCTAGACCTAAGGTTTCATTCACTACAATTACAGAGTATTTAGTCAACTTTAAGATTTTTAAAATCCAGCTTCCTCTCACTTTGCAAAGTAGGAGCTGGAATTTGGATTAAAGGTTAAACAGACTATGTGGGACTCCAAGATTAATTTTGGTGTCCCCACAAAGAAAATAGGAGCACCAACATGGAAAATTTAAACATACACTTAAAAAAAAAGTTGCTGCGTTCCTAGGTACGTTATAACTGCAGCAGAGATGCAGTTGTGAAAGTTCCTTGACCTCCTTCACCGAAGAATGAGAGCTTGATGATTAGCACTTCTATTCTTCTTGAGTCAAATCTAGTGTGTGCATAGAACCCCTCCGACTCTCCTGTACCCAGGAGAGATTTAATTGTGTATAAAAACACAAGTCTGACACCACGTCTAGCAGTCAATCCTTACAACCAGTTCAGAGGACATCTTCTTGGTTTGCCACAGCAATCATAAGTTCAGTGCACTTGAGGAGAGGATGGTCTGGGGGCTGGAGGACACCCCAACAGTCCCCTTCTGCGTTGCTGATGGAGAAGATGTCCCGGGGCTTGGCTATGTAGCCACACCCGACACTCTCTTGCCACTCTGCTGGGGGGAAGCTGGAGGCCACCCCAGCAGTCTCCCTCTGCACTGCCAGTCTGTTTGGTATATTTTTCTGAAATAGTTTATACTTTGTTACTATAGTCCAGGCATGAAACTCATCACACCAGGTTTCCAGGGTGCCATATTTCCTTTTTGTGCTGAGTTCAAATTCATTTTGTTTATCTTCCATGCTTTATGCATTAATAAGACCATGGGCCTTTCCTCCTATCTGCCTTCACCCCACCCACACACACACTGTTGTGTTCTTTGATTATTTGCCTTGTTCTCTGTATAACATTTAGAATCTTGTCTCCAGCACTTGATGAACTCCTGTCCTCAAGAATATTCTTTCTCTTTCTGATCTAACTCAGTTTAATGCCTTATTGGTCAGATCTTTCAGACTCTCAGCAAAAAATTTCCTATCAATGATTTGAGGTGCAACCCATCCCTTGCCAGACATCCACCTCCATGAAATTGCAACTCATGGTCCAGGCAGCCAAATCGTTCCCAGCAGCACCATCTCAAGAGTCAATTGTGTACCTCCATGATTATTCTCTCCCTTTCTGGGCCATGGCCTTCCACTAGTTACCCATGTACCCAGACCCTTCAGCATCCTACCCAGAGCCTCATAATCTTTTGTGATATTCTGAATGCCATGCCTTGAAATAACATTGGTTCCCAGATGGACCATAAGGAAGGGAAGTCAGTGAGCTTGATGTGTCTTGTCAACCTTTTTTGTTACATTGTGGATTTTTGCTCCAAGAGGACAGCACACCTTTTTTGACATTTTGTCAGGCCTACAAACTAGGGAGAATTACTACCACCACCACCACATGTCTCCTCCTCTCAGATTTAGTGGAGGCCATTTTATGTGCTGAACCTTCCAAGGTCTCATGAACATTCCCTGAAGATAACATTGCTCCTCTTCTTGCTTGCTCTCATCATCATTAATAAAGAGACAGCTTCAAATTGATTCGGATGCTCCAAGTTCCTAAAATTATCCCTGGTTCTTCAACTTCTGTGTGTCACATTCCTCCAAATGCATACCTCTTGTATTTGGGAACTGACTTCTTACTGAGAGATATCCACTGTATGTTCCTTATCCAGGACCCTAGATACACTGGCCTCAAATTGTTAACCCAACCGACCCAAGGTCACATTATGCTGTCTCTTTCTTAACATCCACACAAAACACTCACCTTGGTCTTGCTTCTTAGGTGAGTTCTGTTCACTGAGCTTCAGGGACTCAGACTGTAATGTAATGTAACCATGAACTCACACATCACCAAGCATAAATCCAATCTTGGTCTCAGCTAGATCCAAGTAGAAAAGACTCATGAAATTACTGAGAACCTCATGTTGTCATTTATATAATTTTCTTTAAATAGAGTAGTGGATTTATCTTAGTTAGGAGTAATAATTGGACTTAAATCAGTCTTTTAAAGTCAAACCTGGATGAAGGGGATGGGGTGCCTCTCATTGTTCCAGTCTTGTCTTATGCCTGAACCATACCGTATTGCTAAAATAATTATCTTATGATTTGCTGAGCCATACCTGTGTGGTGTTTACAGAACCAAGAGAACCTTTCTGCCTGTTCTAAGCACTACATGTAGGTGCATGGAAGGTAAGCAAGCACATTTTGTGACATTGTACAAGTAGCAGAAATTATGAATTATCTGAAGGTCTTTTTGAGCAATGCAAAACATTGCAAACCATTGGTGAATAAAGTAAATACTTGTCCTTTATCTCTTTTTTTGGATTTAGAATGAGGCACTTCATACCAGGTGTGCTGAGTCCATCATACTGCTTTTTGCCTTGGGGTCTGTTTAATTATTTCTTAAAATTAATTTTGATTATTACAGCTGATTACACATCAGTGAGCAAAATAATTGATATTTGTTAATGCATCCCAAGGAACACTTTGTACAACATGCTTTTTACTGTTGAAGGTTAACGACTGTTATTGGTTTTCCCCTAAATATGCCCACATCATTAGTTTTTGCAGTAGAAGGGTTGCCATCTGGAAAAGGCAGCATAGAGACATCATTCAGGCACAGTGCATGAAATTGGTGTTTCTGCATCTTCTGTATTTCTTTGCTGAAAGGGAAAGAAAAACTCATAATTAAAGGAGAAGCTGAATCTCTGGAAAACATTATTCATTTTGTGTTATTCCTTATCATGTCAGTGTCTGACAGCTCCAAGCCTGATAAATTTTTCTTTGTAGTGCGACATGCAAATACAATTCCGTATATTTGCCTGCTTTAGGCAGTTATATTTTTGTGTGTTTTTAAGAAAGAAGTGTTTATAGTGGACAAAGTTTGTGTTTGGCATTACCAGATTATGAAGAGGTGCAGCCCTATTTACCTTGACAGCCTGGGATTGAAATTAGGGCTCAGGAGAGTGAAGTGTCCGCCATTTTGGCACATGCATGTTCACATGGACTGATGATATGCCTTGTGTGCTGCATCCAAATGATACAGTGCACAAGAGACATCACTGTGCTGCTCTAGGATGCTAATGACATTTTGCGGCTCCTTTTTCATGCAGCATTGTGGCCATGCTGTTTGGTTGGTGTGACCACAATCCAGGGGAGAAAGGGTGGTCTCTGTCTGCCCCTTCCCCCCCCCCCCCCCCCCCCCCAATTTGTACAGGCTCTCAGTCTCCTTTAATTCTGGAAAGAAATTTGGAAAAAAGTTTCACTTTGGGGAGAAATTAAATCATAATAGGATAATTTAAGACTAAATCAATTTAAATAAAATATTTTGCTCCAGTCAGTGTCTGGTTAAATTGTACACTGTAATTCACAACTGGAATTACTCCCTCCCTCAGGTGGAGGCCCTGAGTTCTGTTTTCTATGCCTACTTAATGACTTCCAAATATGGACAGTGAGGAAGCTGCTGCAATTACCCGCAACAGCTACGGTATATTTGTGTTCTTGCTGAAGGATGGGGGTTACTTCACTTTCACCAAGTGCAAATTGGTTCCTCTGTTGGAAAAGAAGGTCCAAAAACTTGAGGCCTGTTTATTCACTCTGTAGCATGTTAGAGAGCATGAGGATTTCTTGGACGGAGTGGACCAAACTGGTCTGGTTGAGAATGTCTCTGGGGATGTCTCTGGGGAGGAGGTCACTTCCCATACACAGGAAATAGACAAGTGGAACACACAGGGGATGTCTGTAAGAGGTCAGTTTTCAAATGTAGGAGGTATGCATTTGATACACAGAAGTAGAAGGACCATGGATCATTCTGTGAGTTTGGAGCTTCAGAATTTATTTGAAGCTTTCTCACTTATCAGTAATGAAGAGGGGAAGCAAGAAGGGCAGCACTGTCAGTACTCAGAGAAGATATACAAGTTATTGTATGATCTAGGGCTACCCTTAGTCCTAGCTCATTCATACCACACATACTCCTGACATTGTATAGATATGTGATTCATAAGAAACAAGAAAAAAAATTCTATGAATTTATGGTGAAAAAAACAAAACTCCAGACATAATGATGAGGCTTTAAATTACTACATGCATTATCAGATGAGACACTACCAATATAGCTGGTTGCATTTTCTTCACCTTCTAAGTGTTCTTATGATTATCACTACCCAATTATCCAAGTAAGGGGATCAACAGTCCAGCAGTTTATACCAGCCTGTGTGCACAGTAGGGCTGAGTGTTCATACGCTCCAAGACCTTCTTTCTCCACCAGGGTGTCATCATAGTGTGTGCCCATCCAGATGTCACGAGACAGGATGTCATCTGTGTGGCGCACAAGGGACATCATCATTGTCCCGGACTGCGGCCAGCACACACCAACAAAGCTGATAAGGCCATTTGACAAACCTGAATCTTGTTCCAAAGAATAGTCCAAAAGCCAGAGCCAAGGTCAGGATTGGAGAAAGCAACAAAGTCAGTCTGTTCCGAGGTCAGGGCAAGGAGAAAACAGCAAAGGTCCAAAAACGTTCCGAGGTCAAGGCAAGACTAGAAATCCAAATGCACGAAGCCAGCACACAGTCACAGCAAGAGACTTACAATAAGTTCTGGCAAAGAGATGGCGTCCCACAGGTGCTTAAGTAGGAGACGCCCTCCCTGTTGGCAGCTGTGCTTTATTACCAGCTTGCTTTTCACCAGCCTACGAGATCGACGGACACAAGCACTCTCAGCCCTCCTCTCCTTAAATGAGGGAACCACCGAACTGGATTCTTCATTGGAAACCTCACTCAGCTGCTTAGCCTCTGCAGGGAGCTCTACAGTGTCAGAGCCTGGCTGGGCTCCTACTCCTGGGGCTGGACTGTCAGGGCTAGGGTCTGGCATGGCAGAACTGGGACCTGGCTTAGCCTCCAATTCCTCTTGCTCCTGAGGAGCCATGTCCTCCTCCTCATCCTCCGACTCCAACTCTTGACTGGCCATGACAATCATGGCTTGTGAGCACATCTATGGCAGGACACAAAAAGAACTTGTCAGGAAGTGGGATCTGCGGCATCTGGTTGCTATGGCCTCTATCTGGGCCTCAAAGGGACAGCGTTGAGCCACCCATCTGTAGAGGACCTAAATCGCTTGCAATGTAATGGCAGAGTTTCTGAAGGTGAATGAACTGCCTTATTTTTGTTTAACAACACTAGTAATGAACTTTCACACAAATGGGATTTGACTTGGTAGCTAGATTACAGCAACAATCTAGGATGATCCAATGGAAGGGTAGGTGTCAGTGAAAATAAAACTGTCCCAAAATTCCAGACAGTTCAATTAGAAGATTTTAGAATTATTGTTGCATAAGTTCTTATGAATGAGGGGGATGGTAATGATTGTAATTATTGATCAGCAGTTTGCACAGCCCATTCATAAATACGATTACTTTAAATATTTATTTATATTACCCTTCCCACCAAAGGACATAACTTTAAACATATACAATCAAAGACAGATAAAATATAACACTATAAATATATGTTAAATCTCACCAGTCATTACCCATTTGGTGAATCAAAGAGTAAAGTCTTCAAACTATTAAAAAATGGGTAAGATCCTTTTCCAGCCAGAGGTCCAGAGGAAGACCATTCCACAGATGTGGAGCCACATGTTGAAAGGCTCACAGCTTTGACAGAGCTGTGCACGTCCATGGAATAGACAAGAATCTTTTGATTCCTGCTAGCTGAGCTGTGCTAGTTGAGCTGCCAATTACTGGGGAGATTTGAGTGCAGAACCATAAATACATGAACCAAGATAGAAGCATCTATTTTGGACAGATTTGCAAACTATGAAACAGTTTGCAAGACAATATCTTGACCATTGCCTTATAGGCCAGCTACATGAGACCTGCTATTGATCATCTTAGATCACTTGTAAAGGGTAAATCCTATTGGACTCTGCACAAACTAAAAACAGTCTTGTCAGTGACCAATAAAGTTTAATGACTTTTAAGATTATGACTATAACATGATGCCAGAACCATTGTTTGTCAGTGATGTGTACTGAACACATGTTCATATAAAGCTGGAACTAGAGGGGCTTTTTAGATTGGCAGGAAAGTGTGACATGAAGTTGCACTTTCCTTAATGCTTAGCAGCTAGACTGCAAGCTCCAGGTGTGCACTTAAAAGGTATAGGGCTGTTAGACTGAGGGGTTTGGGAACGACTTATCTGAGGTCTTTTCTGTGGGTCAGCAGCTACATGGGAAGCTGTCAAAACGCTACAAACACAGGCGGAGCAGCTACATGGGCGGCAAGGAACACGGATTTTAGCTGCGCTTTAAATTTTTTTCTTTGCGGGCTGTGAACTGCGCAATTGAGCAGTTCCCGGCTGCGAATTGCGCAGTTCTAATTGAATTAAAGGGGAATGTGAGCGATTTTGACGCCAGCCACAGACAGAGCATGTGCAAGAAGACAAAGGAGGACTTCTGCCCATTGACCCAATGACGGCCTTCGTCAGCACAGGGTCACTGTGGGCATCATCACCAACATGGATGCCTCCTCTCCTTTGTGGACGGCCGTTCTCCTCAATATTCAAAGCACAGCCAAAGCTGCCGCCGTTGCCTCCGCAAGTGCTGCCAGGATGGTCGAAGTGAGCACTGAAGGGATAGCTGCAGAGGTGGATGACGATAGTGATGATAATACAGAAGAGAGAATAGCTGCAGTTGGTGCCTCAGTGATTGAGCAGTGTGAATCAGCCGGTGGCATTGCTATGTCCGAGAAAAGGAGGACCCGGCATTATTGGAAGCTGGAGAGAAATGAAGTATGGTGGCCCATCTTGGTTACTCGCACCTGGTCTGATGGCCAATGGAGGCGTTACTTCCGATTGCCCCGTGCCATCTTTCACCGGCTGGTGGACATCCTCCGTCCAGAACTGGAGAGGTCTGATTCAGTGATGAGGAAAGCCATCCCGGTGGATGAGAGAGTGGGCATTGCCATCTTCATGCTGGCCCATAAAACTACCTACATGATCACTTCAGAGCTCTATGGGATTGGCATTTGCACTGCAGGGGAAATCCTGGTGGAGTTCGCCTTGGCCATGGAGAAGCTCCTGCTGTTCCGGACTGTGTACTTGGGAGATGCATGGCAGGTAAGGCACTGCCCAATACATATTTCCAAATACTGCGCTGGCTGAATGGTGGAATTGCGCAGAAGTTGTCAAACTTCCCTATGCTTTATGTGGAATATGTTTTGTGCTGTAACTGCGCATAGGTATTGAATTTGTCTTTCATTGTCCTGTTTCTTGGCCCCCCCTTTTTTCCCCTTACATATCATGGAAGGTTTTGGTCAGCTTGGTTTCCCACAAGTAGTGGGCGCTGTGGATGGGTGCCACTGTCTGATTGTGCCACCCCTGGGGCAGAGGCGGAATTATCAAAACAGAAAGGGGTCCTATTCTGTTGTCCTGCAAGGGACATGTGATCACACAGGTCGCTTTGTGGATGTGGAGCTTGGATGGCAAGGATCAACTCATGATGCCAGGGTGGTCAGAAATTCTGTCATCTTTGAAACTATGGAAGCTGGCATCTTTGTGCCAGGGAACCCCACCATCACCATCAGGGGCAAGCAAATTAGGCCCTTCTTGCTGGGTGATAAAGCTTATCCACTCCGAAAATGGCTAATGTCCCCCTTCAAGAAACCTACCACTGCCAAGAGGAAGCTTTTCAATAGGAGGTTGAACAGGTGCAGAGTCAAGGTGGAGCATGCGTTTGGGCGTCTCAAGGCAAGATGGAGGTGCCTGACAGGACCACTTATTGTGGCAGAAGAGAACGTGGTGCCCATCATCGCCGCCTGTGTCATCCTACACAACATCTGCGAGACCAAGGGAAAGGTTTTGGATGAGGGGCTGCAGTACAGGCGTTGTTTTGTGTTGCCTACCCTGGGGGCACCTATGCCACAAAATGATCCTGGCACACAAGAAGGGAAGGATGGGAGGAATGCATTGGCAGAGTTCTTCCAGACAGGGAGAATCTGAACTTGGACTTCTCCTCCATTTGTGATTCCAGAGCATAATATGTATTGTATAGTCATATCAGTAGTTGAATAAATGTATCCCATCAGCCACAGTCTGTGTGTGCCCATCATTCATGGTCTGCTGTGTGGGCAGTCTTAGCCATGTGCTTGTTGGCTTGACACACACAAACACACTCACAAAAGGTCATGCATAGGTTTGCCTGGTGCCAGATTTCCTGGAAAAGAAAGTTACAAGGGCCTTAACTGCCAACCGTTTACTCTGACAATGTATCAATTCCCTTGAAAATCAGGCTTCCCTAATGGCCCATTCAATTGAAACAATTTGAAGCCCACAGGCATCTATTGGGGGAAAGATTCAAAATTCAGCTCTGAGGGGATTCCATTGGCCTGGAGCCATCTGTGCCCACCTTGCCCTCACCCACAAATTCCTATAAATCCCACAACCACCCTGTGCTGGTCCCCAGGACGGCGATCATGGCTCCCAGGGTGAGAGCTCCAGTTCGCAGGGCCTATTGGCAGGCTGAAGAGCTGGAGATCCTCCTGGAGGCCCTGATGCCAGAGCAAGCTGCTCGAACTGTGATGGCCTCTAGCAGCAAGCCGAACAAGGCTTATTTTATGGATGCCTCCAGAGCCCTCCGGTGACGAGGGTTTCAGAGAACCTTCAGTCAGTGTCGCAGTAAGTTTAAGAACCTGAAGGGAAGGCTCTTTGAAACCCTGGAGGACTATGGACCGCATCCGCCTGTTCGGAAGAAGCCACCATATTTCGAGCAGCTTCGGGTCCTCTGGCAGAGGGGCGGCGAGCCACGGTGGGAAGATCGCAGTTCCTCAAGGTATGTCGGGGCCCCTTTCATTGTGCCTGTGTCACTGTCACTGACCCGTCCCTCCAGTTTCCCAATGTCCTCCATGGGTCCTCATGCCTGTCCTCCACTTTTCTTTTGTAGGCATGCGGCCCAGGCGAGGACGGAGGGTGCCTGAGGAGGCAGAACAGGCCGGCAGGAGGTCGCCCGCTGCTGCACCTCAGGGAGAGGCTCGGGATCTCCCTGAGGATGCAGATCAGCCAGGGCCCTCTCATGCCGCCCCTCCGCCCAGAGAACAGGCTCCTCTGGCAGCAGGTTAGTGTCCAAGGGGTTGGGGGGGTGGACGTTGCAAGCCTGCAGCCTCCACAACACTCCTGTCCTGTCCCTTCCCTTTATGTCACTGTGCTAACTTCTGCCCTTTCTTCCCTTTTCCAGCAGCTCCTCCATTGCCAGATGCTGCTGCTGCTGGTGAACATCAGGAGCAGCCTGGGCCCAGACGCCGCCTGGAGAGGGAACCCCAGGCCCAGGGTCCCGAAGCCAGGGAGTTGCCTCAAGTCCGGCGCCTCATGCGGAGCTGTAAGTGCAGGCGGCCAAAAAACCAGGGAAGGGAGTGGGGATGCCCATACACCCTGCCTGTGGGAGTGGGTGTGTGGATCCATTGTCCCCTTCTAATCATGTTTCTCTCTCTTTTTTATTGTGTCCTCTACAGATCGCCAGCTGGAGCAGAGGGTTGCAGCCCTGGAGGAAGGACAGCGGAGGATGATGTCCATGATGGAAGAAGTCCTCCGTCTTCTTCCAGGTGCTGCAGCTCCACCTCCCCTTTGAGGCTGCTTCCCCCCCTCCCCACATTCCCTTTCCATCCCTTTCACTTGTTTGATGTTCCCCTTCCTCCCCCTCCCCTGCCCCTGTAAATAATAAATACATTTGTAAATAGTTGTAAATAAAAAAAGTTTATTTTTTTTAAAAAAATTGTCTTTCTTGAACTGCGCAATTGCGCAAGTACACCTGTCAGACATTTTTATGAATGAAATCCTTTTTTTTGGTGAATGAATGGTGTTTATTGCGATGGTGCGCAGGTGCAGCATTGGTTAGTGTTGCATTTGGAATGCGACAGTGGTGTTCAAAATGTACTTTTGAAGAGATGTAGAACTTCAGCTCTCCGAAGTCTGAGTCCTACATCTCCTCAACAGCGCAGTTTGAACACCACTGCCATAGGGAGTTAGTGACGTGGGTGTAGCTATAGTTGCTGGGGGAAAAGCAAATGCTGGGAGGGAAGGAGACCCTTTGGGAAGAGAGAAAGGTACAGTAGTAGACACCACAGTGCATAGAATCATAGAATCATAGAATCATAGAGTTGGAAGAGACCACAAGGGCCATCCAGTCCAACCCCCTGCCATGCAGGAACTCCAAGTCAAAGCATCCCTGACAGATGGCCATCCAGCCTCTGCTTAAAGACCCCTAAGGAAGGAGACTCCACTACACTCCGAGGGAGTGTGTTCCATTGTCGAACAGCCCTTACTGTCAGGAAGTTCCTCCTAATGTTGAGGTGGAATCTCTTTTCCTGCAGTTTGCATCCATTGTTCCGCGTTCTAGTCTCTGCAGCAGCAGAAAACAAGCTTGCTCCCTCCTCAATATGACATCCCTTCAAATATTTAAACAGGGCTATCATATCACCTCTTAACCTTCTCTTCTCCAGGCTAAACATCCCCAGCTCCCTAAGGCGTTCTTCATAGGGCAAGGTTTCCAGACCCTTCACCATCTTAGTTGCCCTCCTTTGGACATGCTCCAGTTTCTCCACATCTTTTTTGAAATGTGGTGCCCAGAACTGGACACAGTATTCCAGGTGGGGCCTGACCAAAGCAGAATAGAGTGGCACTATAACTTCCCTTGATCTAGAAACTATACTTCTATTGATGCAGCCTAAAATTGCATTGGCCTTTTTAGCTGCCGCATCACACTGTTGACTCATGTTCAGCTTATGGTCTACTTGGACTCCTAGATCCCTTTCACATGTGGTCTCATTCAGCCAGGTGTCCCCCATCCTATATCTGTGCATTTCATTTTTCCGCCCTAAGTGCAGAACCTTACATTTCTCCGCATTGAATTTCATTTTGTTTGCACTGGCCCAGTTTTCTAGTCTATTCAGGTCATTTTGAATTTTGATCCTGTCCTCTGGGGTATTAGCTACTCCTCCCAGTTTTGTGTCATCTGCAAATTTGATAAGTATGCCCCCAATTCTGTCATCCAAATCGTTAATAAAGATGTTGAATAGCACTGGGCCCAGGACAGAACCCTGTGGCACCCCACTGGATACTTCTCTCCAGGATGAAAAGGAGCCATTGTTGAGCACCCTTTGAGTTCGGCCAGTCAACCAATTACAAATCCATGTAACAGTTAACTTGTCTATCCCACATTTTGCAAGCTTGTTTGCAAGAATGTTATTGGGAATCTTGTCAAAGGCCTTACGGAAATCGAGGTATACTATATCCACAGCATTCCCTTCATCTACCAAGCTGGTAATTTTATCAAAAAAAGAGATCAGGTTCGTTTGGCATGACTTGTTTCTCTGAAACCCATGTTGGCTTTTTGTGATTATGGCATTGGCCTCTAAGTGTTCACAGACTCTCTGCTTAATGATCTGCTCTAGAACCTTTCCTGGAATTGATGTCAGACTAACTGGACGATAATTGTTGGGATCCTCTTTTTTTCCCTTTTTGAATAATAGGAACTCAGTGGTTGTCACAACAGCTCTTCCCCACTTTTCCTCCCCTGCGCCTGGGATGGCGACGAGTGGCAAGAGGAACTTCCACCTGGCTCCTGAAGAGGCTGGAATAATCCTCTCCAGGGTCTTCCTGACAGATCTGCATCTCCATAGCGACTTGGCCAGGAATGACATCACTACCCCTTTGCCCACCCTGCTGCCCAGATGGCCCCTCTACAGCCAGGGGGATGGCCCTAGATCTAGCACTCTCCTGCTCACCGCCCACTCTGCCAACCTGGGCTGCTCTAAAGATCTCCACCATCTGCCCCAGCAGACCAGTCTGCACTTCAAGAACAGAAGTGAGTCGCCTCTGCTCCTGGATTGATTCTGCCTGCTGCTGAACTGCCCTCTCCTGATGCTGAAGTGCCCTCTCCTGGTTCTGGAGTACTCTCTCTTGAAATGCCCTGCGTGACTCTGAGTCCCTCAACCTCAGCTGATAGGCACATTCTCCCTGTTCCAGGAGAGCTGTCATGTGCTCTGAGCTGGAACTAATGAGGCGATCAATAGCCCCGGCAGTTGTTGCTGCTGCTGAGCGATGCAGGTGTTTGTTTCTAATCCTGTGGGGTGGTTATGGGGTTTCTGAATATGGAAACTATATGTTTCAAGCATTAGCATTACATTATTTGTTAATGTAATTTAAGGTAGGAGTCCCCAAGCAAAAACAGTAAGGACACTGGGGTCATAGCCCTTTTTGTTATTTTACATCTGGCAACAGTAACAGCCTCATTATATTTTCATATATATTGTTGCAATCTGCAATTGGTTTTTCCATGCTTCCTTTTGCAGTGATGATTGCTCTTATTTTTTGTTTTGTATTACAGGTAATGTCCGGGTTTGAGGCCCTGGGATTCCCGCAGGTGATTGGGGCAATTGATGGCTGTCACGTGAACATCATTGCCCCTGTGTGCAAAGGGGGGCAATACATTAACAGGAAACAGAATTATTCGATGGTCCTCCAAGCGGTTTGTGATCACACCGGGAGATTCATAGGCATTGTGACCGGCTATGCAGGATCAAATCATGACAGTTTTATTGTGAAAGGGTCACCAATATTTCATGCCTTGCAAGCCCGCCAGTATGTACCCAGTTGACCATCACAGATGATCTCTGGAATTATGGTTGGGCCCCTTCTGCTCACAGACTCTGCCTATCCACTGAAACCTTGGCTGCTTAACCCTTTCAAGGGTGGTCCGGGGGGGGGGGAGGAAGGGAGTGTATAATAGACATCATTCCCGTGTTAGGAATTATGTGGAACATGCTTTTGGGAGGATGAAAATGAGGTTCCATGCATTGACAAGCAATATTGAGGTGTCTGTTGAGAATGTGAACTCAATCATAGCAGCCTGTGCAATTTTACATAATATTGTGGAATCCAATGGGGAGATACTGAAGACAGCTCCTACTAGACCGCCAGTTTGCACCATTGATCCTAATACATTTAGATCAGAAAAGGATGACAGTGAGGAAGGGGAAAGAATTAGGGGGGCTTTTGTGGAGTTTTTCTCCAGCCGTTGTTAGCGAATGTATTTGGAGTGATCTAGCGCTATAATAGTTTTGATTTTGTCAAAAAAATAAATTTGAATTAAATTTCTGGTATTATCATGTGGAAATAATTCATTTATAATAAAATTATTTTTGGTTCATCTGTCTGGTTTTTTTAAATTTGTTTTTAAAAAATCTGGAATAAAACTTCCCGCAAGTCTGGTTTTTCCCACTTGTAATTACGCTTCTACGCAAAAGCGAAATTGTGGAATCACGAGAAGGAAGCATCCAATTGACTGCTTTAGCACCAAGTAACCGTTCTTCCTAATTAAATTTGAAAGACATGGCCCCAAAATCAAGGTATGCTATGGCGCCAGGAATCCCCAGGGGGGAGGGGTCTCCCTCATTAAGTACACCTCCGGAAACCACGTGTCAAAACAGGCCAGTGGAACTCAGGGTGGGTACTCTGTTTCTGGCACCATGGCTCCAAAGGAGGTGAACCGAATGATGCCCCGGAGAACTGAGGAAATTAGAATGATGCTCGGTTACATTGCTGACGGCCCCAGGTTTGCTGGGGTGGTCATGCAGTCTGTTCCCAAAAGGAACATTTTTTTCTTCAGGGCTGTGGCCAGGCGACTTCAAGAAGAGGGGAATTATAGGAGGAGGACAGGGGAGCAGGTCTGCTCCAAATTTAAATGTCTAAAGTCGGATTTCTTCAAAGCTTTCAAAAGGTGCAATGGTCCCCCTCCACCCGAACAGCGACCACCACACTATCAAGAACTTTACAGATTGTGGGAGCTTGCTGGTAGGCTCGATTATAGGGACAGATACCCAGCTGGTGAGACCCTTTTGTCCTACACATAACAAACAACACGTAACTCTAATTTAAATTTGAAGGAAATGATTTAATGTAATCACTTTAATTTATTTTAATTGAAAATACTATTTATAAGAAGGGAATCTGCTACATTTTGCCTGTCTTGTGCAGCAACCATCAGAAATTGTTATATTACAATACCAGTCTACACCTGGAAATATTTTTACAGTATTCCATTCCCAGTATACTTTATTGTAAGTGTGCACAAACTTAATTTAAATTTTGGGGAATTATTTTCTGAATTAAAATTAATCAATTCAAATATAGGATACAACAATGTCATTATATCTCTATCATAATATCTTGTATAAATTATATATATATATATATATATACAATAGTTATATAAATATATAAAAATATATTATATATATATTTATATATAAAGTATATATATATTTATTTGTATTATAACTTTTTATATATTGGTTGTTTTCTATGCTGAGTTTATTTTATATTCTCAAACCCATTTTGTAGCATATGTATATTGGATTGTGTCAACATGCATAAACATATATGTTTATACATATATTTAAAAATGCATACATATAAATTTATTTCCAGTTTTGACAGTTTTTTGACAGAGAAAACATACCAACATTTACATATTAAACGATAGAGAACATAATTTGATTGCTTTCCTCTTTTTACCTACCAGGCAGGGGGGTTTCACCCCCAAAACCAGTTGAATATCACCCTCAACCTGGGCCCTCGGGAGCAGTATTGGCCCAGAGAAAGGAAGAGACACCAGTACTAGGTATCTTTTATTAGATAATAAATGTATCACAACAGCCCCTGAATTTATCAATTGAAAATTAATTATCGCTTAACCAATCTATTAATCACTTATGCCTGAAACCGGAACAGAAATAGAATGATTTACTTAGAACACTGTTATATATGTAATGTGGAATCATAGCATCCAATTGATAGTCTTTTTATCATCATTTGCCAATTTGTTCAGAAGATTCTTCAGGGTCCGAAGCCGACGCTAATGTAGGCGCAGAGGGATCCCAAGGAAGATGTTTTCACAAGAGCAGGTATGTGTTCTAGGATTGTTTTGAAGGCTTAATATTAAAACTCTAGACTTAGCCCATGCAGAGTGCATAGTCTACAGTATCAAGGTACCCAAATAAATTACTTTAAATATTATTGTTTCACAGCGGATTTAGAAAGAAGGCTGGAACAGATGGAGCAGGAGTTGGAGGCACTCCGTAGGGATTGTGCGCCCATCCAATCCGGTGGGTATATATGTTAACATATTTTTTTCTTAATTTAAAACATGGGAAAATATATTTTAAAATAATAAATACATATTCTGATTTTAGACATAATTTTCCTGTTTCCAAACAGTGGATAGCCTTACAAAGCGTATTGACTCAGCGGGACAATCCCTCAAAAACTGCGTGCCAATTTCTGCATGTAAGTAAAATTGACATGGGAGTGTGTGATGGTGAATTTCAATTAAAAGCAACTTGGGCAGCGGGTGGTGGAAAGGATATCATTATTATGCCAGTTCCAATGCAAAATACCTACAGTTGATATTGCATTTATTCTTCTTAATGGTGTCAAGTTTCAGATATAGTGGGCCGGGTAGCCGCTATAGAGAAGGAGTTAAAGTCCAGGAAAGCACACATTTGCCCAGGCCAACAGCTTTGTGAGTACCCTTCTTTAAAACTGCACTGTGATGTGGTCATGGCATGCATAGGTGTGGCTATGTGTACTGAAATGTATACTCTGTAATATTATTTCGCAGGGAATGATCTCCAGGGAAGGATGGAGAGGATTGAAAGCTGGCAGGCTGCAATAACCCTCACTAGGAAGTAGACACCATCTTTCAGTTACTTCCTCTATTTTGGACATATAAGCACTGTGATGTTATCTTTCTTTTGTTCATTCTTCTTATTTATAGTTCATAGAATCATAGAATCATAGAATCATAGAGTTGGAGGAGACCATAAAGGCCATCCAGTCCAACCCCCTGCCATGCAGGAACTTCAAATCAAAGCATCCACGACAAATGGCCATCGAGCCTCTGCTTAAAGACCTCTAAGGAAGGAGACTCCACTACAATCCGAGGGAGTGTGTTCCACTGTCGAACAGCCCTTACTGTCAGGAAGTTCCTCCTAATGTTGAGGTGGAATCTTTTTTCCTGCAGTTTGCATCCATTGTTCCGTGTTCTAGTCTCTGCAGCAGCAGAAAACAAGCTTGCTCCCTCCTCAATATGACATCCCTTCAAATATTTGAACAGGGCTATCATATCACCTCTTAACCTTCTCTTCTCCAGGCTAAACATCCCCAGCTCTCTAAGTCGTTCCTCATAGGGTATGGTTTCTAGACCCTTCACCATTTTAGTTGCCCTCCTTTGGACCCGCTCCAGTTTCTCCACGTCTTTTTTGAATTGTGGTGCCCAGAACTGGACACAATATTCCATGTGGGGTATGACCAAGGCAGAATAGAGTGGCACTATTACTTTCCTTGATCTAGACGCTATACTTCTATTGATGCAGCCTAAAATAGCACTGGCGTTTTTAGCTGCTGCATCACACTGTTGACTCATGTTCAACTTATGGTCTACTTGGACTCCTAGATCCCTTTCACACGTAGTTTCACTCAGCCAGATTTCCCCCATCCTATATCTGTGCATTTCATTTTTGCGCCCTAAGTGCAGTACCTTACATTTCTCCGCATTGAATTTCATTTTGTTAGCACTGGCCCAGCTTTCTAGTCTATTCAGGTCATTTTGAATTTTAACTCTGTCTTCTGAAGTATTGGTTACTCCTCCTAGTTTAGTGTCATCTGCAAATTTGATAAGTATGCCCCCAATTCTGTCATCCAAGTCATTAATAAAGATTTAAATTTTTTTCTAAGTTATTGTTGACAAAGATGTTTACTCTTGCAGAAAGACACAAAAATCTAAATGTTTCCCTGTTTATTAAATTTCTGATCGAAACAAGTTAAAATAAAAGAAAAAACCCCCCAACATACCTTTGTTAGCTCTGTAAAAACATGATTTTATTGCTGTTGAAATGTAAAGGAGATAATTCCATTGCAATACATGTTTTCCAAAGGAAAACTATCACAGACATGTATTTGTTCATGATATCACAGTTCAATAATACCAGCTGTTTTCATTGCATTCAGGGTTGTTATGATCAACGCTGCTGCATGGGATTTGGCAGGAAAATTCCCTGGCATTGATGCTTACATTCTGTGATATCATTGACAAAGATGGGCAGGTTTCCTTACTTTTCTCTGTGGCCGTGACATGTGCAAGACAGGAACAGTGCATTCTGGGACCTTCCCATGAGGAAAATAATTTCCCGAGGGCTGATTCTCATTAAGATTCAGTGAAGGGGTACCATTTGCTCTAGAACATGATGCTTCTGTTTCTGCATTGAGTCTTGCAATGCTAGGATCGCATGTCGTTGTTTGATTGGCACACTGAGCCTGCCCATTTTTTTCAATGGCATCAGAGCATAGCTGAGAAGTATTGTTAGCAAGTTCTCTCATTATGCTGTTGATCTCCCTAAAAAGGACCATTAATTCTCTGAACTCAGCTCTTGCATTATCCAAATACCTCTCCCTGAACAGCATTTCCTCTGCTGACCTAGCCCGAAGGTAGTCCAGCAAGCGGTCAAGCTGGGATGATGAGTTAAGGATCATCCTATCAGCCATTTTTTCAGCTGAACTTCTTTCCTGTCTTCTCCTTATCATAGCCATCCTTTCAGCTGGAGTGAAGGTACGCTGTTGCCTTGCAGTGTCTGTCTCTGTGGATAGAAATAATATTTGCATTTCAATTTTCTCCTCAGTTTAAACACAATTTTTATGGTTCTAGATGACAATACTTATAGCAACAACTATATATATATATATATATATATATATATATATACACACACATATATACATATATACTTACACATATATAACCACAAATATATACAGTGTTTATACGTAATTAATTTAGGCTTGTGTGTTCTTATATATATTATATATTATATATATAATCTTAAAAAAGATTATTTATATAATATATATTATATACATTATATATATATATATATATATATATATTTCCATATGGCTCAATTACTCAGTATAAATTGCCAACCAAAATCTATAATTTCAATTTAATTACCGCTGGGTCTCACGGGTGTAGTGAATCGCTCATCGGCAGGCTGTTCCTCAGGAGGCGGTGATGAAGCCTGGACTGCTTCTGAGCCATCCTCCATATTGCGCTGAGTCCCTTCTGTAGAATCAATTTGGGTCAATTCATCATCTTCCTCTTGTACATTTAGGGTTAGCACATATGTTGTTCCCTGATCATCTTGTGAATCTACAAACAAGAAATATATATATGTATACATGCATGTCTAAAGATATACAGTACATATTTAAAATTAAAACTAAATATAATATATATACTTATGTATGTATGGTTACATTTTCTGACTATATATATATATATATATACACACACACACATAAATTAAGAATTCCCATTTCTCGATAAAATTTTTATAGATATTAGCGCATATATATATATATATATACATGACACAAAATATATAACTTTTAATGTGTCTAGATATTTGTAACAGCCAATAGCATGCTCCTGCTGTCATTTCTCCAAGGCTGAGAGAGTGTGACTATGTGCTGCAGCCGTGAAAGGGAGAGACAGGAAATGTGGGCTGTGCTAGGTTGGCATTGGATGAGAGGGTTTCGGGAGAAGGAGGAGGAGGAGGCGGTTACAGGGGGCATGGATTCCTGTTTCTGGCTCCTCTCTTCCTCCTCCTCCGGGGGGCTTGCCAGTGTTGAATGTAAAGCCCACTGGCCCCCCTTTTTCTGGAGTGAGCCAAAGATCAACCTTCCTTTCTCTCTCAGAGGAAGCAAAGGAAAAAAAACAGAAACCTGAGTACATTTTGAAGCCCACTGGCCTCCCTCTCTCTGGAGTGGGCCAAGGTCCCCCTCTCTTTTCTTTCTCTAGCCAGAGCATCCTCTTTCTCCACAGGATATGCAAAATTGTATGTCCCTGCCTGGCCAAGCTAGTGCTATTAGTTGCTTAGCAACATATGAGGCAACTTCAGAAACCACCCTTTGGTCCACTCTTTCCTAAACTTTTGGGTGAAAGAAAAAAAATAAAAAGATGTGAGTCCCAGCCAGGGAAAGAAAAGCCTTTTCAAACTTCCCCTTGCTGCTCCCTTCTTGCAGACTTCTTGTGGATGGCTCAACTACCCAGCCCCCAAAGATTTAGGGCTTTTCCTCACTTCTTGTCCCTCAAAGGCAACAGTTAACAGGTAAAAGAAAAAAAGAAAAAAAATCCACCGCCTCTCATGGCAGAGAAAGCAGCATCCAAGACAGCTATCGCCTCCCTTTCCCTCACACACAGCAGACCAGGAAATAGGGAAACAGCTCGAAAAACACACAACTGGAAACAACCTCCAGTCCACCTTCTTTCCAGCGTAGCTCCCCCCCTCTCTAGACAAAGCAGACAGGCTCCTTCCCCCCCCCCCCCCAGGCAGGGGGATATACATATTAGTGGATATACATTTATATACATCCATCATTCTATTAAAATATTTCCTTTATTTATACACACACACACACATATATTTGGAGAAGCCAGACCTCTTAAGTTACACAAGGCTTGGAGAGGCTGCATTTTCCCTTAAGAGAGGAGAAAGGAGGAGGAGGAGACTCTAGTCCATGTGCTTGGGTGAGATCTAATCTAATTTACACTTGAGCCCATTGCATTACTGGGAGCCATTGCTTGGAGAAGCCAGACCTCTTAAGCTACACAAGGCTTGGAGAGGCTGCATTTTCCCTTAAGAGAGGAGAAAGGAGGAGGAGGAGACTCTAGTCCATGTGCTTGGGTGAGATCTAATCTAATTTACACTTGAGCCCATTGCATTACTGGGAGCCATTGCTTGGAGAAGCCAGACCTCTTAAGCTACATAAGGCTTGGAGAGGCTGCATTTTCCTTTAAGAGAGGAGAAAGGAGGAGGAGGAGGAGGAGGAGGAGACTCTAGTCCATGTGCCTGGGTGAGATCTAATGTAATTTACACTTGAACCCATTGCATTACTGGGAGCCCTTGCTTGGAGAAGCCAGACCTCTTAAGCTACACAAGGCTTGGAGAGGCTGCATTTTCCCTTAAGAGAGGAGAAAGGAGGAGGAGGAGACTCTAGTCCATGTGCTTGGGTGAGATCTAATCTAATTTACACTTGAGCCCATTGCATTACTGGGAGCCATTGCTTGGAGAAGCCAGACCTCTTAAGCTACACAAGGCTTGGAGAGGCTGCATTTTCCTTTAAGAGAGGAGAAAGGAGGAGGAGGAGGAGGAGGAGACTCTAGTCCATGTGCTTGGGTGAGATCTAATCTAATTTATACTTGAGCCCATTGCATTACTGGGAGCCATTGTTTGGAGAAGCCAGACCTCTTAAGCTACACAAGGCTTGGAGAGGCGCGCGCCTAACGGCACGCGAATTTTTGATTTTTCTTATCTAGTCAAGGAGGTTTTTAGAGAATAGAAGGGTAGCTGCCCTGAAGCATCTGAGGAAGTGAGTCAGAGACTTGCCTCTGGAGCGAGCTAGTAGCCAGGAGCTCACTACATACCTATAGGCCCTGGGACTTGAACTCAGTGACAGAGCTTGGGAACAAAGGCCAAGTCTAGCAAGGGAAGCCCACAGTCTTGTTTCAGTGCCTCTTTAAGACTTCTCAGTATGGACACTGAAGGCCCTGCAGCAGTCACCTGGAACACTTGTGGGATGTTTGTCTTCTTGCCTACAGATGTGGGGAACTACACCTGCCCTAAGTGCAAGTTGGTAGCCCTCTTGGAGGAGAAAGTTCAGCAGCTAGAGGAGCAGGTATCAGCACTCCAGCAACATAGAGAGCAGGAGATTCATCTGAACAGAACAGACCAGAATGTCTTCGGTGGGACACACACAGAGGAAGTTGCTGGGGTGGAGGAGGTCACTCCACATGCAACAGAGGTAGATGCTTGGAGGAAGGTCACACACAGAAGTAAGGAAACCAGGGAACGTTCTGTGAGCTGCTTGCAGCTGCAGAATCGCTTTGAATCTCTCTCTGTTGTCAGAGATGATGAGGAAAAGCAGCAGGGACAGATGTCAGGGACAGAGCAGGGGAGCCTGAGAATAGCACCAAAGGGAACAGCCACTGCTAAGCCTCGGAGGAGGCGTGTGGTGGTGGTGGGGGAATCCTTGCTGAGGGGTACCGAAGCAGTGGTGTGTGGGCCTGACAAGATGTCTCGGGAGGTGTGCTGTCTCCCTGGGGCAAAGATCCATCATGTGACGAAGAGGCTGACAAGACTTGTCAAGCCTACTGATCAATACTCCCTTCTTTTGGTTCATGTGGGAACCAATGATACTGCAAGGCACAGCCTTCAGAATATCAAAAGGGATTATGAGGCTCTGGGAAGGAAGCTGAAAGAGATGGATGAACAGGTTGTCATCTCATCTCTTCTCCCGGTGGAAGGGCATGGTCCAGGAAGGGAGAGGAAAATAGCAGAGGTAAATAACTGGCTCCGTAGATGGTGCCGCCAAGAACAGTTTGGATTCTTGGATCATGGGCTGCGGTTCCATGAGGAGTGACTTCTGGCAAGGGATGGGCTTCATCTCACACCAGTTGGCAAAAACATTTTTGCCAACAGTCTGAAGAATCTGATCAGGAGGGCTTTAAACTGAGTGTTGTGGGGAAGAGAGACAGCATTCTGGAAGGCAAAAGGGCTGGAAACAATAGTCAAACTGAAATAGAGGGAACAAAGCAAACAGTGCAAGGACCCAAGAGTAGGAGGCAAAAAACCATGCAAAAGCAGCAAGTAAAGAGGACACATGGTCTTAAATGTCTCTATACTAATGCACAGAGTATGGGAAATAGCAGGATGAACTTGAACTCCTAGCACAACAAGGGAAATATGATATAATAGGCATCACTGAAACCTGGTGGGATGAGTCTCATGATTGGAATGTAGAAATAGAGGGATATAACCTTTTTAAGAGAAACAGGCCAAACAGGAAAGGAGGAGGAATAGCATTATATGTCAGGGATATTTACACCAGTGAAGAGATCCAGGAAGTCAATACTGGAAGCCAGGTGGAGAGCATCTGGAGAAAAATTAAGGGAGAGGGAAATAACAGGGATGTTACTGTGGGAGTCTACTACAGACCCCCAGCTCAGGCAGAGGAATTGGATGATGCCTTTCTAGAACAGATAAACACATACTCAGAAAGGAGAGATGTAGTAGTGATGGGGGACTTCAACTATCCTCATATTTGCTGGATGTCGAACTCAGCCAAATCCTCAAGGTCTAGCAAATTCCTCACTTGCTTGGAAGACAATTTCATTGTTCAACAGGTGGAAGAAGCAACAAGGGGATCAGCCATTTTAGATCTTATCTTAACCAACAGGGAAGACCTAGTTGATGGGGTGCAAGTGGTGGGATCCTTAGGTGGAAGTGACCATGTTCTCCTGGAGTTTGTTATACCAGGGAAGGGAGAAGTCAGGCATAGTCAGACACGCACTCTAGACTTTAGGAGAGCTGATTTCAATAAACTTAGAGAAATACTGGGGGTGATCCCATAGTCAGGAATACTAAAAGAGAAGGGAGTTCAAGACGGATGGGAGTTTCTCAAAAAGGAGATACTGAAGGCGCAATTTCAAACAGTTCCAATGAGGAAGAAAAATGGAAGATGTCTCAGGATGGATGACTAAGGAACTTACAACTGAGCTACGTTTTAAACGGAACATGTATAAGAAATGGAAAAATGGGGAAATCACCAAAGATGAATTCAAACAAATAGCAAGCATGTGTAGGGATAAAGTCAGAAAAGCTAAAGCACATAATGAACTCAGGCTTGCTAGAGAGTTTAAGAACAACAAAAAGGGCTTTTTTGGATATGTCCGCAGCAAAAGGAAGAAGAAGGAAATGGCAAAATGCTAACAGGGGACAGAGAAAAGGCAGAATTACTCAACACCTTCTTTGCTTCAGTCTTCTCAGAAAAGGCAAAAGGTGCTCAACCTGAGGACAGTGAAGAAGGGGACAGAGTGGGGGAATTTCAGCACAGAATAAGTAAAGAGACAGTACAGGAATACCTGGTTAATCTAAATGAATACAAATCTCCAGGACCAGATGAACTACATCCAAGGGTATTAAAAGGACTGGCAAATGTGATATCGGAGCCATTGGCAATAATCTTTGAGAACTCCTGGAGAACAGGAGAAGTCCCAGCAGACTGGAGGAGGGCAAACGTTGTCCCCATCTTCAAAAAGGGGAAAAAAGAGGATCCCAACAATTATCATCCAGTTAGTCTGACATCAATTCCAGGAAAGATTCTAGAGCAGATCATTAAGCAGAGAGTCTGTGAACATTTAGAGGCCAATGCCATAATCACAAAAAGTCAACATGGGTTTCAGAGAAAGAAGTCATGCCAAACGAACCTGATCTCTTTTTTTTAAATAAAATTACCAGCTTGGTAGATGAAGAGAATGCTGTGGATATAGTATACCTCGAATTCAGTAAGGCCTTTGACAAGGTTCCCCATGACATTCTTGCAAACAAGCTTTCAAAATGTGGGATAGACAAGTTAACTGTTACATAGATTTGTAATTGGTTGACTGGCTGAACTCAAAGGGTGCTCAACAATGGCTCCTTTTCATCCTGGAGAGAAGTGACCAGTGGGGTCCCACAGGGTTCTGTCCTGGGCCCAGTGCTGTTCAACATCTTTATTAATGATTTGGATGACAGAATTGGGGGCATACTTATCAAATTTGCAGATGACACTAAACTAGGAGGAGTAGCTAATATCCCAGAGGACAGGATCAAAATTCAAAATGACCTGAATATACTAGAAAGCTGGGCCAATGCTAACAAGATGAAATTCAATGCAGAGAAATGTAAGGTTCTGCACTTAGGGAGGAAAAATGAAATGCACAGATATAGGATGGGGGACACCTGGCTGAATGAAACTACGTGTGAAAGGGATCTAGGAGTCCAAGTAGACCATAAGCTGAACATGAGTCAATAGTGCGATGCGGCAGCTAAAATGGCCAATGCAATTTTAGGCTGCATCAATAGAAATATAGTGTCTAGATCAAGGGAAATAGTAGTGACACTCTATTCTGCTTTGGTCAGGCCCCACCTGGAATACTGTGTCCAGTTCTGGGCACTACAATTCAAAAAAGATGTGGAGAAACTGGAGCGAGTCCAAAGGAGGGCAACTGAAATGGTGAAGGGTCTAGAAACCATGCCCTATGAGGAACGACTTAGGGAGCTGGGGATGTTTAGCCTGGAGAAGAGAAGGTTAAGAGGTGATATGATAGCCGTGTTCAAATATTTGAAGGGATGTCATATTGAGGAGGGAGCAAGCTTGTTTTCTGCTGCTGCAGAGACTAGGACACGGAACAATGGATACAAATTGCAGGAAAAGAGATTCCACCTCAACATTAGGATGAACTTCCTGACAGTAAGGGCTGTTCGACAGTGGAACACACTCCCTCAGAGCGTAGTGGAGTCTCCTTCCTTGGAGGTCTTTAAGCAGAGGCTGGATGGTCATCTGTCAGGGATGCTTTGATTTGGAGTTCCTGCATGGCAGGGGGTTGGACTGGATGGCCCTTGTGGTCTCTTCCAACTCTATGATTCTATGATTCTATATAAATATGTATGATAATGACATATGCACACAAACACATAGGCCCATTTTACATTGGCAAAAAGAGGTGTAATGAAGGCTGCATGAAAGCCCAGCCTTTAGATGAGAAAAAGGGAAAGTGTACCATGAAAACGCCATTTTGGCGCTTTAAGGGAGAAGAAGCGCCTTTAAAAAGGTGCTGGATTTCCCTACTTTTTTTTTAGAAAGTGCTCTGTAGCGCAAGTGCATCTAAAAGCTAAGGCGTAGTTGCGCAGTTAAATGGGGCTCTGTTTCTTTAAATCGCCCATTTAAAGGCAGCGCTACAGGTGCGGATTATAATAGATCGTGGGTTGGGAGCATGCGTGGTGTGGAGTTCACTTCTAATTAAAACGCTCAATGCCCTGCAGGTGTAAAAGCTGGGGTTTAACCGCAAAGTTTTTTAAAGCTCCCAAACCCTAGCTCCAGTCCTAATCCAAACCCTAGACATGCGCAGTAGGGACTCTGGGATGCTGCAAGTCTTGGTGCCGGATGTTTTAGCAGGTGAAAGTGATAAGAGGATACTTTCAATTTTCACACGAACTCCCACACACATTCCAGCGCCATTTCCCACTTTCCCTTTTCCAGCTCCGACAGCCCTTGGGACACTCTTGCCGCGGCTTTGCTTTGGCACTTGGCACAATGGCAGAGGCTTCTACAAGCGCCTCGAAAAGGGGAGAGGGGTTTCTTGGTCTCATGCAGAGACCTCAGACCTCATTTCCATCTGGTCAAGGCCCAATATTTTAGTCAAACTAGGGGCCACCTACCTGAATGCAGACACATATAAGGAGGTGGCCAGAGCCATGAGGGCCAAGGGCCACCGGCGCAATTGGGAAGAGTGCCGACGAAAGTGCAAAACTTTAAAGGCACAATACAAACAATATAGAGACAAGAGGGCAAAGGGTACCCAGGCTGCCCCCCATCCTCCCTTCTACAAAGAGATCCATGCCTTCATTGATAAGGATGGGAACATAAGACCCAACAGACTGTCCACTAACGGACAGGTTGTGAGGGTTCCAGCTGGCCAGCCTGCTAGGGCTGAACCTATGGAGGACACCCCGGACCAAGAGCCACAGCCAGAGCCAGAGCCAGAGGCAGAGCAAGAGCGAGAGCTGGAATGTGCCCAGGAACTCCTGCTGCCTTCTCAAGGTAAGATGTGCCAGGGCTTCCGAGGGAAAGGGATGCAGGGGAGTAAGGGAAGATGTGGCATCAGGGTGGGCATAGGGCAGAAATGACTCTGTCCCCTCGTCATGCAGAGGAATGGGAGCATTCCCCTGACTCTGATGAGACATCCTTCAGTCAGCAAGCTGTGGACATTGAACTCCTGAGAAAAAAAGCCCGTGCTATGAAGGTGGGATCTACATCTTCCACAAGCAGGCCATCCTCTCGTGCAAGCACTACATCTGCCACCGTCAGTAGCCACCATGATCGGTCGCCTGTACGAGAGAGAGCGATGACAGTGAGGGGTTTGGGACTGTGCAGGGTAAGACTTGTGTGTGGCATGGAAAGGGGGGGGGGGAATTGTATAGTGGCCCAGTTACAGCAGACGAACACAAGCACTTGTGAAGGTTTTTGTTGGCATGATGGCATGTTTTGGATGGGGGCTGCAACGTTTATGTCAGTGTATGATTTTGGATCTCCTCCTTTGTATGACTGTGATGTGTATGTGTGTTGTATTTCTCCATAACTCTCCCTTGTTTATACCTTTGTGCAAGGTCCCGTGCGTCATATTGTGGGTGCTTTGAGTGAGAGTTCCTGCATGGCATAATAGGGTTGGATTGGATGCCCTCTGGAGTATGTGCTAAATCTATGGTTTTGTTTCTCTCTGGTGCTTCCTCCTAGCTGCAATGCCACCGGAGGAGCGGCTCGCTGCCATGGGAAACAAACGGCTGCGTCGCTCAGCAGCAGCAACAACTGCCAGGGCTATTGATCGCCTCATTAGTTCCAGCTCAGAGCACATGACAGCTCTCCTGCAACAGGGGAACCGTGCCTATCAGCTGAGGTTGAGGGACTCAGAGTCACGCAGGGCATTTCAAGAGAGAGTACTCCAGAACCAGGAGAGGGCACTTGAGTATCAGGAGAGGGCACTTCAGCATCAGGAGAGGGCAGTTCAGCAGCAGGCAGAATCAATCCAGGAGCAGAGGCGACTCACTTCTGTTCTTGAAGTGCAGACTGGTCTGCTGGGGCAGATGGTGGAGATCTTTAGAGCAGCCCAGGTTGGCAGAGTGGGCGGTGAGCAGGAGAGTGCTAGATCTAGGGCCATCCCCCGGCTGTAGAGGGGCCATCTGGGCATCAGGGTGGGCAAAGGGGTAGTGATGTCACTCCTGGCCAAGTCGCTATGGAGGTGCAGATCTGTCAGGAAGACCCTGGAGAGGATTATTCCAGCCTCTTCAGGAGCCAGGTGGAAGTTCCTCTTGCCACTCGTCGCCATCCCAGGCGCAGGGGAGGAAAAGTGGGGAAGAGTTGTTGTGACAACCACTGAGTTCCTATTATGCACTGTGGTGTCTACTACTGTAACTTTCTCTCTTCACAAGGGTCTCCTTCCCTCCCAGCACTTCCTTTTCCACCAGCAAATATAGCTACACCCACCTCACTAACTCCCTATGGCAGTGGTGTTCAAACTGCGCTGTTGAGGAGATGTAGGACTTAGGCTTCTGAGAGCTGAAGTTCTACATCTCTTCAAAAGTACATTTTGAACACCACTGTCGCATTCCAAATGTAACACTAACCAATGCTGCACCTGCGCACCATCGCAATAAACACCATTCATTCATAAAAAAAGGATTTCATTCATAAAAATGTCTGACCGATGTACTTGCGCAATTGCGCAGTTCAAGAAAGACATTTTTTTTAAAAAAATAAACTTTTTTTATTTCTAACTATTTACATATGTCTTCATTATTTACAGGGGCAGGGGAGGGGAAGGAAGGGGAACATCAAACAAGGGAAAGGGAAGGGAATTGGGGGGGGGGGAAGCAGCTTCAAAGGGAAGCTGGAGCTGCAGCACCTGGAAGAAGACGGAGGACTTCTTCCATCATGGACATCACCCTCCTCTGTCCTTCCTCCAGGGCTGCAACCCTCTGCTCCAGCTGGCGATCTATAGAGGACACAATAAAAAAGAGAGAGAAACAGAAAATGATTAGAAGGCGACAATGGAGACACACACCCACTCCTACAGGCAGGGTGTATGGGCATCCTCACTCCCTTCCCTGGTTTTCTGGCCACCTGCACTCACAGCTCCGCCTGTGGTGCCGGACCTGAGGCAACTCCCTGGCTTCGGGACCCTGGGCCTGGGGTTCCCTCTCCAGGCGGTGTCTGGGCCCAGGCTGCTCCTGATGTTCAGCAGCAGCAGCATCCGGCGATGGAGGAGCTGCTGGAAAAGGGAAGAAAGGGCAGAAGTTAGCACAGTGACATGAAGGGAAGGGACAGGACAGGAGTGTTGTGGAGGCTGCAGGCTTGCAACATCCACCCCCCCCCAACCCCTTGGACACTAACCTGCTGCCAGAGGAGCCTGTTCTCTGGGCGGAGGGGCGGCATGAGAGGGCCCTGGCTGATCTGCATCCTCAGGGAGATCCTGAGCCTCTCCCTGAGGTGCAGCAGCGGGCGACCTCTTGCCGGCCTGTTCTGCCTCCTCAGGCACCCTCCGTCCTCGCCTGGGCTGCATGCCTAAAAAACAAAAGTGGAGGACAGGCATGAGGACCCATGGAGGACATCGGGAAACAGGAGGGAAGGGTCAGTGACAGTGACACAGGCACAATGAAAGGGGCCCCGACATACCTTGAGGACGGCGATCTTCCCTCCGTGGCTCGCCGCCCCTGAGCCAGAGGTCCCAAAGCTGCTCGAAATATGGTGGCTTCTTCCGAACAGGCGGATGCGGTCCATAGTCCTCCAGGGTTTCAAAGAGCCTTCCCTTCAGGTCTTTAAACTTACTGCGACACTGAGAGAAGGTTCTCTGAAACCCTCGTCGCCAGAGGGCTCTGGAGGCATCCATAAAATAAGCCTTGTTCGGCTTGCTGCTAGAGGCCATCACAGTTCGAGCAGCTTGCTCTGGCATCAGGGCCTCCAGGAGGATCTCCAGTTCTTCTGCCTGCCAATAGGCCCTGCGAACTGGAGCTCTCACCCTGGGAGCCATGATCGCCATCCTGGGGACCAGCACAGGGTGGCTGTGGGATTTATAGGAATTTGTGGGTGAGGGCAAGGTGGGCAGAGGTGGCTCCAGGCCAATGGAATCCCCTCAGAGCTGAATTTTGAATCTTTCCCCCAATAGATGCCTGTGGGCTTCAAATTGTTTCAATTGAATGGGCCATTAGGGAAGCCTGATTTTCAAGGGAATTGATACATTGTCAGAGTAAACGGTTGGCAGTTAAGGCCCTTGTAACTTTCTTTACCAGGAAAGCTGGCGCCAGGCAAACCTATGCATGACCTTTTGTGAGTGTGTTTGTGTGTGTCAAGCCAACAAGCACATGGCTAAGACTGCCCACACAGCAGACCATGAATGATGGGCACACACAGACTGTGGCTGATGGGATACATTTATTCAACTACTGATATGATTATACAATACAAATTATGCTCTGGCATCACAAATGGAGGAGAAGTCCAAGTTCAGATTCTCCCTGTCTGGAAGAACTCTGCCAATGAAGGGACTGGAACCATGCCCTATGAGGAACGCCTTAGGGAACTGGGGATGTTCAGCCTGGAGAAGAGAAGGTTAAGAGGTGATATGATAGCCCTGTTTAAATATTTGAAGGGATGTCATATTGAGGAGGGAGCAAGCTTGTTTTCTGCTGCTGCAGAGACTAGGACGCGGAATAATGGATATAAATTGCAGGAAAAGAGATTCCACCTCAACATTAGGAGGAACTTCCTGACAGTAAGGGCTGTTCGACAGTGGAACACACTCCCTCGGAGCGTAGTGGAGTCTCCTTCCTTGGAGGCCTTTAAACAGAGGCTGGATGGTCATCTGTCAGGGATGCTTTGATTTGGAGTTCCTGCATGGCAGGGGGTTGGACTAGATGGCCCTTGTGGTCTCTTCCAACTCTATGATTCTATGATTCTATGATTCTATGAATGCATTCCTCACATCCTTCCCTTCTTGTGTGCCAGGATCATTTTGTGGCATAGGTGCCCCCAGGGTAGGCAATACAAAATGGCGCCTGTACTGCAGCCCCTCATCCAAAACCTTTGCTTTGGTCTCGCAGATGTTGTGTAGGATGACACAGGCGGCGATGATGGGCACCAAGTTCTCTTCTGCCACAATAAGTGGTCCTGTCAGGCACCTCCATCTTGCTTTGAGACGCCCAAACGCATGCTCCACCTTGACTCTGCACCTGTTCAACCTCCTATTGGAAAGCTTCCTCTTGGCAGTGGTAGGTTTCTTGAAGGGGGACATTAGCCATTTTCGGAGTGGATAAGCTTTATCACCCAGCAAGAGGGGCCCAATTTGCTTGCCCCTGATGGTGATGGTGGGGTTGCCTGGCACAAACATGCCAGCTTCCATAGTTTCAAAGATGACAGAATTTCTGACCACTCTGGCATCATGAGTTGATCCTTGCCATCCAAGCTCCACATCCACAAAGCGACCTGTGTGATCACATGTCCCTTGCAGGACAACAGAATAGGTCCCCTTTCTGTTCTGATAATTCCGCCTCTACCCCAGGGGTGGCACAATCAGACAGTGGCACCCATCCACAGCGCCCACTACTTGTGGGAAACCAAGCTGACCGAAACCTTCCATGATCTGTAAGGGGAAAAAAAGGGGGGGGGGAAGAAACAGGACAATGAAAGACAAATTCAATACATATGCGCAGTTACAGCACAAAACATATTCCACGTAAAGCATAGGGAAGTTTGACAACTTCTGCGCAATTCCACCGTTCAGCCAGCGCAGTATTTGGAAATATGTATTGGGCAGTGCCTTACCTGCCGTGCATCTCCCAAGTACACAGTCCGGGACAGCAGAAGCTTCTCCATGGCCAAGGCGATCTCCACCAGGATTTCCCCTGCAGTGCAAATGCCAATCCCAAAGAGCTCTGAAGTGATCATGTAGGTGGTTTTATGGGCCAGCATGATGATGGCAATGCCCACTCTCTCATCCACCGGGATGGCTTTCCTCATCACTGAATCAGACCTCTCCAGTTCTGGATGGAGGATGTCCACCAGCCGGTGAAAGATGGCACGGGGCAATCGGAAGTAACGCCTCCATTGGCCATCAGACCAGGTGCGAGTGACCAAGATGGGCCACCACTCTTCACTTCTCTCCAGCTTCCAATAACGCCAGGTCCTCCTTTTCTCGGACATAGCAATGCCACCGGCTGATTCACACTGCTCAACCACTGAGGCACCAACTGTAGCTATTCTCTCTTCTGTATCATCATCACTATCGTCATCCACCTCTGCAGCTATCCCTTCAGTGCTCACTTCGACCATCCTGGCAGCACTAGCGGAGGCAACGGCGGCAGCTTTGGCTGTGCTTTGAATATTGAGGAGAATGGCCAGCCACAAAGGAGAGGAGGCATCCATGTTGGTGATGATGCCCACAGTGACCCTGTGCTAACGAAGGCCAACGTCATTGGGTCAATGGGCAGAAGTCCTCCTTTGTCTTCTTGCACATGCTCTGTCTGTGGCTGGCGTCAAAATCGCTCACATTCCTCTTTATTTCAATTAGAACTGTGTAATTCGCAGCCGGGAACCGCGCAATTGCGCAGTTCGCAGCCGGCAAGGAAAAAAAAATTAAAGCGCGGCTAAAAGCCGCGTTCATTGCCGCCCATGTAGCTGCTCCGCCTGTGTCTGTAGCGTTTTGACAGCTTCCCATGTAGCTGCTGAGCCACAGAAAAGACCTCAGATAAGTCGTTCCCAAACCCCTCAGTCTAGCAGTCCTGTACCTTTTAAGTGCACACCTGGAGCTTGCAGTGTAGCTGCTAAGCATTAAGGAAAGTGCAACTTCATGTCACACTTTCCTGCCAATCTAAAACCCCCTATATATATATATGAAATGGGAACTCTTGCTTATGAGTGCATAACATGAATATTACATTACATATTTATAGAAAGAAAAATACATTAAAAATTATATTAAATAAGAAATACATGTATATATAGAAAGAAACACACATTAAGTATATATATATATATATATACCTCAAAAATTACTGTCAATATATATATATTTCTCTACGTGTAGCAATATATATAGCAATAATTATATGCAAAATATATATATTTGTGAATACTCACCGTGGGAAAAAAGATCCTCCAATCCTTCAGCGGGCTGAAAAGGTGGGGTCACCTCCATCCGAGTGTCAGGGGCCATCCCTTGTGATTCTATCTGGGAGGAAGATCCAGGAACAAATGATACCTCTGTAACAGAAGTAACCCTACTCGGTTCTACGCTATGGTCGCCCGCAAATATGTCTTGGAGCTCTTTAAAAAAAGGCATGTTATCTTGCCCATGCCACTTGTTTTTGCAAGCTGATTAGCTCTTTTAAACTGCTGCTTCAGGACCTTAGCCTTAGTTCTGCATTCACTCCCAGACCTTCTAAATCCTTCTTTCCTTAGTTGTGCGGCGATGGATTCTTTTTTATTTTATTTTATTAAATTTTAAAAACATTATATACATTCAGTATCTTACACATGATTTATAATACCTAAAGTTTAAGAAAGTATAAAGCAACAAAGGTAAAAAGGAAGAAGAAAAAAAAGAAAAGAAAAAGAAAAGAAAAAGAAGAAGAAAGAAGAAGAAGAAAAGGAAGAGGAGGGATAAAAGAAATATATTTAAGAAAAGAAAAAAAAGAGAGTAGAAAAGAAAATATATAAAAAATATATAAAGAAGAATAAGAAATAGACATAACAATAAACAAATGAATATGAGATTACCATTCCCCTTTATCTTTAAAAATTCATCTATTCCACATGTGATTAAAAGACTTCCTATTATATCCAATCTATCATTCCAATTTTTACTGACCAATGTGTTCATCATTAAGTGTATTATCTCAGTTTACTATGTATATTTAAGGTCTACGTCATTTTCAAATACTCTTTGCATTTATATATACACTTTATGATATGGGTAACAGTTCATCATTACATCTGGTATTCCAGTTGAAACTTTAATTAAATAATCTTCTCTGGTTTCCTCCTTGCTTGGAGTTAAGCGTGTCTTTTCTATAACCTTCTTTTGTGTGACATTATTCATATTTAGTAAGTACTGAGTACTTACTTTACACATTCGGAGAGTGCGCTATTTATATTAGCCAATATTATTATACTATAATGTATTGAGATATCATACATTTCCTGAGTTTGGAAGGTAGGCAGTTAAGTATTTGATTGGAAATTGTAAAGTTACCTGTTGTTTTCTCTTTTTTCATTAATGTATTTAACTACCAAATCCCATTCTGATTCTGATTCACAGTTATTAATCGACTTGTTAATGCCACTTGTTTTTGCAAGCTGATTAGCTCTTTTAAACTGCTGCTTCAGGGCCTTAGCCTTAGTTCTGCATTCACTCCCAGACCTTCTAAATCCTTCTTTCCTTAGCTGTGCGGCGATGGATTCATAAACATCTATATTTCTATGATTGCTATTGAGTAGAGCTTGAACCTTTTGTTCTCCCCAAATTGCAATCAAGCATCTAGTCTCGTCTGAGCACCAGGAAACACCCCTGGTTCCCTTTTTGGAAATACTCTCCATGCTTAGGTAAAAGAAGGAAGCGCAAAGGAAAATCCTTCCGGCAGGCAGACCTTGCAAACACAGATGTGATTTTAAAAATGGCGCACCGGCATAGGAAGGGGAGGGTCAGATGACAAACAAATGGCCCACAAAAGGAGGTGCAATACATTGGGAAGAAATGTGATACCAATACCCACCAATACCCACCTGTACCCACCCACCTTGCCCATCCATCAGTGTCCTAGCTCAGAAACGCCCTCTCTTCCGTTCCTTTGTTCTTGAAAGGGACCGCATGAACAGTCAATCAAAAAAAAAAATCACCAGACCTCCCCCTGTAAAATGCTTGGCAGCAATGCATATCAATAATGTGTTGGCATGGCACACCAAGCCCATCCCCCTCCCACTTCTTGTTCTTTGGTACACGAAAGACAAAGAAATTGGCAAGGCAAGGCACACACCCCCTCCTAATGCTTGCACTTTCCCCTTGTTTTACATACACATTAAGGCTAAACAAGACAACCAAGAAAAACTAGTGCCCCCCCAAACACGCTTAAAAATTGAAACAATTACTACAACAGAACCACATACTACAAGTACTGCCACTAAATGTACCTCAGTAGCATATAGATTTGATAATACTTGCCGCTTCTTCGCGTCTTCGATTTTTTGGTTTTCCTCTTCAACAAAATAACGATAATACTCAATGAAAATAAAAAAAATGTTAGTTAGTACTCAAAAAATAAAATCACGCATCAAAGCAAAACTGGATTTCACTACGTATGAACTCTTACCGGCAGCAGATAGATAGATGGCCCCTCCGCGAAAGAGCGATCGCGGGATATCAATATAAGCCTGCAGTTATTCCTTGCTACTGATGATGAAAATGGCTACAGGAGACTGTGAGGAGAGCAAGCTACAGGAAAAGAAGGATACACCCCTTGGCCAACCCCTTCCTTTTCATCCCTCCAACTGAAAATTATGCGCATGTAACACCGTTTCGTTTCCATTGATTTTGCCAGTGTTAGAATTCGGATTTCTCGGAAAAGTGTGCAAAAAATGTGGTGGCAAATTACTCCGCATTCAAGTCACATTAATTTGGATCAAGATGCGATACTGCGCATTGCTGCACATTGACTGCGAAACAGAATGGAAATGGGGCAGAACGCATTCGTGGCGAATGCGCATCCAAATGGAAACGATGACAGATATCTCGCCGCAAAAATCACGTTATCGTGCAGTAAACACAAGTGGAAATGCGCCCAAAGAGAAACAACAACGCAGAAAGAACCACAACTTGGAACCACCACCCAAGGAGTCTTTCTGCTGTGCTTTCTGTAACCGGACTTGTTTATCTCAGACTGGCATTTCTAGTCATCAATGCGCTTGTAGAAAGCATGAGATGAATCCTTGCTGAATCTTTGTTAGCGAAGAAAAGCCAGAGAGAGAGATTTCCATTTATTTCCAGCTCAATCTGTCTTTTATTCTCTCTCTTGTCACTTCTGTCTATCTGCTGTTTACAACATCACTGTCCACTTCTGTCTATTTGTGTTCTTTCATAATGTCATTATTCTTCCTAGATCTTTCATCAGTTTTTTCTTTCTTTAATCAATTTTTTCTCCTCTTTAACCAAATGTCTCAATACATACATACATACATCTTAATAGTCTTAAGTCCCTCTTTAGGTTCTTTCACAATATTTTTTCCTTTCTTTCTCTGAGGTCCAAAACACACTGCAGAAATAATCCAGTTCGAGACCTCTTTAACTGCCTTGGCTCAGTGCTAGGCAATCCTGGAAACTGTAGTTTGTGGTGGCACCAGAGCTCTCTGACAGAGAACGCTAAATGCCTCACATAAATACCATTTTCAGAATTCCCTAGCATTGAGCCAGGGCAGTTAAAGCAG
Source organism: Urosaurus nigricauda (assembly GCA_034509955.1). Taxonomy (NCBI): domain Eukaryota; kingdom Metazoa; phylum Chordata; class Lepidosauria; order Squamata; family Phrynosomatidae; genus Urosaurus; species Urosaurus nigricauda. The sequence continues at coordinate 152,575,360 of JAOEGL010000003.1, forward strand.
TCTTGAACAGGATTATTTCTGCAGTGTGTTTTCCACGTAAATCTTCTGTATCTCCTCTATCTCTCCCAGCTTCTCCACAACCCAGCTTCTCTGCACCATCTTTGTTTCTTTATTCATGCTTATTTTAACCTGTCAATGTATTTATACATTTCTTTCTTCTCAGTTCTCGGTATTGCAGTGGTCCCTCTATATTCGCTGGGGGGCTCAGGAGAATGAGCCCATAAATGTGGAATAACTGCAAATAAAAATACATAATTCTTTCTACCTGAGGAATCTCAGGCCCTCCATCTGCCAGAGGTTAACCAGAGAATTGTGCTGGGGGACCTACAAATGCCTAGAGAAGTGTTTTCTGTAGGAACTTCTAGGTTCCCCAGCACAACTCTTTTGGGAAGACTCACTTGGGGAATTATACTTAGCTCAAATATGCACAGAGGAAGATCCTAACAATGTCTTTATGGAATCATGATCCCAAAGTGTCTACCAGAAGTCCACCAACAAACCCCAAACAGAGAGGACGCCAGTCCAAGGGAGTCCAATCAAAATACACAGTTTATTAGCAGACTTAGATATCACACAGCAAAAGGGGGCACACACACACACACACACACACACTAAATACTATAGAAAAGAGAGGGATGAGATTGGGAGTTAGGTTTGAGAGAAAAGAGACACTGCTGGACTGTCTACCTTAGAAGTCTTCTCCTGGAATCCAGATTGAGGTGGATGATGATGATGAACATGACCGCCGGATGAGGGGAGATTGGCTGCAGGAGCTATAGGCAGAAGTCAAACTGTCGTGCGTGGACCAGCCTGTCCTCCAAGAATAGCATCGGGGAGTGATCCAAATTTGGGATCTTATATAGTGCTAAACATATCCTGAGGCTAGGTATCAGTGCTAGACAAAGGTGTTGATTGCTTAGGCTTTCTTAAGCCAAGAGCAAATAATCTCTTTACAATGCACTTAGGTTTGGACACAATTCAGAGGGGAAGCCAGCTCAATGGCTGAGATGTTAAGTCAATCACTGGCACATCAGGTGTAGGCCAAGGTTATTGTCTTTACTTTGGAGAGCAGTGGCAAAACCAGTTTGGTGTGGCGACTCCCCAATTCCTCTGGAGAGTTGCTTGCTATGAACTCAGTCCCTCTCTGTGGGTCTGCCTACGTGACCTTGCTTGGGACTTATGGAGGGCCTCTGAAGGGGTCAATCAGGGGTCATGATACACTCCACATGTCTCCAAAATTTTATATTAAAAGCATATATCATAATAACTCTACGGTCAACTTCTGGCACAGTTGTACTGGGGGCCCTAGAGATTCCTAGAGATAACATATTAATCAAAACTGCAAGTAATCAAATCTGCAAAAGTCAAAGATGCAGATCTTGAGGACCAACTGTAGTTTCAAATTTTTGTTATTTCCCTCCTCTTTGGGGCTTTAAGATGCCCTTTCTAAGGGCAGATTAGGGCTGCGGCAATTGTATGCTGTAGCCCCAATTTGCCTTTTTGCTGGCCAAGAAAGAAGCAGCTTCTTCTTTTTGCACCAGCTTTTCCTCTCTGCCACAGCTGGAAGCTGGCATGGTGCTCTGGCAGGGTGCATAATATAAACAATGTGTCACTGCAGTGCCCAGAAGCTGGCCCACATCTGGGCAGCTGGGTGGCTTGAACCCCCATCTTGGGGTTGTACGTCATCTGTACGCTATGGTCCCAAACCAGCTGAAAGCTGGCTTTTTCTGCCTGTCTGTTCTGGCCTATTGTCCCATTTTTCTATTTTCTACTGAATTGTCTCCTTCTTTCTGCTGTTTTAATAGTTTATCAATAGCTATATATTAATTTTCATTTCATTCAATTCAGTTTCTTTCAACTATGGAACAGTTCTTCAAAGTGCACTTTTTGAATAATTATCAAATAAGTTTACTTACAATCTGCTTTTCTTGATTTTGATTTTAGAATCAGTAGCTTTTAACCTTTTCTAGCTTCACTCCCATTGGCTGTCAATGAAATTCTGATCTGCTTGTTTTCTCCACATTGTGTTTGAAATATTAGACAGAAAAAAAACTGGAAATATATTTTTTATCTTGGATTAAGAAAATATATCCTAATCAGTGAGTTAGAATTACAGTAAATGGTGAGAAATCAAATACAATAAACATTTGTAGAGGAACTAAACAAGGATGTCCCTTATCCCCATATTGTTCTTGTGTATTATTAAAATCTTTATTTTATTTTACAAATATTGTTTATTTCTTATTCCAATATTAAAAATTCTCCACCATTACAAAATGATCTCTCTGTTCATACATTCTGTCCCTTACACCTTTTCTTCATTCTTTAGCTTCAGCAAGCATAACACGATCATAACATTATCTCATAGAGAAATAAAAAAGCTTTCCTCCCTTATCAGTATTGGTTGCTGGTCACTTTTTATACTTTTCCATGTTTGACTTTTTATTTCTTTATTTCTGAAACTCTACTATCTTGAACTTATTTTTTTCCTTTATATTTTATTTTAAAATATACTTTAGATTTTGGTTTATTTTTCCACTCTTCTTTCTCATTCTTTGTTACGGTCTGTATTACCTATCCACTTAGACTAAGGGCTAAAACACATGGGCCAAATGGCATGGATTCTGGCAGTGTTTAGGGCATAGCATTCAGATGACACACTCCCTGAACTTGGCTAGAAGCCACGCCAAGCCTGAGTCATCTGGAAAGAACAGGGCCAAGAAGGAGCAAATAGAATCCTGTCCTTCAGACGGTCTGTATTACCTATCCACTTAGACTAAGGGCTAAAACACATGGGCCAAATGGCATGGATTCTGGCAGTGTTTAGGGCATAGCATTCAGATGACACACTCCCTGAACTTGGCTAGAAGCCACGCCAAGCCTGAGTCATCTGGAAAGAACAGGGCCAAGAAGGAGCAAATAGAATCCTGTCCTTCAGACAGGCATGGTTCAGGACTGCAACAGTGTGGCCTGCATTGGGAACAGGCACATCTGGTTGCCACAGTCCCAGTCCGAACAACACCAGTGTGGACAGTATAGTCATGCCAGACAAATCTGATCTCTTTTTTTGATAAAATTACCAGCTTAGTAGATGAAGGGAATGCTGTGGATATAGTATATTGTGATTTCAGTAAGGCATTTGAAAAGGTTCCCCATGACATTCTTGCAAACAAGCAGGTAAACTGTGGGCTAGACAAGGCAACTGTTACAACTTGGATTTGTAATTGGTTGACTGGCCGAACACAAAGGGTGCTCAACAATGGTTCCTTTTCATCCTGGAGAGAAGTGACCTGTGGGTTACCAGAGGGGTCTGTCCTGGACCCAGTGCTATTCAACATCTTTATTAATGACTTGGATGACAGTATTGGGGGCATGCTTATCAAATTTGCAGATGACATCAAATTAAGAGGAGTAGCTAACACCATAGAGGACAGGATCAAAATTCAAAATGACCTGAATAAACTGAACGTTGGGCCAATGCTAACAAAGTGATATCCAACACATAAAAAATGTAAGGTACTGCACTTAGGGGGCAAAACAAAATGCTGGCTAAATGAAACTACACGTGAAAGGGATCTAGGAGTCCTAGTAGAGCACAAGTAGAACATGAGTCAATAGTGTGATGAAGCAGCTAAAAAGGCCAATGCAATTTTAGGCTGCATCAATAGAAGTATAGTGTCTAGATCAAGGGAGGTAATAGTGCCACTCTATTCTGTTTTGATCAGGCCCTATCTGGAATACTGTGTCCAGTTCTGGGCACCACAATTCAAAAAGCATGTTGAGAAACTAGACTGTGTCCAAAGGAGGATGACTAAAATGGTGAAGGGCCTGGAGACCAGAGCAGAATACAATGGCACTTACTTCCTTGATCTAGACACTATACTTTTCCTTGATGTAGACACTATACTTTTCCTTGATCTAGACACTATACTAGACCACATGGCACACGTTGTCATGGAGCTCCTCTGGAGCTGCAGCTGCATGATGCAGTGCCGAAGGAGCACCATAAAGCCCAGCGCTGTGGCTATCATGCCCTGAAAGGCCAAATCAGAGCCATGGCATGCAGTTGCCTCGGCCCCAATCTGGTTTTATAGCCACTAAGTCTCTCTGATAGGACACTGATCTGAACAGCCCCTAAGTCTCTCTCTCTAAGTCTGAAAGACACTAAATCTTTGTCTCTGGACTCCCCTGTACCAAGCCCATTGTTTGCCACCCTGGATGCTGGACAACAGGCTATACCTTAGTCCGCCGAGTGGGGTTGAGAGGTTGTTTGGAGCCTGAGTTGTCATCAACAGTCTTTATGGGTCCTGAGGTAGGGGCTTTTGTCTCTAACATTTTTAGGAGGTGCATCAGTGTTGATCCCAAGCCCCTGGAACATTAACTGTTTGCAATCTCTAGTCTCCTTTGCCTTTTGTGATCAAATTTGGACGATCTTTCAGCTCCTCCTTTGGGTTCATTGATTTAGGAGTTGAGATGGTTTCCAAATGTAAGTAGAAATTCTCTTTCAGGCACAAATGCTCACAGGTCTTCTTTCAAACTAAAAAGGCAGAAACAAGATTCATATGCAAAAGGACAGTTTTTATTGAAGTAAAGAAAACCATAACAGATAGGTCTGTGACTTTTTTGTCAGGTCTACAGTCACAATGTATTCAGACACTTTTACAATAAATAACAAGTTCTCTCCCCTTGGGACCATATATGATTGGTTACTTTAGCCCCAAGCTTCGCGCTTTGTCCATGTCCGTGATGTAAGGCTCTACCATCTGGGAGTCAGCCATTTGGCATGAGCCATGTCAATGAACTGCCTTCTCACCACCATCAGACATAACTTGGAATAGTGTATACATTCCATTTCACACCCTTTCCCCAATTATATATTTACAGATGAATATAGAAGATGAATCAACACCTATAATGAATTAAACTATCTACATCATCACATCTAAACATTATATATCTATATGCTAACACAATCTTATACAATATTATATTCTAAATGTCCCCCACTTATCCAAGCCTCTGGCCAGTCAGAAATGGAACATCCCACACATGCCAAAGCTTCCATTCTAATTTCAAAGAAGCAGCTAGTGTCTTTAATAACACATTAACCTCTTCAGTATATGTCTTGGGTTAAAACCAGTGGCTATAATCTTTTCTCATATAGCGTATATATAAATTCAGTCTCCAACTTAAATCAAATTTATGGCAGGAAAGCATCAATCAGATGTGTATCCTGACAGATAGGAACATAGCAAAAGAGATCCCACCTCAACATTAGGAGGTGTATAGGCTGTATAGGCAGTATAGGCTGTTTGACTGTGGAACACATTCCCTTGAAGTGTGGTGGAGTCTCCTTGCAGGTTTTCAAACAGAGGCTGGAGGGCCATCTTACCGGGGTGCTTTGATTGTGAATTCCTGAATGACAGAGGTTGGACTGAATCTTTTCCAACTCTATGATTCTATGATAGATGAAGAAATAGAAATTAGGAACGCTAGGATATTATATGATGTCAGTAGATACAATTGCATTAGCTTAGAAATGGAAAGAGTACAATCCCTTTTGTACAAGATTGGTTATTAAAGTTTATAGAAATGGCTGCATTAGACAAATCAACATTTCTCATGAAATATGAAAGTTTAGGGAAATTTGTAAATTAGGAACTAGCAATGAATGATCTAAGTAATATGTGAGGGGAAATGCCGATAATTGGTTTTCAGGATTAATTATAAGAGACTACTGTATATATATTATGTATTAGAAATTATGTTGTTAGCAACATAATTCAAAAGGAGTTGGGAAAATTATTTGTATGTAGCAATTAACTTGAATAAGCACCAAACACAGATAGCTTAGGAAAGGTAGTATGAAAGATACAATATAAAGAGCATGGAAGAATTTTTTAAGTAATATTTTGTTGGTTTTATGTTACAACAAATTTAGTTATTTATTTAAAAATAATAATTAAATAAATAAGCTGTAAAGAAATTGAATGAAAAATGCAGATGTGGAAGTTTTGATGGGGTGTTATATCTAATATGTACTATGAATGAGGGAACAGATGAGAAGGAGGTGGTTTGTTTGTAAAAAAGGGGTGAATTGTTGTAATACTGAGATTATTAAATTAAATTTATTTTTAAAAATTAATTATAATAATGCACAGAGCATGGGAAATAAGAACAACAAAAAACAAAACTCCTAGCACAACAAAACAAATATGACATATTAGACACCACTGAAACCTGGTGGGATGAGTCTCATGATTGGAATGTAGGAATAGAGGGGTATAAACTTTTTAAGAGAAATAGGCCAAACAGGAAAGGAGGAGGAATAGCATTACCTGTCAAGGATATTTACACCAGTGAAGAGATCCAGGACATCAATATGGGAAGCCAGATGGAGAGCATCTGGATAAAAATTAAAGGGAAGGGAAACAACAGGGATGTTGTTGGGAGTCTACTACAAGTCCCCAAATTAAACTGAGGAATTAAATGATATCTTTCTAGATGACCACACACTCAGAAAGGAGAGCTGGAGTAGTGATGGGGGACTTCAACTATCTGAATATTTGCTGGAATTCAAACTCAGCCATATCCTCAAGGTCTAGCAAATTCCTCACTTGCCTCAAAGACAATTGCATTGTCCAAAAGGTGGAAGAGACAATAAGGGGGTCAGCTATTTTAGATTTGATCCTAACCAACATGGATGATCTGGTTAATGGGGCACAAGTGGTGGGATCCTTAGATGGGAGTATCCATGTTCTTTTGGAGCTTGTTACACAGTGGAAAGGAGAAGCCAGGTATAGTCAGACACACATTCTAGACTTTAGGAGAACTGATTTCAGTAAACAGGGAAATACTGGGGGTGATTCCATGGTCAGGAATACTAAAAGAGAAGGGAATTCAAGACAGGTGGGAGCTCCTCAAATGGAGATACTGAAGGCACAATTTAAAACCGTTCCAATGAAGAAGAAAAATGGGAGGTGTCTCAATAAACCAGGATGGGTGACTAATGAACTTTCGACTAAGCTAAGATTTAAACCGAACATGTATAAGAAATGGAAAAATGGGGAAATCTCCAAAGAGGAATTCAAACAAATAGCAAGCATGTGTAGGGGGAAATTCAGAAAAGCTAAAGCGGAGAATGAACTCAGGTATGCTGGAAAGATTAGGAACAATAGAAGGGGCTGTTGTATTTTGGATATATAATGAGAAGAGAGGACTTATTAGAAAAGTTCTCTGTCAGCAACAACTTACTTTCAATGAAATCTTCAAAGTCATCGCTGTCCTTGTAGGTGAGGTACCAGCAAGACAGAGCTGTCCTCTTTCCTCTACAGGAGCAGTTCTGGAGCTATCATATTTCTCTGTTGTAGCTGAATGGTGTTGAGTGTAACCAGTACCTGGGTTCAAAATTCCTGAGGTGGCACTTGTGGCCTCAGGCCAGTAGGAGGCAGCATCACAGTTGATGTTGATGCAAGTGATGCTCCCTCATCCCTATGGAGTTTGAGGGAGACTGAGCACTGTTGACTTCTGCTATAAACATGATAGGCAGTACTTTGCCACTCCTGAAGTACATACAGTGAAGTAGCCTAACTGTCTAAAGACACGTGTGAATTTTGAAAATAAACAAACAAACAGTTTGGCTGAGATGACTGGTAGCAAAACAGGCTGCTTTTGATTTCTAGTGAAAAGGGAGGTATATTGACAGGACAGTGCCAAGAGAAATCCTGAATATCTTCCTGCTGCAGCATCTCCCCACAAGCCACCAGGCAGCAAAGCAGGCTGTCCAGTCAGCTAGCTCCTTAGCTTTCCCTGAGAGAAGAAAGGCCCTCCTCTTCACAGTCTACTGCATACACACCCAACCAATGAAATAGAGACAGAGAGAGAGAGAGAGAGAGAAAAAGGAAAACTACTGCCAGATCCAAATAGGCTAATAATAATAATAACAACCCCACTCACCTTTATCTTGCCAGCTCACAGAAACATTCCCAGTCAAGCCACTGATGGTAAAAGGACAAAACCAGCACACTCTGCAAGCACACACACTCTTTAGAGTCCAACATAGAACAAAACAGCCTCCCCAACGCACATACTCCATTCCTATGACTTTCTGCCATGACCCAATGATCAACCAATAACACCTTAGCATTGGGATATTGCTGGAACTTCTACCTGTATTTGTAGACCCAGTGAGGAACTAGCCGAGCTAAGGTCCATGAATAAGGAGTGCACAGAGGTTCAAGGATATCCAAGGATAAGTTTTATTCTAACAAAAGGAACACTAGAGAAAAAGAAGATCACTATATATGGAGGACACACTGGTCTTCTAGGCAGAAACTTAAAGTATAAGATATAGGTTACAATCATGTCAGCCAAACATTAAAATAAAACCCAAACCTGACGCCCCTAACTGGTTGTGAGACAGACCCATAAGCTGAGGCCTTGCTGCTCTCCCTCAGACCTTCTTCTTCACTTTACCCCAGCACCATCCAGAAACTTCTCTCTCAACAGCCATCAACAGCCTTCTCACCACCAGTGATGGAACTCTCCTCATGTTATAAATTTGTTCTTTTTGTTACAGGTTAACATAACTTTAAGGTGGGGAGCCTTTTATTAACAGATGGGCTCAGCAAAGAGCAATTGAGACTGAATAGCCCAAGGGGTCATGGTTAATGATTCCTGTTTTTGGCTTGTTTTTGTTTTCTTTTTCCTAAATTCCAGGTTATGGGCTGCCTTTGCAGTGTTGAACTATAACTTGAGGATTACTAAAGTCATATTTTATATATGCTGTAGCTCTTGTTTTAAGAGATAGTGGACCCTGAACTGCAGTCATTTTATACCATTTCCCCTCAACTGGAGTGCTGTGAGTGGACCACGCTCTCGTGGACATGGAGAAGAACCTTTGGTTTTACTGGTTTGCCTCTCATGTTAAAAAGTACACTGGGCCTCCTCTGCGTGTTTTGGTGATTTGCCGTGGTGGAAATGACTTGGGCATGCTCAGGGCAATGCCCTCCATTCACAGGCTCTGCATAATTTTGTAGTAGCCATGGTAGATGGCCTTTTTTATATCAGGAGTGCTATCAGCCTCCTCCAGATGTTTGGGTTATTTGCCTTGGTGGGAATGACCTGGATTTTTTCAAGGACAAGATCCTAATTTTACAGACTACCTATGTTTTCCTGGATATCCAAGGCAGATGGCCTGGCATATCATTGTTTGGACTATTTCCCACTTTCTCTTTCACCCAGAGATAAAGTTCCAGCATCCAGAGCTCTACTGATCACATGGCATTTATCTGTTTGAAGTAGGGATCCAGTTATTTCTTAGCGATCTGCAATAGAGGCTGAGGGCCATTTTGGCCAGCTTGTGGGGGGTGGAGTCAAAGCAGATGCTTACCCCTTATCTGTGGCAGATAGTGGGGGGGGGAGAGTTTGCTGATCATTTTGCACCCTTTTGGTGAAGGACATGCCTCTAGAAATGGCCCCAAGGGTCTCATGGCTGGGGTGGTGGTGAAGAAAGTGGCTGTCTTGGGGCTGCCAGGTTGCCCTCCACAGAGGTTGTGCATCTTGGTGGTTTGGTAGGTCTTCCAGCAATTGGCCAGCCAGGAGAGACCCAGTTTGGGAATTCTCCTAGGGGCTCAAGTGTTTTAGCTAAGAAAAGCTGTGTGGGAGGTCTAGGTGAGGCCAACTACCTCAGTTGGTCCCACATTAGGTCTCCCCCCCCCCATGTTGCATTTTTCAAGGAACAGGTTTAAATAGGTAATAGTTAAAATGAAATTGCCCATATTTTATCCCAAGTTCTCTGTGTGGCCTCATTATGTCATAGGTTGGTCATCAATAAGAGATATTGTTTATCCATATATTATCAAGGCTTATGCTGAGAAGACGAAGTCTCAACTTTTTATCTGGAAAAATGTGATAAGGAATGCAGGAAGAAATTGTATAGTGAATGCTGAGTATTAATGGGAGGCATCTCAAATTCATAAGAGGACATTTCATCTCCTTGTGGTCATGTATTTGTCAGATGATAAATCTGTGCTCAAGAAAGTAAACTTTTTTTGCTTGGCCTATTCTGAAAATCATATAATCCTACAGGGCACTTGAGCACTGTAATATGAAATGATTGTGGTTTTGGAGAATGGAGAAAGTGTTCAATGAAGCTTAGAAAGCTTTCTTGAAAGTTATCCCTGAGTGGCTGAAACACCTTGAACGAAAAAAAAAGAAGATTTTTTCCGATATATTAATTTGAGAATCCCTGGAGAACAGAAGATGTTCCAGCAGACTGGAGGAGGGCAAATGTTGTCCCCATCCTCAAAAAGGGGGGAAAAGAAGATCCAAACAATTATTGCACAGTCTGACATCAGTACCAGAAAGATTCTAGAGCAGAGCACAGGAAGTCTGTGAACAATTTGTAGGGAATGACATAATCACAAAAAAAAAATCAACATAGGTTTCTCAAAAACAAGCCATGCCAGACTAATCTAATTGCTCTTTTTGGGGGGATAAAATTGCTAACTTGATAGACGAAGGGAATGCTGTAGATACAGCATATCTTGATTTCAGTAAGGCCTTTGACAAGGTCCCCCATGATATTCTTGCAAACAAGCTAGTAAAATGTGGGCTAGACAATGCAACTGTTAAATTGATTTCTGATTGGTTGACTGGCCAAACCCAAGCGATGCTCAGCAATGGCTCATCTTCAACCTGGATAGAAGTGACCAGTGGGGTTCCACAGGGTTCTATCCTGAATCCAGTGCTAGTCAACATCTTTATCAATGACTTGGATGAAAGAATAGAGGGCATGCTTACCAAATTTGTAGATGACACTAAATTAGATATAGCTAATACCACAGAAGATCAAAATTCCAAATGACTTCAACAGGGAGAAATGTAATAGAACTGTAACTTTAGTCTAATATTTCAGTTATAAATTTAAACTGCATATACAGTGGTCCCCCGGGTTACGAAGGTAATCCGTTCCGGGATTACCTTCGTAACCTGGAAGTCGTTCGTAACCCGGGGGACCGCTTTAACCAATGCACAGTGCGCCGGAAGCACGCTGTTTAAAGCGTCCGGGTTGCAATTTTTTTTCGCAACCCGGGGTTTTTTTCGTTGGCTGGGGGCTTTTTTTTGGCCCCGGCGGTTTCGGGTCCCGGGGATTTCGGATCCCGAGGGATTCGTATCCCGGGGGACCACTGTACACCTTATACCAACTAAATTGGTATGACAGAATAACATTTTAATTCTTTTTATACAGGAGCAAATAAAGCAATTTAATGTTCATGTCCCAGAGAAATATGTTTGGAGGTAACTATGCAATAATTTCATGTCATTGGCAAATAATTATTCTGGTTAACAATGAACTTGTTCTGTTTTTAGAAAAGACAAGTCTAGTTAATTATGTTAATTGTAATCCCTCCACTGCTTCATTGCTATTCTTCCTGTGGGGCTACTTTTATAGTGTTCATTCATTTATGTCATTTCTATGATGCTTTGAAGAATCAATATTGCTGAGATCACTAACTAGAGAAATGGTTGAACTTTGTGACTTTATTTGCATAGCATTTCCTTGTGTATATATATTTATTGATAGAAGGATTTTATGGTCATGCTGAAAGTGCCATATTAAACTAGCAGTGATTAATCATCCTAGATTGTCTTCTGGTCTTGTTGGAATTCTACTATTCGATCAGGATCTAATAGTGCTAAAACTATTGTCCATTTCTTTATACTAAAGGAGATCAGTTCATATCTGCTGCACGTAGAGTAATCCAGGTCAGGATGTTACTACAACTATTGTTGGGAAATCAGTTCGTATTCTCTAGCCCTGGAACAAATACTTTGAGATTTTCTGCAGCAATTGTTCTGTCTTTGCCATCAGTGGTTTTATAGCTTGAGGCTGATCTTTCATCAGTGGAATGTATTGCTTAGTGCCGGATATTGAGATATTGGCTAAAACCTTTTCATGCAAGAGCTGCATTAGGTTATAGATACATCCTCTTCAAGAAGATGACTACATTAGCCAGTGGTCTCAATTACAGAGAAAATGTGCCTCTGATAACATTCATTCTACTCAAGGTAGAGCTAAATTGATTCTTGCTCACCAGATTAAACATATACATATGCAATATTCTCTATCTTCTGCTTGTACTATTTGATCACCAATTTATCTAGGCTTCTTATTTAATTAATGCCAGTGGGTTCTAAATTATCTTGGAAATCTGACCATATCTAAACACCAGAGGATTTTCATTAAAGCTTGGCTTAATGTTATACCTTTTGCTGTGCTAGGGGGACACTTCAAGGGAATTCATAATAAAAATTGTGTTTCTTCATCTGGAAATGGAGAAATTGAGTCTCTAACTCATGTGTTTATTCTCTGTAATTGTTACAGAAATGAATCAAAGAATCATAGAATCATAGAATCATAGAGTTGGAAGAGACCACAAGGGCCATCCAGTCCAACCCCCTGCCATGCAGGAACTCCCAGTCAAATCATCCCCAACAGATGGCCATCCAGCCTCTGCTTAAAGACCTCCAAGGACGGAGACTCCACTACACTCTGAGGGAGTGTGTTCCACTGTCGAACAGCCCTTACTGTCAGGAAGTTCCTCCTAATGTTGAGGTGGAAACTCTTTTCCTGGAGTTTGCATCCATTGTTCTGTGTTCTAGTCTCTGGAGCATCAGAAAACAAGCTTGCTCCCTCCTCAATGTGACATCCCTTCAAGTATTTAAACAGGGCTATCATATCACCTCTTAACCTTCTCTTCTCCAGGCTAAACATCCCCAGCTCCTTAAGTCGTTCCTCATAGGGCACTGTTTCCAGACCCTTCACCATTTTAGTTGCCGTCCTTTGGACATGCTCCAGTTTCTCCACATCCTTTTTGAACTGTGGTGCCCAAAGCTGGACACAGTATTCCAGGTGGGGCCTGACCAAAGCAGAATAGAGCGGCACTATTACGTCCCTTGATCTAGATGCTATACTTCTATTGATGCAGCCTAAAATTGCATTGGACTTTTTAGCTGCTGCATCGCACTGTTGATTCATGTTCAACTTATGGTCTACTTGGACTCCTAGATCCCTTTCACACATAGTTTCATTCAGCCAGATGTCCCCCATCCTATATCTGTGCATTTCATTTTTGTGCCTTAAGTGCAATACCTTACATTTCTCTGTGTTGAATTTCATTTTGTTAGCATTGGCCCAGCTTTCTAGTCTATTCAGGTCATTTTGAATTTTGATCCTGTCCTCTGGGGTATTAGCTACTCCTCCAAATTTGGTGTCATCTGCAAATTTGATAAGTATGCCCCCAATTCTGTCATCCAAGTCAAAAGGCAAAGGGTGTTCAGCCTAAGGATAATGGGTCTTTTTGTGATTATGGCATTCCCTTCTAAATGTTCACAGACTCTCTGTTTAATGATCTTCTCTAGAGTCTTTCCTGGTATTGATGTCAGATTAACTGGATGATAATTGTTGGGATCCTCTTTTTTCCCCTTTTTGAAGATGGGACAACTTTTGCCTTCCTCCAGTCTGCTGGGACTTCTCCTGTTCTCCAGTAGTTCTCAAAGATTATTGCCAATGGTTCCAATATTACATTTGCCAGTACTTTTAATACCCTTGGAGGTAGTTCATCTGGTCCTGGAGATTTATATTCATTTAGGTTAACCAGGTATTCCTGTACTATCTCTTTACTTATTTTGTTATGAAATTCCCCTATTCTGTCTTCTGCTCCATTATCCTTAGGTTGAGCACCCTTTGCCTTTTCTGAGAAGACTGAAGTAAAGAAGGTGTTGAGTAATTCTGCCTTTTCTCTGTCCCCTGTTAGCATTTTGCCATCTTCTGCATGCAGTGGCCCAACCTTTTCCTTCTTCTTCCTTTTGCTGCAGACATATCCAAAAAAGCCCCTTTTATTGTTCTTAACCTCTCTAGAAAGCCTGAGTTCATTTTGCACTTTTGCTTTTCTGACTTTATCCCTACACATGCTGGCTATTTGTTTGAATTCCTCTTTGGTGATTTCCCCATTTTTCCATTTTTTTACATGTTCCGTTTAAAACTTAGCTCAGTTGAAAGTTCCTTAGTCATCCATACCGGTCTCTTGAGACATCTCCCATTTTTCTTCCTCATTGGAACTGCCTGAAATTGTCCCTTTAGTATCTCCCTTTTGAGGAACTCCCATCTGTCTTTAAATCCCTTCTCTTTTAGTATTCCTGACCATGGTATCCCCCCCCCCCCCAAGTATTTCTCTAAGTTTATTGAAATCAGCTTTCCAAAGTCTAGAGTGCGTGTAAGACTATGCCTAGCTTCACCTTTCCACTGTATAATAGACTTCAGGAGAACATGGTCATTCCCACCTAAGGATCCCATCACTTGCACCCCATCAACTAGGTCTTTCCTGTTGGTTAAGATCAGATCCAAAATAGCTGACTCTCTTGTTTTCTCTTCCACCTTTTGGACAATGACGTTGTCTTCAAGGCAAGTGAGGAATTTGCTAGACCTTGAGGATTTGGCAGAATTTGAATTCCAGCAAATATCAGGATAGTTGAAATCACCCATTACTACTATATTTCTCCTATCTGATTGTGTGGTCATTTGTTCTAGAAAGGCATCATCCAATTCCTCTGCCTGAGTTGGGGTCTGTAATAGACTTCCACAGTAATATCCCTGTTGTTTCCCTCTCTTTTAATTTTTATCCAGATGCTCTCCACCTGGCTTCCAGTATTGATTTCCTGGATCTCTTCACTAGTGTAAATATCCCTCACATATAATGTTATTCCTCCTCGTTTCTTGTTTGGCCTATTTCTCTTAAAAAGATTATACCCCTCTATTTCTACATTCCAATCGTGAGACTCATCCCACCAGGATTCTGTTATGCCTATTATATCATATTTCCCTTTTTGTGCTAGGAGTTCAGATACTGCTTACTCTTTTTGCTTTGGTGTTTATTTCAAGGGACTTTGATGTGTCATCCACTCATTTGGCCCGATGAGTGGATGACATCTGGTATCACTATTGATGTTAAATTTTTAGCACCTCCTCCCTTTTGATGGCTTTACAGATCTGGGCTGATGAATTAACAAATTCATCGGTTCATTTCTGGTGTGATAATCTTGCCATTGTACAGGTTATTAATTCTTTGACTTCAAAATCTCTCAGAGTTATGACTCCTGTCAGGGCTTTTACTTTACAATGTTTACGTCATAACATATTAATTTCACCTTGGCATGTGCCTAGACAAAAGTATACCTGATTCTCTTCTGCACACACAGATAGAGTGATTGAGACAGCGGCTCCAAGAACTGCAATTATGCCAGATTCAATGCCACTAGATATATGGAAGCTTGGATATAAGAAATAGTTCAGGTGATTAGGGTATCTTTGACCCTCAACACTAAGAGGAGTTATGTTAATGCAGTAGAGGAGTTTTTATTTTTCATGAAAGGTTGGACAACAAGTTACTGGGGCTGGTTATGCAGTTTGTACAGTTTTGTGTGGCCTTACATCAAAGATGCCTCAGTTCATCAGGAGGAAATTGTCTGCTTTGGCTTTCTGGTTGAAAGCTCAAAGTATCACTGATAATACTAATGATTTCTATTTAGAGGGCTGGTCCAGGGAAAGACATGCTAAAGGCAATGCATGTAAGCCAATGTCTCTGAAGATTCTCAAGGGATTGGTTTCAGTTTGCCAATCTAGCTGTGCTTCACACTATTGAAACCTGCTTTTCCAGGTGGCAGCTTTGACTGCCTTTAGGGGGGAATTGTGGGTTTCTGAGTTGTTGGTTGCTTCCAAATGGGACTGTGTCTGACAGGGCCTTATGTTTTAGAGATGTTCTCTTCAAGTCAAAAGATGTCACTCTCGCTATTAGATTTTCTAAAACTCACCAGATTGATATAGGTTCCCACATACATTTCAGTGTTGTAGTGATAATTCTCTTTGGACTTACATCAATTTATAGCTGTTTTGTGGTCTGCTTCAGGGCCATTATTTTGCCATGAAGATGGGTCCCCAATTTGGAAAACTGGAAAAAGTTCCAATTTTGGTCTCTCAGCCTTCATGGTGTCAGATTTGGTACACACTTTTTTAGAACTGGAGCTGCATCTACTGATTCAACCTCAGCCTGTTAAGCAGCTGGGATAGTGGAAGTCCAAGTCCTACCAAAGCTATGTTTGGCCTTTGCTGTTTTAACATGTTAGTTCTTCTTTTTGACTTTTCAGGTTCTAGGTTTGGCCCTACTCGACACCATATGTTGATCACTAGCCACAGTATGATCTATTGGGCTGCTTGCTAAGCCAGATGTAGCCAATTTGGGATTCACCTGGAATGACCTCTTGCAGGCCAAAGCGAATGGCCTCTACTCTATTCTCATTCTTCTAGATTTGTCTGCAGCCTTTGACACCGTGGACCACTGTCTCTTGCTTGACTTACTTTCTAACCTTGGGTTCTCTGACTCTGTTCTCAACTGGTTTAAATCTTACTTATCAGACAGATCTTTTACAGTAGTCACAGATGGCCAGACCTCTTCCTCTGTCCCCTTATCTGTTGGAGTTCCTCAGGGCTCTGTCTTGGGTCCCCTTCTGTTTTCTCTTTCCACACTGTCCCTAGGCAAACTCATCAGTTCTTTTGGTTTCTCCTATCATCTGTATGCCAATGACACTCAGCTGTATCTCTCTACCCCTGACCTTTCACCGGGGCTTAAACAGCAAGTTTCATCTTGTCTGGCTGCCATCTCTCAGTGGATGCGGCATCGGCGCTTGAAGCTCAATATGTCTAAGACAGAGCTTCTTGTCTTCCCACCTAAGCCCACCCTTCAATACTCCTTTTCTGTTTCTGTTGACGGCACTTCTATTCAACCGGTTCAGCAAGCCCGCAGTCTTGGTTTCATCTTTGATTCCTCTCTGTCATTTATCCCCCAGATTCAGGCCACCGCCAAGACCTGTAGATTCTCCCTTTACAATATTGCTAAAATCCGTCCATTCCTCTCAGCCTCCACTGCCAAGACTATGGTCCATGCCCTGGTGATCTCACGACTTGATTATTGTAACCTTCTTCTGACAGGGCTTCCTCTCTCTCACCTCCATCCAGAACTCAGCCGCACGCATTATCACATCCGCTTGTCTCTTTGACCATGTTTCTCCTCTTTTATCTTCCCTTCATTGGCTCCCCTTCCCCTTCCGCATCCAGTACAAGCTTTTGTTATTGACTTTCAAAGCCCTCCATGGACTGGCCCCTCCTTACTTGTCTAAACTTCTTTCTCCTCACACTTCTTCTCTTCCCCTCCATTCTGGTAGTCAAGGTCTCCTGTCCCAGCCGAGAATTTCCACTGCCCTGTCCCTGATTCGTCCTTTCTCACTTGCTGCCCCTCACTTCTGGAACCTACTTCCTCTACATGCGTGCCTCATCACTTCTCTAACCAGTTTCGAAACTGAGTTAAAGACTATATTGTTTAGAGAAGCATTCCCAGATGTGTGACTTTGTCTGGCCCATTTTAACTGTGCATTATGAAGCCGAGCCCTCCCTCTAGTCCATCTGCCTTGGTCCAGGCCTCAGAGGGAGAGAAGAACCACTAGACCTGATACCCTTCCCCATCACCTTTCCCTTCTCCTTTTGTGTCGTGTCTTTTAGATTGTAAGCCTGAGGGCAGGGAACCGTCTAATTATAAGTTTATATGTACAGCACTGTGTAAACCTACAGCGCTATATAAATAAAGGATAATAATAATAATAATAATAATAATAATAATAATGGGCAATTCAGTGATTATTGAATGGAGGGGTAAAAGAGGCCTCCATTGGCATGGTTTGATGCCTATGTTATTTGGGGAACTCTGAGGGCCTCCACCACATGTTCTATTTATCAACTTAGGTAGAAATGATTTGGGATTGTTAAAAGGTAAGGCCCTTATTCTACAGGCTATCCACAATATGAAAGCCATCTTGGATTGGTGGCCTCAGGTTTTCATAGTATGGGCAGCCATGTTACCTCAACACATTTGGAGTTGTGGTGGTGACCCACATTTATTTAATAGAGCCCATCACTGGGCTAACAATGAGATTCACAACACAATGATTAAGGGGTTGGCCCATTATTTATCACATGCTGATACTGTTTTACAAAGGCTCTACCAGGTGGGTGGCATTCACTTCAGTGAAACTGGGAACTAGATTTATCTTTAAGATCTGCAAAAAAACCTGGGATACGGGATTGTTTAGACAGCCTTGTGAGAGATAGAGGCTAAGCAGATGCTTGCCCCATATCTGTGGAGGGTGAAGGGAGATACAGCATTCAGGTGAACACCTATGGCACCCTCTTAAGGTGATGGTTATGTCTCTGATACTGCCTCTTTATGTCACATGACAAAAGGAATAAGGAAAGAGACTTTCCTTGGGGCTGACCTGGGATACAAATTCTCACTTAAATCCTATGAGTTGAATGAGGAAATCTCAAATTGGCATTCCAGATGTGAGCTGTCCAGGGAGCAACCCAATTATTCCAGATGCAAGCTGGCCAGGGAGCAAGGACAGGGCTCAGGTGTTTCACCCAGGGGAAGCTGAGAAGGTGGTCTGGGAAACAGGCTACTGGCCTCAGCTCCTCCCACCTTAGATTCTATATAATGTATTGTTGTTTTAATTGTGTGCCTTTAAGTCATTTTTTCACTTCTGGCAACCTTAAGGCAAACCTATCATGGAGTTTCCCTTGGCAAGTTTCCTCAGAGGGGGTTCACCATTGCTATCCTCTGAGGCTGAGAGAGTGTGACTTGTCCAAGGTCATACATGGCCAAGCTGGGATTCAAATTTCAACCTCCAGAATCATAACCCAATACTCAAACCACTATACAACATTGGCTAATTAGTTTTAGTTTTAGTTATATATGTATATGTATTTTGGTTTATTTGCCTTTTTCATTTTCACTTTTTCTTTATTTTTTTCTTTTGGAATGTTTATGGTTTTGGTTGTGAATTAGTTTGTGTTAAAATTAGTCAATATCCAATATATAGAGTTGTCATAAGTCAAAGTTGACTTGATGACAATTAATAACAACAACAGAACTAACTTTATAGGGAATCTTGTTAAATTGTTAAAAAAAAGTTCTTTAATGATGGCCATTAGAAACATTTTAGAATCTAAATTAATTCTTGCAGTGTATTTTGTGCCTTTTTAAAAGATTGTAATGCCTTCAGTGTCCAATATTTCTTACCACTGGCATATTAAAAAAAATCTTAGAATCACAGAATCATAGGGTTGCAAGAGACCACAGGAGTCACCAAGTCCAACCACCTTCTAGGCAGGAATATCCCCAACAGATGGCCATCCAGTCTCTGTTTAAAAACTTATGAAGAAGGAGACTCCACCACATTCCAAGGCAGCATATGTTGAACAGCTCTGACTATCAGGAAGTTCCTCCTGAGCTTTAGGTGGAATATCATTTCCTGTAGTTTGAATCCATTGCATGTTGTGCCAGTCTCTGGAGCAATGGGGGGAAAAAGCCTCTTCCCTCTTCAATATGACATTCCTTCAAATATCTAAAAATGACTATCATGTCTCCTCTAAACCTTCTTTTCATTAGGCTAAACTTTCCCAGCTCCCTAAGCCTATTCTGTCTAGGGCCTATGGGACCTATAGTCCAACATCTGGAGGGCTGCATGTTACTAGAGACAATCAAAGAGATAATACAAAACCTAAGCCCTAATTTGCTGTTGTTGTTGTTGTTGTTTTTTGAAAGAATATGGAATATACTCTTGTTAAGCAACTATGCTCAACCACTTCTTTTATCTTCCACTTAGAAATTCTTGACCGTATAAATAAATCTATCAAAAATCCATTATATACAGAGCTGCAGGATAAAATCAGACAAATTACAATTGAAATAATGTAAAATATGCAAAAAATAATGTAAAAATTCAAGTATGCAATTACAAAAATATCAGCCTTGACACATAAGGCAGTAAAAGGAATAGTACCACTTCTATGTTCAACAACTGATACATCATTTAAGGCACACAATCAAAGAGATGCCATTATAGATTGTTCAGTGCCTATCTGTAAACATGCCTATAAGATATATTTAATAATATGTAGTTTTGACATATCTCAATGAATGTGTGTGTGTGTATCCTATTACTGGGCTTAAATAGAGTAGTCCCATGGAATTTACATACATGTTGTTTCATCAGGTCCCAACAATTTAATGGGTCTATTCCCTTTGATAGAGAATATCAAAAGGGGAAGGGAGACAGTATTCTGGAAGAAAAAAGGCTGGAGAAAATAGTCAAACTGACATAGAGGGAACAAGGCAAACAGTGCAAGGACCCAACAGTGGGAAGCAAAAAAATTTGCACAGGCAGCAAGTAAAGGGAACACATGTTCTTAGATGTCTCTACACTAATGCACAGAGTATGGGAAATAAACAGGATGAACTTGAATTCCTAGCACAACAAAGCAAATATGATATAACAGGCATCACTGAAATCTGGTGGGATGACACTGATAATTGGAATGAGAGAATAGAATGAGAAAAATGGGCTAAAAAGGAAAGGAGGAGGAATAGCATGATAGGGATATTTACACCAGTGAAGAGATCCAGGATGTCAATATGGGAAGCCAGGTGGAGAGCATCTGGATAAAAATTAAAGGGAAAGGAAACAACAAGGATGTTATTCTGGGAGTCTACTACAGACCCCCAAGTCAGACGGAGGAATTGGATGATGCCTTTCTAGAATAGATGACCACACAGAGAGAAAAGAGAGAAATCCTCTACATCTAGCAAATTCCTCACTTGCCTTGATGACAATTTCATTGTCCAAAAGGTGGAAGAGGCAACAAGGGGATCAGCTGTTTTAGATCTGATCTTAACAAACAGGGATGAATTGGTTAATGGGGCACAAGTGGTGGGATCCTTAGGTGGGAGTGACCATGTTCTCCTGGAGTTGCTTATACAGTGGAAAGGAGAAGCCAGGCATAGTAAGACACACATTCTAGATTTTAGGATAGCTGATTTTAATAAACTTAGAGAAATACAGGGGCTGGTGCCATGGTCAGGAATAGTAAAAGTGAAGGGAGTTCAAGATGGATGGGAGTTTCTCAAAAGGGAGATATTGAAAGCACAACTTAAAACAGTTCCAATGAGGGGGAAAAGTGGGAGGTGTCTCAATAAACTGTCAACTGAACTAGGTTTTAAACAGAATATGTATAAGAAATGGAAAAATGGGGAAATCTCCAAGAAGGAATTCAAACAAATAGCTAGCATGTGTAGTGGTAAAGGAAGAAAAGCTAAAGCACAGAAGGAATTCAGGCTTGCTAGAGAGGTTAAGAACAACAAAAGGGCTTTTTGGGGTATGTCAACAGCAAAAGGAAGAAGAAGGAAACAGTAGGGCCACTGTGTGCAGAAGATGGCAAAAAGTAACGGGACAGAGAAAAGACAGAATTACTCAACACCTTCTTTGCTTCAGTCTTCTCAGAAAAGGCAAAGGGTGTTCAACCTGAGGATAATGGAGCAGAAGACAGAAAAGTGGAATATCAGAATAGGGAATATCCAAGAGTATTAAAGAACTGGCAAATATAATATTGGAACCATTAGCAATAATCTTTGAGAACTCCTGTTGAACAGAAGTCTCAAGCTGGAATAGGGCAGAAGTTGTCCCCATCTTCAAAAAAAAGGGGGGGGGGAAGAGGATCCAAAGAATTATCATCCCGTGAGTCTGACATCAATACCAGGAAAGATTCTAGAGCAGATAATTAAACAAGGAGTCTATGAACATCTAGAAGGCAATTCCATAATCACACAACGTCAACATGGGTTTCAGAGAAACAAGTCATGCCAGACAGACCTGATTTCTTTTTTTGATAAAATTACCAGCTTCTAGATGAAGGATATGCTATGGACATAGTATATCTTTATTTCAGTAAGGCTTTTGACAAAGTTCCCCATGACCTTGCAAACAAGGGTGTAGAATGTGGGCTAGACAAGGAAACTGTTACATGGATTTGTAACAGTAAGCACTGTTCAACAGTGGAACACACTCCCTCGGAGGTCTTTGAGCAGAGGCTGGATTGCCATCTGTTGGATATGATTTGAGTGAGAGTTTCTGCATGGCAGGGGGTTTGACTGGATGGTCCTTGTGCTCTCTTTCAACTCTATGATTCTATTATTCTATGAATTGGTTGACGGGCTGAACCCAAAGGGTTGTCAATCATGGTTCCCTTTCATCCTGAAGAGAAGTGACAGAACCACAGGGTTCTGTCCTGAGCACAGTGCTATTCAACATCTTTATCAATGAGTTGGATAACAGAATTGGGGGCATATTTATCAAATTTGAAGATGACACCAAATTAGGAGAAATAGCTAATACCCCACAGTTTCATGGCCAGTCGTGAAGAGGAGGACGAGGAGGAGGATCTGGACCCTCACGTACAGGTGCAACCTGAGGTTGAGACAGCCCCAGCTCTGCTCTGCCAGGTCTTAGCTCTGCCCTGCCAGCTCCTGTAGAGGTGACCCAGCCAGGACCCAGGTCTGCTCTCTCAGCCCCAGTGCAGTTTGGGGCTCAGCAGCCTATTCTGGCCCCAGTAGTAGGGCAGGACGCAGAAGATATAGGGGAGAATGTTTAGGTGCTGCCTTTACACAGAGGAGAGCAGAAAAGCAGGGCTTGAGAAGGTCAAAGAGACTTGCAGAGAGAGCCTCATCGAGCAGGCAGCAGGTGGCAAATGGCAAGGACTCTGATCAGAGACTATTAGTTCTTCTAAGAGAAGGATGCTTTGGTATCTGACCCCTAGACCCTTGACTGTTTTGGATTTCTAGATCCTGTTTCGGACCTGCTGACCACCGTTCTGGCTTTTCTGACATCGGAATGGACTGATATTGTTGCTCTCGGTAACCATGAACCTCGGACCGTTTTTGGCTTACTCTCTTTTGGACTATATTTGGTTTTGTTTGGTAAAGGAACTGCCTCGGCAGCTTGGTGTATATAGTTTGCCAAGGATTCTCTTATCACCTGTAAGAGTGGGTGCTGGCAGCTTTCCCAGAAACAGAGGACAGAATCAAAATTCAAAATGACCTCAATAGACTAGAAATCTGGGCCAAAGCTAACAAAATGAAATTCAGCACAAACAAATGTAAGGTAAAATTACATTTTACCTTAGTGGCACCATCTACAGAGCCAGTTGTTTACATCTGCTATTTTACCTTAGGGTGGAAAAATGAATTGAAGAGATACAGGATGGGTGACATCTGGCTACATGAGACCACATGTGAAAGGGATCTAGGAGTCCAAGTAGACCATAAGTTGAACATGAGTCAACAGTAGGATGCAGCAGCTAAAACGGCCAATGTGGTTTTAGGTTGCATCAATAGAGGTATAGTGTCTAGATAAAGGGAAGTGCCTGGCTTCTCCTTTCCACTGTATAACAAACACCAGGAGAACATGATCACTCCCACCTAAGGATCCCACCACTTGCACTCCATCAACTAGGTCTTCCCTATTGGTTAAGATCAGATCCAAAACAACTGACTCCCCTGTTTTCTCTTCCACCTTTTGGACAATTAAGTTGTCTTCGAGGCAAGTGAGGAATTTGCTAGACCTTGAGGATTTGGCAGAATTTGAATTCCAGCAAATATCAGGATAGTTGAAATCACCCATTACTACTATATTTCTCCTATCTGATTGTGTGGTCATTTGTTCTAGAAAGGCATCATCCAATTCCTCTGCCTGAGTTGGGGTCTGTAATAGACTTCCACAGTAATATCCCTGTTAGTTGAAGTTACCCATCACTACTACATTTCTCCTTTCCATGGGTCGCATTTACTTGCTGCCTGTGCAACTTTTTTTTTTTGCCTCCCACTGTTGGGTCCTGTACTGTTTGCCTTGTTCCCTCTGTGTCAGTTTGATTATTTTCTCCAGCTCTTTTGCCTTCCAGAATACTGTCTCCCTTCCCCACATAACTCATTTTAAAGCCCTCCTGATCACATTTTTGAGACTATTGGCAAAAATGTTTTTGCCAACTGGTATGAGATGCAACCCATTCCTTGCCAGAAGTCTCCCTTCATAGAACCGCAGCCCATGATCGAAGAATTGAAACCATTCTTAGTGGCACCATCTACGGAGCCAGTTGTTTACATCTGCTATTTTCTTCTCTCTTCCTGGACCATGCCCTTCAACTGGGAGAAGAGATGAGATGACAACCTGTGCATCCATTTCTTTCAGCTTCCTACCCAGAGCCTCATAATCCCTTCTGATATTCTGAAGGCTGTGCCTTGCATTGTCATTGATTCCCACATGGACCAAAAGAAAGGGGTAACGGTCAGTAGGCTTGACTAGTCTAGTCAGCCTCTCCGTCACATCACAGATCTTTGCCCCAGAGAGACAGCACACCTCCTGAAACATCTCATCAGGCCTACAAACCACTGCTTCTGTAACCTTCAGCTTCTGGTGGTTAAATGCCTGTACTGCAGCCACTCACTCAAAACCTTAAGGTTGCGAGTTCAAGACAAGCGAAAAAGCTCAAGCTCGACTCAGGCTTGCATCCTTCCAAGGTCGCTAAAATGAGTACCCACATTGTTGGGGGCAAAAAGTTTACAGTTGTAAACCACTTAGACACTCCTTAGGTGGTATGAAGCAGTATATAAATGAAGCTGTTTGTTTTGTTTTTGTTTGTACCCCTCTGTCATGGAAAACCTCTTGTTCCCTAAGATGCTGAAGTGTAGATACCTTGGCCTCCAGCTGCCAGACTTTCTCTTCCAAGAGGGTTACTAACTTTCACTTGGGGTGGATGAAGTTCCTTACATCCCTAGGCAAGAAGACAAACACCCCACAAGTGTTGCATGTGACTGCAGTAGAGCCCTCAGTGTCCATACTGAGAAGTCTTAAGGAGGCACTGAAACAAGACTGGGGATTTCCCCTACTAAACTTGGCCTTTGTCCCCAAGCTCTATCACTGAGTTCAAGTCACTGGGCCTATAGTTATGTTGAGAGCTTTGGCTACTGCCTCATTCCAGAGGCAAGTCTCTGACTCACTTTCTTTGAGCAAGGGTCCCCACTAGTCGCTTAAGGGAAAAAGGGAAAAGAAAAGTGAAAAATTTAAAGAGCCCCCCTCCAACAATGTTCTCAGGTCAGCTTCTTCTCTATTCTCCAAAACCTCCTTGATTATATAAGAAAAATTAAAATTCTATACTTCTGCCAGCCTTCTGTAGAATTAGTTCTGTTTCCTCCCAGCAGTGACTCCAAGAATGCAATAGATCGAAGTCTAAGTTTAGATCTCACCCAAGCACATGGATAAGAGAACCAGCCTTTTCCTCCTTGAAGGAAATGAACTAGAATCCCTCTGCAAGCCTTCTGTAGAATTAGGGTTTTGGCTCCTCCCAGAAGTGACTCCCAAAATGCAATAGCTCAAAGTCTAAGTTTAGATCTCACCCAAGCGCATGGACAAGAGAACCAGCCTTTTATTCCTTGAAGGAAATGAACTAGAGTTTATGTGGATGTGTTTTAGAATAGTATGCCCCTTAGAACCACATTTCTCCAATTTTAATTTGCAGGTTTATTGGGGGGGGGGGGGGGTTGCAGAATTTTTAGTAACTTTATTAGGAACCAACCTTTCCTAATTGTGTAATGGTCTTGTTTAGATAAGCCAAATAAGGTGTGATCCTGATCTTCTAAAAGACAGCAGAAGTTTGTAAACTACTGTACTGATCAAGGATATTACTGCTTTTTAAAAAGTCCCCCATGATATTCTTGCAGATAAGCTGGTGAACTGTGGTTAGGCAATGCTACTGTTAGGAGAATTTGTATTTGGATGACAGGGCAAGCCCAGAGCCCACCAATGCTTGCTTTTCATCCTGGAGAGAAGTGACTTAGTGTGGTGATGTAGGGGTCTGTTATGGGCCTGGTATTGTTTAACATCTTTGTAAATGACTTACAGGATGGAATTGAAAGTATGCTGATCACATTTGAAGATTACAGCAAATAGGGCATGTGTGGACAAGTAATTGAATATGACTTTGACAGATTGGAGAGATTGAGCTGAAATGCCAAAATTAATTTCAACAGGGATAAACCTAAGGCATCTAGGCAACCAAAGAAAGCAAATGCACTTCTAGGTTGAAAAGTATCCTCATCAAGGAAAGTAGTAATGACATTCCATTTCACTTTGGTCAGAGCTCATTGGGAATACCATGTCCAGTTTTAGGCACGACAAGTCAAGAAGGATATTGTTATGAATTATGCTTGATAAATATGAATTGTAGGTAGACTTCAATGCATTAGGCAGTGGAAGACCTCTTGCCAGAGCCTGTTCACATTGTAAGAGGCATGCTGGAAGTGTAGAGCAGTGAGAGCCTGAATCCCTATCCATCTTGGAAAAGTCAGACCTCATTTTAAAGTACAAACTGGAATTTTCCTCTAACCTTCCACCCACTGAGAAGGAAATGGCCTCATAGATATGTTCAAGAAAGCAATCATGGATTAATTGTCATATTTATCTTCACTGAATGAAAACACTGCCAGACTGACTCAGACTGCTACACCTCCCATTATTATTGCTACACCTCCCCTTATTGTGCAGTTTCTAGAGATGTTGGGAAATCTGTCTAGATTTCAAATAGTGCAAATGTTGATACTTTCTCCCATGTGTGCAACTTGTTTCCATCTCAGAGACAGAGCAGAAGGTGAGCAAGGAGTTGTGTTTGAGGGGTTATCCTTTACTTTTTCATTTTTAATTTCTTTAAGGGGCTTGTGGGGGGTGGCTTTTGCTCAGAGGGAGTCAGATACTAGCTTGGGGAAAGAGCTAGCATCCAGTAGCTTATTATATAGCTGTAACCCCAGTCTCTTGCAGTCACTGACAGAGTGTGATGAAAAGATGAGGCCAACAAATGTAACAGGAGATTTGGAGGGAGAAGCCCAGAGTCTTGTTTTCACTGGCTAATTAAGTCTTCTCGATATGGGCAGTGAGGGAGCTGCTGCAGTCACCTGTAACTGTTGTAAGATGTTTGCCTTCTTGCCTATGGATGTGGGGAGCTTTACCTTCACCAAGTGCAAGTTGGTAGCACTGTAGGAAGAGACAGTCCAGCAGCGGGAGCCCCAGATAGCTACAGTTCAGCATATTAGGGGGCAAGAGGTTTTCCTTGACAGAACGGAATGTTTGGTCTTTGACGGGGACCACACAGAGGAAGTTGCTGGGGAGGAAGTCATTTCGCATACACAGGAGGTAGACACCTGTAGAAATGTCAAACACAGAAATAGGTAAACCAGGGATAGTTCTGCAAGCTTGGAGCTACAGAATTGATTTGAAGCTCTCTTTTTTTATCAGGGGTGATGAGAAAGAGGGTGCAGAAGCAGCGGTTGTGAGCCTTACACAATGTCAGGAGAGTATCCAAGGGTATTAAAAGAAGTGGCAAATATAGTCTCAGAGCCATTGGCAATTATCTTTGAGTATTCCTGGAGAACAAGAGAAGTCCCAACAGACTGGAGGAAGGCAAACATTGTCCCTAATATTTCAAAATGGGGGAAATAGAGGACCCCAACAATTATTGTCCAGTAAGTCTCACATCAGTACCAGAAATGATTCTGGAGCAGATCATTAAACAGAGAGGCTATAAATATTTAGAAGGAAATGCCATAATCAGTCAGCTAGGTTTCTGAAAAACAAGTTCTGATCTCTCTCTCTTTGGATAAAATTACCATCTTGGTAGATGAAGGAAATGCTATGGATATAGTATATCTTCATTTCAGTAAGACCTCTGACAATATTCTCCATGATATTCTTACAAGTAAGCTAATAAAATGTGGGCTATACAATCCAACTGTTAGGTGGATAAATAATTGGTTGACTGGCCAACCAAAGGGTGCTCAACAATGGCTCTGCTTCATGCTGGAAAGAAATGACCAGTGGGGTGTCGCAGGGTTTTGTCTTGGCCCAGTGCTATTTAACATCTTTATCAATGTCTTAGATAAAACTATAGGGGGCATGCTTATCAAATTTGCACATGACATCAAACTAGGAGGAGTAGCTAATACCCCAGAGGAGAGGATAAATACTCAAAATCACCTTAATAGATTAAAAAGCTGGGTCAAAACTTAGAAAATGAATTTCAACAGAGGGAAATGTAGGTACTGCACTTAGGCAGAAAAAATGAAATTCATAGATATATGATGGGGTAACAAGACTACAACTGGAGCATGTCAAAAGGAGGGCAACTAAGATGATGAAGGGTCTGGAAACTGTGCCCTATGAGGAATGATTTAGGCAGCTGGGGATTGGGATTTGATTGATTGGGAGTTCCTACATGGTTGGACTGGATGGCCCTTGTGGTCTCTTCCAACTGTATGATTCTATGATTCTACATGGGAATCCTAGTAGACCACAAGTTGAACATGAGTCAACAGTGTGGTGCGGCAGCTAAAAAAGGCCAATATGATTGTAGGCTCCATTAATAGATGTATAGTGTCTAGATCAAGGGAAGTAATAGTGCCACTCTATTCTGTTTTGCTAAGGCCTCACCTGTAATACTGTGTCCAGTTCTGGGCACCACAATTTTCAAAGGATCTTGACAAGCTGGAGTGTGTCCAGAGGATGGTGACCAAAATGGTGAAGGGTCTGGAAACCATGTCCTATGGGAAGAGACTTAGGGAGCTGGGTATTTTTAACCTGAAGAAGAGATAGTTATGTGAAATTACAGCGCTGTTTAAGCATTTTAAGGGTGTCACATTGAGGATGGAGCAAGCTTGTTTCCTGCTACACCAGGGAATAGGACATGGAACAATGAATGCAAGATACAGAAAAAGAAATTCCACCAAAACATAAGGAGGAACTTCCTGACAGTAAGGGCTGTTTGATAGTGGAACACACTCTCTAGGAGAGTGGTGGAGTCTTCTTCTTGAGGTCTTTAATCAGATCCTGGATGGCCACAGATCCTTTGATTATGAGTTTCTGCATGGCAGGAAGTTGGATTGGATGGCACTTGTGCTCTCTTCCAATTCTATGATCTCCCCAAACAATCTAGGCACGATTACTGATTCTCCTTCATGTGTCCAAAGGAGGGCAACTAAAATGGTTAAGGGTCTGGAAACCATGCCCTATAAGGAACGACTTAGAGAGCTGGGAATGTTTAGCCTGGAGAAGAGAAGGTTAAGAGGTGATATGATAACCCTGTTTAAATACT
This sequence comes from Urosaurus nigricauda, assembly GCA_034509955.1. Taxonomy (NCBI): domain Eukaryota; kingdom Metazoa; phylum Chordata; class Lepidosauria; order Squamata; family Phrynosomatidae; genus Urosaurus; species Urosaurus nigricauda. The sequence goes on from JAOEGL010000003.1 coordinate 152,604,494, forward strand.
TGAAGGGATGTCACATTGAAGAGGGAGCAAGCTTGTTTTCTGCTGCTTCAGAGAGCAGGACCCGGAACAATGGATGCAAGCTCCAGGAAAAGAGATTCCACCTCAACATTAGGATGAACTTCCTGACAGTAAGGGCTGTTCAACAGTGGAACACACTCCCTCAGAGTGTGGTGGAGTCTCCTTCCTTAAAGGTCTTTAAGCAGAGGCTGGATGGCCATCTGTCGGGGATGCTTTGATGGAGAGTTCCTGCATGGCAGGGTTTGGACTGGATGGCCCTTGTGGTCTCTTCCAACTCTGTGATTCTATGATTCTATGATTCTATGTATTGTCTGTTAGCCAAGATCTGAGCTCCAGAGTTTGGTGCTGCAGCTACATAGAGAGCAAGTGAGCTGCTAGTTCCTTCCTTCACCAAGTCTCTGACTCATTTCCTCTGAGCAAAAGCCCTACTTCCTTGAGACTGTGTGCTCAGCAAGGGCATCTGGGACTACGCACAATAGAACAACAGACTACTAATGAGCATATAAGCATACATCTACTAAGGGGCTATACAGACGGGCGGCTAAAAGCTGCCTGTCTTTGCCCTGGTTGATGCAGCAGCAGCTTCATACTGCAGCACTGTCCCACTCCCTAAAAAGAAGCTGCTCTAGTCAGCTTCTTTGAAGGGGCCATGATGGTGCACCCTTCTGGCTAGTACCGTTTGGCTGCGATGGCACATGTGCATCATCATGGCATGTCCCATATGTACAGGCATGTACCAACATGGTGCACAGTGGTGAAAGTAGGGCTGGACATGTGTAAATGCTCAGCCCTATCTAGCCCTACCTTCAGGCCCAGGCCAGCACAAAGTGCCTATCTGTTTAGGGCCTACGTTCACAAAAACCCTTCACTCTGACAGACACAAGGTCATCAAATTACAATAGACACTAATGCACATATAAACAGGTTTCCACTAAGCTCAAACAAACCCAAACAGCATTACCCCAACTGACCCTCAACAAATTCTCCCAAAAAACTCATTGGGGCTGGGAAGTTTAATCCAACTGACCCAAGCTCATCTTATGGTTTCTCTTCCACTCACATCAAACATCCATGTTGATCTTGTCTGTTAGCTGATCTCTCTCTTTGTCTTTCTAGTGGCAAGGATGAAACTTTTTTATTCTGACAAACATTCAAAACACAAAGTTTTAAAAGAATGGGCTGGGGGTGATGTTTTGTTTTAATTGAACTGTTTTAGGTGCTTTTTATTATTTTAATTGCATATGCTTCTTTTATTGACGTTGACTTGGTTTAATACTGCAAATAGTTTAATTCTAACTTAATGCTCTCTTTTTGTATGGTTTTAATTGTATTGTTCTTTTAAATTGTGAGCCACTTTTCATCCCAATACAGGAGAAAAAGAAAAAGAACAGGAATAAAATTCATACATGCCCACTAGAAGAAAAGCCATTTTAGTGGACAGAGTTATGTGATCAAGAGCAGATTTATTGCTTGGAAGCAATTACAAGGATTGGATGCAAAGATGCCATGCTATGGCCCTACCTCATGAATGGCCTTGCATCTGTGGATGACAGCTGTGGTCGTTTACCTCCATTCTGCTTGATTCTCTTTTGCCAGCGAATTGGGTGTCATGAGGTTTGAAAAGTTTGGCTTTCTGAGTGGAGCAGACACTGTATTCTTTAGTTTGTTCAACTTGTCCCTCTCCTCCTGACATTTTTTCAAGCATGGGAAGCAAAGGTCTTTCTCTTCCACCAAGTAAAGTGTCTCAAGGCGCTTGATATTATCAATAAACAGTTCTTCTTCTGTGGGCCCAGGGAAAGGGTTTCTTTTGGCATTTAACTTTTTGAGCTTGGGGAGCTTTGCAATACTGTTAGGGATGGTAGTCAGCAAATTGTCAAATACCCCAACTTCTTGAAGTTCTTTTAAAGCCCCCAGAGTAGTTGGGAGATTGTCAATATGATTTAGGCCAAGGTTGAGGTTACGCAGGTTCTTGAGCTGGTTTAGCTCCACTGGCAAACTCCGAGCTGTGAGCTTGTTGTTGCTGAGGTTTAGAAAAACAAGATTTTGTAGATTCCCTATTGTTTCTGGCAATTTGTCAATCTGGTTGCTATGCAAATCCAGCCAGCGTAGATTCTGAAATTTCTCAATTGAGTCTGGGATCTTCTTGAGCATGTTTCTGCTGAGGTCTAATTCATCCACATCAGCCAGTTTAAGGATGCATCTGGGGAAAGTTGTAATGCCCATCTTACTCAGATCAAGGCGATACTTCCCATCAAATGTTATCTTGATGCAAGTCTTAGCAACTTTCAAAGTGACCTTTTTAGGTTTGGGGCCTTTTGCTCCTTTAGCCATTCTCAGTACAATGAATGCAGTTGTGATTAGATGAATGAAAAATAGCCTGATGAAGGAGTTCAAGTGGGGTCCACTGCAGCTTTGATGTTGAACCTTTATTAAAACACACATGTACATATATACATTAAACTTGTGCAGGTCAATATTTCTTCCTGAAAGTCATAATAATGTGTTAAAGAACCAAGCAAGACCCACCTGCCTTTTCCTTGTTTCCAAAACAGGGAATGGAAAAGCATGAGATCTCTCATGCATGAGTTGAAGGGACATGAGACATGAGATAAAGATGAAGAAAAAACATGAGATGAAAGGACTTCTATAAATATGCTCATAACAGCACAAAATTATCAAATATAATACAGACATCTTTCCCTATCCATGTATTCTTTATCCACAGATTCAACCATCCACAGCTTGAATTTTTTTTTTAAATCCCCAAAAGCAAACTTTGATCATTTTATATAAGGAACACCATTTTACTACAGCATTGTGTATAATGGGACTTACACATCCATAGATTTTGGCATCTATACAGAGGGGCTGGAACCAAACCCCAGAGGATGCCAAGGGCCCACTGTACAATATAAGCTAGACATTTTCTGTGTTATATTCTACATATTACTTTCAGACATATTTTGCCACATGTATATATCATTCTTCCTAACATTCTCAACTCACATAGACTAGTGTAGGAAACAGAAACAGTTGCCTGAGGCACAGCATCAATTTCTCCCCAAATGCCCCCCCTTCCAATCATGTACTAAAAACTCTTCCAAATTAATTTGGAACCTGAGGCAGGAAATCTATAAATACTGCTGTCCCTCCCTCCAAACACAATTACAATAACAATAAATTAAATAGCAAACAATGGGCTTCTGTTCCAACACAACCAAAATTAACTCCCTGTGAAAGCTGTTTTTCTCTCTGCCTTAAGGCAGCAGCTTTCTATACTTGTGACAGCATCTGCCCCGTTATTTTGTTTGTGCTTGTTAGATACACAGGATCAAAAAGCTGACACTTAGTTGGGACTAAAGCATGCCTAAAAGATTTAAAATAAAAATAGCTGAAAGTATACTTCACAAAGAAGTTAGGATATAATTATCTATGAATAAAATTAAAAGCTATGGGACTTCCAGTTGTGAGGCTGAGGAGTTCAAACATGTGTTGGAGAAGCTCTCAGCCCCCGTCTTCCAAAAAGGCAGGAAAAGGGGTGAAAAAACCCAAATTGAACCCTGGAAAGGGATGCGATGCTTGGGGATTGAAGGAGGCAAAGAAAGCGAGGGTGACCAAAAGGACTAAAGAACAAAATATCCCAAATATAAATATAGTTGGAGAAGACACCCCACAGCCAGAAAGCCAGAAAACAGCCAACTGCCTTTTCTTTAGGACACTTTGAGTGATGTAGGCTAACCTACAAAGTTGGTGACTTTGCAGCCAACCAAAGATGCTGGAACAACTAACTGGAGACTATTTGGCTAGTGAAGCAAAGTTTTTATCCTAACTTGAGGCTTCAGTTTATTCAAACAAATGTACATTCTCCTTTTTTCTAACAATAATATAACAATTATTGTTAACAATAATCCCTCAGGAATTGATTCAGGAGATGCAGTAAGAATAACACCACACCACTACAACTGCAATAACAAATAGACTGAGGAGACGCCCTCTTTAATTCAAGGTAAGCTAAAGAGCCACTCCATAAATTAAAAAGCCTACAAAGACATCAAAGAGTGCAACATTTACAAAAATCAAATGGCAAGAAAGCTAATACGATTAGATTCCTGAAAAATATATCTTTTACCATGGATGATTGGAGGACATAGACGACACCTGACCCAGATGCAAACAAGAATTAGGAAACAGTGACAAAAATCAACAGTGGAGTAAAAGAGAGCTTGAGGGAGGAAAGTGGAGAGGAAAGAGACAAAGCAGTCAAGAATGGAAACCCCAAAAAGTTAAAAAGTAACTCAAAGGCAAAAGATAAAGAAATGGTGGCTACAAAGACCTCAAAGAAGGCAGTGGAGAGGGGAACAAAAAAAAATTATCCATTTGAACAAACCTTGGCTCCAGCTAAATTATTTGAACCCAAGGAACTAGATGAATAATTGAGTGAACTTTGTTCTTTAATGTTAAATTGTATCCTAGAATATATAAACAGTAAATACATGGATGCCACTAACAGAAAGTGGAGTAGACACAACTCTGTCTCTTTAATCGTCAACCCTTAATCTTCAAGCAAACTCCTGATAAAAGAATTCAGTTAAGTTATATTAGCAAAGATAACTAAGAAATTAATAGGAAAATAAGCAGCCGATTTATCTCCTATTATCTGATGGCTTAATCTAATTAACTGCGTGCTTGATTACTGTGTTGAATGTTGGCTTGAACGATCTGAATTTCCTTCCATCTCTAATTGATCAACATACAGACAACTGACTGTTTGTTCACCCAAATAATTGATTGAAGAGAAAGTACAGCAGCTGGAGGCCCAGGTAGCTACACTTCAGCATATCAGGGAGCAAGAGGTTTTCCTGGACAGAATGGAACAAATGGTCTTGGAAGGGGACCACACAGAGGAAGTTGCAGGGGAGGAGGAGGTCACTTCACATACACAGGAGGCAGACAGCTGGAGGAATGTCAAACAGAGAAGGAGGGAAAATAGGGATTGTTCTGGGAGCTTGCAACTACAGAATGAATTTGAAGCAATGTCCCTTATCAAGGAGGATGAGGAAGAGCAGCATGAACAGACTTCAGGGACAGAGCAAGGGAGCTTGGGAGTTCTACTGCAGGGAACAGTCACTGCTAAGCCTTGGAGGAGGCATGTAGTCATAGTGGGGGACTCCTGGCTGAGAGCTACAGAAGCAGTGATTTGTGGGCATGACAAGATGTCTCGGGAGGTGTGTTGTATCCCTGGGGCAAAGATCCATGATGTGACAGAGAATCTGACAAGAATGGTCAAGCCTACTGACCAATACCCTTCCTTTTGGTCCATGTAGCAATGAATGACACAGCAAGAGACACCCTTCAGAATATCAGAAGGGATTACGAGGCTCTAGGTAAGAAGCTGAAAGAAATGGATGCACAGATTGCCATTTCGTCTCATCTGCCAGTTGAAGGTCCAGAACGAGAGAGGAAAATAGCACATGTCAGCAACTGGCTCTGAGGATGGTGTCGTCGAGAACAATTTGGATTCTTGGATCATGGACTGCACTTCCATGAGGAGGGACTTCTGTCAAGGGATAGGTTGCATCTCACACCAGTTAGCAGAAACATTTTTGTCAGCAGTCCGAAGAATCTGATCAGGAGGGCTTTAAAATGAGTTATGTGGGGAAGGGAGACAGCATTCTAGAAAGCAAAAGGGCTGGAAAAAACAGTCAAACTGACATAGTCAAATTTCTAGTATTCCAGAGGATGAGCCATGGATATCTGTAAATATCAAGAACTCATACATTTGGTGTGTTTGTATTACCTTGCTACTTTTCCTGCTTCTTTTCTTTGGATGCCTAAGCTGTATTTCAAAAACTCAACTGAAGTTTCAATTTACGGCAATGCTAGAAATTTGGAAACTGGAGAAAAATTTCACTGGGGGCAGAATTCTTATTAGGGATCCATTGTTCTCATTTTGCCCACGTCCATAGTTGTTCCTCAGAGAGCCAAGTGCTGGACTCTGATTCTGAAAAAAAGAACTCATAATCTAAGTTAGATAAACTGAGGAAGTGAAGTACATTTTGGAAATAAGTTTTTGGTACTTTCTGTAGCTACCAGGGAGCAGAGAAGTACATAAATTCCAGTTGGCTGAGTCCCACTGATCCAAAACGTCATCATTTAATTGAAGAATCAAATCACTATGTTGATGAATGATTGTTTGAAAAAGGATATAGATTTGTCTGCAATACATTTCCCTATTAGGAAGGTTTCATTACAAGCCCTTCAGGCTTTTTGACTACTCATTAATCATGTACAAGTACATGGATGTGGTGATCAGATGGAAGATAATGCATTTCAGCTCATTTCTTTTTTTTTTCTTTCTTTTTCCCCCCAGTTCATTTCAATGACACACTATAGCTCTGTTCCTGTCCAGGCCTTGTAATAATCCTAGAATCCCAGAACAAAATATAGGGAGAGAAGAAGCGAGCAGGAAAATCTCAACACATCTTAGATCTAGTGTTGCCAAGTCTCAGTGTCCTAGCTGAAGTCACAAAGAGCTACTGTGCTTCAAGTGAGATGTATCTCATGCAAGTGGCACTGGTGAATGTTTGATTTATTATATATTATATAACTTTAAAGTCTGTGCAGCCATCATTAACCATTCCCAGCTTGCACCAGGGCTGTCTGACTCAGTGTGAAAATGCCTAAAAGTGTTGTGCTGGTATGATGCTGATGCAGCATAAAGCAAGGGGGAAGGACTGGCTAGAGTATCAGTAGGTGTATGTACAAGGGATTAACTGAAGTGCAAGTGCCAATGCTGCAACTCATGATTCTTTCTGGTAGCAGGGCTTTGGAAAAAAAATCTGAGTGCTGGCAAGTCCCAACAGCAGAACCCAGAATCTATGCAGGCTGCCTATTGTCTACAAGTAGGCCTAGATCTCAACCTCTCTCTCTTTCTCTTTCTTAGGACGTTATCATACAGAAGGAATTTCTCTCAATTTTGAAAGAAATGAAAGTGGGGCTAGTTCAGCTAATTTACGTGATTGTGTATTGATGCCACATCACATTCGGAACTGCCCGAAATTGCCTCCCAGTGCCCAAAATTGCATGTGATAGTTTTTCATGCAATAACATGAAACCCCACAATTGCGTTCGGAAGAATTTCCCATTACCCAAAAATGCAAGTGATCAGCTTTCACGCAATAACGCAAAACCCCATGATTGTGTTCAGATTGCCATTGGATTATACTTTCTATTCCCATCGTGTGATAAACTTCTTAGTGTGTATGAACACATACACAAGTCTCTGAGCTCTGAAAACTAATATGGAAGAAAATGTGCAGTCATTTTTCCTCTCAACTATTCTCATCAAACCTCTGGTGATGATCCTGTGGGTTACTGAAAGGATGGACAGGTACCTGCCTTACCCTTCCCTCCAACTAGTGAGAGGGAGAAATTTTGCTGTACACAAGCATGAACAATCCAGGTGGACATGTGTGTGAAAAGGACAGGGAAGGTGTGCAAGTTAGGGTGGCAGCAAAAGCAAGCATAGCTAGCACAAACTCTGCCCATAGGTGAATGACACAAGGCTTTTACTGTTTTGGTGGCTGACAGAATGAAAGGAGGTGTTATTTTTAAAGTTGATCTGCCTGCAGTCTTAGGTGGAAAATAGGAAGGGATCTTAGTTTAATTCCTACAACCCTGAAAAGAATAAATGTGCCTGGGTAACAGTGTATAAGACTTCAGTGACTGCTGTAGCTATTACGTGAGCCTGAATAGTGTTTTCAGTGATCATTGTACATCTGTGCACATATGTGAAGGAATGAGACCTATGCTGGGATTCTCCCTTCCCCAACACCTTTCCCCCTCTAACCTTCTGAACTAGTGTGTTGTTGTTGCTAGCTGCCCTAGAGTTGACTTTGACTTATAGCAGCCCTGTGAACTAGACACCTCCAAGTCTCCCTGACCTCCAAAGAGGCGACTCCACCACTTTCTGAGGGAGTGCATTCCACTGTCAAACAGCTCTTACTGTCAGGAAGTTTCTCCTAATGGAATCTCTTTTCCTGTAGCTTGCATCCATTGTTCCTTGTTCTATTCTCTGGAGCAGCAGAAAACAAGCTTGCTCCATCCCCAATATAGCACTCCTTCAAATATGTAAGCAGGGTTATCACATCACCTCTTAACCTTCTCTTCTCCAAGCTAAACATACTCAGGTCCCTAAGCCAATCCTCACAGTGCATGGTTTCCAGACCCTTCACCATTTTGGTCACCCTCCTTTGGACGCGCTCGAACTTCTCAACATCTTTTTTTAATTATGGTGCCCAGAACCGGACAAAGTATTCCAGGTGAGGCCTGATCAAAGCAGAATAGAGAGGCACTATTTACTTCGCTTGATCTAGACACTGTACTTCTATTGATGCAGCCTAGGATTGCATTGACCTTTTTAGCTGTTGCATCACACTGTTGAATCATGTTAAACTTGTGATGTACTAGGATGTCTAGATCCCTTTTACATGTAGTCTTGTTAAGCCAGGTGTCCCCCCCATCCTATAACTATGCATTTCATTTTTTTTTCTTTTTGTCTAAGTGCAGCACTTTATATTTCTTTATGTTGAGGTTCATTTTGTTAGCTTTGGCCCAGCTTTCTAATCTATTCAGTCATTTTGAATTTTGATCATCTCCTCTGGAGTATTAGCTATTCCTTCTAATTTGGTGTTATCTGCAAATTTCATAAAACATGCCCTCTATTCTTTCATCCAAGCCATTGATAAAGATGTTGAATAGCACTGTGTCTATGACAAAACCCTTTGGCACCTAATGATCATTTCTCTCCAGAATGAAGAGGAGCCATCACTGAGCACCCTTTGTGTTTGGCCAGTCAACCAATTACAAATCCATCTAACAGTTGCATTGTCTAGCCACATTTTGCTAGCTTGTTTGCAGGAATATCATTGGGAACCTTGTCCTTTGTGGTCATTATTTTTGTTTTCTTTATGTTCAGCAATAGGCCTGCCTTTGCACTTTCTTCCTTGTTATCTTCCTAAGTAATTGTTCCAAGTCATTGATGTTTTCTGCTATTAATATTATGTCATCCACATAACATAAATTGTTGATGTTCCTTCCTGCTATCTTCACTCCTCCTTCTTCTGAGTCAAGCCCTGCTCTTCATACGATATTTTCTGCGTACAATTGAATAAGTATGGTAGTAATATGCAGCCTTGCCTGACTCCTTTGTCTATTGGCAACATTTTGTTTCTCCATATTTTGTTCTGACATTGGCCTCTTGTCTTGAATATATATTTCTCATTATTATTATTATTATTATTAGGCTTTATTTTTATAGCACTGTAAATTTACACAACAGAAATGTCTCAGCAGAAATATCAAGTGTATTGGGACTCCCATGTTTTTGAGAGCATTCCATAGCTTTCCATAATTGATGCAGTCAAAGGCTTTGCTATATTCTATAAAGCACATCTTGATTTTGTTTTTGGAATTCCTTCTTGTGCTTCATTAGGAATCGTATATTTGCAATGTGGTCCCTTGTATTTCTTCCTTTCCTGAAACCTGCTTGTATCACTAGGTGTTGCAATATTTTGAGCATAATTTTGCTTGCATGGGAGATTAACGCTAAGATCCTATAGATGCTACAGTCTCTTGTATCCCATTTTTGTGAGAAAGGGGATGTTTAAAGATCTTCAAAGAAGGAGACTCCTTACTGTCAGAAGGTTCCTCCTAATGCTGAGGTGGAATCCCTTTTCCTACGATTTGCATCCATTGTTCCGTGTCCTAGTCTCTGGAGCAGCAAAAAAAAAAAAAAAAAGTTTGCTCCCTCCTCAATATGGCATCCCTTAAAATATTTAAACAGGGCAATGATATCACCTCTTCACCTTCTCTTCTTGAGGCTAAACATCCCCAGTTCCCTAAACGGTTCTCATAGGGCATGGTTTCCAGACCCTTAACCATCTTCATAGAATCATAGAATGATAGAATCATAGAGTTGGAGCTGCCATGCAGGAACTCCAGTCAAAGCATCCCTGACAGATGGCCATCCAGCCTCTGCTTAAAGACCTCCAAGGACAGAGACTCCACTACACTCCGAGGGAGTGTGTTCCACTGTCGAACAGCCCTTACTGTCAGGATGTTCCTCCTAATGTTGAGGTGGAATCTCTTTTCCTGCAGCTTGCATCCATTGTTCCGCATTCTAGTCTCTGCAGCAGCAGAATCATAGAATCATAGAATCATAGGGTTGGAAGAGACCACAAGGGCCATCTAGTCCAACCCCCTGCCATGCAGGAACTCCAAATCAAAGCATCCCTGACAGATGGCCATCCAGCCTCTGCTTAAAGACCTCCAAGGAAGGAGACTCCACTACGCTCCGAGGGAGTGTGTTCCACTGTCGAACAGCCCTTACTGTCAGGAAGTTCCTCCTAATGTTGAGGTGGAATCTCTTTTCCTGCAATTTGTATCCATTGTTCCGTGTCCTAGTCTCTGCAGCAGCAGAAAACAAGCTTGCTCCCTCCTCAATATGACATCCCTTCAAATATTTGAACAGGGCTATCATATCACCTCTTAACCTTCTCTTCTCCGGGCTAAACATCCCCAGTTCCCTAAGGCGTTCTTCATAGGGCATGGTTTCCAGTCCCTTCACTATCTTAGTTGCCCTCTTTTGGACCCGCTCCAATTTCTCTACATCCTTTTTGAATTGTGGTGCCCAGAACTGGACACAGTATTCCAGGTGGGGCCTGATCAAAGCAGAATAGAGTGGCACTATTATTTCCCTTGATCTAGACACTATACTTCTATTGATGCAGCCTAAAATTGCATTGGCCTTTTTAGCTGCCGCATCACACTGTTGACTCATGTTCAGCTTATGGTCTACTTGGACTCCTAGATCCCTTTCACATGTGGTCTCCTTCAGCCAGGTGTCCCCCATTTTATATCTGTGCATTTCATTTTTCCTCCCTAAGTGCAGAACCTTACATTTCTCTGCGTTGAATTTCATCTTGTTATACGTCTCATGTTCAACTTATGGTCTACTTGGACTCCTAGATCCCTTTCACACGTAGTTTGATTCAGCCAGATGTCCCCCATCCTATATCTGTGCATTTCATTTTTGCGTCCTAAGTGCAGTACCTTACATTTCTCCGCATTGAACTTCATTTTGTTAGCATTGGCCCAGCTTTCTAGTCTATTCAGGTCATTCTGAATTTCAATCCTGTCTTCTGGAGTATTGGCTACTTTTCCAAATTTGATGTCATCTGCAAATTGGATAAGTATACCCCCAATTCTGGCATCCAATCATTAATAAAGTATTGAATAGCACTGGGCCCAGTACAGAACCCTGTGGGACCCCACCGGTCACTTCTTTCCAGGTTGAAAAGGAGCCATTGTTGAGCACCCTTTGAGTTTGGCCAGTCAACCAGTTACAAATCCATGTAACAGTTACCTTGTCTAGGCCACATTTTACAAGCTTGTTTGCAACAATGTCATGGGGAACCTTGTCAAAGGCCTTACTGAAATGAAGATATACTATGTCCACAGCATTCTCTTCATCTACCAATCTCGTAATTTTATTTTATTTTTTTTAAAAAAGAGAGAGATCAGATTTGTCTGGCATGAGTTGTTTCTCTGACACCCATGATGGCTTTTTGTGATTATGGCATTGGCTTCTAAATGTTCACAGACTCTCTGCTTAATGATCTCCTCTAGAATCTTTCCTAGTATTGATGTCAGACTAACTGGACGATAATTGTTGGGATCCTCTTTTTTCCCTTTTTGAAGATGGGGACAATGTTTGCCTTCCTCCAGTCTGCTGGGACTCCTCCTGTTCTCCAGGAGTTCTCAAAGATTATTGCCAGTGGTTCCGATATTACATTTGCCAGTTCTTTTAATGCCCTTGGATGTAGTTCATCTGGTCCTGGAGACATATATTCATTTAGTTTAACCAGATATTCCTATACTATCTCTTTACTTATTCTGTGCTGAAATTCCCCTGTTCTGTCTTCTGCTCCATTATCCTTAGGTTGAGCACCCTTTGCCTTTTCTGAGAAGACTGAAGAAAAGAATATATTGAGTAATTCTGCCTTTTCACTGTCCCCTGTGAGCATTTTGCCATCTTCTGCACGCAGTGGTCCTACCGTTTCCTTCTTCTTTCTTTTGCTGCGGACATATCCAAAAAAGCCCTTTTTATTGTTCTTAACCTCTCTAGCAAGCCTGAGTTCATTTTGCGCTTTAGCTTTTCTGAGTTTGTCCCTACATGTGCTGGCTATTTGTTTGAATTCCTCATTGGTGATTTCCCCATTTTTCCATTTCTTATACATGTTCCTTTTAAAACTTAGCTCAGTTGAAAGTTCCTTAGTCATCCATCCTGGCTTCTTGGGACATCTTCCATTTTTCTTCCTCATTGGAACTGTTTGAAATTGCACCTTCAGCATCTCATTCTTGAGAAACGTCCATCCATCTTGAATTCTCTTTTCTTTTAGTATTCCTGACGTTGGGATCACCCTCTGTATTTCTCTAAGTTTATTGAAATCAGCTCTCCTAAAGTCTAGAATCCGTGTCTGACTATGCCTTTCCACTTTATAACAAACTCCTGGAGAACTTGGGCACTCTCATCCAACCACTTGAACCCCATTGACTAGGTCATCCCAGTTCATTAAGATCAGATCTAAAATAGCTGATGCCCTTATTGCTTCTTCCATGTTTTGGACAATGAAACTGTGTTCGAGGCAAGTGAGGAATTTGCTGGACCTTGACGATTTGGCTGAATTTAACCTCCAGTAAATATCCTACTCCATCACTCCTTTCTGAGTGTGTGGTCATCTAGAAGGACATCATCTAATTCCTCAGTTTAACTTGGGGACTTTTTGTAGGCTCCCACAGTAACATCCTTGGTGTTTCCTTCCCCTTTAATTTTTATCCAGATGCTCTCCACTTGGCCTCCAGTACTGATGTCCTGGATTTCTTCACTGGTGTAAATGTCCCTGACATATAATGCTATTCCTCTTCCTTTCCTATTTGGCCTGTTTCTCTTAAAAGGTTATATCCCTCTATTTCTACATTCCAATCATGAGACTCATCCCACCAGCTTTCAGTGATGCCTATTATATCATATTTCATTTGCTGCACTAGGAGTTCAACTTCATCCTGTTTATTTCCCATGCTCTGTGCATTGGTGTAGAGGCATCGAAGACCATGGGTCCCTTTTACTTTTTGCCTGTGCAAAATTTTTTGCCTCCCACTGTTGGGTCCTTGCACTGTTTGCCTTGTTCCCTCTATGTCAATTTGACTATTTTCTCCATCCCTTTTGCCTTCCAGAATACTGTCTCCCTCCCCCACATGATTCAGTTTAAAGCCCTCCTGATCAAATTTTTGAGACTATTGGCAAAAACGTTTTTGCCAACTGGCGTGAGATGTAACCCATCCCTTGCCAGAAGTCCCTCCTCATGGAACTGCAGCCCATGATCCAAGAATCAAAACCATTCTTGGCGGCACCATCTATGTAGCCAGTTATTCACCTCTGCTATTTTCCTCTCCCTTCTTGGACCATGCCCTTCTACTGGGAGAATAGATGAAACGACAACCTGTGCATCCATCTCTTTCAGCTTCCTTCCCAGAGCCTCATAATCCCTTCTGATATTCTGAAGGCTGTGCCTTGCAGTATCATTGGTTCCCACATGAACCAAAAGAAAGGGGTATTGATCAGTAGGCTTGACCAGTCTTGTCACATCACGGATCTTTGCCCCAGAGAGACAGCACACCTCCTGAGACATCTTGTCAGGCCCACAAACCACTGCTTCTGTACCCCTCAGCAAGGAGTCCCCCACCATGACCACACGCCTCCTCCTAGGCTTAGCAGCGGCTGTTCCCTTTGGTGCTATTCTCAGGCTCCCCTACTTTGTCCCTGATGTCTGTCCCTGCTGCTCTTCCTCATCATCCTTGATAACAGAGAGAGATTCAAAGTGATTCTGTAGCTCAAGCCGCTCACAGAACATTCCCTGGTTTCCTTATTTTTGTGTGTGACTTTCCTCCAAGCATCTACCTAATGATATAGGACTTATTCAAGCATAGATATGATACTGATATCTGATCTATTAAATAAAGATATAATCAAAACTGAGATTCCTCCAATATCATTGTCAGACCATTGTCCAGTATCGCTTATAATGAAACAAAAACCGAAAGAATTCATGTGGAGATTGAAAAACTACTTTTTAGAAGATGAAGATATAGTTAAGAGAAATAATAATAATAATAATAATAATAATAATAATTATTATTATTATTTATAGCCCACCCCTCTGAACAGGCAATTGGGGCAGGGTGCAACATATTTAAAATAGCAAACAGTTAAAATAGAGCAATCCCATCCCAACCTCCCACCCCTTAAAATACGATTAAATTAACAATGAATTAAAACATAAACACAGAACAAAACAATACCAAAACCTAAAAATTCTAGAGCTGAATGGGAAAGCTGGAATCACAGGGAATAAAAAAGCTAGGAGGATTGTAGATCTTAAGTTTGGAGCTGTGATATGTTAAATACTGTCTGGGAAGACCTGCCAGAAAAGAAGCGTCTTTAATTCTTTTTTAAAGCCATTGATAGATACCATAAGATGCATCTCATCCAGCAGGTCATTCCATAGCTTGGGGGCGATAACTGAAAAAGCCCTCTGGGAGGTCTGCATCAGCCTGGTCTTCATAAGCTGTAGCAGGTTCCTCCCAGAGGACCGAAGTGTGCAGGGGGGTTCATACAGGAAGAGGCAGTCCCGAAGATAGGATGGACCCAAGCCATGTAGGGCTTTAAAGGTTAAAACCAACACCTTGTACTGTGCCTGGAAACTAATTGGCAGCCAGTGGAGAGATTTAAGCACTGGTGTAATGTGCTCTCTCCTGGGTTTCCTGTCACAATCCGAGCTGCAATATTTTGGACCAGTTGCAGTTTCCGGGTTAAGCACAATGTTAGCCCCATGTAGAGGGCATTACAGTAGTCCAGACGTGAGGTTACTAGAGCGTGTACCACTGTTTCCAGATCCCTCTCATCCAGGAAAGGGCACAGCTGGCATATCAGCCAAAGCTGATAACAGGCACTCCTGATCGTTGCATTCACCTGACTAGTCATGTGAAGCGACAGATCAAGAAATACCCCCAGGCTGCGAACAGAGTTCTTTGAGGAGAGTGTGACTCCATTGAGGACTGGAGTTTGTATTCTTAAACCAGATTTCAGGCCTGTAACTGTGAGTACCTCCGTTTTGTCTGGATTAAGCTTCAATCTGTTTTCCCTCATCCAATCCATTACCACCGCAAGACAGTCATTGAGAGGAGAGACGCCATGAGATCTGAGCGGACAATCTGGTCATGGAGAAATATATCTGAGTGTCATCAGCATACTGATGACACTGAGCTTCACTAAGCACAAAACAAAATTATACTTTCAAGAAAATATGAAGTAGCAAACACCCATACATGTAATATGGAATGTGGGAAAAGTCATTTTCAGGGGACTACTAATTCAGCAAGAGAGGAGAAAGAAAAGAATTAAAACAAAGAATGATAAAACCTACTTGAACAACTGAGGAAAAAAGAACAAGAAGCAAAAACCAAACCCAAAGACCTACAAATCTTTTATGAACTACAATTAATAAAAATGCAATGCAGGAAATCTCAGACAAGATTAAATATATGAAATATAATGAGTTTGAAAATTGTAGTAAAGTCAGAAAATAGCTCACCTGCAAACTGAAAGGAAAAAAAACAAGGAGAAAAAAAAATACTAAAATTAAAAAGTGGCACCTCTACTATCCCACAGCAGGATAGATTAAAAAACATAGTTACTGGTTTTTACAAAAATTTATATAAGGCAGAGGAGACCACTCAGGAGAAGAGAGTTAACATTCATGAACATATAAGGAAAGGCACTTGTTGGTATTACAGAACAACAAGTGAAGTAGCTTAATGAACCGATATCAAAAGAAGAATTAGAATTAATAAATAAACCTCAAAGACAACAAAGCTCCAGGTCCTGATGAACTATCTGTGAAATTCTATAAGACTTTTAAAGAAAAGCTAATACCACCTTTGTTAGAAGCTATCAAGGGTATTGACTTTGGATAATACCTTGAAACTTGGTGTCATTCTATAACAATATTGATTTCTAAACAAAATCAAGATCCAAAATTGATTGAAAACTATTGCCCAATTTCCTTGTTAAATCTAATTATAAAATATAGGCTTGAGATATTAAATATTGCTTGAGAAATATACTATCTGATAAGATCCACCCAGACCAAGCAGGCTTTCTCCTGCGAAGACACTTCAAAGACAATATTAGAACAATAATAAATATAATTGAACTTTGTGAAATATATAAACAAAGAAAATTAGGGATGGTATTTGTTAGATGTTGAAAAAGCTTTCAACAATGCCACCTGGTGTTTCCTAGAGATTGTGTTGGAAGAGTAGGGCATTAAGGGTAGGCTCATGAATTGGATAATGAACATATATCAAAATCAAAATCAGTCTACCAGAATCAATCTCAATGGAGAAAAAACAGACACAATTAATATTGGAAAAGGTACGTGTCAAGGATGTCCACTATCTCCACTACTCTTTCTTATGGTAATAGAAATATTAATTGATAAGATAAGGAATTATGATAAAATACAAGGTCTAGAAATTTCTAAATACAAATACAAAATTTGAGCCTTTGTAGATGACCTTGTGATTATCTTAGGCCTGGTACAGATGGCCCAAAAGGGCCGTCTCCACAGTGTGAATAGGCCTGGGGAGCACACAGCATCTGCACACTCCCTAGCCATAGCACGTATGGACGGCACAATTTTTAAAGCACATCGCCCATATGAGTGCGCGCTGATGACATCATAGTGTGTGCTGAGCTTACACGGAG
The DNA here is from genome assembly GCA_034509955.1 of Urosaurus nigricauda. Taxonomy (NCBI): domain Eukaryota; kingdom Metazoa; phylum Chordata; class Lepidosauria; order Squamata; family Phrynosomatidae; genus Urosaurus; species Urosaurus nigricauda. The sequence continues at coordinate 152,621,400 of JAOEGL010000003.1, forward strand.
TGGCGTGCACCTGACGACATTGCGCTGCAGGAGGGTACCTATGATGCCCTTTCTGTGGCACAAGAAGGAGGTTCAATATGGAGCTACTTCTCAGCATTTTCGTCCTTGGCGCGACCTTCATATGGCCGAGCCAAGGATGCTGAGGGGAATGGGGCTGCGGCAGCGGGCCCTTTCTCCCCTTGGGAGCGCCACCCATGCTGGGGTGCCGTGGGCGCCCAGGGTGCCCGCTGGACCCTGCTTCAGGCCACGGAGAAGAAGCAGATTGGGACCGCAAGCAGCCCAGGCCCCAGTCTGGCACTTCTCTGGGTGCTTACGGACTGCTCCTTTTGGGCGGTCTGTAAAACCCCTTAGAAGACCCAAAAAATACTATTAATAGATTAGAAGAAGTATTAAGCAACTTTGGAAATGTAGTGGGTGTCAGGGTGAAATAAAAAAAAGCGGTCTGTTAACTAAAAATTTGATGTAAAGAGGAGAAGAAGAAATGAAATCTCTTACAGAATTTCAATGGATAACAAAAACTAAATACTAAATTCAAAAACTAAAAACTAAATTCAATGGATAACAAAAACTAAAACTAAAAAAATATAAATTTGATTAAAAACAATTCTGAACTTTTCAAGAACAATTATATATTAGTATGGGAAACCATTAAAACCCAATTTAAAAAGGTGGGGGAAACAACAGCTATCATTGCTGGGTAAAATTGCGACGATCCAGATGAATGTCCTACCAAGAATGTTATTCTTGTTTCAAACTTTACCAATTATAATAAATAAGAACTGTTTTAAAATGTGGGAAAGAGACATCTCTAAATTCCTGTGGCAAAGGAAGAGACCCAGAATAAAATGTAAGGCGATGCAGGACAGCAAAGATAGAGGCAGACTGGGTTTACCTAAACATGAGTTGTACCATAATGCATGTGCTTTGACCTGGATTAAAGACTGGATTTAATTAGAGGATGATCATAGAATCATATAAAATGTTGTACTTAGAAAATTATGGTTTAGATTTAGGATGTCATGTCTATATCTGTTACAAGTCTAAGACAGGAGTTAGAGAATTTAAACAGCATCTCATCAGGAATGTCTTATTGTCCATTGGACATTTGCCTAGATGGACATCATCACAGGAGGCATTCCACAAAAAGGGGGAAAAAAAACATAATAAACAAGTGGTTAAGATATAAAGAGATTCTGAAAAAACTTGGAGAAACAGAGGAACTAAAATCAAGAAAACTATTAGAAATGGATCCTCAAATGAACTGGTTTAAATACTGGCAGATTAGAAAAGATTGGAAAAGGGACATAGCCAAAGAAGGTATAGAAAGAAATGAGACTGAATTTGATAAAGCCATTAAAGGGAATAGGACAAAACTAATCAAAAAAATTATAAATTGTTGTTGTTGCGAAAAGACAGAAGAATCAGTTAAAACAAATATGGTAAGATAGTCCCAGAATATAGGAAGAGTAATAACTATGACTAGCTGGGAGAATGTATGGAAAAGGAATCTTTGTTTTAATAAGTGCAACAATTTGAAAGAGAATTACTATAAACTGTTTTTTTAGGTGGTACATGGCCCCAACAAAGCTTGCTAAAATTGCTAAACTGCTGGAAATGCAATCAGAAAGGAGGTTCCCTCTACCATCTTTGGTGGCACTATAGTAAAACTTAAAAAAAAAAAAAAAAAAAAAAGGAAAATGAGCCCTAGAAAGATAAAAGATATATTCGGGAAAAAATATTCCTATGGATCCTGAATTATTTTTGATAAATATAATGGATGTAATACCTGATAATTTGATATCCATTTCTGATATGATTTCAATGTCTAGAAATGATAAAACATCACAACAATATGAAGGAAAGTAGGGAAACAATGAATTGGACTATTTCTTGCATTAATAAAAATGGATATTGCCCAAAATTGGAAGACAAGGTTTTTAGTCAACCCTCAACATCTTCATTCACAGCCCAGGTCTTCTGGGAAATAAAAGATGGGGGTTTGAGGCTGGTAACCGACTACTGCAGCCTCAATGGGATGTGCAGTACCAACAAATACCTCATCCTTCTCATGAAGGACTTGCTGAGCAGTTTAGCTACAGGAATTTTTTTTTATGAAGCTGGACCTGAAAGATGCTTATTTCCAGGTGAGACTGCAGAAAGTGGATGAAGATAAGACTGCTTTCAGTTGCCCCCTAGGGGCATTTGAATAGCTGGTGATGCCTTTGGGGCTATCGAGGGCCCCAGGTGTGTTCACACACAATCCATTATTTGAGGGGGTCCTGGTGTATCTGGATGATGTGCTAATCTACTCTGAAGACTTAGAGTCTCATATAAAGTTGGTGAGGGAAGTGTTAAAGCAGTTGTTGGACAATCAGCTATATGTAAAGTTGTCCACATGTAAATTTCATATGGAGAACTAGACTTTTTGGGATACCGGATGTCTGTCTAGAAATGGACCCTGCCAAGTTCAAACTGTACTCATTTGGGAGCCACCCAAACCCAGAAAACAAGTGCAAAGCTTCTTAGGATTTGCAAATTTTTACAGACAGTTCATACCTAATTTTTCTAGGTGCCATTGTCTACTACGGATTTACTAAAAACTCAGGGAAACCAGGACAAGGGACTAAGGGTAAGGCCCTAAAACCCAAGCCTTCAAAGAAAATTCAAGGGACCGTTGAATGTCAGGAGACTTTCCAAAAATTATAGAGGTTGTTTAGTACTAAAGCCATTTTGAAACATCCTGATCCCAATCTGCCATTTGTGCTCCAAGTGATGCTAGCAACATGTTCTTGGGGCTGGCTCTTCTGCAAAAAGTTAGAGAAAAAGAGATTCTACCTAAACATTCAGAGGAACTTCCTGTGGAACACAATCCCTTGGAGAGTGGAAGAGTTTCCTTCCTTGGAGATCTTTAAACAGAAGTAGGATAGCTATCTGTTGGCGTGAGTTCCTACATGGCAGGGGGTTGGACTGGATTGCCCGTGTGGTCTCTTCCAACTCTATGATTCTATGAAAAAGACACATGTTGCCATGTGCCTATTGTCCAAAAAGTTTCAAGGGGTAGAACTAGACTGGCCAACTTCGGAGTGGGAGGCTGTTGCAATCAAAAGGGCACTACAGAATTGGTGCCAATTCTTAGAACGGGCATAGAATCATAGCATTGGAAGAGACCACAAGGGTCATCCAGTCCAACCCCCTGCCATGCAGGAACTCACAAATCAAAGCATCCCCGACAGATGTCCATCCAGCCTCTGCTTAAAGACCTCTAAGGAAAGAGACCACCACACTACGAGGGAGTGTGTTCCACTGTCAAACAGCCCTTACTGTCAGGAAGTTCCTCCTAATGTTGAGGTGGAATCTCTTCTTCTGAAGTCTGCATCCACTGTTCAGCATTCTAGTCTCTGCAGCAGCAGAAAACAAGCTTGCTCCCTCATCCATATGACATCCCTTCAAGTATTCACCTCTTAACCTTCTCTTCAACAGACTAAACATCCCCAGCTCCCTAAGTCTTTCCTCATATGGCATGGTTTCAAGACCCTTCACCATTTTAGTCACCCTCCTTTGGACACGTTTCAGTTTCTCAATGTCCCTTTTGAACTGTGATGCCCAGAACTGGACACAGTATTCCAGGTGGGGCCTGACCAAAGCAGAATAGAGTGGCACTATTACTTCCCTTGATCTAGACACTATATTTTATTGATGCAGCTAAAATCGCATTGGCCTTTTTAGCTGCTGCATTGCATTGTTGACTCATGTTCAACTTTGGTTCTACTTGGAATCCCAGATCCCTTTCACACATAGATTCATTCAGCCAGGTGTCCCCCATCATATATCTATGCATTTCATTTTTCCACCCTAAGTGCAATACCTTACATTTCTGTATTGAATTTCATTTTATTAACTTTGACCCAGCTTTCTAGTCTATTCAGGTCATTTTGAATTTTGATCCTGTCCTCTGGGGTATTAGCTACTCCTCCTAATTTGGTGTCATCTACACATTTGATAAGTATGCCCCCAATTCTGTCATCCAAGTCATTGATAAAGATATTGAATAGCACTGGGCCCAGGACAGAACCCTGTGGGACCCCACTGGTCACTTCTTTCCACACCCATTTGAGGTCTGGATTGACCATAGGAATTTGGCAGCCTTAAAAACCCCAAGAAAATTAAGTCCCAAGCAAAGCCAATGGGCCAAACGTTTTTATAGGTCGAAGTTCAAACTGCAGTTTTTCTCAGGAAAACAAAACATTCTAGCTAAGGTGCTGTTGAGGCTTCCTCAGCATGATGGCAGGTGAGAAGTTTATATCAAAGTTTCATTTAGACCACTGCCAAAGACTCATAGCTGTCTGAAAACCAGGCTCAGTTGACTAAAAATAAAATGGCCTATGGTACAAAGGAGATCAGATATATGTTCCGGAAGAGCTATGACTTGTGTTACAGGCATCTGGTCATTGGGAGTTCCTGAGAACATGGCACAGGGCCTATACTGGTGGAAATGCATGAGTCAAGATGTACTGTAGATGCTTGCATCAAAGGGCGCCCTGTTTGTGCCAGAACCAAACCAATGGGGAGCAAACCTAGACGACTGTTAAGACCATTGCCCCCTGGAAACACATGGATTTTATTCCAGACCTGCTGGATAGCAAGGGCAGGAATACTATTTAGTTGATCTATTTTCAAAACAAGTCAATAGGCCTACCTATTGCTTCAGAGCTGTCAAGTTTATTCATAGCTCATGAACTGCCACTCAAGATCATGAGTGATCAAGGAACTCAGTTCACCTCTCAGTTTTTCTAAGATCCTACAAAAACAACAACAACAAAAAACTAGAGATCACACAGGCAATGAGCATGTCCCATCATACACAGTTGGGTGGGCAGACTGAGATTTCAGTCCTAGAACAATAACTTCAGTGTTACACCTATGTTATTGTCAGAAAATGACATGGATGTGACCATGAAATGACATGGATGTGACCACAAGATGCAGCTGTAAGCTTAGTAATGAAAGAGGCTAAGCTCCAGTGGCAGGTGTGTATGGGTTAACTAGTTGGTAATATGCACACCTGGGATGGGTGATGCAATGAGCATTTGAACCACCTATATAAGGGAGATGGGAAATGTCTCCAGTGTGGGTTTGTTGTGGTGGTTGGTGAAGCAGTTTGTTGGTGAGTGTGAGATAGAGAGTATTTGAAATGGATGTCCAATACTCTATGTACATTTCTTTGTATATATTACAAACAAAGATTAAACCCTCATATTGAGTGAAGACTGGCAGTGGCTGTGTCTTTATTCAGCAAGCAGTTTCCTTCCTGGCCTGAAGACTGTTGCAGTTATCTCTCCAGAGATCTTCATCTTGGTGTCCTGTCCATGTGGCTCCATTCTGCAAGTGGTTATAGTGGACACAGCGAGTGTCTCTATGTCCCTAACAGTTATGTATCATGTGTTTGATCCAACTGTGATGTATGATATTCAGATATGTATGGTTTCAACTCAAAGGTATGATATTATATCAGAAAGCCTCATTTAGAGGGCATGGGAAGGCGTCAAGCCACTTTTTGAAGGAGCTCCAAAAAACGCTGCTCTGTTCTGTGAGAAAATTGAAGTATTTTTCTGCCATTTTAATATCAAAAATCTTGGCAAATACTCCTTTGGCCTAAGGAGCCCAGAAGCATCCCCACAGAAGCCCCTCCAAATGACTGGGAGCAACCCATCCAAACCCTGAGTCAAGAGGGAAAGCGGGTGAGCTCAACAAAAGCCACGGAGATGCTCAGGGGAAACCCAGCAGTGCAGCAGCAGCAGAAGTGGCAAAGCAGCCAATGTTGAATGCCACTCTTTCTTGTGAGTGAAAGCAACTATTTTGAATATTGGAGAAGACTATCTTACAAACTGAGACAGTTAAATATCAAAATTAAAAACAAGTATTGAGAGAAGAGAGAACAGTAGTGCAAAAAGCAAGAACTGAGAGAGAAGACTGAAAACAGCTGAGAGTCGATTGGTTGTAATGAGACAGAAGAAAGAAGCAACAAGCTTTCAAGGCATTTGAGGAAGATAAGACTGCTGAATTAATAATATAAACAAAAGAACAAGGTCTGAGCTGAGGGTTTATAAGGAAGAAATAGGAAAATTTAAAGACTTAAAGAGACTGAAGAGATTACAGATTACAAAGAGACAGAAAGAGAAAGAAAGAAAGAGAAAGAAAGAAAGAAAGAAAGAAAGAGCAACTTAATAAGAGAATTAAGAAACTGCAGTTGAAGTTTTCCTCAAAGTCTTCTTTAATTGTATGGAATCCCCCTCTAAAATTTAAAGGTAATAATAATAATAATAATTTTTATTTATAGCCTGCACCTCTGAACAATTGGGGCGGGTTACAACAGAATTAAAACAGTACAAAGTTAAAAACAATCCCCATTCCAACTCCCACCCCTTAAAATAAGATTAAATTAGCTATGAATTAAAATACAATACTAAAATATAAAACAAAACAAAATTCCTGGGGCTGTATGGGCAAGATCAGATGTGAAAAGAAAAGAGCTAAAACATAAGGCTTGGAGCTGGGGAAATTAAGCAACGTCTAGGAAGGCCTGCTGGAAGAAATGTGTCTTTAAGGCTTTTTAAAGCCTTCAATGGAAGTTGTATTCCCAAATCTGGTTTCAGTCGTGTAACTGTGAGTACCTCCGTTTTGTCTGGATTGTGTTTCAATCTGTTTTCCCTCATCCAGTCCATTACCGCTACAAGACAGTCATAGAGAGAAGAGACACCATCTGAAGTCTGAGTCGGTGATATGGTCATGGAGTAGTATATCTGAGTGTCATCAGTGTACTGAAGACACTGAGCTCCATGCCTCCGAATGATCTCACCAAGCCATCAATCAATTTTTATTGCCTTTAGCCAATGGCCATTGCAAAACCAAAACAAAATGATACATATAAAATACATATAAAGCAGTACAGTAAAACCAATACACAATGGATTATAACAAGTAAAAGATTTTACATTCGGAATTTTAAAACTTTATGTAACAAGTATGCTAGAGTTCATAGTTGGATCATTTTAAACCAATTTATCTCCGTTGCAAGGAATAGCTATCTCTGCCAGGTATTTCATCCTAATCTTCTTGGTGGCAAGAGCAAACAAAGCTACACGCCAGGTTACATATTTATCTGTGTCCATAAGAAGATAAAGTGCTTTTTCTTGGAGGTTCAGAAAGACTTTGTCATTAATCAGGGGAAAAATAAAATGCTCCCTAGGGCTATCATACGAAGGACAACAGATTAAATAATGTATTAAATTTTCAGGATGAGGGCACCCCAAAATGCATCTTTTTTTGTTTTTTGGAAATTTTTTGAGCTTCCCGTCTCTTTCAGCTGAATCAAACATATTAAGTCTCAGTTCTGTGAAGGCACGATGCAATTGGGAATAAGTCAAATTATCAAAATAAACCAGATTATCACAGTTGTCTGAGACTGTAAGGGGGCACATGAAGAACCATGAATGGTATTTAAGTCTGTCAAAATGGAGGCTTCTAATATTTTATGGCTTATTATTGCTTTCTTTACAGAGTAGTCTGAACCTGCTAGTTCGCTCATTGAAAACCCATACTTAGTAATTAAATTAGCAGCTCCATGGATCCAATTATTCATTGGTAAACTGTTGTTAAGTTCTACAAGACATTTTTTTGTAATCTGGAGACTGACATATCTTGAATTTTGAACCAATCTATTGTCTATTTGACTTTCTAGAGTTAAAACAAGGGTTCAAGTCGCATCACAGCAGTTCGGGTATCTTTAGAGAGTCCTAATAACGTTCTTAGGAAATAATTCTGTAAGACCTCCAGGTCTGAAGCCTTATGTATACTCCAGATCTCTGCCCCGTAAAGAATTTGTGCCAAGGTTTTGCTTTGGAAACCACTAGCATGGGATTAACTAAGTTGCCACCCTTGCTGGCGGCAAAACTCCGCCTTAGCCTTAGCTGAACTGTATGCCTGGATTTTAATATTTGTTATATGTTGTTTCCAAGAGACTGATTCAGAGGAAAAAAATCCCAAATATTTGAAAGATTTAACTTGTTTTATTACATATTCATCCAGATGCCAAGAGTGTATTTTGGGGTGCCTGCCAAATACCATAGCCTGAGTTTTATTGTAGTTTACTGTCAGGGCATTTTTTTTACAATATGAGAGTTTGGCAAGCAATCGTCTCAAACCCACCTGAGTTCTAGCTAAGAGAATAATGTTGTCAGCATACATTAATAAGGATGATTTTTGATCCAAGGTGGTAACTGGAGCATACTGTAAACCTAATTCTTTAACAATGTCGTTAATATAAAAGTTGAACAAAAATGGGGCTAAAATGCAACCTTGCTTAACACCAGTGTTGGTATTTATTTTAGAGGTAAGATGACCTGCCAGGTCATATTTAACTTGTATTGAAGTGTTAGAATATAGAGATCTAATTAAATATAATAAGCGGGGGTCAATGCCTGCATTTTCAAGTTTTTTCCACAGCAAGTCCCTGGGAATTGAGTTAAAGGCTGACTTTAAATCAATGAAGCAAGCATAGATTTTTTGCTTCATGTTTTGAGTATATTTTCGAATCAAAAAATTTAAGACAAAACAAAGATCTTTAGTGGATTTCCCTTTTTGAAAGCTGGCCTGAACTTCAGAAATTAGATCTTGACTCTCAGACCAATCTTCTAAGTGTTCCAATAGGGTACGCATGTACAGTTTGGAGGAGATGTTAAGGAGGGTAATCGGCCTGTATTTGGCAGGGTTTTTCTTGTCACTCTTTTTATGTATGGGAGCAATAATACTTTGTCTCCATCCCTTAGGTACATGTCCAGTTTTATATATATATATATATATATATATATATATATGAATATATATGAAAAGTCTAGCTATAATAGGAGCCCAATAATCAGATTTTGCATTGAATAGTTCCATGGGAATCATGTCTTCGCCAGGGGCTTTATTGACAGATTGCTTAGACATATATTTTTAATTTGTTCAGAGGTGACCTCTGGTCATTCTGGGAAGACAGCGACCTGAGGGGAGTATGAATGGGTATATGGAGTTGGAATGCGGCTATATATGTTGGTAAAATAGTCCTCCCATACATTGCTTTGAATTACAGCTTCCAGAGAGTAATTATCGTCCTATTTGCTCGGGTGATTATATGCCAGAACTTTTGTGAGTCCTTTTGTATAGCTGCCTGACCCAAATCTTTCCACTGAGACATGTAGTAGTTATATTTCTTCTTATAACTTTGTAGTTATTTCTCAACCTAGCTATACATGTATGTATTTGTGTATCCTCCTTGTCAGTCTTTGAGTTTAAGACTGTAGTGAAAAGTTCCCCAGAGACAGCAAGCCCCGGAGACAGGACAGCCAATCAGTGAGTACCAGGCGACCAGCCAATAGGAAGCTGGCTGGGCGTGGCTAGAGAGGGCCTGGTTGCTGAGGAAAAGAAAAAGGAGTTGGTTGGAGTTTGGCTGGGGAAAGGGAGACACCACAGAGGGTGGGCTCTCTAGGTTCCTGATTGGAATAGGTGTAGGTTAGGTTTTTAGGCCAGGCAGGGTCTTGTAGAGTCCAGAAGAAGGGACTGATTATGCTTTAGGTGGAAAGTCAGTTGATTTAAGTTGAAAGTACTAGACAGATTGCCTGAGGGGTAAAGTATTGTGTTTATATAACTGTGGAAACGTAACTAAGAAAGAAATGCAAAAGCCTTGATAGTAGTTCAATGATTACCTTGATGTTTTGTTAATAAACTTAAGTATTATTTTATTACAACTTGGCCTCTGTGAAATCTTGTGGCATGCTACTAAAGTTAACAAAGCCTCAGATCACCATAGAAGTAATTTGGTGGCAGCAGTGGGATCAATAGGCCCAGAGTGCTGTCATCATAGAATCGTAGTGGTGGTGGTTCATCATTCGCACCACAGATTAAATTGGCGGCAGCGTCGGGATACGAAAAGGTCCAGTTGCCAGAGCTGTGCTAGGAGTTTGGGGTCTGAGTGCGAAATACCAGACACCCATCGTTGTTTTGGCGTAAGGCAGGAAAGTAATCTCCGAGGTATCAGCAAAGGGTAATTTGTAGGAGATTACTTGGAACCTGACCGCGCCACATCTAATTTAACACTAGTCTCTGAGATAGCAGCCTTGGGTAATAGTAAGAGACTAGTAGTTAAAAATCAAGTCAGAGAAACGGTGATTCTCGAGGTAAACGCTTGGGTAAAGTAGAGAATCACTGACCTGACTTTGAAAATTACATTAGTTGTGACAAAGGCACAGCTTAGTCAATGTGATTCCTGAGGTATAACAGCTTGGGTAAAGTAAGGTTTGACTGAGAATTGAGTAAAATCTCCATATTTACTGAGGCAAAGTAGAATTGCAGTGATTCCCGAGGTATACGTCTTGGTAAAGTAGGGAATCACTAAATCTGTTTGGAGAGCCAAGTGGTTTCTTGTGGATTAGTGAGGCAAACTTAAAGTAAACGTATTTCCTGAGGTATAAGTTTGGGTATTTGTAAGGAAATACTACCAAGATGCCTCCTAAAAGAGTTAAGACCCCAGCAGCAGTTGAAATGAGTGAGGAAAGAGATATTACAGAGGAGATTATAGCTAGTATTGACACGGATGTACCTGAGCCTACACAGAGTTTAGAAATGTGGAGGATTAAACAGGAACTACAAATGAAAGAGAGAATAGAGTTGGCCAAAATAGAAAATGAAAGGATTTTGAAAGAGAGACAAATAGCACAAGAAAATGAAAGGATTTTGAAAGAAAAACAGGAGAGGATTTTGAGAGAAAGTCAAATAGCACAAGAGAAAGAACTTGAATTGGCCAGAATGCAAAATGAGAGATATTTGAGAGAGAAAGACATGGAGTGTCAGATAAGAATGAGGGGTATGGATCAGGGAGTTCCTTTATCCCAAGTAGTTTCTGAGGGAAACCGGATACCTCAAATTGATATGAAGAGGTTTCCCCGATATTATAAAGGGGACAACATTGAAGCCTTCTTTGTTAATTTTGAAAGAACTTGCTTAGAGTGGAAAATAAAAGATGAAGATAGAATGAGTTACCTGAGATCACAAATTAGTGGGGGTCTCACAGAAGTTTATGCAGAGATGAGGGCAGAGGAAGCCCAGGATTATATTTTATTTAAAGAATTGGTGAGGCAGAGGTTTGGCCTGACACCAGAGCACCATCGCCGAAGATTTAGAGCTATTAAAAGGGAAGGAAATGAGTCCTTTTGTCAGTTGGGAGCCAGACTAGACAATCTCTTAAAAAGCTGGATTGAGGGGGCCAAAATTACAACAAAAGAAGAGCTACAGAGTCTGATAGGACTAGAGCAATTTTTTAATGTGATCCCTCAAGATTACAGATGGCTAGTACAAGACCGACAGCCAAAAACAGTGGCCGAGGCAGCCAAACTGCTAGATGCAATAGCCTTGGTCAGGGAAGATGGGCGAAAACCTACAAGATATGAAGGAAAGTCTCAAGAAAATGAAAGAAGGAGTCCCAGTAGCTGGTCTATTTCAAAAGGAAAGCAGGACAGTGATAGAAATGTGAAACCTTGGCAAGAGGACAAGACCAATTATGCTGTTAGGAGAAGTGTTGGGTTGAGAGAGTGTGACCCAGACACTAATACAAGAGATAGGTGGACGAGGAAAGATCCCTCAGAAGCAAGTAACAAGAAATGCTATGAATGTGGTAAAATAGGGCACCTCAGATATAACTGCCCAAACATATATAATAGGGAGAGAACATCAGAGATAAAAACAGCTTATTGTGTAACAGCAGTTAAACCATCAGCTCAGGATTTTGGCCACAGAGAACATACAGAGTCGGGTGCCATGGAAACAACAGTTGGGAGATCAACTGAGGCTTGTGAAAGCTATTGCCCAAAGACGTGTTTAGTAGTCACAACAGCACCTCACGAAATTGATTTAAAAGACCACAACGAAAGAATACAGATAAATGAAACTTCTATGTGGGCTTTTCGTGACTCAGGGTCAGAAGTGTGTCTTATTAAATCACACCTGATACAACCTCAGAATTTGTGCCCAAATGAGTATTTATCTATAAAAGGATTAGGAGGACCTGCATTTTCAGTGCCAGTTGCCAAACTACCTATAGTATTTCGAAAATATAAATTGCAGTGGAGATTTGGCATATATGATTCTATCCCAACAGATTGAGACTTCAAGGACTGATTTGGGGAAAACTCCTGAGAGAGACAATGATGTTTACGGTGTTGAGAATATAACCTGAATTGGTTGGGATGTGCTGGACTTGCATGGGATGCGGCAATGTATGTATAATATGCATATGTATTCATATGATGGTATGTATTGTGTTATAGGGTAAGTATATTTCGTAGTTGTTGTTGCATTAACTCACATAACCGTTGGGTTACGTGCGTTAATACACTTGGAAAGGGGGGAGGTGTGTAGTGAAAAGTTCCCCAGAGACAGCAAGCCCCGGAGACAGGACAGCCATTCAGTGAGTACCAGGCGACCAGCCAATAGGAAGCTGGCTGGGCGTGGCTAGAGAGGGCCTGGTTGCTGAGGAAAAGAAAAAGGAGTTGGTTGGAGTTTGGCTGGGGAAAGGGAGACACCACAGAGGGTGGGCTCTCTAGGTTCCTGATTGGAATAGGTGTAGGTTAGGTTTTTAGGCCAGGCAGGGTCTTGTAGAGTCCAGAAGAAGGGACTGATTATGCTTTAGGTGGAAAGTCAGTTGATTTAAGTTGAAAGTACTAGACAGATTGCCTGAGGGGTAAAGTATTGTGTTTATATAACTGTGGAAACGTAACTAAGAAAGAAATGCAAAAGCCTTGATAGTAGTTCAATGATTACCTTGATGTTTTGTTAATAAACTTAAGTATTATTTTATTACAACTTGGCCTCTGTGAAATCTTGTGGCATGCTACTAAAGTTAACAAAGCCTCAGATCACCATAGAAGTAATTTGGTGGCAGCAGTGGGATCAACAGGCCCAGGGTGCTGTCATCATAGAATCGTAGTGGTGGTGGTTTATCGCCACAAAGACCCCCAGTGTTTTTACCAGCATTTTTCCCTTCCTTACATTCTTCATCAAACCAGGTTTGAGGTTTAAATCTAAGTGCTTTGGGGTTAGAATTAGAAGGTGATATAAGGAGTGGTTTTAGGTGAGACAGGAGGGTTTCGTATAATCCAATGATATTATCAGGGTCAGACAAGATATTTTCTCTTAATTTAGCAAAATCAGGTGATTCCAGGGTGTTAATAATTCTATCTTGGAGTTGTTCATTCCACCTAAGTCGTTTACCACCAATAGTCAGGTAATTTGACCCATCAGTATCAAGGTTACTAGGAGTAATTGAGAGAGTAGACATCAGAATAGTTAGCTGTAAGGGATTGTGATCACTCTCAGCTCGAGGAATTATTTGGAATGAGTCACGGAGAATAGGGACAGAGGTAGTAGCCATAAAATAATCAACAGTACTAGCTCGGCCTTTAGAAGAAATAAATATATAATATCCATTTGGATCTCCAAGGCCGTGACCGTTACAAAGCTGGAGGTTATGCTTAATTATTAGCTCGCATAAGTATTTACTGGCCATATTAGCTGTTTTATCCAAAGCTATCCTATGGAGGAGTTCTGGGACACTTTCTAGACATAATCCAAAAATTGTATTATTAGGGAAGACGGTTCCAATCCTGGCATTGAAGTCACCTCCAATAATCACCCATGAATTTGGGGATTGAACATCTAATTCCTCTAGTTCAAACAATCCCAAGCCGAACATTTTTTGACCTCAGGTCTTATTGGGGGAATATATGTACAGATGATATGCAAAGGTACTGGAACAATATTAGAGACTGTTAATATGAGAAGGTTGGGATTATTTATCAAGTATGTTTGAGAAATAACGGCATTAAGTGTAGTTGAAATTAAAACAGCTAGGCTTCCCGAAGCTCTCCCATATTTTTTTGGTATTAACAGCTGGTGAAACCTTGTAGGTATGTAACACCTCCATCAGGTACCCATGTTTCCTGAAGAAGGATAATATCATGGGACCACAGGAATTTTAGGAAATCCTCATCATGCGTCTTGTTATACCATCCTGCTATATTCCAGGATATGACCTTGATCAAGTTTTTATGTCAGGGTTTGACTATAAGGGGTTGAGAAGGTTCAACATGGCCACTGAGTATTCTATTAGTATCTTTCCAGTTAGGACAATTCCCGACACCCTCCGTATCATCATTATTAGCTCTTACATCTAAAGTTAGGGGATTATCAGTTCCATTTCCATGCAACAGACCATCAGTGACGAATCCAGCTGTTTCCGCCATTTGCTCAGTCTTATTAGCAGCTAAATACACTGGTTCACTTATCTTATTTAGTCTGGCTTGAAGTGAATTCAGTCTGCCTATGTTTATCAAGGAGAGGGAGTTTAGTAAATGATTCTATAAGGTCATCTTTGTCCTTTTCATCCATTGGTATATTGTTCTGGATATCTTAAGGGATACAGGGAGTTTCAGGTTTAACACTAATGTCGTCCAAGCAAATCAAGTCCTTGTCCTGATCTAGCCATCGAGCTTTCTCAAGGGCCGACGGTGGTGTATTATTTGAAAGATGTGAGGTATTAACAACTAAAGGAAACGGTGCTGAATGACAAAAAACTCTTATTTCAATATTTGCTCGGAGAATTTTTTTTGTCATTTTTTTGTGTTTATATAGGCTTGTTGCTATATCAGCATTCCTAAAAGTTATAAGGGCTCTAGCTGTCACATAATTATAAAATAGATATTGAATGTTTTCTATATCTTCCTCATTGATAAAGATTATCACAAGAGATGTGAGTTGCTGCATAAAATGGGCTTTTCTAGAAGATTCAAAAATAATGCCATATGGCATAGGATAGTTGACAAATGCTAATTGCGATTTTTTTAAAGATCAAGGACGGTATATTGGAACTCTGTATATTGGGGCAGCCTGTAAAATCCCTTCACTGATAGACCAGGATATTATATCTATATTGTTTTTGTTAGTGAATATTAAATCAAATTGTTTTTTGAGCATGTCAATTAACACTGAAAGATTACAGTTTTCCTTCACTGTGGAGTCATTTAGGTTTCCATCATAACCTACTAGAGGATGTGGACCTTTTCCATGTTTAGGGGATTCAATTTCTAAAGCACTTAGCTGCTGATTAATTATTTCACTATGCTTTTTGTATTCTTCTAAAGTTTTTTTTTCCATTTTCAAGTAGAGCTTCCAAAGGGGGCATGTTATCAAAAAAAGTCAGAAGGATATCATTACCACTCGTAGTGTCAATGACCTGGACCAGGTCCATAATACCAGTATCCAGAGATACTTCTGGGTGCTCAAGATCAAAAGATAAGTCCCTATTCTTTTTGGGGCCCGTTCCATTATTGTTTTTGGGCAGACTGCAATCTGTTAGAGGTAATTGAGAGTCAGAATCAAAGTTATTACTGGGTCTGTTAGAAGATGAGTCATCAGTTGGATTGTTTTCAATAATACCAGAATATTCATCCTTTAAATTATGGGGTTCTACCTTTTGTGAGCCACTTGAATGCTTAATTATTTTACCTCCATTCCCTTTTCTGGCTTTAACAAAGGGTAGGGTTGAACTATGGAAAATGTTTTTCTTAGTTTTGGAGGGTTTTCTGGTTTTCTTTAAGTGAGCAGATTGACTCCTAGTTTCTACCATATTTGACCTTTGATAGAATATCCCAAAAATATTACGACAGAGGTCTAATAACTATACAAACATATAAAATAGAAGAAACTGTATATCAATAAATTTGTGAAATATAATCTAAATTATGTTAATTAAGATAAAAAGTCAACACAATTGACTATACTAAAACACCCAAACAATTCCAAAGATTACTGGTATTGTTACTTTTATGCTATTGTTATGGTTGGAGCTGGCCTCCTCCCCGATAAGGGTTTCTCCACTGCCGCCGTGCCACTGGGCCACTTTTGAAGGCTCTCTGGGCCCTGGATGATGTCACGCTTGTGTTGAGGGTGGGACTAGCCTCCTTGCCCACAAGGGTCTCTCTGCCTCTGCTGAGCTATAGATTAAGTTGGTCTCCTCAGCGGTGGTCCCTCCGCGGCCACTGCCACAACAAAAAGCCACTAAGCGGTTTCCAAGGACCACAGGTGGTGCCACACTGCCGCTGGGGGTGGAGCTGGCCTCCTTCCCGGAAAACTCTCTCTCGCTGCCTCCGCCACAATGAAAGAGCCGCTAGGTGGCTTTTACAGAGTTGGAAGAGCCACAGGTGGTAGAGTTGGAGGGGCCACAGGCAGAGCCGCACCTCCGCTGGAGGAGGAGATGGTTCCCTCCTCAACAAACTCTCTCTTGCCACCTCCGCTGCAGGAGAAAAGCCACTGGACGGCTTTTATAGAGTTGGAAGGCTACAGGTGATAGAGTTGGAAGGGCCACAGGCGGTGCCACACCTCAGCTGGAGGAGGAGATGGTTCCTTCCTCGTCAGGCTCTCTCTGGCCACCTCCGCCGCAGGAGAAAAGCTGCTGGATGGCTTTTATATAATTGGAAGGGCCACAGGTGGTGCCATGCCTCTGCTGGAGGAGGAGATGGTTCCCTCCTCGACAAACTCTCTCTCGCCGCTTCCGCCCATCTCACCAAGCGGCTTCATATAAATGTTAAATACCATCGGGGACAGGATGGTGCCCTGAGGGACGCTACAGTTTAGCTCGAATTTAGAAAATCTACGGTCCCCGAGCCTCACCCTTTGGGATCTGCCGAAGAGAAAGGACCGGAACCACTGAAGTGCGGTGCCACCAATCGCTAACTCTCTCAGCCGATCTAAAAGGATGGAGTGATCGATTGTATCAAAGGCCGCTGAGAGATCCAAGAGCAATAGCAGGGTCACACTACCCCTGTCGATGCTCAGGCAGAGGTCGTCTGTCAGAGCAACCATGGCGGTCTCAACTCCATATTTTGTCCTGAAACCGGTTTGAAATGGATCTAGACGGCTTGGAGTTGGGAGTTGACAGCTCTCTCAATCACCTTGCTTAGAAATGGCAGCAAGGAAACTGGTCTGTAGTTGTTCCTGTCCAGGGGGTCAAGGGAAGGTTTATTTAGGAGGGGCTCCACAGCCGCCTCCTTCAGACAAGATGGAATGGAACCTTCCCTGAAGGATGCATTGATCACATCCGAAGGAATATTCTCAATGCGTCCCCTCCCTGGGCGACCAACCAAGATGGGCATGGATCGAGGGAGCAAGTCATATTCCTTATACTACCAAGCAGCTTGTCCACATCATCAGTACTCATGGATTGAAACTCATCCAGTGAACTGGCAACAACGAAGTTGCTGGACGCCTCATCTGTGGACACTGACAAAATATTGGTGTCCAAGTCGGCTCTTATCCGAGAGATTTTGTCTGCAAAGTGGGTGTTAAACGCCTCGCAGAAGGCTGCCGTAGGTTTCAGTAGGGGGTTCAGTGCAGGGGGAACCTGCGTCAAATCCTTCACCACCTTGAACAATTCTGCCAGTCGGGACTTTGCAGAAGCAATGTGTGCAGAGCAGAAGGATCTCCGCGCTGCATGCAAAGCCTCCCAATAGGTGCAAAGGTGCGACCTATGGCGAGTTCTGTAGGATGGGAGGAGAGTCTTTCGCCATTCGCACTCTAGTCATTGTCCAGCCCGCTTCATCTCCCTGAGCTCTTCCATATACCAGGGTTTCCGGTTGGAAACGGATTGGAAAGGACGCTCAGGTGTGACTGTGTTGATAGCCCTGGTGATGTCGGTATTCCAAGTGTCGACTAAGCCTTCAACAGAAGCACCGGCATTCCCAAACAACAAACGCTCTAGGGCTTTCTGGAAGTCAATTGGTTCCATAAGCCTTCGAGGGCGGACCATTCTAATGGGTCCGCCACCCCCGGGGGAATGGAAAGTGGCCTTCAGTTCCAGCTTGATGAGGAAATGATCCGTCCATGACAGTGCGGAGATCTGAATCAACTGCTCCAACTTACATAAACTCACATACATTTACAATCTTGATTCTTCCCCCCCCCCCTCTTTTTGGCCTCCCAAAATGATGGACTGAATTTCCTGAACTGAATTTAAAATTAATGAACTTTTTTTCCTCATTTGGATAAAGACTGAGATGAATAAATTGACTTGAGAGTCATAATTTTTATTGAGAAAAACTACAAACTACAAAAAGCACTGGTGGCACAGTGGTTACGTGCCTGTACTGCAGCCACTCACTCAAAACCATAAGGTGGCGAGTTCAATGTCAGTAAAAGGGCTCAAGCTTGACTCAGGCTTGCTTCCTTCTGAGGTCGCTAAAATGAGTACCCAGATTGTTGGGGGCAAGTAGCTTACAGTTGTAAACTGCTTAGACACTGCTTAGGCAGTATGAAGTGGTATATAAATGAAGTGTTTTGTTGTTTGTTTGTTTACAAATAAATTCCAAATTACTGTAGTGAGCAGGCCGAGCAAACAGCCAATCACAGAGCTCCAGGAGTCCAGCCAATAAGAAGCTGGCTGGGCAGGGCTATAAGAGAGCCTGAAAAGGGGGAGGGGTTGTTGTTGGAATTTTGAGGGAAGAGACACCTCGGAGGGAGGGTGTGCTCTTAGGATTCCTGAGGGAACATTTGTAGGTTAGTTGATAGACCAGGGAAGGGTCTGAGAAGTCCAGTAGGGACTAGATAGGCTTGAGGGAGTCTAGGAAAGGGAGGCTCAGAATAGCCTGTAGGTTCTAATGAGGATTTTGGCCATAATACATGGAGATAAGGTTGCCTGAGTGGCTGTAGTGTTAATGTTTGAAGGAACTTTTGTAACTAAGAAATAAGACAAACAAAGCTTTAATTATATTTTATAATTTATTTTATATTTTACAAATAAACTTCATTTTTGTTTTGAAATACCTCTTGGCCTCTGTTAAACTACTGAAAAGCGCTACCAAAGAAATCACTGCCTCAGTAGAGATAGGTGGTGGGAGAACAAGAGAGGGTTATCACATTCCGTTCAGTTCATGCATCACATATAAATAAAATGGTGGCAGCGGTGGGATCTAAAAGCCCAGAGTGCTGTCATCCAAGAAAACGGAGTGAACAGGAAAGTGTTCACTACAATTCCAAAAAAGATATTAATAATACAAATAGAGAAAAACTCAAAGATAAAAGTGGCTACTTCAAAGCATACACCTACCTATACTGCAACACAAACATAACATTGGAATTATAGAAGACAATCAAATGAACAAATGTGTGGGGGGTTTTTGGAAGAAATTAAAAAAATGGAAATGGAAATAGAACAAAATATGAAAAAAGAAATGAAATAGCTGAGAGCACATATTAAACAAGATATGAAACTGGAATTGAAAGAAATCAAAAAATCATTGGAGGAGGTAACAAAAGAGATGAGCAAGGCCAAAGAGAGATTGGATAAATTGGAAGAGAAAACAGAAACAATGGAGGAGGAAATAGAAAACATAAAAAGTATTGAACAGATAAAATATGAATGGAGATTGGATGAGAAGGCTCTATAAGATTAAAAACAAAGGGAGACTTGTCTAAAAATCAGAGGAGTCAAAGAAGATAAAGGAGAGGATTTATTTGATTTCTTTCTTCCTTGTTGTTCCTTTTATTGTACGCTGCCCTGGTTGCTGAGCAGAGTGGCGGGTTAGAAATAAAATGTATTATTATTATTATTATTATTATTATTCCTATATTAGCTGAATATGCAGAGATGCCATTATTATTATTATTATTACCCCTCTCTTCAGCCCTAAAGGCTATCAAAGCGGCTTCCAATTATTATTTTAATTAGACGGTTCCCTGCCCTTAGGCTTACAATTTAAAAAGACATGACACAAAAGGAGAAGGGAATGGTGGTGGGGAAGGGGATCAGGCCCAAAAATTCTTCTCTTCCTCTGATGCCTGGACCAAGGCAGATGGCATAGAGGGAGGGCTCTGCTTCTTAATCTAGGATAGGCCCGATGGAGTTTGGCCTGTCCTTTCATTAAATTATTTGAGTTTTGGGAAATCAGCAAGATGTATTGATTAAATTCTCAGGTGGTGAGAGAAAAAGGATGGCCTTGAGATATCATGGTATACTTTTTGAGGAAAAGGAAAAGTGATCAGATATTTGATTTAAGCTACAAAAAGTATTTTTGATCAATGACGAAGAAGCAAATTTTTTAAAGGACAGTCCCAAAAGAATATTAAGCACTTAGACGCCAGCTTTAATACAGAAATGATAAGAGAGATGTCCAGCAATACTGTTAATGAGATTAAATTGGATCAGTTTCAGCCTTTGAGTACTAATGAAGTAGACAAGCTGCTTGGAAAGGTTAAAAAGACCATGTGCCCTCTTGATCCCTGTCCTACTTGACTGGCCATCCAGGGAGGGGAGGCACCCATGACTTTATTAAGAACTATAATCAGTGCCTCCCTCAGGGAAGGCCATTTTCCATTTTCCTTCCTTAGAGGTCTTTAAGCAGAGGCTGGATGGCCATCTGTCAGGGAGTCTTTGATTGGGAGTTCTTGCATGGCAGGGAGTTGGACTGGATGGCCCTTGTGGTCTCTTCCAACTCTATGATTCTATGATTCTAGAGATTTATGATGATGTGTTACACTATTCCTAATAGCTGGTATGATGTGTGAAAACTGGTTTGTGTTCTCTTGGGAGGAGGGAATGCATATTTGTTGTATATGTTAAATGAACAGGTAACATATATTTCTTCTTTGTGGTCTCTGCGAATCATACAAATGGGTTCTTCTGCGCCTGCGCAGTCGAATTTGGAACTCTCTGGAATCACTGGGCAGAAAAGCGGCTTGCAACTTTTTGCAACTTTTTGGCGGTAGCTTCGCCCCTCCTATATATAAGCCCCGTTCCCGCTCTTTTCCCCAGTTCCTTTTTCCCCGCTGCATAGGCTACTCGAAAGGAACAGCGTTGGAATCCCTCGGTTTGTCTCTCTTGGTATTTGGATCTTCGGCTTGTTTTTTGACTACTCTCCCTCGTCTGTGATTTGGCTTCTGTTTTGACCTATCGGCTTGCTAGACCTCGATTTTGGACTGTGTTTTGGACTTGATGTCTCTGGCTCCATTCAAGCACTGCGCTGTTTTTGGGGCCAAGGTCCTGCACACGGACCCCCACAAAAAGTGCCTGATCTGCTTGGGAGAAGCTCACGATACCCAGAGCTGTGCCCTTTGCAGATCCCTGACTCCGCAGGCGAGGAAGAACTGGGCTTCCCAACTAAAATCTTATCTCCTGGACTGAGCTTTGGGCCCGCAGGAGATCCTTCCTTCGACCTCCGTTCCGGCTTCGACCTCCAAGGCATCCGTTCTGGCCTCCAAGATGTCTCATGAGTCCCAGGAGAAGGCGACTTTTGATTCCCCTGTTGGTCCCTCCAAGTCCCCCCGGGAGACGGAGGCTCACCCTGCCGAGAAATCGGCTAAGAAGGCGGGTGAGAAGTCCAAGTCTTCCAGAAAGGACTCTAAGGACAAGCCCAGGCCAGGCAAAGACCACAGGGATGAGGATCGGAGGAAGAAGGTTAAAATCCCTTCTCAGGGCGAGGCAGATGGCTCTTCCTCCGTGAAGGAGTCCAGCTCCAAGGCCTCTGCCAAGAGGAAGCATTCCACCGAGGGTGAGTCCCTCCGGAAAAAGTGCTCCTCTGAGGGTGAATCCCTCTGGAAAAAAGCCCGCTCCGACTCTGACGTGGGAACTGAGCTGCCACGTGCGTCGACACCGAGACAGACTCCAGCCACTGAGCTGCCACGTGTGTCGACACCAAAGTGGATTCCCGCCACCAAGACAGCCGCCTCCGTACCGACCGCCTCTGTACCGAGGGAGGTGTTGCCCCAGGCCCAGCCTTCCCGCTGGGAGATGTCCATCCCTCACAGCCTGACTCCTGCCCAGCAGAGCCAGAAGTCCCAGAGGTCCCCGACCCCGATGGCTGAATCCGAGGACGAGCTGGAATACTATTAGGATAGTGAGTCTGGCAGGTATTTTGTCGTGGTCGAACCTTCAACCCTGGATAGACCTTGGGGCAAGTGTTGGAGCCCGCTGGAGGTGTCCGGAGGGTCAGGGAGGAGGTTTTGGCAACCGTTCCCACCAGGCGGGAGCAGACCTGCCGAGGGGAGGCAGCCACCCAGACGGCCTACTCTCCATCAAACTCCGTGTTATGTGTGGAGGCCAGCTCGGATTCGGGGCAGGACTTTGAACACGAAGGCTCGTTTCCGTCGCCTGCCAACACCGAAACTGAGAAGCAAAGGCCAGTCCACCAGACTTTCTACCAGCCGGGCCCCGGGTCCCTGACCGACAATGTCCATCAGTTCAGGGAACACGTGATAAAGATGGCCAATGCCTTGGAGCTCCAGGTGAACCGGTCAGAGGAGGAGGCCCTTGACCCGGTGGAGAGGCGTGTGCAGTGCTCTGCACCTACTTTGGCAGCCATCCCGTTCCTGCCGTCACTGGAGAAGATCACAAAGAGGTCTTGGCAGAACCCTGCCTCCATCCCCTCAACCTCGAGGAAGATCGACTCCATTTATAAAATCTCTCCTTCTTC
Organism: Urosaurus nigricauda; assembly: GCA_034509955.1. Lineage (NCBI taxonomy): Eukaryota > Metazoa > Chordata > Lepidosauria > Squamata > Phrynosomatidae > Urosaurus > Urosaurus nigricauda. The sequence goes on from JAOEGL010000003.1 coordinate 152,643,950, forward strand.
GGCTGAGTGGCTCCATTCACACCCGCCGCAGAACTCGGCTATTCTGGAGGGGTCCCAGAAGTCCTTCACCCCGAAGACTTCTCTCTCTCCATCTGACCGTGAGGCCAAGAAGATCGATGGGCTGGCCAAGAAGATCTTCGAGGCCTCGGCTCTTGGACTCAGGGTCTCCAATTACAATGTGTGCATGGGGGCATACATCCAGTATTTGATGGAGAGGATGTCCCCCTTGCTAGCCGACCTCCTGCAGGAGAAGACCCCAGCTGCCAACCAACTCAGGGAAGAGGCCCACTCGGTCACGGGCCTACTGATTACTTCAGCCAGACACACGGCGGACTGTCCATGGCCTCATGTATTGCCCTCCGGAGACATGCCTGGCTCCGTTCTTTGGACCTTACACCTCAGGCGAAGAAGGCGATTGAGGACATGCCGTTCGATGGCGAAGGGCTCTTCGCCAAGGACACCAACGAGCGGCTGAACTTCAAGTATCAGATGAAGTCAGCCGCTAAGAAGCATGGCATGTCCACTTCCCAACAGCCCTTCTCCAGGAGGCGTTTTGGTACCCAGCGACCGACCTTCGGGCAGTCCCAGAAGCCTTTTGGACAGGAGAGACAGTACTGACACCAGGAGACCAGGCAAAGGTTCTCCTCTCCGTCCTCCTCTTCGTCGGGCAGACGACTGCAGTCCCGGTACCGGAGGCTGCTTTCCAGGAAGTCCGACTCCCATCTGGGTAACAAGGGGCAATGAAGTCCACCAGCGTACTCGTTGCTTCCCCGGCTTGCCCCTTCTTCTTGGACTTGTTAAGGCCCTTCTATAACATCTGGGCCCAAATCACCACCAACTCTTGGGCTCTGACCATCATATCCAGAGGATATGCCCTCGAGTTCGAAGAGCTCCCACCTACCGGAGCTGTTCTCTCCACTACCCCCTCACCTACCCTCCTCGACAAAGTATGCACTCTATTAGACAAAGGGGCCATCTCCTCGTTGGACTCTGCCCAGGTTCCCCGGGCGTTCTTTTCCCGGTACTTCACGGTACCAAAGCCGGATGGAGGCCTCCGTCCCATATTGGACCTTCGGGACTTCAACAACTATCTCCTGTACAAGAAGTTCCAGTCTCACTTCAATCTTGCCTTTGTTATCACAGGGGCTCTGGTTCGCCACGATAGACCTCAAGGACGCGTACTTCCAAGTGGTCATTCGGGAGAAGCACCATCGGGACGGAGATGTACCACTACAACGTCCTGCCTTTCGGCCTGGCCACAGCACCGAGGGTCTTCACCAAGTGCATGGCTCCGGTGGTTACCTACCTTCACCAGCAAGGGTCAAGAGTCTTCCCCTACCTAGACAACTGGCTCTTCGCGGCAGACTCCGAAGAGGGCCTTTGTCAGGGCATCTCCTTCGCCGTCTCCTTGCTGCAGTCTCTCGTGCTTGTGTTAAACCTCGAGAAGTCCCACTTGACCCTGGTCACCAGGATCAAGTTCATCGGGGCTACCCTTGACCCTGATGCCTGCATCACATACCTTCCAGAGGACTGCTTCCAGTCCCTCTCCAAGGCCATCTGGCACTGCAGCGCCAACAGACGGGTTCGGGCCCGAGATGTCCAGGTGGCACTCAGACACATGGCCTCCACCACTTTCGTCACGCCATGGTCCAGACTTCGCTTCTGACCCCTTCAGCCCTGGTTCCTCTCTGTCTTCAACCCGTTGGTCGACCCTCCAACCAAGTGGCTCATGGTACTGAGGCCTGTCGCCCGGTCCCTGTCGTGGTGGCTAGACTCCTGGAACATCTGCGTCGGTATGCCCTTTGTCTCCCCGGAGCCACAAGTGGTCCTCACCATGGACGCGTCCATGGATGGTTGGGGAGCCCACACCATGGGCCTCACCATAAAGGACAAGTGGCAGCTGTGTCACCAGGATCTCCACATCAACGCCCTGGAGATGCTGGCTGTGGAAAAGGCTCTGAAGGCCTTTGAACCCGAGCTCCTTGGAAAGGTAGTACAGCTTCTGACGGACAACATCACAGTCATGTACTACATCAACAAGCAAGGCGGCACCAGGTCTCCAACCCTGCTGGAGATAATCCTGCACATTTGGCATCGGTGCATCCCAAGGAACATCATCCTCCAGGCAGTTCACCTCCCCGGAGAAGAAAACATCTTGGCAGACCAACTCAGCAGGTCAGATTCGCAGTGCCACGAATGGACTCTGCATCCCGAGACGGTCGTGGACCTCTTCTTGAGATGGGGCACCCCTCGTATAGACCTGTTCGCGTCGGAGACCAATGCACACTGCAGCCGGTTTTGCTCCCGGGACTGGTCCCGACGCTCTCTTGGGGAAGCCTTTCTCCGCAGGTGGACGGGGGAATTCCTCTACGCCTTCCCACCGTTCCCACTCATCATGAGGGTCATCTCCAAGATGTCGAGAGACCAGACGGACGCCATCCTGAACACCCCTTGGTGGCCCAGGCAGCCGTGGTTTCCGTCCCTGCTTCACCTGTCTCGGAACTGGTTCCTGAGGATCGAGCCGAGGCCAGATCTGCTCACTCTTCAGGAGGGTCGAGTTCGGCATCCGGACATCGAGGACCTTCCTCTCGTGGCGTGGAGACTCCGGCCTTAGTGGACCTTCCAGCGGTGGTGAGGCGCGTGATCCTGGCGACCCAAAAGCTGGCGACCAAGAGGTCCTACTCCTGCAAGTGGCAGAGGTTTCTCTGTTTCCTGGATTCGAGGGACCTCTCTGCATCCATGGTGTCGATATCGACGGTGCTGGAGTTCCTGTTGACGCTGGTGGAGTCGGGGCTGTGCTCCATCAAGTGTTATTTGTCTGCAATTTGTTCCCATTTCCAATTTGATGAGAAACCTTCCTTTTTTAAGGATCCTTTGGTGAAAGGGTTCTTGAAGGGCTTCAACAACTTCCATCCGTCGGCCTCGGTACTGGCACCGGCGTGGAGCCTTGAGGTTGTTTTGTTTTGTCTTGGTGCTAAGCCCTTTGAACCTATGGCTACTGCTGACCTGAGGCTGGTTGCTTGGAAGACAGCCCTTTTGGTGGCCATCACTTCTGCCCGCTGAGCAGGCGAGCTTTGTGCCTTGTGGAGGGACCAGCCTTTCCTTCAGTTTCACAAGGATAAGGTTGTCCTCCGTACTGACATTACCTTTTGGCCTAAGGTAGTGTCTGCCTTCCATATATGCCAAGACATTGTGCTCCCGACCCTGGCCCCGAACTCCACCACCAATATCGAGCACCGTTTGCACTCACTGGACGTTAGGAGGGCTTTGGCCTTCTATCTGGACAGAACTTTGGGTTTGAGCCGCTCTGACAGACTGTTCCAGTGCTACTCAGAGCCAAAGAAAGCTACTCAGGCCAAAGAACCTGTGATTGCTCAGAGGTTTTCCAAATGGGTGGCTGGTACCATCCACCTCTGCTATGAACTGTCAAGTAGAACTCTTCCTGCCAGGGTCAGGGCACATTCAACTAGGGCGGGTAGCGACATCCTCCGCCTTTTTGACTGAAGTCCCGCTGGAGGATGTCTGTAAGGATGCTGTCTGGTCCCAACTAATGACTTTCATAAATCATTACTGGTTGGACACCAGAGCAAGGACTGATGCAGCCTTTGGCAGGGCAGTGTTATTGTCTGGTTTACACTGATGTTAGTTTGTACCATGCCATGTTTTATGACACATTGCATTGTCTTGTTGCTTTTGACACATTGCTTTTTATTGCACTATTCTGCCTGTTTGATTTGACCTTGCTTGCATCCAGCATTGGGTGTTTTGGTAGTGCATTTCTGTCCATCCATGCACAGTGTATATAGTTTACTCTTTGAGTATGTGGTTCTATCCTGCTCTGTGAGCAGTATTTCACTATTGTTGTTTTTCTATGCTTGAAGACATGAAACACACAAGGGTTAGTTAAATTTGACAATTTTTATTGTGGACCAATAAACTTTCTTTGGTTCATCTTACAACTGACACTCCCTCTGCCGCTTACCTAAGCTTGCTAGTCTAACCCATTTGTATGATTCGCAGAGACCACGAAGAAGAAGGACAGGTTGCTTACCTGTAACAGTATTTCTTTGAGTGGTCATCTGCGAATACATACAAGTCCCGCCCTTCCTCCCCTCAGTGTCCTGCTCAACATTGGTTCTGCTCCTCCGTCACTTGTGGTGGAGAAATTTCGGAACTGGGGAAAAGAGCGGGAACAGGGCTTATATAGAGGAGGGGCGGAGCTACCGCCAAAAAGTTGCAAAAAGTTGCAAGCCGCTTTTCTGCCCAGTGATTCCAAAGAGTTCTGAATTCGACTGCGCAAGCACAGAAGAACCCATTTGTATGTATTCGCAGATGACCACTCAAAGAAATACTGTTACAGGTAAGCAACCAGTCCATTTTAACATGCTAACTACACAGTCTAAGGCAGCTTCAGAAAGAGGGTTTCAATCATAGTGGGATTTCATTGAATGCTTGGTAAAGCTTGCGAAGGCCTTGTATCTTGAAATCCAAAAAATATTTAGGGATAGCCGTGTTGGCCATATAGCAAATCCAGTAACATCCAAACAATTATATCTTTACTAGCCAAACAAAATGCATTCCCTATCCTATGGAATCCTATAGAGAGAGCCAGTGCACTGGTACCTTGCCATCTGAGGCTTCTGCCTCCAAAAAAGGTGAAACATTTGTTTTTCTAATATTGGCACTGATTGGCATGCTTCATGCAAAACTTGAGAAATTCAGTGCTCTCTACCTACATAGAAGCCTGTGGCTTCACAAAGGAAGGAGACTTGCTGGACTCCAAGGAAACATCTTCATTGTGTTGTAAATGGACATTAAATTTCCTTAACTCTGAAAATCTCTTAGTGGCCAAAAGGGAAAGTTCCAGCCTGCAGATAGCCCTGCTTACCATCTGAACTAAGACCAGAAACAGAAAATACAGGCCTACGACTAACATCTTCAACTTCTTTCTCCAGTTTGCCTGATGAAGAAGCCAGTGTGACTTCAAAAGCTTGCAACATGTAATTGTGAGTTTTGGTTGGCCCAATAAAGGTATTATTGTTTGGATGTTTTTGGATTTGCTATATGGCCAACATGGCTCTCCCTAGATTTGGGGGGGGGGGGGGGGGGTATTTTATTTTATTTTTGTTTTTGTTTTAAAGGTGTTTTTAATCTTGTCAGCTGCCTTGGATCCCTTTTTAGGAGAAAGGAAGCATAAAAAATGAAATAAACAAACAAAATATGTTTGATGTACGTGTTCTCAGTTTTCATTTATGTCCAGGATGTCATACTAGCTACATCTCTTTGATTTCAGAATAAAGCTTGCTGATCATCCTCATGGTCAAAGTGTGAAAATTGATGAAAGTTGTTTTTGAACATTATAGCCAAAGAAAACTGTACACTGTAACACACAGAATGGCAATAACTGAATTAAAGCCACAAATGTCCTACATGTTTCAGTCTTTGATGGAAATATTTCAAAAGTTTCTGTTCTAACACAGGCATTAATGTGCATTTCATTGGTGACTTATGCACAATAACCTACAATGGAAAACTGTATGCCAGACCATTTAAGAAAAATTGTATTTTTGAACTTGACTGTACCAAAGAACAAGTGGACATGATACAGGTGCAGCTGCTAATTGTTCTCATCTTTGGCATAAAAGACCAGACCATTTTCATAGGAACGATATACTGGATTTGGAAACAAATTTGATGAAAAGCCCAAAGCTGCAAGATTGTAAATTTGATATCTCAAGATGTGTGCACTGTATAAATGGAAAAGGCACCAGGCCTTCCATTCCTAAGAACAATGCAACCAGAGCAAGGAAACCCCTGCAATTAGTTCATAGTTATCTACTTGGTCCAATTCTGACAATCAGTAAACCAAAAGGAGACAAGCTCCACATGCTCTAAGATGGTGAACTATTTATTCAGTGTTTAGTGTTTAAAAAGTCCAACATATAAGGTCTTCTTCAGGGGTCTTGAGAGAAATCACTGGAGTTGCAAACACTTTCCAAATTACAGGACCATAAGAATAAAGGCCCAATTCTGACAATGTCTACAGCTGAGAATCATTATTAACTAACTTCTGTAGATTATTATTCCAGGTACTGTATGAACTATCTGCTCAAATAGAAAAGCCAGCACTATGAGCTATTGAAAGAATACATTGTCGTGGTAAGCAACAAGATTGGCAGAAGTCCTCAAGCCCTTCAAACCAAAAATGGTGATGAGTACATATCATACCACATTCAAAGATACAAGAAAGAGTAGGAAATTATGCATAGATACACATCTCCATTTTATCCTCAGGAAAACAGGGTGGCAGAAGAAAAGAACAAATCACTGGTGGAAATAATGAGATACATGTTGTTAGACTCTAAGCTACCCAACTAATACTGGGGAGAAGCTGTAATGATAGCTACATCCATACAGAACAGACTGCCAAAAAAGTAACAAACAAGACCCCCATTTGAACGTTGGCACAACAGAAAGCCAAGTATGGACCACACCAGAGTGTTTGGTTCTATGGCTTATGCACATGTTCTGAGGGAGTAAACATCCAAACTGGATGACAGAGCTGAAATAGGCGTAATATTGGTTATGAGCCAGAATGTCAAGGCTACAGAATCTGCTCCAGAGAACAGGACAAGGAACAATGGATGCAAGCTACAGGAAAAGACATTCCATTAGGAGAAACTTCCTGACACTAAGAGCTCAGAGAGTGGGGGAGTCTTCTTCTTTGGAGGTCTTTAAACAGAAGCTGTCAGGGGTGCTTTGATTGTGTATTCCTGCATGGGAGGGGGGTCGGACTGGATGGCCTTTTGTGGTCTCTTCCAACTCTATGATTCTATGAATCCTGAATCCAGTCTTTGATGAGATTGAGAAAAGAGGTGTGAAAAATATAGACACAAACTGCACGACAGAGGAGGCACACAACACAGAACAACTAGTGATATACTGATTAACTAATGATATACTGTATAGTGATATACAGAAAAGAAAAAAAATGGAAGTGAATACACACGCAAAAGGGAATGTAGAGAAAGCAAAAGCAGATTCAGAGCTGGAATTTGCCATAGAAGCAGATGAGTTTCCAGAATCAAGTCAGATGGTCAGATGATTGAACAGATGAGTGCCACCACTTCCTACCTTACAGGGGGCACAGATACAACATGAACCTACCACACAGGAAGAAATTCAAGGACTGCCAGCAGCAGAGGCAAGAAACTGGAAAGAAGCTGCACATAAGGAAATAAATTGTCCTTAGCCTGGAATAAGAAACTAAATGAGATACTAATAAAAAAGGTTTTACACAAGGTAAGGCTGATCCTGGTCTGTATACATGATATAAAAATGAGAAATAGACTTACATTCTGACTTATGATGTTGTCTTGATTTAGGCTTACCAAGATGAAGCTGATTGTGAAAGAAATTACAACTCATTTAAACAGTGCCCATCAGCTCTCTACATTGGGCAAACAGTCCAATCCCTGTGCCAGAGATAAATGGGTATAAACCAGACATTAGGAAAGGGAATACACAGAAAACGGTGGCAGAACATTTCAATCTTCCTGGGCATTTCATCTCAGACCTCAGAACAGCAGTCCTTGAACAAAAGAACTACAAGGGTAGATTGGAAAAAGAAAGAGTTTATGGAATTTGTCCATAAACTACAGTCCCTCAATAATGGATTCAACAGGGATAATAGCTTCCTGGCTACAGGAAGCCATTATCTACACACATATCACTACACACATTTCAACACTATCTGACCCCTTCCTCGGGGAAGGGGGGAATCCAATACTCATCTATTCTCCCCACCTGCAGGCTGGTTTCCAAAACAAAACTGGTCTTGTAGTAATTTCCATTCACATTGACTAGTTTCCAGTGTTTTTGTTCACTTAGTTAAAACTGGACCTGCTACTACAGTACATAGAATCATAGAATTGATACAGCCTAGAATTGCATTGTCCCCCATGCATTTCATTTTTTCTGCCTAAGTATAGTTCCTTACATTTCTTCCTGTTGAAATTCATTTTGTGAGTTTTTGCCCATCCTTCTAATTGGTTAAGTCATTTTGAATTTTCATCCTGTCCATTGGAGTGTTAGTTGCTCCTCCCAATTTGGTGCCATCTGCAAATTTCATAAGCATACCCTCTATTCCTTCATCTCAGTCACTGATAAATATGTTGAATAGCACTGGACCCAGGACAGAACTCTGTGGCACCCCCCGGTCGCTTCTTTCCAGGATGAAGTGAAGACATTGCTGAGCACCCTTTAGGTTCGATGAGTCAACCAATTACAAATCCACCTAACAGCAGCCTCATCTAATTCACATTTTACCAGCTTATTGCCAAGAATATAATGGGGGACCTTGTCGAAGGTTTTACTGAAATCAAGAGCTGCTACATCCACAGCGTTCCTTTCATCTACCAAACTAATCTAATTTTATTTTTAAAAAGAGAGACAAGATTAGTCTGGCAGGACTTGTTTTTTAGAAACCCATGTTGACTTTTTGTGGTTGTGGCATTCCCTTCTGAATGTTCATAGACTCTCTATTTAATGATCTGCTCTATAATCTTTCCTGCTGTTCATTTCAGGCTAACTCGGTGGTAATTGTTTCGGTTCTCTTTTTGCCATCTTTGAAGATGGGGACAACATTTGTCTTCATCCCAGGTGATTATTCTAAGTGAGTGAGTGAATGAGCAAATGATCAGGGAGCAGGATCAGGGGGGAGGAAAAACAAAACAATACAAACAAACAAACAAGACACTCTAATCTAAGGGGTGTATCTTGGGAGTTCATGGCTTCCATAACAAATATGGGCTTATCCCAATTAGTGTCTGGGCCTATACATTGTGTAGGTCATATCCTTGATGTGGTCTTTAGTATGAAACAGGTACATCCATGAGTGGAGGTAGTTAATATCACTTCATTGTCTTGAATGGATCATTTCCTGATCAAGATTGGGCCAAAGACCACTATTCAACCCCTCGAGGGTGGAGGACCAATTAAAATTGTCTACCTACGAAGGCTGATGGAATCTACTGCATTCCAGAAAGCCCTAGAAGCAATGCTGTCAAGGCTTTGGTTAATACCTGGAATAAAGATCTTAACAAGGCTATAGACACAATTGCTTCCAAGCATCCTTTTCAGCCTGCTTCAAACCATAAACATGGGAGATCTTAGAAAGCTGAAGTGAATTGGAAAACTACTAGAGCACCGCTGGCAAAAAAACAGGGCTTTTATGTGACAAGACATGCCATAGAAAATTTCTGCATTCCTATGGAGTGTCAATACTTACAGCAAAGAAATCTTTCTGCACTGCACACCTTGTGTCTGCGTTCTTGCCCAGCAGAGCTGTTCAGGGTGGTAAGGGATCTAACTCAGATACCCGCCACACAGAACCCCTTGTTAGAACCTACTGTAGCCTGCTGTGATGCATTGAACAACCACTTCACAGATAAAATCTCTCAGATAAAAGCTGACTTGGATGCTGGAATTAATGCAGAAGTGATAGGTGAGGTATCCAGCAAATCCGTGAACAATATTATACTGGATCAATGAGAGTATGTGAGTACCAAGGACATGGATAAGCTCACTTGGTAGTGTGAAAAAGACAACTTGTGCTCTCGATTCTTGCCCTTCAAGGCTGGCTGTCCAGGGTGGAGAAGCAACAAGGAAGCTTTTAAGATATGTAATTAATGCATCTTTCAGGGAAGACCAATTTCCAGCTTGTTTAAAAGAAGCGGTGGTAAAACCGCTTCTGAAAAAGCCTTTCCTCGACCCTCTAGACAAAAATAACTACAGGCCAGTCTCTCATCTGCCATTCTTGAGCAAAGTGATAGAGAGAGCTGTTGTCATTCAATTCTCAGTAATCTTGCAGGAAACAGATTATCTAGATTCATTTCAAACTGGCTTTGGGACAGGATATGAAGTTGAGACTGCTATGGTTGCTTTAGTTGATGATCTCCATCTGGGTATTGACAGGGGAAGTGTGACCCTGTTGTTATTTTTGAACCTCTCAGCAGCCTTTGATACCATCAACCATGGTATCCTTCTGGAATGCTTGGGAGAATTGGGAACTGGGGCACTTCATTGCAGTGGTTATATTCCTATCTCTCAGGCAGATTCCAGATGGTAATGCTTGGAGACAGTTACTCATCTAAAAGGAAACTAAAATCTGGTTTCCCCTGGAGCACCATTCTCTCTCCAATGCCATTTAATATTTACACAAAGCCACTGGGTGAGATCATCCAGAAACATGTGTGGGATGTTATCAGTACTCTGATAACACCCAGATATTTTTCTACATGTCTTGGACTGCTGCAGTGCCCAAAGATGGCATCTCTATTCTGAATGAATGTCTTAAGGTGGTAACAGACTGGATGAGGAAAAACAGACTTAAACTAAATCCAGACAAGAAGGAATTACCCGTTATAGGGACCCTTAATCCATATATGGAGATATGTCAACCAGTCCTGGATGGGGTCACACTTCCCCTAAAGAACTGTGTGGGAGTGCTCCTAGGCTCATCACTCCAGTTGTCAGCGCAGATAGATGCAATGGCCAGGAGTGTTTGCTATCAGTTTCGGCTGATACACCAGCTGAAACCCTTCATGGAGCTAGGGGACCTAGAAACAGTGGTACATGCACTGGTAACCTCATGACATGACTTCTGCAATGTGCTCTACATGGAGCTACATTTGTGCCTAGTTTGGAAACTTCAACTGGTTCAAAACAAGGCAGCCAGACTGGTCACCAGAAAATCTTGATGCAACCACATAACATCAATCTTAAAATCTCTTCATTGGCTTCCAGTTAGTTTCTGGGTGCAGTACAAGGTGTTGGTTATGACCTTGAAAGCCCTACATGGCTTGGGTCCAGCTTACTTGTGGGAGCACCTTCCTTCACACAATCCACCCCACACACTCAGGTCCTCTGAGAAAAGCCTATTGCAGCCAAGGAAGACCAGGCTGGCTGTAGTTACTCTTTGGGCCTTCTCATCTGCTGCTCCTAAAGTATGGAATGACCAGCTGGAAGAGATCCAACATATCACCACTCTTGATGCCTTTAAACAAGCCATCAAGACAGATCTCTTCCAGCAGGCCTTTCCAGAATGACCTCCCACTATAATGATATGGATAGTGCCGGTTTGCCCAAACATGTCTTGCTTCAACTATGTCTATTTTTAAACTAACTTTAATCTGTATTTTATAATGTTGCTGTTTTTGTTTTGAAGTAAGGGGATAGGGGACTATGTAATGTTGGTTTGTATGTATTATATGTTTTATTGATGTACTATTGATGTGTTTTATTGATGTACTTGTGCTGTTGTAACCATCTCGAGGTTACAACAGCACAAGTAGAGGGGGATATATTATTATTATTAGTATTAATATTAGTATTATTATCATCTATTCATTCTAATGTTATACCTTAGTATATATATATTTACATCTTCAAGGCTGTCTGCTTTTCCTTAACAAAGGAGTGATGTGAAGGAGTGATGCAAAGTTGAAGGTTTTCATGGCTGTCATCTATAGTTTTTTGTTGGTTTTTCAGGCTATCTGGTCATGTTCTAGAAGAGTGTATAAACTCTTCTAGAACATGGCCACATAGCCCGAAAAACCAACAGAAAACAGGAGTCATAGTTTGTTCTAGTATGTTTGATAACAGGTTTAAATGTGAAAAGGTTCTTGTCTACTTCTGTGTGCGATGGGTTTTAGTAAGTGACAAGTGGATAGAGTGCTGATGATGAAAAAGATTTTGGTAAAGGCAGATTCTGAAAAAGGGAAAGAAAAAAACTAAAACAAGTTGCTTTAGAGAAAGTTAATGATCACTTTGGGAAGTACAGGATAAAGGTTTTTGCAAAGGTAGCAGAGGAAAAGAGAGGAGTGTTGGGAAAGATATTGTTTTCAGTATAGTTATTTGAAAAAAAAAAGTGGCTGTTAAGAACAATATACAGAGGATGGTGTTTCTGTGGTCCCCCTTCCTGAACACCAAGTGTACCAACAATAAGCAACAAGAGTGCTGAAGAATTCCAGCAATGCCAGTGCCCTGGGGACTGATTGCAACTTTAAAAGTCAGTTTGCTCTTTTTCGTGTGTGTGTGTGTGTGTGTGTAAAGGTTTGCCTTTTGACAAGATTACAAATCATGTGATTCTGCTGAAGCCTTGGTAAACACCTGAAACACTCTTACCAAGGCTATCGACACAATCGCTCCCGAGCGTCCTTTCCAGCCCGCTTCTAACTGAAAACTCTGGTTCACCCTGGTTCACAGAGGAACTGAGGGAGATGAAGTGGACTGAACAACAACTAGAGTGCAAGTGGTGGAAGACTTGGCTCTTGTCCGACAGAACACGCCATAGGCAGCACCTTCACACCTATCAGGAGGCATTGCGTGCAGCGCAGAAATCCTTCTGTGCTGAACACATTGCGTCTGCAGAGTCCCATTCTACAGAGTTGTTTAAGGTAGTTGGGGAATTAACACAGGTTCCTCCTGGGTTCAACCCCCTTCTTGACCCGATGACGGCCTGCTGTGACACATTTAACAACCACTTTGCAGACAAAATCTCTCGGATAAGGGCCGACTTGGATGCCAGTGTTTCTCCAATATCCGTAAATGAGGTAACCAGCAACTCCACTACTGTCATTTTGTTGGATGAGTTTCAATCTATAAGTACTGATCATAGAATCATAGAATCACATAGTTGGAAGAGACCACAAGGGCCATCCAGTCCAACCTCCTGCCATGCAGGAACTCTCCATCAAAGCATCCCCGACAGATGGCCATCAAGGCTCTGCTTAAAGATCTCCAAAGAGGGAGACTCCACCACTCTCCGAGGGAGTGTGTTCCACTGTCGAACAGCCCTTACTGTCAGGAAGTTCCTCCTAATGTTGAGGTGGAATCTCAATGTGACATCGCTCCTCAATGTGACATCCCTTGAATTATTTAAACAGGGCTATCATATCACCTCTTAACCTTCTCTTCTCCAGGCTAAACATTCCCAGCTCTCTAAGTTGTTCCTCATAGAGCATGGTTTCCAGACCCTTCAGCATTTTAGTCACCCTTCTTTGGACACGCTCCAGTTTCTCTACATCCTTTTTGAATTGTGGTGCCCAGCCAATGTAATTTTAGGCTGCATCAATAGAAGTATAGTGTCTAGATCAAGGGAAGTAATAGTACCACTCTATTTTGCTTTGGTCAGGCCCTGACACAGTATTCCAAGTGGCGCCTGACCAAAGCAGAATAGAGTGGTACTATTACTTCCCTTGATCTAGACATTATACTTCTATTGATGCCGCCTAAAATTGCATTGACCTTTTTAACTGCTGCATCACACTGTTGACTCATGTTCAACTTGTGGTCTACTTGGACTCCTAGATCCTTTTCACATGTTTTCTCATTCGGCCAGGTATCCCCCATCCTATATCTGTGCATTTCATTTTCCTCCCTAAGTGCAGAACCTTACATTTGTCTGAGCTGAATTTCATTTTGTTAGCTCCTTGGAAGCATGAGGAAGACAACTTGCCCTCTCGATCCATGTCCATCATGGCTGGTCGCCCAGGGAGGGGATACATTGAAGACATTACTTTGGAATGTAGTCAATGCGTCCCTCAGGGAGGGTACTATTCCATCCTGTCTGAAGGAGGCGGCTGTAAAGCCTCTCCTGAAGAAACCTTCTCTTGATCCCCTGGACAGAAATAACTACAGACCAGTTTCCTTGCTGCCATTCCTAAGCAAGGTGATCGAGAGAGCAGTCGCCTCACAACTCCAAGCTGTCTTAAATGAGACCGACTTTCTTGATCCATTTCAAACAGGCTTCCGAGCAGGATATGGAGTTGAGACTGCCATGGTTGTTCTGACAGATGACCTCTGCTTGAGCATTGACAGGGGTAGTGTGACCCTGCTGGTGCTCCTGGATCTCTCAGCAGCCTTTGACACCATAGATCATGCCATCCTTTAGGACCAGTTGGGGGAGATGGTTATAGGAGGCACTGCTCTGACAGGTCCCAAAGGATGAGGCTCGGGGACAGTTACTCCTCTAAAGTCGAGCTAAACTGTGGCGTCCCTAAGGGCGCCATCCTGTCCCCGATGCTATTTAAAATTTATATGAAGTCGCTGGGTGAGATTATTCGGAGGCATGGAGCTCAGTGTCATCAGTACGCTGATGACACTCAGATATACTTCTCCATGACCAGATCATCTGCCCAGACCTCAGATGGCGTCTCTCCTCTCAATGACTGTCTCGCAGCGGTAATGGATTGTATGAGGGAAAATAGATTGAGGTTAAATCCTGACAAAATGGAGGTACTGACAGTCACCGGCCCGAAAGCAGGTCTGGGAATACATCTTCCCGTCCTAGATGGAGTCACACTCTCCTCGCAGGACTCTGTTCGCAGTCTGGGGGTACTTCTAGACTCATCACTTCACATGACGTGTCAGGTGAATGCGACAGTCAGGAGTGCCTTCTATCAGCTCTGGCTGATATTCCAGCTGCACAACAGCAAAAAAGGATGTACCTCCTGGACATGAAGGATCTAGAGTCTGTGGTACAAGCTCTGGTAACGTCATGTTTGAATTACTGTAGTGCGCTCTACATGGGGCTACCCTTGTGCTTATCCTGGAAACTCCAATTGGTCCAAAATATGGCAGCCAGGCTAATTACTGGAACATCTAGGAGAGAGCACATAACACCTGTGCTCAAGTCTCTCCACTGGCTGCCAATCAGTTTCTGGGTACAGTACAAGGTATTGTGTTTAACCTTTAAAGCCCTACATGGCTTGGGTCCATCTTATCTCAGGGACTGCCTCTCCCCGTATGTTCCCCCCCCTCACGCTCCTGTCCTCTAGGAGGAACCTGCTTCAGCCCATGAAGACCAGGCTGTCGCAGACCTCCCAGAGGGCTTTTTCCTTGACCGCTCCCAGGCTATGGAATGGCTTGCCAGATGAGATCCCTTTTATTACAACTCTTGATTGCTTTTAAAAAGCAGTAAAGATGCGTCTCTTCCAGCAGGCCTTTCCAGAAGCTACGTAATCTCTCCCGGCTCCAAAGCTAAGTCTAGGACTTCCAGCTAGTTTGAATCCTGAGCCTTGCTGCTCAAAGAATTGTTGGTTTTATTATCTTATTTTGTTTTTGTTATTTCTTGTTGGCTGTTTTAATTCCATGTTAATTTAATCCTTTTTTAATGGGTGGGAGGTCAGGGATGGGATTGTAGGAACTGTTTTAACTGTGATTGTTTTAAACTTTGTTGTACCCCTTCTTGATTGCTTGAACAGGGAAGCGGGATAGAAATAAAACCACTTCTTCTTCTTCTTCTTCTTCTTCTTCTTCTTCTTCTTCTTCTTCTTCTTCTGTTCTACTATAGGGGTAGTGCTCATCTCTGTTACTAAGCTGAAGAGCCAGCACTGTGAAAGATGACATTATGACTGGTCATGTGGCCAGCATGACTGCACAGAATGCTGTTACTTTCCCACTGACTTGCATTTGCATGCTTTTGAACTGCTAGGTTGGCAGACACTAGGATTAGTAACATGTGCTCACACTGTCACGCGGCATTGGGCCTCCAACTGCTAAATTGTGCATATTGAAAATAGTTTTTCTCAATTTACAGATACAGTGTAACTTTCTTTTATTTCTTAACTCATGCATAACTACAGTAAGTGTTTATCAAAATTTGTTTTTTTAAAGAACTTCTTATTTGTGTACTCAAAAACTCCTCCTTTGTTTAAGTAGATATTTATTATTATTATGTTATGTGGCCAATCTCACCTATATTCTTGGCTGGGTGGGATAGCTAATCCTTGGGAACACCTTTTTGGAAAACTCAGCTATTGCTTGATGCTCTCCTCTGGACCCTCAGGCTTGCCTGTCTACATTTGGAGTGATGTTGTCTCCCTTTTGTTTGCTTCCCTGTCAGAATCCAGACAAAAGCTTTGCTTCCCTCACCTTCTCTCCCTCAACAGCAAAACTAATAATTTAAATGGTTCTCATGTTTGGACTGTTCTATAAAAACTGTTCTGATGTTTGGATTTGTTTTGCAAAAAGAAAAAGGGGCACCAAACCAGTCTTTTTCAGTCCATAAGCAAAAGTAGCTACTGGTAGGATGCAGCGCCTTGAAACCAGCTGCTGTTCAGCCAAGTCCTGAGCACTATTGCTGTTCATGTGTAAGATGACCTTGTTTTGTCCATTGGAAAAAAGATGGACTATGCTAGTACAAAAATAGGATGTTGTTCAATTTGCCTCAGCCCCTAGAAGATGGGGAGCCCAGACAGAGCTTTGCACATTGGTACTGGATCGCCAGTCTGCTTAAGGCAAAATGTTACTAATGCCAAAGTTGCTTGCTCTTTTGTTGTCCAACAGATGAAACAATGATGCAGCAGCCAAGAAGGCTACTTTACAATCACTACAGTTCCTCTTTAGCTTCAGTTGCTATTCCTTTTGATCCACCCTCCCCTCACTACACTTTCTATCTGAAGAACAACAGCAGTGATTAGAACTGGAAACTGCTGCCAGAAAACAAAGCTATGGATCTTGCCTTTTGGCAGGGCCTGCCTTCCCTGTACTGCATGCTGTTGAAACAGCTTAATGATATCATTGTCATGAGGATCCTTATGACACTAAAGCTCCATTCAGCCTATTTTCAGGTCAATAATGAGAGTGTGTGCCACATGAAGGTCACCCATCATCCTCAGTTCACTTTCAACACCTGCAAATGGACTATAAGAAGAAAAACAAAATCTACCATCTCACCTCCTAGACTGCCACTTCCATTGTTAAAACATTGTTAATACAAGTTCTTCTGGAAAACTTTTTTGTGCCTCATCTTGACATATGTATATTCTTTGACAATGATCCTTCCATGTGTGTTGTGGGGAGCATTCATGTGTGTGTGTGAGAGAGAGAGACTGGACATTTCACATTCCCTGTAAACAACCTATCCTATCATCCTCATGTAAGGTGGGGTACATAACTGAGAGCTGATGAATATGCTAAACTTAAAAAATTGTTAGGAAACATAATGGAAATGGACTCAAATACTGCCTAATGGGGCAATTTTTGTTTAAACCATCTATGGCAGACCTCCCAAAATGGGCTGTCCATTGATGTGTGTCACTGCTCCACTATGGAGCAGTGTGTGTGATATTACTGTTCACAGTTTTTATTTTTGCAGAAACAAAGCCCTTTCTTGATTCTACACAGAAACTCTATTCCTAGAAGGTAGGAAGTCATACGTGTGCCAAACCCACTAGCAGTGACCACTGAAGATACAGACCTTTTGGGGTTTAGAAAGCCTCAAAATAATTTTCCATCCAGACAATCTCTACTCTCCTTTTTCTTGAAGAGTATACAGTGCACCTGCATCATATACGGGTGCCCCTTGCAGCTTATGCTGAAAGACGCATGATGGAAATAGCAATGGTGCATGCACCCACAGCGCACGTGTCACACCGCATGAGCCCCATTATTTTCAAAGGGGCTCGAGAATACGCACTATTTGCCTTACGCAGGGGGTTCAGAATTGATCCCTCACCTAAAGCAAGGGTGCACTGTATAATAATGTATTAGAAATTCTACTCTTCTGTTTCCTTGAAATCTATTATTTTATTTTACTATCCCAATTTAATAATATCATTATTGGTATCTCTTCTGGGATTGTTTGGAAAAAGAGCAGTAATTTAGGGAGACTCATCATCTTGAATGCCCTAATCCATGTTAGGGTAATCCAATATTTCTTTTCCCATTTGCTTGCTTATTTATTTTCTTTAATAATAGGTTATAATTCGCTTGAACAATGTTCTTTATATTTGTCATTATATTTATTCCAAGATATTTCATCTACTTCACACTTAACTTTAATCTTGTTATTTTCTGGATTTGCTTTTGTGCCTCCCAAACTGTATTTTTAAATGTTGCTTCTGATTTTACTATCTTAATTTTAAATCCTGACATCTTTTCAAAATTATTAACTATAACTAAAATGTTTAATTGTTTCATAAGGCTGTTCTGTAATAATTAGGGCATCATCAGCAAATAAATGTATTTTTAATGCTTCTTTTCATAGAATAGAACAATAGAATCACAGAGTTGGAAGAGACCACAAGGGCCATCCAGTCCAACCCCCTGCCATGCAAGTACTCCTAATCAAAGCATCCCTGACAGATGGCCGTCCAGTCTCTGATTAAAGACCTCTAAGGACAGAGACTCCACTACACTCCGAGGGAGTGTGTTCCCAAGGGACTGTTGAACAGCCCTTACTGTGTTACTTTTCCTGTTACACAATCTGTCATTTCTTTTTCCTTTCTAGTAATATTAGCTAATGGTTCAATTGACATTATAAATGTCAGGTCTGGTCTAATCTAGTTATGTTTATTGTACTGGGGAAACAAGAAACAAGGCTGAGAGACATAGCAAAGAAGTGAGGTAAAAATTAGGCAAAGGAAAGAAGGAAAGAGATTGTGGCAAGTGTAGTGGCAGGATGCAAAAACAAGAGAGATAGGTATAAGGTGCTAGAGGAGGAGGAGTGGGAGTACAAGATGAAGCAGGGAGGAAAGTGGGAGTAGGAGTGCTAGATTTCAGGAACAAAGGGAAAGGAGCATGGCAAAAGTGCAAGGAAGGGAAAGAGGTTAGCTGGGCAGTAAGGGAGAGAAGTGTTGTAAAGACACAATGCGAGGCAAGAGAAAGGGAAAGAAGGATAAAAAGATGAATGGTACGGTGGCAGTGTGTAACAAGCAACAAATATAGATACAAAGGTAGTAAAAGTGCAAGGGAAGGAAGTATGGATTGTAAATTCATCCCAATCTTCCTCTTTTTTTTGCCCTTGGCAAGCATGATCAGGGCTTCTTCTGATATTTACATGCATCTGTATCTTTTTGCCATCAATAAAAAAGTGCTGACAAAAAAGAGAGAAAAGAAATCTCTATTCCAAGCCCAACATTTAAATATTTATCTCAGAAGAGCAGTTAGTAAAAATGATCCTAAGGCTGAAACATGACAAAAACAAAACAATCAAAAACAATGAAAGTATTACTGTATTGAATTTTCATAATTAGAATGCAAATTAATAATATCCATAATTATAATGTGCATAATATTCAAATTAGATTTGCGGAGGTGGAATATGGAAAATCTAAACAGAAACTTATTAACTAAGGGATGAACTAAATGGATCTAACAATATAACTTATAAATGTTGTTGTTGTTGTTGTTGTTGTTGTGTGCCTTCAATTAATTTCCAACTTATGGTAACCGTAAGGTGAGCTTTAAGGTGAACAGGGGGTTATCTTTTCAAGATTTGTTCAGAGTGCAAACTGATACTGAGGTTGAAGAGAGTGTGACGTGCCCACGCTGCCCAATGTCAACCCAGTTGGCTTTCATGGTTGAGAGGGAATTTGAACCTTTATCTCCCAGATTTCTTGTGCAATAATTAGGCCACTACACTACAATGGCTCACATACCCTGTACATGCAATATAGCATAGGTCCAAATCAATCAGAAAGAATCATAGAATCATAGAATCATAGAGTTGGAAGAGACCACAAGGGCCAGTCCAGTCCAAACCCCTGCCATACAGGAAATCCAAATCAAAGCATCCCTGACAAGTGGCCATTCACCCTCTGTTTAAAGACCTCTAAGGAAGGAGACTCCACTACACTCCGAGGGAGTATGTTCCACTGTCGAACAGCCCTTACTGTCAGGAAGTTCCTCCTAATGTTGAGGTGGAATCTCTTTTTCTGCAATTTGCATACATTGTTCTGCGTCCTGGTCTCTGGAGAAGCAGAAAACAAGCTTGCTCCCTCCTCAATATGACACCCCTTCAAATATTTAAACAGGGCTTCTCTTCTCCAGGCTAAACATCCCCAGTTCCCTAAGGCACTCCTCATAGGGCATGGTTTCCAGACCCTTCACCATCTTAGTTGCCCTAAGGTACAAGGTTGTTGTCCTTTTGAAGAATCAAGGACGAACAGGACTTACAGCACAGCTTTAAGGATATTAGGACTTTGGCAGGGTAATAAGGGTTACCCTCTTACATATATTGAAAACCACTTCCATACCATGGCAGTTATTAATTTTAAAAACTACTGCAGCATATCAAGATACAGAACACCTGAATTATAACAGAAATAACATCTGATACAAAATGTAGATCTGTAACTACCATCATCATTTTTCTTCTGTATGATTTTTAAAACATCTTTTGCCTGAATAAGAAACCAGTGGGGCTTTGAAAGCTTACCAGACGTATCTCCTGCTAAAGTTATTACTCTTTTGTGGATTTTGTAGTATCCCCTTTGAAAACAACACCCCTGAACACCACTGCTCCTGAATAGCAATACATTCAAGCTACACATTTGTCTACATTAGGGGTTCTTAACCTGGGTCCAAAGACTCCCAAAGGATCTGTGAATAGTATTCACGAGGATCTATGTACTAGGGTAGAGTGAAAAAAAATTACTTTCACTAACCTCTCTAGCATTTCCTTCAATTATGAATGTGGTAATTTTGTCACCAATAAAAAAACATACATATTTTGATATCACATTACTATTGTTGCAGGTATCTAGAAATATTGTGTGAGCTCATTACTATCTTGAAATAACTGTAGTTAATGGATTCTTTGCTAAGGAAGGGTGTGAAGCTTACAGACACACTGCTATTATGGGAATGCTTCACTTAGGCTTCACCAAAGTGTCAAAGGGTTACATTGAAACAAAACAAGTTTAGAACCCCTCATCTACATGTATAATTTGGCCTGAGAGAGACACAAACTTTGTCCTGGAATTAAGATGTCCTCCGCCAACATAACTGACAGCCTTCATATATTGCTGGATAAAACTAACAGTTTAACTGAGTTGTTTGCTTTCTGCTAAGAAATAGCATTAAATTAACAAGGATCTTCAAGAAGATTTCTCCCTTGCACATTCTGTTTTGCTTTGTTTTGAAAGCAGCACTCCTGATATCTATCTGCACAGGCTATTTTACACAAAACGTTAGTGAAAAGGCTTTTTTGAACAGCTTTGTGAGGTTGCTCTTTCTCTCTCTGTGTATATATATATATGAGACACAGAGAAACTTGAAGTCACTTGCTACCTCTGGAGTGGATTTTGCAGTGCCTATGCCCATGCTTTATCTGCTAGCAAGCTTCTGTTCGCACTAATCTTCTCCAAATAAGGGATCATTTGCCAGTGTTTGGAACTAAAAATGTGGATTATAATGACACTCCTCCCTCACCCCCACTTTTCACAGCCCACAGATTCTAAAAATTCCAGCTGGAATTTAAAATAAGGGTGATCTGCTTAGAGAGAGAGTAACTTACCTGCTCCTGTGATTTTACAGTCAGCTCTTATGATGTCATTAGTAGTGATACTTTCGTTCCTAAGCAACAGAAAATTCTTAGCCTTTGGGAAGTAGATGCCTGCTTTCAAGCATGCACCATTCACAAGCAGCACAGAAGGCCCTAGTTTCAGTATTGCTCCCCTCCCCCAGGGTAGCAGTTCCTATCAATAGAAACAGGTTTTCAAACAACAAAGAGAACTGGCTTGACAAGTCCTTTGGCTGGTCCCCTTGAGTTCTGCACTCTGACCAATCCAGAGGGAGGACAAATCAGATTCAGCATGCAGGAGGCTTCAACTTCTTTGTGAAACCATTGTTTGTTGTTAACTTTCATTGCATTGACCTCAACTCATGCTGGCCCTGTTTATGAGACATCTCCAACTCCCCTATTCTCCACTACTCTGTTTAGGACTTGTAGATTCATGCCTATGACCACTCCCATTGAGTCTAACTATATGGTATGTGGCTTCTTCTCTTTCTACTGCCTTCTACCTTTCCTAGCATTATTGCCTTTTCCTATGATTCATGCTTTCTCATAATGTGGCCAAAGTACAAAGGCTTCAATTTAATCATCTTGGTTTTCCAGGGAGAGGTCAGGTTGGACCTGTTGTTTGTCTTTGGGCTGCCCATGATATTCTCAGCATTCTTCTCCAACACCACACCACAAATGAATTGCTTTTTATCTGTGTTCTTCACTGTTCAGCTCTCACACCTTTACATGGTCATGGGAAATACAATGGATTGGATGATTGTAACTTTAGTGCTCACTTGTATATCTTTACTCTTTAGGATCTTGTCTACTTCTTTCATCACTCCCTTTCCTATTCCTCGTTTTCTACATATCTTGACTGCACTCTCTATTCTGATCAATGTTTGATCCAAAGTATGGGAAATCTTTAACTATCTTTTACTAGCATATATGTGAAAGGGATCTAGAAGTTCTAGTAGACCACAAGTTGAACATGAGTCAACCGTGTGATACAGCAGCTAAAAGGCCAATGCAATCCTAGGCTGCATCAATAGAAGTATAGTGCCTAAGGGACTAAACAGAGAGGCAAAAAGAGGTGCTTTCAGGCTGGCTTGAAGGTGTGGCATTTAGATGACACATGCCTTGAAGCCAGTAGGAAAGTGCCCTCTAGGCGCTTTATGCAGAGAAAAGCCATCTCAAAAAGAAGCAGCTTCCCCCCCCCCCACTTCTTCCTGGCTTGAAGCCATATCATGTGGTCATGACATGAGCACGGCAGCTGTCTTGGGAGACAGCAGTGCGGTTGGTGGGGTTCCAATGTGGTTTTGGAAAAGACAGCTTCAAGCCACTTTTCCTGCTCATCTGTTTCGCCCCTAGACCACTCTATTCTGCTTTGGTCAGGCCTTACCTGGAATACTGTGTCCAGTTCTGATCTCCACAATTAAAAACGATGTTGACAAGGTGTATAGTGTTTAGAGGAGGGCAACCAAAATGGTGAAAGATCTGGAAACCATGCCCTATGAGGAGTGACTTAGGGAGCTGAGTATGTTTAGCCTGGAGAAGAGAAGGCTATGATAGCCCTGTTTAAATATTTGAAGGGATGTCACATTGAGATGGAGCAAGCTTGTTTTCTGTTGTTTCAGAGAATAGGACCCAGAGCAATGGATGCAGGCAACACGAAAAGAGATTTCACCTCAACATTTAAAAGAATGTCCTCAGAGTAAGCGCTGTTTGAAAGAGGAACACACTCCCTTGGTGGGGCCTCCTTCTTTGGAGGATTTAAACAGAGGCTGGATGGCCATCTGATGGGAGTGCTTTGATTGTGAGTTCCTGCAGGGATCCAGAGTCCACTCCCTTCCCTTTCATTACACCCTGATGGAGGTAGGAATAACACCAGAGCTACAACTAGAAAAACTTCTCTTTCCTCCATTAGCTGTCCATGAAGGACAAGGAGGACCTTGAGGCTTTGGCTCCAGAGGCCACTCCCTTCCCTCTCAGTACACCCTGCTGGAAGTAGGAAGAGCACCAAGGCTACAACTATAAAAAAACTGTTCTTCATTTCATTGGCTGTCTGTGGAGGACAAGGGAGACCTTGAGGCTTTGGCTCCAGAGGCCACTCCCTTCCCTCTCATTATGCCCTGCAGGAGGTAGGAAGAACACCAAGGCTGCTACTATAAAAACTGTTCTTCTCTCCTTTACCAGACTGAAGAAGGCAGGGAGGTCTCTGAGGCTGATGCTTCAAAAAAGGCCCCACATTTTGGATACTATCTTAATTGGGATTATTGGTAATCAGTCCAAGCCTACACAATCTGATTATTTTATATTTTATATTGGATTTCATACCCTGAAATTATTTTACCAGACAGGGCTATAAGCAAAAGGGGCGCCAACTACTATCTGGAGATTCACCAGGTTATAAGGAAAAACAAAACAAAAGACAATCACTAACTTTCCCCCCTCCTGAGGTGGGGAAGCAGTTATTGAGGATATATCCTTATCACCCGCAGAGCCTAGTCTAGATTGATCAATTGAACACAGATACTCTACACATGAGATGAGCTCAGAAGAGGGCACCATTAATTTGGCACTTGAGTTAGCAATTGCAGAAAATGTTTCTCCCATCACTAGGATGGAACAAGAGGAGAGAGGAAAGGTACTGGAGGATTTTATGACAAAACAAATAGGTATGCTGGAACAATGTCATACCCAACCAGAGAAAGACCCCTCCTTAACTTTAGGTTAAGAAGAGAAGGTTAAGCGGTGATATGATAGCCCTGTTTAAATATTTGAAGGGATGTCATATTGAGGAGGGAGCAAGCTTGTTTTCTGCTGCTCCAGAGACTATGTCAGAATCCTTGTAGTATTCTTCCAGATATAGGTTTGTAGTTGTAGTTGGGGATGATGGGTGTGTAGTTAGTTGCTTGATAGGAGGGAGGAGTGCATAACGGTGACCTTGTCTTATCTGCTGACCTTGGAGCTGCTCTGCTCTAGGTTTGGTATGAAGCAGTTTCTGGTGGGAATTGTACAGATAAGGGGGAGCCAGGGGGAAATTGAAACTAATGGAAAATAACTGGAATGGGCTATTTTCGCGGGCTTTGTGAGAAGGGGGGAGGTGCAGCCCTTTCGGGGTTGGGATGTATAGAGTGCTGGGCGGGAACTGGTCAGTCTCAGCTAAGAAGCTGAATGGTGTGGTACTGCTGATCCTGGAGCATCAATAAAGTTCTGTTTATTCAACTTAAAGCTGACTGGTTGATTGTCTGGGATTCTGGACCCCTGTTCTGACAGACTAGGACGCAGAACAATGGATGCAAATTGCAGGAAAAGATATTGTACCTCAACATTAGGAGGAACTTCCTGACAGTAAGGGCTGTTTGACAGTGGAACACACTCCCTCGGAGGGTGGTGGAGTCTCATTTCTTAGAGGTCTTTAAGCAGACGCTGGATGGCTTTGATTGGGAGGGATACTTTGATTGGGAGTTCCTGCATGGAAGGGGGTTGGACTGGATGGCCCTTGTGGTCTCTTCCAACTCTATGATTCTATAATTCTATAATTCTAAGTGAACAGAGAGAGGAGAAAAATTGTAACTCATAGTTTCAGTGGCTTAAAGATATCTTGGAAGAAATAAAGTTGATAAAATCCTTTCTATTTGAATCCCACAAGTTGCTAACTATATTAATTGAGTTAAATAAGGTACCTAAGAATACTAATATACAAGCTGATACAGATTCTGTAACCCCTGCAGAGGGACTCTTTGGCTGGGAAAAATCAGTAAATAAGAAATTAAAGAGCATACCTAAAAGGAAAAGGAAAATAAAACTGAGCTATTAAATTCTTTTAAAAAGAGCAAAAATAGTAAGTATGCAAACAAAGATTTTTTTTAAAAAAACAGCCTATAAATTTAATTATAGCCATCTATTCAAATTGATAGAAAAACCAAGAAGCAGGAAAAAATAACTTAGACCCCCCCCCCCCAAAAAAGACCTCAAAACTAAAAAGTCTTAAGGTAGTTTCTGATATACATAATAAAAGACTTTATAACACAGCTTCAGATAGTACTAATAATACTGAGGGACAAGATCCATGGGTGGATGCCTTAATGAAGACTAATAGCAAAATCAACCAGACATCCCGACTTCCAGTACAATTCAAATTCAATGACAACTGGGAACTAAGATTATTGGCCCACACTCTAGTGTTTGTTGGTTAACCAAGACAAAAGGGTATGCTCATTCAACATAATTGCAAAAGACACTTAATCAAAACACTAGAAACTAACCCTCCTGATCATCTTACGCTATCAAAAATCATGAAGGTAGAATACCTGTTCCATGATTATACTCACACACATGCAGTAGTGACCTTTAAGAATAGCACTATAGATAGAAAGGTATATGAGAAGAGACAGGAAATACGGACCTTATGTATAACTGTAACTAGGCCTTGGGTATAACTGTAACAAAAATATGGGTCTTCCTTTAGCCTAGAGAAGCGTTCACCAAAGTGGGATTAATAGATGGCCCTTGTGGTCTCTTCCAACTCTATGATTCTATGAGATGGAATTCAGCCTCTAATAATGAATTGGCATGTGAGGATGGTTTTATTAATCTGGAATAAACATCTGAATCTATGTTACCATTAATCCAGACAGAGGATTAGCAGGGATTGTTGAAAGAATCCATGGTAAATACTGGCAAATGTAATATCAGAACCATTGGCAATAATCTTTGAGAACTCCTGGAGAACAGGAGAAGTCCCAGCAGACTGGGGGAGGGCAAACGTTGTCCCCATCTTCAAAAAGGAGATTAAAAAAAGGATCCTAACAATTATCAACTAGTTAGTCTGAAATCAATAGCAGGAAAGATTGTAGAGCAGATAATTAAACAGAGAGTCTGTGAACATCTAGAAGACAATTCTATAATTAGAAAAAGTCAACATGGGTTTCAGAAAAACAAGTCATGCCAGACAAACCTGATCTGACATGTGAGTGAGTGGCTGCAGTACAGGCATTTAACCACTGCACCACCAGGGCTCCTTACTACCTTCCCCAATGAAATTTCAGTATTGTTGTCCCTATATTAAAAAAAGGTGACCCAAATGACCCAACCAACTTTCTTCTCATCAGTCTATCAAAAAACCTTAATGACTGGATTTAATCAAATGAGATAATAGCAGAATAACAGACAGGTTTTTGATGCAATCACTCAAGAATAGATCACTGTTTTCATAGAATCATAGAAATTTAGAGTTGGAAGAGACCACAAGGGCCATCCAGTCCAACCCCCTGCCATGCAGGAACTTCCAATCAAAGCATCTCCGACAGATGGCCATCCAGCCTCTGCTTAAAAACCTCCAAGGAAGGAGACTCCACAACCCTCCGAGGGAGTGTGTTCCACTGTCGAACAGCCCTTACTGTCAGGAAGTTCTTCCTAATGTTGAGATGGAATCTTTTTTCCTGCAGTTTGCATCCATTGTTCCGAGTTCTGTTCTCTGGAGCAGCAGAAAACAAGCTTGCTCCCTCCTCAATGTGACATCCCTTCAAGTATTTAAAAAGGGTGATCATATCATCTCTTAACCTTCTCTTCTCCAGGCTAAACATCTCCAGCTCCCTAAGGCGTTCCTCATAGGGCATGGTTTCCAGACCCTTCACCATCTTAGTTGCCCTCCTTTGGACACGCTCCAGTTTCTCCACATCCTTTTTGAATTGTGGTGCCCAGAACTGGACACAGTATTCCAGGTGGGGGCTGACCAAAGCAGAATAGAGTGGCACTATTAGTTCCCTTGATCTAGACGCTATACTTCTATTGATGCAACCTAAAATTGCATTGGCCTTTTTAGCTGCTGCATCACACTGTTGACTCATGTTCAACTTGTGGTCTACTTGGACTCCTAGATACCGTTCACATGTACTTTCATTCAGCCAGGTGTCCCCCATCCTATATCTGTGCATTTCATTTTTCCGCCCTACGTGTAGGACCTTACATTTCTCTGTGTTAAATTTCATTTTGTTAGCTTTGGCCCAGCTTTCTAGTCTATTCAGGTCATTTTGAATTTTGATCCTGTCCTATGGGGTATTAGCTACTCCTCCTAATTTGGTGTCATCTGCAAATTTGATAACTAGGCTCTCAATACTGTCATCCAAGTCATTAATAAAGATGTTGAATAGCACTGGGCCCAGGACAGAACCCTGTGGGACCCCACTTGTCATTTCTTTCCAGGATGAAAAGGAACCATTGTTGAGCACCCTTTGGGTTCGGTCAGTCAACCAGTTACAAATCCATGTAACGGTTACCTTGTCTAGTCCACATTTTACAAGCTTGTTTGCAAGAATGTCATGGGGAACCTTGTCAAATGCCTTACTGAAGTCAAGATATACTATATCCACAGCATTCCCTTTATCTACCAAGCTGGTAATTTTATCAAAAAAAGAGATCGGATTTGTCTGGCATGACTTGTTTCTCTGAAACCCATGTTGGCTTTTTGTTTGTTTGTTTGCTTGTTTGTTTTGTTTTGTATTATGCCACTTCATACACAAATATGTCAGATTAAAACAAAAGTGTCTATATGTGGTATTTATTGATTTTTTCAGCAGCCTTTGACTCTATCAG
The DNA here is from genome assembly GCA_034509955.1 of Urosaurus nigricauda. Lineage (NCBI taxonomy): Eukaryota > Metazoa > Chordata > Lepidosauria > Squamata > Phrynosomatidae > Urosaurus > Urosaurus nigricauda. The sequence goes on from JAOEGL010000003.1 coordinate 152,671,842, forward strand.
TAGAGGACATCTCTGGGATAAACTAAGTAAAACATCCATAGATAAAAAGTTTCTGATGCTGATACAAGCCTTCCACTCTGATACTAAAATTCAAGTCAGATTGGATTCTGCTAGCTTGCTATCAAACCCAATATCAACTATTCAAGATGTCCGCCAAGGCTGCCAGTTTGAACCAGCATTGTTTAATGTTTATGTTAATACATTAATAATTGAATTAAGAGATAATGACTACTATGTACCCCTAAATTAAAACCTAGGGAAAATATCAGTTCTCATTTATGAGGATGATACTATTTTATTGTCACAATCACAGCAAGGTTTAAGAAAATTATTAAAAGCTTTTAGTCAACTAGCAACACAAGACAAGTTGAAAATTAATTCTAAAATAGGTATAAAAAACATATATGGTGAATAGATGGGCGACCTATAGAACAAGTGAAGTCCTTCAAATATTTAGGACTCATGTTTTTCTCTACTGAATCTTGGAGATGTCATTTTGAAAATATGAAAGCAATTGATATTAATATAGCCAACTGTTTATCAAGATTCTTTTGGAGCAGAGGTGGTAAACAGTTACCTCCAGCTATTAAAATTTATGAAGATAAAGTTATAGCTCAGATACATTATGGGGCTGAAATATGGGAGCCTAAGATAAAATCTAACTTGGGAACAATCCAAAGTAATTACTTATGAGCAATTTTGGGTCTGCCCAAAGGAACTGAGACCTCTGTCCTTCAACTGGAAAGTATAGCATCTAGATCAAGGGAAGTAATAGTGCCACTCTATTCTGCTTTGGTCAGGCCCCACCTGGAATACTGTGTCCAGTTCTGGGCACCACAATTCAAAAAAGATGTGGAGAAACTGGAGCGGGTCCAAAGGAGGGCAACTAAGATAGTGAAGGGTCTGGAAGCCATGCCCTATGAGGAGCGCCTTAGGGAACTGGGGATGTTTAGTATGGAGAAAAAAAGGTTAAGAGGTGATATGATAGCCCTGTTTAAATATTTGAAGGGATATTAAGGAGGGAGAAAGCTTGTTTTCTGCTGCTCCGGAGACTGGAACGTGGCACAATGGATGCAAACTGCAGGAAAAGATATTCCACCTCAACATTAGGAAGAACTTCCTGACAGTAAGGGCTGTTTGACAGTGGAACACGCTCCCTCAGAGTCTGGTGGAATCTTCTTCCTTGGAGGTTTTTAAGCAGAGGCTGGATGGCCATCTGTCGGGGATGCTGTGATTGGGAGTTCTGCATGGCAGACGGTTGGACTGGATGGCCCTTGTGGTCTCTTCCAACTCTATGATTCTATGATTCTAGGCAGGGAAAACAGACTTGAATGAGTCACCACCAGAGGGAGCAACCCCTACCATCCCTCAGTCTTTTTCCTGCCTCGGCTCTGAGTAGGCTGTGTTTTTCCTTCTCTCCTCCTTCCTTTACTTTGTCTTAAAGACTTTAATATTTCTTCTAATATTTATTCTATTCTTCCTATATTCATGTTCTGTTCTCTCCTGCCTTGGCAACTACCTACAAAAACAACCATGTTTTCTTTAGTCTTTGTTCTATCCCTTTCACTTTCTAACTGCTGAAGCAAGGCCAGGCAGGAAGAGACAGTTCAGAAACTGCTGTGTTGTGAGGCAACTAGGCTCAACTCCAGCATTAAAGAAGAAGACAGTCCAGCCAGGTCTGGCTGGAGGGGCTGAAAGTATAGAGAGCCCAGGTGCAGCAGGAGGAGGGAGATCCCTCTGTCCCTGACCAGATGTACTCCTCAGCAGACTTCAACCCCAGCAAGGGGTCTGGGCAGCAAGATGGAGATCCTAAAGGGAATTGGTGCAGTGGAGGAGGGATATCCCTGGTCCCTAACCAATAAGCGCCACATCACAGATACCAGCCCCAGAAGGGGTTTGGGGCGATGAGATGGAGACCCTGACAGACCTTGGCATGGCTGGATGACCTGTCCCTGGCCATATTGCGCCCCACTGCAGACATCAAACCTGGCAAGAGGTTTGGACAGTGGGAGAGAGAGGGAGAGAGAGGAGGCAGATTTCAAGAGGTGAGTGAGGATTCAACCCTTAATCCTATGTTTGTGGGTTAAGCTTTACCCCAGAGGTTTGTTTCTGACTTGCATTGCCAGCTTTGAAGGAGACTTCAGTTGCTTCAGAAATTCAAATGGAGAGTTCCCTCCAATACGAACTGCCACTTTCTCCTCCTCTCCTTCCGCCATGATCCACTCAGACTGAAGGGATCAGAGAGGATTAACAAAAGTATTTCCAGGTGCAGGGAGTCTTCTTGTGCCCATCATCCCCTAGTCTGGAGGTTTCAATCTCTCCTTGGGGAGAATTTGGCCAAAAAGATATTTATTTATTGTGCTTGCCTTTTTTAAAATAAGAGGCAAGGCTGGAACTAAAGGTGTGGCAGCCATTTTGATCAAGGGCAGCAAGGCAGAAGAGGAAAGGCCTGCTGCTGCTTCTGCTAACTAATATGCCTTTTGTAAAACAAAGGAAAATAATACCTGTAATTCATTCCTCAGAAGAGGAATGTGATCTGAAAAAGAAAGAAAGAGTTAAAAACAAAATAAATAAAAAATAAATATAGGGCCTTTCAGTACCTCCTGAAAGCTCATGAAATCTGTTAGACTTTTGGGGACTGATGATCTTTAATTATTATTGTATTTGTTTCATGGTATTATTGTATAAAACAGTTTATATATTGGAGTTTAATGTAAACTCTGACCAGTTGAAGCTAGATGATCCATGCTGATCTTCCTCAGGGGAAGGAGTCTCCTCCCCCCTCCAAGCCTCGGCCTTCAACACCAGATACACCATTTCATGCATATTTTATGAAGGTAAATAAGTCCTCCATAATTGTTATTGTGAGACCAAATCCAATAGCTGGTATGTGTGTGTGTGTGTGTGTGTATAGTTACAACTCAACTCAATTTGTCATGGGAATCAACAGATCCCACTTGTGGCTGCCAGAGTTTACGCTCAATGAGAGGTGTCTCTGCTATTTCCATTTTTTCTGGAGGTAAATGTGTGTGACTTAGACCACTTGTTAAAAAAAAAGCAAACAAAAACACTTGAGGTCAAAATTAAGTTCTGCCAGGGCATTAACAATGGTTAAAAGTAGTGGTTATTTCAGGAGACACTAGCCTAAATGAGACTGGATGGAATCCAAGACCAAAACTGGTTCAGTTCCAGGACAGACCTGATTAAAGAACTGACACATAAATGCCCATTACAAACAAAATCTAACATTTCCACCTCTTACTGGGGACAAATTGTTTGGAATAAAGTCTCTTGGCTGAGACTAAGAATAATAAGACCTTACCATCTTTTATTTAAGAAAGACAGACAGACAGACGAAAGAAAGAAAGAAAGAAAGAAAGGGCTATTTTCTACAGTACATTCCTCAAATGAAGAATGACAACAGGGCCCCGACCTTCCTATATTGCCTAAATATGACACAGAGAGCTCTGATGCAGGGAATCCATCTACTGACAGGCTACCTCTGACTGAGCATTATGCAATGTTACTACACAATGTGGTTAAGATCTTGGAATAATATTTTTGAGGCCACCCCTCCACTCCAATGAGTCCACTATGGACAGTCCTGAATTGCCACAAGACAAAGGTGGCTTTTCTTAGACCAGGGCCTTCAGTACTAGAGACACTCTCCAGAGCTGTCTTCACAAAGGTGTCAGGAAAGAGTGGGTTAAACCTGCCACATTACTCCTAAATTGTATGTCTGTTAATCATCATTTACTTTGATAGGTAATAACAAAACTACAAATCTAATAGATAGATGATTCAATATAAGCTGTAGTTTCTTTCCCATTTATACTTAATTTGGGACACACGTTCCCTCACACATTCCCTCTCTCTTTCACACACATACAAATATACGTGCATATATACATACACTAAGGAAATATCAGATGTGGTGCTTAAAAGGTCATAAACAGCATCCTTCTTGGCAATTAGGGCTGCTTCAGCTATATCATTTTCTTAACGGTCAACCTTAGGTGGGGTAAAGATTTTATGAGAAACCTTCATAATCAGGTTAACATAAAATTATATCAAGACAATCTACAAGCTACTCAAAATGGCCGTTTTCTCAGCTGATGCCAGGCCAGATATATTACAGTTTGGCAAACAGTCAGTCTATACATTGGTCAAGAGGCAGATTTTAAATAAAAACAATCAAATAAACAAAACCACTGGTATGTAGATACCTGTTTTAAACAAAATTTGATCATTTGATTGATGACAAACTCTTTCAACAATCATTAGATCCATTATTGTTAGAGATTAATGATAAACGGAAAGCATTTGCTTTTGTGACATAAAAATAAAAAAGAGGTCCCTTCATCAGGGACAGTCCTCCCCCCCCCCCCATAGATACAATTATGGTGCTTGTTGTACATGAGACAATAGATTTGGGAGACAGTGGTCTGACCTTAATTACCAACCTCAGCAGTAGTCCCAGGCACTGCTTCACCTGACCAAATAACAACGTCAGTGGCAATACCTATCTTGTTAAGATAGAAATACCCCAAATCCTGGCTGATTGGTGGTAAAGGGTGATAAGAAGACTTTGCCAAAAAACAAAACCAAAACAAAACAAAACCAACTGACCTATGGGTCTTCTCAACTCTTTAAAAATATACTTTGGGGCTTTCTAAACTGGCAAAAAGAAGTGTGTTCATGGCTTCATGAAACTCTAGCCTTTAGATGAGAAAAAGGGAAAGTGTGCCATGAAAACGCTTTTTTCGCGTTTTAGGGGAGAAGAAGCGCCTTTAAAAAGGTGCTGGTTTTCCCAGTTTCTTTTTTAAAAACTGCGGAACAGCGCAGCTCCATCTAAAGGCTGTGGTGCAGCTGCTAAGCATTAAGGAAAAGGCAACTTCATGTCACACTTTCCTGCCAATCTAGAAAGCCCCATTGATATATTTTCTATGCCATTCTCATTGCTTCCTTAAGGTACAGGAAGGCAAAGAAACATTGGCTGATATAAAAGTCACAAAATGTCTGATCAATATTGGGGCCATTAAAAACTATACTATCTTTCTAATAACAAAAAAAGTTTCTAGAGTGTGCTGCTAGAGCTCAGATGGGTCAATTGGGTTATAATAATAACAGGTTCTGACTGAAGACTCTCCAGTCAATTCTGGAGGCACTTCACCTCCAAGATTTTTGTGTGTCCCTGTTTTTGGTTGTAGTTCGTTTCCACAGCCCAATCCACCACTTCATCACAAATATCTTACCAGGAAAAACCTTTTCCATACAAGGCTCTACCATTCAATCTGTTGTTTTCTTCAGTGACACTCACTACACTGATACACCTTGGAAACAGTGGGACCTTCATATAGACCCATAATTTCACAATGTCCTGATCAGATCTGATTCTCTCCCATAGGGTATATAAGATGTTGAGTTGTGCTTTCTTTCCTATCCAGACATGGTTTTCTGGTAACTTACGAAAAGAACAACCTAGTTCCATTTCAGAACCTACATCACTTTGGAGCAGTTGTAGACACGTTGCTGACCTGAGTCTACCTGATCAAGCAAAGGGTAAGATCCATGAAGATCACCCTCAAGCAGGTAGGTTGTTCCCAGTTATTGAACCTAGTGTTACTGGTGCACCTACAGTTCCTGATCTGCTTCAGTTAATAGTTTGGCATGAACACCTCTAGCTGTAACAAAGACAGATGGTATAGATAAATCACCTGTTCTGACATACACCAAATAGTTCAAACCTCTGTTGTTTGTTGCTGTTGCTGCCAATTGAAGAGGATTGTCTGATTTAGGCACTGCTGAAGTTCCAAATAATGTTGGATGCCAGCTTAGAGTGATGGGTAGCATTTTTGACTCCCTATATATATAGGATCACCTCCACATTATAAACTGCCTTGGGCTACAACTACTAACAGCTGAAATCTGATTCAAATTAACATTAAAGTGTCATGTTAACCAAGGACTGACCCAATCCAGGTCACTGATGACAAAACCAACATTTCTAGTAACTTGATTCAAGAAATGATTTCATCATCTTTTTGTCACAGTCCAAAAAAAAAAAAAAATGAAGTTGATTAAATTGTGTCTGTCTTGGATGCATTTTAACATGCTACAAGAAAATTGTAGTATCTCTGTGGTGATCAATTGTTGATCACTCCATTACAGTGGAGCTACTTCCTCTGCACTAAAAACAATCCCATCCATCTTAGATAAATGTAGGACAGTGACATGGCCTTCATTTTCCACATTTACATGCCACCACTGTTGGGTTGCCTTGAATCAAAATAGGCTTCCTTTGGAAGACACATTTTGTGGTTCTCACATAGGTGATATACCTCAGTTCACCCACCTGTTGGTTGGGGAGCTTTGGTAAGTCCCAGGATAAAGGATGTTCCCACCTCCATCGCTGGAAAAAGGAACATTGGGTCTTACCTGTGATTTGTTCATTTTCAGTGATGTAGATGGAAATATCCTCCCCACTCAGAACTGAGGAGGCTGTTTCCCTTGGCTCTGCAAGGGTGATTATTAATTAGATACTTTTAGTTTGAGTTTATGATAGTTTCTAGTTATCATACTTATATTTACACTTAATGTTCTCTGAGCTTGTTTTCTATCCTCAGCTGTAATATTGACTGAAGGATGGTGGGAGTTGCTCCCTCTGGTGGTGACTCCTTCAAGTCTGTTTTCCCTGCCTATTTGGAGCAGTGAGATGGAATCAACCCTGGATAAAGGATATTCCCACCTACATCACTGAAAATGAACATATCACAGGTAAAACCTAATGTTCCTTTTCCGCATTTCCAACAGTCCCCCTTGGATTTATTGTATGTATGTACAGTATGTAATCTTTGCTGGGGTCATGTACCACCTGAACTGCATTTTATAGAACTGTTCTCTTAAGTCCATGCATACTGTATATTTAAGTCTTGACTGCCAACATTTTCCCCACTCTTCTAGTAATATAACTTCTCCACAGTCCCTTGCCCATTTTGTCATGCATTCTTTTATTACTTCAGGTTCAATTTCAAGCTTTAAAAGTTCTTTATACAGTTTAGATATTTCTTTGACATCATCTCCCAATAATATTTTTCCCATGGCCGATTCTTCTGTATCTATCCCATATAATGTCTTGTCCACTTTAAATCTCTCTGCAATGTGCCTGTATGGATACCAATAGTATCTAAGACCTTTTTCTTACCATTCCTCTGGTGTTCTTAATCTAAAGTTCCCTTTCTCATCTTTTAATAGAATATCCCTGTATACTACCCATTTATCTAATTTCCTCTCTATAGAAAAAGGCCTCATTTGTAGAGACCCAAAGTGGAATCTTTCTACTGATATGTGGTTTATATTTTTGCCAATTTCTAAACAAAGGTCTTCTTATATAGTGATCTAAACATGTTTTATTTGCTTTTACCTTATCATAGAACATATATGCATGCCATTCAAAAAGATTGTCTACTCCTTCTAGCTGTAGCAATCACTGATTTTTCAAGATCATCCACTCTTAACCACACCATGCTACATGATAATATAGCTTTAAGCAAGGTAAACCCTTGCTCTGCCCCAGGACGCCTCCTCTTAACTATGTTTTAAGAACCCAAGCCCTCCCTCCAGTCCATCTGCCTTGGTTCAGACCCCAGAGGGAAAGAAGAACCACTGGACCTCATCCCCTTTCCCACCACCTTCCCCTTTTCCTTTTGTGTTGTCTTTTAGACTGTAAGCCTGTGGGCAGGGATCCGTCTAACTATAAGATTGTATGTACAGCACTGTGTAAACTTACAGCACTATATAAATAATAATAATAATAATAATAATAACCCCAAACCTCCTCTATCTACCTGATCTTTCATTAGTTTATATCTTATTCTAGGCTTTTTACCTGCCTACAAAATTTTTTGAATGTTTCTTTGCCAATTTTGAAAGGGTTTCTCATTTATCTGGAACAAAAACAACACTTTGGGGAGAACATTCATCTTAATAGATGCTATCCTCCCCATTAAAGATAAATCGGCAGTCTTCCATCTTTTCATATCCTCTAATCCCATACCATATTTTCTCATAGTTATTCTTATAAAGCTCTGAGGTTTTTTGTTGTTATTATGATCCCTAGATATTTTATCTTCTTGACTACTTTGAATTTAGATAACTCTTCCAGACAATTCTTATATTTTTTGGTCATATTGATTGTTAGAATTTTAGTTTTTTCTTCATTAATTTTTAGGCCTGCTACTTGTCCATAATCCTTCAATTTAGATAATAATCTATCTACTTGTTCCAATGGATTTACCAAATAAATTATAACATTATCAGCATACGTTTTAACTTTAAATTCATGCTTCTTAATCTTGACACCCATTATTGAGTTATCTAATCTAATATTGGTGTTTAATATCTCCATTGTAGTGATAAACAGTAGAAGAGATAACAGGCATCCCTGCCTCGTCCCTCTTTCAATTGGTAAAATCTTAGTTTCCTCTCTGTTGATAATCAGATTTGCCTTTTGGTTGGTGTAAATAGCCTTAATCCACTTAACGAAGCTGTCCCCCATCTTCATTTTTTCAAGGACTCTTATCATAAATGACCAGTTTACTTGGTTGAATGCTTTTTCAGCATCTAAATAGATTATTGCTAGATTTTTGTCTATTTTTTCTCATATAACTCAATAATATCTAATGAATTTCAGACGTTATAATGTACCCGTTTGGCAAACAAAACAAAACAAAAAACTGCCTGATCTTCATTTATAAGATTATTCAAGATTTTTTTCATTCTTTCAGCTAACACCAATGTAAAAATTTTATAATTGTTATTCAAAAGCTATATTAGCCTATTTTTTATTTTATTTTTTTTATTTCCAAGATCTCCTTGTCCTCTTTGGGAATTAGAACTATATCTGCTATCTTCCAAGTATCCGGCATCTCCTTGTGTTCAATATCATTTAATAACTCCAGAAAGGGTTCCATTAGTTGATCCTGTAATTTTTTATAATAAATTGCTCCTAGGCCATCTGGCTCTGGGGCCTTTGATAGCTTTGTTTTTTTAATAGCCTCTCTTATGTCTCCTATTGTCATTTGTTTATTAAGCACATCTTTTTGTTCTTTATTCAATTCAAGGATTTTTTGTTTTTCTAAAGAGCCTGTAATCTTTTCTGGAGGGACTAGGTTCTGTTTGTATAATTTAACAAAATAATTAAAGAAACTATCCTTAATCTGTTTGGGATTAGATATAATTTTTTCACCGTCTTTAACACGTGTCACCATTTTCTTTTTCTTCTCTTTTCTTATCCTCCACATTAGTCAATTAACTGGCTTACTGGAATATTCAAACAATCTTTGCCTCATGTATCTAAGCTTTTTTTCTCTGTTCTTCAGCTAATAGTAATGATAGCTCTTTTTGTATTTTTTTTTATTTGTTGTTCTATCAATCTACAGTTAGGATTATCATTTAAGAGTTGTTCTTTTGTTTTGAGATTTTGTTGCAATTCATTCCATATTTTATCTCTTTTCTTTTTCTTTTTGGAGGCCTGCTTTATTTTTAAAAAAATCCCCTCATTACGGCCTTGCTTGAATCCCAAATCACTTTTTCATGTTCCTGTTCTCTTGGAAGAAAAAAAAATCAAAGTATCCTTTGCTTTCTTCAATATCTCCTCATCTTTTAACAGATTATCATCCTAAACCCTTCTAACAGATCTTGTTTTTAGCATCATTATAATAGGGTTATGATCTGTCATAGTTTTAGGGATAGTTTCAGTTGAGTCTACCTTTGTAGTAATCCTTGGGGAGATTAAAAATAAATCAATCCTTGACCAAGATTTGTGAGTATGGGGGGAAAAAAGTAAAGTCTTATGCTAAATTATACTTAGATCTCCATGCATCATTTAGTGTTAAACTATCTTTTAGTTCAAAAAAAGATTTTGGTAACCTTCCTTGTCTTACATACTCCTCCCCCCCCCCCGCTTGCCTATCTATTGTAGGGTCAATCAACCCATTCCAGTCACTCATAGTAATGATGTTATCATATGTAAATTCCATTATTTTTATTTTCAAATTATGGGAGACTACCGCCTCCCAAAAATAATATTCTACGGTGAACTCACCACGGACCAGCGAAAGAGGAGTGCCCCAAAGAAGAGATACAAGGACTCCCTGAAACAACATCTCAGGCTCGGCCAAATTGATCAACAATGGTCTGCCTTGGCCTCACATCAGGAGGCATGGAGATGCACTATCCACAATGCTGCAGCCTCTTTTGAGAACTCACGCCAAATGAGTCTCAAAGAGAAATGACAACGCAGAAAGAACCACAACTTGCAAACATCACCCAAGGAGACTTTCTGCTGTGCACTCTGCAACCAGACTTGTTTATCTCAGATTGGACTTTTTAGTCATCAGCGCGCTTGTAGAAAGTGTGGGATGACTCCTTCCTAAAACTTTGTTAGCAAAGAAAAGCCAGAGAGTAATTCCTAGATATTTTATTTTTTTACCTATCTTTAAACCACTCATATCTTCCAATGTTTGTTTTTCTTTCTTCATGTTTTTTGTTATGATGGTTTTTTTATCCTCATTTATTTTCAGACCCGAGGCTTCTTCAAAATCAGTTAATATCTTCATCAATGGTGTTATGCAGTTTTCTGGGTTTTCCAACGTATACATTATATTGTCTGCAAACAGCCTCATTTTATATTCAAACTTCTTAATTTTAATTCTATTAATTTCTTTTTCCTGTCTAATTCTATTATTTAGATATTCTAGGACCAGAATAAACAGAAGTGTTGATAGCGGACATCCTTGACAGGTGCCCTTAGAAATCTTAATTTCATCTGTTTTTTCTAAGTTTACAATTATTCTTGCCTTTTGATCTTTATATATAGCTCTAATCTACTTCATAAATGGAGTTCCAATATCTATCTTCTCTAAATTGGCAAACAGCATTTCCCAACTCAAGCTATCAAAAGCCTTTTCTAAATCAATGAATATTAGAGCTAACTTTCTTTCATTATGCTTTTCAAAATATTCTATGATATCTAGGATGTTCCGGATGTTATCACCAATTTGTCTTTAGGAGAAAATCCCGCTTGGTCTTTGTGAACCCAATTTTTTAGGACTTTTTAAAGTCTCTCAGCCAAAATTGTTGCAGAGTTTATAATCTACATTTAATAACGGGATTGGCCTATCGTTCTTTATTTCTGCAGCATCCTTGTTTTCTTTTAACAATAATGATATATGAGCTTCTTTCCATGTATCGGGTAGATTATTATCCGTAATTGCATTTATTGCTACCTTGAGTGGGAATAGTAAGTGTTCTTCAAATACTTTATAATAACTGGCAGTAAAGCCATCAGGTCCAGGTGCTTTTCCTTTTTTGCTATTTTTTATGGCTTCAATGAACTCTAACGTCGTAATAGGCCCATTAAGTTGATTTCTTTGTTGATCTGTAAATGGAAATCCACTTCTCTGTAGAAACACTCGGAGCAGGATACAGCATATTAAAAAAAACATGAATTAAAACAAAGTTACAGCTAAAACAATCCCATAGCCCACATTCCAACCTCCCACCCATTAAAAATAAATTAAATCAGCAATAAATTAAAACTGTAAGATCTAAAAACAGTATAGATATATCCAGACCACTTCTTATGTGGCCACATCATATGTTGAGGGTCAGAGACATGGGAGTAGGCGAAAAGCATAGTCTAAGTCCGGAGCCGGGGGTCAAGAGGTTTCAAGGGAAGGCCTGCTGAAAGAGATGCATCTTTAAGGCTGTTTTAAAGTAGTCTAGGGATGTCATAAGACGCATCTTGTCCGGCAGACCATTCCAGAGCTTGGGAGCGGTGGCAGAGAAAGCCCTCTTGGAGATCTGCGTCAGCCTGGTCTTGATAGGCTGTAGCAGATTTCTCCCAGAGGATCGAACCCAAGCCATGTAGGGCTTTAAAGGATAAAACCAGCACCTTATACTGTGCCCAGAAACTAATAGGCAGCTAATGAAGAGATTTGAGCACTGGAGTAATTTCACTTTTTTTGTACAGTTTCCTGTAAAATTCATGGAACATTTTCTTAATTTTGTTTTGATTGGAGACAAAAATTGAATCTTTTCTAATTTCGGTCATAATGTTTCCCTCCTTTATCTTTCGCATTTTATATGCCAGCCATTTGCCTGACTTGTTGGCATGTTCATAAAATCTTTGTCTGAGATACCTAAGTTTATTCTGCATTTCATTGTTTCTTCAATTTCAGTTTGTTTTTTGAGAATTCCTATTTATTTTTCTGTTTTTTCTTGTTGTTGTTGGATTATTGGTCAGTTCCTTTTCTTTTTCTTGAAGATTTTGTAGAGTTTATCCATTTTTTCTTTCTTTTTCTTTTGTAATATGTTATTCTGTTGTATAAAAAAATGCGCATTACTGCTGTAGTGGTGTGGAACTGAACAAGATAACCCTCTCTTGTTCGCCCACCACCTACTTCCTACTGAGGCACTGAAATCTTTGGTAGCATGTTTCAAAAGCTCAACCGAGGCCAAATGGTAATTCAAAACAAGAATAAAGTTTATTTATAAAATAAAGAAATAAATATTGAAATATAATTAAAGCTTTGTTTATCTTTTTTCTTAGTTAAAAAGTTCCTTAAGCAATAATACTACAGTCACTCAGGGAACCTCCTCTAATATTAAAGCCAAAATCTTCCTTAACCTCCAGGCTTATTCTGAGCCTCTCTTCCCTAGACTCCCTCAAGCCTATCTAGTCCCTACTGGACTTCTCAGACCCTTCCCTAGCCTATAACTATCCTATAAATGTTCCCACAGGAACCCCAAGAGCACACCCTCCCTCCTAGGTGTCTCTTCCCTTCAAAACTCCAACAAAATAAAAAACCCTTTCACTCCTTGTCAAGGCTCTTTTATATCCCTGCCCAGCCAGCTTCTCATTGGCTGGACTCCTGGAGCTCTGTGATTGGCTGTTTCCACGGCCTGCTCACTACACATCTCCCCCCTTTACAAATGTATTAACGCACATGACACAACGGTTATGTGAGTTAATGCAACATCATTTACAAACATATACTTACCATACATTCCCACAATCTATAACATCATATACATACAAATTTTATACATATACATTACCGTTTATATACATACTTACATCAATAATTTTATTGACTCGTATCTCTCTGTTATCACTCTTCAAATTGCCTAGAGAGACCATCTGCCACAACATTTTCTTTACCCTTCACATACTGGATGGAGTAATCAAAGTCTTGTAAAATCAGACTCCAACACCCAGGACTTATTGATTTTTATTAATTCTCTGTGTTCTTCACTTTCTAATTTGTGAGGTAAATTTGTCACGAATATGCAAGGTCTTGGAGAAGAGGCCCTCCTAGAGTCAGACATTGTTTCAACTGCTGTCTCCATGGCAACTGCCGCCTCAGTCTGCTCTCTGTAACTACATTTTTGCTTTGCTGGTTTAACTGCCTTTGCACAATAAGCTGATTTTGTTTGATTTTAAATCTTTACCATATATATTTGGACAGTTATTATCTGAGGTGACCCAGTTTTCCACACTCATAACACTTTTTAGTATTGGGTTTAAATTGTACTTTAGAACCACTGTCTCTTTTCTGCGCCTCAAGGTCACACTCTCTCAACCCAAACCCTTTTCTCTCAACTCCATGTTGTTTTTCTTGCTACCAGGGCTTAAAATTTTTACTACTACTCTTATCTACTGAGGTATGCCAACTTCTAGGCCTTCTTCTCTCATTTTCTTGATATTTTCCCTCAGATCTTATTAATTTTTTACCATCTTCCCTGACTAAGGCTATCACATACAGCAGTTTAGCTGCCTCTGCTACTGTTTTTGGTTGTCGGTCTTGTACCAGCCATCTATATTCTTGGAGTATAACATTATATAATTGTTCTAACCTCATCAAACTCTGTAATTCTTCTTTAGTTGTAATCTTGGCTCCCTCAATCCAATTTATTAGTAAATTATCTAGCCTGGCTCCCAACTGACAAAAGGACTCATTTCCCTCTCTCCTAATTGCCCTAAATCGACGTCAATGATGTTCTGGTGTAAGGCCAAACCTTTGCCTCACCAATTCCTTAAATAAATCATAATTTTGGGCTTCCTCTGTCCTAATTTCCACATAGATTTCTGTGATATCCCCACTAATCTGCGATCTCAAATAACTCATTCTTTCCTCATCCTTTATGTTCCATTCTGAACAAATTCTCTCAAAGTTAATGAAGAAGACATCGATGTTGTCCCCTTTATAATATCTAGGAAACTTCTTCATATCAATGTGTGGTACTCTATTTACCTCAGGGACCACTTGAAGTAAAGCGATTCCCTGATCCAAACTCCTCATTCTAATTTGACAATCTATGTCTTTTTCTCTTAAAAGCCCATCAATTTTTGCTAATTCAATCTCCTTTTCAATCTCTCTCAAAAGCCTCTCATTTTCTTGTGCTTTTTCTGTTAAAATCCTATCATTTTCTTTTTTCTATCCTGGCCATTTCTATTTCTTTTTTCATTTTCAATTCCTGTTTGATTCTCCACATCTCTAAACTTTGATCAGACACAACAGTATCAACAGTAGCCACCATTTCTCCTGTAACCTCCTCTTCCTCCAACATTTCAACTAATGCTGGGGCTTTGACTTTCTTAGGAGGCATGTTAGCAGTATTTCCTTACAAATACCCAAAACTTTTACCTCAGGAAATACTTTTTTACTTTGCCTCAACGGAACAATAAGAATTCACTTGGCTCTTAAAATAAAATTAGTGATTCCCTACTTTACCAATCACGTTTACCTCAGGAATCTCTGTGAATTAACTGTGCCTCCACTAAGTATAGATGTTTCACTTAAATCTCAAGGTCAAACTAGTGATTCCTTACTTTACCACAGTCTGTTACCACAGAAATCACTTTGACTCAACTGTGCTTTCACCAAATATAGAGTTTTCCAGCATTGAGGGCGGAGCCATCCTTCATGAGGGTTGTTTCCCCCTGTTCACTCCAATCAAGCAGGACTATGACTTCTGGGCATGTCCACCAGGGGAATCCATCCCCCTTGTTTGCCCAGTCTAGTTCCTGCCTTCGCTCTGTCAGGTTGTGTTTTCCTACCTCTCCTTTACTCACAAAACAAAACCTTCTTTATTCTCCTTTTACTCCCTTACCTCTTCTCTCTCTGTGAGGGCCGACTAAGGTCCGGAGAGCTAGAGGGCCCAGACATGTCCAGGGAATCCGGCCACGCTATGCACGCTCTCCACAAGAGGAGTGGATCAGCCCTGACCTGGGAGGTGCAGCCTGCAGGCCGCTCGGCACAGCCCTGACCTGGGAGGTGCAGCCTGCAGGCCGCTTGGCGCAGCTGGAGGAGGGATATCCCTTTTCTCCGTGCTCGAAGGCACCGGACCGCGGGAACCTGTCCCGAAATCAGGAGGGTGCGGTTAGCAAGGAGGATGCCAAGAGAACTGTGAGTAATGCTGCAGTGAGTGGCTTGGGTACCCTGCAGCCTCTCCCTCCTGAACTGTCAGCTCCCTTCTCCTCCTTACTAGCCTTACAGCCGGCACAATCCTCTATTGCCTCCCAAACGGCCTCCTCTCAGAGAGGGGCCCGTTTTCAGACTAAGGCCGTGGCAGAGAATTCTTCCCAAGAATCAGGGTCAGAGGCAGAAAGGACTCAGAGACAAAGAAGGGGCAGAGAATCATCTTCCTCTCCCTCATTCTCCAGATTCTCGAGGGACGCCTTCTCCCCCTTGGAAAGTCATCCCTCCAAGATGGACCCCAAGCTCACTGGAGGGAGCTCAGTGGTCCTTCAGCCCCTGGAGTCAGGCTCACAGAGGGACAGGCTCCTTTACAATCCCAGGAGACCTAGGGAACCCTCTTCTTCTTCTCTCCCCGCCTCCTGCTCTTCCTGGGACGCCATTCCTCTTTTGGAGCAGGGCAAATTCGCACCCACATGTTTCTCCTTGGCGCATAAATTCAAACTCAAAAAAGGCGGGAGCTATGCCGATGCTGCTTCAGGCTTATCTCTCCAAGTATAAACATAATGGAGAGCGCCATCTAAGGCTAAGAAGCAAAAATTATACTTGCAGTTAAAATCCTCAGATGAGGACATTCCCTCCAAATCTAAGTCCTCTTCTGCCTCTGAGGCTGAGGAGGGAGAATGGTCTGAGGGGGGGGCCAGAACACCAACCCCAGAAGGGGTTTTGGGTGGTGAGATGGAGACCCTGACAGGACCTTGGCACGGCTGGAGGACCTGTCCCTGGCCAGATTGCACCCCACTGCGGACATCGAACCTGGCAAGAGGTTTGGACAGTGGAAGAGAGAGAGAGGATGCAGATTTCAAGAGGTGAGTGAGGATTCAATCATTAATCCTATGTTTGTGGGTTAAGCTTTACCTCAGAGGTTTGTTTCTGACTTGCATTGCCAGCTTTGAAGGAGACTTCAGTTGCTTCAGAAATTCAAATGGAGAGTTTCCCTCCAAAACCAACTGCCTTCTCCTCTCCTTCCTCCAAGATCCACTCAGATTGAAGGGATAAGAGAGGATTAACAAAAGCATTTCCAGGTGCAGGGAGTCTGCTTCTGCCCCATTGTCCCCTGGTCTGAAGGTTTCAATCTCTCCTTGGGGAGAATTTGGCCAAAAAGATATTTATTTATTGTGCTTGCCTTTTTTAAAATAAGAGGCAAGGCTGGAACTAAAGGTGTGGCAGCCATTTTGATCAAGGGCAGCAAGGCAGAAGAGGAAAGGCCTGCTGCTGCTTCTGCTAACTATTATGCCTTTTGTAAAACAAAGGAAAATTATACCTATAGTTCACTCCTCAGAAGAGGAATGTGATCTGAAAAGGAATGAAATAAAGAGTTAAAAACTAAATAAATAAATAAAGATGAGGGCCTTTCAGTACCTCCTGAAAGCTCCTGAATGCTGTTAGACGTTTGGGGACTGATCATCTTTCATTATTACTGTATTTGTTTATTATTACTGTACTTGTTTATGGTATTATTGTATAAAACAACTTATATATTGGAATTAATGTCAACTCTGACCAGTTGAAGCTAGATGATGATCCATCAGCACATGTAGGGGTAAAGTCAGAAAAGCTAAAGCGCAGAATGAACTCAGGCTTGCTAGAGAGGTTAAGAACAATAAAAAGGGCTTTTTTGGATATGTCCGCAGCAAAAGGAAGAAGAAGGAAACAGTGGGGCCACTGCGTGCAGAAGATGGCAAAATGCTAACAGGGGACAGAGAAAAGGCAGAATTAATCAACACCTTCTTTGCTTCAGTCTTCTCAGAAAAGGCAAAGGGTGCTCAACCTAAGGATAATGGAACAGGAGACAGAATAGAGGAAATTCAGCACAGAATAAGTAAAGAGGTAGTACAGGAATACCTGGTTAACCTAAATGAATATAAATCTCCAGGACCAGATGAACTACATCCAAGGGTATTAAGAGAACTGGCAAAGGTGATATCGGAGCCATTGGCAATAATCTTTGAGAACTCCTGGAGAACAGGAGAAGTCCCAGCAGACTGGAGGAGGGCAAACGTTGTCCCCATCTTCAAAAAGGGAAAAAAAGAGGATCCCAACAATTATCGTCCAGTTAGTCTGACATCAATTCCAGGAAAGATTCTAGAGCAGATCATTAAGCAGAGAGTCTGTGAACATTTAGAAGCCAATGCCATAATCACAAAAAGCCAACATGGGTTTCAGAAAAAGAAGTCATGCCAAACGAACCTGATCTCTTTTTTTGATAAAATTACCAGCTTGGTAGATGAAGGGAATGCTGTGGATATAGTATACCTCGATTTCAGTAAGGCCTTTGACAAGGTTCCCCATGACATTCTTGCAAACAAGCTTGCAAAATGTGGGATAGACAAGTTAACTGTTACATGGATTTGTAATTGGTTGACTGGCCGAACTCAAAGGGTGCTCAACAATGGCTCCTTTTCATCCTGGAGAGAAGTGACCAGTGGGGTCCCACAGGGTTCTGTCCTGGGCCCAGTGCTATTCAACATCTTTATTAACGATTTGGATGACAGAATTGGGGGCATACTTATCAAATTTGCAGATGACACTAAACTGGGAGGAGTAGCTAATACCCCAGAGGACAGGATCAAAATTCAAAATGACCTGAATAGACTAGAAAGCTGGGCCAGCGCTAACAAAATGAAATTTAACACAGAGAAATGTAAGGTTCTGCACCTAGGGCGGAAAAATGAAATGCACAGATATAGGATGGGGGACACCTGGCTGAATGAGACCATATGTGAAAGGGATCTAGGAGTCCAAGTAGACCATAAGCTGAACATGAGTCAACAGTGTGATGCGGCAGCTAAAAAAGCCAATGCAATTTTAGGCTGCATCAATAGAAGTATAGTTTCTAGATCAAGGGAAGTTATAGTGCCACTCTATTCTGCTTTGGTCAGGCCCCACCTGGAATACTGTGTCCAGTTCTGGGCACCACATTTCAAAAAAGATGTGGAGAAACTGGAGCATGTCCAAAGGAGGGCAACTAAGATGGTGAAGGGTCTGGAAACCTTGCCCTATGAAGAACGCCTTAGGGAGCTGGGGATGTTTAGCCTGGAGAAGAGAAGGTTAAGAGGTGATATGATAGCCCTGTTTAAATATTTGAAGGGATGTCATATTGAGGAGGGAGCAAGCTTGTTTTCTGCTGCTGCAGAGACTAGAACGCGGAACAATGGATGCAAACTGCAGGAAAAGAGATTCCACCTCAACATTAGGAGGAACTTCCTGACAGTAAGGGCTGTTCGACAGTGGAACACACTCCCTCGGAGTGTAGTGGAGTCTCCTTCCTTAGGGGTCTTTAAGCAGAGGCTGGATGGCCATCTGTCAGGGATGCTTTGACTTGGAGTTCCTGCATGGCAGGGGGTTGGACTGGATGGCCCTTGTGGTCTCTTCCAACTCTATGATTCTATGATTCTATGATTCTATGATTCCTCAAGGGAAGGATTTTCCACCCCCCTCCAAGCCTGGGCCTTCAACACCATTTCATGTAGATTTTATGAGGATATTAACAAGGCCTCCATAATTTATTATTGTGATTCTAAATCCAATAGCTGTTTATATATATATATATATATGTCACATCTCACCCCTCTTTGTCATGAGAATCAACAGATGCCACTTGTGGCTGCCAGAGTTTATGGTCAACTAAAGGTGTCTCTGCTATTTCCTTTTTTTTCTGGGGCTAAACATGTGTGGCCTAGCCCACTTGTTAAACAAACAAACAAACAAACACTTAAGGTCAAAATAAAGTACTATCAGGGCATTAACTATGGTTAAAGGTAGTGGCTATGTCTGGAGACACTAGCCTAAATGAGATTGGATGTAATCCAAGACCAGTTCAAGGACAGACTTGACTAAAGAACTGAAACATAAAAATGCCCATTACAAAAAAAATCTAAGATTCTCACCGCTTACTGGGGACAAATTGTTGGAATAAAGTCTCTTGGCTGAGACTAGGAATAATAAGAAGACCTTCACATCCTTAAAATATACTTTGATATATTTTTCTATACCATTCTCATGACTATTTCATTGCCTCGTTAAGGTACAGGAAGGCAAACAAACATAGGCTGATATAAAAGTCACAAAATGTCTGATCGATACTGAGGCCATAAAAACAACAACAACAACAACAACACTATACTATCTTTCTAATAACAATTGAGTTATAATAATCACAGGTTCAGATGGGAGATTATCCAGACAATTCTGGAAACACTTCTCCTCCAAGATTTTTGTGTATTCCTGTTTTTTGGTGGTGGTCTGCTGCCCACAGTCCAAGCTGCCACTTTATCACAAATATCTTACCAACCTTTTCCATACAAGGTTCTACCATTCAGTCTGTTGTTTTCTTCTGTGACACGCACTACACAGATAGACAAGCCTTGAAAACAGTGGGACCTTCATATAGACCCATAATTTCAAATGTCCTGATAAGATCTCATTCTCTCCCATAGGATATATATAAGATGTCGAGTTGTGATTTCTTTCCTATCCAGACATATTTTTCTGGTAATTTACAAAAAGACTACCTAGTTCCATTTCAGAACCTGCATCAGTTTGGAGTGGTTGTAGACACATCGCTGACCAGTCTACCTGACCAAGCAAAGGGTAAGATCCATGAAGAACACCCTCGAGCAGGTAGGTTGTTCCCAGTTATTGGACTTAGTGTTACTGGTGCACCTACAGTGCCTAATCTGTTTCAGTTAATCATTTGGCATGAACACCATTTCATGCCAGGAGCCTACAGTAGTTCTTCTAGCTGTATCAAAAACAGATGGTACACATAAATAATCTGTTCTGACATACACTGAATAAATCAAACCTCTTTGAATGGTGGTTTTTGCTGCCAGTTGTAGAGGATTGCCTGATTTAGTCCCTGTTGAAGTTCCACATAAGGTTGGATGCCAGCTTAGGGTGACAGGAAGCATGTTTGTGGCTCCCAATAGCCAAACTCCAGATCCCTCATGTAGATGCTCCGGTCTCGTCTTTCGTGACTTCAGAAGGGCGAGGTTTCCAGGGATCTTCCAGATGTCACAAAACCAGTTCGTATTCCAATTTGCAAAGATCTCCTAACTCAAAGTCAAATAACATACCCAGAACCGGAGTGGTTAAACCTTCACGTGTGGATATTGAAAGGCACTTACTAGTAAGAATGGTATTTTGCTGTGAAATGCCGAGACTATTATACAGTCACATAGGGAATCTACGGGAAGGATCTATGAATTCACATATCAAGCGTTTACGGACTGGTGTGAGTCCAAAGATTGCTCCCCCTCATCAATTTCTATAAACACACTCCTGTTATATTTGCACGACAGGCTTGATAAAGGGTTGAGACCTAACACCTTAAAGCATCAAGTTCCTCCATGACATTAGCTCTTCCAATCATACTGTCCCAGAAACTGTCTAATCATTCATATATATATATATATATATATAGTGGTCCCCCGGGGTACAAAAACCCCGGGGTACAAAAACCCCGGGGTACGAAAGAGCCGGGGCCAGAAAAACGGCCCCGGCTTGCGAAGAAAACCCGGGGTATGAAAAAAAAGCGCCGGCCCTTTAAATTTCCCGCGCGGTGCAACAAACAAAGCAGTTATGAACATTTCCAGGTTACAAAAGGTAATCCAGAACGGATTAGTTTCGTAACCTGGGGGACCACTGTGTATATATATATATATGTGTGTGTGTGTGTGTGTGTGTGTATGTATATATATAAAGTTTTGAGAACAGCTTCTCTTATTAAACCTCCCACAGTTCACAGATACCCTAACTGGTACCCTCATGTAGTTCTTCAGGCACTAACCAAACCACAGTTTGAATAACTCAACAGAGTTGATATTAAGTTTCTTACCTGGAAAACAGTATTTTTTACTGCTATTACTTCAGCTAGAAGGTTTTCTGAACCAGGAGCACTATCAACAGGAGTGGAATATGCATCTTCTGCGAGGATTCAGTTCTGCTTGATGGGATCCGACGTTCATGACTAAAGTTAACTCCACATTTCATAGAGCACAGGAGATCGTTTTCTCTTCATTCATTCCTGACCCCAAAAAGGAACTTGAAAAGACTTGGCACACACTAGATGTATGCAGAGTTCGGCGTATTTACATCAAACGCACTTGTCGATGGCGCAAATCAGACCGTCTATTTGTCTATTTGTCTCGTTCGGTCCTACATACCTGGGAGAGAAGTTTTTCTTCATCGACCCTGGCTTGATGGATCTGGGCTTGCATCTCTCAGTGTGACTCGATGACGGGTAATACGCTTCAAGGAAGAGTCAGCGCTCATTCCGCTCACAGTGCTGCCACGCCTGCCACCCTAACCACTAATGTTCTTCTCTCCGATATTTGCAAGGTGGTCACTTGGTCATCTCCTTCCATATTTATCCGTCGCTGCCGAATTGATGCCTTCCAACTGGCTGAGGCATCATTTGGTAGACGGATCCTTCAGTTCATCCTATAATTCCTTGCCTCAGTTCCCACCCATCTAGGGAGCTTTGGTATGTCCCTCATGAAGGATGGCTCCGTCCTCAACGCTGGAAAAATGAACATTGACTTACCTTGTGAGATGTTTGTTTTCAGCGATGAGGGCGGAGTCATCCTGCCCACCCGTAACTGAGGAATTTTTTCTTGGTGTCGGGGTGTTGTAAGGTTAATAGGATCCTTGTTCTAGTGTCTAGAATTGTTATAGTTAAATGGTTAAACTTTCTCTATTGTTGTTAGTATTTCTTCATTGTTATAAACTCTCTCTGCTTGGCTATACATTGACTGGGCAAACAAGGGGGATGGATTCCCATGGTGGACATGCCCAGAAGTCATAGTCCTGCCTGATTGGAGCGAACAGTGGGAACCAACCCTCATGAAGGATGACTCCGCCCTCATCGCTGAAAACAAACATGTCACAAGGTAAGCCAATGTTCATATCTTATTTAATCTCAAAGTCAGACCAGTGATTCCTTACTTTACCCAAACTTTTACCTCAGGAATTATGTCTGTCTTTACTTCTATTCACTAGTCTCCTACAATACCCAAGGTGTTTACCACAGAGACTAGTATTTAACTTAACGTTGGCGTGGTTGGGTTCCAAGTAATCTCCTACAATTACCCTTTTCTATTACCTCAGAGATTACTCCCCTAACTCAATGCCAAATCAACTATGGGTATCTGGTATTCCACTCAGACCCCAAACACTTTAAAACTGTGCTGAAACTCTGGCAACTGGACTTTTCAGATCCTGACACTGCTGCCACTTTTATTTATATGTAGTGGTGCGGAACCGAACGAGATGACCCTCTCTTGTTCACCCACCACCTATCTCTTACTGAGGCACTGATATCTTTGGTACCGTGTTTCAAAAGCTCAACAGAGGCCAAGTGGTAATTCAAAACAAGAATAAAGTTTATTTATAAAATAAAGAAATAAATATTGAAATATAATTAAAGCTTTGTTTGTCTTTTTTCTTAGTTACAAAAGTTCATTAAGCAATACCTCCTCTAATATTAAAGCCAAAATCTTCCTTAACCTCCAGGCTTATTCTGAGCCTCTCTTCCCTAGACTCCCTTAAGCCTATCTAGTCCCTACTGGACTTCTCAGACCCTTCCCTGGACTATAACTATCCTATAAATGTTCCCACAGGAACCCCAAGAGCACACCCTCCCTCCTAGGTGTCTCTTCCCTTCAAAACTTCAACAAAATAAAACCCCCTTTCACTCCCTGTCAAGGCTCTTTTATATCCCTGCCCAGCCAGCTTCTCATTGGCTGGACTCCTGGAGCTCTGTGATTGGCTGTTTCCACGGCCTCAATTTCATTGTCCAAAAGGTAGAAGAGGCAACAAGGGGGTCACATCTGATCCTAACAAAGAAGGTTGACTTGGTTAATGGGGTGCAAGTGGTGGGTTCATTAGGTGGAAGTGACCATGTTTACCTGGAGTTTTTTATATAGTGAAAAGGAGAAGCCAGGCATAGTCAGACACACATTTTCGACTTTAGGAGAGTTGATTTCAGTAGTCACAGAGAAGTACTGGGGGGGGGGAAGGGGGCTCCTGTGGTCAGGAATATTAAAAGGGAAGGGAGTTCAGGATGGATGGGAGTTTCTCAAAAGGGAGATACTGAAGGCACAATTTCAAACAGTTCCAATGAGGAAGAAAAATGGGAGGTGTCTCAAAAAACCAGGACGGATGACTAATGAACTTTCAAATGAACTAAATTGTAAATGGAACATGTATAATAAATGGAAAAGAGGGGTAATTACCAAAATGGAGTTCAATCAAATAGCGAGCATGTGCAGGGGCAGAGTCAGAAAAGCTAAAGCACAGAATGAATTCAGGCTTGCTAAAGAGGTTAAGAACAATAAAAAGGGCTTTTTTGGGTATGACTGCAGCAAAGGGAAGAATAAGGAAATGGTAGGACCACTGCGTGGAGAAGATGGCAAAATGCTAACAGGGAAAAGAGAAAAGGCAGAATTACTAAACACTTCTTTGCCTCAGTTTTCTCAGAAAAGGAAGTGTGTTCAACCTGAGGATAATGGAGCAGAGTGCAGAATAGGGGAATTTCAGCACAGAATAAGTAGAGAGATAATACAGGAATACAATAAGTCTCTACGACCTGATGAACTACATCCAAGGGTATTAAAAGAGCTGGCAAATGTAATATTGGAGCCATTGGCAATAATCTTTGAGAATTCCTGGAGAACAAGAGAAGTCCCAGCAGACTGGTGGAGGGCAAACGTTTTCCCAATCTTCAAAAACAGAAAAAAAAGAGGATTTGAACAATTATTATCTGACATCTATACCATGAAAAATTCTAGAGCAGATCATTAAACAGAGAGTCTGTTAACACCTAGAAGGCAATGCCATAATCACAAAAAGTTTCAGGGAAACAAGTCATGCCAGACAAATCTGATATTATATATATATATATATATATATATATATATAATTACCAGCTTGGTAGATGAAGGGATATAGCATGTCTCAGTTTCAGTATGATCTTTCACAAGGTTCCCCATGACATTCTTGCAAAGAAGCTTGTAAAATGTGGGCTGCTCAAGGCAACTGTTAGGTCGATTTGTAATAGGTTGACTGGCCGAACCCAAAGGGTGCTCAAAAGTGGCTCCTCTTCATTCTGGAAAGAAGTGACCAGTGGGGGTACCACAGGGTTCTGTTATCAACGACTTGAATGAAGAAATGGAAGGCATGCTTATCAAACTTGCAGATGACACCAAATTAGGAGGAGTAGCTAATACTCCAGAGGACAAGATGGAAATTGAAGATGACCTTAATAGATTGGAAAGATGGACCAAAACTAACAAAATGGCATCCCAAACTGGGTCTCTACAAAAGCCTTTTTTGGCAGATGATCTGAGAGTTATACTTGGCTAAGATATAAAAACCTGATTAAAAACAATAAAGAAGGAAAGTCAGAATTATGATCAAGAGAAGAGCTTGAAAGACAGGATAAAGTAATCCAATGGTTTTGATATTATCAGATTAAGTCGAAATATATGGAAGACAATATAAAGATACTATGGTAGAAAGAAAAAGGTAAAATTGCTAAATTATATAAAATGTTATTAACAAGGAAACAGAAACAAGAGATAGTGACCACAAGGATGATTAAATGGGCTCAAGAAATTGGGCATGTTATTTTGTTTGAAGAATGGGAAAAGACCTGGAAGAAAACAAATAAATTTACAATATCCCAGGACCTTAAAGAAAATTACATAAAGATAGTTAACCACGGGTACTGTACTCCTGTCAGATTGGTTAAAATATACAAATTGCACAATAAAAAATGTTGGAAATGCCATGTAGATCCTGGTTCATACTGCCATGCCTGGTGGTTATGTAGTAAAGTTAAGAATTACTGAACTAAAATACATAAAGAATTACAAATTATATTTGAGACTAGTTTTCTCTGTGTACCCGAATTCTATTTGTTAAACATGACTTCCTTTATAGGATACGAAATTGAGAAAAAGCATTGGAGAGTAATTTTATATTTAATAAATGCTGCTCGCTTAATTTTGGCTAAAGCCTGGAAACTAGAAAGAACAGCAACAACAGAAGATTGGATACAAAAGTCATTGAGTTAAGGGCATTGGACAAATTAACAGTTTGGAGCAATTAAAAACACACACAAATTATTGGGAAAAAGAATGGAAACCCATGGTAAAATACCTAAATGAAGTATGGGGTATATAAAAAATCTCTGTTATGAAGGTAAAAGTATAGTTATGTTCAAATAATGATAAACTTTTAATGGAAGGATATCTTAAAGCTGATAAGAGGAGATGTATCTTAATTTATAGGCTCTCTTTTTTATATTATATTTATATTATATTATATTTCATAAAATAACTGAAACAAGTAGTTAAAGGTTAAACATAAGATTTATTTTATACTCAGATGGAAATTTTATCATCAGCAGATGTGAAAATCTGGAAACAGTGTAAGATATAAAATGTGTATGGATTATTTTTTTTTTCTATTCTTTTCACATTTTTGTATTGGTATCTGAAAATTCAATAAACAATAATTTAAAAGGTATTATAGCCGTTTCACATTGAGGATGGAGCAAGCTTGTTTTTCTGCAGTTCCAGAGACTAGAACACGGAACAATGGATGCAAGCTCCAGGAAAAGAGATTCCAGCTCAACATTAGGAGGAACCTGCTGACAGTAAATCTGTTCAACAGAGGAACACACTCCCTCAGAATGTGGTGGAGTCTCCCTCCCTGGAGGTCTTTAAACAGGGACTGGATGACCATCTGTCAGAGATACTTTGCTTGCGAGTTCCTGTATGGCAGTGGGTTGGACTGGGTGGCTCTTGTGGTCTCTTCCAATTCTATGATTCTATGATATATTATTTGGATGGCACACATACTTAATCTATGATAGTATAAAGGCAAACAAGGAATTCAAGTCATTATATAAGGAAGTCTCTACTCAGAGTATGGCAGAAATACAAACCAAACTTCATACAGAAAATATGGGTTTCAGTAAATGAAGCATTTTATAGAAGACAGAGAATCAAAAGAGGAGAACGGACAATATATGATAACTTATTACCTTTGGGAAAAGGAAAATATAAAATGAAAACAATGGAGGAACTGCTTCATGAAGGTCTAAAGTGCAATTAGTTCTCATACAAACAAATCAGAGAAAATTTTAAAATGGATGAAAAATAAGGCTAGATAGGAAAGGACGAAACTGAGTCTGGGAAACTGATGGTTCGAGATACCCAAAATATAATCTCAAAATTTTATAATATTTTATTAAATATAAAAATGGAGGAAGAAACAGTGAAACAATATATGATTAATTGGGCAAAAGGTATAGGTAGACCTATACTCTTTGAGGAATGGTATAAAAATTGGGGGAGGGGAGACTGAAATAAAAGTTAAGTTATGATATAAAAAAATAACTATTATAAAATTCAGTACAGATGGTACCTAACAACAGCAAAAGTATCAAAAATATATAAGAACAATAAGAGCGAATGTTGGAATTGTTCAAAATAAAATAAAATAAAGGGACATTAATTCATATGTGGTGGGAATGTAGAAGATCTAAAAATTATTGGAAATAAATATACCCTGAAATAGAAACAAAAATTAGATACTAAGATGAATAGTGAACCAACCACATATCTTTTGGAGGTCATTAATGAAGAAATAGAAAGAAAATTTAGAAAGATTATATTTTATATGATGATCATGGCAAGGACTGTGCTGGCAAACAAAATGGAAATTTAAAGAAGAACCAACTATAAATGAATAGCTAATTATATTATATAATGGAACTAGGCAAATGAACACATTTATTGAGGGATGAAACAAGAAATAAATATGAGAAAGATTGGCCATTATTAATCAAATACCTCTTGTAAATGTGGGGAGAAACAGTATAATCGCTCTAGTAGAATAAAATTGGAAGAAATCATAAGAAATCGAACTATTTGATGTCTATTACAATTTAGTGAAACAATTTTTTTAATGGTAAGGACTGTACATCTCAGTGTGGTATAGAGAAAAAGGATATATAAGATATAATTGGAAATATAGGATGGAATCATAGAACTATTATTTGTATAACATGAAGTTTAAATGATAATCAGAAAGTCAGAAATGAAATTCAGAATATTGAAAGGAAAGGAAATCATTTTATGTTTGTTTCATGTGTTTTAATAGGACAGAAGTGGACGTTTAGAATAGTTGCATATGTATATGTTTTTGTTTGTAGTTTTCATATGTATAATTGTTTTAATAATATATATTTTTAAAATCAACTAATTTACTTTAAAGGTTTCCCCCCCTTCACATTCCCAAGTCAGCTTTGTCCATTAGAGCAAATTGGTAACAGAAAGCTAACAAGCACCAAATCCACCCACACATGCTTCTGCTATTTGTACACCCAAACCTCCCAATGAAGGCCAAGCTGCTGAACAGTCTTTTTCGTCACATTTTATATTGGATTGTTAAACTCATATGTTCATAATCTGTAAGAGCTATTTCCAGTTTCTCAGTTACGTATCATTGATCATCCTCATATAGCCTAAATGACATGTTATACCTGCTTTCCTGTCATGTGTCCCACAAATATTCTCCCTTCACTGGGAATACATTTCAGACCTCATACACCATACCAACCATTAAAGATACTAGCTTATAAAATACCACAATCTAATATCAAGAAACAAACACATCAGTCAAATACCAAAGACACATTACTGAACACCCCCATTGAAATGCCTACAAAGCCTTTTCATTGTTTGTTGTATAGCCATATTAAGCCACACAGCACAGACATGTGCTATACAAAGCAGGACAGAGTCATGGCAATTTATCAGTCAGGACAATGCAAAGCAGCATATCAATCAGGATAGAATCATGGCAGGATTAGCCCAATCCTGACACCACTGTCTACACTTCAGCATCACAGAGCTGGAGGTTCTCCTGAACAGAAAGGACCGGACGGTCTTGGACAGGAAACACACAGAGAAAGTTGCTGGGGAAGAAAAGGTCACTTCACACACAAAAGATGTAGATGGTTGGAGGAATGTTACACACAGAAGTAGTGAAACCACGGTTCGTTCTGTGAGCTTGCAGCTACAGAATCGCTTTGAATCTCTCTCTGTTATCAGAGATGATGAGGAAAAGCAGCAGGGACAGACATCAGGGACAGAGCAGGGGAGCCTGAGAATAGCACCAAAGGGAACAGCCACTGCTAAGCCTCGGAGGAGGTGTGTGGTGGTGGTGGGGGACTCCTTGCTGAGGGGTACAGAAGCAGTGGTTTGTGGGCCTGACAAGATGTCTCGGGAGGTGTGTTGTCTCTCTGGAGCAAAGATCCATGACATGACAGAGAGGCTGACAAGACTTGTCAAGCCTACTGACCGTTATCCCTTTCTTTTGGTTCATGTGGGAACCAATGATACTGCAAGGCACAGCTTTCAGAATATCATAAGGGATAATGAGGATCTGGGTAGGATGCTGAAAGAGATGGATACACAGGTTGTCATATCATCTCTTCTCCCAGTCGAAGGCATGGTCCAGGAAGGGAGAAGAAAATAGCAGAGGTGAATAACTGGCTCCGTAGATGGTGCTGCCAAGAACAGTTTGGATTCTTGGATCATGGGCTGCGGTTCCATGAGGAGGAACTTCTGGCAAAGGATGGTGTGGCAAGGCAAAGGATGGATGGCCCATTGAAGAGGGTTGCTCTGGAAAGAAAGGGCCAATGAAGAAAAAAGCAGAGAAACAGAGATGGGAACTACAAGATCCAGTAGCCCCTGGGAATGAAGAAAGAGAGGCAATGCCTAAGAGGGAGGGCCTAAGGAGGGAGGGGCCCATGGATAAAAGAGAAAAGGGTGAGGCGTTCGGGGAGAGGGAGAGACGCGGAAGAAAGGTCGGTGAGGCGGACGCTGAAAGGGAAAGAGAAGAAAACACATGAAAGTTTGCAGCTCTAGCTGAGAGAGAGGCCCTTGCAGAAGCGGAGGTAATTGACTCTGGCAGGCTCAGCCCAGAGGAAGGGCTTCTGGCTGAGCTGTACTTGCCTCTGACAAACCTAGAGCCAAAGGAGGCTGGGCTAGGTCTGAGCTATTGGTCTGAAGGAGCTTTATATTGGAACCTTCAAGGTCGGGGCTGGTCTGTTGAAGACAAAGCTGGGAAAAAAGAATTGTAAAGAGAAGAGAAATAAAAGGCTGAGAGCCAAAAGGGAGAGTCTGAAGAAACATCTCTCCCCTCTCTTGGGAATTGTTTTGTGAATATATTTTTGAGTTGATTAAAAGTTATAAAGCATCCATCTAGAGTGGTCTACACTTTCTACTGTCCTAATGGATACCTCCAAGAAGCATGGAGTGGGGGGAGTCCCTTGCGGCCCCGCAACAGATGGGCTACATCTCATACCAGTTGGCAAAAACGTTTTTGCCAATAGTCTCAAAAATCTGATAAGGAGGGCTTTAAAGTGAATTATATGGGGGAGGGAGACATTATTCTGGAAGGCAAAAGGGCTGGAGAAAATAGTCAAAATGACATAGAGGGAACAAGGCAAACAGTGCAAGGACCCAACAGTGGGAAGCAAAAAAAAATTGCACAGACAGCAAGTAAAGGGAACACATGTTCTTAGATGTCTCTACACTAATGCACAGAGTATGGGAAATAAACATGATGAACTGGAACTCCTAGCACAACAAAGCAAATATGATATAATAGGCATCATTGAAACCTGGTGGAATGAGTCTCACAATTGGAATGTAGAAACAGAGGGATAAAACCTTTTTAAGAGAAACAGGCCAAACAGGAAAGGAGGAGGAATAGCATTATATGTCAGGGATATTTACACCAGTGAAGAGATCCAGGACATCAGTACTGGAAGCCAGGTAGAGAGCATCTGGATAAAAATTAAAGGGGAGGGAAACAAAAGGGATGTTACCCTGGGTGTCTACTACAGACCCCCAAGTCAAGCAGAAGAATTGGATGATGCCTTTCTAGAACAGATGACCACACACTCAGAAAGGAGAGATGTAATAGTGATGGGGGACTTCAACTATCCGGATATTTGCTGGAAGTCAAACTCAGCCAAATCCTCAAGGTCTAGCAAATTCCTCACTTGCCTGGAAGACAATTTCATTGTCCAAAATGTGGAAAAGACAACAAGGGGATCAGCTATTTTAGATCTTATCTTAACCAACAGGGATGACCTAATCAATGGAGTCAAGTGGATGGATCCTTAGGTGGAAGTGACCATGTTCTCCTGGAGTTTGTTATACAGCAGAAAGGGGAAGCCAGGCATAGTCAGACACGCACTCTAGACTTTAGGAGAGCTGATTTCAATAAACTTAGAGAAATACTGGGGGTGATCCCAGCCAGTTATTGTCGGGCCCAGCAGCAAAGCAGCAAGAACGGACTTGGATGTAGACACCATCTCCTGAAGTAATCCCATCATACAGAGCTGCCAATTCCCTTGGGACTCCACCTTCCCACCCGACTCCACGCCGGGCGAAGCTACTTCAGGGCTAGCCCCAGAGACACCTGAGCGGCGCAGGCTGAGAGCGGGGAGAGGCCTCCGCGGCCAATCCCCTTGGGACTCCACCCTCCATCAGTGGCGGCGCAAGCAAAGAGCAGGGAGAGCAGTGGCGGCGGCAGCGGTGGCGGTGTGCGTGGTGTGCGCACGGGACTCTTGGCCACGCCCCCAACTCCACCTTCCTGCCTCCAGCAGCACAGCAGCAACAGCAGCGACGCTCCAGGGGCCTTAAAAGGCGCCCAAATACATCTAAAGGAGCCTAAGTAACCACATATATTAGTACCCGTCGTGGAAGGTTGATGTGGGAGAGGGGTGCCGGTGAGAGTGGCACTTATCTGTAACACATCTCCCCAACCGTAGCGGTAGTATAGACAATCACCCTCCCATGGAGGACTTGGTGAGGGGGGGCACCAGCGAGAGTGTTCCTGTGCAATTGTGAAGTTCAGGTTCCGACCACTGAGGGCTTGGTGAGAGGGAAGGGCACTGGTGAGAGCAGTGCCTATCTTAACGCCGGCTCACCGGCACTCCCTGACTACCGAACAGCACGGTCCATCATCTGCTTATGGAGGACTGGCGAGGGAGAGGGGCGCCGGTGAGAGCGGCGCTTATTTTAACGCCAGTTAACCTTAGCAATTTTGGCTACGAGAGGACTCGGCTGGGAGTGGGGATGCTAGTGAGAGTGGCATCTCCATATCTGCCCACCCCACTGAGCCTCAGGGTAAGGGATGTTGGATTTGAGAGGAGGGCGGGTTGGGGAGGCAGAGGGTTCTTTCCCTGATATGAGCGGGGCTCCTATCCAAGTAGTGTGGGGCAAGGGGAGGTATGGCGGTAGGAGTAAGGACCAGCGTTACAGGGGAAGGCGAGATCGATGTTTAGTATCTATCTCCCCATCCAGTCTTACTCCTAACCAAAGGGACCTGAGGGTCACTCCAGCCGTACCACAAACCCTGTCTCTGCTCCTGTGCAACGCCAGGTCCATTAAAAACAAGACCCATATACTTCACGACTTGATTGAGGATAACAACTGTGACCTGGCGTGCATAACCGAGACCTGGCTTGGGCCTGAAGGGGATGCTGTGTGGGCTCAGGTCCTCCCGGGTTCTCGGTGAAGGACCAGAACAGGTTAAGTGGGCGGGGGGGGGGTGTTGCCTTGGTGCATAAAAACACCTTGACTCTAACCAGGAACCATGTCTGTCAGACTACCTATATCGAGTGTATTTACCTGACCCTGAAGGCTAGAGACAGTCTAGGGATTCTGTTGTTCTACCGGCCACCCCGTGCGCTAACAGACTCCCTTAACGAGCTGACACAGTTGGTCTCGGAGCTGATGTTGAAGTCTCCCAGGCTTTTGGTCCTGGGAGACTTCAACATCCCCTACGCGGCCAACAAGCTTCCATCCGGTGCAGCTCGGGAATTCATGGATACCATGACAGCCATGGGCCTGTCTCAGCTAGTTATGGGTCCGACGCATTCTGCGGGAAATACACTTGATATGGTCTTCTGTACGGACATGGAAATTCCGTGGGCAGAGATTACCAACATCTCCGCCCTGTCATGGATGGATCATTTCCTGGTAGAGGCAAGCATTAAGGCATCAACCCAGATCCCCCCCGGGGGTGGCGGACCTATTCGAATGGTCCACCCTCGAAGGCTGATGGAACCTGAGAGGTTCCAAGAAGCCCTAGAGGGTTATATGGTTGGAAGTGACGGCGACACTGTTGATGCCCTAGTTAACACCTGGGATACAGATCTCTCCAGGGCTATATACAGTATCGCTCCCAAGCGCCCTCTCAGGCCTGCTTCCAAAAAGAAGCCCTGGTACATGGAAGATCTCCGGGCAAGGAAGCGGGTCCTGCGACGGCTAGAGCACGCCTGGCGGAAACACCATCGTTTATCTGACAAGGCTCTCCTAGACCATCATTTGAAGGACTATGGAGAGGCGATACAAGCAGCTAAGAATTCGTTCTATGCTGCTCGTATCGCATCCGCGGAGTCGCGTCCAGCAGAGTTGTTCAGGGTAGTGAGGGAGCTAACTCAGCTCCCCCCTGCCCCGAACCAGATCCTGGAACCTACTAAGGCCTGCTGTGACCAATTTAACAACTTCTTTGTGGATAAAATCTCTCGGATAAATGAAGCTCTGGACGCCAGGGTTGAAACAGAAACCAGAATAGAGGCATCCAGAGCTTCCGTGGACTCGGTTGTACTGGATCAGTTTGAGTCTGTCAGTACCGAGGATGTGGACAAGATCCTTAGAAGCGTTAGGAAGACAACCTGCTCCCTCGATCCCTGCCCCTCATGGCTAGTGGCACAGGGGGGTCCGGTCGTAACTCGATTGTTACACCGGATCATTAATTCATCTTTGAGGGAAGGGCAGTTTCCTGACATCCTTAAATTGGCCATGATAAAACCTATATTAAAAAAACCCTCCCTCGACCCCCTGATTCACAACAATTATCGGCCAGTTTCGCTGCTGCCATTTTTGGGGAAGGTGATCGAGAGGGCGGTTGCATTCCAACTTCAATCGATCTTGGATGAAACGGATTTTCTAGATCCATTTCAAACCGGTTTTCGGGCGGGCTACGGGGGTAAGACTGCCATGGTCGCCCTGGTCGATGATCTCCGTCTGGGCATTGACGGGGTAGCGTGTCCCTGTTGGTGCTTTTGGACATCTCAGTGGCTTTCAATACCATAGACCATGGTATCCTTCTGGAACGCCTGGCAGAGGTGGGAATCGGAGGCACTGTGCTCCAGTGGTTCCGGTCCTACCTCTCTGGGAGGTTCCAGATGGTGCAGCTGGGGGACGTGTGCTCCGATAAGAGGGCCCTCACCTCTGGGGTCCCTCAAGGAGCCATTCTGTCCCCCATGCTTTTTAACATTTACATGAAACCGCTGGGAGAGATCATCCGGAGGCATGGGGCGCGGGGTTATCAGTACGCTGATGACACCCAAATAGTCTTCTCTATGTCTCCGACTGATGCAGTGACCAGGGATGGCGTTGCTTCTCTCGTGGCCTGTCTGGAATCGGTAATGGACTGGATGAGGGAAAACAGACTCAGCCTGAATCCAGAGAAAACGGAAGTACTGGTGATAGGTTCCCCCGGTCCGAGTATGGAGGTGGTTCCACCTGTCCTGAACGGGGTCACGCTTCCCGTTAAGGACACTGTACGCAGTCTGGGGGTGCTCCTTGACTCGTCGCTCCATCTGACTTCTCAGGTGGATGCGACAGTCAGGAGCACCTGCTTTCAGCTTCGGCTGATACGCCAGCTGCGTCCCTATCTGGACCGGAGGGACCTTGAAGCGGTAGTACATGCTCTGGTAACCTCTCGGTTGGATTTCTGTAACACGCTCTACATGAGGCAGCCTTTGTATCACACTCGGAAGTTGCAATTAGTACAAAATATGGCAGCACGGGTGGTCACTGGTGCTCCCAGGGCCTCCCACATAACACCAATATTGAAAGACCTTCATTGGCTGCCGATTCGCTTCCGGGTTCAGTACAAAGTGCTGGTTATTACCTATAAAGCCCTATATGGCTTGGGCCCAGGGTACCTGAAGGACCGTCTCTCCCCACATAATCCGCCCCGCACACTAAGATCTACCGGGCAGCAATTATTGAGAGTTCCAGAGGCTAGATTAGTGAATACAATGAAGAGGACGTTTTTCATCTCTGCCCCTAGCCTCTGGAACTCATTGCCCACTGAGCTCCGCTTGTCTCCCTCTCTCATCCAATTCAAGAAGGACCTGAAGACTCACCTATTTAAGCAGGCATACTCTTGAATGGGCCTTGTCCATCATGTAAGCCGCTTATTGTATTATCATTACATAGCCCTGCGTGATATTGTTTTTATTGTATATGGATGATTTTAACCGATATTGTTTTTTGATGTTTTAATGTTTTAATGTTTGTATATGTTGTACACCGCCCTGATCACTGGAAGGGCGGTATAGAAATAATAATAATAATAATAATAATAATTATTATTATTATTATTATTATTATCCCATGGTCAGGAAAACTAAAAGAGAAGGGAGTTCAAGATGGATGGGAGTTTCTCAAAAAGGATACTAAAGGTGCAATTTCAAACAGTTCCAGTGAGGAAGAAAAATGGAAGCTATCTCAAGAAGCCAGGATGGATGACTAAGGCACTTTCAACTGAGCTAAGTTTTAAACAGAACACGTATAAGAAATGGAAAAATGGGGAAATCATGAAAGAGGAATTCAAACAAATAGCCAGCACATGTAGGGGTAAAGTCAGAAAAGCTAAAGCGCAGAATGAACTCAGGCTGGCTAGAGAGGTTAAGAACAATAAAAAGGGTTTTTTGGGGGTATGTCCGAAGCAAAAGGAAGAAGAAGGAAACAGTAGGGCCACTGCATGCAGAAGATGGCAAAATGCTCACAGGGGACAGAGAAAAGGCAGAATTAATCAACACCTTCTTTGCTTCAGTCTTCTCAGAAAAGGCAAAGGGTGCTCAACCTAAGGATAATGGGGAAGAAGACAGAATAGGGGAATTTGAGCACAGAATAAGTAAAGAGATAGTACAGGAATACTTGCTTAACCTAAATGAATATAAATCTCCAGGACCAGATGAACTACATCCAAGGGTATTAAAAGAACTGGCAAATTTAATATTGGAACCATTGGCAATAATCTTTGAGAACTCCTGGAGAACAGGAGAAGTCCCAGCAGACTGGAGGAGGGCAAACATTGTCCCCATCTTCAAAAAGGGAAAAAAAGAGGATCCCAACAATTATCGTCCAGTTAGTCTGACATCAATACCAGGAAAGATTCTAGAGCAGATCATTAAGCAGAGAGTCTATGAACATTTAGAAGCCAATTCCATAATCACAAAAAGCCAACATGGGTTTCAGAGAAACACTGCCAGACAAATATGATCTCTCTCTCTTTTTTTTTTTTTTTGATAAAAATACCAGTTTGGTAGATGTAGGGAATGCTGTGGATATAGTATATCTTGATTTCAGTAAGGCCTTTGACAAGGTTCCCCATGACATTCTTGCAAACAAGCTTGTAAAATGTGGGCTAGACAAGGTAACTGTTACATGGATTTGTAACTGGTTGACTGGTCGAACTCAAAGGGTGCTCAACAATGGCTCCTTTTCAACCTGGAAAGAAGTGACCAGTGGGGTCCCACAGGGTTCTGTACTGGGCCCAGTGCTATTCAATATCTTTATTAATGACTTGGATGACAGAATTGGGGGCATACTTATCAAATTTGCAGATGACACCATATGAGGAGGAGTAGCCAATACTCCAGAAGACAGGATTGAAATTCAGAATGACCTGAATAGACTAGAAAGTTGGACCAATGCTAACAAAATGAAATTCAATGCGGAGAAATGTAAGGTACTGCACTTAGGACGCAAAAATGAAATGCACAGATTTAGGATGGGGGACATCTGGCTGAATCAAACTACGTGTGAAAGGGATCTAGGAGTCCAAGTAGACCATAAGTTGAACATGAGTCAACAGTGCGATGCGGCAGCTAAAAAGGCCAATGCTATTTTAGGCTGCATCAATAGAAGTATAGCGTCTAGATCAAAGGAAGTAATAGTGCCACTCTATTCTGCTTTGGTCAGGCCCCACCTGGAATACTGTGTCCAGTTCTGGGCACCACAATTCAAAAAGGATGTGGAGAAACTGGAGCGGGTCCAAAGGAGGGCAACTAAGATGGCGAAGGGTCTGGAAACTATGCCCTATGAGGAACAACGTAGAGATCTGAGGATGTTTAGCCTGGAGAAGAGAAGGTTAAGAGGAGAAGATCATTAAGCAGAGAGTCTGTGAACATCTGGAAGATAATTCCATAATCACAAAAAGCCAACATGGGTTTCAGAGAAACAAGTCATGCCAGACAAATCTGATCTCTTTTTTTGATAAAATTATTAGCTTGGTAGATGAAGGGAATGCTGTGGATATAGTATATCTTGACTTCAGTAAGGCATTTGACAAGGTCCCCCATGACATCCTTGCAAACAAGCTTGTAAAATGTGGACTAGACAAGGTAACCGTTACATGGATTTGTAACTGGTTGACTGACCGAACCCAAAGGGTGCTCAACAATGCTTCCTTTTCATCCTGGAGAGAAGTGACAAGTGGGGTCCCACAGGGTTCTGTCCTGGGCCCAGTGCTATTCAATATCTTTATTAATGACTTGGATGACAATACTGAGAGCCTAGTTATCAAATTTGCAGATGACACGAAATTGGGAGGAGTAGCTAATACCCCAAAGGACAGGATCAAAATTCAAAATGACCTGAATAGACTAGAAAGCTGGGCCAAAGCTAACAAAATGAAATTTAACACAGAGAAATGTAAGGTCCTACACGTAGGGCGGAAAAATGAAATGCACAGATATAGGATGGGGGACACCTGGCTGAATGAGACAACATGTAAAAGGGATCTAGGTGTCCAAGTAGACCACAAGTTGAACATGAGTCAACAGTGTGATGCAGCAGCTAAAAAGGCCAATGTTGCATCAATAGAAGTATAGTGTCTAGATCAAGGGAAGTAATAGTGCCACTCTATTCTGCTTTGGTCAGGCCCCACCTGGAATACTGTGTCCAATTCTGGGCACCACAATTCAAAAAGGATGTGGAGAAACTGGAGCATGTCCAAAGGAGGGCGACTAAAATGGTGAAGGGTCTGGAAACCATGCCCTATGAGGAACGCCTTAGGGAGCTGGGGATGTTTAGCCTGGAGAAGAGAAGGTTAAGAGGTGATATGATAGCTCTGTTTAAATATTTGAAAGGATGTCACATTGAGGAGGGAGCAAGCTTGTTTTCTGCTGCTCCAGAGAACAGGACTCGGAACAACGGATGCAAACTGCAGGAAAAAAGATTCCACCTCAACATTAGGAGGAACTTCCTGACAGTAAGGGCTGTTCGACAGTGGAACACACTCCCTCGGAGGGTGGTGGAGTCTCCTTCCTTGGAGGTTTTTAAGCAGAGGCTGGATGGCCATCTGTCGGGTATGCTTTGATTGGGAGTTCCTGCACGGCAGGGGGTTGGACTGGATGGCCCTTGTGGTCTCTTCCAACTCTAAATTTCTATGATTCTATGATTCTATGATTCTAGGTGATATGATAGCCCTGTTCAAATATTTGAAGGCATGTCATATCGAGGAGGGAGCAAGCTTGTTTTCTGCCGCTGCAGAGACTAGAATGCGGAACAATGGATGCAAGCTGCAGGAAAAGAGATTCCACCTCAACATTAGGAGGAACTTCCTGACAGTGAGGGCTGTTCGACGGTGGAACACACTCTCTCGGAGTTTAGAGGAGTCTCCGTCCTTGGAGGTCTTTAAGCAGAGGCTGGATGGCCATCTGTCGGGGATGCTTTGACCTGAGTTCCTGCATGGCAGGGGGTTGGACTGGATGGCCCTTGTGTTCTCTTCCAACTCTATGATTCTATGATTCTATGATTCTATGACCATGACATTATCTGATGTCTCAAGGAATGGGCAGAGCTGGTGCACTAACTTTAACTGTGCAAATGCACTCCTAAGTCATCCAGGTCTCCAGATACAGAGTTGAATCCAGTAGCACACACAAGCCGTAAACCTGCATCTTCACAGCCAGCATAGGCTGAATAGAGTTGGGTGTTTTCCACATACTGATAGCACCAAACCCCTAAACGCTAGACCCCTAAACTCTATTAAATAGCATGGGGGACAGAACTGAATCTGGAGTGACCCCACAGGCGGACAGCAAAAAGGTCAAGCAGGAGTCCCGCAGCATCACTTTTGGGTTTGTTCTTCCAGGAAGGAATAAAGCCACTGTGAAACAGTGTCCCCAATTCCCATATCAACAAGGCAACCCAGAAGGCAACAAGGCAACCCATGGCTGATGGTATCAAAAGCTGCCAAGAGATCCAGCAGAACCAACAGGGGTACAATCCCCCGTCTAGCTCCTGGTGTAGGCCATCCACCAAGGTGAACAAAGCTGTCTCTTTCTCATAACCAGGCTTGAAACCGGATTAAAATGAATATAGATTATCAACTTCGTCCAGAGACCCTGGATTTAGGAGGCCACCACATGCTC
Source organism: Urosaurus nigricauda (assembly GCA_034509955.1). Taxonomy (NCBI): domain Eukaryota; kingdom Metazoa; phylum Chordata; class Lepidosauria; order Squamata; family Phrynosomatidae; genus Urosaurus; species Urosaurus nigricauda. The sequence continues at coordinate 152,710,938 of JAOEGL010000003.1, forward strand.
CAGGACCTGGCCTAAAAATGGAATGGACTATCTGATAATTATCCAGAATGGTGGGATTCTACCGAATAAGCTCCAGATCTGGGCAGAAGAAAATAGAAAAATAACTCCTAATTTAAGAAAGTGTTCTCAGATCAAGGTGAATTACAGGAATTATTCCAACAAGATTGGAAAGGCTAAGTTCCAAGCTTTGGAAATAAACAAAGGCGTATCAGTATCTACTTCTCTTTCTCTCTCACACACACACACACACTACCACCACTATTACAGAAATTCTGCACTCAAGCTACAGGGAGTTATAGGAGCTGTAATCCAACATATAGGAATGCATGTGTTAATGCTATGATGTAGTTGGAAGAGTCTCTATCTTTCATATCTGGAGCCTTACATGTCCTTTAGAAGTCACAATGGCCTTTGGAAAACCAGGTGAATTTTCTATGGAAAGGCCATGGAGACCCAAAGACATGTTAGAGACCCAGACCAAGACAAAAGCTAAATGGATATGCTGATCACCCTTTTCTCCCCCAGACACTCGGCATATCCTCTTGCAGCAAGAGGCAAAGCAGGCATCATTGTACCATGACAAGTAAGCCAACACTTCCTACTTACCCCCTATCATGTTCCCAGTCAACTTCCTGGGACCCTCTCCCCATGCCCCCCCCCCCCCCAATAACTTCCAAAGTTAACAGAAAAGCTTTTATTGGAGTAATGGTGGAAAGGTCTTACTAGGAAGTAACTAGTAGGATGCCTCAGGGTCATGAATCAACAGCCTGAAGATGTGGCAAAACAAACAAACAAAACTGTTAATACAGCCTAGGATGATAGAATTGATTAGACTAAGGACTGAATTTTAGTTAGTTTTTTAATTGTTTTTTAAGAAGTTTTAGATTGCATGTTGATTGTAATTGTATTTTAATACTTGTTGGAATCCCACCTCGATCCGAAGGGATAGGCGGAAAATAGAAATAAATATTATTATTATTATTATATTATTATTAGTAGTAGTACTGCACTAGGCTTTGTGGGTTTTTTAACCACATTATCAGATTATTGATTCAGAACCCTGAGAAACTTCACTAGTGACCCTCTCTAGGATGAACAGCAACAATCGGTGACTACTCTCCATAATGTATAGTCAAGTTGATTAACTTGGGACTCAAGTTGGACTTAAGTCACTTTAATGATTCAACTTCAGAGGCTAGGCTGACCCCCTCCCTGCTGGCTATTCGCCAGCTAATAAAAATATTTTTATGCTGGCAGGTTTTCTGTATATAATACATAGTAGGGCAGTTTTATGAAGCAGGTGGGTTTGCAGTTTGTTTTTAACTTGTTATATTTTATGTAAGTTTATATTGGATATAGATGTTTTAATTGTTTTGAATTTTAATGCAATTTTAAAGGTTTTACCTGTGAGCTGCCTTGAGTCCCCTGGGGAGAAAGGCGGGATATAAATGAAATAAATAAATAAATAGAAAATGTGGTAATGCTTGGCAAAATGAAATGCAGTAAGAAAGGGGAAGACCATATTACAAGTACATATACTCAATCAAAGAAGCCACAGCCCTGAGTTTGCCAGGCTTGAGCAAGGTTGTGGATGACAAGGTATCTGTCAGAACAGTCAGTCAGCTCCTGGGTCAATCAATGAATCAGGTCTGAGGTAAAACATACAGCACTTTATTGAAGACTACAAAGATAGCACTTGTGTCTTATTCAGTTTCTAAGCTGACACTGCCTATCTCCAGTAATTACAATACATCAAATCCCCAGCAACTCCACCCCCAACATTTCTCCCCCTCTCTTCCCATCTACAAAATCCCCCTTGCTCCCCCTTTTTATGCTTAATTAACAGTTTCTAACACCACATTTCACTGTACTGACACTCAAGGCTTCTTGCAATTAATAACAAAGTATCAGTATCTGCCCTCCCACTAAGCCTGTCCATTCTACAGCTAAACTAAATATTCTCAGGCCACAACCATTATATCTCCTAACCCATTATCCCCAACCTTTCTAATATCTATTTACTTCTGATAGAATCCAAGGATTCCAACAGTATCTTGGCGACCTCTCATTCACAGAATTACCATAAGTCAAAGCCCACTAGACAGCAGTTGACAACAGCAAAGTGATTCAATCCACTAGGGCTTGAAATACAGTCTAACTCTATTTTGACACATGACATATGACATACAACTCTTAAATCATAATTTCAGTTATTCCTGCCTCCAGAACATAGGTTCAGGTGGTGTAGAAAGGATCATATTTCATTCCATTTTCCTCCTTTTACCCTGTCTTTTGTTGTTTGTTTTGTTTTTGTTTTTTGATAAGAGTGGTCATGGGCATGTCTTTTGCATGGCAGAGAGCCCTAGGATCACTTGGGAAACTGCTTTGTTTCTGTTTCTGTTCTGTTTGTATGTTGTTTTTGTTTTGAGACAATGGCCCATGGTATGTTCAAGAAGGGCCACCAGAGGACAGCAGAGGAATATCAGATGAAAAGAAAATGTTCTGAACGTACCTTACATCCCTATTTACATCCCGTTTGGACTACTGAAACACACTGTGTGTAAGGCTGCCTTTGGAAACTGTTCTGAAACTTCAATGGGTTTAAATGCCACAGCTAGAATGCTGACCAGAGCCAGTTATATTACACAGTGCTGTACATACAATCTTATAGTTAGATGGATCCCTGCCCACAGGCTTACAGTCTAAAAGACAACACAAAAGGAAAAGAGGAAGGTGGTGGGAAGGGGATGAGGTGCAGTTGTTCTTCTCTCCCTCTGGGGCCTGGACCAAGGCAGATGGACTGGAGGGTGGGCTTGGGTTCTTAAAACATAGTTAAGAGGAGGCATCCTGGGGCAGATGGCACAATCCTGGGAACGCTTCCCTAAACAATACAGTCTTTAACTTACTTTTGAACTTTATAGGGAGTATATAACCTTTCAGTGGCTACCAGTTCATTTCCAGGCAAATTCAAAGTGCTGATAGTGACCTCTGAAGCCCTACACAGCTTAGGTTCAGACTATTTGAGAGACCACATCTCCCCATGCAAACTTCCTAGAGCCCTAAGATCTTCAGGGAAAGGCTTTGTTTCGGTCCCACCACCAGGCTCAGGAGAAAGCTGTTGCCCTAATTGCTGGGGTCCTGGGAAGAGACCCGCAAATTAATATGTTTTCAGGGAATTTTGGTACTTAGCTTAAAGGAGACACACAATTTGACTGGAGCAATGATGGTCTTGGGTTCAGCCTGGCTATACGGAGTCTGGATCAACCAGGAATTCCAGAGGCAGGTTTTCAATGAGAATTATAATTTATTAAGGGGAATACAGCAACACACACACAAGCACACACAGGATGGACACACACAAGATCTAACAAAATCAAAGGTGGGAGAGGTGAATAGATGTGAGGCTTTGCTAATTGTAATATTCATCTGACATAGTTGAGTCCAATCACTGAGAAGTCCAGAATGAAGAGGCTCAATAACTGCTACGGAACTGGGGTTAGTCAGTATATTGATGGACTTAGCTTAGTGAACAAGCAGAGTGTCTGCCTGGTATTACACTGAGACCGAAGACGGGTGGGTTTGCTAGCTGTATATATAAATTGAATTGTCCCTTGGGGGAAGAAACCAAGGCTTGAAAAGCTTAAATCACTTTAGAATGGTTCCCAGACAGGAAAAGAATGGTCCAAAACAGGTTTCAATGCAATGGCTGATAGGTGCAAACACCTCAGATAGAAGGGACTATCCACTGGCTCCCAAGTCCTTTGTCTGGCTATGTTCTTCCAGTCCCATTCCTTAGCCATGATCCCTTCAATCTCTCCTGGCATTAACAGATAGTGCTGAAAATTCAAATTATTTCATCAAGGTGGGTTCCCTGCAGCCTCTTCTGTGCTAGCTCCTAGGTGCAGGGAAGCAAGCCTGCCATGGATTCGAGGTGTCCGGTGCAGGGTCATCCTCTGGTCACCCAAGCCAACTTTTATTAATTTTATATCAAAGAGGGAGGGGTGAATGGGGGCTTTCTCGGTGGCTGCTCCTCCCTCTGCAACTCCCTTCTGTGGGAGGCTAGACTGGCCCCCTCCCTGATTGCCTTTTGCTGGCAAGCAAAAAGAACACTGAATAGTGTTGCACATAGTGCACAGATTGTGCATGTTCCAAAGAAGAAAACCCCTGACTGTTTTTTCTGTCCCATTCCCAATCCATGTGACTGAGGGGGTCAGAAGAATTTTTTTCAGGGACACTCAAAACAATTGTTACAGGACTCACTGGAAGCAGACAATCCTGATAAGTATTTATTATGTATGCATTTTACCCCTGTGGCTTTGTCTTGCTTTGGTGGCTGTAGGAGAATCTGTACCTCTTTCTCAGTTCTCCCCTCCTCCAGGTGATATCCACCAAACTGGCCAGGAAGAGTGGCTCTTACACCAATTTCTACATAGATTACTACATTTCTACATAGATTTGCTGTGGTATTCAATCTGCAGGGCCATTTATTGCTCCATAACATTCTGTACACCGTACACTGCTCCTCTGCTTGGACACTGCTGACCCTATTACTTTGACTTGTCCAGGCAGTGCTTTGGGGAGAGGGGAATTACTTCAGTGGGTTTGGTTAACAGTTATGCATGAAGAATGCATTTTCAGCAGGGACCAAGCATCAGAAACTTACACAATGGTATATATTTAATACAAAGTAAAAATAATAAGAGATGGTAATCACCCTGAGAAGAGAATTCATGTAAGGGTTACAAAAAGCAGAGTGGAGATAATGAATGGGATACAACGAAAGGGATGTTAATAAAGGAAGGAATGTGATATATACATTTATACTATTGTAGATTATAAGGGCTAAAGATATCTAAGTTATGGTTTATATGTGTATCACAAATTTCTTGTTTGATATTATTTATTTTTGGCTATAATAAAAAATATAATTAAAAAAAATAAACTTAGAAAACAAAAACAAACAAATAGCTTCATTTATATATCACTTCATACCGCCTAAGTGGCTTACAACTGTAAACTACTTGCCCCCAACAATCTGGAAACTCATTTTAGCGACCTTGGAAGGATGCAAGCCTAAGTCAAGCTTGAGCCCTTTTGCTGGTCTTGACCTTGCAACCTTATGGTTTTGAGTGAGTGGCTGCAGTACAGGCATTTAACCACTGTGCCACCAGGGCGTATAAGGTGAAGTGTATAAAGTAGAAATATACCAAAAGCACATCCTTCAAGCTGCTTTCTGTCACCCAGTGGGTCCTCTGTCTTCATTGAAAGTGGCCCTTCAGCTTCCTCTTCCTCACTCAATTCCTCTTCCTCAATACTCTCCTGAGTCACTTTGGGGTGGAATTGATCAGGCACCTTGGCTTTGCAACTTTCCTGTGGTCAAAATTGGCTACAGCAAGAATGGGAAGAATTACTTCCTGGTAAACATTGCACATTGCACTTCATAATTCTTAGTAAAAGTTGGGATTGTCGACATGCCAGAGAAAGATAGGCTTTAGGACTGAAAAGCGGGGTATAAAATTGTTGTTGTTGTTGTTGTTGTTGTTGTTGTTATATTATTATTAAATTTGCAGGCTGAACAAGTGGATGATGGGTGATCCATACCCTACGATTTGCCAAAGCTGGGGACTTGGGAAGAAGGAATAAAGAGAAACCATAGCAGTCAGATTTTGAATTAATCTCTCTCTTCTCTAGATCTTGGGGACTCTGCTGATTCAGCAATGTCTTTATTTTTCTTCAACTCTTGACAGCTTTGCCCCTGTATCCGTACACATGTCTTCCTTCACGACTAGGCCTCAGCCCTAGCTTACTCCCACTATCATGTTCCTCTGGTCCTGCTCTCAAGCAGCCGAACATCTTTGGAAAAAGTCCAGGGAGTGGGCCGATTTCATTCATTATTTCATTCATTCCTCCTCTTATCTTTTTCATGCACTCTGTCTATGACAAAGCAGAACTATTATAATTTGTTGATCTGTGCCAACAACAGGCTCCCACAGCATTTGTTGTTCTGCTTCAATTCACTGCTAATACCTTCCTCCCCCCCCTGTCTTCTAATCATCTTCCCCTACTGAGTTCACCAACTACTTCATCACAAAAGTCACTCAATTCAATAGTTCCTCTTGATTAGCCCCCTACCACTAATCTCCTGGTACCTTCTACTAATAATCTGTTTCTCTGGATGAACTATTTACACTGCTAAACTCTTCCAAACCTACAACCTGTTATGTCCCCTCCTGTCTTCTAATTTCTGTATCCCCATCTCTTCTGCCCTCACTCCTCTATATCTTTAATCTCTCTCTCTCTGCAGGTTCCTTCCCTTCCGACTTCAAACATGCTCTCGTTTCTCCAATTCTCAAGAAACCCTCTCTCGACCCCTCTTCTTTGTCTAGCTATTGTCTGATCTCTCTTCTTCCTTTTCTTTTTAAACTTCTGGAACGGCTTGTTTATTCTCGCTTTCTTGAGTTTATCGAAGCCAACTATGATGTTGGTATTGCATTGGCAGAATTGCGTCCAGCAGAGCTGTTCAGGATGGTTAGAGAGCTAACTCAACTGCCTCCCACTCTGAAACCATTGTTAGAAACAACTGTTGCCTGCTGTGATGCATTTAATGACTTTTTTTGCCGATAAAATCTCTCTGATAAGCAGCAATCTCGACGCCGGCATTAGAACAGAGACTAGGAGAGAGGTGTCCAGTGTCCAGTGACTCCGTGGACTATATCAGACTGGATCAATCTGAGTTTGTGAGTACCGATGAAATGGACAAGCTCCTTGGATGTATAAGGAAGACAACTTGTCCCCTCAATCCCTGCCCATCCTGGCTGACTGCCCAGGGAGAGGACATGGTAACAGATTTGTTACATACTATAACCAACACGTCCCTTAGGGATGGGAGATTTCTATACAACTTGAAATAAGCAGTGGTCAAGCCATTCTTCAAAAACCCTCCCTGTTAAGAAACAACTACAGACCGGTCTCTTTATTGCCATTCTTGGGCAAGGTGATCAAGAGAGCAATTGCCTACCAACTCCAATCTGTCTTGGATGAAGCCAAGACCCATTCTAGACCCATTTCAAACCAGCTTTAGGGTGGGATTCGGGGTGGAGACTGCCATGTTTGCCTTGGTCGATGACCTCCATCTAGGCACTGACAGGGGAACTGTCATCCTGTTGGTGCTCTTGGACATCTCAGTGGCATTTGATACTGTTGACCACGATATCCTTCTGGAACACCTGAGGGAGCTGGGTATCAGAGGCACTGTACTTCAGTGTTTCCATTCCTACGTCTCAGACATGTTCCAGATGGTGATGCTGGGGTACAGCTGCTCTCATAAAAGAGAGCTGACATCTGGCATCCCTCAGGGTGCCATTCTGTCCCCCATGCTTTTTAACATTTACATGAAGCCGTTAGGAGAGGTCAACGGGAGACATGGGGGTCAGTGTTATCAGTACGCTGATGACACCCAAATCTACTCTATGTCTCTGACTGAAGCAGTGGCCAAGGATGGTATCTCCCCTCTGAATTCCTGCCTTGAGTCGGTAATGGGCTGGATGACGAAAAACAAACTCAAGCAGAATCTAGAAAAAATGGAGGTACTTGTGATAGGTACCCCTAGCCCAGGTATGGAGATTTGTTAACCAGTCCTGGATGGGGTCACATTTTCCCTAAAGGACAAAGTTTGCAGTTTGGGAGTGCTCCTGGACTTGTCTCTACAGCTATCATTGCAGGTGGAGGTGATGGTCAGGAGTGCTTGGTATCAACTTCGGTTGATATGCCAATTGCGTCCCAACCTGGCACAGGGAGACCTATAAACTGTAGTACACGCACTTGTAACCTCTCGGGTAGATTTCTGTAATGCACTCTACAAGGGGCTACCTTTGTACCAAGTCCGGAAGCTTCAATTAATTCAAAACGCTGCAGCCAGGTTGATTGTTGGTGTACCTAGATCTGAGCATATTACACCAGTTCTAAGATCTCTTCACTGGCTGCTGATTAGGTTCCGGGCACAATACAACATGTTGGTCATTTCCTTTAAAGCCCTATATGGCTTGTGCCTGAGTTACTCTCCCTAAACAATCCACCTCGCACTCTCAGTACCTCAGGGAAAAAACTACTAGAGTGTCCAAAAATAAAGCGGAAGTCCACTTTTCATAGATCGTTCACTGCTGTTACCCCCAGACTCTGAAATGGCCTCCCGGAAGAGATCCATCTTATGAAAACCTTCGATGCCTTTAAAAAGGCATTTAAGATGTATCTCTACCAGCAGGCTTACCCATTCGACCCTCCATGAGTAACCCCACAGAATGTTTCTTTAAGACGACTGGAGTATTGGACTGACAATGGCAATTGGATATGTTTTAATTATAGAAATATGTTTAGATTGTTTTAATATTGTTGTTATATTGTATTGTGATTTTTAAATTGTTGTACTCCCGCCTCGATCCATGGGGACAGGTGGGAAATATAAATAAATTTTATTATAATTATTAACTACACCCTGGACCCTTTTCAGTCTGGTTTCCACCCATGGCACTCTACAGAGACAGCCACCAAGATCTCAAACAATCTCTTGCAGGCCAAGGCGAACGGCCAATACTACTACTACGAATAATAATAATTTTTATTTCTTACCCTCCCCTCTGTCAGAACAATCGAGGCGGGGTACAGAAGAATTAAAAACAATTACAGTTAAAATAGTTCAAAAATCCCATCCCCAACATCCCACCCCTTAAAACAGAATTAAACTAGCAGAGATTAAAATCAAGTTAGTATCGAATCGAAATGAAACAAATATATTACACATATTAAAACTCATGGTGCTGGCCACAGCATAGGGTAACATCAGGGTGTAGGAGGCCAGGGAATTGGCTGGAATGGGTGGGGGGTCATACGGCAGTCCCTAAGATAAGATGGACACAAGCCATGTAGGGATTTAAAGGTTAAAACCAACACCTTGTACTTTGCCCGGAAACTGATTGGCAGCCAGTGGAGAGCTTTAAGCACAGGTGTAAAGTGCTCTCTCCTAGGTGTTCCACTGACAAGCCTGGCTGCCATATTTTGGACTAGTTGGAGTTTCCGGGTTAGGCACAAAGGTAGCCCCATGTAGAGCGCATTACAGAAATCCAAACGTGACGGTACCAAAGCGTGTACCACTGTTTCCAGGTCTTTCAGATCCAGGTAATGGGCACAGTTGGCGTATCAGCCAACGCTGATAACAAGCACTCTTGACCGCCACATTCACCTGACTCATCATGTGGAGCGACGAATCCAGAAGTACCCCCAAACTGTGAACAGAGTCCTTTGAGGAGACTGTGACTCCTTCTAGGACTGGGAGTTGTATTCCCAAACCTGGCTTCGGGCCTGTAACTGCTAGTACCACCGTTTTGTCTGGATTAAGTTTGAACCCGCTTTCCCTCATCCAATCCATTACCACTGCAAGACAGTCATTAAGAGGAGAGATGACATCTGAAGTCTGAGCCGACAATCTGGTCATGGAGAGGTATATCTGAGTGTCATCAGCCTACTGAAGACACTGAGCTCCATGCCTTCAAATGATCTCACCCAGCGGCTACATGTAGATATCAAATAGCATCGGGGACAGGATGGTGCCCTGAGGGATGCCACAATTAAGCTCAGTCTTGGAAGAGCAACTGTCCCCAAGCCTCACTCTTCGAGATCTCCCAGAGAGAAAGGACCAGAACCACCAGAGAGCGGTGCCTCCAATCCCCAACTCCCCCAAAGCATGGAATGGTCTACAGTATCGAAACCCGCGGAGAGATCCAAGAACACCAGCAGGGTCACACTACCCCTGTCGATGCTCAACCGGATATCATCGGTCAGAGTGACCATGGCAGTCTCTACTCCATGTCCTGTCCTGAAGCTGGTTTGAATGGATCGGGATAATCGATATCTTCCAAGACAACCTGGAGTAGAGAGGTGACTGCTTTCTCAATCACCTTGCTCAAAAATGGGAGCAAGGACACTGGTCTATAGTTGTTCCTGTCCAGGGGATCAAGAGAAGGTTTCTTTAAGAGGAGCTTAACAGCCACCTCCTTCAGAGAAGATGGTAAGCAGCCTTCTCTAAGGGACGCATTGATTGTATCCGAAAGGAATACCCTCAGTGCATCCCCTCCCTGCACGACCAGCTAAAATGGACAAGGATCGAAAGCACAAGTCGTCTTTCTCATCCTTCCAAGGAGCTTGTCCATGTTATCGGTACTCATAGAATCATAGAATCATAGAATCATAGAATCATAGAATCATAGAGTTGGAAGAGACCACAAGGGCCATCTAGTCCAACCCCCTGCCATGCAGGACCTCCAAATCAAAGCATCCCTGACAGATGACCATCCTTTCCTGTTTGGCCTGTTTCTCTTAAAAAGGTTATATTTTGCAAAAAACCATGCAAAAGCAGCAAGACAAGAGGACACATGGTCTTAGATGTCTCTACACTAATGCACAAAGTATGGGAAATAAGCAGGATGAACTTGAACTCTTAGCACAACAAGGGAATATGATATAATAGGCATCACTGAAACCTGGTGGGAAGAGTCTCATGATTGGAATGTAGAAATAGAGGGATATAACCTTTTTAAGAGAAACAGGCCAAACAGGAAAGGAGGAGGAATAGCATTATATGTCAGGGATATTTACACCAGTGAAGAGATCCAGGAAGTCAATATTGGAAGTCAGGTGGAGAGCATCTGGATAAAAATTAAAGGAGAGGGAAATAACAGGGATGTTACTGTGGGAGTCTACTACAGACCCCCAACTCAGGCAGAGGAATTGGATGATGCCTTTCTAGAACAGATGACCACACACTCAGAAAGGAGAGATGTAGTAGTGATGGGGGACTTCAACTATCCTGATATTTGCTGGAAGTCAAATTCAGCCAAATCCTCAAGGTCTAGCAAATTCCTCACTTGCCTGGAAGACAATTTCATTGTCCAAAAGGTCGAAGAAGCAACAAGGGGATCAGCCATTTTAGATTTTATCTTAACCAACAGGGAAGACCTAGTTGATGGGGTGCAACTGGTGGGATCCTTAGGTGGAAGTGACCATGTCCTCCTGGAGTTTGCTATACAGTGGAAAGATGAAGCTAGGCTTAGTCAGACACACACTCTAGACTTTAGGAGAGCTGATTTCAATAAACTTAGAGAAATACTGGGGGGGGGGGGATCCCATGGTCAAGAATACTAAAAGAGAAGGGAGTTCAAGATGGATGGGAGTTCCTCAAAAGGGAGATACTGAAAGCACAATTTCAGACAGTTCCAATGAGGAATGAAAATGGGAGATGTCTCAAGAAACCGGTATGGATGACTAAGGAACTTACAGCTGAGCTAAGTTTTAAACGGAACATGTATAAAAAATGGAAAAATGGGGAAATCACCAAAGAGGAATTCAAACAAATAGCCAGCACATGTAGGGATAAAGTAAGAAAAGCTAAAGCGCAAAATGAACTCAGGCTTGCTAGAGAGGTTAAGAACAATAAAAAGGGCTTTTTTGGATATGTCCGCAGCAAAAGGAAGAAGAAGGAAATGGGAGGACCACTGCGTGCAGAAGATGGCAAAATACTAACAGGGGACAGAGAAAACGCAGAATTACTCAACACCTTCTTTGCTTCAGTCTTCTCAGAAAAGGCAAAAGGTGCTCAACCTGAGGACAGTGAAGAAGGGGACAGAGTGGGGGAATTTCAGCACAGAATAAGTAAAGAGACAGTACAGGAATACCTAGTTAATCTAAATGAATACAAATCTCCAGGACCAGATGAACTACATCCAAGGGTATTAAAAGAACTGGTAAAGGTGATATCGGAGCCATTGGCAATAATCTTTGAGAACTCCTAGAGAACAGGCGAAGTCCCAGCAAACCGGAGGAGGGCAAATGTTGTTCCCATCTTCAAAAAGGAAAAAAAAAGAGGATCCCAACAATTATCGTCCAGTTAGTCTGACATCAATACCAGGAAAGATTCTAGAGCAGATCATTAAGCAGAGAGTCTGTGAACATTTAGAAGCCAATGCCATAATCACAAAAAGCCAACATGGGTTTCAGAGAAACAAGTCATGCCAAACGAATCTGATCTCTTTTTTTGATAAAATTACCAGCTTGGTAGATGAAGGGAATGCTGTGGATATAGTTTACCTCGATTTCAGTAAGGCCTTTGACAAGGTTCCCCATGACATTCTTGCAAACAAGCTTGCAAAATGTGGGATAGACAAGTTAACTGTTACATGGATTTGTAATTGGTTGACTGACCGAACCCAAAGGGTGCTCAACAATGGCTCCTTTTCCACCTGGAAAGAAGTGACCAGTTGGGTCCCACAGGGCTCTGTCCTGGGCCCAGTGCTGTTCAACATCTTTATTAATGATTTGTATGACAGAATTGGGGGCATACTTATCAAATTTGCAGATGACACTAAACTAGGAGGAGTAGCTAATACCCCAGAGGACAGGATCAAAATTCAAAATGACCTGAATAGACTAGAAAGCTGGGCCAATGCTAACAAGATGAAATTCAACACAGAGAAATGTAAGGTTCTGCACTTAGGGAGGAAAAATGAAATGCACAGATATAAAATGGGGGACACCTGGCTGAAGGAGACCACATGTGAAAGGGATCTAGGAGTCCAAGTAGACCATAAGCTGAACATGAGTCAACAGTGCGATGCAGCAGCTAAAAAGGCCAATGCAATTTTAGGCTGCATCAATAGAAGTATAGTGTCTAGATCAAGGGAAGTAATAGTGCCACTCTATTCTGCTTTGGTCAGGCCCCACCTGGAATACTGTGTCCAGTTCTGGGCACCACAATTCAAAAAGGATGTGGAGACACTGGAGCGGGTCCAAAGGAGGGCAACTAAGATGGTGAAGGGTCTGGAAACCATGCCCTATGAGGAACGCCTTAGGGAACTGGGGATGTTCAGCATGGAGAAGAGAAGGTTAAGAGGTGATATGATAGCCCTGTTTAAATATTTGAAGGGATGTCATATTGAGGAGGGAGCAAGCTTGTTTTCTGCTGCTGCAGAGACTAGGACGCGGAACAATGGGTATAAATTGCAGGAAAAGAGATTCCACCTCAACATTAGAAGAAACTTCCTGACAGTAAGGGCTGTTCGACAGTGGAACACACTCCCTCGGAGAGTAGTGGAGTCTCCTTCCTTGGAGGTCTTTAAGCAGAGGCTGGATGGCCATCTGTCAGGGATGCTTTGATTTGGAGGTCCTGCATGTCAGGGGGTTGGACTAGATGGCCCTTGTGGTCTCTTCCATCTCTATGATTCTATGATTCTATGATTCTATGACATTCTTGCAAACGAGCTTGTAAAATGTGGACTAGACAAGGTAACCGTTACATGGGTTTGTAATTGGTTGACTGGCCGAACTCAAAGGGTGCTCAACAGTGGCTTCTTTTCAACCTGGAAAGAAGTGACCAGTGGGGTCCCACAGGGCTCTGTCCTTGGCCCAGTGCTATTCAACATATTTATTAATGACTTGGATGACCAAATTTGGGGCATACTTATCAAATTTGCAGATGACACCAAATTAGGAGGAGGAGCTAATACTCCAGAAGACAGGATCAAAATTCAAAATGACCTGAATAGACTAGAAAGCTGAGCCAATGCTAACAACATGAAATTCAATGCGGAGAAATGTAAGGTATTTCACTTAGGGTGGAAAAATGAAATGCACATATGTAGGATGGGGGACATCTGGCTGAATGAAACTATGCGTGAAAGGGATCGAGGAATGCAAACAAACTTTGTCTTTTTATTTTAAAGAAAATCTAAATAAAGGTACGGACATCATAACAGTGTCCAAGTCAGTGATGCGGGGGGTTTTTTATACAGCAAAATAGTATACTAAAAAGACAGCAAAAAAAGACAACCCAGAAGATAGAAAAGGAAATAAAGGAGAAAGTGAGAAATCTTCAAAAAGACCCAACAAATGACAAACTACAAAAAGAAATAAAAACTTTACAGAGGCAGATGTCTATTATACACCCCTTGCAAGAAATGATGAACACTATAAAACCACAACACTTTCTTCCAACTTGAGAAAAAGCGATAATAACATTAATCCCTAAAGATGAGAGAGATCCAGAGGTGATGAAAAACTATAGGCTGATATCATTGTTAAATAACGATTATAAATTGTTTGCAAGCATATTAGCCGAAAGGCTGAAGAAGGTGGTCTCTTCAATTATATATAAAGATCAAAATGGTTTTGTTCCTAAAAGGCAATTAAAAAGTAATGTCACACATATTTTAGATTTAATTGACTATCATGAAGTTCATAATGGGAAAAAATGGCATTAATTTTCTTTGATACTGAAAACGCGTTCGATAATGTTTGCTGGAATTTAATGTTTTCAATCCTGCAAAAAATGGAATTTGGTTCTAAGTTTATAGAGTGGGTTAAATCAGTGTATACAAAACAAAATGCACAAGAATTTATAAATAATCAGGAAACGAGTATCATCGATATAGAGAAAGGAACAAGACAAGGGTGTCCTTTGTCACCACTCCTCTTTATACAATGGTCCCCCGGGTTACGAAGGTAATCCGTTCCGGATTACCTTTCGTAACCCGGAAGCTTTCGTTTCCCGTGGGACCACTATTTTAAACGGACCGCGCGGCCATTTAAAGGGGCCGCGCGGCTTTTTTTCTTTCGTGTCCCAGGGGATCTTTTGGATCCCGGGGGATACAATGCCGGTCCGCCACCTTTCGGATCCCGGGGTTTTCGTAACCCAGGGGATTCGTAAGGCGGGGGACCACTGTAATAGTATTTGAAATTTTATTACAAGTGATTGGGAGTAACACTCAAATTAGAGCTAAAGCCTTTGCAGATGATCTGATGATCTCATTATCTGAACCAATCCAAGACAGGCCTTCTGTGTTGAAAATATTATCTGACTTTGGAGAGATATCGGGTTTAAGAGTTAACAAAGAAAAGACATTTATGATTGTGAAAAATCTAGATGAAAAAGAAAAAATGCAGTTGGAAGGAAAAACAGGTTTGAAAATAAATAAGAAAGTAAGGTATTTGGGTATTATGATCACAAATAAAAACAAGAAATGTTTCAAAATATATAAACCGACTTGGATTTCCATTAAGAAGAATTTAGAAAAATGGAAACATCTTGATTTATCCCTTTTGGGTAAAATAAAGTCGATAAAAATGAATGTTCTCCCTAAAATCTTATTTTTATTTAACACCATTCCAATTATTAAAAATGATGCTCCTTTTAAATTATGGGATAAAGATTTGTTAAAATTTATTTGAAACGGAAAAAAATCAAGAATAAATATAAAATATTTGCAAGATGACAAAGAAAGAGGGGGGATGGCACTTCCAAATATTCGTCTATATTATGAAGCTGCATGTCTAGTGTGGTTAAGAGACTGGATTACCTTAACTGATGAAGATCTGTTAAAAGTAGAAGGTGTGGATACAAGGTTTGGGTGGCATGCCTATCTATATTATGATAAGGTAAAGGCAAATCAAGATTTTAAAAACCATTTCATCCGAAATTCTATATTCCAAATATGGTTAAAATATAAGGCTAGAATAGGAACAAAAATTCCTGTTTTCGCCGCAGGAGGCATTGTTTAGAAATACTCAAAAAATGGAAAAGGATTGGATGAGATATGTCCTTATAAGTAAGTGAAGGTGTAATTAAACTCAAGACTCAAGAGGAATTAAATGAAGAGGGATGAGATTGTGGATGGTACTTATACAGGCAATTAAAAGAAAGAATGATAATGGACATGAAATTAACGGGGATTAGCAATAGCGATTCTAGACTGGAAACTGAATTGTTATCAAACAAAGAGCATCCCCTTTCTAGACTATATAAATGTCTGTTAGAAATTTATTTAGAAGATGAAGTTATTTAAAACTAATATGGTCAAATGGTCCCAAAATATTGGATATAATTTAGATTTACATCAATGGGAACTGAATTGGGGAAAAAAGAGTAAGGTATGTTAGATCACAAGGTATAAGGGAAAGTTTCTATAAAATCCTATATAGATGGTATTTAACCCCTCACAGATAATGTGCAATGTATAAAAACGATGATCCCCACTGTTGGAAATGTAAACAGAAACAAGGCGGTTTATATCACATGTGGTGGACCTGTGTAAAAGCCTGAAACTTCTGAAAACAAATTTATTGGGAAATTAACGTTATTATAAAAAACAATCTTGTTTTTAGATCTGAAGTTTTTTTTATTAAATATGTTGGATGTTAATCTTGAAAAACGTTTTGGTAAATTTATATTCTTAATGCTGTCAGCTGCAAGAATCGTCTATGCACAGGCATGGAAGAAAGAAGAAACACTGGCTTTGGAAACGTGGATGCATAAACTATATGATATTATTGAACAAGACAAGCTGGCAAGAACTTTAGAGTATGGAATGACTGATAAACATTATGAAGATTGGAAATTAATAAGAGATTATTTGAGTCAGAAAGGGGAGTATATAGGTCAAGAGTGAGTAATAGATTTTAGAAATTGGCAAAGAAAATTGTGTCTTAAATGTTCTAGAAGGATTGATAGGAAACCGAATTAGAATTTGAAGTTTGAAATGCAAATTTCTGTAAAGTCAACAATAGACTGTCCTATGCTGATAGCGCAAATCTTATCTTTGAAAAGGGAAAGGAATTTATGGACAAGTAACAGTACAGGAAAGGTCCTATAATGAGATAAAATAGTAAATTTAGCACCCTGAGTCTAGTAGCAGGAATAATTAGTGAAGATGGAGAATGTTAGGTATGTGGAATAGAAAGAGGATTTTTTTTCTTTTCTTTTTTTTGGAGATCTTCAATTAGCTTTGTATATTGATCATGCTCAATTGGTGTAAATATTATGGATCTGTTTTTCTATTTGTTTGTCTATGTGTTTTGTCTGTTGTATTAATGTTTGTAAGCGAAGTGTGATTTTGTATGATATTGGATATATTTTAATGCTATCTTAATAAAAATCAATTAAGGAAAAATAAATAAAATTGGAATAAATCTTCATTATTTAAATATATAAAAGCTAAATGGGAAATTGTGTTTAAGAAAGTGTAAGGTACATCGGGGTATGAAGAAATTAAAAATATGTTTAATAATATTTTCCACATCTCTGTTAATGACTATTAAATTGTTTGAAATGTAATTCTCTCAAATGCTGTTGGGGAGGGGGGGGTGAGAGAAGAACAGAATATTATGAAATGAGGATTGTAAAATTTGTAACATGTATTGTGTAATAAAATTTAAGGTAATAAGAAAAGAAAAGAAAAGAAAAGAATGCAGCCTTGCCTGATCCCTTTGATAATTGGTAACTATTCTGTTTCCCTGTATTCAGTTCTAATAGCAGCCTCTTATCCTGAGTACATCAGGGCAATCAAGTGTAGTCGCACTCCTGTTTCTTTGAGGGCATTTCATAAGTTTTCATGAACTATGCAGGGAAAGGCTTTGCTGTAGTCAATAAAACACATATAGATTTTATTTTGGGGGGGAAAACCCCCACAAATACCTGCATATTGGGTTGTGCATGTGAACAGTGGAGTATGGACCAAGCTTCTCCTAGTGTAGGTGGCTCTAGGGGCTGGAGGTTGCCAAAATTTGGCAATCATCTGTCTTTCCAGGTAGGCCTCCTGTCTCTGATCCACAGGGTGTGGAGCTGGCGGTAGAAGGCAGCCCCCGCCCCCATGGCTCTTCATTAGAAGATTCTAGTGCCACAAAAAAAATGCTTCTTTAGGGACTTTAGGCATTGTGCACTGAAAACCAGAAAGCCCCTGCCTGCTGCCTCAAAAATCTGAATATCGGGATGGTTAGAACTTGTCATGTAACAGCTTAATAAGGTCCCTTCCCCCAACTGTATAGACCCTACAGACCCAGTGTGGCATCTTGCATCTCTAAAATAAGTTGGCTGCAACTTTCCCACTACTCATATGTAAATGTTTGCATACACACATGAAGAATTCATGGATAAAGAAGCTTACTGAAAACTCTGGAGTGAACAAGAATTGTATTACATCACAGTAAACAGAAGCAGTTTGCCATAGTTCATAAAAACATACAATCATAGAGTTGGAAGAGACCGCATGGACCATCCAGTCCTGTCCCCTGCTATGCAGGAACTCACAATGAAAACACCCCCAATAGATGGCAATCCAGCCTTTGTTTAAAGATCTCCAAAGAAAGAGACTCCATCATTCTCTGAAGGACTGTGTTCCACTGTCGAACAGCTCTTATTATCAGGCTGTTTCTCCTAACACTTAGATTGACTCTCTTTTCCTGTAGCTTGTACCCATTGTTTTGGGTCCTATTCTCTAGAGCAGCAGAAACAAGCTTGCTCCCTCCTCAATATGACATCATTTCAAATATTTAAACAGGGCTATCATATCACCTCTTAACCTTCTCTTCTCCAGGCTAAACATACTCAGCTCCTTAAGTTGCTCCTCATAGGGCATTGTTTCCAGACCATTCATCATTTTGGTTGCCCTCCTTCAGACACGCTCCAACTTGTCAACATCCTTTTTGAATTGTGGTGCCCAGAACTGGACACAGTATTCCAGGTGGGGCCCCACCAAAGCAGAATAGAGTGGCACCATTATTTCCCTTGATCTAGACACTATACCTCCATTGATGCAGCCTAAAATCACATTGGTCTTTTTAGCTGCCACATCACACTGTTAACTCATATTCAACTTGTGGTCTATTAGGATTCCAAGATCCCTTTCACACACAGTCTCGTCAAGCCAGGTGTCCCCCATCCTGTATCTATGCATTTCGTTTTTTCCTCCCTAAGCGCAGTACCTTACATTTCTCTCTGTTGAAATTCATTTTGTTAGCTTTAGTCCATCTTTATAATCTATTAAGGTCATTTTGAATTTTGATCCTCTTCTCTGGGCTGGTCCTCCTAATCTGGTGTCATCTGCAAATTTGATTAGCATGACCTTTCATCCAAGTCATTTATAAAGATGTTGACTATCACTTGGCCCAGGACAGAAGTCTGTGGCATTCCACTGGTCACTTGTGTCCAGGATGAAGAGATTTGGATAGGGTTGAAATTCTAAGCATGAGATTCCCCACCACAGAGTTGTCCAGTTTTGCAGGTATGTGGATTTGCAACATAAATACAGCAAAGGGGGTTGAAGAAGTTTATTATAGACCAAGAAGGAACAAATGGAAGTGACAGGGTGCTCCTAAATATCAAAAGACTGCACGTCACCTATATGATTCTACAGGCTACATCTTGCTAGTCCAAAGGTGATACTTAGGAAAATGGGAGTTCATTAGCCTCTGTGCGATTAAGCCAAACATTCACACCAAAGGGAGGAGAATTTATTGTTATATTTGTTGCAGAAAATAGGTGTCAGTGGTCCAGAAAGGACTGACACAAAAAGAACAGATATTCAAGCATATATAGTTTCCACATGATACACATTAATCATCCTATTTCTACGTAGGTACAGTGTCACTGATTAGCAGGTCACATTTCTGAAGCATGTGTACTAGGCAGGTCATGTACTGTTTTCCCACAATGGCCTTAGTTCCCTGATTACTCCAAATGAGATTAAGGTACCTCTTGGCAGAGAAGTGTGCCTTAGGGCCTTTGATGTTCAATATTGCCAGGCACTATCTTTGCATTAGTGTCGATTATCCATTGTTTCCATGAAGCCTTTTAATTTTGCACCTATCACTTACTTACTGCCTTCCATTCTCTGCTTCTCTATCAGGATGGCATTAACAGGGTCACTAGGTATATCTTGGGGAAATATAGGAAGGAGGAGGGAAAAACATTTTTTTCTATTCATAATTATTATTATTATTATTATTATTATTATTATTTATATGTCGCCCAGTCACTGGGAATCCGGGAAGCTTACAACAGAGGAGATTATACACACAATAACAATATACATGAATTAAAAAACAAATGGCAATGCATTAAGTAATAACAATAAAATCAGATAGCAATTAACAATAACAATAACTAGCAAAATACATAACAATTATAGCAACAAAAATACATAGTAATTTTAGTAACAGTAAAATTAGCAAAGCAAAATAAATAACTATTAACAAAGCAAAATACACAGCAGTTATAGCAAAAACAACAAAATACATAGTAATTATAACAAAAAAATAACAAAAATAAAATTAACAAAGCAAAATACGTAACAATTAACATACCAAAACAAGTAAGAGGACAATAATCCCCATTCTCAACCCCCCATCCCAATCCTAGAAACAATGTGAACTATACACAATCTTTTAAAAAAAGGGGGGGGGGGAAGACAAGACTCCTCCTTAAGTCAAGGAGCCAAGGCATGGGAGTAGCCCAGGTGGAAGGAGGGCAAACAAACACTCTCTCAGCCGGGTCTTCACTAGCAGATGTTGGAGAGGAGGGAAAGAGGGCCACTCCTCCTTCTTAAGTCCAGGAGCCAAGACATGAGAGTAGCCCAGAGTAGAAGGAGGGCAAACAAACACTCTCTCAGCCGGGTCTTCTTCTGGCAGCTGTTGGGGAGGATTACCAAAGTGTAATCCTGGGTGTACACCTGACCAGAAAGGACACTCAAACAACAATGTATGTTTTTAGTAATTAAAGTTAGCTCAAAGGTAGTAATGCCTAGTGTTACGATACCTACATTTGATATAAAATTTTGGGAGAGATGTGCTGTATTATGACCCCTGCTTGACCCTTTTCAGGCCCTCCATAAGTCCCAAGCGGAGAGACCACGTAGGCAGGCCCCGCTTGGCAGAATTGAGTTCATAGTAAGCAGCTTTCTAGAGGAAGTAGAGAGTTGCCAGACCGGTTTCGCCACTAGCCTCCAAGGAAAGACAATAGCCTTGGCCTTACACTTAATGAGCCAGTGATTAACTTAACTACTCAGCCATTAAACCAACTTCCCCTCCGATTTTGTGTCCAACCTAAGCACATTACACAGATTATTTGCTCTTGGCTTAAGAAAGCCCAGGCAATCAACACCTTTGTCTAGCACAAATGCATAGCCTCTGGATATGTTTAGCCCTATATAAGATTCCCATTTTGAATCACTCCCCGACGCTATTCTTGGAGGACAGTCTGGTCCATGCCAGTTTGACTTCTGCCTATATCGCCTGTGGCCAACCCCCCCCCCCCCATTCCGGCGGTTGTGTCCATCATCATCATCTGTCTCAATCCAGCTTCCAGGAGAAAATTTCTATGGTAGATATTCCAGCAGTCTCTTTCTCTCAGCTCTAACCCCACTCTTACCCCTCCCTTTTCTCTAGCATTGACCGTGTGTGTGTGTGTGTGTGTGTGCCCCCTTGCTGCGTGATATTTATGCCCCTAATAAAATGTGTATTTTATTGGACTTCTTTGGACTAGTGTCACTTCTCTTGGGGTTTGTCGGTGGATCTCCGGTAAACAATTTGGGACCCGATCTCGGCGTAAGACTGTTAGGATCTTCCTCTCTGCATATTTGAGCTAATTGTAATTCCCCCTAAGAAAGAGAGACTTCCTGACATTTATTTTCTGGTGGAGGTAATGCGGGCAACTTGGTCCCCCGAAATCTAGACTTTCCAAACTGATCACTTGGACTGGCTTAATCTCGGAACATAGGAGGAACTGCAAATCCCAGAGACTTGGACACAATAGGTGTGCATGAATTTGTTCTTGTCTGTTTGGCCACCAGGGCATCTATCACGGGTGGGCCATCCACTTTCTCTCTTGTTTCCGTTATCTTGGGTTGGGAGACTGTGGCAGCCTTCCCCCCCCCTCACACACACTTACCCCTTCACAACACACTTCAGACAGTCATAGAAACCCCCTTGATCAGGCAGAGGTAGGCAAAGGAAGGGAGACGTGCCAACCGGAGGCTGTAAAACCTGAGGCACAAGGTGGGAATGCTGGCGGGCGGTTGGTCCCAATTTTAGTCCAGCAGGGAGGTGGTTCCCAAAGCAGAGAGGAAAACTCAAGGCGAGGGTCTATCTGCGGCCCAAAGGGATAGTGTCTGCAAGGAACCTACCAAGGGAGGTCAACCAAGGAGGATGGCCACACTTGAACTTCCCAGTGAACAGTTAGGAGGAGGAACTAACTGATCCTTAGGCCAGGTTCTAACGGTGGCTACACGTGGCACTGTCTGCAGTAGCGACCCCTGTCCCATCCGTGATAGCGAGCGGATAAGTACCGGCTCCGACCCATGAGTAAAACGCGAGTAAGACTAGTGTCACTTCTCTTGGGGTTTGTCGGTGGACCTCCAGTAAACAATTTGGGATCTCGGCGTAAGACTGTTAGGATCTTCCTCTCTGCATATCTGAGCTAATTGTAATTCCCCCTAAGCAATAGAGACTTCCTAACACTAGTGGCTGGGTTACTTAGCCTTTGGACCATATCCCTATGTATACCAAGCCCAGAGAAACTAAGAATTTTAGAGGCAGGCTTCCAAACAACTAATGAGTTTTATACTTAAAAGTGGAAACCATACACAACACACAAGGGCTAAGGAAAATCAAAAGGGAGCAAGCTTGTTTTCTGCTGCTGCAGAGACTAGAACGCGGAACAATGGATGCAAGCTGCAGGAAAAGAGATTCCACCTCAACATTAGGAGGAACTTCCTGACAGTAAGGGCTGTTCGACGGTGGAACACACTCCCTCGAAGTGTAGTGGAGTCTCCGTCCTTGGAGGTCTTTAAGCAGAGGCTGGATGGCCATCTGTCGGGGATGCTATGATTGGGAGTTCCTGCATGGCAGGGGGTTGGACTGGATGGCCCTTGTGGTCTCTTCCAACTCTATGATTCTATGATTCTATGGGAATAAAATAAGGCTTACTAAGGAGATACTGCTCCTGAATGGGTCCAATTGCTGAAGGCCCTGGAAGGGAACATGGAACATGGGGTTGGCAAGCTGCAGAGTCAAGCAAACTGACAGTATGCTGCCTCCTACTGGACTAAGCCTGGGAAACAAAGGAAGGGCATCAACATTTATAGGGAATTTCAATCCCTGGGCAAAATTCAGGGTATAGAAAAAGCCAAATGGGGGCGCTTTTTTGGAAATAGGATTGGATAGCTTTGAAGATGGTTTTCCAAGGAGGTAACACTAGAATGTGAAGATGAGTGATTTCCAAGGTAAGAAGGATTAGTGTGCAAGATAGCCGGAGTTGTTTACTCCTTGGTGCCATCCATTGTCCCATAGCTATGGCTTTTTCTCACCTCCTTAGGGATGTCCAGAAAAGAAAAGCCCAGGCAACTACTATTGCTAGCTTACATGTGAGGGAGAAATCCCAGTAATGGCATTCACATTAAGGTCAAAAAAGGGCCATTTAATACAATTCTGATATCAAAAGAGGATGTGTCTGATTGGGCTAAGAAAAGATATTCAGTGATTGCACCTCAAAGTGCCTATCCATTGGCTTTCTGCAATTCTTTATCATCCTTCAAATGGTGCACTAGCAATATGGATAACAATCTTCAGTCAATCAACCTAAAGAGGAGGTTGTTGCTATTCTTTTGTGCATTCACAGAGGTTTTCAGGAGTTGAAAGTGTGTGCCTTTTGGCCTCAGAAGGTCAGCCAGTAGGTTTCCATGACTGTGCAAGGAATTGAGCCCTGATCTCCAGAGACATAGTCCTACAATCAAACCACTACACCACACTGGTGAGGTAGTAATGTATTTTCACCCACTTTTTAAAAACACTAGCATAACGTTGTTCTGGGCTTTCTTTCTGCCTTTCCGTGCAATGCTTGCATTTGGAGAGAGAGAAAACTACTAATTGTTATAAAATGTATGCAAATATATATATATTAATAAAAGGAATATGGCAAATAGGTTATTACTTTCTTTATAAATAATATAGCCTTGTGTTTTAAAGACATTACTTCTTCCTCCAAAATGGATTAGACAATGCAAAAGAAGTACATTTTTTCTGGATGGTAATATCTTTAACCAGATTTGAAGCACTAACAACATTTCCTATGTAGATATTATTTTTATTTAATATGGGTAAACTTTTTATTTCAAATTACACTGTTTCTCTGGAGATTTCTATTAATTTTCATAAATGTTGTAAAAACAGAGGAAAAGACATCAGTCACTTACAGTCTGATGTACTGTGAATATAGATAAAATACAAACAGCTTTGAAGAAGCTTCAAGGATATACTTGATAGTTAGTGGTTTTCTATACAGCCTGCTTGTTTTTCTGTATGCTTCAATTTCAATTTCAATTTGATTCTGAGGGCCATTGTTTGTTGGGTGACCTTGGAAGTACTCTTGCATTTCACAGTGATAGTCACACAACATCAGGTAGGTTGTTGTGGTGACTGGAAAAATTAGATCCTTTCAAGACTTCCACCTGAATTAGCATTCCAGTTACAAGGGAGCTCCACACTCCTTTCTCATTGGCACGGTACAGACGGCCCTTTTGGGCCATCTCCATGGTGTAAATGGGGCTGTTGATGTAAACAAGCAGATGCACAGGTAAAGCAATCTCCGATGCCTTTGGAACTACCGGCGACCTTGGAGCTGTTTGGCTTTATCAGGAATTCCTCCTGCTCGCTGCTGATGAAACAGACTGGAGCCAAATCTCTCTCCTCAGAGGTGTTTATTCTTAAAGTTGCTGTATTTACAAATATATACACGCCCGTCCAACAAAACTCTCCAACCATCTATCCACTCCAACTACCCAACAACCCACACTGCGGTGTGCAGGCTATTTATAGATCTGTGCCATGCGGTCACAAACCCCTCCTCTTCTGGTGACTCTTTCCTTGTGCCACCAACAATGTTGTCCCTTCACTCAGGAAGACTTTTGATGTTACCCAGGCTTACGTGCAATCAAGCACATATCTGACCTTGAGCACTGTCTGCTGTTCCAGCCTTCAGCTGCAGACAATTATGCCCATGATTCCTGGTTTCCTTTTGTGCACATCTGTACATTTCATAGTTGAGCCTCAATGCCTAACAGGCACGGTACAGACGGCCCTTTTGGGCCATCTCCATGGTGTAAATGGGGCTGGGGAGCATGCAGCATTTGTACGTTCCCCAGCCCTAACATGTATGGATGGCTCCATGTTTACATCATGCCATCTGTACGTGTACACTGTGATGATGTCTCAGCGCGTGCCGCATCCAGATGGACTGGCATGCACCTGACAGCATTGGGCCACTGGAGGGCACCTAGGGCACCCTTTCAGCAGTGCAGAAAGGAGCTCCAAAATGAAGCTTCTTTCCCTCAACTGTGTCATTCCCGCAGCAACCAGATTTCAGCGGGAACAAAGGCAGGGAAACAGAGGCCAGTAGGCCCCTTTTCCCCTTGGCTCTACCGGTCGGACTGTTCTTGGGGCATGAAGCCCCGAGGACAGCCCTTTCCAGGTCATGGAGAAGGAGCATTTTGCCCCTTTTCTGCAGCCTGGAAAAAAAGCAGATTGGGGCCTCTGGGGCAGCCAGTGAGGTTGCCCTGGCCTGTAAAGCCCCATTGTAAAGGACTTTTTATTCCAACTTCCAGCTTCCCAGGTGAGTTTAAATTAACCCTGTACTTTCCAAAGTGCAGTGTATCTCACCTAGGTAGTCTATTCACATTATTGTGGAACTAGCTAAGATGGCCAACAAAAGTAAAATATAGCCATTTTATCCAAGTCACAGATTCAACATTCTTACTGTTGAGAGAAAGAGGAATGCCAGCAGTAAAAGAATATCATTCAATGGTTAACTAATTTAATATTAGTAAGTACTTCAGTAATTTTGTCATAATTCCTGAAGAATAATAAATGAGGCTCTGTGGGAATTGTTGAAAATCAATTTATGTAATGTTGGCTGTGTCTATATGTCACATATGATCAGTGGGAGGGAGAGAAGGAAGAACATAAGGGAGGAAGGAGGGAGGGAAACCCTGGGTATTTCAAGAAAGAGTTTGGATGAAAACCAGGAAATGTGCAAGTAAAAACAAAACAAAAAGAACCAAAAAGTCTCAATAACTTTCAGAGACTTTTTTCCCTTTCTGGATAAGAGAATAAGTTCAGCTGCAGCATTTGGGATATGCTGTGATGAAGTGTCCAACCAGCAGATGGCATCAGGAGATGTAGTGCAGGACTGAATTATCCCACTCCAGCAGGAGGGCAGCAGGTGTGTGTTACAATAAAACCTCTTGTATGTGTGCCTTCACAGCCAGCATGGCATACTGCTTTGAGCATCGGATTATGTCCCTTCAGACAAAGTTCAATCACATACTCAGACCTTGAGTGAGTCACATACTCTCAGCCCCAGAAAAACCCATTATAGTTTGCCCATAAGTCAGAAATAATTTGAAGGCACACAACAGGAACAGCAACATGTGCCTTCATGTCACCTGTTGACCTACAGTGATCTCATGAATTTCATAGGGTTGACCTAGGCAAAGAATACTCATAAGTGTTTTGTCAGGGACGTCTGGTTGCAGGACTGAGGTGCTCAGATGTGCAGAAGAGGAGCTCCTTGAGCAAGTCCTCCTAATAGTGGGAATAAAATTGGAAAACCCTAATTTCTTTGACCGTGTTCACTAGGAAGAGAACAGGCAGATAGAGTCTGAAGGAGACTCATAGGTAACTGCAAAAGCCAACATGGGTTTCAGAGAAACAAGTCATGCCAGACAAATCTAATCTCTTTTTTTGATAAAATTACCACTTTGGTAGATGAAGGGAATGCTGTGGATATAGTATATCTTGATTTCAGTAAGGCCTTTGACAAGGTTCCCCATGACATTCTTGCAAACAAGCTTGTAAAATGTGAGCTAGACAATGTAACCGTTACATGGATTTGTAACTGGTTGACTGGCCAAACTCAAAGGGTGCTCAACAATAGTTCCTTTTCAACCTGGAAAGAAGTGACAAGTGGGGTGCCACAGGGCTCTGTCCTGGGCCCAGTGCAATTCAACATCTTTATTAATGACTTGGATGACAGATTTGGGGGCATACTTATCAAATTTGCAGACGACACCAAATTAGGAGGAGCAGCGTATTAGAAGACAGGATTAAAATTCAAAGTGACCCGAATAGACTAGAAAGCTAGGCCAAAGCTAACAAAATGAAATTCAATGCTTAGAAATGTAAGGTAGGGCAGAAAAATGAAATGCACAGATATAGGATGGGGGACATCTGGCTGAATGAAAGTACATGGGAAAGGGACCCAGGAGTCCAAGTAGACCACAAGTTGAACATGAGCCAACAGTATGATGTGGCAGCTAAAAAGGCCAATGCTATTTTAGGTTGCATCAATACAAGTATAGCGTCTAGATCAAGGGAAGTAATAGGGCCGCTCTATTCTGCTTTGGTCAGGCCCCACCGGGAATACTGTGTCCAGTTCTGGGCACCACAATTCAAAAAGAATGTGGAGATACTGGAGCATGTCCAAAGGAGGGCAACTAAAATGGTGAAGGGCCTGGAAACCATGCCCTATGAGGAACATCTTAGGGAGCTGGGTATGTTTAGCTTTGAGAAGAGAAGGTTAAGAGGTGATATGATAGCCGTGTTTAAATATTTGAAGGGATGTTGTTGGGACTCAGGATCACGTCAGGATCACCAGCTGTGGTGATGAAGAAAGACGCACAGGCAGGAATGAGGTTGATGGGAAGGCACACCTCTGCTTTGGGGAAGCTCCCTTTTATTGGTATTCACAGTTATTGATTAAAGTTTGCTTGTAACAGTGTGGTTAAACAATGCTCATTATTTTTTATTATTATTATTATTATAAAATATATGACATAACAAAATATAACAATATATACAGTATATACATTTCTTGTCGTCATGTCTATTAATGATATTCTTTCCCCCCCCTCCCCACCCAACTACCATTTCTGGAAAATCGTCCGTCTCATACAGCAATCTATTCTTTATTCCTCATTTGTTATTATCTTTTACTATCTTCCTCTTTTTTACCTTGATTGCTTCCATTTTGCATTACTAAAGGAGTATGTGATATTATCTATTTTCCATCCTCTTATATGTATTTATTACATCTTACGGCCTATGAATGCCATAACATCTTTATTTTTCTCCGTAATATTTTATATTTCTTATTTGTAGCGGTTTATCATTAAACATTAACTACTACATTAACCACTTGAGGTCAGATATATATTCATATTTTACATTCCTTTCCCCTCCGTTATCTTTCCGTAATAGTGAAACAATGCATCCCAGATTTGTACTTCTTCCTTCCCTTCATCTCTTAATTCATGTGTTAATTTATCCATTATTATAACATCTAAAGCTTTAGATAGCCAAGCTTCAACATCAGGGGCTCTGTCAGCTTTCCAGAATTCCGCTACAGTTATTCTTGCAGTGGTAACTAAATATAATATCTGTTTTAAGCATTTTCTTTCAGACTCGCCTTCTAACATATTTAATAAGAACAATTCGGGCTCAAATTTAATTTTTATGTTAAAGATCTCCTGGATTGTTTTATGTACCTTCCCCCAAAAAACCTTAATTTGGGGGCAGGTCCACCACATATGGTAAAAGGATCCGTTTGTATCTTTACATCTCCAACAGTTGCTTTCTTTCTTTTTATATATTTTTGCGATTCTTAAAGGAGGCAGATACCATCTATGTAACATTTTTATGAAATTTTCTTTTATATTTGAACATAATGTAAATTTTAAGTCTTTCCCCCATGCTTTTTCCCATTTTTCTAGGGCTATACTATGTCCGACATTTTTTGCCCATTCTATCATATTTGATTTTATTATGTCTGTTTCCAAATTTAGTTTTAAACAGAAGTTATATAGCTTAGATATTGATCCTTTTTTATTTTCCAGTAAGATATTGTCCAATTCATTTCTTTCCTCAGTTATACCTATCGTTCTCTCATCCCCTAAGAACTTATCCCTTAACTGAAAATAGGAGAGCCAGTTAAATCTTATTCCTTCTTCCTGTAGTTCATCTTTGCTTTTCAAAATAAATTTTCCATTCTCTTTTTTCAAGATGTCCACATATTTCAGCCATTCTTTCTGTACAATCCTTCCCCTCCTATAGAGTGCTTCATGTGGAGAAACCCATGTTGGTATCTGTCTATAGATTTTTAGCCTATATTTATTCCAAACCTGCAATAAAGCTCTCCTTACTATATGGTCTTGAAACTGCTTATTTTGCTTTAATTTACCAAACCATAAATATCCATGCCAGCCAAACAGTATATTGAATCCCTCTAAACATAGCAAATTCTCATCTTTTAATTGCACCCATTCCTTGAGCCAATCTAACGCACAAGCGTGATAGTACAGTTGGAAGTCTGGTAATGAGAGCCCTCCTCTCTCTTTTGAATCTATTAGAGAGTTCCATTTAATTCTTGCCTTCTTTCCTGCCCAGATAAACCTTGCCAAGTCCTTTTTCCAGTCTTTAAATATCTTCTCATTCAATACTACAGGTAAATTTTGTAATACAAATAGAACTTTCGGTAGTACACTCATTTTTACCAAAACTATTTTCCCCAGTAGTGATAGTCGCAAATTTTCCCATTTTTCCAGATCCCCTTTGATTGCTTTCCATAGACCTTTATAATTATTATCGAATAGCTTATTATTTTTTCCGGAAATATTTATCCCAAGATATTTAACTTTCTTTTTCACTTGTATACCGGTCATGCTTTGTAATACCTCTTTTTTCTTTTTTGACATATTAAAGGTCAGAAAGGCTGATTTATTTTCATTTATTTTAAGACCTGCACATTGACCAAATTCTTTTATTTTCCTTATTACTTTTGGGATTCCTACTATTGGCTCTTCTATTATAAATACTACATCATCCGCGTATGCTCTCATTTTTATCTCTTTTCCCTTTATCCGTGCCCCTCTAATTTCCATGTCCTCTCTTATCTTATTACATAGGGTTTCCAGACACATAATAAATAATAGTGGTGATAAGGGACAACCTTGTCTTGTTCCCTTCATTATTTTGCAAGTTTTTGTCTTTTGGCCATTTATAATTATTCTTGCTTGTTGCTCCTTGTAAATTTCTGTTATCCATTTTTCCATATTTTCACCTAGTTTTAATTTCGTTATTAATTTTTTCAGAAAAGACCAATGTAAACTATCAAAGGCTTTTTCCGCGTCTAGGAAAAGCATTGCGGCTTCCTTCCCCGGATTCTTATCATAATATTCTATAAGATCAATAACTATTCTTATATTTTGTTTTATATGTCTCTGTGGTAAGAAGCCACATTGATCACTTTGTATCCATCTTAACAAGATTTTTCTTAACCTATTTGCAATAATATTGGCCATTATTTTATAATCTATATTTAATAGTGAGATCGGTCTATAATTTTGAGGGAGTGTCCAGTCTTTCTCTTCTTTAGGTATCACAGTGATGTTCGCTTCCTTCCATGATTCTGGGATTCCATTAAATTTAACATCATTGAACATTTTCTTTAGTGGTATTATCAATTCTTCTTTAAACACTTTGTAATATAATGACGTATATCCATCCGGCCCAGGTGCCTTCCCATGTTTTATTTTGTCAATCGCTTCATTTACTTCCTGTTCTGTAATTTCCGATTGTAGCATCTCTCTTTCTTCTGCTGTAATATCCAGACCTTGAATATTTTCCAAATATTCTCTTATTTTCTCCTCTTGCTGTTTTTGTTCCTCTGGCTCCTTGTAAAGTTCTTCATAATATTTCTGAAATACTCTTAAAATATTTTTCTGATCAGAGAATTTCTTCCCTCCTTCTTGTATCTCCAATATTATATTTTTACTTCTTTTTTTCCTAACTTTTTGTGCTAGTAATCTACCTGCTTTATTTCCAAATTCAAAATTTCTTTGTTTTATATATTTTAATTTATTACTTATCTCTTCCGTCATCATCTTTTCCAATTTTTTCTTTAATATTTCCCATTCTCTTTTAATCTTCTTATTATTGGGGTTTCTAATCAGTTCTTTTTCTTTCTTTTGAATATTTTGCGACAAGTCTTGAATATTTTTCCGTTTTTCTTTGTTTCTTTCGTAGCCTTTTTTGATAAGTATTCCCCTCATCACGGCCTTTGATGCGTCCCAAACCGTCTTCATAGGTATTTCCTCCTTTATATTTTCTTTGAAGTAGTATTTCAAATCTTCTTTCAGTTGTTTCTTAATTTTTTCATCTTTAATTAGATTTTCATCTAGTCTCCATGTATATTCTTGTTTGTTTTCCTTAATTTCTAAGGATATTTGGTTATGGTCCGAAAATTTGTTTATTTTAATTCTCACATCTTTTACTTCCCTACACATTTCTTTAGGGATTAGAAACATATCAATCCTCGATGCTGAGTTGTGTGGTATAGAATAAAAAGTAAAGTCTTTTGAATCCGGGTTTCTTTGTCTCTAAGGGTCTTCCAAAGTGAAATACTCCTTTAATTCAAAAAAGGATTCGGGGAGTTTCCCCTGACCCTTTTTTATTTTTTTCTTGGAGTCTCTATCTACTCTGGGGTCCAAAACCCCGTTCCAATCCCCCATCAGGATATGAGAGTCATAATTTAATTTTCTTATTTGTTTTAACAATTTTTTATAAAATTTCCCTTTCTTTTCTGTTGGACCATAAACTCCCAGGATTAGAGTTCTTTTTTCATTTATCTTTATTTCCAAACCAATATATCTTCCTTCGGGATCATTTATTACTTCTTTAGCTGGTATCTGATTTTTTACATAGATGGCGACCCCATTCTTTTTCTTTTCTACTGCACTAATAATCACTTTCCCTAATTTGGGGTTTATTAAATATTTTTTCTCTTTTGTCTTTATCCGAGTTTCTTGTATATTAATTATATCATATTTTTCCTTTTCTAAAATGTGAAAGATTTGTCTCCTTTTATACTTCGAATTCAATCCTTTTATATTCCATGATAGGATTCTCATTTTGCTTTTTTAATTTCGATATTACTTTCAATCTTAATCTTCCTCTGTTGTTTCTTCTATTCCTTCCCCTTCTCCTTCCCCTTCTCCTTTTCCTTCTTCTTCTTCTTCTTCTTCTTCTCCTTCTTCCCTTCCTTCTTTCCTTTTCTTTCCTACCTCTATTTCTTCCTCTCCTTCTAGATTTTCATCGCTGATCTCAAATTGTGGTATTCCTCCTCCAACCGCTCCTTTTAGTTCTTCTTCATCTTCCTCCACCTCTTCTGTTATATTCTCTTTCCTTTTCCTTGTTTGATTTTTCTTATATTCCTTTATCCCTCCCATTCTAGGCTTCTTCTCGTTCTTCTCATTAAAGTCTCCTTCTTGCTGTTCATTGTTCCATCTCCTTTCTTCTCTAAACCATCTATTGTAAAACGTTCTTGCTTTCTCTACCGTATCTATTTTATATTGTTTTTGTCTCCAGCTGAAGGATACTCCTTCTACCGGCTCCCATCTATATCTTATATTTCTTGCTTGTAGCATTCTAGTCAGGCTTGTATAATCCCTTCTTTTCCTCAGCACTTCTGTAGGCACATCTTTGAAAATCATGATTTCCTTACCATCAATTAGTAATTTCTTCTCGTAGCTGGCTTGAATTATTTTCTCTTTTACTCTCTCTCTCTCGTAAAATATATGACCACATCTCTGGGAAGGCTTCTATTCCGGGCTGCCATCGAGTTAATTCTGAAAATTTTGTCCACATCCATATCCAGCAGTTCTGACGGACAGTCTAGTAGATCCGCTAATGCTGGAACCAATTCTTTGTACAGATCTTCGTTGTATTTTTCTTTAAGGCCTCTTATTTTGATACATTTTTTCCTATCTTTAATTTCTCTTCTCTTGCTTAATTCTTTTTCTTGATTTTGATCTATTGTTAATTTTTTGGTTACTTGTTCTATTTCTGTGGTTCTCTTTTCCAATATTTCTATTTTCCCTTTTGCTTCTTTGATTTCCACTGTCATCCCCTTCATTGTTTCTTTTAAATCTTCAATTTCTTCTTTAAAGTCTTGCCGGAGTTCATTTCTAGAATCTTTTATTTCTTGTCTTATATTCGTTTCAATTACCTTTATTTCTTGTCTTATATTTGTTTCAATTCTTTGAATTGCCTCTAATAACTTAAAATTCGGATCCGAAGTTTTAAATTCTAAAGATGGTCTTCTTCCTAGATTTTGAGGTGGATCTGATGTCTGTACTTTCCTTTCTTTTTCCTTCTTTGCCATTTCTCTTGTCGTCATAGCTGTAGTTACTGTGTATGACATATTTTCTCTTCTGTCTATTTTAATTTAATTTACTCTTATTCCTTTTCAGATTATTTATTCAAGTTTATTTTAGTTCCAAATTTTCCCAGGAATTTAAATTTTATTACTTGTTGTATCTCTCCTCCGCCACTAGGTGGCAGCAGCCTTTCACTCTTTCACTCTTTAGTCACTTATGACACTCTATTGTTTTACAGCCAGCTTCTACTTCCTTTTACTGCTCCTCCCCTCTACTTCCTCCACACCATGTGCTCTTTGTCCTTGAAAACGCCCAGCAGGTATAGTTATTTCCCTTTATTTCTTCTTGGTTATACTTTCTTCCTAGCAATCTATTTCCTCACTTTCCTCCCTCCACTCCTTCCTCCTTCCTCCTTCCCCCTTTCTCTCTTCTTTATTCAAATACTCCCCGCTTTATTTCTTCTGTTATATCTTACTGCTTTGCCCCCCTTCCTTCCTTTTTTCCTCTATCTGTCCCTATTCAAAAAGGAAAGTTATGTTAAATCTTATATCAATCCAAGTCTCTTCCCTCTCCAACTGTTTCTTATCTGCTACTCAGCCCAGTCCACCTTCTCATCTGCTTTTCTTCTCAGTCTACCTCTCGTCTGTTTCTCTTCCCAGTCCGCCGTTCTTCTGTTTCTCTTCCCTGTCCGCCGTTCGTCTGCTTCGCCGTTCGTCTGCTTCTCTTCCCGGTCCGCCGCTCGTCTACTTCTCTTCCCAGTCCGCCGCTCGTCTGCTTCTCTTCCCGGTCCGTCGCTCGTCTGCTTCTCTTCCCGGTCCGCCGTTCATCTGCTTCTCTTCCCGGTCCGCCGTTCGTCTACTTTTTCTCCCCAATTCAGCACTCAACTGCCTCTCCTCCAAATCTGGTATCTCCGTCTCCTCTTTCCGTTCACCTCCCGTCCGCTCCTCTTCTTTACTCCAGAGATCCCTTCCTCCAATCTTTACTCCTTCTCCTCTTAGTTTTTCTTATTATTTCTTCTCTTCGCTTCCCTTTTCTCTTCCTCCTCTTCTCTTTCTCCCTCCTTCTCTTTTCTCTCCCCCTCCGCTCACTCTTCACCACTACTCCTCGATTTACTTTTCTTTTTAAACAGTCAATTCTGGACAATCAGTCCTCTCTTCTTCTATTAATTAATTTCTCGCTCTTTTCATAGGTTTAACATAATTTGAGACCGCCACTTACTCCTTCTGTTCTATTATTCCTCCTTCTATTATTACCACCCAAAAGGGAGTGAGCAATGCGAGGATCTTTCCATACCCATGCGATTCCCCTCTTCTTTTCACTTCCTCCTCTTACTTAGTTGGGTCTTATTTAAAAAGATCGGCGGAGCTATGCTCCAAAGCCTCAATAGTAGCCGCGGCTTCCCTCGTTCTCCTCAGAGGTCTTCCCGGTCCCCTGATCTTGCCGGATCGGTTCCAATCCTCTTTCTGGAGAACCCCAATGGGCCCGTCCGGATCCCCTTTATCCAGGAGATTTTCTAGCTAGCAGAGAACTGCTAATATTGATGGAAAATCAGCTACCTGGACTACTATTGTTGCCACCTTCCACGCTGCTACTGTGGATGGCTGCTTATTGCCCCGCCATTTTACCGGAAGTCAAACAATGCTCATTATTAACCATGTAGATAGTTCATGAGTTCCTGCTGCAAACAATATAATCTTGCCTACGTGCCGGATCTCCTGTCTAATCATTAAGGATCTATGTGCTGATGTTTGCTCCTTCAGCGTGGTTTGCCAGCTACTGAGAAGACAGCCATCTCCGCATAGATCAATGTGCTGACGTTTGCTTCCTCAGCGTGGTTTGCCAGCCACTGGGAAAAACAACCGTCTCCACATCTCCTCCCTTTTTATTTTATTCTTTATTTTTTAATAATTTCAAGCGTACATAATTTCAGATCTGGAGGGCCGAATTCTTGGACGAAATACCATCGACAAACCAAGCAAACATTGTATGCAGCAGAAACAGCAAATTAAGGCAATGATAACTAAGATAACAATGGGTACCATTTGTCGTATCCATCCCAGATCTGGGAGCCAGGACCATAACCACTCCCACGGGGATTGTGGAATAGTGGAGCCAATTGGATTATCTACAATCATGTTTTCCATGTACTCAATTGTGGCTGAAATATTTGCTTTATGATCCATGATATACATGCAACAATGTGAATGAACTAGAGCACATACACCACCCTTGGCTGCCAACATAATATCCAAAGCATAACGATTTTGTAACACTACTTCTCTAATTTGCAACATTTCTTCATTTATCAATTTTAAGGATTTGATTGTAGCATTAAATAAGGCAGTAGTCCAATTTGACAAGATATGTAAATCTCTATAATTCATCATTACTCCTAAAGGAGGAATAACACCCCTTGACAACATGGTCTCAGTGTAATGAGTAATGGGGTTCTGAACGTTCATACTTCTATGATTCCGTAACCATCCTTGGGGTTGATAATCAGATATCATTACAGAGGGAGCAATATACCCCAGGGTACAACGACCAGACCACCATGCAGGGATACGTTGATATGCTCTCCTGCCACATAACATCCAAACATTACCCAATGTATTAACTGTTTGATTATCACTCCCTACTAGTTGTTTGACCATTGATCTTACCAAATTGTATAAAAGGAGACCTCTGGTAGTCATACTTGTTGGGCGCCCTCCATTTACCATCACTGGATACCCAGTCAATTGGTATGTACAGCCATAAGAGGTAAAGTTTTCTACTATAGTGGCATTCAGAAAGGTATTACTGTGGTCCCCCGGGATACGAAGCCCCCGGGGAACGAAATCCCCGGGAGCCGAAACCGCCGGGAGCGAAAAAAATCCCCCGGGATGCGAACAAAACCCCGGGTTAAGAAAGGGAAAAACCGTGCGGCCCCTTTAAATCGGCCGCGCGGTCCATCAGAGAATGCAGAAGATTTCTGGGTTACAAAAGGTAATCCGGAACGGATTACCTTCGTAACCCGGGGGACCACTGTAATTCTTTCAATAGTACGGTTAAGAACAAATGTCATGTTACAATAGGGATACTTTCCAACTTCAACAGATGCCTTCCTAGTATGGTTAGTGAACTCCCAGCAATATGCTGCAACTTCTTGAAATCTGCTACCAATGGCTAGAATGGTATAGTTAACATTTTCTTTTTGTAGCATTCCGGGGATCTGGGGGTGTTGTTTCCACCCAGTTTCATTAAAAGGAATAGCATGTATTAAAAGTCCTCCTTTGGCATGTGGGGGAACATGCATGCAGACCCAACAATTAGTCTTATTTACCAATCGAGAGATATTTTGCACATCCAATATATAGGAATTTTGTTCCCAAAGTCCTTGCTCTGGAATTCCATCTTGTAAAGTCACTGTAGCCATGCCAGGAGGAAAAGTACACATTAAAAGAATACACATTACAATAGTTATAGAATTAGCATTTAAACAAGCGAATGCCACTACCAAAAATTTCTCTGGTGTCTGTGGCACATTCTTTTCCTGTAGCAACTTTGTAGATTGAGTAGACAGGGCCTTAATTTGCCCCCAGGGTCACTTGATGTTTCTGACGAGGTGCTCGGCCCTGATCGTGTTGAGGGTTCTGCAGGCTGAGAAACTCGGGATCGGGGTTTTCAGTCCTTGGTCCATGGGTAGGCTTTATACACTTGGCCGATGTCCACACCGTGCCTGCTGGTGTATACCCTCTTCCCCAGGTAATAAGAGGAGCTGACCCTTTCCACGCAGGGTCTGGTTGCTGTCGGTACCACACCAAGGGCCGCGGCAGTGGAGAAAATGAAGAAAAGTGTTTCCGTATTGGAAATAAATCATCAGACAGTGAAGTTAAATGATTCCAAGCAAATCAAATACAACAGATGTGGCCCGCCATATTTTGGACTAGTTGAAGTTTCCAGGTTAGGCACAAGGGTAGCCCCAGGCAGAGCGCATTGCAGAAATCCAATCATGAGGTTACCAAAGCGTCTACCACAGACTCCAGGTCCTTCTGATCCAGGAAAGGGCACAGGTGGCGTATCAGCCGAAGCTGATAACAAGCACTCCTGACCGTCGCATTCACCTGACTAGTCATGTGAAGCGACGAGTCTAGGAGTACACCCAGACAGGGTCCGTCGAGGAGAGTGTGACTCCATCTAGGACTGGGAGATGTATTCCCATACCTGGCTTCGGTCCTGTGACTGTGAGTACCTCCATTTTGTCTGGATTTAGTTTCAATCTATTTTCCCTCATCCAATCATTACTGCCGCAAGACCGTCTGAAGTCTGAGCTGATGATCTTGTCATGGAGAGGTATATTTGAGTGTCATCAGCGTACTGAAGGCACTGAGCTCCATGCCTCCGAATGATCTCACCCAGCGGCTTCATATAAATATTGAACAGCATTGGAGACAGGATGACGCCCTGAGGGACGCCAAAATTAAGCTCGATTTTTGAAGAGCAACTGTCCCCAAGCCTCACCCTTTGGGATCTGCCGGAGAGGAAGGACTGGAACCACCGGAGTGAGGTGCCTCCAATCCCCAACTCCCTCAGCCGATCCAAAAGGATGGAGTAATCTATAGTATCAAAGGCCTCTGAGAGATCCAAGAGCACGAGCAGGGTCACACTACCCCTGTCAATGCTCAGGCAGAGGTCATCAGTCAGAGCAACCATGGCAGTCTCAACTTCATGTCCTGTCCTGAAGCCAGTTTGAAATGGATTAAGATAATCGGTTTCATCCAAGACAGCTTGGACTTGGGAGGTGACTGCTCTCTCAATCACCTTGCTTAAAAACAGCAGCAAGGAAACTGGTCTGTAGTTGTTCCTGTCCAGGGGGTCGAGGGAGGAGTTTTACTGCCACCTCCTTCAAAGTAGATGGTAAAGTGCCCTCCCTAAGGGACGCATTGATTGTATCCTGAAGGAATACCCTCAATGCATCCCCTCCCTGAACGACCAGCCAAGATGGACAGGAGTCGAGAGGGCAGGTCGTCTTCCTCATACTTCTATACATCCTTGGTATAGAAATATTGCAGCTGAAAAGGAATTTTGTTCTATTGTATTCTTGACCTAATTAGTTTGATGAAGGAAAGAAACTGTGTCTGCAATCATGTGACAGAAAATAGATTAATTGATTAGCTGGCACAGGAATTTTGAAGCTACAAAGGATTCATACCTAATTTGCTGTATTAAGTGTAAATTTGGTTTAGTGTAATTGAATAATTGAAAATAGATCAATTGATTAGCTAGCATAGAAATTTTGAAACCACAAAAAATACATATTAAATCTGTTGCACCAAGTGTAAATTTGATTTAATGTAACTGTGTAATTTAAAATAGATTAATATTTTAGTTAGCACAGGAATTTTGAAACTACAAAGAATAGTTTCCTTAATAAGCGTAAATTTGATTTAACCTAATTGTGAAATTGAAAATAGATCAATTGATCAGCTAGCACAGGAATTTAGAAGCAACAAAGAATACATACTTCATTAGCTGCATTAAGTGCAAATTTGCATTTAAATGTAATTGCGTAATTGAAAACAGATTAATTGAATAGCTAGCATGGGAATTTTGAAGCTACAAAGAATACATACCTAATCTGCTGTATTAAATGCAAATTTGATCTATTGTGTGTAAATAATAACAATAATAACAACAACAACAACAACAACAATAACAACTTTATTTTTGTATCCTGCCTTTCTACGTGGGCAATCAAGGTGGCTTACATGGAATAAAATAGATTTAGATAAAACATTGCCTAGATTGAAAGATAGAACCCCCTCCTCCTTAAAAGAGAATTAAATATAATACTATTTTAAAAAGAAAAAACCTCACCAGTTAAAAACAACAACATAATATTAAAACAACTATTTTCTGGTAAATAATGTAGGATGGAGTGGGGAGAGCTCAGATGGAGTTAGATTGGCTATTCAGGGAAGGCCTGCCGGAAGAGATCTGTCTTGACAGCTTTCTTAAAGCTATCTAAGATTGTTATTTGATGGCTCTCTTCCAGCAAGGCTTTCCATAGCCTGGGAGCGGCAGCGGAAAACAACCTCTGGGAAGTTGCTGTTAATCTGGTTTTTATAAATCGCAGTAGATTCCTCTCAGAGGACCTGAGGGTGCGGGGCGAATTGTATGGAAGGAGGCGATCTCTTAGATTAAGTTGGTCCCAAGCCATGTAGGGCTTTAAAGGTAACCACCAACATCTTATACTGTGCCCGGAAACCAATAGGCAGCCAGTGAAGAGATTTCAAAATCGGTGTAATATGATCATTCCTGGATTTATCAGTGATCAACGTGGCTGCCATATTTTATACTAATTGTAGTTTCCAAACTAGGTATAAGGGTAGCCCCATGTAGAGTGCATTGCAGAAATCGAGTTGTGAGGTTACCAGCACATGCACTACAGTTTCAAGGTCCCTTACTTCTAGGAAAGGGCACAGCTGGCATATCAGCCAAAGCTGATAACAGGCGCTCCTGACTGTCACATTCACCTGATCTCTCATGTGAAGCGACAGATCTAGGAGCACCCCAGATTGCAAACCCAGACCCTAGAGGAAAGCATGACCCCATCCAGGACTGGAGGTTGCAACCCAATGCCTGGCTTGGGGCCCCCAACTGTGAGTACTTCCATTTTGTCTGGATTCAGCTTGTCGATTTTTCCTCATCCAGTCCATTACCGCTTCAAGACACTGATTGAAGGGAGAAATTCTATCTGTCGTCATGGCTGCTGACTGAGACATGGAGAAGTATATTTGGGTGTCATCAGCATACTAATAACACCCTGCCCCATGTTTTCATGTAAATATAAAATAGCATCCGGGACAGTATGGCACCATGAAGAACACCACAATTAAGCTTCATTTTTGAGGAGCAACTGTCCCTGAGCATCTCCCTCTGGAATCTATCTGAGAGGAAGGAATGGAACCACTGCAGTGCAGTGCCTCTGATTCCTAACTCTCTCAGGCATTCCAAGAGGATGTCATGATCTATTGTGTCAAATGCCACCGAGAGGTCTAGAAGCACAAGCTGGGTCATGCTACCCCTGTCAATGCCTAGACGGTCATCAACCAGAGAAACCATGGCAGTCTCCACCCCATATCCTGTCCTGAAGCCGTTTTGAAATGGATCTAAATAATCAGTTTCATCCAAGATCACTTGGAGTTGAAAGCCGATGGCCCACTCAATCACCTTGCTCAAAAATGGCAGATGTGATACAGGCCTATAATTTTTCAGATCCAGGGGGTCCTGGGAAAGCTGCTCCAGGAGCGGTCTAATTATCGCTTCCTTTAGACAAGTTGAAACATTGCCTTCCCTAAGGGATGTATTGATGACACTGTTAAGAAATGCCATCAAGGCATCAACCCCCACCCCTCCCGGACAGCCCGCCATGACGGGCAGGAATCGAGGGGGCACATCAAATTTTTCACTTTCCCAAGGATCTTATGGATAAGATACTCACTGATTCAAACTGATCCAGTCTAATCTCAAAAACAGGTTTAGTGGAGATTCTGCTGTAATCTCGGCATCCAAGTTGGCTCTTATCTGAGAGATTTTATCTGTAAAGTAGTTGTGTGGTGCATAGACCTGCCTATCAGCAAGTCATGATGCAGCTGGGACTAGCCAATAGGATGCTGGCTGGGCAGAGTTTAGAATTCCAGGCTGACAGTTGGGTTTTGACAATTGGGAGTCCATGGTCAGTTAGAGTTTTAGAATCTTGAGAGAAGGTTTTAACCAAGCCAGTGTGAGGACTGGGGTTAGAAGAGTTCCTGAGGGAACTGTAATTGGGTTATTTTGGGAGTGCAGAGGAAGCGACTTGGGACACACACAGACTCTAGAACAGAGAGGGCTGTGGTGTGTATTTAGACTGATATTGGTAGCCCATCGGGCTTGAGTAAATAAAGATAAACTGTAACCATCCATTGTATATTTTGTAGTTAGGAAAGACAACTGTAACCAGTTTTTAAAACAAGTTTATTCATTCCATTCTGTGTTCTAATAAACTTTTGTTTTTGTTTTAAATATCACTTGGTGTATGGTGATTGTGAAAACACTCAAGACAACCAACATTTTAGATTCTTTTGATGTATAGGGTGGAGGGTGATAAGAAAATACCTCCATGGCAATATTGAGTCAGTGCTAAGACCCAGACCATGTGTGGGTCACCACATAATTTGGTGGTAGCAGTGGGATAAGATCTCCCAGGTGCCTGCCACCACCATAGGAAGGGATTGTGGTTGTTCAACACATAATTTGGTGGCAGTGCTGGGATTCGAAAAATCCAGTGGCCAGAATAATAATAATAATAATAATAATAATAATAATAATAATATATTTTATATATAGCCCGCTCCTCTGTGTCCAATCAGAGCGGGTTACATCAATTAAAAATTACAAGATAAAATATACATTGCCCATGCCCAGCCACCCACCCCTTAAAATTGAATTAAACTAGCATCAAATTAAAACAACATAATTAAAATAATAATAAAAAATTAATAGCCCTTGCATGGATATCCAGGTCAAGATGTTGAAGAATTAAGAGGGAGGCTTGATACAAACAGAGCCGGGAGTTAAGAGCTTTCTGGGAAGGCCTGCCCGAAGAGATGCGTCTTTAAGGCTTTTTAAAAGCAATCAGAAGATGTAATAAGACACATCTCGTCCGGCAGGCCATTCCATAGCCTGGGAGTGACAGCCAAACAGGCCCTCTGGGAGGTCTGTGCCAACCTAGTTTTCATAGGCTGCAACAGGTTCCTCCCAGAAGACCGGAGTGTGTGTGGGGGGGTCGTACGGGAGGAGGCGGTCCCTCAGATAATATGGACCCAAGCCATGTAGGGCTTTAAAGGTTAAAACCAACACTTTGTACTGCGCTCGGAAACTAATTGGCAGCCAGTGGAGAGATTTGAGCACCAGTGTTATGTGCTCTCTCCTCAATTTTTCCGTGACAAGCCTGGCTGCCATATTCTGAACTAATTGAAGTTTCCAAGTTAGGCACAAGGGTAGCCCCATGTAGAGTGCATTACAGAAGTCCAATCGTGAGGTTATGAATGTGTGTACCACTGACTCCAGGTCCTTCGGCTCCAGGAAGGGGTGCAGCTGGCGTATCAGCCGCAGCTGATAGCAGGCACTCCTGACCGCCGCATTCACCTGACTAGTCATGTGAAGCAACGAATCAAGAAGTACCCCCAGACTGTGAACAGGGTCCTTCGAGGAGAGTGTGACCCCATCTAGGACAGGAAGGTGTATTCCCAATCCTGGCTTCGGTCTATGATTCTATGATTCTATCCTGTGACAGTTAGTACCTCCTTTTTGTCCGGATTGAGCTTCAACCTGTTTTCCCTCATCCAATCCATTACTAGCGCAAGACAGTCATTGAGAGGAGAGACGCCATCTGAAGCCTGGGCCGATGATCTTGTCATGGAGAGGTAGATCTGAGTGTCATCAGTGTACTGAAGACACTGAGCTCCATGCCTCCGAATGATCTCACTCAGCGGCTTCATATAGATGTTAAACAGCATCAGGGATAGGATGGCGCCTTGAGAGATGCCACAATTAAGCTCAATCTTAGAAGACCAACTGTCCCTAAGCCTCGCCCTTTGGGATCTCCCAGAGAGAAAGGACCGGAACCACTGGAGTGTGGTACCCCCGATCCCCAACTTTCTCAGTCGACCCAAAAGGATGGAATGATCTATCGTATCAAAGGCCGCTGAGAGATCCAAGAGCATGAGCAGGGTCACACTACCCCTGTCGATGCTCAAGCAGAGGTCATCAACCAGAGTGACCATGGCAGTCTCAACTCCATATCCTGTTCTGAAGCCTGTTTGAAATGGATCGAGATAATTGGTTTCATCCAAGACAGCCTGGAGTTGGGAGGCGACTGCTCTCTCAATCACCTTGCTCAAAAATGGGAGCAAGGACACTGGTCTATAGATGTTCCTGTCCAGGGGATCAAGAGAAGGCTTCTTTAAGAGGGCCCCTCTCTTGGCTAGAGCTGCAGTTTTCCCTGAGTGTACAATTAACCATAATACAATACAAATAACAATTAACAGAAACAAACCAAGAGGAGGAGTACATGGGGTGAGTTCCACAACTCAATCAAGCCATTGAATGGAGATCCCCTCTAGGGTGTGGGGTGGTGAGCATTATTGTCATACATTGTGGGTGATATGATCAAAGATAGAAAGAGGAAAAGGTGAATTGCAGGAGTGCTTTCTACCATACAGTCCACCCTGTACACTCAGGTCCTCTGTGTCCTGGACTGGGGCCAACACACACAAACACACATTGATAAGAAGGGCTTAGCAATGAAACTAGCTATGCAGCTGGGAGAAAGTCTAGAAACCTTGATATTGTCCGAAAGATCAAGCCAAAAGCCAAAGCCAGAGTCGGGATAGGAGAGGTCACGGAATTCAGTTCGGTCCAGGGTCAGGGCGGCCAGATGCTAGCAATAGTCCAGTACGTTCCAAAGTTGTAGGTTCAAGGCAAACAAAGCAAACAAGGGTTCAGGAAACACGGAGCTACTGCCGACAGCACTCAGACCAAAGGAACTTGCAATAAGCTCTGGCAAAGAGGTGGCATTCCTCAGCTGGTTAAATAAGAGATGTCTTCCCTTGTGCCAGCTGTAGGTTATTATTATTATTATTATTATTATTATTATCATCCTTTATTTATATAGTGCTATAAATTTACACAGAGCTGTACATACAATCTTATATATAAGATCTTATATATAAACATTTCCCTGCCCTCAGGCTTACAGTCTAAAAGAGACAACACAAAAGGAAAAGGGGAAGGTGATGGGAAGGGGATGAGGTCCAGTGGTTCTTCTCTCCCTCTGGGACCTGGACCAAGGCAAATGGACTGGAGGGAGGGCTCGGGTTCTTAATACATGAACAAACAAACAGCTTCATTTATATACCGCTTCATACCGCCTAAGCAGTGTCTAAGCGGTTTACAACAGTAAGCTATATGCCCCCAACAATCTTGGTACTCATTTTAGCGACCTCGGAAGGATGCAAGCCTGAGTCGAGCTTGAGCCCTTTTGCTGGTCTTGAACTCACAACTTTATGGTTTTGAGTGAGTGGCTGCAGTACAGGCATTTAACCACTGCACCACCAGGGCTCCTTTTACATAACTAAAAGGAGGCATTCTGGGGCAGATGGCACAATCCTGGGAACGCTTCCCTAAACAATATAGTCTTTAAATGAATTTTGAAACTGGTTAGAGAGGTGATGAGGTGTGCATGTGGGGGAAGAAGGTTCCAGGAGTGAGGGGCAGCAAGTGAGAAGGGACGAATTTGGGATGGGGCAGTGGAGATCCTTGGCTGGGACAGGAGACCTTGACTGCCAGAGTGGAGGGAACAAGGAGGAATGTATGGAGAAAAAAGTTCAAACAAGTAAGGAGGGGCCAGTCCGCAGAGGGCTTTGAAAGTCAACAGCAAAAGCTTGTACTGGATGCAGAAGGGGTAGGGGAGCCAGTGAAGGGAGGATAAAAAAGGAGAAACATGGTCAAAATGGAGAGCGGATGTGATAATACGTGCAGCTGAGTTCTGGACAGAGATTAAAGGATGGAGGTGAGAGAGACGGAGCCCTGTCAGAAGAAGGTGAGACCACCAGGGCATAGACCAGAGTCTTGGCAGTGGAGGCTGAAAGGAATGGACGGATTTTAGCAATGTTGTGGAGAGAGAATCTGCAGGTCTTGGTGGTGGGGTATAAACGACAGAGAGGAATCAAAGATGAAACCAAGATTGTGGGCTTACTGAACCGGATGAATAGAAGTGCCGTCAACAGAAACAGAAAAGGAGTATTGCAGGGAGGACTTAGGTGGGAAGATGAGAAGCTCTGTCTTAGACATGTTGAGCTTTAAGCGCCGATGCCGCATCCA
Source organism: Urosaurus nigricauda (assembly GCA_034509955.1). Lineage (NCBI taxonomy): Eukaryota > Metazoa > Chordata > Lepidosauria > Squamata > Phrynosomatidae > Urosaurus > Urosaurus nigricauda. Next base: position 152,755,922 of record JAOEGL010000003.1, read on the forward strand.
CTGAGAGATGGCAGCCAGACAAGATGAAACTTGCTGTTCAAGCCCCAGCAAAAGGTCAAGGGTGGAAAGATACAGCTGAGTGTTGTCGGCGTACAGATATAGGAAAAGCCAAAAGAGATGATGAGTTTACCAAGGGACAATGTGTATAGAGAAAACAAAAGGGGGCCCAGAACAGAGCCCTGAGGAACTCCAACAGATAAGGGGACAGAGAAAGAAGTCTGACCACCCATGGCCACTGCAAAGGATATGTCTGACAAGTAAGATTTAAACAAGTAGAGAACAGAGTCGGAAAACCCGAGGTCAGAAAATAAGTCAAGCAAGAGACAGTGATCCGCGGTGTCAAAGGCCACAGACAAGTCAAGAAGAATGAGAATATGGCCTGCCAAAGATCATTTGAAATATTGGTGAGGGCTGTCTCTGTAGAGTGCCGTGGGCGGAAACCAGACTGAAAAGGGTCCAGGATGGAGTTGGCTTCAAGAAACTCAAGACAGCAAGAATAAACAACCCATTCCAGAACCTTAGAAAGAAAAGGAAGAAGAGAGATTGGACAATTGCTAGACAGAGAAGAGGGGTCGAGAGAGGGCTTCTTCAGATTTGGGAAACGAGAGCATGTTTGAAGTCCGAAAGGAAGGAACCCAAAGAGAGAGAGAGATTAAAGATATAGAGGAGCGAGGGCAGAAAAGAAGGGGTTATAGAGATTAGAAGATGGGAGGGGATAGGATCAAGAGAACAAGTTGTAGGTTTGGAAGAATTTAGCAGCGTAGAGAGTTCAACCAGAGAAACAGGTGAAAACACAGAGAGTTTATTAGTAGAATTGTTTCTCTGCAAGCCTTTGGGACCAACACAGGCAAGCACTCTCAGCTCTACTTTCCTTAAAGGAAGAGACCTTCATGCTTGGTTCTTCCCCAGGGGCCACACTCAGCTGCTTAGCCTCTGAAGGGAGCTCCACAATGCTAGAGCCTGGCTGAGCCTCAACTCCTGGGGCTGGAAGGTCAGGGCTGTGGTCTGGCAGACTGTGAACATTTAGAAGGGAATGCCATAATCAGAAAAAGCCAACATGGGTTTCAGAGAAACAAGTCTTGCCAGACAAATCTGATCTCTTTTTTTGGTAAAATTACCAGTTTGGTAGATGAAGGGAAGGCTGTGGATATAGTATATCTTGATTTCAGTAAGGCCTTTGACAAGGTTCCCCAGGACATTCTTGCAAGCAAGCTTGTAAAATGTGGGCTAGACAAGGTAATTGTTACATGGATTTGTAACTGGTTGATTAGCCGAACTCAAAGGGTGCTCAACAATGGCTCCTTTTCATCCTGGAGAGAAGTGACCAGTGGGGTCCCACAGGGTTCTGTACTGGGCCCAGTGCTATTCAATATCTTTATTAATGACTTGGATGACAGAATTGGGGGCATACTTATTAAATTTGCAGATGACACCAAATTAGGAGGAGTAGCCAATACTCCAGAAGACAGGATTGAAATTCAGAATGACCTGAATAGACTACAAAGCTGAGCCAATGCTAACAACATGTAAATCAATGCGGAGAAATGTAAGGTACTGCACTTAGGACGAAAAAATGAAATGCACAGATATAGGATGAGGGACATCTGGCTGAATGAAACTACGTGTGAAAGGGATCTAGGAGTCCAAGTAGACCATAAGTTGAACATGAGTCAACAGTGCGATGCGGCAGCTAAAAAGGCCAATGCTATTTTAGGCTGCATCAATAGAAGTAAAGCGTCTAGATCAAGGGAAGTAATAGTGCCATTGTATTCTGCTTTGGTCAGGCCCCACCTGGAATACTGTGTCCAGTTATGGGCAACACAATTCAAAAAGGATGTGGAGAAACTGGAGTGGGTCCAAAGGAGGGCAACTAAGATGGTGAAGGGTCTGGAAACCATGCCCTATGAGGAACGACTTAGAGAGCTGGGTATGTTTAGCCTGGAGAAGAGAAGGTTAAGAGGTGATATGATAGCCCTGTTCAAATATTTGAAGGGATGTCATATTGAAGAGGGAGCAAGCTTATTTTCTGCTGCTGCAGAGACTAGAACGCGGAACAATGGATGCAACCTGCAGGAAAAGAGATTCCACCTCAACATTAGGAGGAACTTCCTGACAGTAAGGGCTGTTCGACGTTGGAAAACACTCCCTCGGAGTGTAGTGGAGTCTCCGTCCTTGGAGGTCTTTAAGCAGAGGCTGGATGGCCATCTGTCGGGGATGCTTTGACTGGGAGTTCCTGCATGGCAGGGGGTTGGACTGGATGGCCTTTGTGGTCTCTTCCAACTCTATGATTCTATGATTCTATGATTCTATGAGGGCAGAACTGGGACCTGGTATAGCCTCAATCTCATCTTGCACCTGAGGAGGCACAACCTCCTCCTCGTGCTTCAATTCCTCCTCTTGGCTGGTTGCTACACTTGGGGAAAAATTTGCTGCAACCAATAAAATCCAGACTGGCTGCAGTTACCCAGTGGACCTTCTAATCTGCCGCTCCTAAATTATGGAATTGCCTGCTGGAAGAGATCCAAAAAGCCATCAAGATGGATGTCTTCCAGCAGGCCTCCCCTGACTAATTATTCTGCTCCCACTGATATGGACTGCCCTATACCCATTCCAAGATGTCTCACTCAATTATTACTATTTTAAGCAATTTTAATTGTATTTTATAATGATTTGTAGTTGAATTTTAGGAAAAGGAATAAGGGGATTATTTAGTTCTAATTATATATGTAATTTATGTATTTTATTTATGTATTTACTTTGCTGTAACCTATATCCATCCTTTGGGAGAGGTGGGATAAAACTAAAACCAATATTATATCCAATATTATTATTGGATATAAGAAGACCCATCTAAAAGATGAGAGGGATTAATTAACAATAGGCATGTTAAGATACTATCATATAGATCATGAAAGGCTATGGAACGCCATTAAAGACATGGGAGTGCCAACACATCTGATAGTCCTAATGAGGAATCTGCATTCAGGACAAGAGGCTACCGTCAGAATAGAACATGGAGAAACAGAATGTTTCCCAGTCATCAGTGTGGTCAAACAAGGCTGCATCTCATCACCCTACTTGTTTAACTTATATGCAGAAGATATGTAAGTAAAGCAGGCTTGGACACAGAAAAAGGAGGAATGAAAATAAGAGGAAGGAATATCAACAATCTCAGATATGCAGGTGACACCTTAATACTAGCAGAAAACCTCCCAGACCTGGAACAACTACTAAGAAATATAAAAGAAGAAAGTGCAGAGGCAGGCCTGTTGCTGAATATAATAAGAAAACAAAAATAATCATAGAATCATAGAATCATAGAAATTTAGAGTTGGAAGAGACCACAAGGGCCATCCAGTCCAACCCCCTGCCGTGCAGGAACTTCCAATCAAAGCATACCCGACAGATGACCATCCAGCCTCTGCTTAAAAACCTCCAAGGAAGGAGACTCCACCACCCTCCGGGGGAGTGTGTTCCACTGTCGAACAGCTCTTACTGTCAGGAAGTTCCTTCTAATGTTGAGGTGGAATCTTTTTTCCTGCAGTTTGCATCCATTGTTCCGAGTCCTGTTCTCTGGAGCAGCAGAAAACAAGCTTGCTCTCTCCTCAATGTGACATCCCTTCAAGTATTTAAACAGGGCGATCATATCACCTCTTAACCTTCTCTTCTCCAGGCTAAACATCCCCAGCTCCCTAAGGCGTTCTTCATAGTGCAAGGTTTCCAGACCCTTCACCATTTTAGTCGCCCTCCTTTGGACCCGCTCCAGTTTCTCCACATCCCTTTTGAATTGTGGTGCCCAGAACTGGACACAGTATTCCAGGTGGGGCCTGACCAATGCAGAATAGAGTGGCACTATTACTTCCCTTGATCTAGACGCTATACTTGTGTTGATGCAGCCTAAAATTGCATTGGCCTTTTTAGCTGCTGCATCACACTGTTGACTGATGTTCAACTTGTGGTCTGCTTGGACTCCTAGATCCCTTTCACATGTTGTCTCATTCAGCCAGGTGTCCCCCATCCTATATCTGTGCATTTCATTTTTCTGCCCTACGTGTAGGACCTTACATTTCTCTGTGTTAAAGTTCATTTTGTTAGCTTTGGCCCAGCTTTCTAGTCAAAAGAGAATCTTGACAAATTCAACTTAGACAATGAAGAAATAAAATGGTAAATGAGTTTTCATACCTATGATCAAACATTGATAGAAACAGGTACTGCAGCCAGGAAATCAGAACAAGATTAACAATGGGAAGAGTGGCTATGAAAGAACTAGAAAAGATTCTAAAATGCAAAGATATACAACTAAACACAAAAGTGAGAATCATACAAGCCATTGTATTCCCTATTACCATGTATGGATGTGAGAGCCGGACAGCGAAGAAAGTGGATAAGAAGAAAATCAATGCATTTGTGGTACAATGTGGTGCTTGTTAGCAAGACTCTCAGGGGAATTTTAATTAGCTCAAATATGCAGAGAGGAAGATCCTAACAATGTCTTTACGCCGGAATCGTGGTCCCGGATTGTCTACCAGAGGTCCGCCGACAAACCCCAAGAGAGAGGTGACACTAATCCAATAAAAATACACAGTTTATTAGGGGGCTTAGATATCACTCAGCAAAAGAGGGCACACACACACACATTGAATGCTAGCGAAAAGGGAGGGGTAAGATTGGGAGTTAGGCTGGAGAGAAAGAGACACGGCTGGTAAGTTACCTTTGCAGTATTCTCCGGGAAACCTGATGGATGTAGAAGATGGGGGTGGACACGACCACCGAGATGAAGGGAGATTGGTCGCGGGAGCTATAGGCAGAAGTCAAACTGGCGTGCACCAGCCTGTCCTCCGAAAATAGCATCAACGAGTGGTCCAAACCTGGGATCTTATATAGGGCTGAACATATCCTGAAGTTAGGTATCAAGGCTAGATAAAGGTGTTGATTTCCTGGGCTTTCTTAAACCAAGAGCAAATAATCTGTGTACAATGCGCTTAGGTTTGGACACAGTTTGGAAGGGAAGCCGGCTTAATGGCTGAGACATTAAGTCAATCACTGGCATATCAGGTGTGATGCCAAGGCTATTGTCTTTACTCCGGAGGGCAGTGGCAAAACTGGTCTGGCGACTCCCAACTTCCTCTAGAGAGTTGCTTACTATGAAATCGGTTCTTCCAAGCAGGTCTGTCTACATGACCTTCGTGCTTGGGACTTATGGAGGGCCTTTGAATAGGTCAAGCAGGGGTCATGATACATTCCACGTGTCCCCAAAATTTTATATTAAAAGCATATGTCGTAACATGCTGGAGAAGAGTGCTGATGATCCCATGGACAGCCAAAAAGACAAACAAATGGGTCCTGGAGCAGATCAAGCCAGAAATCTCCCTGGAAGCCAAGATGACAAAACTGAGGCTGTCGGACTTTGGGCACATGATGAGAAGAGAGAACTCACTGGAAAAAACCAATAATGCTAGGAAAGGAGGGGGGAAGTAGAAAGAGAGGAAGACCACATGCTAGATTGATGGACTGTATTAAGGAGAATATGGGTATGAGTTTACAGGACCTAAGCAGAGCAGTGGAGGATAGGAGTCTTGGCATTGTCTCATCCACAGGGTTGCCATGGGGCGAGATTGATTTGAGGGCAGTTAACAACAACAACAACAACCAACAAGGGTTTGCGTGAAACCAGTTAGGCCTCAAAAGGTTTAGTGAACAACCATGTTTTCACTTGGCAGTGGAACGGCAACAAAGGTGGCACTAACCGGACCTTCAAGTGGAGGGTGTTCCAGAACTCGGGTGCCCCTGCAGAAGTCCTTCTTCCATGTCTTCCCACAGCATATTGCCCTGACTGATGGTCCTTGAAAGGTCCCTCCAGCAGACATTAGACCTTAAAACTATGATAGCTATCCGATGAGTTGCTAAGTGGACGGTGGAGCAAGATTTTTTTTGGTTGCTCTAAAGGGCAAGACCCAAACCAGTAGGCACAAAAAGAAGAAGAAGAAGAAGAAGAAGAAGAAGAAGAAGAAGAAGAAGAAGTAGTTCCAACTAAATAAGTTTTTAATTAAATGGCTACCTCTCAGAATGCCTTAGCAGATGATTCCAACATGGCAGCAGATTTAGGCTAAATAGCTGTTGGAATGACTTCTAGTTCCATGAGCCTATGGATGTGTAATCATTAATTAGACAAACCCAACTGAATAAGAATAAAACAATTACAGAATAATAATAATAATAATAATAATAATAATTTTTATTTATATTTCCTGCCTCTCCTTCGGATTGAGGCGGGATTCCAGCAATATAAAATACAATCCATAAACCAATCACAATTTAAAAACATGCAATACAATATAAAATTAATTAACAATTAACCATACATAATTCAATAAAAGCCTTTTGTGTCATCATCAGTTGGGTCTCTTATTTCCAGTTGAAAACGTCACAGGGAATCAGATGGATAGGCTCGCTGGAAGAGATCCGTCTTTAGTGCTTTTTAAAAAGCATCCGAGGTAGTGATAAGACGGATCTCTTCCGGGAGAGCATTCCAAAATTTAGGAGCAGTAGCAGAAAATGCTTTTAGATGTTATCATCAGTCTGGTGTTCCTCTCTTCTAGCAATTTTTTGCCTGATGTTCTGAGGGTGAGGGGTGGATTATATGGGAGGAGACGTTCCTTCAGGTAGCTCGGGGCCAAGCCATATAGGGCTTTATAGGTAATAACCAACACTTGGTATTGGGCCCAGAAGCTAATCAGCAGCCAATGCAAAGATTTTAATATCGGGGTAATATGCTCTGTTCTCGATGCCCCGGTTAGAAGTCTGGCTGCCGCATTCTGGATTAATTGAAGCTTCCAAACTTGGTACAAAGGTAGCCCCATGTAAAGTGCATTACAGAAATCTAAACGAGAGGTTACTAGTGAATGTATCAATATTTCAAGGTCCTCTCTGCCCAGGTAGAGACGCAGCTGGCGTATCAGCCGAAGATACCATGCACTCCTGGCAGTCGCTTCCACCTGAGCAGTCAGCTGGAGCGACGGAGTATGCCCAGACTGCGAACGTTGTCCTTTAAGGGAAGTGTGACCCCGTCCAGGACAGGTTGACAAATCTCCATCCCTGGGCGAGAAGGGCCTGTCACAAGTACCTCCGTTTTCTCTCGATTCAGTCTGAGTCTATTTTCCCTCATCCAGCCCATTACCGACTTCAAGCAGGCATTTAGAGGGGAGATGCCATCCCTGGTCACTGCATCAGTCAGAGACATAGAGAAAAGTATCTGGGTGTCATCAGCACACTGATAACACCTCGCCCTATGTCTCCGGATGACCTCTCCCAGCGGCTTCATGTAAATGTTAAACAGCATGGGAGACAGGATGGCACCCTGAGGGACGCCAGATGTCAGCTCTCTTTTACAAAAGCAGCTGTCTCCCAGCTTCACCATCTGAAATCTACCCGAGAGGTAGGAACGGAACCACTGCAATGCAGTGCCTCCAATTCCCAGCTCCCTCAGGCGTGTTCTACGGTATCGAATGCCGCTGAGATGTCCAAGAGCACCAGCAGGGTCACACTTCGCCTGTCGATGCCCAGATGGAGGTCATCGACCAAGGCGACCATGGCTGTCTCGACTCCATGACCCCTCCTGAAGCCGGTTTGAAATGGGTCCAGATAATCTGCTTCGTCCAAGACAGCTTGGAGTTGGAGGGCGACTGCCCTCTCGATCACCTTGCCCAGGAATGGTAATAATGAGACAGGCCTATAGTTTTATCTAATTAAGGGATCCAGGGAGGGCTTCTTTAATAGTGGTTTGACCACAGCATATTTCAATGCGGTTGGAAATATACCCTCCCTGAGGGACTTGTTGACAATTTGATGGAGTAATGTCAACACTCTGTCCCCTCCTTTTGCAGCCAGCCAAGACGGGCAGGGATCGAGGGGCAGGTCGTCCTCCTAACACATCCAAGGAGCTTGTCCACGTCCTCGGTACTGATAGACTCAAAGCCCCACCTCTTCCATCCAGCAGCCCCTTCCCTTCCTCCCAGAAGCCCTGTCTTGCCTTTCCAGAAGCCCTGGGGCAGGGTTGATGAGCCCTCCCTTCACCTTTTCAGTTTGGCCCCCTGGCCAAACAGCCCTCCAGCTCCCAGGGCAGGAGCATTCCCCAGATCCCAGTGACAATTGAGCCGAGCCTTGAGGTTGTTGTGTGCCTTCAAGCCTTTTCTGACTTAGGGGGACCCTATATATATTAAATTTTAATTTAGTATTTTGAATATTTACAAAAAATACCATAAAAACAAATTATAACATTCTTTCATATATATATATATATATATATATATACTTTAACATTTTGCTTGTTCTTTTTTTACTGAATTTTTTTACCTCCGTGCACCATTCCCCCGGAGTCATTCCCATCTTTATATTCCATCCAAAATTTTAATTCATCCCGTGGAAGTAATTTCCCATCTTCTTTTGCTAGAACATTTTCAATAATTTTTTTCGAAATTTCATCAAAATCATTTCTTTTCCATTATCCCTTCTATACCTTCAATTTATATGTTAATTTATCATTGACTGCTAATTTCCAAACTTCTTCATACCAATCTTCTAGTTCTACATTTATTTTTGTTTTCCAATTTCTTGCTATAATTAATCTTGCAGCCGTAAATAAATTTGTTATAAAGTTTTTCTCTTCTTTTTTCCATTCTTCTTCATTATATAATGATAATAATACTATATTTGGTTTTCTATCTATTTTTATATTGAAAATATTTTCTATTTCTAATATTGCTATTTCCCACAATTTCTGAACATATTTACATTGCCACCACATATGTATATACGATCCTACCTCATTACAATCTCTCCAACAATATTTTGAGTTATTCTTATTTATATTATGTAATCTTATTGGTGTTAAATACCATTTCCAAACCAGCTTATAATAATTTTCTTTAATTCGTATTGCTAGGTTTTTCAAATGTCTTTGCTCCCAAATTCTATTCCCTTCATTTTCACAAATTTTATATCCTAATTCATTTTCCCATATTTCTTTCAGAATATTTTGATTTAATTTTTCCCTTTTACTCTCCATTAATATTTTATATATTTTACTTGTTATTCCTTTCATATTTGCATTTTCATCCCTTTCTTTCCCTTGCTGAATTATTTGTTCAAATTGTATTTTTTAATATAAATTGTATATTTTTCCTTTCTTATATTCTTTTTCCCCAATTTTTAAACCATTGTTCTATTTGCATATAGTGAAACCAATACATTTTTATTCCGCTAAGCTTTTCTTTTATACTTTCTTTTCCTATCTTTAACTCTATCCAATTTTCTATTTTATCCATTTTCCTTTCCTTTAACTCCTTATCTAGTAAATCTCTTAATTTTTTTGGGAATGATTTTTTCCATTATTATTTGTGT